>CM035772.1:11188813-13588813 GCA_020466155.1 Pachypeltis micranthus
AAAAGAACTTGATACTATCAATACCATCGCAGAAAATAACGGTTACTCCAAAAAAACAATAAACAAATTATTAAGACAATACGAATCCAAAACACACGACTCAAAAACACAGAATACACAGACCTTAACAAGACGCTGCACATTCACGTACACAGGACCAAAAACATACGGAATAACTAACATCCTCCGAAAGGAAGGTATACAAATCGCATTACGTACGGACAACACACTTAGAACCAAACTAACTACAAAGACTGAAAAGACAGACCCACTCGACCAAAGTGGGGTATATAAAATAACTTGTACTTGTACAAACGCATACATAGGACAGACAGGACGAAAAATACGGACCAGATACTCAGAACCCAATAAATCTCTTAGTAGGAACAAAGACGATTCAAACTTTGCTAACCATCTCAAAACAACTGGACATGAACCCAGCAAAATACAGGACTGCACCATCTTACTACACAAACAATACAAAGGACGAAAACTGAACATATTAGAAAACATGGAAATTTACAAACAAAAAAACTTCAATGGACAGATCATAAATGAACAAATCAACACAAAATGCGACACCATATTCACACCACTCAAAACATTACACAAACGAAAACAACCAACTGACGTATTTACAGACCACCCTACAGAAAAAGACGGAAATTCCACAATTGACAGATCATTCAAGACGTTCCATTCACCTTAGGGGTTTTCCCTTGAGGTACATGACCTCCTCTCCCCAACCCTTCCCCGACCCACCATCATCCCGTTTTACCTGCCTTTCATATATAAAGACCACGACCAACTGACTGACTCCAGTACTGACTTAACGGCCAGACGATGATGTCTTTACATCGAAAGCGCTTGCCACCAGCAACACACCAGCCAGAGGAGACGGACTCACCTAACAGATACGTAAACTTTAATAATTTGCCTTCTGGCGGACATAACCCTATTGCTTTAAAACGTAAAAGAGCTCGAACAACACAAGCAATGAGGAATGATACGCACGGAATTTTCGACAGATCCCACCATATTGTTAGTTTGGCGTCCCAAGTTGTTCTGCAGGCGAGAAATAAACTTGCACCGATTCGGTTGAGTCCCCAAAAGCCCCTTAAAACGAAAAGATTCTACGAAGACTCCACAAAACTTTTTAGGCGATTATATAACTTTCCTTTCTACTCCGCGGAACTAAGGGAAGAAAATACGCGTGAAAGAAGATAGTGCTTGAATGTGCGAGTGGAGCGGACTACCAAATTCACAAGGCGTGATGTGGGTAGGGTGTGTGACACATCTCGCCTGTTATTTTTCGTTCTAAGCGATCGATTTTGATTCTAAATAGAACCAAATGAGCTCAAATGTCATTGTGTTGTAAATTAGAAGCGTCTCCTATTTCGAAGTAACTGGAGTATTCCAACAAAAGACACGACAACGTGCAAAGCAGGGAAGCGAGGCAGGTGCTGATGAATGCGGAGCGCCAAGAGCTGATTGATGAGACTCGGGAGGTTCGCTGCAGTTTCCAAACGCCATGTGCAACGGCAAAAAACTATACGCCAGCAACTCCCTCCATATTGCAGGCGGGGTTTCTCTCGGCCTCAAACAGTATGTTGTGGCGTATCGTGAATGCGCCCATCACGAGAGAGTCCCTCAGGATCTCGCGGGCAAACGGGATGTTGAATTGAGGAGGCTTCAGATGGAAATTACGTTCGAACTGACTTGATGGTTTTCACCATTGATTGCCTTGAAGCCTAATTTGTTTCCCTCTTCCTCATCACCAACCGCTACAACGGCGAATGTTCCAGTCATCTATCAACCATTGCAACATTGGTTACTTCTCATTCATAAGAATTAATTTCCCATTTGAAACCCCCAATAGTTTCAATCAACCGCCGATGGCAATAGCGAAGCCTCCTACAAAGGGAACGCTCGGCTAAAAGGAAAGTTCATCTATTCGTCCGAGTGAACAGGAGTAATTGCCCCGGTCTGTCGAACGGCGTAAACAGTGTCTCAAATTAATAGCAGTTCACGGTGCATTTTCGGACAATAGGTGAATGGAGGCAACAAATGACTATGTATGGCGTTACTTGTTGACAGAATCTCTTCACAACACATTTAGCGAGAGCGCGCTTGAAATTGCTAGTTACCATCCTTCATTCGCGTGAAAGGATTTTATAGAGCTGCAGATCGTTAATTGAAAGCTGAAGTTATACAGAACGGCGTGTGATTACACCTAACAATTCATACGGTGAGCACTCGATGAACGACGATGTTTTATGGAGTAGACATCCTAATTTTCCCTTCTGTAACTCAACTAAATGAGTTCAGTTTCAATCACATCATTACGTTTTCAGGTCTATTGTTTCAGAAACTCCAAATTTCCCCTCATGGCCTACATATATATAACTGAGGCGGACTGACAAGCAGCATTATTCATATACGAACCAATGCATACGGTAGGAGCGACCCTAGAAATTGCCGAACCCAAACCCTCACTGTCCCACCAGATCTCAGTTTTTACCCGACTATTCTTATCAGATAAGAAATAACTACTCCCAGAAATAACGTTGGCGTCGTCGTAAACCACTCATGCACTAATTCATGAATAATAGTCGTGGAGCAACTCAATATCAGTTTCTACGTAAAACGTAGACAAAGTTCATAAAATAAATGAAATACAGATTTTATTCGCAATACAGAATGATGAGAGTTTTTTATTTTTTATCTTCTGGACAGCTTGACGGAGTCTCCCAGCTCCGAGACCCATCCTATTCGATTCAGCATCGAAAAATACCAGTAAACCATACGAAACACTACCTAACTACAACGAAACGACGAAAAGGACAAATTCCAGGCGCCTGTGGGCGCTTGTAGGCAATTGGCACGACGTTGCGCGTCGAGGTGGTGGGTAGTTTTAATGAGACGGAGGGGAAGAAGTACAAACGATGAAACGATTACTTTCGCTGTAGTTACTGTTCCGCAAGTCCTTTCAATTGGTAGACTTTGCCTCACTGTAATTACTGTGATTTCATTATACGCAGTAGTACACGCCTCATACTCATTCCATTCGACGCAGGGTACCCGAACACAGGGTATTTGCGATGTAATTTCGAAAATTGCGTTTTTGTTAATTATTTAAACGATTTTTAGCCCATAATAAATGGGAGTTTTGGTTACGTTCCCGATGTGTTGTTGGGGGTTGTAACAAATTTTCCCTGACCGAAAACATAGGTTATCCAGAATGAATAATAAACCAAAATGAGCACTACATCTTGTAAGCCCGCATCTGAGTAGAGAAGTCGTGAGTGGAGCTAACGCCACACCCTTCCTACACAATCTACGCCCACATTTCCCTCGTTGTTATTATTTTCGTACGATGTATTGGACGAAGATACAACCAAAATACGAAAGTAAATATCTGGTGCGTAGCAACACACTACTTTCCGCCACCCCTTTAAGTTCGAACACCACCTACACATGCGGGCGCTATATCTTCGTTCAACGCATTTTTACAGGAACATTTATACGGAACAAAATGTAGGGACTAGTTAGCTGAGAGCACTCCGAAAGTTTTATCGAAATCGTTGGAGCCGTTTTTGAGAAAATACGAATACCGATAAATTAATATTCGACAAATCTCCTTTTCTGAGTTAACGTGGCTTATATCTCCGTGCAACATATATATACAGAAATAGTTATGGAGAACAAAATGTTGGTATGGGTGACTTAAAGACACTCCATTAGGATTTATCACATCTGGTGAAAAAATTACCCTGGAACTTTCGGAAATGTTCGAAAAAACGTTATTTTCAACACATTTTCATTTTTATCTCTGCTCAATGGACTTTCAGAGGAACATTTGTGAGAACAATATGTAGGTATTAACTATTCGAAAATATCCTGAGAGTTTGATGATAATCGTTGAAGCCGTTTTGCCAAAAAGCGTAAAAACACCTATTTTGGCTTCATAGGCCTATATCTCCGTTCACCGTATTTTCATGGAGCTATGTATAGAGAAGAACGGTTAGGTATTGATCAGTAGAAGATAATTTGAAAGTTTAATCAAAATCGTTAGAGCCTTTTTCGAGAAAAATGCGAAAAACCCTAGTTTTTAGTACATTTTCGTCCCCCACCCTCTTCCCATCGACCAAAATCGCACATAACCTTATTATGGTGTCTACAAAAAATAACAAACAAAACAAAAAAAGAACCAGCTCAATCGGATCAGCCGTTCTCCCGCAAATCGAACTACAGACACACACACACAGGTCTGTTTCTTTATTTGGTGACTGTACCTAAACCCTCGACGAGGATTATATCAGTCATAGAAGTTGCAGTTTCGCTAAT
Source organism: Pachypeltis micranthus (assembly GCA_020466155.1). Classification (NCBI taxonomy): domain Eukaryota; kingdom Metazoa; phylum Arthropoda; class Insecta; order Hemiptera; family Miridae; genus Pachypeltis; species Pachypeltis micranthus. The sequence continues at coordinate 11,193,161 of CM035772.1, forward strand.
ATGCAAGAGGCCGGCCCCTGCAGCATCCACCGAACTCAGACCTGTGGAGGTACGGCAGGTATTTGGTCTTAGCCAGTCTCACCGTGAAGAGCTGTTGCCGTGTGTTACCGCGCGGAGGTTGACCACCTGAGGAATCCCGTACCATCTGGGAGTATTTCATAATCTGGTTTCCTACCTCATCTTACTTTTTACTTGGGTGGCAAGTTTCAAAAGGACAGATCAACTATAACCACGTTTCTTAGCCATCACCTTCTTTGCGAACTTTGCAAAATGGTTATAGGCTTCCTTTGTAGCAGTCAATGCTGCTAAGTTCGTTTGCCCTACCAACAACCGTCGCTCACTGTTGTAGAAACTACAGTGGAGCAGCACGTGGTTTCTTGTTTCCTCCGCACTGGAGGCACAAGACGTGCATAATGGAAGTCTTTCAGGAAAAGAAGTGGAGCCACGCATTGAAGTCACCATGTCCCGTGAGGAACTGACTCGTCCAGTGGTCTGGCTCAACCCATTTTCTAGAAAGACGTTCACGGATGTTGGGGAAGAACTCATACGTATCACGTCCTTTTGACGAGGATTCCCATCTCGCTTGCCATTTCTCTAGAGCCCATTCATCGATGGCGGCAAGTTTCTGTTCTGTGGTGAGATCCGCCGGAGTTCAGCCCAAAGCGGGGGAAGCTCCCGTTTCACTCTCCACTTGTCAATCATGCACTCGACAGCCAAATCAACTGGTAACTGACCAGTGATCACCTGGAGTGCTTCCGTTGATACGGTCTTGTAGGCCTTGGTGATCCACAGGAGCGCAGCTCTCTGGGATTGGGCCAATACTCTCTTTTGATTGACTGTTAGTTTGCTACCCCAGACAACGGGGCAGTAGCCAATCACACCTAAATAGATGGCCTTATACATGAGGATGGTGTCGTGGTAACACACACCCCAAGTGGCCTTGCTAATGGCACGCAGTGAGAGCAAACCTTGCAATGGTAGTGCCTTTAAGGGACTGGAGGTGTTGGTTGAAACCCCACCTCTCACCTATATTCACTCCTAAATACTTGACGTGCTTTTCAAGAAGGAGCCTGTGGCCGCCAAAGCGTATTGTGGGTGGATTATTCACTTTCCCCTTCAAGAGGATTAGCTGGGTTTCTTCCTCAGCCACCTGCATCTTGACATGCTCGCACCATTGGTTGACAGTGCGAAGCACATGGTGAGTTTTTCTTCAATTTGGCGGACTGACTCTGCAAAGATCAGCACAGTCAAGTCATCCACATAGGCGTACGGCTCGCAGTCCAGTCTCCATGAGTTTCCTGAGAAGACCTTCGAAGAAGGCATCCCAGAATGCTGGTCCAAGGACCGAGCCCTGTGGGCACCCTTTCTCAATCTTTCTCTGAACGGAGACATGCCTGCATTCGATCGTAGCAGTTCTGTCTGTCAGGTAACTTCTGACGAGCGATTACAGGTTGCTTTAAGCTCTTTAAGGAGCGTTGGCCACCAAAAATTGTCCAACGCTCCTCTGATGTCTATAAGAACTGCTACGACGTACTTAGCGGTGCCAGCAGAAACACGCCGAATCTCTACAATGACATCCTGCGTGGACCTTCCTTTGGTACACCCGTATTGCCTGCCTGTGAGGTTGCGGCCAAAGACTCCTTCGAGGGACTGCAACATCAAGATTTCTAGTGTTTTGCCTAATATGGAAAGAAGGCTGAGTGGTCTCCATGATCGCGGGTCTGACTGATTGCGGTCGCCTCCCTTTTGAAGAGTGACAACACGCGCAGACTTCACTGAGTGGGGAACTGTCCGACCTGCAGACAGTCATTAAATAAATTAAGGAGACCGCTGGAGATTGTCCGCTCAGCCTTCCTTAGCATATTGCTTTCTATTTTGTCTGGCCCGGGGATTTGTTGGGCTTTAAGGTCGCAAGGGCCCTGCCGAGGTCGCCTGTTGTCCACAATGGGATGTCGGGCTCGTTCGGAGGGTCCATGATCAGCTCCCTTGCTGTCCTCTGGGCTTCAGTGTCTCGAGCTACTTGGTCATCTGGGAACGCCTTCTCAAGGAGGGTTTCCAGTGAGCTTTCGATGCTGCAGGCCCAGCCTGACTCATTTTGCATCGCAGCTAAGACTTGCTCTACGTTTGCTTTTCCTATGGAGGACTTGTAGTGTCTGCCCCAGGGGTTCTCAGAGCTCTCCGCTTCCACAAAATTTCGCCAGCCTTGCCGTTTGGCTCGTTTGATGGCGGTGGAAACCTTCTTCTCTTGGATGAAGGCAGTTCGGAGTGTTGCTCTGGCATCAGTGTCACGAAGTGTTTTGGTACATCCTTCTGGCTCTGTTGCACTTTGCTTGAGGGGATTAAGTTCCTCAGTCCACCATGGGACTTTGATCGCCCTGTGCTTCTGTTGGCCAAGTACAGAGAGCCCAGCAGAGTGCAGTGCTGTGGTAAATGTCCACTTTGCTGTCCACCTCTTCAGGTGTGGATGCTTGCGCTATTAGGTCGGTGTCTGCGACACGCGGTTACCCTTCAGTACCCTACAGAATTGTGGCCAGTCAGCATTTTTGTGCGGAATCGCTTTTCACGCATGTCTTTGCAGAGGATGTTGTCATCCGTGATGGCAAAAGTCAATAACCATGTGATCGCTCTGCGTTGCACCTGATACGACTCGCCAACCTTGCAATTTGGTAGCAGGGTGTGAGACACGGCTGAGACGTCTATACACGCCCTTCCTCCTGGCCCCTCATAGGTCGCCTCAGTCATGGGGTCGTTGGCAACAACCAAGATGGACCTGGTGAGCAGCTCCATATACGCCTCGCCACGCCCTGTCCAGGGTTAGGGATCCCCACAATGGTGATCTGGCGTTTGCATCAGCACAGACTCACGCAGGGTCGTCCTGATAGGCCTGCTAGAGCCGCTCGAGTGGTTCAAGGCTGGTGGCAACTGGTGCGCCAAATTGCCTGTAAAATGATATTACAATCAGCTCAAAGCCACCGGCTCGGATGAGCACACAGCGGCCAAGTGCTGGCTGTTCAGGTGGGTGAGTGCGAGCATGTCAATGGACGGGTCGATGCAGGCTACTGCTGCCTTGGCTCCCGTTCTTGCTCCAGTCACCACTCGTGCCTGCGATCCCAGACCAAGGGTTTTGGATCCTATGTATGGTTCCTGTATGGCGAGGACACTGCAGCGTTTCTTGAGTGCATTTGCAGCAACTCAGCCATAACTGGGCAACTCTTATTTGTGTTGTGCTGAAGGATTCGAACTGTTTTTGACCTATTCATAATCTACTCGTGACTCCTGGAGGCAATCGCTCGCTGACAGATAATTTACAGCGTGCGTCTCGTGTGAAGTGTGAGACCTGTTGGATTTTGCGTTGACGCAATTGGCACGCGAGAGGGCATCACGCTTGCATTCCCTACTCCAGATGTGGCAAGGCGCACCAGGCGCACACAACAGGTCTTGTACAGGCCACTGCCAGGTGGCCATAGCGCTGGCATTTGTAGCACTGAGTGGGGGCTTGGTACTTTCGTATGGCGCACCGCTGCCAGGCTATTTGGAGGTGCCTTGCCCCCTCTAGTTTTTTGTATAGGCTGGGTGATACCTCAATCACCCAATCCTTCTGCGCTTCCTGGCCCTGGCAGACTGCCATTCCGCCTCAGCTCCATGAGGGGGGGAGGAGGGCGCAGTAGCGGCTACTGCCGCATATGAGGGGCCTGGGGTACTACCCTGGCTCATTGAAGGTCCTTGAGTTTGGGGGGCTGGTGGCACTGGCTGCTGGGCAATTGCCCTCGCAGCTCTTCCTCACGACAGCCGCCACAGTTTCCCGCAGGGGGAGTGGCAGGGGGCGATGTCGTTGGGGGCATTAGCTTTATAGCCAGCTTCGAAATTTCGAAGAGGCGGCTAGTGATGGTCCCGCATAGGTCCTGTCGCGTTGACCCTCATCCGTGCCATCTGGCTGTGGATGATTTGGACATATGCGCAAATTTGCTCCATGTCCGACAGATTAGGGTCAGCGGCGTGTCGTGTGCTTGTAGTAGCCAGGTTGCCAGCGGGCTACTAGGGGAAGAAAGGGGAGATGAACGCGGTTTGCCCGGTTCTTTCCGCCCTTGTTTGTTTGGACGACGAGTAGATTGCTCATCGTCCGAAGAGGAGTCGAGCTTGGCGAGCCGGAGGAAGAAGGCGCAGGTGGCGTTTTATTACCTGCAATTGTGTTATTTGACTTAGTCATGTTTTTTACTAATTTTGAGGAAATTAAAAGCAGACTGGTGTAGTGTATCCTTGTGAGTTCTTTTGTTGTGTGTGTTAGTGGTATGAGCGAGAGGTGCTCGAGAGGCAGTGTCCTGGAAGCTCCCCCTCAGGCATATTGATTCTAGCCCCTTTCGCTGGTCCGTTGAGGGTCAAAGGGAGGCCCCCACATGCGCCGCAGCTGCCAGTCCGGCCACCCACCGGGACTAAGATTCCAAATTTGCAATGTCCGTCCGCCGTCCCCCGTCCGCCGTCCGGGCCGTTTTGTGCCTTTAACGTGGTAAAAAAAATTCGTTTTTTGCACAAAAATCCCATTTGGTATCTAGTTGTGCCCGCCATCTCGGCAATCCGATCGGACGAAGCCCGTGGTTGTAATGGGCAAAAAATGGTTAAAAAAATTAACGAAACGCAGTACAACGCGGGAGCTACAGCGTCCCTCCCTCCCTCCCGTCTCAATAAAAAAATATCTGGTGCGTAGCAACACACAACTTTCCGCCACCCCTTTAAGTTCGAACACCACCTACATAGGCGGGCGCTATATCTTCGTTCAACGCATTTTTACAGGAACATTTATCGAGAACAAAATGTAGGGACTAGTTAGCTGAGAGTACTCCGTAAGTTTGATCGAAATCGTTGGAGCCATTTTTGAGAAAATCGGAAGACCGATAAATTAATATTCGACAAATCTCCTTTTCTGAGTCAACTTGAATTTTGTCTCCGTTCAACATATATATGCAGAAATAATTATACAGAACGAAATGTGGGTATGGGTGACTAAAAGACACTCCATTAGGATTTATCACATCCGGTGAAAAAGTTACCCTGGAATTTACGGAAACGTTAGGAAAAACGTTATTTTTGACACATTTTGATTTTTATCTCTGTTCAATTGACCGTCACAGGAACATTTATCGAAAAGAGTATGTAGGTATTAACTATTTGAAAACATCCTGTGAGTTTGATGGAAATCGCTGAAGCCGTTTTGCCAAAAATCGTAAAAAACCTATTTTTGCTTCAGGGGCCCATGTCTCCGTTCACCGTATTTTCATGGAGATATGTATGGAGAAGAAAAGTTAGGTATTGATCAGTAGAAGACAATTTGAAAGTTTTATCAAAATCGTTAGAGCCGTTTTCGAGAAAAATGCGAAAAACCCTAGTTTTTGGTACATTTTCGTCCACCACCCCCCCCTTCCCATCGGCCGAAATCGTCCATAACCTTATTTTGGTGTCTACAAAAAATAACGAACAAAACAAAAAAAGAACCAGCTCAATCAGACCAGCCGTTCTCCCGCAAATCGAACTACAGACACACACAGACACACACACAGACATACACACACACACACATACACACACACGGACATCGCTCCGAAATTAGGTTTTTTAGACTCAGTAGGGTCTGAAACGTAAAGATCTGAAGAAAACCCAAATTTTTTTTGGGCCGATTACTATACTTTCCTTCCCTTCGGGTAGCGGAAAGTAAAAATGGTTAAAAAAATTAACGAAACGCAGTACAACGTGGGAGCTACAGCGTCCCTCCCTCCCTCCCGTCTCAATAAAAAACAACCCGCCTCGTCCTCGCCTCACAACGCTGCCCGGGCGGGCGGCTCAACTCCCCTTTCGCCTCGCAACGGGCCTCGGAGCACCCCCGTTCCAATTTCCCCGACCGGACGCGGCAAAATCATCAGACGTTTTGTTTCTGTAGTTCCATTGTAGCCAGGACATGTTTCGTATGGTTTACTAGTATTCGATGCTGAATCGAATGGGATGGGGGAGCACTAATACTAGGTCAAGCTGTTCATGAGAATAATAAACCATTGTGTAATAATTTGCAGGGTTTTCATTCCTCAAAATAACCTAATGGGTAATACGTAGTTCTTGACGACACAACAGTACAGTATGACTCTCTTCCGTCAAAAAATCACGAGGGGAGCACAATCAATCATACAAAAACTTTGAATAAAATTGATTTTAGCGCAGTTATCAGTTATAACATTCGTAAGATAACTAGGAGCAATGCCATAAATTCCAGATTCTGAACCGAAGCTGTACTACCATTGCTTCCGAACAAGTATCATACAAATCATGTTGACAGTCTCATATACTGATTACCCAACAATGGCCGCGACGTAAGTGCGACTCGGTAAATTCCGGAACTTCAAGAGGCCACCAGCTTCTATTTCGAACGTTGTTGTTCAACCGAGCTAATACGAACTAAATGAAAAGCTGATTTCATCACTTGCTGGGGCGATAAAAATCGCTGAATGCAAGTGGCGTTGAGGAACTCGGCAAGGGTCACATTTATTGGGAACTGTCAGTTAACTAGCATTCACATTTCGTTTTCACCGGGCATTTCTGATGATATGCGTCGAACGTGAATGCTGTAGGTACTGTCCCCGTGTGTATGGGCAACTAGATATTTCCAGCGGGGTGTGGAGGTTCGATTTGAGTGTCATTATTTCGTTGCGTTCTGCTAAACGGAGGGGAGGGTTTGCACAAGAACTTAGAACTTCGTCTTATTAGAGTGCAACGAGTCGCCACCGAATCTCCTTTCGACGAGGTAAAACCAAAAAGGTCGTCACAAATCTGAGGAAGACGTTTTTTTTTTTTTAGAATTTCAGACGTAAGGACGCGTACAATCGTCGACCTCGTTAAACTCCAGGGCGCATCCGGTGAGAAAAAAAAGCGGAAACGCCGAGGATGAAAACTACCAAAGGCTTCGTTAGCAATCAGTTGAATAAACACGTTACAGTGCCGCACTCAAAATAAACCTGAAGTGAATCAGGGACTAAGTTTTATCGAATGCGCCTTTGACGCCAACCGTATGATCTTCGTGCAAAAAGAATTCGAGCCAGGCCTGGCCAGAAAGGGCCCATTAGTACGAAATGTGAGCAAATAGTGAAGAAGTTCCTCGAAAATGAATTATTCTTCAGTTTGATTTACAGGGATGAAAGTGTTCACAATCATCAACCCGTCTGCGTCACGTCTTGCAATTATTTACATTCATGTTCTTAACGGACTGTGTGATGACTTTATCGTGGTTTACGAGTTCCAACCTGCTGGGAACGATTTTACTTAGCCCCACGGACTAATAATAATGTATGTCAACCAGTTAATTCAGTTAACCTCAAAACGTAAAAATCCACTGAGGTTTCCCACAGATCGGGTGAGCCCTGTTCAAACATATCAAATAAGTCCATAAAAACCGATTTCGGTACTGATAAATTCCCTTATAAAACCCGCTTGATTGGTACTAGCATTCTCAAAAAATCGTATTGGAGATCCAAGTGCTTACTTACACAATGGTAGCTTAATAGATATCATAAAAGAATTAGAAACATTTCCCAAAATTCCAGAATTCAAACTATTTTTGTTTTTACTTTCCTTGGCTCTACAAAGTAGAAAGAAAAGTTATGTAATCGTCTGAAAAAAAAAAAATTGAGTTTTCTTTAGATCTTTACGTTTCAGGCCCTCCTAAGTCCGAAAAGCACTATTCGGGAAAATGGTCTGTGTGTGTGAATGATTTTTAGAGAGAACCACACCAAATCCATTCAAACTTGATATCCAGCCCGAAGATTACCATGGGACGCAAAACTAAGGGTATGAGCAAAATCCACCAAAAGTTAACTATAGTTATCATAGTGATCAAAACACTAATTTTTTTCTTAAAAACGGCTATGACGATTTTGTTTAAATTTTTTATATTGATAGCTTGTAATGGTTTTCGCGGCGGACTGCGCGAAGTGGCAACACTGACCACCACCCGTGCAGGCCGCCGCTGTTTATATTAGCGTCGGAGCCGCTTTTCTCAATAAGAACGGCTATCGGCTCGTCAGCGAATAATATCCCTGTTATGAGTCAGTGTTTAAATTCCCCTTTTGATTGTGTGAAGTAAGGTAAGCGATCAGAGCTTTGTGTTTCATTTTCCCCATTGTTCTTTTATTGTCATTTAATACAATCCGAGCATAGGTTATTTATTTCATTTTAAAAGGAGTTCATTTCATTTCATTCATTTCGAGTCTTACCGATTAAATTCAAGTGGGTCTTAATTGCTTTATAATTTCATTTCCCATTACCTTCTTGAGAGTTATTATTTCATCTATTTGATCGAATGAGTATTATTGAGCGTATTTGATTTGTTGTTTTCTTTTGGGCCCAGACACGACTTTCACGAGTGTTCTGTGAGACAATTTCCCAAGTACGTGACAAGCTCTCAATAAGGCAATTACACCATACAATTCTCATTCGTAGAGAAATGACGAGAGCAGCTCAATAAATTATCACAAGTTTTTACCCAATAACTGTGCAAAAGTAATTACTATCTTTCTTCAAAAAATTCGTGTTTACAGCCTCATTAATTATCTGTGTACCAATTGCTCAATAATGGTCCTGGAATGAGTACGAGCAGCACAATGAATTCCGGAGCGCCAAGCGCTACCGCTTCCTGCTGCCGTGAAGTGTTGTTTGACCAAGTTCAAATGAATTGATTAAGTAGAAAAAGCCATGCAGAAAGTGAATTGACGTAGAGCTAAGGAAAGTTGTGTGTTGCAACGCACCAGATATTACGATACAATTTTTCGTAGTGTTTTAAAAAAAAATCAACAATGGGATTGATCACCCGATTCTTCGGAGAGGTTTGTACGTACCTTCCTAATATTATAGGAAAAAACTCAAAAAAAAGTTAGTCACGGAAATTAACGTTAGCTTGAATGCCGGAATTTCTGATGTTGCTCCTGGTTATCACATTTCCGTTTTCACTTAGCTACTTAGTAAATTAGTAGTTTCTTGGACTGGAACGTTAGGATCCATACATAAAAACTGTCGTAAAATCTATAATAGTGAACTGTGCTACTCTCGACAGTGTCCTTGGGATGAAGGATGAAGATTTTAAATAACGTATAACTACTACGTTATTTAGAGCCGACCACAACGTGTAATCAATACCGCTCACTATGATTACGAGTGGAACAGTTAGTTTTGAACAGATTTTCTCATACACGTACTTTGTCGTTTCATGTGAATCTCCTCTGTAAATATTTATTTTTTTCCTCATAAGGTTCATTCTTTCCCCATTTGCGTTCACAAACACAGGGAAAACGTACCCCCATGGCAGGTCTTTAGACGACATTCTTAGGATTAAGAAACCTTTGAAATGTAACCCTCTGTAGAAAACCCACTATTATTCTTTTTACAACCGATCGTAGTCCGCAGCGCTACAAAATGTATACGAACGAGAAATTCGATAACTCACTTAAATCTGTCACAAGTAGCTGAGGATCGTAAGCAAACTGAAACTCACCTGGAACAAACACAAAAAAACGTGACTTAGACATGAGTTGAGAATAGTTACAGTTACTTTTGTACTAAGTAATGAGAAACAAACAAAAAATCGGTACAGAAAAACAACACCGTCGTTCCTTCACTCAAAATATCAGGTGCGCCGCATCACACAACTTTCATTAGCCCCACGTCCATTCAATTGTGTTCGTGGTGGAAAGCGGTAGCGGTTACAGTTCCGGAATTTATAGTGCTGCTCGTACTCATGCCCTGACTATTATTGAGCAATTGAACACAGAAAAATGATTTTTTTTTAAAAGTATAACAATCACTTTTCCATAGTTATCAAGTAAACATGGTAGTAAGCGAAACGGCGGGGGTTGAAACCCCGGAATTACTGGCTAATGGTTAAGACTCATACTATAGGGATTCAATTGGACTAGTACCTGAATCTTTTTAAGGATTCTAGTAACACTTGAGCGGAGTTTATAAGGAAAAAAGTGCCCCAAAATCGTCAAAATGTTTGGTAATTCATTGTGCGGCTCTCGTCAGTTTACCACGGATGAGAATTTTATGGCATTGTTGTCTCATTAGGAGCTGTCTACGTAAAAAATGTAATCAAAATCGTTGCAGCCGTTTTTGAGAAAAAAAAATTTGGTGTTTTGATCAGCATACCCTCATTTTGGGGTCCCATAGTTATCTGCGGGCTAGATATCAAGTTTGAGATGATTTGGTTCATACGTTCTTTCTCAATCGCGTTCTCGTTCTGGAGTCTTATGTTGATCGGCAGATTGGCTATCGAATTTGAGCTGATTTGATTCAGACGGAATTAATAACGTGCTCCAAATCCTGAGATCTCCATCCGTTCTCAAGAGAGTAGAGCTCGAAGGGCTCGAGTACACTTGTTTAGATAACTTAATAGGGAACCACAATGGGGTATGTTTAGTTTAACTTCAACAGATAAGCTTGAATAAGCATTCATAAGCTACGGGAATAACAATATATCATAAAAGGTGAATGAAACCGCGCAAAGGTGTCAACTTTCAAGTACATACTTTTAAGAGCATAAGTTGACAAGTTAGAACGGGTGCTCAATAAAAGCGGCGTATAAATGCGTATTGTGAGTGTACGCAACTCTGATGCTTGATATGGTCAAGTATAAGGGAGTTATCAGAATGTAATAGGCGAGGTGGATAGCAATTGCAGCGATTAAAGGTTGGCAGTATTGTTGATACATAGAAGAAGTGTGCCGTTCTTCACTGGACGGTTATTGCTCAATAATACAGGTTTGGCGTCCACTTGGGCCGTATTGTTCACAGACGTTAAATAAAACAATTATGTGGATTTATCTTATTTAGAGCTTTTGTTTTGTAAGAAAAAAAGAGTTTGTGAGCACGTGATAAAGTAATCTTTCTCTGGTATTACTTCTTAGAGCTATAAAAAGTAAAATAGGATTCTATGAGTTCGTCTTATTGCATCAAGAACGTAATGAACGAAAAAAACTTCAATCTGTCGTAGGCGAGACCTCAAATCGTCAAATTTGACAAAAACTTAGGTTTCTCGAACCAATAGGAGCTCAAATGGAGGGCTAACAAAACTATATGTAAGGAGGAACAGTGATATCACAGGTCGAACGCTGTTCAACATTCCGCGGTATATCGGGGTGCCCCTACTCATCTCTCAACCAGGTGAGGTGATGAACTTTCAACACAGTTTTTTTTCTCAACGTCTATTATAAGAAAAATACTGCGCAATGAGACCAAAGGTTACGGCAGATGCAATTTGAGAATTTTCTAGTCTTTCTCGATTAGCGTACGCATTAACTTTCATTGTGTCGATCAACACGCACTGCTCGGGAACGCGCGTGTGTTCTGCCGGATTCGGAGTAAATAAATTCTCATAAAAACCGTTTTTGTCAGTTTTCACCAATTTATTAAAACTTAATTTATATTTATACGACAATCAACCGTACAACAACAGTTCAATCAAAACCATTGAAGTCATTTAGAAGGCAGAATCACACGCGATGCTGAAATTGACTCGATTTCGCTCAAGCAAATCTTCTCGTGGACACGTTCATACTTACTCAACCCTACAGAATAATAATTCTTTTGCTCTCAGATATCTATGCTTAAAAGCACCGTGCAAAAATCACCGTTTGTTCTCGATGAATGTTGATCGCAAGACGAGCGGGAATCAAAAAGCTTTTTTTTTCTTCAACGTTTTGCAATAGCAACGTGAGCAATTCACATCGTGACTTCAAATAGTCAAAACCACAACTGTGTGTTCATATCTGTTTCTTTGACAGCGCGTTGAACAGAAATAAAACAAAAAGTGAGCGAAAATAAAACGAAAAAAAATGTCCACAGTAAAGCCCGTTTTGAATTTGTTTAGCCTCTCGGAGGGTGTGGTAGCAAAATATCCCATTTTGTTCCCACAAACTATGTCAGTTTCTCCGTTGAATGGAGGTATACGCAAATGTACATACAAAATAAGATAAACGAGATGTTAGAATTTCTTCCCAAAAAGGAAGAACAATCACAAAGCGCGTCCTTTCGGGTAACCAGTGATTCATGCTCTTCATAACCGTTCGTGTAGAAATACGTTACACGTAGGTACTTTTACGTATGTTTAACGTGCATTTTTATCTTAAGACCGAAAAAACTCAGTAAGCACGAAACTTTTGGATGTTTCAATGGTTTTCCCATTTCCAGTCGTGTCTAGCATCTCATTTTCCGTGAATTCACCGCATTACCCGGCGCTTCAAAGCAAAACGTGCGTTTTTACGTTTATTTTATAGTTGAACGGTATCAGAGAAGTTGGTCTGAGACGAGAAAACCGTCGAGAAGAGCGAGTTGCGGGTTTTTTTTGGCAGAACGAGATTAAGAGCACATGAGCTTTGAATTCTCTAAGGACCCTGGGGAAGGAGGGAAGCGGTTTGAATCCATTTCCTACGACGCATTCTGGAACAGACCTTTTAAAGCTGATTAAAAAAATGTCAACCAGAACGCAATTGGTTCGGTCTTATGTCTCATCCCTAGAGCCTCCTCATGCGCATCGAGGAACGGAGGAACCATACCGCGAGAAGCCATTTCGAACGGTATTCAAGGACCTGGTTTACAACGCTACGCTAAACAAAATCACCAGCGATGGAAGAGAAAATACTGGCTCAGTCCACAACTTAAGCAGCTTTGAGAGGCGTGAGAAAGTAATCCAACCTTTACAACCTAAACCTCTTTCTGGGCCCATCTATAGAAAATGAACGTTTATTTTGTATCTTTAAAAGAGCTTAAATAACAAGGCGCCTAATGCTATTACGGTCTTACAACAGGTGTTGCGGGAAACAGAAGGCCCAATCCGAGGTTTTATGGAGATATCGCTAAAGGCTGAAGGGAAAATATTTGGTGCGAATCATCACACAACTTTCCTCAACCCTTGACAATGCGATGATACATTATGAACACGAATTAGCTAAAAGGACCGTGTGAGCTCGATCTAAATCTTGACTGGTTGTGGAAATGTGAAAACCAAACTTTTTTGGGCAAATTTCCTTTCTCTGAGGTATTTCAGCTTACAACGGACGAGACGAAAATAGTTCAAGAGGTGATGCAATGGTTCGTTTTTCATTTTTGAACCACACGTTAGTTAATGTTGGACGTAAGCGGAAATCAGCAGTAAGAGTTCAATGTCACACACATTTAGAGTTTTATCTCCAAACATGAGGGCGAACTGGTAGTACTGGCGATAGATACCTTGACAAAGAACAAGAGAAAGAGAGAGAGATAGAGAGGGAGCGAGAAATACATTTTCAGACATTTTCTGTTCGAAAAGAATACGAATAAAGAACGTGGAAGAAGAAAAGAAGAATAAGATAGCAGGGAGGCAGCTGCAGGCCATAGGACTCCGCCAGAGGTGCAGGACCAGTGGCATTTCGCCGTTGACTCATTGGTCCCATGTCCTAACTCCCTAGCGAGCCTATTGGGGACCTGCTCAGTGTTCCAGCCGCCGCCTGTACCCACTGCCTCACTCCCCTGGGTTTGGAGGAGGGGGTGCCCGGGCGGGGATCAAGCCAGAGTCTGCTGGTTCTATCCCCGCCTGGCTCAGAAGGCCTCACGCCCCAATGCGCTTGGCCACTGCGCCCCCTAAAGAGCACGTAGCATTAGCAGCTTCAAAGGATAATGGATATGTTAAATTTGCAGAATAAACGGGTTGTGAATTTACCGCTTCTGTCAAATAAGACGGCCCTCGTGCCAATTTTCGGCTCCCAACTTTAACATTTATGATAAGAGTAGTGTTACAGCCAAGAGATCATCTCACTTTTAAAGAGCGTTCGCTATTTTTTTGTTTGCTCTTCGTTTCCTTTAGTCATTTATTATGTTTTCCTGGCACCTTCGAAGCTTCTACAGGGGCTTCTGACCGGTCTGGTCGTGATAACTGCCACTCCACTCGAGGACGCTTGCCGGTCTGGTGGGCACGAATCTCCGGCCATGTGCGCTCGAAAGCCTGCAGAAGAGGTTGATCGAAATCGCCTTTTGTTTCGTACTCACCCAAATTGTGCTCCGAAGAGACAATCAACTTTTACGTGGGGTTGGACACATTCTACAAATTTAGCGGCGACAATCGTGATCAGTTACTACAGTCCACTCTGTTTTTACCAATCCTTCGTCGTTATCGTCCGCCAAGAGGTCAGACCTGCCTGATTTCATTCGTCCGTTGCCGAGAAGACAGTTCATTTATTAATTTACGGACAGTAGTTTTTTAATTAATTTTCAAGCATTATTTTCAACATTTACAATTAACATGATCATTACAGACGCATTCATTTTAGTTTAATTTCATGCGCTAATTCGTATTTTCAATACGAGACCCTCGTTTAACGTGAGGGAATTTCCAAATAACGTTGCATTAGTTTAGGGGAATCGGTCTTCATCAATAAAAAACAAGAGCAGCACGATAAGTAATAAACAATACCAACGAAAATGAGTTTAGTCCTGACAAACCCTGCTCATGTGTGACACTGGTTTTCACTTAATATCGATCGAGATCAATTTTGGAGCAAGTTTTCTTGTTATAAATCCCGCTATATGATACACTAGCACTTTCAGACAAATTAGAGTGGTAATCCAATGAAGTACCTACGTGATGACGGTGTGATAGCGTTTATAAGATGATTAGAAGCAACCCCTGAAATTCATGAATTCAAATCACCGCCGTTCAACTTATTACATTTTTCACAGTCTTCATCTGATGATTTCAAAACCGAGAATCTTTTCGGCAAATTGACAGCCCCATGAATAATGTTGTACGATGGTCGTGGCATAACTAGCAGCAACTCAATACATTCTGGAACTTTAAGCGCTACCAGTGTCCAGTTTATGTAAACTGAATGAAAAACAAATTTCAACAGCTGTTTGAATGATGAAAATCAATGAATGCACGGGGGAGGAGGGAGTTTTAATCGCACCAAATCACAGATATCACGTTACCCACCATCTACTTCCAGACAATGTTATGCCCGGTAGTTTAATCATTCTCTCTTACACTAAACAACAGCATTGTTTATAAATGCTCATGTGACGTCCCCAGAAATATCTGTGTTTCACTCAGCTCAAGCCAGATAGGTACAAAACAACACGATCTGAATTTCTAAGGTCGAGTTTTCTGACCTGAGGTCGTTTGCTGTCAGAGCCACGAGTAAGGACAAACTACTCCCGTCAGTCCAGCAAACCCGTTTCTTTTAACATTCTCAGCCCTGCATATTTTCAGAGCCGACAACGCACTTTGACGCTTACGATTTTCGTAATGTTCATTGGATTTTCCATGACCAACTTTCCTTATTTCAATTCTCACCTATTACTTTTGTCACCACCTTACGGCAGTCAACAGTCACCCTCTCTTTCAGCTTTCATCCGAGGCCACACCAGTTCAGAGATCCACTGTGTCGTGGGAACTCAGCCACGTGATCGTTTAAAGAACCCATTCTCTCTCGGCATAGTTCACATCAACTAATGCTTCGCCGATTTCAAGACCACACATTATTCTCTTGCACCCAACAATATCTACTAAACGTTAGTAAAATGCAAAAAGGGAGGAACAACTTGGTTTTCTGTCGTCTCAAATTTACCACACGAATAATTAATTGACTAGCCCTCTTTCGCTCTTGCACTCTGCTTTTTTTAAAAAATTTTTTATTTAAACTTTTTGTATATTACAATACTATAGTGTTGCGATCTTAAGAATAAATTATTGTATACATACTCAAGTACAGTGGAACATGAGTAAGGTGGCTGTCCAGTGGCAGTCCCTCCTAGCATTTTGGTTTAACAATGTGTATGTATAAAAATATAGTTTTAGTTTTCAATAAATAAATTAACACATAATTTTAGGAGTATACGACACATATTAGTTTGACTTGACGATTTCCACTAGATCAACAGTGCGTTTTCTTTTGAGACGTCTGGGGAGCTGTATCCTGTTCAACGATGATAGTAATTCTTGGAACGCTGACGAGTGGTGCGATGTGATGGTATTGTGCATGCGAGTCATAGCAGATTTGATCACATCTTCAACTTCGGGCGCCTCTAGGTCACGGTGGAGTACGTCGTTCCTAACGAACCAAGGGGCATCGGTGATTATACGTAGCACACGGTTTTGCTAGGTTTGGATCCGCTGCCATATGGGGCGGATAATGGTTATGTACAGTAGGCGTTTATTGCCCAATGTTAAAGGCGAAGTGGGAGCAAGCAGTGGTTTTAGAAGATTGATTCTTGTGCGAAGTCTTTTAACCAGTTCGCAGATATGGGAGTCGTAGGTGAGGCGCTGCTGCAGGTGAATTCCTAAGTATCGGACTACTCTGCTGTTCTGAAATTTTCACTTTCACTTATTAAACTACGGCTTGCACATACACAAGTATAGTTAATAAGTAAAACTATGTTGACCAACGTCAGCTAACCGGTCCTTAAATTTCATTTTCCTAGAACGTTTCTGAAGGAGCGAGATATACGAAGATGAAGGGATTTGTATTACATTGGTTCGGATTTTGGTCTAGCAATTTATTTTCCCCACCCCATGTGAATCTATCTCGCACGTTTTTATGATAAATAAGTAAGTTCATCCTCTCTATTTTTCTCACCCAACCATCTTTTCTATTTCTCATGCGGCGTCACCAAATAGAGAAGAAGCTGCGTCCATTTGACAGCTCAAAATAACCCCTTCAGTCGTCAGAACTCGGAGAATTCGGAACATAAACAACTGCCTTGGCCAAAGTTGGGGAAGTATGTAGGTTTTAGCGCGAGCGCCAACTTTGAACTCCACCTTTTACCCGGGGGAGCACGAAAATATGTCAATTAGTCATGAAAAGGGAGAGAGCTGCCCGAAGGGATGGCACGGGTGGGTTTCGGATGGCGGTGCTTGCCAAGCCCTCAGGAAGCGGTTGCTCCATAATTTATTTTGGGAGGACAATAGGAAGAGGAAGGTTCGGGAGCTATGCTGACGGAACGTTATGGCAGTCGGGGTTTAGACGAGGAATTGAGAAGCCCCGGGACTCTGAATTTCAAGTCGCGAAAGGCTAAGGGCGAGAGGAAGAGTAAGAGAGAATGAGGAGGGGGTGGGGGAGAAAGGAGAGAGGTTGCTTTAAGAACATATGCTCCTTTTAAACCCTCCACCTTCTCTCCATCTTCCTCTGATTAATCCTTGAATCTTCCACAGAAACGGGATCTTCGTCACAGAGAGGAATAGTACTATGGACTTTCCTTTGTCCTAGTTGGGAGAGACCAGGCGGACAATGCGACGGTCTGCTGCGACTCTTCAAGTGGCCACTTCAAGTCATCCTTCAAACTGAACTTGACAATCAATAGCGTTGTTGACTCGGCGCTCGTATTGTTAGAATTTACCCCCGTTATTACATTTACGCTACCGCTCAATATTGTAACAAAAGGACTACCATTTAGATGATAGAAAATATGAATCTATCAGAGGGCAATCACCGAGTTCATTTCATTAAATTAATTGGAAAGCTATTGACTGGTGGAAGTTAGTTCAACGCTCGTGCGTACAACGATATACTTTTTAGCAAATCAAATTGTTGATTTCGGATTTTCGAGAAGAGGAACGAGAAATGTAACTAGTATTCGATAAACGGATGAGTCCACGCACTGTCCCAAGTTGTCGTCCAACTTCTTTACTTTCCTTGGCTCTACGAAGTAGAAAGGAAAGTTATGTAATCGGCTGAGAAAAAAAACCCTCCTGAGTCCAAAAAACACTATTTGGGAAAATGATCTGTGTGTCTGTGTGTCGGTGAACAATTTTTAGAGAGAACCATCGTACCAAATTCATTCAAACTTGATATCTCGCTTACTGGTTACCATGGAACGCCAACATAAGGGTTTGAACAAAATCCACCGAAAGTTAACTATAGTTATCATAGTGATCAAAACACCAAATATTTTTTTTCTCAAAAATGGCTCTAATGATTTCGATTACATTTTTTATATTGATAGCTCCCAACATGGCAACTATACCATAAAATTCGCATTCCTGGGAAAATGACAGCACAATAAATTACCAAAACTTTCGACGAAATCCATTTTAACGCGGTTTTTAGAGGAAACAACCGTATCAAATCAGCTGAAACTTGATGTCTAGCCCGCAGGTTACCATGGGACGCAAAAATAAGGGTATGTGCCAAATCCACCCAAAGTTAACTATAGTCATCATAGTGATCATAACCCCAATTTTTTTTTCTCAAAAATGGCTCTAACGATTTTGATTACGTTTCTTATATAGATAGCTATTAATAAGACAGTTATAACATAAAATTCCCATTTGTGGGAAAATGACGAGAGCAGCACAATAAATTATCAAAATTTTCGACGAAAAGCGTTTTTACCGCGGTTTTTTCCTTGTAAACTCCGCTGAAATGTTAGTAGAATGTTTAAAAAAATTGGTATTGTAATCCAATTAAATACCTATAGGGTGATTGTTTAAAAACGCTCATGAGATACATGGGGCTCACTCCAGAAATTCCTGAGTTTCAACTACCGCCGTTTCGCTTACTACCAGTTGTAAAACTTTTTACCCAATTACTCTGCCAAAGTGATTACTATCCTTCTTCAAAAACTTCGTGTTTACAGTCTCATTAATTATCTATGTACCAATTGCTCAATAATGGTCCTGGAATGACGAGCAGCACAATAAATTCCCGAACTGTAAGCGCTACCGCTTTCTGCTGCCGTAAGGCGTTGTTCGACCAAGTTCAAATGAACTGAGTGATAAATGAATTGTTTGAGTACGAAAAGCCACGTAAAAAGTGAATTGAAGTAGAGCTAAGGAAAGTTGTGTGTTGCAACGCACCAGATATTTTCCCCATATTTTCGACTCCATCGCACGGTTAAACGGTGAAGAAGTTAGCACTCCGCGCTGTTCAGGAAAAACGTAATGCCCGATTCATCCAGTAACGTTGAATGACAGTCAACAGCGATTCTTTCACGAGCAGGTTCCCAATAAAAACGTATTCCCTCCGGAATTTTAGAACCATTTTATGAAAATACCAGGTGGGCCGCATCACACATCTTCCCTTAGTTCTACGTCAATTCATTTGTATTCGCGGCTTTTTCTAGTTACTCAATACATTTGAACTTGGCCGTATATCACTTCACGACGACAGAAAGCGTTAGCGCTAACAGTTCCGGAATTTATTAGGCTGCGCGTACTCATTCCCGAACCATTATTGAGCAGATGGTAGACAGAAAATTGATGAGGCTGTAAACACGATTTTTGTCGAAAAGGATAGTAACTTTTCCAGAGTTATCAGGTAAAAACTGTTAGAAAATTATATCAAGTGAAACGGGGGTAGTTGAAATTCCGGAATTTCTGGAATGACCACTATTTATCCATTCTGAACGCTCATCATATTAGTATTTTATTGGATTACCACACCAATTTTGTTGAAGATTTTGGTAACATTTCAACGGAAAAAACTGCGCTAAAATGGATTTTTGTCGAAATGTTTGGTAATTTATTGTGTCGCTTTCGTAATTTTCCCAAAAATGATAATTTTATGGTATTGTGATCTAATTAGGTGCTGTCCATACTGAAAATTGTATAACAGTCGTTAGAGCCTTTATGAGAAAAAAATTGTGTTTTGAGCACAATAATAACTGTAGTTAGTTTCAGGCAGATTTTGCTCATACCCTTATTTTGGCGTCCCACGGTGACCTGCGCGCTAAATATCAAGTTTGTGCTGATACGGTTCAGCCATTTTTCTCCCAATCGCATTCGCAGACATACGTGCACATAGATCATTGTCTCTGGAGGGTCTGAAACGTGAAGATCTGAAGATAACTCAACCCTTTTATCCCAGCCAGATACAGAACTTTCCTTTTTACTTCATAGAGCGAAGGAAAGTAAAAAAAATCATTTGGGCAGTCTTATAAACTGCTTGTGCATTGATTGCTTAGTAATGGACGTGGAGTGAATGGGAGCAACTTAATAAATTTCATTAAGCACGACCTCTGTCCACGTAAAACGTACCGCCTAGGTTACGTTTTATTAAGATCGCTGAATGAACAATAAATTCGATTAGTAGCTAAAGCCATGAAAACTGCTGACTGTACGTGGGGCCAATGAAAGTCGTTTGATGCTTGGCGCATGGCAATAAATATTCCCTTGGAAATACAGTGAGCGGAAACATATGCCTAAAGGCCAAAAGAACTTGTAATGCATCAATCAAAATCACAGGGTCCGATGGCCGATCGATGAATCGCTGTGTGATGTTATTCATTGTACTGCTTTCGACATTTTTATACGAATGGGAATTTCACGATATGGCTGCCTCATTGAGAGCTGTTTATATAAAAATGTAATCAAATTCGTTAGCGCAATGTTTAAGAAAAAAATATTTTCTGTTTTGATGATGATAACTGCAGTTAGTTTTGGGTGGGATTTGCTCATGTCCTTACTTTGGCACATACAGACCATCTCCAAAATGGGGTTATTCTAACTTAATAGGGTCTGAAACTTAAAGATCTTAAGAGAACTCAATTCTTTTTTCTTCGGCCGATTACATATCTTTCCTTTGTACTTCGTAGAACCAAGGGGAGTAAAAATGCAATGGTGAGCATGTGATCAACCCTCTTCTCTTTCTAGTCCTCCGTGTTGTGGAAAATAATGGACTTAGATGTCTCATTCTTGAAACAATAATAATGCTACTTACGTGCCAATCAACATCAGCAACGTACCTTCTCAAGGTCTACTACTCAACACTAAATATTTGAATAGCCGAGTGTTCGACGCAAAGCGTCGAAATTGTCAGTTCATTGACCTCGTACTTCCCCACGTCATTATCTCCGACCGCCTAATCGTCTCCAACTATTTCGATACCTGCCCCTCACCCTTGGAAATCCCAAATCGGCGGATATTTCCAACGGTGGTCTTCCCCTCCTTCCCCTCTCCTCTTCTCAGATTCCCTTCCACAACAGATACCTTCTCCCAAACCATCATTCTGCTACGAAGTGTCGTCGAAGTGAGTCGTCTCCAGTTTTCGCGTTTTCTCCCAACACTTGTTTCCTAACACCTTTCGCGATACGGCCGTATCCAATTCTCCCAACGGATACTCTATCAACTCATCGACTTCTAGTTCGGCTTTCTCCTCCTTCCGAGTACACAACCAGTTTTTCACGTCTTCAGAGCCCTATTTGTTCGCGATTCCATACTCACCTCATCTCCCGTGTAAGTCACCCTCTTTCTTTGTACAATCCAAGTCCTCAAATCTTGTGATATACCTGCTCACCAATTACAAGTTTGTGCTCAGTAAACTACCCGTATTCGAGTTTCATTCACGTCTATCCTGGTCCAAACATTTTGGTCTTCCGGGCTGGATAGACAAATAACGTTTTCGCGGCTGAAGCATTCCGGGTCCAGCACGAAAAGTGTATATTCTCCTGTTCGAAATTGTATTAAAATGGACTTCTCACCTACATAGGGTAACAGCTTCCATCTACCTTCAGATGGTATCATCAATGACGTAACGCCACTCTCTTACTCCCGAAAACTGGTTAATCTACAACTCTATCCAGCTAGTCTGGATACCTCCTCAATCTGTGGTTCTCCTTCATCAGAGCATCCAGGCAATTCCTGAGGTAGAGAATTGGCATATCAGGAATCAAAGATAAAGTACTCAGCACCAAATGGCACAACACAATCCGCTCTATTAGACGATACAGAGGCCAAGTGATTGATTTTCATCTGCTTCCGATGATGGGTTCGCCTCCATCGGCAGTCTTCACCCCTACTCCTTCTTCTACTTCTTCCTCGTCGCCAACCTTCCAAAAGACTATCGACACCGTGACGATTTCATCGTTACCATCCGTTAAAGAAGACGCCGAGACGTCACCCTCATCACCCCCTTCACCTACGCCAAACGCTCCAACCTGAAGACATCTCCGCTTCCACCAGCCATTGGGATACCCGCTCCTTCTTCGCCGCCATTCAAGAACCCGCAACCGACGCCGTCGCCTCCGCTTCCGGTACAATGTCTTCACCTTCACCGGATAAGAAAGCCTCCGAGTCTCTTTCGTCACAGCACCGTATTGCCTCCCACTCAATCACCAATACGCTGTTCACAACGACCTAATCCATGAACTTCCAATAGTCACCATCGAAACGAAGCCCCACCTCACTCAAGATGCACACTGCGCCCGTCAACCGCTTTCTTCCACTCCCGCCATCTTCAAATCGCTGCCGACGAATGTTACACAAGGTAAGGCTCTGAAGCGTGTGAACTGGTTCCCAACGTAGAATATAGGAAGGAGCCCAGCTCTTCCTGTTCAGAGGCAGCCCTCAGCCCTTTGTGCCTACAATCCACATTCCAAGTGTTGTCACCAAGCCCAACGTTCTGAACTCAATCAATTTGCCTATACCCTCCTATGTCTCTTCCTCCTACCTGTTCCTGTGCTCCTGCAACTCCACTTAGCCCTCATCACTAGCACCCTATCCCCCAACGCCCTTCATATCTATCACGCCTCAGCTCCTCTCATATTCTCATTCGAATCATTACATGACCCACAACCGTTTTCCTCCTACAAGTGCATTCACACTCCACACAGAACAGAAGCACTGTATTGGTGTTTCAAGGCCCTCAACATAGGCGTTTGCTCTCAGAATCTCGTGCCCACACACCAAAATTCTAAGAGCTGTCACCAGACCCTTGCCCACCCCTCTAAATTCACGCAGTTTACCCATACATCCTTTGTCTCATCCTTCCGCCTATTTTTTCTGCTCCTACGACTCAACTCAGCCCTCATCTCAAGTATCCCATGTCCCAACGCCCTTTTGGTCTTCACACCCTACTTTTTCTAAATCCTAGTCGTCACATCCTACTTTTCTAAATCCTAGTCTTCACATCTTACTATGCTAAACCCTAACTGTTGTACCTTACCACAACCTACATCATCTTGCCCTAACATCTGGTTTCCTTCAATGCTACACCAGCACAGCTTTCCTCTATCTCTTCTACCTTCCACTCCTGATCCTCCCTAAATTCGAGGTGATTACCAAGGTCCTCGGACCACCTTTCCACATTCACATAGTTTGCCCACACTCTTTCCGTCCCTTCTTCCTAACTGTTTCTCTACATTGCAATTTCACTCAGCTCTGCATCCCCACAGCACAAGCCTCAATGTCTTATGCCCCACATCCAGTCTCCTTCAATGTTCTGTCCCTACCAACATTCCTTATCCTCTCGACCTCCCACTTGTACTGTAATCATCCCTCGTATCATTGAGCATTCACTCAGGACAGCACTAGGGTCTCACCTCTTAATCCCATGCCTTAAATCATACCTTTACCCACTGCACATGCCCTTTGCACCACTCCCCATACGCTTTTTCCTTCCTCACTGCCCCCTGTATGCTAGCCCTTTTTGCACGACCTCGGTGAGCTCCTTCAACTTTCACCACCTCACTGTAATTGCCCTACTGCCCCTTTCAACAT
This sequence comes from Pachypeltis micranthus, assembly GCA_020466155.1. Taxonomy (NCBI): domain Eukaryota; kingdom Metazoa; phylum Arthropoda; class Insecta; order Hemiptera; family Miridae; genus Pachypeltis; species Pachypeltis micranthus. The sequence goes on from CM035772.1 coordinate 11,216,651, forward strand.
GCCTTCCTCCTCTTGCAGCACCCCAGCGTGCCTTCCTCACTAATTGCACCACCCCAATGTGTGCGTTCTCCTACTTGTACCACCCCAATGTGCGTTCTCTTACTTGCACCACCCCAATGTGCATTCTCCTACTTGCACCACCCCAATGTGCATTCTCCTACTTGCACCACACCCCAATGTGCGTTCTCCTATGTGCACCAAATGAGTGAAATTTCTCCTACTTACACCACCCCAATGTGTGTATCCTCCTAATTGCACCACCTCAGTGTGTATTCTCCTACATGCACTCCCATCTCAGTGCATTCTCCTACATGCACCCCATCCAGTGTGCATTCTCCTACATGCACTCCACATCAGTGTGCATTCTCCTACTTGCACCACCCCAATGTGTATTCTCCTCAGTGTGCATTCTCCTACATGCACCCCACCTCAGTGTGCATTCTCCTACTTGCACTCGCCCAGCATGTTGGCTGTTTGCACCTCCACCTTGTGAAAATCCCCTCTATATTCCCCCATCTGTGCATGTGCTTCCCCTGAACTCCTGCTTTGATAAATACTTCCATTTCACCCTACCTTGATGCTGTTCACTCATGCTAGTGCTTTCTCAATATCCTTTCATTCTCCTTGCACCACATCCTGTGCTTCCTCGTGTGATCACGCATTCATCCTCATCCTCTGCATCTAAGCTCCAGTTCTGCTGCCATGCTCTCTCACCACCCATATTTTGAACCGACAACACTTACCACCTCCTCTGACTCACCCCCTCAAGTGAGCAAGCCTCCTCACCTACGTTCATTACCACAACCACTGTAACCCCACTTCGAGGGTTATCCTGCTGTCGCAGCGCGGGGGAGTATGTTCGACGCAAAGCGTCGAAATTGTCAGTTCATTGACCTCGGACTTCCCCACGTCATTATCTCCGACCGCCTAATCGTCTCCAACTATTTTCGATACCTGCTCCCTCACCCTTGGAAATCCTAAATCGGCGGATATTTCCAACGGTGGTCTTCCCTCCTTCCCCCTCTCCTCTTCTCAGATTCCTTCCACAACAGATACCTTCTCCCAAACCATCATTCTGCTACGAAGTCGTCGAAGTGAGTCGTTCCAGTTTTCGCGTTTTCTCCCAACACTTGTTTCCTAACACCTTTCGCGATACGGCCGTATCCAATTCTCCCAACGGATACCTCTATCAACTCTCATCGACTTCTAGTTCGGCTTTCTCCCTCCTTCCGAGTACAACCAGTTTTTCACGTCTTCAGAGCCCTATTTGTTCGCGATTCCATACTCACCTCATCTCCCGTGTAAGTCACCTCTTCTTTGTACAATCCAAGTCTTCAAATCTTGTGATATTCCAGCTCATCAATTACAAGTTTGTGCTCAGTAAATATCCGTCTCCGAGTTTCATTCACGTCTATCCTGGTCCTAACACCGAGTAACAGTTTTCATCTAAATAAAACGTTTTGTCAAATATTAGTTTTCAAGTTCATTTTCCACTCATTGTGCCAATTCAAAAACAACGATTTATTTTATCGAGATGGGAAGTTTTACACTTTTTTGAGCGGTGTACTACGAAAAAAATCTTGAATCATTCACAACTCGGATTTTAAGTTGCGTAACAAAAAAGTTTAACTGTAACTTCGAACAGAAATCAACTGTACAATAGGTTCCTGCTCGGTATTAGTTACACAATGTATACACCTTGTTTACGAGCGATATACTTTCGCTCACCGCAGCTCAAACATGTACCAAGAACGAAATATCGGTATTCATGAGTTGAATTCACCCCACGAATTTCTTAAAAATTGTTGGAGTCGTTTTCGGCAAAATTAGAAAAACTAGAAGGTGATTCTGGATAAGGTCGGCTGTTTGGCAGGTCGGATTAACTGAGTTTTTTACCTCCGAAATGTTCACTCTAAAGGAATGTCATTATTTCCCCAAACACTTCGTCCTCAAGCTCTTTTGTTACCTGTGGAAAGTCCACCTCTTCAGTTATTTCGAATTGACTACAGGTTTCCCCTGTCCTGGACTTTCCCATCTATCTTTTTTCACCCCTAAATTTTAGATTCTTCTTCTCAAGATCGCCTTCCAGCTCCTTCCAAGGCAATCCTTCAGCACTGACGATATGGCCGTCTCTCAGCACTCCCAACGATTCGTCTCTCAAGTCTCCTGCTACACCCAACTAAACTCTATCTCTCTCTTCCATTTAGTATCTCACAACCCGTTTCACACGTATTCTGAGTCCTTTGTGCACGTGTATATACTCATACTCAACCGGATATCGCTATTCTATCACAGTCCTCACTCACGCTCACCACGTTCATTTATTCCTCAGTTTCAAGCTCCCCAATTCGTGCGCTCAACATCGGCAATCACGATTTTGTTTCAATGAACTAGTGGGAGTGGATAAATATTCCTAAACTTAACTGGGCCACTCCGTCGCGCGTTTTTCTCATGACCGTTGGTTGTGAGGATCAGAGTACGCGGGAGCAGATGAACCTGGGGCCAATAGGTCATAATCTGGCGACTTTTATAAGAAATGGGATCATGGGCTGCTTGTCGATTTCGAACGCTGCTTGAATTTCACGGTATTTCCGAAGTCTTTTCCGTTCGATGCAGCAGGCTCATACATCGGAAATATAAAAGACGGTCTTTGAAGTTGATCGCTCATTTGCACGTGTGATTAAAAAGGAAACTCCGCCTCTACGTGGGTGGGATGCAGCCTCTAGTGAACTGTACAGAACTTCAGGAATTGCAACCGATAGGGGTACGAGACTGTAAGCCACATCTGTGCCCAGTTTACGTTCCTTACCGCTCATTCAACTTGTCGCAATTTGTAACTGCCTATTGTAATAGCGAGTCTCCATATAAAGTACGTCACGTTATACCAAATGCGTGCCAACCTCGTGTTTTCAAGGTGAAACAATTTTCTCTGACAAGGGCGGTAAAACCCTCAGAGTGGAATGTTTCGTAGGGCATATTTACCCGCATATTACTAACGTTTTCTTCCAAGAGAGCGAGTTAGTTGATAAAAATGACACTAAATGATTACGTATTTCCACCCAACCAACCTTTTAGGAGGTCGAAACTCCCAAATTTTCCTTTCCAAGTTACAGACGTTGTGGAACATTGCCGAATTATTGTCGTTGTCTGAATGATTTATCTCAAAACGTCTGCGGAGGGGTTTTCGGAGCGGCTTTCTCGAAATAGGCGTCATTACTTCTCATAATCGTGGAACTCTTGAGTGCTGCCATAAAGCACGAAGGATTTTCTCATTATCTTCGAAGCTTATGGAGCGTTCTCTTCACCTTAGAATAAGGGGAGCTTCGTGAGAGAGGGGAAGCCCTTTAAATATATCTCTCCGGGCCTCATTCGAGTAGAATGTATTCACAAGCACCTTCGCCCCGTTTATTGTCATTCCACTGACACGTTCATCGTACAAATTCTCCACTCCCCGAGTTATAAAAATGTTGCGAACTGGCGCGCGATAAAATCGCGGAATTATTGAACAATTCCCGAGCGCCGTAACGGTTTCGTAATATTATCCCATTTTATATCTCATCTTACCGCCTCATTTGATCACTAACGTTACGTTACAGCTTTGGTTTGTGGATCGTGAAAAACATTTTAAAGCTACGTGCAGCGGTATTTGGCAGGGGCACACTATTTAGCTCCAAATTGAGCACGGATTATTACAAACTGGCGTACCAGTAAAGCCTTGGTGCTGCCCAGACAGCGACTATCAAGTACAAATTCATTAGACTGTCTAGTTATGTTTACTTTCTGTACTCCTATTTTGTAGGAAGGGATGTAATGTAGTCTTCTGAAGAAGAATTTGAGTTTTCATCGGATCATAACTTTTCAAGGGCTCTAAACGCGAAAAATAGCGCTTGGGGTTTGTGAACGCAATTGAGAGAAAACGACTGAACCAGATTGGCTCATGCTTGATATTTAGCCTGCACATTACCAAAACACCGAAACCATTTTTTTCAAAAACGAACGAAATGATTGAGAGAGAGGACTATATTCTTACATTTGAGACCAGATGGGAATACTGAGTATCCGACGTATATTGACGCTATACAAGGGGATCTGTCGATAGATGTTGATCTATACACGAATACGGATAAGTACAATATATTGGAATGGTGGCGAGAGCTGAGAGTGAGTGTGACTATGCCACATTCCGTGAACGTCTTGAGAGAAGGAGGGTTGAGCCAGACCACTTGACGAGCCAGTTTCTCACGGGACAAGGCGACTTCAATGCGCGGCTCCACTTCGCCGCACAAAGACTCTCCATCCTGCACACCCAGTACCTCCAATGCGAAGGAAACTAGAAACCACGTGCTGCTCCACTTTAGTTTCTACAACAGTGAGCGGCGGTTGTTGAGAGGACAGACGAACTTAGCAGTTGTAACGGGACGAACCAAACCCTTCGATTCAGCGGAGGCTCGTCCGGGGCATTTATGCTGACTGGGCACCTCAAATGCCCCGATTCGCTCGAGACTTCGCTGCTGTCAGTTGTAACCGAGCCGGTTCCCTCGTCGCTGTGTCGCCTGCGCTCGCGTTCGCTCCCACTCAGTTCCCTGTCTGTGGTGGTAAAACTTCTCGGAATGTAATTCGAGAATAAAACTTCTTGTTCGAATTGCGTTCTGCTTCTATTGTACTACTTCCCGACTCACGTAGTGCGATACAGCTTTCAATATTAATCTTCCATTGACAGCTACAAAGCAAGCCTGTAACCGTTTTACCGAGTTTGCGCTAAGAAACGTGGTCACAGTTGACCTGTCCCTTTGAAAGTTGCCACCCAAGTAAATAGTTAGATCCAGTAGGAAACCAAATTAAGCACTTCTACCAGGTGGTACGGGATTCCTCAGGTGGTCACCTCCTGGCACGAGCAACAGCGCTCTACTGGCAGACTGGCCAACGACCAGGTCTGCGTTTGGTGGTTGCTACAGTTGCCGGCCTCTTGCATATTAGCGAAATTGCAACTTCTATGACTGATAGAACAGGGTTTAGGAACAGCCATTTAATAGGGAAACAGACCTGCCAGAGCTGAGAGTCACCCAAAAAGAGGTGGAAAGTAAGATTGGATGAGGGATGGGGGTGAAGAAAATTCCACTGAGAAATTCGTTAGATGGAAAATATGTTGTTGGCAAGACCATAACTTCTGTCGACGAGGCTTCTTCCCAAAGAGAGAAGTGGATTGACAAGCCTCTGTGCTCTGGTGTTAGTGGTACTGAACAAAGCTGGGGAAAGCCCGAATGCCTCAAGCCAACGAACTGGCACAGTAATGCGAAGCAAAATAGCTGACTGTGCTTGGGGTGAGGAACATATTTGGCAGTGATCGTTATTATTGACTTTCCATAGAAGAGTTTTAGAAAACTTTTCGCACTAAAATTGGTTCGGTGGCATTTTCTAACGAACGCAAATTTAAACGTGTCGCCCTCCGGAAGGTTTTTCTTCGGCCCCTCCAACGTGCACCTTTGTAGACTGTGACGTCCGAGCACATCTCAGTATGTTGAATCTACGAGCTACTTAAAAAGAGCACAGTTACCGATTGGACGTTCATGTGAGGACAATCATAGCCAATAATTTATGTGAAGCAGTCTAGCGTTTCTATACCCTCTTTCTTGTGTAAGAACCCCCGACGATTTATTAAGTACTGCAAAGTACTTCCCTGGAGACCTAGAAGAAGATGAACTAATGAGTTCGGAAGGGCCCGCTTTCCACTCGCCTTCTACGGACGTTTTTGCATACACGTTTTACTATCTGCTACTCGAAGGGAAAACAAAGAATTGGTTTTTGTAGACATAAAAATAAGGTTATGGGCGATTTCGGACAAAAATGTACCAAAAACCGGGGGTTCTCGCATTTTTCTCGAAAACGGCTGTAACGATTTTGATTAAATTTTCAAATTACCTTCTACTAGTTAGTGCAAAACCTTTCTTCTGGATACGTATCTCGTAGATATAGGCCTATGTAGCCGTTTATTTATTGCCAAACTACAAACTATTATTTATTGCCAAACTATAATTTTCACCAAACTCATAGGATATTTTCGAATGGTTAATACCAAAATAATGTTTTTTCGAACATTTCTGTAAACCTCGGGTAACTGTTTCACCATATTTGATCCGTCTTACCGAGTGTCATTTAGCCATCGATACCCACATTTTCTGTTGAAGTTGAAATAAAAATTAAAATTTGATCGAACATTCCAAGAGAACCAAATTTCGTTAATAGTTTCCCCGTTGTTGGGTAGTAGTGGACTGGCCGTGCCACTAAACGGGGTACTGTACTCTGCCACATTGGAAAATGACTGTTATTGAGAAAAATTGAGAGTGGTTTGTAAAGAAGTTATCGCGGCAAACTTGGGAATATTGAATACAATCGTTTAGAGTTTCAAATCAGGAAGACTAACCGTTTCTTCTATATCACACGGAAGGGGAGGAGTTGTACGGAAAGTTTGATTTGTTCCAAAACTGAAAGTAAGTTGGCGGTTAAAAAAAAAGCAGAAAAGAGTGTAAAATTAAGAGAGAACGAGAAAAGCGTTTCTTTGACCGAACAGTTGTTTAATTTTGTGATGGCGCGGAATGGAGTGGGTGTGGCGGGAGGCTTTTTGTGGCGGCTGTTAAAACTCCTGTTTCGCGCGACTTTTATGAACTTGAAACGAATTCTACAACTGTCTCACGAAAAGTCAATTTACCGCAAGAAACCGTTTCATGGACTGCCTTTGACAAGAGCCTGATTTCGAACCGCAACGACGTCGGTGGTTATTATTTGAAAAAAAATGTGCTGCAATTATTATTTCGAATTACTGGTTATAACATAAATGAAGGAATTGATCAACATTAGGTTACCAAATATTCGTGCCAACATTTGACGTCTTTGGAGTATATCCAGTGGGGTGTAGCACGCAACACAGCTTTCTGCGATTTTTCGTGCATTCAGTGTTTTTTATCTCTCAGCAACTCACCAAATCGGTGTTACATTCACTTAATACGAACCAGGAAGAACTAGCCTCAACGGTAAATTGGAATATGTGGCTCTTGACGTTCCAGCGTTAGTGGGGAAGAATAAATTGGGTGAATCACGAAACTGTCAAGATAAAAACTGATGTAAGGGATCCATAACTGGTACGAATTGGGAAGAATTTAATGTTCCACAGACAAACAGGCAACGGTTACCGTTCCGTAGTTTATTGAGTTGCTCCAGCTACTGTCATGACAATTATTGTGCAATACTGCCAAATTTAAGATGATTTTGCATTGGAATGACGCTTTTTGACAATATTAGACCCCTCCAACACACAAATGGGCCGAGCTACATTGTTCGATGTGAAATTCCATTATAAATACACACCTACGTTTTATTCTCTACAAATATTTCATGAACTATTGAAGCTGTACATAAATAAAAGCCAGAACACATCAGGAAATGGGTGACACGGGCGAGTGATTCGTCGACCCGCATATCTCTGAATGTTACGAGAGTCCCTCCTACTCATGCCATAACCGTTATACAGTAATAAGTGAATACTTTATTCATCTATTATACTATCTTTATTCATTTTTTGAGAAAAATAGTGATCACAGTTTTGGAATTATCGGGTAAAACTGAGAAACTTTGTTAAATGGAACGACATTAGTTTGAGTTTCGGAATTTCTGGGGTTGCTTAATTGTCTTATGAATAGTATCAAACGCTTTTCGTATAAGTTGTTCTGTTCAGCTGAAGCCGAGTTCAGAGTTCCCGTTTCTAACGAATATTCCGAGCTTGGGCTTCCAGGCACTTTCCCAGCCTTATGCATAGCTGCCAATCCTGGAACCCCAGAAACACAGCCAACCCGACGACAGCGTATCTACCGCTGAAGGTTTCCCCAGCTGGTTCTTTTCCCGCCCAGCCACCTTCCCTCACGTCAATTACCACTTCTTCGGGACAGTCAAGTCTCGGTCAATTAACCCTTACAATAATGCAGTTCTCTCTCCCCCTCAACAACACAAGTGGAACTGCATATTGAAATCCCATATTCCCATAAGAAACTGCTCGATATTGAAGGAAAAAAAACTCATAAGCGCCACGTCCCTCCGAAGAATCTTTCGTCATCTTCCTTGTCGTTTATTTAATGTCCATCCAATCAGGCAAGTTTTCGTTCAATGGAGAGGTTCATACCCCAGACCGGGTTCCCTTTTCACTCTCCACTGATCCACCATGCACCCAATGGCCAAGTCGAGAGGTAGCTGGCCCTTGATCACTTGGAGTGCTTCAGCGGTTGCTGTCTTGTAGCCGTTTTCTCTCAATCATACGCAGACAAATTGCTCAAATTGTGTTTTTCCGAGCCAATTACTGATTACTTGCACGAGGCAGCTCACGAACCACGGACATACTATCCTTGTACTTGTCCTACGTGAGCAAACAGACCTTTGTGAGCGTCCCTACGAGCTACAATTGACAAAACACGGTGTGCTCTCGAAATCTGACGAGTTTTACTGAAACTGTGCACATAAAGCCCTTGAAATACGGGAAATCAAACAAATTACAGGAGACGTTGACATTCCGCGACTGCTACGTCAGAATGAGAAGGGATAGCGACAGCGAAGATGAAAATAAGGCATCCGCAGAAGGACGTCATTTGGATTTGATGAAAATCCAGCGAGAGTAGACGAGAGTAGACGTTGAAGGGGAACAAGAGAACTAATTACAAGTCAGATAATCAGCTTGGGTTGGGTTCTCGCCCACGTAATATCAACTTATCTTCTGAACGGGCCTTTTAATGCGATGTATCAAGGAACTGATCCTATTATAACGGCCAGCCGCTGAGCTTTGGTTGGGAGGCGAGAGCTCGGATGAAGGTAATAGCCCTTCACAGGCTGACACTAGTCACAGTAACTGTAGTTGAACGAAAGGAAAAAATATCTAGCCTGACGTGGACAACTTTTCTCTGAGCTACACTCATTCACCGTTTAACCAACCCATACAATTGTTACATTCATTAGCTCCACGAATTAAAAAGGAGAGTAAAGCATTCGGCAGACAAAAAAGTTTACATTTTCTTCAGGATTAATGTTTTGAGCAAGACTCAAAATAAGTTTACCTCAGCCAGTTTCCAGTACCTCGCTGTTCCCCTTTTGAATCATACAAGCGATACCATCTAATCATTGTTTCTGAGAGTCGTCCTGGCACTAGGTGTATGGAGTTTTAGTTTTACCCAGACCCCTCAAAGTTCCCCATCACTGGGATTACCGTTCCTATCTCAAATCATAATTGAGCCGCCAACTAACATGTCTTCATAAGTCCAGGTTTCCCAGATACGTCCTGTTCCTCTCCTGCCAGTCCTCCACTGGTCACAACCGTCCTCCATACGAAATCTACCAATAAAAACGCAGACCCTTCTTGAATTCGACGAATTGTATACCCCTTCCAAAGTGGGTGGTCTCCACTCCTGGTCCCTCACTCAGAAGTACTGTAATTTGATTTATGTGATTCTCACTTGACTTCTCCTATGTACATCTAAGTGTTCAAATCTTGTTGTGGTTTATCAATTCTTCAATTAAAAATTTCGTGCTACAATAAACCCCGTCTTTGTGATTCATTCAAAATATGCTTTTCAAAGGTTTCTGAGTTCAATCGGCTCAAATACCATATTCAATCTACATTGACTTGTATTTGAGATTTCGAAAACACCAAATGTCATTTTTTCTGAAAAACGACGACGATATTAAGTAAAATTTTGTATGAACAGTACCAAACGATATAAAAGTACCACGGAACCTTCGTTGGTAGAAAGATGACTAGGGCAGCACAAAGAATTGTCGAAAATATCGATAAGAATCGATTTTAGAGCAGTTTCTGGCTCATAAATCCCGATCATATGACACTAGAGTTCTCAAAATAATCAGGGAGCTGAGCCAATAAATAACCTATACCAGTGGCCGGCAAAGAGCCAAATATGAGCATTACAATGATTACGTACAATGTGCGTGAAAGTGTAAGTCAGGATTGTACGTTGTTTTTAATTTAGGCATAAGTTCACATCAATTAGACGACTTCTTAGTTTACTATTGATAATGTTCATGCTTTAATAAGATTGTTTGTATGCACATGTAGAAATGAAAACTATTACGCGAGCTTTTTCGGCTGATCGTAATGAAAACTACTCCAAGCGTTGAAAATGATTACGTTTTTCTTCTTCAGGTTATTCAAAGCTAACCACTTGTGTTGTAGCTAAGACCACTTTTTTCTTTTACAGTATTCGCCATTCAACACAAATTCGAATCGTAAGCGGCGTATTTCCTTCTTTCTAAATGCAGCAAATGCATTTTAAAGCTCGTTGCAATAAGAGGATTGTTTGGCGGAAAACGCCGAATCAATATCACTTTTTTGACCTTGGAATTCCCGCACCTGCCCTAATGGGGCTCCAAAGACCTTCGTCCTCAACCCTTTATTGTTAGGTTAATACCTTGTTAGGTTAATTGTGTTAGATCCGCCAGTAGGCAAATTACGAAAGTTAACGTACCTGTTAGGTGAATCTGTCTCCTCTGGCCCACAGTATCTCACGAGCCAGAGGAGACAGACTCACCTAACAGGTAAGTTAACTTTAGCCCTTATGGAAATTCGACCCCTTCCGTTATTTCCAAGTGACAACGGATTTCCCTTGATCTGGCTTTCCCATATATCTTTTCCCACTCCTCAATTTTGGATTCCTCTCCTCAACAGACAGCTCCTCTCAAACTCATTCTCCTACGAAGTCTCGCGAAAGTCGGTCGTCTTCAGTTCTCTCAACACAGTCACCTAACACCTTTCGCGATACAGTCTTCTCCCATTTGACATCTAATTCGGATTTCTCCGTCCTTCCCCGTACAACCAGTTTCACGCCTTCAGAGCCCTCCTTGCTGATTTACTCAAATCGTATCCTGTTTAAGTCACCTCTTCTTACATCCAAGTCTCCAAATCTTGTGATATACCAACTCTTCAAATAACAAGTTTGTGCTCAACTAAAACCCGTCTTCGAGATACTAAAGTTGCTCTGCTGTTTTTAAATTCTTAAAACCTGAGAAATGCTTCGCTCTCATCTAAAATTATTGTTCTCAAATAGTGTTAAATGAATATGTAATTTTTTTCTTACCAAGTTTTTGCTTTAAACGAAAACATTATTCAGGCTTTCGTGGACATTTGTGCCGGAGCTGCACTTAGGAGACAAAGAGCCACGTGCGGCTCTGAAGCCACATTTCACCTACCGCTTGACGGGGGCGGCATAAGCAGCAGCGACTCAATAAATTGCGGGATATTAAGCCCCATCGGGTACCTCGTCGAAGCGAAGCATGTTCTTGCAAGTTTATATACATTCAATAAAAAACAAATTTTGTGGCGGTGGCGTCCAAAATCACAATTTTGACACGTTTTGGTTATTATTTCACTGGCATTGGAACAATCACGCATCACGACGCGTGATTATTGGCTAGTTGTAGACACCCGGTAAGGTTGACAAATATTCTTGAGCCGTTTTGGTTCATTATTCATTCTGAATAATAACCTTATGTTTTCGGTCACGAAAAATGTTTTACAACCTCCCCTCAAAATTTGATACTTGATACCCATGGTTGTTATGGGCAAAAATGGTTAAAAAAAATTAACGAAACGCAGTACAATGCGGGAACTACAGCGGAAGTCAACGTTCCGTCGTTAGTACTCCCTCCCTCCCATCACATCAAACTCAATCGCCACCCACTCGAATCGCAATGGGTTCGCTTGAAGCCCCCCCCCGACTCCTTTTTTTTTGGTTCCTCTAGGATGCGCTCGTGTTTTGTATATAACCTTTGGCATTACGATTTGTCTCTTTATCGTCCGATTGCCTTGTTCTCGTCTTCACGAATGACTGTTTCGCTCCGTCTCAACTATTTCCGTTAGCATAATATATGTTATCTTCGATTGAACTTTTCATTATTCGTTTATTTTTGGTTAGTTTATTTAATAGTTCATTCGTTTCATTTTTTTGGTTTTAATACGATTCAATTTTCTAGATTCTTTTGTTTCATTCTCATTTTTGTAGTTTTCATAGATTTTTGGTTACATTTTGATATAAGTATTTAGCATGCATGTTTTCATATTAAAATTCAGTTTTTTCCAGATACTTTCGTTTTTTTGTTTATTTTAATATTACGATTCAGTTCTTTTCGACCGTTTTTTGGGTTTCATTTTGATATTTTCCAATGCTGAATCGAACAGGATGGGTCTCGGAGCATTAATGCTAGGTCAAGTTGTTTATCCGAATAATAAACCGTTGTGTAATAATTTGCAGAGTTCTTTCCAATAATTTGAAAAAAGCCTCTTTTTGCTCCATAAACCATGTTTATGATTTTTTCAAAAAATGATTTATGGTGAACCTCGCAATCTTCAAAACCCTCGATTTTTAGCCTGTCCTTTCAATGCACCATATCGAGTAGCTCAGCTCGTTATTCTACAGGAAACTCCTTCCATCCTTGCACTCGCTCGTTCAACAAACAACGTACACGACAAAATAAAATCGAGTTTGATTGGAATATTTGATAACTTTCCTTTGCAACTTTCCCATAAGGCAAACTTTTGTAGTACTATTTGGTGTGTCCAAACTGGTTTTAAGGTGGTAAAATAGTCGGTGTTCTGATATCTATGATAACTAAGGATTCTTTTAGACCGATTTAGCTCATGAATTTATTTCGTCGTCCAACGTTGATTTACAGGTTAAATATTAAATTAAAGCGAATTCAGCCAGGCCTACCCCCTAGACATTTTTCCCCCACTTCAGGTCGATATGTTCTGCTAGTGTATTCCACTATGCGGTCCAATTTCAAGAAGCTCCGAAACGAATTGCAGCTGATTCCTCTTTCCTCAACTTTGAGTTCAGTTCTTATTCCTCTTAACGCGACCGCTCACGTTCCAGCTCTTAGATCGGTCGTGGAAATGATCGGCGAACGGATCATTTATCTCGAAAAACATCAATCCGTTCGCCATCGATCCTTCGACTCATTCAATCTCACGCGTCCACGAATGCGTCGTTTATCAAAACAAGCCTTAAAGGAAGAAGTGCGTTTTTCTGTCCCCATTTCACTGAATCGTAGATCGTTCGTCCGGCTTTCAAATGGCCAGGGGTCAACGTTAGCTTCTCGTCTTCTCATCTGTTAGGCTGTTCCAGAAGTGTACGTTTTCTCAACTTAAATATAAATTTCCCTCATCGTTCGTGAGAAGGTCACTTTCTCACTCGGCTGCTACTCGACGAATGGCAGTATTCAAACAAATCCATTGTAATGTAGACTGAAGGAAATTGGGCCTTTTCAACTATCGTGAGCTTCACGAAGTGGTAAGTATGTCATCAGCCGAAATTTCTTTGAAATTTTCTTCAGAATGGCACGTTTTAAAGACTACTGACTCGGAAATCCCCTTATTGCGAAACGGTTTGTGTGTCTACTGTCAGAGGATTGTGTTGTTTGTTTTGAAATTATTGGATGAAATCTGCGAGAAATGGTAGTAAGTAAAACGCTGGCGAATTAAATCGAAAAGTTCAGGGGCTTGCTCCTCATTATCTTACGAGCATTATTAAACTTTCATAGGAAGTGTTTGGCATAGGCCGAATTAGTTGGAATTGTGAGCTCAGAACTTCTGCACTTGCCCCGAACGGGATGTCCTTCTTTGGGGCCTTCTCCAAACATCGAGTCCACCTATTTCTGAACTCAAGCCCTTTGTCTGTAGGTGCGGGAAAGTAACCGCAGGCAACCACGGATTTCCCTTTCCTCGATTTTCCAAAATTTCCTCTTACCACCCCTCAATTTACTTCCTCTACCCAAACACTCAATCGTCTCTCAGTTCTCACAATAGGCACTCATCTATCAGCTCTCGTGCTACTCGCAACTCTACTCTCTCTCTCTCTCTCTCTCTCTCTCTCTCTCTCTCTCTCTCTCTCTCTCTCTCTCTCTCTCTCTCTCTCTCACCACTTTACTTCCCCACACAACCAGTTCACATATCCAGAGCCCCCTTGTTAGTATTCAAGTACTCACATTCAAACTGATATTGCTATTCTGTCAATGTGTAATACAGTCCTCACTCACGCTCACCACGTTCATTTATTTCTCAATTCAAGCCCTCCCCCCCTCCCTCACTTGTTCCCCCCACAGGTAATTCAGCACTTTCACTGGAAGAGACGAAATTAATCAACCTGCGCTAAATCCATTTACTGCGACATTTTTCACAATGTCATAAATTGCATTGTTATTCCTTCCTCAAAAACGTTTTACTTTTCCTCAAAAAAACGCTAAGATTTTGACATTTCCAAGTAACACTGTCGCTCCATACCATTCCCAACTGTGGCTGAATGACGAGAGCAGCATAGTAAATCATCAAAAACGTCGAAGTAAATTGGTTTTAGCGCAGTTCTCTCCTTATGAATCCGCTGGTATGATACTACCACATTACCTACCAAAATCAGGGAGGTAGTCCGATAAACTATCTACACGAAGCGAACTGTGCAACGCTGTCCAGACAATTAGGAGCAACCCACGAAATTTCTCTCTTCTTCTTACTCAATAATTCCGGAACAGTAAACATGATGTTTTCCTAAGAAATCATGTTGACAGTTTCATAAAACACTCGCGCACTGATTGCTCAGTAATAGCCGTGGCTTCACTAGGAGTACCTCAATAAATCCCAGAACTTTGAGCACAACCAAGTTGTTTAACTAAGTTCAAAATAAGCGAGTGGAACGTATTTTGGATTATTAACTAAAGCCATGACAATCGCTGAATGCACCCGAGCTGAGAAATATTATGTAATGCGACGTAACAGCAGGTTCTTCTTTACGTGTCGTTGCTTCTTTACGATTTGCTCTACAAAAATCAAAACTTTCGCTAGTAGCAATAATTTGCAGACTGACAAGATGTGATATGCAAATCAGTAATTTTTCCGCAGAATTATGTCTCAAAAAGATTGATACATTACACGTAGTCGACTGGAGAGGAAACTAGGAAGGTTTTCCCCCTCACTTAATTTAAGAAAGTATGAGTCTATGGGGCCGGGTTCAGGTCGCGGACACAAAAGGTCTCGAACAATACACTGTCATCATCATTATGCAAATCGCCCTTCCTCGCACTCCACACCTCTTCATACCGCACTCTCAGTTGCCCTCCTGTTTAACTCTGGGGCCTATACAGAAGGATTTAATTGTTTGGAACAATAGTTCGCCCCTGGGCGGAGCTCAGCTTCCTTCATTCATTTTTCTCCTTATTCTTCCTTTCTCTCCGCTCTGGCCATTTCTTTTACCCGAAACCCCCGACAGAAACGCGGTAATAAATGTGAACGAAACGAAATCGCTCAAAAAAAACAACCGGGAAAACGCAAGTTTCCGACTTCGGGTCTTTCCCCTCGCGAAAATCTCGGCATTTAGCATAACTCATCACGAAGAGTTAACTCACTCTAATCTCGGAAGATGAAGGAAGTGGGAACTTCGGTAAACAGGAATATCTTGGGAAGCCAAACTTCATTAGCTAACTGTACTTACCTCGAGGAGTGCCGTATTTTATTGCTTCTGGGGGCCGGAGTAAGGGATAACACTTACATCCACTTGGGATTCATTGATAAAAGGGATTATGAGGCTTACTATTCGAGCATTAATCGCCTAAACTCCCAACTTGTTGGGTTTACATTTGATTTCAGCTTCGATGTAAGTAACAGTTACAACAGTCAACGAACTTAATGAAAATCAGTTTTGCAGTCAACGGAAAGAATTCTTTTTCGGAATGTCAGATTTTTGTTACTCTGGAATTACAATATCGTATTATTATGAAATTCAGGAATACCTCCTAAAGATTTTACGCCTACTATTATACTTCCATTCTCTCAATGGACTCACTAACCTCCTTTTTTGCCAGAATGATAATTTCATATGGACGCAATTTACGCAGAAAAAATAACTAAAATGAACTAATGTTGGAAGTTTGATCGTTTATGGTGCAGCTCTGATGATCCTCCACAGACGAATCGCAGATTACCGTTATGTCACTTTACCCACAAAAAATTTGCCTGAAATCGTTCGCTCCGTTTTTGAAAGAAAACTTTTTTCAGCCCCACACGCACTCAGCGATTACCACAGCTTTAAATATCAACACATTTGTCTCTCACGAACTTGGAAACAACCTGACGTTTTACGCAGAAAGCGCTCAAATTTACTGTAATGTATTGAGGAAGAACTACTAACAATACGGCAATTATAAAGCTATTAGTGCACAGGTGATTTATGACTGTCAACTAGACTTTTTTGAGAGAGACCTTTTTTTTTTTTTATTTTTAGGAATTATCGGGTAAAAGCTGTGAGAAGTAGTAGCAGTAACAGAAACTTCGGAATTTCTGGAGTTGCTTTCAATAATCTTAGGACCGTTATTAAACTGTCAATGTTTAGATGATTTACACAGCTACTATACTGATTTTTTGACAGCGCTAGTATGATACCAGCGGGATTTATATGGGAAAAACTGAGCTAACATCGATTTTCTTCGAAATTTTTGGCAATTGATTATTTTCCAAAGAACGAGATTTTTATCTCATGGTACTGCCATTTGAACTGGCCATTTATTTATTCAAAGTCGGCAGGGGCTGTTTATTCTGGGAAAAAAGGTGGTTTGGTTTGATTACTCTAATTACCGATTGATTAATTAATTTAGACCGATTTTGGTTGTACCCTCATTTTGCCGTTCTACGGTGATTTACTGGCCAAATATGTAATTTAAGTAGACTTCTTTCGACCGCTTTCTCGTAATAAGTTCGGCAGACAAGAAAAACGCGCTCTGGCGCGCAGAGCGCTCCAGTTTTCTCAACTGGTGTTTTTCGAACTAGAAATTCCTAAATCTGAAGAAAACTCAAAAAAATAATTTCAGCCGATGGCTCTTTTCCACTAAGCAGTGCTAAGGAAAGTAAATAATAGTTTATGTTATGACTGTAGACAGTTTTGAATCGATTTATTGATCTGTAGGTTACATTATAGAATGTGAGGGGGTTCGGCTCAGCTATTTCCTCTCAATCAAGGTAATAGTCGCACAAGCGTGCACACACCGAAAAAATGTATTATAAAACGAATAAAGGAAGAATACATTTAGGGGCGCTCCCAATTTTCCAACGGCCAACGTTAAAGTTTCGTCGTATATGTAGCATATTAATACTACCATCAGAGTTTTAGTGAGATTGCGCAACGAGCAGGAGGGCGGCACTAAAATCTATTTTGGTCGACAGCGGTCTTATGGTTAGGCTAAAGCATCTTCCCAGCTAAAACAATTTCGAATCATTGGTGAGGTAGTTGTTTGGTGCCAAATTAATAAAAATCACAAAGGAGGAAGCGTCTGCTAGCACACAGATGGAGCCAGTAGACCTTGAGCGTGGAATATGTTATAAACCCGCAGAGCGGTTGATCGTTGCTGGTTTGGTTAACTTTAGCCCCTTTGAACCTTGTCACGGATCAAATAGTGACGAGTGGCACGACCTTCGCTCAATATTCCACCGATAATTTGTCTCCACGGAGTAAATCGCAATCTGCTTCCATCAAACTTCAATTTTTCGGTTAGGTATTAATTTTAGTCAACTATTTCTCCTGTGTCCGAGCCATCATCAACTCACCAGATAATCGTAAAACAGTGACGAATAGTAGCATCACATAACATTCTTCAACCTCGAGTATTATATTCAGCTATTTTCATGGCTCACCTCGATAGTACGATATTTTTTTCACTTGAGTACGACTCATTGCTCTCGAATAATCAGTCAAAAGTCTTGAGAAACACGGCAGAGAGGTTTGAGTTCCGGAACTTCTGAGACTTCTACTAATTATCTCACGATAGTTATTGGAGTTAACTGAAATACCATGTGAATTTTTCAGTTAATATTAGTACCGTTCGACAGGCGGAAACTGAGCATCTCTCAATTTTCCTCGAAATCCACGCTGATATTATAAAGAGGAATGATTTGCATTTTTGTACGTAATGAATAAACTGATGAATGAACCTATTTCCAAAATTCTTCTGTCATTATTAAACTACATCATCACTGAGTAACATAGATTATATTTATCAGTGGAAAAATGTAGAAATTCTTACTAAAAACAACCCAAGGTGTAAAACAATTAGCCATACTTTCCTGCATGCGCTATGGAAAGTATTGATGATAGAACAAAAAAATGTTCTTCAAAATTATATAACGTATCAACGTGAGACCACACGTTCGACTGTTGTAGCTACATTTTTTTACATTTTAGAAGTTGACATAAATGCAAAATCAGGCCAAGTTATCCATGCCTTTGTGTTTATTCTTATCCAAATAAGTTATTTCGTATTCAAGAATGTTTGAATTATTGAAATCGGACATTCCATTCAAAAGAAATGGCTCATCAAGGATTGACTCAGTAAATGAGATACACAATATGATTACGAAACAACTACCTGTTGGTTTTGAATGTTACTAATCTGTTGTGCAAGGTGTAAGATAAAGTGCACCTACAAGAATTTTAAAATTCCCTCAATCCTGCCGAGTTGCCACTCCTCGAGGTGAAATTAAAAGTAGGTGTTCCCATGAAGCCATTGAAGAATTCAAACCTTCCCAATATGCGCGATGGTACTAGACTTTTGATGTAGGAATTGAGAGACAATGTGATTGTGGCAAATATGATGAGGCGGACTGGCCAGTTCGCTCACATCCCATGAATTAGTCTGATTTTGCAATACTATAACCCTTCCCCCCTACCATCCCGCTCCGCACTCATCTGGGTAAAAACATTGAATCGATTTTCATGTTTTAGGCTTCGATTTCAGGGGAATAAGCTGTAAACGTTCAAGAAAGCGTCCCAGCGTCTCTCGAAACCTTGACTACTAGGAGCACAACTCTCAGATGACGTCATGCTCCACCTCGAAAAAAGAAAAAGTTGAATAAAATACGTCGACCCGTTCGTTACTCGTTTTATTGCGACCGAAAATGGGGGTTTCGGGAATTTACCGGGCGAACCCTATTTGCCGGTTGGTGATCCAAAAAACATTTACCCCTTAGGTTTCGGAGGTAATAACTTTCTTCCAGTTCGAAGGCGAGAAGCGTTGACTAAATTACGCGTTCTTCCGCCGGCCACCCCGTAAAACTCCAGCCGCCATCTCCCAAAAACGCTGGGATCCGCGCAGTTGTTCAGATATAAAACTGCTACGTACTCGCGAAAAGGATTTTGATGGTGAATGAGTGGGCACAGATTGATTTTATCCACGAACTAAATTGCGCAATTTTTTTCCAATAACGAAGCCCAAAACATTCGAAAAAAATTAACACTCGTATTGGGATTTCGGAAAATCTAAAAATCGTTCAGGAATTTGCCTTCGGATCGCGCAAAAAAAGTCACAAACCTGGGGAATATACGTCGTACTGGTGCTTTCCTAAATAATCCGAGATAATCTCTCCGTCCTGAACAATCAGTATCTGAAGAACCCCGTGCAAGAATGGCTTCTGCATGTGCTATTGCAGATTGGTTCTCAAAACAGATTCAACCCCCTCTATCGAGAGCTCAACCGCCAAATCAGTCTGAGACCAGACTCCTACTCATTCTACCTTTCACCAGGGGCTGAACAGGTGTTGAATAGTTTTCACTTTGTGAGTCTTGCTTAACGTACGTTGGGCTGAGGAAAGTTGTGTAACATATTTATCTGATGGCGATATTATAAAGTGTCTACTTATTGGCAAGTTCGTCGACGAACAAAACAAGAACTGGTAGGCAATAGTGTATAGTTATCCACGCCCCCCGACCACCCTCTTCTGGGATCGGGGGACCTATCGGAACCCTAAAACCACAGACGGGGCTCTCTAAAGATGCATCCTTTCATCGTGTTTGGAAGGAATCAGCTGTGAGGTGTGGACTGCTGTGGAGATAGAGCAGGCAACAGTCATAATTAACGCTGCTATAGAGGCGACCTATGAGGCGAGCTGCGAGTTGAAATCTGAAAACCAGGGAGTCGAATATGGATGTTCCATGGTGGAATAAGGAACTAGGAAGTCTTCGGACAAAGATGAGGAGGCTCTTTAATAAGGCAAAGAAGGGTGGGGGGATTGGTCCCCCACAGAATAAAACAAGGCCCTGAGAAGGGCTAAACGATTATCATGACAGAGCTTCTGCTGAGTCATGGAAGACTTGTCTGCCAGAGTGCAAAAGGCTATTGCTAAGGAAAAGAGCCAATTATAAACTGGAGGAACTGATGGCAGTTCGCTTTCCAGGGCCTTTCAACATGCAGCGCCGACTGAACAGCCCTCAGCAACCAGAGGATGAGGAATACACCTGTCGGAAGCATGAAAGGGAGACGCTGCTAGTCCTTCCAGAGAAACATTTACGCTCGATAAAGTAAAATGGGCTCGTTGCCCCTGCAATGTTACAGCAAGGCCAGGGGACCCTGCTGCCGCCACTGCTGGCGAAGGTGTTCAGGGCTGGCTATGTCTTGAGATACATCATCAATGTGGAGGAAGGCAAAGTTGGTCTTCATACCAAAGCCAGGTACGCTCCCTCGACCAAGGCGAACCCATCTACTGCCCCATCAGCCTCCCATCCTTCCTGCTAAAAGTTATGGAGATGATAATAGGTCTCAATATAAGGGAAAACTGTCTTGCTCATACAACCATCCACCATTCCCAGCCAGCCAAGCAGAGGGGGAAATCTACCAAGACTGCTTTGAATGAACTGGTGACATTGTAGGCGGAGGAAAGCACTTTGTGCTGCTTTGTAGATCTTGGGGGGTCACATCGTAGATGGGGCCAGGAGGAAGGGAATAAACACCCACCTAGCGGGATATGCCTGGCCAAAGGCAGTCAGGACTGTTTACTAGACTCTGCAGTGAGCAAACGGGGAGATCCTCAGACTGGAGAGAGATAGTGTACGGATGGTATGTGGCCTGTTTACAGGTTCACTAAGGTACCACCTGGCCAAGGTTAGTAACAGGTTCAGAATTGCAGATTCTGTGAGGTGGAGCAGGAATCATCAGAGCATGTACTGTGTACGTGTGAGGACCTGACTGCAGTACGCCTCTGAAAGCTTGGGGTTCATGGGCTGCGGCTGGAAGAGGTTGCAGGGATGGACCTCAAGGTTGTCTTGCGTTTTGTGCAAGAATGGTGGTGACATTGGGAACGCTGCACCAGGATCACCAGCTCCATGGGAGCTGCAGATGGAACTGGGAGGACATGAGAGGGCTCATGATCGCCCACGCAATGGGCCCATTCGGGGAGGCAGTGGGAGGTTTCCCCGTGACCATGATTTATGCAATACTTGTGCGACTAGGTTGTGTCATAATTGCGCCTCGGTTTTGCAAGTTTTGGGTCGTTAGGGTTACTTAGGCCTTTGACCATGTGAGAGTCTTACTTATTCGTTGCGTTGTTTCAGTCATCTCGAACTAGTCTAGCTCAGGTATCCCTCAGGGTTATCGTGTGTGGACCCATTGTTGTTCCCTCGCCTTGATCCTTTGAACACTAAACTGCTTGCTTGTTCCAAAGGGGTTTCCCAACAGTTCCAGAACTGTACACAAGAACGTGTCTAAAAAAAGTAATAATCTAGAATTTTTCGTGATGTGTCACTGCACTGCTTACATGATGGAGATCGTGACATACATTGGGGTAACTCAACGATTTAGAAAACCTTAAAATACTTCTAGTTTCTTTGTAGAAGTTTTAGCTACTTTCTACAGACAGTCGTGTAGTCTTGTCCATATGGAGTATTGAGATAATCAGGATTTTGTGCGGAGCATGGAGCACAATGTGTGCATGTCAATCTCCATACGTTTCTCTAGTAAAGCAACAAGGGCGCTGATAATTTGCCGCGTTTCACCGTTTAGAAACTTCAAATTAAACGTAAAGTTGTTTGATAAGGACGACCACCTGTACGTTCTATCAAAATTCCCACGTAAAATTCAACTCGCACGACGGAGATAGTCGCACTGCCCCAGCTCTTTGAATTGATAGTAGCGCAACCTCATTGATTCTCCAAACGGCGTCCCTTTTAGAGGCCTACCCGGTTGAAACATTCGCGAGGTGGACGTTTTTGATCTGCTTTGTAAATTAGCGGGTTTTGGCTACGGCGACAAAGCGCGCGTGTGTTCCGTGAAGTTTACCATTTCCAGTGTCGTATTTGCATGAGCAGGAGCGATGTATAATTGAGGTAATTGAACGAAGTTTGGATCAAGGAAACGGCTCTTCTCAGAAAGGGAGCATAATTGAATCTCAAGTGAAACTCACCGTTTCTCATTTTGTCGTAATAGGTGATAATTAATGTCGTATTTGGGGTTACAGTTTTATTTAGGAGTTGAGGAATGAGGTGCACTCCTCAACATCAGTAACAGATGAGTATTTTCAGACGCAGGAGCGATTTTCTATTCAACTCACGAATTTTGAATCGAGGAAGAACATAAAACTCATGCGCAGTAGCCCAGTGGCTGACTTCTGCTCTTTTGGGCATCTCAAGATCCGTGAACAACCTGGTGCGACGTGCATTCAGCGATTTTTATCTATAAAACCTGTTAATCACTCAGTTTATACGCCTTGGAGTGCGGCGCTTGGATTTTACCTTTTGCTGACCACCCCTCTGACAGGCAAATGTCAACGAAATTTTCCACATTTTGGAAGTTTCGGGGCTATTGAAATTGTCTTCAGTTGATGCTCCAAAGATCAAGTAGTGTAAAGAACGAGATTCCTGGGTTGTTAACACGTTTTCTCTCACACACGTATTCCATCTTTGGCGGCCCCCTTCTGGACCTTAAAGACTGTTACACTACAGATATCCAGTATCCCAGTAATACCTGAACACGTTTCCGTCGACTTCAGTAGTTTAGAAGAAGTATGGTTAGAATTTGTGGCACTTGAAATGAGCTTATCGCGTCTTCTTTTGTACGTACAACTACTAGCCAGTCTATAAATTGGTTTGCAGACACAGGTATGGGAAGATGTAACAAAAACTATGGTGTTTTCAGGTTTGAACATGTTTGTGTACGTTTAGTATTACTATAGTTCATCTACTTATTATTGAGAAAGTTTGACGATTTTTGATATACTTTTTAACAATCTTTTTTCTCGAGTTACTGTCGACGAATTTGACTGCTGTGGGGAATTGATTGGTCGTTAGTTCTAAAATTAATGTTTGATGGCTTTTATTATATCTGAAATGGTTGAGAGGATGCGAATGTAACAGACTGAATCGAATTATTCTTACGAGTAGTTGGCAATGAGTTGCATGGAGTTGTTTAGAGCGGCAGTTTTCCAATGATGTGAAATTTTTACAACAGACATCAAATTAGTTACGTGTTTTTGAAGAGTTGCTCTGTTAGTTGGCCTATGACCTTGAAGCTTTGGGCAGTTCTGTTACATGCATTGTGTTTAGTCCAAGGCCCAAATTTACCTTGGTGTATTAACCTGGTAGAACGCAGATCAACGTCCACATGGAAAATGGTAGCACTGAAGGTCTCAAACTTTATTGGGTTAGTCCCGCTCGTTCGATGACCAATATAGGCGATTTATGACGCTTCGAGAATGATCATTCTAAGGTGATACGGTAGCTCGATAAATTTTCGGGTGATAACTGTAAAAAATGCCATAGAAAATGAAGATGTTTTGAATAGAGAACTTTCTGGGGTTGCTCGTAATAATTTTATGAAGGTTATTAAACTCTCATCATATTGGTGGTTCTTTGGACTACCAATCAGTTTTTTATTAGAACATTTGTATCATTTAAGTAGAATTTATAACGAAAACACTGCGCTAAAATAGATTTTCTTTGGAATTGCTGACAATTTAACGTGCTCCTCTCGTTACTTTCCCACAGGATGGCACCGTCTCATGGCAGCGCAGTATTACTTGGAGCTGTCTACACATGAAGTTAAGTCAAAGCCATTGGAGCCGTTTAGGAGAGAACGCGTTGGCGTTTGTCACTGACGACTATAGTTAGTTTTAGAGAGACTTTAGAAAATGCTTCTATTTTCTAATTCCGTTTCGACTTGAAATGACGAAAGCTTTCTTCTCCCACAGACAGTCAAAAATCAGTGGCCTGTGCACTAGCTAAAAGAACGCGGTCGTAATGCGTGTATAATTTTTTATACAAACCAAGAACATCCGCCCTACACGAGACAGTGTCGTTATGCAGCGAAATTATCGTGTTTTAGGGCCTTCCGAAACATCTCTTGAGGTTTCCAGGAGAGTTGCTCCCTAACTTTCATCCTTCCGGAGAAGAGGTGAAGATCAAGAGAGCAACTTTGTTGGGGCACGCTGAACCCCAAGCGGCGCAGTTGGCCTCTGGAGGGCAAGAGACGCTTGACGTTCTCTAAGTGCTGTTTTGCTCGGCCTTAAATTCGTGGGGGGGACAAATCCATTCGTTGATTCTCTTTGAGCCTGAATATTTCAACATTTTAGATGTTTCGAGCCGAAACAAAGGAACATTTCTCACTCAAATTCAAATACGAGCAAAGCCTTTTCATCCTGGAGGGTTCTTTCAAAGTGAGAGGTTTGAGAGAAGGATATACCCAAGTGGGTTAAACAGACAGTGCGAGCAGAGGAGATGAGATTGCAATCTCAAAACACGCTAGGAATTTACTATTTATGGATGTTCCTGCGTCATAGTGTTTTCATGATACATCGCATCGAGAAAGGGAGGTTTGGAAATCGATTGAACGGACACGTGGACGGCACTGACTGCCCAGGTAGCTAACTACTTCTTATAAAAATGTTTGAAGCGTCGAGCGGAGCGAGGGGAATTATAACCTGTTATTTCCGGTGAGGGACGATATAGTACGTAACTAGTGTCTTTTGTGCGGTGGCCAAGCGCATTGGGGCGTGAGGCCTTCCGAGCCAGGTGGGGGTAGAACCAGTGGACTCTGGTTCGATCCCCGACCAGGCAACCCCCTCCACCAAACCCAGGGGGTGAGGCGATGGGTGCAGGCGGCGGCTGGGGCTCGTTGGGGAGTTAGGACATGGGCCCAACGAGGCCACTGCGAAATGCTACTGGTCCTGCAGCTCTGGCTGAAATGCTACTGAAGTCCTATGGCCCGCAGCTGCCTCCCTGCTATCTTCTTCTACTTCTAGTGTCTTCAAACGTGAATCTAAACCTCATGGAATTATTCACGCAGCGACTATCCGACGATCTGCTGTATATACCGCGCAGTATCTTCGTTCAACGCTTTTGTACGGAAACATTTATGCAAGTTTTGTGGACGGCACTGACTTTTATGCATGTTTTGTTGCCCGTAAGTTTTATTGAATCGTCAGAGCTGTTTTGGTTTATTATTCATTCTGAATAATAACCCTATGTTTTCGATCACGAAACATTTTTTACACCTCCCCCCCCTCAACATTTGATACTTAACGTTTCAAGACATGGGGATTCCAAATTTGCAATGTCCGTCCGCCGTCCCCCGTCCGCCGTCCACCCACCCCCATCCACCGTCCCTCCTCCGCCGACAGGAAACTACCACGACCCAGCTCACAGGTACGTCGCCTTTGTTGTAGATGCGAGTTGCGCTACGCGGGCTAGATTGCCAACAGAATTATTTTAGTCCCCCTCCTATTGATTATTATTTTTTTATTGATTCCTTGGGTTTTATTTTGTTGCGGTTGTTTTCCACCAGCACTGTATAGCCTCCCTTCGTTCTCTCTCCGGTACGGTGCTGTACATTAAACAGTTACGTTTGCACAGGCTTGGGCAAACCAGAGACGTGGGCTGAAGTCGTGGCCTCCACTACCCCCACGGGGGTTACAGCACATGATCCCCTAGAGCATTCAATGGGTAAACATCAAAGAACACTCTGGCAAGAAATGTATATGGCGATGTGAGAGATTAAGGCAGGCACAAGAGGTCTTTATGGCACAGTGGGGACTGTCCCTGTTGTTTATTAATTAGAATCGACTCAAACGATATTGATTGCATTCTTTATGATGATAACTTCAAAATCGAGTAATGTAACGTAACGTTT
The DNA here is from genome assembly GCA_020466155.1 of Pachypeltis micranthus. NCBI lineage: Eukaryota > Metazoa > Arthropoda > Insecta > Hemiptera > Miridae > Pachypeltis > Pachypeltis micranthus. Next base: position 11,242,622 of record CM035772.1, read on the forward strand.
TATTCGTGAGAGAATGAGAATCATGCAGCTAATATAAACACGAAGCTGGTACAAGCACGAGCGAGGTCTAGTGCAGTATTCAGTTATTATTGACCTGAGAGAAACAGGTGTTGCAACTTAGCCGCTAATCTACCATGTTCCTCGGGACAACAAACGCAACTATATGCAACATGCTACGATTATGCAAATGTAACACCGACTGGTCGACACCCGCTATCCCATTAATAGTCATATCAACATTATTAATTATTACCAAATATTAACGTATTCGCGGATCATCGTCTCAACTACCAATTGACTATTGATCAGACGTCCCAATTTAGACTTAGCGAAGCGACTTAGACTAATCGTCTCAATAGGAACGGTCATGCGGTCAACGTAGAAATAACATCAATCAACTGATACTGCACGATACGGATGATAGCGATAATCGGCCAGTGTGGTCATCAAACAGGCAGCCGTTACTATATTGTTGTTTTCTTCAACCATACACCATTTGGGAAAACGGTCTGTGTGACTGTGAAACAGCTGAACCTAATCGGTTCAATATTTATACTTTGCCTGCTGAACTCCATTGAACTAGAAATAAATGTAGTTATGATAGTGATCAAGGTATCGCCCAACTTCCAAAACTACTTCCATCCATCGTCATGTAGACAGAGTCAACCAATCCCCTGTCACATGGTGGTGAGTTGCTGGTGGTCCAAATTGACGGCTGTTGAATGAAACCAGCCAAAAATTGTGAGCCGTGTTTGGGTTTCCAACATTGAAAGATGGAACTAATACACATGGAGTGGTTTTTTGAAAGTTGGAAAATATTCCGCAAGGTGGAGCCACATCGATCATACAATAGGGTGCCGTCGCAATAGCTTCGTTCTCGACGAAGTTGTGTTATAAAACTCAAATATCGCCCGACGAAACTCGAATAGATCTAAACATTCCATATTCTCCACATATTCCTGCGGTTGGCGATTTATCTGACAGGGAAATTCAGGAAGAAAAAACTCAATTTTCCTCGTCATTTTTCCAGAGTAAACGACTGGTTAAAAGGGTGAGAAAAGGTGACCGAACTGAGTTACGGCCCTGTTTTAGAATGCATGGGAGGAGCCGCCGAACGGAGAGAAGTTGTCGGCTGTCGGAAGATGGGCGTTGTTGGATGAAGGCAATATCCCGAGGTTTTTCCTCGTCGTAATACCAACCTTCCCTCCTCCTTCAGTATCTGCTAAGGAGCCCGCGGACAGGCCACTGGGATTTAGGTCCCTTCAGGTTGGCACGGGGCGTTAGCTTGTCCTTTGCAGAACCATCACAACATACGCGGCCTCCTTCGTATTTTCTCACAATGCTCTCCGTGTAATATTTTACGTCCTACGCTTCGCGTTACGGTGAGAAACAACGAAATCAACTTGGCGTCCTTCAACACATGTTTTTGAATGCAAATAAGCGCAACAATTGGGACATCACCTTCCTATTCCTTTCGATACAGTAGAGAGCGCCATTGAATGTTTACAGTCATGTTTTTGCTGACTAAATGGAATTATATAGCAACACACAAATTTTCGCAACCCCCGCACATTCAACTATCTGCTACCTACATATACGTACGTACGTTCGTTCAAGGCATTGCTATGGAAACACTTACCAGAAACAAAATGAGAATGCCAGTTAACTACGAGTGTCCCGTAAGAAATCAAACTCGTTAAGGGCGTTCATAAGAAAATTGAATTCCCATATATCTCCGCTTATACTCGTGCCTCTGTTCAAACGATAGTCGCGAACAAAAATGTCGGCATAGATTGCTAAGACAACCCACCGTCAGGTTGACCAAATTTATATTTCCCCCTAACCCCGTGATTATTGTCAGGAAGCTCACCTTCTTCGAAACGTACGTTCCTTGGAAACTGCTGGCACCGAGATTGAGTGGGATGAAGGCGGAATGTTTGGTTGACCAATCAAGAGTTAATACCGATTAATTGACGAAGTAAATTGTCAGTCACCACACCCGAACACAGGCGTACGCAAGACTAGGAAGACATTTCTTCAGGCAACCGCTTCGTAATCCCAGCTCAACTGACTCCCAATTTCTATGCAACTTCTAGGTTGTTACAACCACCCGAACAGGGCGTGGGCGACGAAGTACTCTTTTGACAGAGGTACCACCTGTTTCCGTGAAAAGCCAGTATTCGGGTGTAGCGCCTAGGAGGACACAAAATGAGTAATTAACTTGTTGAAGAGTTACGGATATGGCGTAACAGTGGCAGTTCAGCAGGCTGTCAGGGTAACATCGATTCCACGATCGATATTCATTGACTAGTTGGAGTTTTTTTCACAAAGTTGGAAAAACCCCTCTTGCTTCAAACAGTTTTTGGCAGATTTAGCTATGGGCTACTTTTCGAGCCTTCAAATAAAACCCTGCAAATTATTACACAATGGTTTATTATTCTCATGAACAGCTTAACCTAGTATTAGTGCTCCCCCATCCCATTCGATTCAGCATCGAATACTAGTAAGCCATACGAAACATGTCCTGGCTACAATGGAACTACGGAAACAAAACGTCTGATGATTTTGCCGCGTCGGGTCGGGGAAAGCGAACCCGTTGCGAGGCGAAAGGGGAGTTGAGCCACCCGCCCGGCAGCGTTGCGGCGGGGCGCCTCGGGTTGTTTTTTACTGTGGCGGGAGGGAGGGAGGGAGGGACGCTGTAGTTCCCGCATTGTACTGCGTTTCGTTAATTTTTTTAACCATTTTTTGCCCATTACAACCACGGGCTTCGTCCGATCGGATTGCCGAGATGGCGGGCACAACTAGATACCAAATCGGATTTTTGTGCGAAAGAACGGAAGAACGTTAAAGACACAAAACGGCCCAGACGGCGAACGGCAGACGGACATTGCAAATTTGGAATCTCCAAGTCTTGAAACGTAAAGTATCAAATTTTGAGGAGGGGGGGGGGTTGTAAAAAATTTTTCGTGACCGAAAACATAGGGTTATTATTCAGAATGAATAATAAATCAAAATCACGAACAAATTTTGATTCATTATGCCTCTAAACGTCAAAGGGAAAACTACACTTTTTTACACGATTGCAATACTTTTTTTTTCTCCTGAGGGCATGCGGACAAGTCCCTTCGTCACTGCAGCCACATATGGGCCTATTGTGACATTAGCCCTTTCTTAGTAGAAAGCGTCGTACATATCCACCCCCCTCCGGAAGCCGAGTATGTCCTACACCGCAGATTCCGCTATGATGTGGGGTTCAATGGTCCCCTGGACGAAATACCATTGAATACTTTTCATATTTTGGGTAGTGAAAAGTACCTAGTATACCTGGTGTGAAACAATTCTCGAGTCATCTCAACAGGTTGTTCTTTCAAGGCATTTTTACAATAACCTACTGCAACCGACTCTCCGTATTTTGCGCTGAGCTCCATGCCTGAGCCTTGTTCGTCCCTCCTTACAGTTCTCCCCTTTGTCCCTAATTCGGACTATCTGGAAACAAACTTCTGAATGTTGTGTGTGACTGCACTCTCTCGTTCCTCGTTAGTATCAACCTTACCATTGTTTCAGATGCATGTAGGGTTCCTTTTCTGTGGTGTAACATTCCCGACTGATTTCGTTGCACACATTTATTTTTTCTGTTTCTCTGTTACAACGAAGACGACAAACACGCCTCAACAATCGATATCGCTCGAGTGCACCACACAGCGTGCAAATTCAAAGCAAAAATGTGTGCTTATACGAAGAAGTTCTAATTTCCATGCATTCCTCCGTGCTATTTTTCACCATAAATCGATCGATGAGATTGTAATTAGCTCACAAAGTTGAACCCAACTTTCCATAGTTGACGTCAATTCACTTGAGTTGGTGGCTCAATTTATTTTTCACTCAGTTCACGTAAAATTATTAAAAACACCACTTCACGGGGGCATCAAGCGGTAGCGCTAACAGTTCCGGAATTTATTGTGCTGCTCGTACCCATGTCCTGACCATCATTGGGAGATCGGTACACGAAGAATTAATGAGGTTGTAAACACGATTTTTTTTAAAAGGATCACTTTTCCAGAGTCATCGTGTAAAAATTTAATGAATGGTAATAAGTAAAACGGCAGTGGTAGCCCCTGTGTATCTTATGAGCGTAATTAAAGATGCACCTGAATTCGTATGAAGATCCTAGTAACATTTGAGCGCAGTTAATAAGGAAAACACTTAGCCACACTAGATTTTCGTCGAAATATTGGGTAATTTATTGTGATGCTCTCGTCATTTTCCCACGTATGGGAATTTTATGGTATCGACATATCATGACTAGCTGCCCATTTGAAAAATTTAATTAAAGTCGTTAAAGCAGGAGGGGATATTTGGCATTATGATCACTATGATAACTATACTTACTTAGACGGACTTTGCTCACACCCTTATTTTGGCGTTTCATAGTAACCTTTGGGCTGGATATCAAGTTTCAGTTGATTTAGTTGAGCCGTTTTCTCGCGTCACAGACACACACACAGACAATTTTCCCCAATAACGGGTTCCGAAAAAAAGAGGTACTCAGTAGGCCTTAAAACGTAAATATCCAATGTAAACTCAATTTTTTGTTCAGCCGATTACATAACTTTCCTTTCGACTTACTTCGTAGAGCCGAGGAAAATGAAAAACCGTGGTAATATTAATTAATAGTCAAGACGTCTGTTGAGTTGAGTTCGTGTTTCCACACACTTGACACGTGGATGCAGTCTCCAAATCTCCCATCAAGTACAATTCTTCTGAATATAAAACGAGATGTTTGACCGAATAGTATGATAATGCTGTAAATTATGAGGGTGTGATAGTAACGCGTTCGTACGATTGAACGTTTATGGAGGAGGTAGGAATTGCGAAAAATGAAATCCTGAAAAATAAATAGGGGATCTACTTGAAGTGAGACTTTCGAGATAATTAACAACTACAATCAATTTTCAAATTATCGTTAAAATCGGTACAGTTGTGGTCTGATAAAAAAAGTTAGCGTGCAAGTTCCCGTAAAACGTTTAATCCCATTGCTCAAATCCTGAATTTTATCGTATTTATATGAATTAATATGTCGTTACACGTAACAAATTTGTTATAGGGAGCACGATAGAGTTCAAAATTCGTTCGTCAATCACTAAAGCAACCCAAGAATAACTCTGAACTAGATCTTGGAAATTTCAATAAATCGAATGAGGTCGCGCTGCTGTTGATAACTTGAACTTGTTTGGATATGTATTCGAGTTACACCCAAACCGCCTTCCACCTCCATTTAATTCGAGGCTTTACGTTGTGGGATGACAAATATATTCTAGCTATCGACATGATTGTGCACATGGAACAAAGTGAAGTTTTTTAAAGCTTTGATAACTATAATCGTGCAGAAGAGTCTCATCGACGTCGTCGGACCCGCTGTCAATCCGTTATTCGAAAGGATCGCATTAAATGATACCGTATTAACAACTCTCCCGATTCGATCTAAATTGTATTTCAATTCCTAGTGGCGTTAATTCTCTTCTCGATCGTCGAGTGAAGGAGTTTAATGTGCAAAGTTATATTCGATTCCCGATCTCTCTCCTTTATTTCCTTCTCAATCTCGAACTTTTGAAGTTAAAAATGAGGTTTAAAAAGAAATACGGGGAGCCTCGGGTCACGTAGACATTACCTTACCCCCCTTTTTCCTGTAGTCTTTTTTTTTTCCTCCGCCAGATTTTCTCCCATTCCGAGAGACTCGAGTTTCGTTTGAATTTCCTCCCTTCCCACCGTTGCTCCACACCATTAACTTAAACTTGAGGCAATATCGGCTTATAAGACCTTTTTGTCTGTGTTATTGAGGGCGATTCTCGCTTGTAATACGGTTCTTCTCTTCAGACTCAGTTGAAACTGACTGCCTTTGCGCCTCTTTATAACGAAATCCGACGGTTTATTTCCGCCAGCTCTCGGCATTCGTTCGCTTGGGAGCTTAACGATAAACTACGTTGATTTGAACACTCCCGTGAGTCAAAATGATACGTGAATGAAACGATCCTCTCATACATTGAAGCACTGAGCAAAATATCTCTGACTTATTTCATCAAACCCAAAACTTTTATTAATTTACAATTCGTAAGAAAAAAACATAATGCACACAAGTAGCAGACAAGTAGGCTTCTCCACGGCTTTCGAAAATGATGGAAAATATTTTTCCAAAAATCTTAAACTCGCGATTTTTTCGAAAGAATTCAAATTCGATGCGAAAAGTTGCCTTATTATAGAAAACAATTTTTGACCGTGTTCCAGATTTTATATCTTCCAGAATATTTTGAGGTTATGTTTTAATATGCAGCAACTCGCTTCAAAACTAATCGCAGTTATCATTGTTGGGGGGATTCAGTGAGTGCGAAGAGTAAGAAGATAATGAAGTGAGTGAGAGAGAGTGGATCTTCACACTGGGACAAAAGTTTGTTACAGGATGGAAGTTTTGAGATCTTTACATTACAAAATGGTCTGCGTCGCGATCGCGAGAAAATGGCTGAATCGAATCAGCTCAAATTTGAGATCTATCTCGCCGGTTACCATGCAACTTCAAAATAAGGGTATGAGAAAACCCTCCACAAAACTAATTATAGTTATGATAGTGATCAAAACACTACATTTTTTGTCTCAATTAACAGTTCCCACGATTTTGACTAAAGTTCAGACAGCTTCAATTGACACAGCAATACCATACAGTTGTCAAAATTGGGAAAATGACGAGAGCAGCACAATAAATTACCAAACATTTCGACAAAAATCGAATTAAACATAATTTTTTCGTTATAAACACCAGTCAAATGTTACTAGGTTCTTCAGAACAATTCAGGTGGTAGTCAAAAGAATTAACCTTACGACGACTCTTTAATAACGTTCATAAAATATGTAGGAGCTACTCCAGAAATCCCGCCATTTCACTTACTACCGTTTCTAAACGTTTTTACCCAATAATTCTAGGAAAGCGATTATTATCTGTTTCAAAAAATTTGCACAGTCATTAATTCTCAGTAATGATCTTAGAATAAGTACGAACAGCCCAATAAATTCCGGATCTGTAAGCGCGACTGCTTTCTGCTGCTGAGAAGTGATGTTTCGAATGAACTGAGTGATATATAAATTGAGTACGTAGAAAGCCCCATGAACACGTGTGTACTGACGTAGAGCCAAGGAAAGTTGGGTGATGCGGTGCACCTGATTTTTTTTTTTCAATCAACGTGCGACTGCTTCTATGTCAATAGTACACGTCAATATGTCGACATAGTGATTTGTCAAAATCAAAAACGAAAACTTAGCAACTGAATGGGTGATCCACGATGAATAAGGGACTATAGAACCCGCTTCCTTCCAGTCAAAGAGGCGCGGCCCCGCCGTCTCGTTCGACAGGTTCTTGCCCAATGGCCTTCTGCCTCTTCCAGATCTGTGATCTCAATTCGTAACTTTGTATTAATGTTTGTAAGACTTAGATATCAACTGGGGGCGTAGCTCAGATGGTAGAGCGCTCGCTTAGCATGTGAGAGGTACCGGGATCGATACCCGGCGCCTCCAAATTGAAAATTTTGTTTCCTACGAAGTAAAAAAAAATTAGAAAATAATAAAACCAACCACCACAACACCACCAACATTGGCGATATTTTTTTAAATAAATGATTGATAGTTTAAAGCTCTGCTCTCTTCAATCATCATTTCATGATACTGTTGTTTTATGTGGAGCTGTCAACACAAAAAATTTGATTTAATTCGTTGAGGCTGTTTTAGGGATACAATTCAACAAAATACTTGATGTTTTGATCACTACTAAAGCTATAGTCAGTTGAGAACCGATTTTGCGCATACTGTTACATAGTGGTCTGCACAGTTTATCTTCAATTTCAGATGATTTGGTTGTCTTTTCTCAAATGGTGTTTTTCGGATCAGTAGCCTTTGATACGTAAAGAGCGTGAGAGAACCTAAAAGTTTGCTTCCAGCCGATTACACTATTTTTCTTCATACTTTGTAAGGCTAAGAAAAGTAAAAAATAGAGCTAACGGCTGGCAACAATTAGTTACTTATCTCCGAAGTGAGGTAATACAGTTTGAAGAGATCCCTAATTAGGACTGAGGCCTCTGAACGTCGGAGAGCTGGCTCATCTGTAACTACTCAGCGAACATCCGCGTGTCCTAACTAATTAGCGCAATTTGAAGTAGCCGAAGTTTAGTTCTCAGCCTCCGAAACGCTGTATTGATTTTGATGGTCGAGAAATAAATGAGTTCTCCCCAGACTAATTCTCCGAAGGGAAGCGGTTTTTCACGAAGCCGCGACTACGTTGACCGACAATTCACCCAATTCCTGAATTTTCTCTTGATTTGCCGTAGAGCTCAGAGACCGCAGTGGTGTTTACTCGTAATAAATGAAGGTACTTGCTAGATTTACACGTAGTCTATTAGGGTTATTTATATTAGTCCTTATGAAAGCACGTAACAATGTAAAACTAAATGCACTTACAGATGCAACTGAATGAACACCGACATATACGTCATAACGTTTGAGGAGGGGACGATCAATTACAAATAAAAACGACTGTTGGGCGCACAAATGGGGAAGCTTGAAACTGAGAAATAAATGGACGTGGTGAGCGTGAGTGAGGGCTGTATTATAGTTGACAGAAGTTAAGTATGAGAGTATAAACGCGAACTAGGGGACTCAATACACATGAACTGGCTGTGGAACACTATGTGGATGGAGAGGGAGATATAGAGTTGAGTTGTGAGTAGCGCGAGCTGAGAGACGATAAGTTGGGAGAACTGGGAGACGACTGCTGTTCGTGAAGGATGACTGACTTGGAAGGAGCTGTCTGTTGAGAAGAGGAATCTAAAATTGAGGGGTGGGAAATGATAGTTGGGAAAGTCCAGGACAGGGGGAAATTTGTTGTCAATTGGAAATAACTGGGAAGTGGGGCTTCCTCAAGTACAAACAAAAGGGTAGAGATAGCAAGGTGTTTGGGGAAACAATGACTTTCCGTAGGGCCAGTGAGTAGCATTAAGTGTCTGTGCAGATATTCCGGAGGTCAAAGACCCATATAGAAACGCATATAGCTCTCTGACAGTCCCAGAAATGAAGCGACGACCTATTGTGCGGGTCCTAATGTCTCACAGGTCGATGCCAAGCCTCCTGAGGAACGCCAGGTATTTCCTACAAGAGTCTTTTTTGTTGTCCATTCTTGGAGAAGTACCCACACACCAGAACACGCTTCCTCTCAAATCAGCACTGGGCCAGGACGTGGTAGGGAGTATCCTTATCTGTCTCACACCGTCGAGGGGAGTTGACTATACCCATAACATACATGTGTTACTTCATTTTACAGTGCCCCTTGATGATCCCCAAAATCTGCCTTTGGTCCTCCCTCTCCATCTTCAGAAGGATTTGTTTCATCTCGAGTGTTTTCCCTTAGATAAATGGTTTGGAGTGCCTCACTCCACAGCATTCCAGACTATCTGATGCATTGTCTTGGAATATTATCCCACAATACTCTTGTCTAGGAACACAGAACTCCCACAGTGGGCAAGAGGCCCTAATGGTACAGTGTGCGCCCGGTGGCCAAGCACATTATGGCGCGAGGCCCTCCGAGTCAGGCAGAGATAGAACCAGCAGACACTGGTTCGATCGCCAACCGGGCATCCCCCTCCTTCAAACCCAGGGGGTGAGGCAATGGGTACCGGCGGCGGCTGGGGCTCACTGGGAAGTTAGGACATGGTCCCAATGTGTGCCACGGCGAAATGCCACTGGTCCTGCAGCTCTGGCGGAGTCGTATGGCCCGCAGCTGCCTCCCTGGTATGAGTGAGTGAGTGGTACAGTAAGCGAACTGAGTCTGGCTTCATCGAGTGGCCTTTATGCCCAGGAATTTTAGCCAACACAGAGATAGTAGAGCCGAAAGTTCTTTCCCCTTCCGTAGCACATGTACGAACTATATTCATGTTCCTTTTCAAACTCATCCGCTTATATTACATGTTCAACTGCTCTTTATTTATTTACTCAACCTTTTTACAGACTAACGACCAATTCAGAATATTTTCATAACGTATCGTATATAAACTCGATAGTATTCTATTTATAAAGATTTCGATAGACAGCACATCAAAATCGCATGTGCTGCCTATAGGTTTGGGATGCTGACCTTTACAAGAGTGAGGAGTTCGCAAATATTTTGTTGTAAATGAATATTATGGCAATGGTTCGCTAAGGGGACATTACTAAAGAATTTTTACTGGCATGATTGGAATCTGCAGAGACAACAGAACGAGATCAAACTCTCTGTACTTTGGAACGTCTACTTGAACGTCAATGCGGAAGTTGAAAACCAACGATGAAATAGATGGGGAGGGGGGAGGTCTGGCCAGACAACGGGGGTGGTCATTCTAGATTCGGATCTTGTAGAGCTCTCTGTGTATCTCTGTGGAAATACACACATATCTCAAGAAAACCGCCTACTCTTGTGAGCTGACTATAGACCCTGAAACTTCGTTACAGAATGTTGTAAACAATAAAAACCACATTTCGTCTGAAGGCTCTTGAGTGTCCATCAATCCTTCCCAACAGAATCGTGTTGGAAGTCCTGGTAATCTCCTGTGCACTGATTTGCTCGTCCACGTTCGTAGTATGAATAGGAGCATGTCAATAAAGTTAAGAACTTGAAAACAAGCGGAGTTTTCAAGATTTTTCAAAATCCGAGGAAACAAAAAAATTCAGGCGATTACATAACATCTATTTTTACTATGTAGGGCTAAGGAAAGTACCCAGCAACCAGTTCAATATGTTTTCTACTAAGTTTTATGAGCCTTTTACGCCTCAAATCGACGTTCCGTAGAAAAATCTGAGTGCTTAACGCTCTGTGGTTTACTGCGAGCAAATACTTACATCACTATCTTCATTCAGTAGCAGAAATATAGGTATCTTACGGGACTGCTAACGCTGGGCAGAGGAGATCCGTTCATATTGTTTAAGAGCTAAATGGTAAACACTAAAACCATTTAATCAACAAAACTAAGGTATTTTGAATTGCGGAGTTTCGTGAGTTTTCTAGTTCACTTACGAACATGCTAAACGTTCATCTTTAATGATAACACACACTGGAATACCAGGACATTATTTGGAAGAACGCCAGCTTGAATCGTGAAACTGCCAGATGGATATCTTTAAAGGTTCGCGTTTACCGTTCTGAAATTATAAGTTAAACACTAAAAGTTCGTCCAAGAAACGGTAGGAGTTTCAACTTTCTCATACGTTCTCGAATAATTAAAGTAAACCTTTACGTTGACTATCGAACTCAATATGAAGACGTGGGGTAAGAAAAAAACTGCCAAGATAGATTTTCGTGTCACATCATCTTCTCCTACATGGGATTGCTCAATCGCCATTATTTTGACAGGAGCTGCACGCAAAAGAAATTTAATTACAATCAGGTTCTTGGGACGGAGATATTTGTTGTTTTGATCGCTACGATAGTTATAGTGAGTTTGAGACCGAATTTACTCAACCTAATTTGGCGTCACGTTTTCATATCGCATTGAATCTGATTTGCTTCAACCGTTCTTGCTCACAAACCATTTTCTCTAAATGAATTTTTGAACTCTAATGACTTTGGAACGTGAACATGTGAAGGAAAATGAAGAAACATTTGCCAGCTGTGGGTGAAAATGGAAGCTCTGCTCTCTGCTTTAGTAAACGAAAATCTTCACATTCTCACACTTGGCACTACTCATCTTTTTCACATTGTACGGAGAGCCCTGTGAACTAAGCATCGTCTTCCACCCACAAGAGTTATACATTTTGGGTATCTACGTAAACATGTTGTGGAGGAGCTTTTCGAACAGAGCTAGTCACGTACAGCAAATCATTAGTGAATCAACTTATCATCGGAACCTCCGTAATATATTTGGAATTTTCTCTCTGATAAAATTCCGATGAAGCTATAAATCGCAATACTTTAATCGGCACAGAGGACGAAGAGAGCACTGAAAGCAAATGGTCTGAAAACCTTTCGTGTTTCTCTCGCCTTCACTTTCGGAGGGATTACAGTGAATCAATGTTAATCCCGCGCGCTCCCTCCCCTTAGCCGGCATCTCCCACGCTCTAATTGTCCATGATATGGGAATTATTCAGCGTGAATTGTTATACTGGGATAATTTATATGGGGTCAGGTGCGCCACGTTGAAATCCCTAGGTTAATATTGCCGGGGAAACCCGATGCACAAGACAAACATTCCTGTTCAACAATCAACCTTCCTCCCTACGCTATATCCGTTTTGATCACAACGAAGATCTCTAAGAAGAGAGTTTGCCGAATACCGCAACTTGCCAGTTCACCAGCGACTACCAAATAACAGCCGTTTTGTTCAGCTACGTCTATTCGCAGAAAGCACAGAAAATGGTTTACGACACAAAAACGTGATTCTACTCTACTAAAAAAAACGTGCACTTAGCGCGGTCCGTGACAATACTTTAATGGAAACCACGTACTTTTTTAACTTAGTCCTTCAGACTCGCAAACTTTCGTCGGTGAAACCTAAAGAGAATTAACAAAATAAGGGAGCCCGTGAAAAATTAATTAAAGTTTTAATGAAGTGCCGCGTCAATTTTCGAGATCAAAGGACACCGATTTATATTCTTTGCGGTGCGTTGATAAGTTGTACATGGAAAGCTCCAAGTCTGGAATGGTCTTTTTCTTGGCACTGGGGCTCAGTTTTTTGAACAATTATTCGGTTTCAACACCCGCCTATTATCATTTTTCTAGTCTACTAGCTAAAGTGTTAAAATAGTCTATTGCTGCATTTGTAACCTTCACATGCTCTGTGATATTCTGAGTTTGAAGGCAAATGAGGTGCTGGAATGTTCTACTCTGGTTTATCGTGCTAACTCGAAAGACGAGCTTCAGTTGAAGACGAGATGATGCTCTTCCCCTAATTATCTCTACCTAAATGAGGAAAACTTGTTTCGATAAGGATTTAAAGGCTTAGAGAAAGAGGCAGTGGAATATTATATCTATTGTAGCAGTAAGTAGTAGTAAAACATGTTTTATATTCCAGAACTAACATTTCAAATGCGATAACATACAACACGAAGTAAACACAGCGTTATGATTTAGGTACCAAACAAAATTGCTTTTTAAATTTATTGAATTTGTAACATCGAATTACGTAGACAATAGTGCTAGACGGGTTCGTTTCCCTTCTTTATACGCGTGAAAGGCAGCGCCGTTCTCATCCCTAATTCCTTCCTCACAATCCCTCGCATTAAAAATAGTGGAAATTGTCAAGCAAGAGGCGCCTATACTTGCACGCATACTTCAGGAGGTTGAACAGGCCGATCCAGTTTCCCCCATTAAGAATATTTATCAATCCATCCCGATTCAACTGGGGTGTGCCGGGTATCTGATCCGAAATTTCGCCATAATTTGGCATTTTGCTACGTAGTTGTTCAGGTCCTCCCGCGCTCTTCAACTGCACAGAGCGCGATTGAAAGTTCGGTCAGCCCTATGATGCATGTAATTGAGAGGCAGGCAGTCCACTCTGGCTCTCATAATCATTCCTACCATATGTGCCTTCTAGAGAATGGAAACGTATTCATTGCATGCCAAATCTACTGCCGAATATAATTTTTTCAGACACGCGTGCCTCTACGACCAATTTTTCTACGTGTGTAAAAAATGATTCCTTGGGAAGGCGTTTTATTAGCTTCGTAGACACTTAATTTGTTGTGTTCCATAGATGGTGGGTTCATATCCAGCCTGGAGGACCATTCTTACTAATCCGTTGAGTAAGGGGACGCAGAATATCCACGAGTGGGGGTCTGATTCGCACAGAGATGGTCCATTCTGGAGGGTACTTGGAAGGAAAGAATAGAAGTTGGGCGACTGTCTCGCTCCTTAAGCAGCATTAGCAAAACTCCATCAACAGAGTCACTGACCACGGGATCAAATCAGGAAGGAGCGTTTCCGTCTCAAAGGGGATCTAGGAAACCTGCTGTTCCGGACTGGTGGGAATATGGTTGCACCTAAGTATCTTTTGTGGTCTATATCAAGCCTTCAGCACTTCAGTGGCTTTACCATCCAGTTACTTACTCTTCCTCATTCAGTTCGTTCCGGTCACCCATCATATTGTCTATTGACTGCAAGGACACTTTCGCTTTGACAGTAGCACGCCTTCTGGCATGCCTGGGAACAGCAGGCCGATCTAAGAAACCAAGACGTTGCGAAAGGAATCGTTTTTCCCTGGTCTGCGCTCACTTCTCACCTCTGATTCAACCACCCTTCAGTACGACTTGTCTCGTCGTGCCAATTGTCTAGCGCCGCCCAGAAAATGTCAATTTTCGTTGATCTGTCAGGTCATGTTTCTTATCATTTAATGGTTAATCGAATGGAGTGAACCTCAGAAGTGTGGGACTCCGTCGAGCTGTGCAACAGAATACTAAACTGTTGTGTAATATGCCGTAATGAAATAACGATCTTCGAGGAGAGCTGGAAGTTTGAAATTACATTCAAGGTAGAATCAGCCCACGGGTTTCATTAAAATGGAAAAGAAATGACATTGGCTCTCATAAATCGAGTAATAAACATACTGGATTGGTTGTTACAGCCGCGAAAGCACCGAACGTACGTGAAACTAAGGAAAGCCTCCCACCGGCTGCCATTTAACAATTTGCGATCGCTAATTTCCTATGAAATGTCGCAAACAAGGAAAAACGGAATGTAAGCTCAAGCACAACGACCAATACTGGACTCTGCTGGACATTCCGCAGTGATCCAGCGGTTATTTTTGCATTTCAGCTTGGCTGCAACGTCGAATTGTTGTTCAGTTAGATTCGTACGAGCGGTGGACATACGTTTCTGAATTTATCGCCTGGCGGTTTGTCGACGAGCGTCGATTCGTGCGAATTGAGAAAACCTGCCAAAGTCAATATTGAAAAACCTCTGCGCTCTTTCCGACGAAAACAGTTCAGAGATTCGAAAACGGACTCGTATATTCGTTGTCGACGAATATTATGCGACCCAGCGTATACCCAAAAGTACCTAAGAGTGTAATTCAGTAGTTCCTTGCAATGTGAACTACAAATAAAAACCAGCCCAATAAGCCGATCAACATACACTTCACGTACTCGTTTGCTGCTGTTCGATAAATTCGCTGGTTCAGTTCTGGGACTGGCGTGCAAATTTTCGTGGTGAGACTTAAAATTTGGGGAGTCAACATGATAACACAAAGTCCGTAAATTTCACAGAACGAGACGAAGAGATATAAACCGCAACATTAGTTCTTCCTCCATGTTTGAACAAATGTTTCTTGAAAAATTAAGCGGTTACGCCAAAAAAGTACATATCAAAAATTATTAGAAATTGAACATTTAAAAAAACGTTTGCTCAGCAAACCCGTCCTCTCGGAACTCACACATATCTTACTGAAGAGGGGGAAACGGCAAATCGAGAAAAAAATTAATCGGTGGACGTAATTACCGTTGAGCAGTCTATCAAGGTACAATAGTAGGTATCATGCCGTCTCAAAGTTCCCACATGACGTCAGCCACAAGCTGACTCACTGCCAAATAGTCCAAGAGCCTTGGGCTAAAAAGTAATGGGTCAGTTCGTAGGTGCTTACTACTTTTTCTGGTATTTCCCTGAATGTTTGGTGAAAACCCGGTTCTCTCCTCTCTCTGGAGTATGAAGAAAATAACAGCTCAACAAAAAAAGTCAACGACTTATTAGTTGACAGTTACAATATGTACCCTCAGTTGAGAAATTGGCTTGTACTTTCTGAATTCACGACTCTGCTACCTTCCACTCTTGACCATCAAGTTGAGGAGTCAATCAAATTTTGATGTATTGAGTTGACGTCTAAGGAACGTTCTCACCAAAACAGCATTGATCACGGCTAGATCAGTAAATCAAGGCTCGTCAAACTGGCCGCATTAACCTCTGCCGAAGCTAAAACTGGTGAAAAGCATGAAGTGAAAATACGCGCACCCCAACTGCAAGAGTTGCAGGGAAAAGCCAAATTAGTCCGGGAGAATGCTTTGTGTGAATGAGTGAACAGGGCAAATCAGAAGCGGTACGAGAAAATGAGAGCTGAGCAAGCCGAAATTGTGAGGTTACAACTTTTACGAACAAGGAACTTCAACAAGGAGGAAGGTGGGTGAAGAATTATCATGTTTAATACGCCAACGTGTGTGTAAAAGTTTTATTATTTAGGTTTTCTAACACGGCGATATGGCGTCTATAGTTTTTTCTAAAACTCCTCAACACACATTTTACGCTAACAACAACTTGTTTTCGACGATCCTGATACTTCTGTTCGCAACATAATTTAAATTGATATATTTTGAAGTTGTCGGTACGCTGTCATATCCATCTGAGGCGCCGGGTGAGATGACAATTACCTAACTTTTTTTTTCTTTGAAACGGTGGATGCAGGTGATACCCTCACTGCAGCCACAAACGGTCTTATTGTAAGGGCGTCCATGATCCTCAGATCATGGCCACCCTGCACCACCCCCAGGCCCCAAGACACTGGTCTCACTTGGTGTGACGTCACCTACGCACTCCCACCACCCCCGCACAAAGTGGAGGATATCCGTAAGTTCTACATTCGCCACCTCTTCTGGCTGAAGAAAGGGCCTCCCAAACACACGAAGGCGCGGTGCAGCGAGTCCATCGCATACGCACAGCACATGCTCTTCCATCTTTAGCCCCACCTCGCAGAACCTGCATACCTGTACGTCGCACTTACCAATATTTTCAAGGAGGTACCTGAGGGGACAGTGACCTGTGAACAGGCCACATACGATCCTCATATCCTTCCTCCCCAGTGCAAGCACCTCTGTGGACCTCCCTCTGGAGAGCCGGATGAAGAGTTTTGTCTGTTTAAGGCTGGGCAGCCCCTGCCAATGGGCAGCCCTGCACCTATCCTCCCATTTGCCAACCTCTCTACGTAGGTGACACCTGGTAGTCCCAACAAAGGGCTCAGGGCCAGTAGGGACCTGCGCCGATCCCTTCTTAGCCAACCAGACATATTAGATTACCATCGAACTGCAATAACTACGCACATGTAAACTGTTTCGTTGTTTATTATTATTGTGGGGAATGTTGTCACCTGACTGTTGTTGCCGTGTTGTTTTAGTTACCGTTTATAGTCAGTTGCTACCTAAAACCCGTTGCTAATAAAAGACAGTTCAGCTCAGTGCTTATGTTACGAGGGGATCAATATTGAAGTGATACCGCACTAAGAGAGTCGAGGAATTAGTACGATATCAACCGAATGCAATTGGAAGTTTTATCACCACATAACAACATCGACATCTTCCCGCATCGTTTCCCCGGGCTCGTTTTTTGAGAGGTCGGTCGGGGACAGACATGCGGGAATATGTGGATGTTGATCCAGGATGGGGGATTGAGTCGTTGTGAGGTATACAGTCAGTAGGTTTCCGCTGCTGCGATGCTAGGTAAGACGTGCGGGAGATCTTGATTTGCGAGGAGCTTCTCGACATTTGCCCTGCTTTGCATGAAGCAACCATCGTCGATTGAACACAAAGCTGTGTACAAGGAACAACGTTCGAACATAATGACGGGCGAGAGAGTAGGTCGCTGCAGAAGGACAGAAAATTTGAAGGGTCAAAAATTCCCTTCGCATTAGAACATTCAAGTTTTTCTGCGTGGCCGGCATCTCGAACTATTGTAGGGGAAGCTCAACCACTAGTTGGGCGCCAATGTTGCGGGGCGATTAATATTGGCAGCGATATCACACTAAGAGAGTTGGGGAGTTACTACGATATCAAGCCGAATGCAATTGGAACAGAGCTTTATTCTAAATTACACTCGGGGAAGTTTTAACACCACAAACAGGGAACTGGGTGGGAGCGAACGGGAGCATGGACGACACGGCAACGAGGGAACCGGTCAGTAACACGTGACAGCAGCGAAGGCTCAAGCGAATCGGGGCATTAGTGCTGACTGGGCACTTCCAATGCCCCGAGCGAGCCTCCGCTGAATGGAAGGGTTTGGTTCGTCCAAGGACACTTAGTTCGATCGTGATTACTTAATATTTAGCTTAGTTTGCAACAGTATTATTCCCAAACATATGTAAATTATTTATATAAAAAAGGGAATGCTTGACAGAGCACGGTAATGGCGAACAAATATCGGGATATGATGGTAATTTTTGGGGTTAACGTTTGATCAGGGCTAGAGGTTAACCCAATGTGGTGAAACCAATTTTTACGGCGGGAGGTGGTTAGATACTAAATCGAGTCTAAACGGGATCAACGCAGTTGGTGAAAACGGCCCTAAAACTCATGCTACACATTGAACTGTTGAAAAGTGACAAAAACATGAGCCTGCTGCTTCGCACTTTTGGACCATCGTTTATACCCTTTGGCTCCTGGAGTATAATGGATAAGTACAGAACTGTCAAGGGTCAGCGTCCTGTAGCTGAATGATCAAGCGTTTTCATTTTTTTCACTTCTTCTCCCGCTTTAACGTTGAAGTAATATTAGCTCGAAATGAGTCTCTAGCAAACACTATTCTTATTACTATTCTTCCTATCCCACTTACAACTAATCATAATTTGTCCCGAATCGTCGAAATTGGCGGTGTCTGTGCGTTATCAGTTCAGATTTGTCAACAATTGGTTCTACGATAAATTAATAGTTGTTTATGTATAAAGAAACCTAGGACTGGTGTCGTTAATCAAATTAAAATCTGGAAAAAATTGACAGCAGTAAAAATATGATAAAAACAAGGTAACTCACATGGGTCAGAGCAAGACAAAAACTCACAACGTGAGGGAACTGAAACTCACCTGAAACAAACAGAAAAAATGGTATCAGACCAATTTCGGCCGAACTATAATGGCAAACGAAGAACAATAGAAATATTCGTACAGATAAAAGGTCACACTGGAATTATTATCGTGACTTTATTTTAGAAAAAGAGAAATAAGAAGGAAGGATTAGAAAAAGGGAGAGAAAACGTAAAAGAGCTCGAACGACTCACGCAATGAGGAATGATAACGCACGGAACCAAAATATAATAAACGTACTACCGTGAACACAAACCATTGGCAGCTAGACGCCCCAACAGGAACGCTCACTCAGCATCACTCAAGCAGGGAACTCTGGAAATTCATGAAATGTATACCCGCAATCTCCTCTGGCCACAGGGTAGACCTTCGGAGCGTGTCTCAGACAGCCTCTTGCCAGTACTGAGTACGTGGTTATCTCACTCAGTCCTCGCCTTACACAATCTGCATATGTGCACCGCCGAATTCAAGCTAGATTAGTGGACACACATCTTCACGCAAGTCGCTTTTAGTGGTCCCCACAAGATCAGTGCGGATTGTTCTCCATTATATCGTCAGTTGAGTAAAGCAAATGAAACCGTTAAATTTCAAAGACTAACATCGTGAAACGAATGGAAAAAAATATGGGAAGTTCTGAATGAAACGAAAGAAAAGATCACAATTCGCCTCCTCGTTCGAACAAATTTCGATCGGAAAATCGTTTATTTCTCTCACATTTTGATACGATGATTATTTGCCGTTGAACACCGGTGGGTTGTTCTGCTTTAAAAACAATAGCTCGTTTAATTAACTACAGTAAAGGAAGAACACAAACTCCATCAAAAACGCATTAACGAGGTAACCGGCATTCGCTACGAAAAGAGGGGAATTTCGATCAGGGTGCTGGATGAAGCCCACGCAGTGCACGTCAAAAGCCAGTATCCGGCGATGTTTCACCGAGGAGAAAAATAACAGTTCTCCTGTGTAAACACATTTCCACTTTTATACGGGGGGTTTCGTTTCCCCCGAGGCCTAGGCAGGATACCAAAGTATCCGGACAAAAGCGGGATAAAAACATCAGTGATGAGGGGAGAGAATTGCAAGGCCTTCGATAATAATTTTTGGAGGGAGAACACGTGAACTGCCGAAGGGACTAAATTTAGGGCAGCGAACTAAAAGTTGAACTATTTGGGCAACTGGCTGCTTCTGTACAAATTATACTTTCCAACACTTCACTCATATTTAGTGAAATAAATACCTACCAAATGCAGTCTTCACTGTTAACGACTCAAACCTTGAGAGATATTTCAAATTGATTGGGAACAGGAGCTCGTTCGAATATCACAGCTCAATCATTTCATTTATTTTTCTTATTGCCACCACGAGTGACCTAAGTTACGAGATGTGGGTGTTCCAAATTAAATAAAAAATTAAATTTTATAAGGCAATAAAACGAAAAATGAGCAGGCAAATCAGACCAATCTGACAACGTCTGTCTTGACTGTTGTCCCGTCAACCCACCCCTTAAGGCTCGCAGAGCCCACAGAGTTTTTGGAAAGAAGTTTTACAAAGTGAATTTCCAGTGCAGTAAATATAACTTCGTACGTACACTCAATATTCCTGAATTATCGAAATAAATTCGTTATTGCGCACACAGATTGAATACCGCCATTTAATCTCCTGAATTCGGTCGAAAAACATGTCAACTATACCGGACTCCGGAATAATAGTAAGTTATACGGTTCTCGCCCTACAAACCCCCGAAATACAGTTTTCCGCAAGGTTTCTCAGGTCTGTGCAGTTCCTGTGTACATTTCTCGGTCCGCATTGCGAACTTGTACATTTTCAGTATTTTAAAAACCAAATTTAGACGACTGTTCGCCGGGGAACAAATACAACGCGAAAAGGACGAAATATTTCGGTCAATTTTCGTTAATTTCAGCGTCAAATTCCGTTCTGCGACAAGCACGAGCGAGTCCAAGACTTTGACAGGTTATAGCGCGCGCGGCTTATGTTTTCTTTCGCAGCGTATGCAATCGGCTGAAAAAAAAGAGTTCAAGTTTGTGTGAAACTAGTGTAGCGGCAGCTCAATAAATCACGAATTTACCACGTAGAGCGTCAAGTTATGTTTTACCAAGCTCGTATGAAGATGAACGAAAAATAGATTGGATTATTAGGTTAAGTCACAAAAATTGCCGAATGTATGTGGATCTGCGATGCGTCGCACCATCACTCTATGACGGGTTTTAGTTATACGTACAATTTTAACCACTTTTATCGTCACTCATTTGATTTATCGAATTCAACAGCACATAAGCAAACTTAAGCTCGCGAATTAGTCACCCATCGCCAAGGCTGACTAGTCAATGATTGGATCGCTGAATCGTCCGCTGAACAAATTGAAGGTCCTCTTCGACACACATGACCTTCTGATGGGAAGCACTTCTCACGGGAAGGGCGCGGTGGCGGTGGTGGGAACTAACTCGTAACTTTGATCTCGTAAATTGATTCCCCGCTACTTCATTAAAAGTTCATTTACTTTTTTACGTAGTTTTCCACCGTCACCGGACCGTTTTTTCCTCTCTAATTCGTTTTACGTTTTTTTTTTCAACGACACGAAGTTAGCGTCAAAGGCAATGCCGGATTCGAGTTTAAAACGGGATACGACTTAGCGCTCAGCGACAAATTGGATCGAAAATTTCGATTCTCGCTAAGGAACAACGAAGTTCGCTCCTCAGCGACCTATCAACATTCTGAAAGCGATGGCTCAAGATTCTCGTTGTACGAGAGCGCATTTTCGTTGTCGTGTTAAAATACGACAGTCCAACTTATTCACTAAACACTCACAAATGAAGCAGAAGAGGTGGGGAGGAGGGAGGGATCTATGTTACTGGACAAATTAAAGGAAAAGGTAACATTCACTACTTTGTACACTAAAATGAGCGCAGGCGGGTGGGAAACGATGGTCTTAAAACTTGTAAAGTAAAGTGACTAAAATACCAATCCCAAGATGGATGGACTTGGAAGGAGCTGTCTGTTGAGAACTTAGACGGGAAATTCCAGGACAGGGGGAAATCCGTAGTCGATTGGAAATAACCGAAGAGCTGGATTTTCCGTGGGTAACAAAAGACCTTGAGGACGAAGGTGTTTCGGGAAACAATGAATTTCCGTTAGGCTAGCGCGGACATTTTGGAGGTCAAAGACCCAGCCAATTCGGCCAGCCGAACATACACCTTTTGTGTGAATAGCATCACATATTACACAAAATTAACAAAGATTTCGGAGCAAAGCAATTTTAGCGCTATTGTTTTGGTACAAAGGCCGCTCAAATGGTACTACTAGCATTCTCTCAAAAATCAGTCCAATAATGCGTTTATTATAATTCGTAATATAATTTCAGAATTCTAATTACCACTGTTTCTCTGTCAGTTCTTACCTATAATTCTGAAACTTACATTTGGATTTCAAATGAGCAATGCCCGTCCGCCATAATTGGCCTTTAACGTGGTCTGAAAAATCCCATTTGGTATCTAGTTGTGCCTGCCTGCTTGTCAACCATATTGGACGAAGCCCATTGTTGTTACGGGTAAAACGTGGTTATTGAAGTTAACAAAAACGCAATTTCGGCAGTTTTATCGCAATTACGTCGGGCTTGGTATCGTTTTCCAGGTATTTTTCAATCCTGGGAATGGTCTCAGAGGGGTACGACTGCGTCTAGACTGAAAACGGTGAAATCGCGGTAATTATAGTTAGCCAAAATCTACTAATTGGCAGGGCAATACAGCGAAAGTAATCGTTGCATCACCTGTACTGCCTCCCGCCTCACTCCAATCATCATCATTCCCCCATTCCGTTGTAGTCAGGTCATGTTCTGGATCGCTCGCTTACTCGTATTTTTCAAAGATGAGTCGAATGGGATGGGTCTCGGAGGTGTAACACTACGTCAAGCTGTGTAAGAGAATAATAAACCATTGCGTAATAATTTGCAATGTTTTTTCTCTATCACGTTGACAGACATTTGTGATCTGATGTAGGGGTGTGCGGAGGAACTACCAGCCACATCGACCCTGACCTTCCTTCGCCCCGTTCGGCAAAGAGTCCAGGGAAAATTGGGACAGGGACTACTTCCAGCAAACCCACGACCACTGCGATATCTGCAGGGGCCCATTACTGGACTCCGGCAGAGGCATCTGCCTTTCGCGGACCTTTCCATGGTGCACCGACTTGCGCCGCGGGCCGTGCGCCCCCCAGTACTATTTTAGGAAAAATATCCCTTAAGGCTCGCCCAGACTTGCGTCCAGACTTAGGGCTTCGAGGATCTCCGCGTTGGAGGGGTTTGGACTTGCCCCTCCTTGCCGAAGGACCCCAGGTCCCTGGTAGGCAAGGACCCACCTCCAACCAACCGCGCCCCAGCAAATGGAACGGGGGAACGGGCCCCGCAAATGCCAGTTTTCCGTGCCCTGGGGGGGTTTGGGTTCCCTCCATTTTCCAGTGGTACTTTTCAGGCTTCAAGCGTAGAGATCTCAAGAAGTAAAGTAAGCAAAGTAAAAATACCATTGTGGATCAGTGAGCTTTGGTATCAGGGTTAATCAGTCGGCGAACGATATCTAGCAGCTCCACCACCCTCGAACAGAACGCCGAAATAAACAACAATGTTACCCAGTTCATCACGCTTCCTTTCAACGGCACGACACACAGTAATATACCTCCACCTCGCACAAGCCTAGTCACTACAGTAAAAGCCATCGCTAATTGACAGGTCGGACGAACGATTGAATGTTCTATGAAAGGACGACCGGCAGATAGCGCTTTTCCAACTCGTGTCGTGATCGATGATTTTCCATTGTGGGACGGTTTCTCGGTTTTATTGTTCAGAGGCATACGCGGCTCGTCGTGAAGTTTGCCTCCTCACTTCGTCGACAACTCCGCCCTCACTTTGTTCTCTCCAGTTGAACACTTTTCCTTCAACTCGGCCCCAGTTGTTGAAACCCCTTATGACAGATTTCCCAGGGAATTCAAGCTCTGCCTGGTTTCAGAAATATGAGACAAGGATTAAAGTTTGAACATCAATAATTGCCAAGTGGTTTCCAAACTTGAACTTTTTTTTTGTCGTACTTCCCCCGAAACCGTGAAAAAGTTTCTGTATAACCTGTTGGAAAATTTCTCGATTCCGGCCAATTTACGAAGCGATCGGAAACGCAGCCCGGGGAAAGAAGTTTTACCTTCGGCCTGTGAAGTTCGACTGCTACAGCGCTCATCGCGCGCGTACTTTAAAACATTTTCGTACACTTCGACTCAGTATTTATCTTTAATCGTTGAAACTAAACCAACTGCTATCTTCTCCAATCCACTCAAAATCAATTCTTTCCAAAAATATCTTCTGCCACGTCAATTTTCCACACGCCCAGACGGAGTTCGTTCAACACAACGCTTTCAATTTTAGAATACATAACCATCGAACGGTATCCAGTGGGGTTGGGGGTGGAGGGCGTGATTGCCGGTGATTGTACATGCCAGGTTGCTTTGGCTCACATTGACACTCCTCCTAGCGCCCCGTCGACATTTATTAATTTTATTTATTTTTGTTACTTTATCCAAGTGTTGCAACGGGAAAAGTGAAGGTAGATAATAACGAGATGAGGCTGAGCTTGACTAAGGTTGCTGCTTATTGCCAACAGCTGTTTGTTCTACACGGCATTTATACCAGGGTTATCGCGCATGAACCACTCATCTATCGCCTGTTGTTTTTGCATCTTCTCGCCCGAAATTGTCTGTTTTCTCCGCTGTCTGCAAATGGTTTGGTCACAGAAGGAAGATTTTCTTTTAATTGCATCCCACTAAATAGGGTGAAGAAGGATTAATTTATTTTTAATCGACTTTACTTGATTCTGTTATTATTATTAATCCTATTAATTCCTTTAGCATTTTTAAACAGGATTTAATTTGTTAATTTTCTCAATAGCGCCTTTTTTAGCGCCTGTTAAATGAGTAATCATTTGAATGTTCTTCTTTCGTTTGTTTACAATTTATTTTACTAAATCCGACTCTGTGGGATTACCTCCGCACAGCGAGAAATACCGACCTCCGTTGACTGTGTTTATTCATGAAAATCGTATCGCATTCCATCGGCCATGTCAATCCTCACAAGTCGTGTACTAGCCCACCAGTTGGAGAAAGGAGGGCGATATGTGGACGGCAGGTCTTGTTTACCGGAACGCAAGGGCGACAGATGGGGAGTAGTCAGTGTTGAAAATGATGATTAAAATGTTGATGATGATCCTACCATCCGCCCATTCATTCCGTGGCAGGTGTACGTCTGAAAACCGTCCTATCGAAATCGGAGAGAATATGTAGTGCGACACGTAAGCGTTCGTCCAGCTTACCTCAGCGGCACGTACATTCAAGCCGCTAATACATTAAAGAACTTGGTGAAACATGACGTTCTAGGTAGATAAAGTTTCGGATGTAGTGTGTAGCTACTATGTAGATCACAGAATTCAATTGTAAACCATTCTGAACGTAATTGATCGAACTGCCCAAACGACGCTTGTGCAAAACAGTTCTCGGTAACAGCTTTGGACGTTAGAGGAGACACTACGAAAAAAAAGAAAGATGTTAGTTTGAATTCAGGATTTCTGTGGTTGAATTGCAAACTGTGAACACGAGCCTCCCCAGAAAAATTACGTTGAAATTCCCACCCATTACCCAGACGTTGGTTTTTCGATGAAGGTTGAGAAATGAAAGGCAACAGCTCACTAAATTACGAAACTTGAAGATCGCCAGCTTTTCCGCAGAACACAAGGTTTTCCGAATTCATATGAACCCGAGTAAACATTAATTTTGATGGGCACACGAATGGTCTTGAAACTGAGAAATAAATTAACGTGGTGAGCGTGAGAGAGGACTGAATTTCACTTGACAGAATAGCAATACCCGGTTGAGTATGCGTGTATAAACGCGCACAAGGGACGCTCAGTACATGTGAAACTGGTCGGGTGTGAGATACAAAGTGGAGGAAGAGGGCAAAGAGTGGGGGAGGGAGAAAGAGGGCGAGAAAGAGAGTTGAGAGTAGCGAGTAGCGCAAGCTGTGAGACGAGTTGTTGGGAAAACTGGAAGACAACTCTATCGTGAGAGCTGAAGGATGACTGAGTATTGGGAGAAATGGGAGACGACCAACTTTCGCGAGAACTCGTAGGTGAATGTGTTTGGGAGAAGCTATCTACTGTGGAGAGGAATCTAAAATTGAGGGGTGGGAAAAGATAAATGGCAAAGTTCAGGACAGGGGAAATCCGTTGTCAATTGGAAATAACTGAGTAGTTTGGCTTTCCACAGGTACAAGCAAAAGTGTTGAGAGTACCGTTAGTTTTTAGTCCAGATATTACAAAGGCCCAGCTAATTCGACCTGCCGAATAGCTGAAGGCTCAATTTTCCAGGGGCTGCAGGTGTCTCGACCTAGATATTAATTATTCTGCGTGGAAATCGACGGACCGCTGCAGTGCCATTCATTTTGGAGCTACATAGAGGAAACATTTTTGGTTTCTATGGCGCGTGGGTAACATTTTAAGACGAATAGCACAACCTTTCCTAGCCCTGTATTAATAAGCGACTTTCGTTGTTTGCTCTAACAATTAATCCACCATTAATTTTGCCGAGCGTGGTAAAACTTTCCCTAATGAAATTATTTGCGTCCTACTTACGTGGCGACCATTATAGAGTTAACACAGTGCGTGGATAATTGATACGAGTTTGAACATGGCTTTTTGGAGTGGTTCGTAAACACTGTTCTGAAATCACGGAGGAAATATAGCGACAAAAGTCAGCAAAACGACGTTAGCTTGAATGGAATTTCCGTGGTTGCTCCAGATTATCAACACACGTCAATCAGACGTTTCCTACTCTACTCCCGGCAGTAGATCTGTTGCTAGTCAGCAGATAGCGCTCAAGTGCTCTTTTGAACAGCTACTTTTGTTGAACCGAGCGTAAGAACTTCCTGCTACCAAACCCCTCTGCGACTTCCTGCTTCACTATCACAGTTCAACACGAAAATTTATTATGTTTTATCATTTATGCACTACTAACTTAACGAAACTTGGATTTCGTTCGTGCAAATGAAAAGCTGGAGGGGGGGGGGGTCAAATCGTGTAATAAAATAAATCCGTTTGCTGGCGTCAGTGGGCTAAGAGTAACGGAAAACAGCTATTGTCGTATAGTAGCTTATTGTACTACTATTCTGACTTTTGATGGAACGCTAGTATAACATGACTAGATTTATAAGGATAAAACTATACTAAAATCACTTTCGATTTCGAATTCGTTAATTTATTGTGCTTCTCTCGTCATTCCCCCATAAATGACAATTTTCAAGCACTTTAATATCATTTGTGAACCTGCTCATATTTAAAATTTATTGAAAATCGTTGGAAATTTTAGAAAAGAAATTGACGTTTGTATCACTAATTTTGCTAATGCCTTTATTGTGAAGTTTATGGCTGATTTGTTTCGCCGGTTCCCTCCCAATCGCGTTCGAACAGTCTCACAGACCATTTTCGTAAACAGTTTTTTCGGACTCGAAAGAGAGAAAAAAAAGTTGACGTAAACTTAAGGCTATTCTACGAACTATTCTGAGTTGTAGTTGTAAGCTCGATAGCAACTATGATCACCCATCGGGCATTCATTGATATTTCTCGCCCATCGAGTGTCCGACTCAAAGCTGCGTTTTAAAAACTGAAAGACGAGGTTTTGATACGAAGATTTTATAACAATAAAATGCTCAAAATGGACATTTTCATAGTTATTCGAGCTCTACCTAACACCACGTAACCCAATAGCTTCCATGACAATTGGTCAAATACAAATGTAACGCCGATGAGGGCCATTAGCCTCACGGATATGGTGATTATATTATATAATTATATTTCGACGAAGCGAATCTCGGCCCGTACATCGGTGGACACACAGATACTCGTATTTCAATCTCGATTGCTGGGATGATTAAGTGTTCGATCAACTCACCTCTCCTAAATTTGATGTTTGGGAACTATCGGCAGCTAGCCTAGTAGTCGCTAGCAAAGTTTTGCCACAAGGTTGTAATAATATTTACACTTCGTTCACCAGAGGATGTTCTCGTATTTTCACCATTGAACTAGCTTTCAACTCACCGGTTAAATTCAGCGCGTCTCAAACGAAACTCCCCTACCCTAATACCACACGTACGCCCCTCGCCGCTCCCTTCATTTGAATGGACGATCAGAAATATTAGCGTTTAGTCTAACTTGCTATTCATCGGGTTTCGTCGTGAATTTTGAAACTGGGGATGGCGGAGGTGACGGGAATATTACGAATTACAAGCGCGCCGCAATTCGGAAATTAACGTGCTTCAGGTTCATAAGCGCTGGATACCCGCGGATTTTCGGAGCTACGGGAGAACGGTCGACATAAATTATTATTGGATTATTCTGCCCCGTAAAAACTAAAACCCTTGCGGGCACTCAGCTGCCTCCCTTTTCGAGATTTTCTCTCGCCGGCTTCCACTGAAAAGGGCTTTCGAGTAGCCCGGTGTGTCACATCCCCGCGCTGCTTAAGTCACTTTCACATTTCACTTCAGCACCGCGTGAGCCTCGTGTGCTCGCCTTTTCTATCTCTACTGTTAACATTTTAGAGCTGTGTGCGAGAATGAGGAGATGCCGAAAATGAGAGTAGCGGTATATAATTCTACTTACTGAGTAATCCTCTCACGCATAGCGTTTGTTGATTCACACGAGAATCGGACTATAGTCCAGGAGCCGACGGCTAAAAACGTTGACCGTTGAGTTGAAAGTTGGTTACTATTTTTTCTGATAGTTCCCTCAATGTTTGATAAAACCCCGGTTCTCTGCTCTCTCTGAAGTATGGACTAAGAAAATGGCGGCTCACCAAAAAAGTCACTATTTGACTTATTAGTTGGTAGTTACAATATTTACCACAATTCAGGAATTGGCTTGTACTTTCCGAATTCACAACTCTGCTACCTCCCACGCTTGGCCATTAATTGCAGAGTCAATCCAAATTCGTCGAATTTTGAACCAAATTTTGACTCATTAGTTGACATCGGAAATTTGTATGGTGGATTCGCATCGAGTAAGTGAGTCGAAAAACCCGGCTCTCCCGCAATAGTTTTGTGGACTTCGACTTGCAGGCAAAATCAAAATTTGACGACATTTTGGTCAAAAATTGACTTATGGAGTTAAAACTTGAAATTTATGTAACGAATAAGTGAAGTACTTTAAAAATTACCTTGTCTGCTTTCCTCATTTTGAGGACTCTTTCGAGCAGACAAAATCAAAACTTGATGCATTTGATAGCTCAAAAATTGACTTATTAGTTGATACTTGCAAACGACGTGAATGAGTTCCACATCCATCAACTTTACTATAAAATGTTATGTGCCACCACAAAAACGTGGCATTTTCAAAGCAGTGTCGCTGAAATAGAATTATCCAGTATTAAAAAAAAAATATATATATCTGGCGCGTTGCAACACACAACTTTTCTTAGCTCTACGTCAATCACTTTCTGTATGGCTTTGTCTACTTAATCAAGTCATTTTAACTTGGTCAAACAACACTTCACGGTAGCAGAAAGCAGTAACGCTTACAGTTCCGGAATTTATTGTGCTGCCCGTACTCATTCTACTATTCACTATTGTTACACATATTATTAATGAAGCTGTAAGCATTAATTTTTGGAAGAAGGATAGTAACTACTTTTGCAGAGTTATTGGGTAAACACTTTTAGAACTGGCAGTAGGAGAAACGGCGGTAGTTGAAATTCGGGAATTTCTGTAGTGAGCCCCATGTATCTCATGAGCGTTTTTAAGCACTCACCCCATAGGTATTGGATCGGTCAACAGTACCAATTTTTTTTAACATTCTAGTAACATTTCAGCGGAGCCTATAAGGAAAAAACCGCGCTAAAACGCTTTTTGTCGAAAATTGTGATAATTTATTGTGCTGCTCTTGTCATTTTCCCGCAATGAGAATTTTATGGTATAATTGTTTTATTGAGAACTATCGATATAAAAAATGTAATCAAAATCGTTAGAGCGGTTTTTGAGAAAAAAAAATTTGGTGTTTCGCTCACTATGATAACTATAGTTAACTTTCGGTGGATTTTGCCCATACCCTTATTTTTGCGTCCCATGGTAACCTGTAGGCTAGACATCAAGTTTCAGCTGATACGGTTGTTACGATTGTTTTCTCTAAAAACCGCGCTAAAATCGATTTCGTCGAAAGTTTTGGTAATTTATTGTGCTGCTCTCGTCATTTTCCCACAATTGAGAATTTCATCGTATAGTTGCCATATTGGGAGCTATCAATATGAAAAATTTAATCAACATCTTTAGAGCCATTTTTGAGAAAAAAAATATTTGGTGTTTTGATCACTATGATAACTATAGTTAACATTCGATAGATTTTGTCCAAACCCTTATTCTGGCGTCCCATAGTAATCTGCGGGCGGGATATCAAGTTTGACTGGATTTGGTGCGATGGTTCCCTCTAAAAATCGTCCACAGACACACAGACCATTTTCCCGAATACTGTTTTTCGGAATCAGGAGGGTCTGAAACGTAAAGATCTGAAGAGAACTCAAAATTTGTTTTTCAGCCGATTACATAACTTTCCTTTCTACTTTGTAGAGCCAAGGAAAGTAAAAATGAATAGTTGACAGCTGAAAATAAGTCTACAGCCACTCAGTAAACTATTAAACAGTATCTGCTACCTTCAAAATGTTGTGTTCATACAGCACACTCCACTTCGGGGCTAAAATTACTAACCATATATTTGAAGTATATTCTGTCTCGATGGCTCATAAAAAGAATATTACATAATCGCCTCGGTATTCCTGTATGCCTTTAGTGGATGGGAAGTTAAACCCATTAGTACGCATATAATATGCATTATAACATTTTATTCCCGATTTTAACAAAACACGTTCCTAAAATAACTGGTGCTACGCACTCACAACTTTCCACAGCCCCGTAAATTCGACGACTTGCTACATATACGGGCGCTATATCTCCGTTTAACGCGGTTTTACGGGAACATTTATGGGGAACAAAATGTAGGCATTACTTGGTTGAGAGTACTTGGTATGTTTGATTTTAATCGTTATAGCCGTTACGCACTCCGTAGTCATTTTTTGACCAAGATTTCGTCAAATTTTGATTTTGTCTGTGGTGGCCGAGTCCGGTTTTTCGACTCAGTTACTTGATGCGAATCTACCATACAAATTTCCAATGTCAACTAATAAGTCAAAATTTGGTTCAAAATTCGACGAACTTTGATTGACTCTGCAACTTGTAGCAAAGTTGTGAATTCGGAAAGTACCAGCCAATTCCTCAACTGTGGTAAATATTGTTAACTACCTACTAATAAGTCACCTTGTGAGTTTTTGATGAGCCGTCATTTTCTCAGTCCATACTTCAGAGAGAGCAGAGAACCGGGGTTTTACTAAACAATGAGGGAACTATTAGGAAAAATAGTAACCAACTTTCAACCCAACGGTCAACGTTTTTAGCCCTCGGCTCCCGGACTACTAGAGGGCAGTTACTGTGTCCTTCTCTACTGACTCCCAAGACCGAAGTAATTAGTGAATTTCAGCGGAACACAGAGAGTGGGATGATTAAAAATTGCGCAAGACGAAAAAGGCAAATCTAAAGGAGAATAAAATGAATTGAATCAGCATGGCAGTCGAACAACGTACACACAAGAAAACAGTGGAAATAAGGATAACCGTTCTTAATCACACTCAAAACTAACTAATGAAGGGCCATTACACGCTGAAACGAGAACGAAGGTAGATTCGAATACAGAGTGGTCGGGGTATGTCGAGTAAAAAGTGGAAATGAACTATCACGTACGTACGGCAATAGAAGATTACAGCGAACAAACGTGATAAAATTGGATTCATCTAATGACCGGATAGCGATGCATCACACAAATTTCTTCAACACCTCATTCAGCAATTTACATCATTTCTACTTTAAAAGAGCCCAAACGTTTCTGAATTGATTAAGGTGCTGAAATCATGCTTCATCGAAAACCCACCGTACAGGTAATCAATAGGACTGTCGCCTAAATGCTTCTGGGAAGGTTTGTGGTCACAGCTATGGCATTAACTGGGAAACAGTGGGGAACAACACCAACAAAGCGACGTTAGTTTGAATTCCGGAACTCTCTCGGTTGCTCCAGACTACCTTAAAGCCATCACAAAACTTTCACTGCCCAAAGAAAATATTATATCACCGCTGACTTTTTTTAGCGAACGCTGGTACCATATGAACCTAGATTAATAAGGAAAAAAATTACAGAAAAATTGCTTTTGGTCGACAGTTTTTGTAATTTATAGCGCTGCTCTGGATATTGTTGCACACATGATACTGTTAAGGTACTCTTGTTTTAGTTGGAACTGTCCATTGAAAAAGTTTGTTCGTATCGTGAACCCGTTTTCTTTCAGGCTAAGGAGGCGCGGCCCCGCAGACGTCACATTCGGCAAGTTCTTGCCCAACGGCCTTCTGTCTCCTCCAGATCTGTGATCTCAATTCTCAAGTATCTGTTAATACTTGCAATACCTGTTTCTCAACTGGGGGCGTAGCTCAGATGGTAGAGCGCTCGCTTAGCATGTGAGAGGTACCGGGATCGATACCCGGCGCCTCCAAAGTATAATTTTTTGTCTCTTTTGAAATTCAAAATGTTCTAAAATTAAAGGAATCCTCCTTCCTTTATTTGTCATCAACAACTTCCCTCGTTTTCTTTCAACTTTTAAAAATATATTCTGCTCTTGTCAGTTTTCCACGGATGAAAATGTCATCGTTATTTTATCGAATTTTGAGGCATTGAGTTAAGAATTGAGATTGCATGAGTCGTATTATATTGACATGGAGCTGCTGGATACGCGCGTGGGCAGGGGTCACGAAAATTGTAGGCTTAAAGGGTGGAACAAAGGCACTACACAACACGTTAACGTCTTCTACGAAGTGATTGCGATTCTCCTTACGAGAACAGCCAACAACGCTTAGGGATAGTTTTTTCCCCCGAAGGAGTGCGGGACAAGTCCCTTCGTCACTGCGGCCACATATGGGCCTATTGTAACACTGACCTTTTCTTAGCAGAAGGCGTCGTACATATCCGTCCCTTTTAGGAAGCCGAGTGTGTCGTTCACCGCAGATTCCGCTATGATTTGGGGTTCAATGGTCCCCTGACCGAAAATTTTGAAACGTTTAGCTGCCAAGGCAGGGCATTCACATAAGATGTGCTCTGCCGTCTCGTCCTCCTCGCCGCAGTCTGCATTCCACCGCCTCTGAGATGCCCATCTTGTTGAGGTGATAGGTATCTGAGTGGGCAGGGCCCGGTGAGGAAGCTTATCAGTACTCTCAGATCCTGCCTAGAGAGTGTCAGGATCGCCTTCGCCCTTTGACAGGAAGGCGTAACTAGCCTTTTCTCTTGTCTTAATCGTGGCTGGCGATGCCAATGGGAGCTGTTTTCCTGTGTCTCCCATCGAGCAACCAGACGGTTCAGGTGCCTCTTCGTCATGCCCACATATGGTTCAGGCCCGATGGGTAGGGACTCCCTACTCTGAAGCCTTTTCGTTGCCCTCATGCCCCCTATGAGCCAGCACCCAGATGAGGGAGAGCCTGTTGCGGGCGCCGAGCTGTTTGTGAGCATGAAGGCATTCCCATGCCAGCTTAGACCTAAACCTGTAGGCCTGGCTGTCTGAGAATATGTAGATCCGCTTGCCCTTGAGTCCTTTATTCAGGATCTCTTCTGCGCAGATCTTCATGGCTATGATTTCCGCTTGCAATATCGTGGCATACTCTCCCAGCGGCTTAGCAAGACTGTAATTGGGCCCTACAATGCCCAGTCCACTGCAGGGCGCCCACCTCGATCCGCAACTTCTCCTTCTCCCGTGAGTGGACGCTAACACTGAATGGCAGCCGAAAGTTCATCTGGCATAACGTCAGTAGCAAGGACTGCTGCCTCTTCCAGCTTAAACTGTCTAGTTATTCCGTGGAGGCTTGCCTTGACCCTGGTGGAGATATTACCTGTCTGCAAAAGCCTTACCGCTCCCAGGTAATTAGAGATAGTTACATAGTTACATTACAAGTTCAATAAAAAATACCTAACCCGATATATTTACACGACTTATTACATTCTCAAACACGGTTAACTGACAGAAAATATTTCCCCTCCGCCATTCGGCGATTTTCAACACTCTACCTGTTGAAAAGATCACAACAAACCGCGCTTATATCTGCTTTTTAAATTGCTTACTTTATACATATAACTTTATTGTTCGTAGAACATTATAGTTGTGAACACCTCCTAATAAGGTAAGGCTTTGTCTTAATTTACATTATAGATGCATGTAAGTGCAATCCAGCAATTCCCCCATCTACCAATACAATATTTAGTTAACGTCTTCTGTTCACATTAGGAATATTAATAGCTTGTAATTGGTATCACAGAAATACAGAGTAGAATTGGTTACGAAAAATCTCATTTTATTGATCATATCAGTCTTTTCTAAATTAGTGGGATTGAGAGCATTTTGGGGTCGTTTTCTATTCAGACGCCCACAGTGCAGCCTGACTGTCCGGCATTATGTATATTCCTTTTTGTTTCAGGCCCCTGCGCAGGAGGTGCTGCACGCACGCCGTCACTGGGAAGAGCTCTGCCTATAAAATTGTTGCCAGCGCACCCAGTGGTATCGCGTCCAGATCCCTGGCCCATAAACTCCTAGACCTGATAGGCGATCCCTCACTGATCAATCTGT
Organism: Pachypeltis micranthus; assembly: GCA_020466155.1. Taxonomy (NCBI): domain Eukaryota; kingdom Metazoa; phylum Arthropoda; class Insecta; order Hemiptera; family Miridae; genus Pachypeltis; species Pachypeltis micranthus. The sequence goes on from CM035772.1 coordinate 11,277,241, forward strand.
GTAATACACTATGCCACCACCTTGAAGAGTGGAACCAACCACTTCCCATCTGGATCATACATGTATTCGTACTCTGAAGGGAAGCGCCAAATTAAACTTCCTCTGTGCTGAGTTCCTGACATGCGTAGCACCCTATTCAATGCCAGATCGTGCTGCGCCCTTCTACCTTTCATGACAAGACCCAGTTCCAGCATATGTGCCGCTTGTAAGTAGGCAGTTCTCTCCATGCGTATATGAAGTCTTCCCATCAGGCAGGCCCTGCGCTGCAGTTTGCTCAGTTACAGTCTTGTTTCCTGTTCTGGTTCACCCAACCAGGGCAGCATCCTCTGCCACAGTCACCATTTCTTGCCAACCATTTTCTGGATGGCCCACATCACGGATGAAGCCCTTAGTTGGGCTAAGGATAGTAAAAATTGCAACATCTCCATAGGGAGGAGTTCCCTCAAAGTCACTCGCCAGTTCTTCAAAACTCTTTTGAAAAACAGTCAGCCAATGTCACCCAATACATATCCACCAACCGGAGGACCGAACGGAAAGTGATTGTGTTCCAAAATTTTGAGTCGTCGCACTGAAATTTCTTTACGTCCAAATCCGTTAAACATTTTTTTGAAGTAGACTAATTTGTTTGACGAGCAATCCTCCGGTTTCATCAATAACGAAGAGAAGGGATCCTACGGGAATTACTCGCCAGAAAGCCTTTTAATAGTGAGTTTTCTCGAGCGTTGAAGTTATTTTGTCGATGGAGATTTCATTGTTGGATTGTTCGTTTTGTGAAAACCTTTGATGTTATTCTAATCGCTTCCGCTCGGCTGGATTTAATAAATACGACGAGCTTCTTAAGACGAAAACTGCTTTAAAATAGCACATTAATTTCAGCGAATACACAGAGGAGGGATATTATCCCTTAAGAATGTTAGATGAAGTCCTAAATATTGTAAAGGGGCGGCGGATGGAACTTGTTTCAATCAACTTGATTGAGTTTCCAGGGTTGAAAAACAATCGGAGATTCATTTATTACCGCCAATTCTAGTTACTAGGCGTGTAATTTGGGCAATAACAAAAAATCAACATGTTTGTTTGAACTTGAAAAGGGATTTAAACGATGAATGAAACAACCAATATCTCAAATCAAACGTAAAGAATATATTTGCTTCGAACGCGTGAAGCTGCGATAGAAAATTAATGACACATAGATCGTGTGTAGTATGTATGTGCTCGGATATGCGAAAATTGGTTGGTCCGATCGGAAATTTAGGGGTGATCTGGGAGTTCTGGGCGAATGAATGGTGATTGCGTATTATTGGCAGAATTTGGCTGAGTAGTCGGAAAACGAATGAGCGGATGCGTTTGGTTCTCAAGCGAGGATACTGTTCACCTGACTTCATGAAAGTGCACGCCCGCCAATTGGATCGCGCAGATAGAACTGTGACCGGATGGGATGGGTGAGGGGGTTGTTGTAAAAAAAGTTCTTGACCGAAAACGTAGGTGTATATGTAATTCAGAATGAGTAGTACAGCGAAGAACGAATTTTTGATGCTCAATTAGGTGCAGAGATATCTTGAATGTACAATACAGATGAGCAAACCTTGATTTGAAGTCTCTCTCATCAACATCATTTCACTCGCCTTCCACGAATAAACATAGTCTAAATCCGCATTCGCTGTGGAAATACGACGAAACTTCCTTCAACTCGGGTTTCTCCAACTATGCGTCCGTAGTGGTTCAATTAGAACAGCGTAGTTGAAGAAAAGATTATTAGAGTCATTCGCAGAAAAGCACAACGGTCTCATCAACTCGTAAGAATGTTGAGCATGAATTGAAGCTGCGAGTCAAGTCAGTCGGAAGTGGTTTGAGAAGCATTGTTCTTTGCATAAAAGAGAACCCTTGAGAAAAGAGAGGGAAATGGGAATAGGGGCGGTGTGAGGGAGTTAGGGGGAAATGGAATAATACGGAAAAGCGACGGAACATACGAGTGGTTACTCAATACGGCGTTTCATGGAGTGCGACCGAGAAGAGCGAAGGAAAAGTCACTATTTGGAGTCAGGTCGATCTATTCATTCGGTTGTCACCCGGGAAATGAAAACCCCTTCCAGGGACTTCGATTCTCGTCTTCGAAACCTCTTTTACTCGACGCTCAACCTCTGGCGCCCAACTTTGGAAAAGAAGAGATCAATTGATTTGTGAAGAACAGAATGGAAGGGAGCGGAAGAGGCAAGTCTTTCACAAAAGGGCGAAGGAAGGGATGAAAAGGGAGGGCGAGGACATTTGAATGACGTAATGCATCCATCAGGGCAATCGAAACATAATGGGCAGACACCTCGATCGGGTTGAGCTCGGTACAGAACAATTCTGGCACGTTGTGAATAATCGTTGGGATTCACGAGGGGAAATTTTTCAAGCAGAATCCCATTTGTCAACTTCTCAATGTGGAACCATTCGTCTTCATCTATGGACGTTAACGGATGTAAAGCCATTAATAGCAAGATGCAGTTCATCAACTTTGGATACGTAAATGCGTGATGAAGTTTGTACTTTCCTTTGCACCAACGGAAAATGGAAGTTATGTGGTCGGCTGGGAAAAAGAAGAATTTTCTTGATATGTTGCCGTTTCAAGAGCTGCTGAATTCGAAAGTGCGTTTTTGAACAGGAATGAAGACAACGGCATGATAAAATCAGCTACAATTCGAAATTCACCCCGTAGATCAACGAGGGAGGTTTATTCAAAACTCACTAGTGATCAAAAGGCGTGTTTTTAGAAGCAGCTTCAAATGACCAGACGACGAAAAAACATTCTCATCTTTGAGAAAATGACAGGAGCAACACTACAGAAAGTGTTGTATCATCAACAACATCGCAGTTTCGGTTCATTATTCATTCCGAATACTACATTTCCAGCGCTTCCTCCTGTCAGTGCAACCCGTCACGCCGTGGCAATTACCTAAATAATGTAGGAGTGATAATGCGGATCTACTTCTGAAATTCTGGGATTATTCTAACGTCGTTTTGTTGACCAACTTTTTTCGCGTTGTTCCCCTTTAATTCCAAGCTATGAACATGAGCCTCCCCAGAAAAATGACGTTGACAGCCCCGCCCATTACCACACGTTGGTTTTGCTGAAGGTTGAGAAATGAGAAGCAACAGCTCATTAAATTACGAAACTTAAAGATCGCCAGTATTGCTTCAGAACAAAAGGTTTCAAGTTCACATCATCCGAGTAAACATTGATTTTGATGGGCACACGAATGGGGGAGCTTGAAACTGATAAATAAATTAACGTGGTGAGTGTGAGTGAGGACTGTATTACACTTGACAGAATAGCGATACTCGGTTGAGTATGAGTATATAAACGCGCACGAGGGACTCTCAGTACATGTGAAACTGGTTGGGTGTGAGATGCTAAGTGGAGGAAGAGGGGCAGAGAGTGGGCGGGAGAGAAAGAGGGGGTGAGAGAGAGAGGGGTGAGGGAGAGAGAGGGAGAGAGGGATAGGGAGAGACGGGGAGAGAGAGAGAGAGAGAGGGAGGGAGGGAGAGAGAGAGGGAGGGAGGGATAGGGAGAGACAGTGAGAGAGAGAGGGGAGGGAGGGAGAGAGAGCGAGAGGGAGAGAGGGTGAGAGGGAGGGAGGGAGAGAGAGAGAGAGAGAGAGAGAGAGAGAGAGAGAGAGAGAGAGAGAGAGAGAGAGAGAGAGGGAGAGAGAGAGAGTCAAAGGATGACTGAGTATTGGGAGAATCGGGAGACAACTAAATTTCACGAGAACTCGTTGGTGAATGAGTTTGGGAAGAGCTGTCTACTTTGGAGAGGAATCTGAAATTGAGGGGTGGGAAAGGTAGACGGGAAAGTTCAGGACAGGGGCAATCCGTTGTGACTTGGAAATAACTGAGGAGTTTGGCTTTCCACATGTACAAGCAAAAGGGTTGATAGTACCCATAGGTGCAAGTCCGGATATTGCAGAGGTCAAAGGCCCAACTAATTTGGCCTGCCGATCAAAGTTTGTTTGAAGACATGGACAAGAAGGCTCAATTTTTTAGGGGCTGAGGAAATTATAGGTGTCTATATTAATTATTCTGCGTGGAAATCGATGGACCGTTGCAGTACCGTTCATTTTGGAGGTACACAGAGGAAACATTTTTGGTTTCTACAGCACGCGAGTAACATTTTAAGACGAATAGCAAAACCTTCACCAGCCCTGCGTTAACTAGCAACTTTCATTGCTCTAGCGATTAATTCATCCGGCTTACCATTAATTTTGCCGAACGTAGTGAAACTTTCCCTAACGAAATTATTTGAGATGATCCTACTTACGCCACGTCCATAAATGAGTAAACACAGTGCGTGGATAATTGATAAGAGTTTGAACATGACTTTTTGGGAAGGTTCGTACACACTGTTTTGAAATCACAGAGGAAACACTGCGACAAAAGCCAGCAGAACGACGTCAGTTTAAATGGAAATTCGGTGGTTGCTTGAGATTAGCTACTGGTCACCATTAAACTATATGATATATATCATATCAATTGCTTCTTGGAATACCACCATGATTTTGTTGGGAATGTTAGTACCACATGAGCAAGAGTTTTAATTTATTGACTTGCTGAAATTGATTCCGGAAATTCTGAAGGTTGTTCCTAATAATCTCGTGGAGGTATTGAACTTTTGCCATGTAGATATTTCATTAGACTATCACGGTGATTTTCTGGAGTGGCCATGGATTTCCCTGAAGTGGTTTTCCCATCCTTTCCCTCTCCTCTTCTTTCAGGTTCCTCCCCACTACAGACAGCTCCTCCCAAATTCATTCACCTACGAACTCTCGTGAAAGACACTCGTCTCCCTGTGCTCACTCATCTCCTTCCGATACAGTGTTCCACACCAGTTCACGCATATTCTGAGTCGTCCCTTTACACAAATCTGCTCAATTCACTGCACATGATACAGTCCTCCTCACGCTAACAGAGTTTCTTTTATTTCGATCTTCAACTCTCGCGCTCTCGTGCACCCAACAAGGTAAAACACCACCCTATGGTGGCGGAGTGCAGTATCGCTCACATTTCTGAAATTTATTGTGCTGCTCCCACACATGATCTGGCATTGTTGAGCAACTGGTAGATGTTTTTATTTTATGTTAGAAACGATTTTTATAAGAGGAATATTAATCGCTTTTTCAGAGTTATTCGGTGGAACAACTTAAGCTTTATTAAACGCTCATCGTATCGGTATTTAATCGGAGTACCACATAGATTCTGCGGGATTCTTGACACTACCACTCCCTGAGCGGAGTTTACAAGAAAAAAAACTACACTAAACTCGATTGTTATCGAAATGTTTGGTAATTTATTGTGCTGCTCTCGTCATTTTGTCACGGATGGAAATTTTATAAGTATTGTCGTATTATTTGGAGCTCTCTATACTAGAATTTAATCAAATCGTTAGAACTGTTTTGGAGAAAACAAAATTAAGTTTAAAGTAATTGGGTTAGTTCCGCCAGTAGGTAAATTACTACAATTAACAGACCTGTTTGTCGAGTCCATCTTCTCTGGCTTGTGAGATCCCACAGTATTTTTGGATCATTATGATAACTACAGTTAGTTTTGAACCGATTCTGACATTTCATGTGGGTTTGCAGGCTAAACATCAAATTTAAGCCCAGTTGGTGGTTCCCAAATCCTGTACAACATACTTTCGATCACTTTCGCAGGCACTAAGAAGCCAAGCAGCCAATTACTTACTTTACTCCCCTTTCTACTCTGTGGAGCGCACGGGCTGACAACGGGAAATATTTGAGTTGGGGTTTGTTTACCACTCACGCTTGAGGTATTTAATGCATTCGATTACACGCGATTGTTTTAATTCGCAGAAGTAAATCCAATTGATTTCAGCGGGAACATGGTGCAAATACAAATCGAATGTACAATGGCATCGGCCCTGGGAGAATCCCTCTAGTTGAGCGAAGCGCAATTTACATCGAAAAGTTCTCGAGGAGTAATCGACTGAACGTATTATTCCGCTAATTGCAATATCCAGCGTTACGATAGAAAGCGAGACGGCAGTACATTATTTTGTAGCAACAACTGCTTATGAAGGGGAGTAGGAGTGCTTTGTTGCGTATTGCTAGGAGCAATCTCGGAGCTACCTGCCAACAAGTAACCTACAACGCTAACCTTCCGCCAGAATTCAATCAACGATACAACTTGATGGGAATGGACATATACATGATGCATAACTATAAAGCGGAGGTTGATTCTGTAAACTTGTCAATTGTGAAAGGGTTAATGGAATAAATTGATTAATTTTGCGTGAGGGACTCAGAGTGAGCCGAACGCTCGGGCTGTGTTAATTTTGAATACTATAATGTATTTCCAATTTAACCCATGTTTTATTAACATGAGATCATTGATCATTTGACGCTTAGTCTCCTAGATGTCTAGACGTCCCTCCATCTTTCCTCTCTATTCCAGCCACTCTACCCCAAGAGTCGGCAAGGGGTGATTGGGCACTCTCCTCTTTTTTCTTCAATTTCAACTTATCTTTATGAAGGCGATAATATTTAATTTACTATTTAATAGAAAGTACAGCCCGATACAGTAACGATGGAAGATTGGCAAAAGCTGTTTGTTACCTATCAACAATTTTAGTTTTGTTAACTTTTTTCGTCCACACGAATCTGAGGTACTCGTTAGCTATAAGAGGGGTTATTAAAAAATCAGTAGATGAACGACGCATGCTTCGCAAAGTAATGTTTGATGTACCCTGTTGTTCGACGCAAAGCGCTTTGCGTCGAAGTGGTCAGAGTCTTTGACCTCGGACTTCCCCGTGTCATTGTCTCTGACCACCTAATTGTCTCCAACTACTTCAATACCTGCCGCTCATCAGCGGGTCCCCCAGCCCCCTTTTCCAGGTTTTCCCCTTTCTTTATTTCTTTCTCCCAATTTTATTTTCCTATCGACGACGAGCTCTTCCAAAATCCTTCTGCTTCCAACTACCGCCCCAGTAACTTCTCACTCTCTCATATGGTTTCCCGCGCCAGTTCACGCGTTCCGAGTACTGCCGTTGTGTCGCCCATTTGTACTCCATTTCACCTCAATTTCAATTCAACTCAATCCCACTCGCACGTATAATACAGTCCTCCTCACGCTCACCGAGTTTCAGTTTTATTGCGATCATCAGCTCACCCTTTTGTGCACCCAACATGAGTTGTCAGCGGTAGTTTACACCATCAACCTCCTTAGTCATATTTCTGCCTGTAACACCATCACTTTAAAACTCATTCACGACCAACTGGTGAGATTATCGCTAAGGGGCTTTTCGTTTAGATGAATGCGACGTACTAATCTCTTTTGGTAAGAAGGTATGAATATGAAGAGAGGTGTTTTTAACTACATAATGAAACTGAGTATGCAGTGAGTAATGGGGAAGCGGCTGTCTTTGACTGCGAGTCTGCGGGTTTAGTTTGGAGTCTCTCATCTCTCTTCTTCTTGCTCCCGGTTAAAGGATAAGTTACTGGTTTAATGGCCTTCGGTTTCCTTGTTCATTCGTAAAAGAAATGGATCGAGTTTATTTTCTGATAGTTGTGATAAGTATCCTTTTCAACCAGCATTATTTGCATTGTGTGGGGGGAGAGACCTCCAGTCCCTCAAAGGCACTACTATCGCAAGGTTTGCCTCACTGCGTACAATTACAAGGCCACTTGGGCCATGTGCGTTACCACGACACTACCTTCATGCACAAGGCCATCTATCTAGGCTACTGCCCCGTTGTCTGGGGTAGCAAAGTCACAGTCAATCAAAAGAGAGTATTGGCCCAACCCCAGAGAGCTGTGCTCCTGTGAATCGCCAAGGTCTATAAGACTTCAGGTCACTGGTCAGTTACCAGTGGACTTGGCCATTGGGTGCATTATTGACAATTGGAGTGTCAAACGGGAGCTTCCCCCAATCTAAGCTGAACTTCGTGTGGATATCTATACAAAACGAAAGCTTGCCGCCACTGATGAATGGGCACTAAAGAAATGGCAAGCGAGTTGGGAATCCTCGTCAAAGGGTCGTGACACGCATGGAAGCTTCCCCAACATTCGCGAACGTCTTAGGCGAAAATTGGTTGAGTCAGACCACTAGACGAGCTAGTTCCTGACGGGACGTGGTAACTTCAGCGTGCGGCTCCACTTCTTCCTCTCAAAGACACTTCTTTTCATGATGCACGTCTTGCGCCTCCAGTGCGAAGGAAACAAGAAACTTTCTACTGCTCCACTGTAGTTCCCACAACAGTGAGCGATGGCTGTAGGAAGAGCAGACAAACCTACCAGCATTGACTGCTACGCTATTAAGCAAACCTGCAACCGTTTCGCCCAGCTTGCGAAGACAGTCATGGCAAAGAAAAGTGGTCACAGTTGATCTGGCCCCTTGAAACTTGCCACACAAGTAGCATTTGATGGGAAACCAAACTACGAACTCCTCCCAGATGGTACGGGATTCCTCAAGTGGTCAGACCTCCGTGGGTTATAACATGGGCAACGGCTCTCCACCGGGAGACTGGCAAACGCCTAGAAACCTGCCATACCACTACAGGTCTGGGTTCGGTGAATGCTGCGGAAGTTGCCGGCTTGTTCCATGATAGCGAAACCGCAACTTCCATGATAGTAGACTGATATAACCCTGTTCGAGGGTTAAATGACCTGATGATATCGTTTCTTTCCTTAGCCCTGAAAAGTAGGATGGAATGTTATGTGCTCGATGTCGTCTACACGAGTCAAAGCGTCCGAAAAACATCTTTTTGGGGAAACGGTCAGTGTGTGATACAATTGGGAGAGAATGAGAACAAACCAAAATCAAATCCACTCGAATTTCATATTTTGTCTACAAATAACCGTTGAAATCTACAATGAGAATAGGGGCAAAAAAATTAATACAAAAATAACCGTAGTTTTTAGAGTTGTCTTAGTATCAAATTTATAAAACATCAATATTATCAGAAAAAATCATGTTCACGGTGTCATCTTCTATGCACTGATTATTCAATTAATGCCGTTGCCACAGTAAGGGCAGCTCAATATATTTCGGCAACTTAACAACAATTCTTCTAAGTTCATATGGTCTCTACTTCACTTTATTAATTGCTAGAGTGATAAAAATCGCTGATCGCACGTAGGGCTGAGCTAAGTTATGTAATGCGCCGTTTCTTATATTTACTTTCTATAAATCTTTGAACCGATGTAGAGAAACCACTAAATCCCCGACACCAAAACACGATACGCTTCTACAAGAAACCTACTGACGATAGTCGCACGAAACCGTCAGAGAATTTCGGGGTTTCAGCTCTTAGTAGATTTTTGTAAGAGCGTTGAAAAACCGTCACTTTGATGTGAACATGGAACGAGAGAACATTATTTTTCGTGTAGAATATCTCGTCGTTAATCGGTTGCTAAAGCATTAAAGTCGATTAGGTTTCCAAAAGGTGCATCGGTCATCCGAAGGGGAAAATGTTCATAATGAAATTCTTGTCCAAGCATCGCATCCATCACAAACCCTCCATCAATCATTGCGCCGCGCGTTTATTAAACGTCTGGAAATCCACACCGGCGGCACTTTTCGCCTAATGAGTTACACGCTCAATCGATCTTTCGATAATGATTTCCCTTTTCCCGGGGAATTGAATAGTAAACGAGAGGGTTTCGGCTCCCCGTTATCCCCGGTTCCGTCTCTTCCACAGTTAAGAGTGAAACTGACCCTTAAGGTCCTTTCGAAGGAGCCATCCTTCCTTTGATTAAATAGGAAACTGTCCACCCCGTTGGCTTCCTTTGCCGTTTAAACGTTCCGCCGAAGGGATTTGCCTGGGTCATTACGGTTACCCGAACAAAAGCGATTCCTGTTGGTACTCCCTCGGAGCGATAACTTTGCTGAAGCAAAGCTCTTGGACTTGATTCCCTCGTTTCATTTACGGAAAATGCAACAAATCGCCCGACAAGAACCATTTTGACCCAATTGAGTTCTCTGGTGAGCAATTTAGCAAATGGGCATTTCGTATTTTTACTTGTTCGACTCAATTTCAACAGGAAATTAGTGTAAGTGCTTGAAAAGCTACATTTTTCTGGCACACACTTAAAGTACAGTCTCCAATTTTAGGACGTCACTCTAAAGTTAAGATTTGGCACACTGAGGGGGAGGAAAGCCCAAAGCTGAGTTGGAAAGAATTCAAAGCTGTTACCAACCAGCCCTAACCTGAACTCATGGGGAAACATCCCGCTGGGCGCAACAAACGACTTTCTTCACCTACACACGTGTCCCGACCGAAAACATAAGTGTGTTATTCAAGATGAATAATACACCTAGAAAAATAGATTGGATTAGTAGCTAAAGCCAAGAATATCGCTGAATCCACGTGGGGCTGAGGAATGTTGCGTCATGCGTCTCTGCAGATATTTCATTAGGGATATAATGTTTTCGGCTTCGGTTTTTGATACGTTTTTTAAGAGAGAGTAATTTTTCTTCTTTACCCTTCGCATTACTATAATACTGTTCTGACGGAAATAATAAATAAGTGAATAATCGACATTAAATATTTCTTACGTCTTTTTTTTTTTTTTTGACCCGAGGGCGTGTGGGACAAGTCCCTTTGTCACTGCGGCCGCATATGGGCCTATTGTGACGGCCCTTTCTTAGTAGAAGGCGTCGTACATACCCGCCCCCCTTAGGAAGCCGAGTATGTCCTTCACCGCAGATTCCCCTATGATGTGGGGTTCAATGGTCCCCTGACCGAAGTATTCAAAGCGTTTTGCTGCCAACTCACGCAGGATATGCTCTGCTGTCTCGTCCTCCTCACTGCAGAGTCTGCATTCCACCGCCTCTGAGATGCCCATCTTGTTGCTTGTCTAGAGAGTGTCAGCATCGCCTTTGCCCTTTGACAGGAAGGCGTGACAAGCCTTTTCGCCTGTCTTAGTTGTGGCTGGCGATGCCAATGGGCGCCATTTTCCTGTATCTCCCATCGAGCAACCAGACGGTTCAGGTGACTTTTGGTCATACCTACGTGTGGTTCAGGCCTGATGAGTAGGGATTCTGTACCCCTTTTCGCAAGGCGGTCAGCCTTTTCATTGTCCTCATGCCCCCTGTGAGCCGGCACCCAAATGAGGGAGAGCCTGTTACGGGCGCCGAGCTGCTTGAGTACATGGAGGCATTCCCATGCCAGCTTAGACCTAAAACTATAGGCTGCGATGGCATTTAAGGCGGCCTGGCTGTCTGAGAAAATGTAGATCCGCTTGCCCTTGAGTCCTTTGTTCAGGATCTCTTCTGCGATCTCTTGGGTTTTGCCCATTGTTCGCGACTGCTTATTCAGTCAGCATGCTGTCCTTATTCACAGCTGGCCGCAGACATGCCCCTGGGGACAATGCCGTGGCCGTTCCACTATCCACAACCCGTGGTCGCGCCTGGTAGCATGGGCATGCTCCTGGGAAGATAACCCAGAACCAGGGGTTTCTTACGTCTTATTTCAGCCCTATGGGAGAATCCTGATCATGATGGATGCTCCAAACACGAATAGTTAGCGACAAATTCAATAGAAGACGGGATTAACTATTATCCCCTCATTGCGACCGTTAATAAGAAGTTCCAAGAAACAATGAAGCCCTCTCATAATTCGTTGCTTTCAACCGCGTTCTCGTGCATTTTCGAGATTAAATTCATTCGAGTCTTTTCAAGGGCTTACATTATCATTTTCCGAATGCGTTCCAATATTCTTCTGCATTTTCAATTTACGACTGAATGGCCTTTCGTCTCTTTTATCCTCCTCTTGTTCGTACCCCTTCGAGCGAGCCTGGTGCCTGGGGTAGTTTTAATTAAAAGCTCCCGGTTCGCCGCTTTGAAAAAGAATCTCTGGAAAGCGGCTTCAAGAGTTGATTGGTCGTCTCCCTCAGTTAAGGTTAATTGACTGCTTATCGGTTGAGAGCGGAGTGGGAAGGTAAATGGGTAGAAGAGGAGACGAGAAGAAGAGGGAATGGGCGAAAGGACACGGTTTTCTGGAAGTAATATGAGCATTGAGATGGAGGTACTGGTCTCTCAAAAGAAAAAAAATCGCTGCCTAGTTCAGTTTTAACTAGTTGCAATAACTGAGGCCTGCAAATCAATTGGCCAACATGAAAACCCATAAAACTAACACCAGATTGGGACAGTAAAGCTCTAAGCGACCTCAAAGCGTATAAAAAGTTCAACAAATATCAAAACATCACTAGCTGGCCCGGCTAAGTTTTGTCATTTAAATTATTATAATAAATGTTTCGGTAGTCCAATACAAAATATCTAATTTATTGTTAAGTGTGAATGTATATGACTGAAAAAGGAGTGATGCCTTGTGGAGCTGGAGCATCTGTAGCCAAAACAAACTGGATGGTTTACCGATGCGAGAAATGGAAAAACACATTGAGCCCACACTTAACCTAAACCACAAACAGACATAATTTGGTTTTGAAACTTTTTGATTGTCATTAGGAATGCCGATCTAATTGGAAACTGAACTCGTTTGAATTTAATTGGCACATCTGAGGGAGGAATAGGGATTCGTGATGGTAATAAAACTTCTGAGCATTCATTATTTAAAATGCGGGCTTCGACGACTTTACGACTTTAAGTTGGTATCGCTAACTGTATCGATAGATTTTCATGACACCAAGTCCCTGGCAACAACTTTTGTATCTTGTAATTCTTTTTGTGATGTGGAAGTTGACGTCGCCACTTAAATTGCTCTTTCTGCGAGCCACTCGTGACTCAAGTATTGTGTGTCAGAAAATAGGAAATCACTCAATTAACTGACTGGTCTAAACATACACTCGGTTAGGCCAACAGAGTTCTGAGCAAAGTAACAAGAAAAACTGGTTCATCCGACACAGATGGTTGCACTGGTGTAGGTCAGACGAGAGGTGATAGTGCCCAACTGAAGACTAAGAAAAGTGCTTAATTCATAATCTACGACTTCAGCGCAAGTTAAACTGTGAAAACATTAGAGATGAACCGAGCAAAGAACTAATGGGAAGAACAAGGAGCGAATGAAACACCAAGGGGCCAAAATTTGGGGGCTGCAGAGGTAGCGGGCCATGGAAAGGCCCAAACAGGTGAATGGTGGACATAGGGTCAGGGAGTGTGTGAAGAGATTAAGAGAAGGGCAACTGTCCCGACGGCCTACCTGTGGTTATACCAGGTGATAGCCTCAGCCTGGCTCCCCAAATGAGGCAAAAATTAGAATATACTTGGCATGAGAGTATAATCAGTAAAGTTACGATCGACCTACAATCAACATAGATGGCAATAACCAAAATTTTGGGAGTAATGGAAAGCTTACTGCGTGACGAAGACTGGAGACTGCGTTCGTTTTCATCCCTTCAGCGTTCCGTTTAAGGGGATAGAAATGACAGTGGTAGATGCTTGGGAGGAATAACTGATGGAGTATTAAATGATCACTTACCGACCACCGAGAGTAGAAAATTAAAAACGAACTAATAAACTGTGCAAACTAAAAACGTACTAATTTCGCTTGATGGGCGTAGATGAATAAAAGTAATTGACGGAATGGGCTGTATTTAGAAGAGCGAAAGAAGCGTGGTGCTCCCATAAATATTTACACTCAGGATTCGTGTAACACTAAGATGAATAGATATTCGCGTTAGATTGCACTTCACGTGTGAACACTACCAAACCCTTGTTTTGGTGTCCAATGTAGGTAATCTATTTTGAGGTGGTGTTAAGTTAAAGAACGTAGAAAGATTCCCCTTGCGTCCCAGCTGTTATATTACCTTGGGGCTCGGATTGTTTTCGTGAGTTCAAATTTACGAAGCACATAAATAAAACGGAATAAATTTTGAGAAGCCGGAGTACTACTTTGTGGGTCATCCGTAAATTGAATCATCAAAGAGAATTGAGGTTTATCACTTAAGAAACTCCAAATAGCGGGCTTGTTCTTTGTTGAAAACTCTTCAAGGGGCGGCTGTAATTCTTTCGCGGTCCTCCAGAAGAAGTTTCCCCTCTAGTCAATGACTTTCTTCAGAGGTAATACCACCTCCATCTTACTCGTATCAGATGGTCTTCTCATTGTGGTACTTCTTACTACCCGTTTCTACACCAACTCCAATTTCGGAGACCGGTTCGGCGTGGACTCTGCCGTATTTTATCTTGATTTCATCTTAATTCGAGGCTTCCGTTTCTCGGGGGCTCGGAAATACGTTTTATGGCTCCCTCATTTCACGCCTACGTTTAAGATTATTCGGGTGTGAGCGTTGTGTTTACAGGGAAGTTATTTGACGTACGACATAATTACCACAAGTTTTACTGCACCACAATGATTGCCATATGTACACCCGTACGAAAAAATTAATTAGTTTTTTCAATGCAGTTACCTATTTTAGTATTACAATATGAATTTTGTATATCATCTACATTCACTGCAACACATTTAACACGATACCAAGCATTTTACCGAACAAAAGTCCGTAAGGTATACAGCGAACTTATCCTATCCATCGCTCGGGAGGTACGCCTTCAGCTCACCAGCCGGCTTAACACGTTTTAAACGCCGGCGATTGTCAATGGTGCCCATCTTAAGCATTCCTTAGGCGTATCCTAGTTGAAACTAGCGTGTACCTTACTCGGAGGACGAGTCAACGGCGGTAGTAGAATTGAAGAGCTTAATAGTCCTTTAAATGCCTCGATGGGACTCGTTATATTGTGCGATCTCCGAAAGGTATACGGCGATTTGGTGTATACCTTACGATCTCCCAAAGGTATACGGTGGTTTGATGTATACCTTTCGACGTCAGGGGTATACGGCGAGTCGGTGTATACCTTTCGACGTACACAGTCGAGTCTGCGGAGCTTTTGTTATTTTTTTGTCTTTTTCATTTGCAATTGTGGTTCATCAAAAAGTGGTTTCACTGGTTGAAAAGGCAGCTAATATTATAAAAGTCATTGTAACCAACCCATAAAAAATATTGATGCAAATGGCCGACTGAATTTACCCACCGTCCCTCTTTTACTTACAGTTAGTTGCAGTCTCTGGCTTCAAAAATTATATTATTTTAATCTTTTTATTAATTAATTTCCTACTCAGCATGATTCAGAATCCATTTTAAAATTAGCTGTGTCGTGTTAGCAATAATATTTATAAATCAAAGTTTTAAACTGAGCAACACGTTATATGTAATATTAATATACGTTGGACATGTAAACAAAGGTAAGTGCGTGCATCTAACTAATATATAAGTAGGAATTGCTCCTTTCAAGAACGCGCTCTGTTTATTCATAACCATCTCGCTTATGACTCAATTGCTTTTAATACGAAAGTTTAACTGTCACAGGATATTCGAAAGCACCACGGAAATTCCGGAATTCGAACTATCGTCATTGTTTGACTAACTTTTTACTTCCCTTAGCTCTGTGAAGTAGGAAGAACAGTTGAAGTAGTCGGTTGAACGAACCTCCTTTCAGTTCCGAGGGTTTCCGAGTTTGAAAAAGTGGTGAGTGTGTGTGTCAGTAGCGCGATTGACAGAATTGGCAGAACCAAATCGGCTCAAATGTTACATTTACTCAACAGGCCGCTACAGGACGCTAACAAATGGGTGTGTGAGGCGAATCTAGCCAAAACTATCGTTAGCAAAGTGGTCAAAACGATAAACTTTTTTTGAATACGTTTTTTGTTATTTTGTTTGTTAGATATTAAAAATATTTGCATTTTTATCATAACAACCATAAAATGATCGTGAAACCCGCTTTACGTTCTTAAATCAGAGAGATCTACTTCTATAAAGTACTTATATAGCAAGAGCTCACTCAGACTCGTAAGATAATCCGGAGCAACCCCAAGAACTAGAACCCAATCCACCGTCGTTTCACGCACTACCATTTCTCACAGCGTGTACCAGATAGTTCCAAACCAGTGGACCGTCTCAAAAAAATTATTACGGCAGTCTCGTGAGCCACCTGTGCACTAATTGCTCAATAAATTCCAAAACTTCAATAGCAACCACATCTTACGTAAAATGTGAAGTTATATTTCACAAAGTTCTAATGCACCGAGTGAAAAATAGACTGAATTAGTACTCAAAGTCATGAGAATAGCCGAGGGAAGAGGAAAATTGGATGATGCGTCGCACCAGATATTTTCAAGTGCCTCTCCCACAATTCAATAGTTTTCAAGACACGAAACCCCCAACACATAGATACTTAAATGATGGTCGGGCTATGAGTAGCAGCAGCTCACTCAATTTCGAAAAACTGGAATTTTAAGAAAAACCAGAGGTTATGTTTCACAACATCCAAGTGAAATTTGTGAAAAATGGATTGGATTACTAGGTGCACCCATGAACATCGCTGAATGTACGTGAAAGTTGTGTAAAGCGCAGCTTTCTCCTTATAAATTCCGCTCATACGTTAAGGTTTGAGAAACGTTAAGAAGTCAGGGCCACTGCACCAACTTGAACTACCCACGCGAATTTAACTACGTTTATACGTTAATTCGGAGCAACGAGAAATTCCTTAGTTTAAACCCCTGTTGTTTCACTTACCATTTCTCACCGTTTTTACCCGATAATTGAGGAACGAAAGACACATACTTTCCCGGGGAAAAAACGCGCTGACAGTTTCATCAATTTCCAATACGTTGTTTCTTAAATAGAAGTCGTGGGGTGAGTAGTAGTGGCTCAATAAATCCCGTATGAGCGAATGCACCTACGTAGAAAGTTTTTTTACTTCGTTTACACGAACCGAGTTAAAATGGATTATATTAATAACGAGAACAATGCACCAAATGTACGTAGGGCCGAAGAATGCAGTTCGAATCAGCTGATATTTCTTTCCTGTGGCACTGAACTGTTAAAAGTACCTAAATAGATGTTAAGTTAGGTGGGGGAGTTTCAACAAAAATCGAATGCGAAGAGAATTTCAGCTTCTGCTTTCTAGTTAAAACGAATTAAACCTATGACATTCATAGCCGAATAGATAATCTTCCCGCGGATGGAAAGAAAAATCTGGAATTTCCAATACTTAAGTCTCCACATTTACTCTGCAATAGGTTGAAGGTGCTCCACTCACCCTGACACATCAAATCCTTTCCCATAGCTCTATCCAGTTACTTCGAGTTGAGTCGATTATCAGTTGCGATCACATTTTATTCGTAAACCTTCTTCAAAAAACGGTTTCAAATATTCAATATGGAGATGTTGCGGGGGGAGGTGTGAGCCATCATTCATGGATATTTTACTGGTGGCAAAGCAACCTCCGGCTCAAACACTCTCTTCCACTCTATACATCACTCAAATATTTACTTTGCAGCCTCTCACCTTTTATTTTATTTCCTTCTATTTGAAGCACTCTTACTTTCAGTTTATTTTTAATGTTTGTTTGGGATGGAAAAGAGGGCCATGAGGCCGTGAACTCTCCCCGTTACATAAATAAGATCAATCAATCGATAAATATTCGCGATTCCGTCACGGCGCCCCAATACAACTTCGACACGCCTTTCATCTGAAATGTCTTCAATTTGGATGGGTTTCCCAAGTAGATGTTTCCCTAAGGCTCAAATTTGGTTAATATGAGCGTCGGATCTCTCGGCATTATCAGACACAGACTCAAACTCTCCTCCCTATCAGCATGACACTACTTCCTGCTAACCACGTTTTACTACGATCTTTGTTCAACGCATTTCCACTGAAACATCACGGAAAACGGAATTTAGGTACTAGTTGGCCGGTTGAGCCATTTCTGATAAAATTAAAAACCTTCTGAGTCATAGAATCCGCGCCAAGTGCTCGGAGCTCGCATCCCAGGTCAGGTCCTTGTGCGGCCCTATATGGAGGGCCTCTCCGCATACCCGCGGCCTTTACTATCGGGCAATTTTTCTGCCCATTGTGCAATATACTGCAGCTGTCTGGTGGGTAGCACCCTGGGAGCGTGATCGGCAGCGGGCTCGTACCATGCATAGGGACGTCCTCCTGGCCATATTACCAGCATACTCGACGACGTCCCATCTGGCACTGTAGGTGAGTGTCCCCCCCCCCCCCAAGACCTCGTCCTGGACCTGGCAGTCCTGCGATCGAGCATCCGACGCGGTGCGCTGAACGGCTTATGGGGTGCCCTGGAGCCCAGGTGCCTGCACTGCAACGGGAGACTTCCACAGAGCGCCAGCTTGAACTTGCATTCGAGGCAATCCTCGACGCATGGCAACTGCGGTGGGATGAAGGCCCTACCACACGACATCTGCATGCCATCATTCCCACAGTCTGGAGCCAACCCCTCATTCCCAACCGTCCAGTTGCTCTAGGAGCACAGTGTGTTTAACAAGCGCCTCTTGAAGAAGAAGAGACCTCTGTCCGTGCAGGGGATATCAGCGAGAATGCATCCCATGCCCTGTTTCTCTGCCCCCTCTACCAGGATGTGCGGGCTAGGGCACGCCTCCCCACCCCCTCCCACCCCTCGAAGATGCTACTGCGCTTCTCTCCTGCGTATCAACCAGGCGGAGATTTGCCATATTTGCCCAAGCATGAGGCTCAAGCTAGAGTCATGGATTCCCCCACTGATGCGAACCCACCACCATGACCATCTTGAGGCACTATGGATCCTTCCTCACACACCTAGGTGAGGGCCGGTCTTACTGACCCCCTCCCTTTACCCCCACTACACGCACCGACGAGCTGGTAGGCCAGGACTGGCCTGGCTCGTTGTCCCTATTAGGTTAGTCATAGAAATAATTAACGGAGACAAAATGTGGGTATAAGTTGCTAGGAGACACTCCATCAGGTGGATCAGATTTGATGATGCAGTTACTGTTAACACTTTAAAAATCTTGGAAAACAGTACCTAAAGCAGTTTTTGGTTGATACCTCCGCTTAACGGACAGCAAGAGGAACATTTAAGAAGACATTGATGATCATTTATAAGTTTTCCGAGTCAGATTGAGAATTTCCCAAAACCAAATTGAGACTTTTCCAAACCTCATTGACAACTCAGTACTTTTTTTGACACAGGCATATTTTGTAGAAGAGACGAAAAATGACCCAAATGGTAAGGAAAGTATAGTGATCGTGTGAAAAATAGAGTTGGGTTTCCTTCAGATCTTCCCGTTTTGAGGCCTGCTGAGTCCGAAAAACCTAATTTCTGCGCATGGTCCGAGTGTAGTTCAATTTACGGAAGAACAGCTGGGCCGATTGAACTGGTCCTTTTTTTTTTGTTTCGTGCATCAAAATTCACCAAAAACATTGATTAAACTTTGAAAGAGTCCTTCCCTAGTTAGTACAAAATATTTCCATGAAAATTCAGAGAACATATAGGCCTACGACGCAAAAGGAGATTTTTTACACTTTTTGATGAAACGGCTAGAACGATTTTCACCAAACTCACAGAACGTTTTAAAAATAGTTAATACCTATATGTTTTCCTGAATAAATGTTTCTCTGAACGTCCGTTGAGCAGAGATAGAAATCGAAGTGCTTTGAACATTTTTGTAACATAACGAATATCTGCATAACTACATATTTGAGCAATCTTACGGAGTGTCTTCCAACAACCTATACCTACATTTGGTTCTCCGTGATAATTTCTTCATGTATCTGTTGAACGAAGATATAAATCATGATAACTCGAAAAACGAGATTTGTTGAATATTAATTTATCGATATTCCAATTTTCTAAAGAGCGGCTCTAAGGATTTCGATCAAGCTTACGTAGTGGTCTCAACTAACTAGTACCTACTCATTGTTATCCATAAATGTATCTGTAGACGTGCGTAGAACGAGGAAACAACGTCTGTATATTCGGCAGGTCGTCGAATTTACGGGGGTTGCGGAATGTTACGCGTTGCGAAAATAGGTCAACTAACGAAGATATTTGGGAATCCCCTCCAAAAAGGAACATGCTGCGTATTGTTCCCAGCCTTCTGGACGAAGGTAGCTAGCTATAATGTGACAGAAGAGGCTGCAAAGAGGCTATGCGAAGCTGGGGACAGATGAGTGGGCAATTCGGATGCTGTGATACGTACCAAGCATAAATATTGATAAATACAGATATACTAACGGATAATCACCGTTCGTAGTTGAGTCATTAGGAATGTAATGTTCGTAATCTGATTTGGAAAACCTATATCGTGACATTTCATGAGTATCGACTTATAGAAGACTTCTGGTGAGTTGCAGCCGATCTCCCCCAAAAGGCAGTGACTATGCGCAGAGCTACGTACGGAAAATACTGCAGGTATGGAATAGTGTATGTGATAGGTGCTGGATAGTAGAAGAAAAGTTAACAGTTTAACCAAAATCGAGAAAAAAACGGGAAACCCCTTTTGGTTTATTATTCATTCTGGTTAATAACCCTATGTTTTCGGTCACGAAAAATTTTTTACAACCCCCCCTCAAAATTTGATACTTTACGTTTCAAGACATGGAGATTCTAAATTTGCAATGTCCATCCGCCGTTTGTCCCTTTAACGTGGTCAAAAAAATTGGTTCTTTCGCAGAAAAATCCCATTTGGTATCTAGTTGTGCCCGCCATCTCGGCAATCCGATCGGACGAAGCTCATGGTTGTCATGGGCAAGAAATGGTTAAAAAAATTAACGAAACGCAGTATAACACGGGAACTACAGTGGAAGTCAACGTTTCATCGTTAGTACTCCCTCCCTCCCTCCCTCTCCCTTCCTCTCGTCATATCAAACTCAATCACCCCCTTTCGACTCTTTTTGCCAAGGCCACTTTCTCCGCACACCCCTCCAACGGATCATAAATGCCTACAGACGTTTACAGGCGCCTGGCGCCGGGGGAATATTTAGTTTCCGTAGTTCCATTGTAATCAGGTCATGTTTCGTATGGTTTACTAGTATTCGATGCTGAATCGAATGGGATGGGTCTCGGAGTAGTCATACTAGGTCAAGCTGTTCATGAGAATAATAAACCATTGTGTAATAATTTGCAGGGTTTTTTTGTTTTTTGGGGGTCACCTTTCCCGTCGCAGGGTAATGAAAAATAATGGAGCTCTATTGGTCGAGCCGTTCTCTCACAATCAAACAACGGACACGCACAGACCACCCGTTGAAATCAGGGTTTTCTATCAAGTAGCCTGCAAAATCTAAAAATCCGAAGAGTGACGTTCTAGAGCGTACGTCAAGTTGAGACTTCTGTGTGGATCTTTCTACGTAACAGCAGACATCCCGCCACTCCGCCAACTAACTACACGATGGGCTTGTCTTCCCCAGTACAACTTCCAACTTCTTACCACTTCACAACTCCTCTGTTTTCCTCATTCACAGTTCTGCATCTGAGCATTTGATGAGATGAAACCAAATTACTGGAGGGTTGTCGAGCACTCCACAAAGTTTGGTGACATAAGTGATTACCCGCAGGTACATGCATGGTTCCTGAAAAGGTTTAGTGGAACGTTCAACAGTGTGTGTGTTTAGTGAGTGGTAAGTAGTTACTTTTACGGTTAATATTTTATGTTAACAGCGATGATGCCAATGAAGAGACAATACAGATGATATAATCCGTTTCAACGTAGACGACTGTGAATCCTCCGTTAGTGTGCTCATATTGTTAAAACTGTATATAACGTGTGTCCTTGCTTTAATTGTAGATGTACTGGAGTGTCCTTTGGATTTCATCAAATAACAAACGTACCATCATGAACACAAACCACTAGGAGCCTATCAACTCCAAAAGGTTTATTTCAACATGATTGCAGTATTTTCCTAGCCCCTTAGATAACAGGGAGTCCAAAATAATAAGCGCACGTTGTGTTGGGGCAGTTACTACATTTTTTCTAATTTAACGTTTTTATAATTACCTCGCCAAATGTTCAATAAATTGACGACTGATTGCATTATTCTAAACGTTATTTTTCAAAAATCACTTTGATTCGAACAGGAACTTCCACAAAATGACGACCCTTACGTAATTCTTACTACAGAAGGAAATAAAAGAAGGCAAAAACACAAATAGTAGTTGAGCATGAGTTAAATCGAGCAGCTATATAACCCGATTCGTGACTCTTTTAGTCCATCCAACCTAATAAAAACCACTTGTAGCGACGTTAAATATGACAAAGCGGAAGAAGTTAACGTCAAAAGATTCCCCCCAACGTAGTTTTTTTTTTCGGGTTTGGTGGAAAAGATGTGAATGAGTTTGAAAGAACATTGTTAACACGAGGGTAAGATCGAGTCGAGTTTGAGCGCCCTAGTTGTTGGCGAAGAGGTGTACGTGCCCGGACTGTTTATGTTAAAGGCCCCGTACCGCTAGATGCCCTTGTGGGCTGATCAAACTTAACTGAGCCCAAACAATCTCCTTCTCTCGGTGTCTTCCCCGAACATTTTACTCACTTCAGCCCCCAGAGTTCTGCGATAGTTGGAAGCTTAAAGTCTTATAATTGCCTGCCATCATCACACGTTCGAAGAGAAAGGGGGAGGCGACGCGAGAGAAAGCCAAACGATGGGGTATGAAGCCCCCGATTCATAGGAGAAGTCGCGTCCCCTAACCGACTATTACTATCCGTAGTACTAAGATAAGTTGCATAACCGGGTGAAACAAAAAAAGAGTATTCTCAGAACTTTACGTCTCAAGAGCTACTGACTCCGAAAAGCACCACTTGGAAAACAGGTCTACGTGTCAGTGAACGCGATTGAAAAAAAAACAGCTGCTCCGAATGGGCTTGAATTTTATATTATCCAGATTTCTATGGGAAGGCAGAGTGAGGGAATGAGCAGTGTTGATTTGTTCCATTTAACTCCAAGTACATACTCCACGTTACTCAATGAATCGACTCATCGTCATTGTTATTCATTGCCATTGATATAATGATTAGATATTGTTCCGCAGGTCGAATTAGCTGGGTCTTCGGAATATCCGCACTCACTCTTAACGGTACTCACTGGCCCTACGGAAAGTCATTGTTTCCCCAAACACCTTTCTATCTCAACCCTTTTGTTTTTACCTGTGGAAGTCCTGCTCCCCAGTTGTTTCCAAGTAACAACGGATTTCCCCTGTCCGGAACTTTCTCAACTATCTTTTCCGACCCCTGAATTTCAGATTCCTCTCCACAAAACACAGCTCGTTCCAAAAGTCAGAAATCCATCAGCTCTCGTGAACAACAGTCGTTACCTTCTTCTCCTAATTCATTCACCTCTCAAGTCTCGTGCTACTCACAACTCTCTCTCTCTCTCTCCACACTTAGTTTTTCCCTCAACCAGTTCACGTGCATTTAAAGCCCTCTCGTTCACGTGTATAAACGCACACTCAAACTGATTCGCTATTGAGTAAAGTGTAATACAGTCTTCACTCACGCTCACCACGTCCATTATTTCTCTGTTTAAAGCTCCTCCATTTCTGTGCCGAACAGATATACTACTGCACGTTCTGTTGTAACCCTGTTAATCCATTACTTATACAGTAGCTGTCCACCCCATTACAAACCAAAAAGAGGAAGAGCAGAGGTTGACAAACCTACAAGGCAAGATATGCCAGGCAGTAACAATAATTCAGCGGCTTATCGAAACAATCCCGTTATTGCACAGAGTCGGTTCAAAACTTACTATAGCGCACTCACAGAAGTTTACTATAGTGGCCAAACTCCAAACTTTGGTTTCTCAGAAATAACTTTGACGCTTTGGTAACCTTTACTGGAATATTACTTTATGAACGCTTCCCAACTCGAACGTAATACGAAATTCTCATCCACGAGGAATTGAAGGAAGCAGAACAACAAATCATTTTGAAAAATCGAATAAAAGCCAAATTTTTCGTGCCGAAAGCATTTGTCCTGTTCCGGGAAGGGAAGATAGTTAACCGGCTGAACAGTTTTTTAGGTCTCTTCAGATTTTTGGTTTATTATTCATTCTGAATAATAACCCCATTTTTTATGGGCCTCAAAATTTGATACTTTACGTTTCAAGACATAGGGATTCCAAATATGCAATGTCCGTCCGTCGTCCCCTGTCCCCCGTCCGCCGTCTGGGCCGTTTTGTGCCTTTAACGTGGTCTAAAATATCTGTGCTTTCGCTCAAAAATCCCTTTTTGTATCTAGTTGTGCCCGCTATCTCGGCAATCCGATCGGACGAAGCACATGGTTGTTATGGACAAAAAATAGTTTAAAAAATTAACAAAACGCAGAATAATCGCAAATACACCGTGTTTCGTATCGTTTCAAGGTATTTTTACATCTTGGGTCGTATGGAATGGGTATCAGACGTGTACAACTGCGTATAGGAAAATTACAGTAATTATTAGAGTCAACTAATTGCAAGAACTCGGGGGAACTACAGCAGAATTAAACGTTTCATCGTTTGTACTCCTCCCTCCCGTCTCATCAACACCACCCGCTCGCTCGCCTCACAACGCCCGTTCGACAGCCGAGGGTTCGCTGTAGTTCCGAACACCCCTACATCGGATCATAAATGCCTACAGACAGGCGCCTGGCGCCGGGGGAATATTTAGTTTCCGTAGTTCCATTGTAGTCAGGTCATGTTTCGTATGGTTTACTTGTATTTTTCGATGCTGAATCGAATAGAATGGGCCTCGGAGCAGTAATACTAGGCTGTTCATGAGAATAATAAACGGTTGTGTAATAATTTGCAGGGTTTTTACACTTCAAGACTGAGTCCGAGTATGTGAACGCCATTGGGAGGAAATGGGTGAATCAAAACGGCTGCGATTTGACACTAGCTCTGCAGGTTGTCACGGGTCGCCCAAATAAGGGTATGAGAAACATAAGTTGAAACTAACTATAGTTATCGTACCGATCAAAACGTTTTTCAAAAATGTTTCTAATTGTGATTACAGTTTGTTCGCAACAGTTACGAGACCAGAACAACAAAAGCAGAGCAGCACTATTAAAGAAACGTTCCTCTTGTTTGATTTAATATACCTGTTTTCGGTCAAAATTTGGTGCTTTACGTTTCAAGACATCGGGATTCCAAATCTGCAATGTCCGTCCCGGCCGTTTACTGCCTTTAAAGTGGGTCCAAAAACCCGTTCTTTCGCACAAAAATCCCCTTTGGTGTCTAGTTGTGCTCGCCTGCTCGACATTCTGATCAAACGAAGCTCAAAATTGCTATAGGCAAAAAATGGTTTACAAAAATTAATAAAAACGCAATTTTGACAGTTTTCTTGCAATCATGCAGTGTTTGGTATAGTTTTCTAGGTATTTTTCGATGTTGGGTCGGATGGAACGAGTTTCAGAGGTAAACGACAGTTTAACAAAAACAGTGAAATCACAGTAATTAGAGTGAGCCAAAATTTTCTAATTGAAAGAACTCGCACGAAAATACAGCGAAAGTACTCCCTCTCGTCAGAATCCAACTACCCTGCAGGCTCGTCATGGCCTGCCAATTGCCTACAGGTGCCTGTAATTTGTCATTTTCGTCGTTCCCTTGTCGTCAGGTCCTGTTTCGTATGGTTTACTGGTCTTAATCGATGCTGAATCAAATGGGATGAGTATCGGAGGTGTAAGAATTATAAGCTGTGCAAGAGGACAATAAACCATTGTGCAATAATGAGCAGCGTTTTACAAACCCTCTCAAAATGCGACACGTGGGCTTCCAAATTAGTCATGCCAGTCAGCCGTCCAGGTTTTTTTGGCTCTAACGTGTTCAAAATATCCGTTCTTTCACACAAAAATTCCGTTGAATTCTAGTTTTGCCCACCCATGGATCAAAAATTGTTAAAAACGAAATTTTCGGGGTATTTACGTGGTTCCTGGTGTGATTCCCAAGGTATTTTTCGATCGTGATTCAGATAGGATGAGTCTTAGTAGTGCAGAACCATGTGTGGTCAGAAAAGAGTGATATTACCATGAACGAAGTGATGCGAATTCTACAACTAGAAGTAACTCGCGGAAAAATAATGGGAAAGTTACCTACGCTGATTTCCTGCACTCCAACCACTCGTCAGTTCGAGTGGTTATATCGTGTCAATTGCTAGTCCGTGTCAGGTATCGTCTACTAGTACGTTTCGCCGCTGAATTCAACGAGATGAGTCACGGAGGTGTAAGACTGCGTCAACCTAGATAACCATTCTGAGCAAGATAATAATAAACCGTTGTGTCATAATTTTGCAGAGTTTTTCCTCTGCTCGTACAAGAAGAGAGATAATTCGTGGTCGTAGTCCAATAAACTACCTTTACCACCAGAAATTAATAACGTTCATAAGATACGTCATAAGATACTACGACCATCTCAACGATTACGGAATTCAATACACCACTGTTTCAGTTTCCACTATTTCTCAGTTTTTGCCGATAATTTCTAAAAAGTGAAACCGAAAAGTGAAATTAATTGACGGTTTGGTTAAAATCAACCATGCAACGATGACTCAATAACAGTGCGGCGTAAGCAGGAGTAACTCAATAAATTCTAAAACCTGAAGACCCACCACTAACAGTTTTTCTAGTACGTTGAGCGTTTCCTCTGCAATTACGGGACGTCCCCACAAAAAAAATATGGCAGCTGTCTCGAAAATCACCTACGCAGTGCTAAAATAATGAAGATCGCGACGTAGATAGGCGCGAGTCAGAAGGAATCAGAATTGATCTATTGAACGTTGAGGTTAACTGTACCAAGTTGACGTAATGTGAATGGAAGACGCATTTGATCAGTAGCCCAAGAGATAAATAGCTGGTGCGTTACAACACACAACTTTCCTTAGCTCTACGTCAATTCACTTTGCACATGGCTAATTCTTTTTAATCAATTCATTTATCACTCAGTTCCTTTGAACTTGGTCAAACAACACTTCACAGCAGAAGCAGTTCTTGAATTTATTGTGCTGCTCGTACTCATTGCAGGACCATTATTGAGCAATTGGTACACAGAAAACTAATGGGGCTGTAAACACGAATTTTTTGAAGAAGGATAGTAATTACTTTTGCGAGTTATTCGGTAAAAACGTTTAGAACTGGTAGTAAGCGAAACGGCAGTAGTTGAAATTCAGGAATTTCTGGAGTGACTCCCATGTATCTCATGAGCGTTTTAAAACACTCACTCTTTAGCTATTGGATTGGAATACAATACCAATTTTTTTCAGTCTACTAAAATTTCAGCGGAGTTTATAAGGAAAAACAGCGCTAAAAACGCTTTTCGTAGAAAATTTTGATAATTTATTGTGTTGCTCTCGTCATTTTCCCACTAATGAGAATTTTATGGTATAGTTGCCATATTGGGAGATACCAATATGAAAAATTTAATCAAAATCGTTAGAGCCGTTTTTGAGAAAAAAAAATTTGGTGCTTTGATCACTATGATAACTATAGTTAAATTTCGATGGATTTTGTTCATACCCTTATTTTGGCGTCCCATGGTTACCTGCGGGCGAGATATAGAGTTTGAGCTGATTTGGTACGGCGGTTTTCTCTAAAAGTCGTTCACAGACACACAGACCATTTTCCCAAATAGTGTTTTTCAGACTCAAGAGGGTCTGAAACGTAAAGATCTGAAGAAAAAAATCCGATTACATAACTTTCCTTTCTAATTTGTAGAGCCGAGGAAAGTGAAAATCGTCAAATGCATGGGAAGGGGGGGGGGGGCTGAAGAAGGCGTGATATGCGCGGCACCTGATATTTTTCTGATTTATTTCAATAACGCCCTTGTTTGAGAATGTTTTTTAAAGAGTTGGCACCACAAAATCGGCTTCTCGCCTTCCTATACATCTTCCAATATCCTTGCTTGCATCAGTGTTCGTTCAATTCAATTTGAAACGTACAAGAATTGATTTTGTGCGGAAGAAGGAATTCTTTTGTGATGATTTTTCGAGGCATTGGTCGGGGCATGGCGAATGAACACTCGATTAGCCGGATGCCAACGGATATTTTCGAAAACTCACCCTCATCACATTCGCAAAGTGCATTGTCAAGTATTGCAATGACAGAATCAGAATAAGGCTGTCACTCAATACACTGAAATGACCCTCCATTTTCCTTGTATTTGGTTGAACGGATTTATCCTGAGAGGAGCGTAGGGGGTCAACAAAAAAAAGTTGATCTGGTGTCACAGGTCAAAGAGCAATATCTAAATTGAATCATGAAAGTGGCACACCAGTTGGCAGCCGTGTCACAGATTCGATGGAAAAAAACGGGGTCGCACCGACGATGCTCGACAACGTACGAATCGTATTAGTAAATGTCATTTATCGCTTCATGTTCCCTCGCTCGACTATAATGCCGTCAAAATTTCGTTGTTAACACAACCGAAGCTAATTGTGTCGTCGACAAAGGCGCTGAAGTAATAAGTGGACGTGGAGGATATCTAATTCAGACAGCGCAGTTGACCGAGCACGACCTGAAATCCATTGACAGCTAACATCGTTCCTGAATATTATACATTAACGCGACGGTGCCGCGGAACGTTATTTCGTTGGTAATGGATTTCTGATGTTATCGATTTTAAGGAAAACGATTCCGACTGAAGGTCACCAACTCACCTCTAAAGTGATATTCAGGCGCACAACATGTAACTTTTAGCGCCGGAAAAACGCCTACAAGCATAATGATGGGTGAACCACGCATCGTGTGATAGAAGGTCAGCGGCTGAACCAAATCCACTAAGCTTCATGTTTAGACAGCCGATCACCATACGTCGCCAAAATAAGAGTAAAACCAAAATATGCCAATGTATTCTTTTTCTCAAAATTTAATTAAGCTTTGTGCGCGGGTAGCTAAAAATAGTATAGTGCTGTAAAATTAGTGGGAAAATAACGAGAGGAGCACAATTAATTACAATTAGTACGACAGAAAGATTTTACTGCAATGAACTATATCACTCGCGACGAAATTGTGAAAACCCATTTCATTAAAAAACAGAATAAACGATAAATTGTCTATATTTCCACAGAAATAATCGATATAACAATTGTGCTCATTATTTCTGTGGAAATATAGACAATTTATCGCTTATTCTGTTTTTTAACTTTACTGCAGTTAGTATCTTATATACGTTGTACAAGTGGTTCAAAACAACTCAGAGTGGTAGACCAATGAACTGCTCATACGACGGGCGTTCAATAATGGTCAAAAAATAATCGAGGACGGCCTCAGAAATTTCGGAATTCAGACATACGTTGTTTTTCTGGTTAATGTATTTTCACAGGTTCCCTTTACATTTCCAGAACTGTGAGCGATTACTTCAAGATGACAGAACTGCATTATACGATTTTCATTCGCGGGCAGATGACAAGAGTAGTACAATAAATTGTTTTAAATGGTGCAAATTATTACGCAACGATTTAATATTCTTTTACGTGGTTTGATTGCGCGGCTTGACGCAGTCTCACGCCTATGAGAAACGTTCAGTTAGACTCAGCATCAAAAAATTACTAAGAAACGATACAAAACACGACGTAAATGCAATAAAACTGCCGGAATTTCGTTTTTGGCTTATCTTTTAAACCATGTTTGCCCATTTCAATCATGGGTGTCTTCCGATCAGATTGATGTGTAGGCAGGCACAACTGGATCTCAAACGGAATTTTTGTGCGGAAGAATGGATTCTTAAAGACAAAACGTGCGGTGCGTAGCAACACAACTTTCCGCAATCCCTTTAAGTTCGAACACCAGCTACATATGCTGGCGCTATGTCTTTGTTCAACGCATTTCCACAGGGACGTTTATCGACAACAAAATGTAGGGACAAGTTAGTTGAAAGTCATTCGTAAGTTTGATCGAAATCGTTAGAGCCATTTTTGAGAAAATTGGAATACCGATAAATTAATATTCGACAAATCTCCTTTTCTGAGTTAACTTCGCTTATATCTCCGCTCAACAGATAGATACAGAGATAGTTGCGGAGAACAAAATGTGGGTTCAGAATGCTAGAAGACACTGTGTAAGATCTATCACATCTGGTGAAGCAGTTACCCTGCAATTTACGGAAATGTTCGAAAAAACGTTATTTTTGACCCATTTTCATTTTTATCTCCGTTCAATGGACGGTCAGAGGAACATTTATTGAAAACAATATGTAGGTATCAACTATTCGAAAACATCCTGAGATAATTGGAGAAAATTGCTGAAGCCGTTTTGCCGTAAAGCGTAAAAACCTATTTTGGCTTCATAGGCCTATATCTGCGTTCACCGTATTTTCATGGAGATATGTATGGAGAAGAGAAGTTAGGTAGAAGACAATTTGAAAGTTTAATCAAAATCGTTAGAGCCGTTTTCGAAAAAAAAGTAAAAAACTCTAGTTTTTGTTACATTTTCGTCCCCCCCCCCCATTCCCATCGAAGCGATTACTATACTTTCCTTTCCTTTTGGGGTAGCGGAAAGTAATAAGGCATTGATAGAGGACGGACATTGCAGATTGAGAATCCTGATGTGTTGAATAAATTTGCCCGACTAAAAACAGACGTGTTATTCAGAATGAATAAGAGGTCAAACATCAGCCTGTCTGATAAGCGTTAAATAGGCGTTCATAGCAACTTCGGAATGATCAGAACGTAAACTACGTAACATCCAGTCTTTGACATTCCCAACGGATCATGATGGTAGCCCCATGAATTTCAGAAGTGTTGGGCAGTCACGGAAGGTGTGATACGAGTTAGGGCACTCCAATAAAATCCGGAACATTGTATTTTCACTTTCCTTGCTCTACGAAGTAGAAAGGAAAGTTATGTAATCGGCTGAAAAAAAAATTTTGAGTTTTCTTCAGATCTTTACGTTTCAGACCCTCCTGAGTCCGAAAAACACTATTTGGGAAAATGGTCAGTGTGTCTGTGTGTGTGTGTGTGTGTGTGAACGATTTTTATAGAAAACCATCGTACCAAATCAGCTCAAACTTGATATCTCGCCCGCAGGTCACCATGGGACGCCAAAATAAGGGTATGAACAAAATTCACTGAAATTTAACTATAGTTATCATAGTGATCAAAACACCAAATATTTTTTTTCTCACAAACGGCTCTAACGATTTTGAATAAATTTTTTATATTGATAGCTCTCAATAAGGCAATCCTACCATAAAATTGTCATTTGTGGGAAAATGACGAGAGCAGCACAATAAATTACCAAAACTTTCGACGAAATCGATTTTAGCGCAGTTTTTAGAGAAAACAACTGTACCAAATCAGCTGAAACTTGATGTCTAGCCTACAAGTTACCATGGGACGCAATAATGAGGGTATGGGCAAAATCCACCGAATGTTAACTATAGTCATCATGGTGATCAAAACACCAAAGTTTTTTCTCAAAAACGGCGCTTACGATTTTAATTACATTTTTTATATTGATAGATCTCAATCAGGCAATGATACCATAAAATTCCCATTCGTGGGCAAATGACGAGAGCAGCACAATAAATTATCAAAATTTTTGACCAAAAGCGTTTTTAGCGCAGTTTTTTCCTTATAAAGTCCGCTGGAATGTTAGTAGAATGCTAAAAAAAATTGGTATTGTAGTCCAATCCAATACCTAAAGGGTGGGTGTTTAAAAACGCTCATGAGATACATGGGGCCCACTCCAGAAATTCCTGAATTTCAACTACGCCCGTTTCGCTTACTACCAGTTCTAACAGTTATTACCCAATAACTCCACAAAAGTGATTACTATCCACTTCAAAAAATTCGTGTTTACAGCCTCATTAATTATCTGTGTAACGATTGCTCAATAACGGTCCTGCAATGAGTACGAGCAGCACAACAAATTCCGGAACTGTAAGCGCTACCGCTTTCTGCTGCCGTAAAGCGTTGTTTGACGAAGTTCAAATTAACTGAGTGATAAATGAATTGATTAAATAGAATTAGCCATGTACAAAGTGAATTGTTGTAGAGCTAAGGAAAGTTGTGTGTTGCAACGCACCAGATATTTATTTACTAAGTTCTGCCGAACTGAATTAGCCGCTAGTGTGGAAAATGACTGAGGAAGGTTGCCCAATGCGTTGCTCCTACTTCTCCCTGCTACCAACTGACACTCTCGGTTAAACAATTTTCACTAACTTCCATTGGACGTCTGTTGATCCTGAATTTCCACTGTGTTACCGTATTCGAGAAGATCACATGCCGTTCTGCTCAACTTCACCACTCCAAATTCACCATTCGCTCGTTACTCAGCTTTCTCGCGCCCAACACTATTCATTTCTTACCTTAGCCAGTTCGCAATTTATTCGTAAAGTTCGATTACATTTTTGATCTGTGGAATTTGATTTTTTACAAAACGCTGTAGGTATTAGACAAATAAACGTTGTACCGACTTCGCGCAGACGTTTTGTACATAACATTTATAGAAATCTTGATGAGATGGATGAAAATCTGGTGCGAGGTACTGAAATTACGGAATCAAGTGCTGAATGTCGAGTCTCTCTCCGAGTGTGCAGGTACAGTCATATTGATAAGGAAACAGACCTACCGAGTGCGGATAGAGCATACGGAATTCTTATGGATTCTATTCATCCGGTAAACAGTCTATTCATCGTAAATTAAACAGATTACTTAACTAACTTACCTTCGCAGTTGACAAAAGTGAGGAATGCGAGTGCCACGCAGAAGCGCCGCATTATTGTAGTTGATGACGGCCACCACACCCAATTCTGAAACACAAAGAGCGTAGTGTCACGATATTGTCACGCGAGAAATAATATATGAGCCCAAAATTCCATTTCATTTTAGGTTTAGGTGGTAGAATAGTGTCCGCTAGATGCTTAAGGCGTTCAAAATATGCTCCTTCAGAATGTTCTACTGCACATGCGTCGAAGTGATTCACTCAAACAACTTTTTTGAGCACTTCATGTATTCACGGTAACTCTCAGTGCAGTTCCAACACTTTACAAAACACCGAAGAACGGTAAAACGGTACAGGTACCATTTTACATCAAACAATTCTTAAAACCGCTACTTCCAAAACGGGATGGACACGCGCGGACTAGAGGAAAATTAGGTTGGCTGCAACTCCCTTTTCGACCAAAATGGAGATAATGGGGTGGGAGAGATGCTCTTTAGGCACTAGAAAAACGAGGCAGCTTCAGTTGTCTGGATAAACGTTCAAATCGATCATACATGTGATGAAATGAGGAATCCTTTTACATGTCTACTGAGCTACCGATCTTATACCATCGCCAATCATTGTGTTTGAATCAAGTAATCGATTTATCACTCGAATAACACATTGTGTCATCACTAGCTGCTCATTCCTTCCCTCGCGGCGCAAATCCGAACTACGACCAAGTAGAACTACCTACCTCAGTCTGACGAGTCAGTCAACGATTGTAATTGTTACCTGAAGGGTCTCTCGTGAACTTACCGATTTGTTTTGTTTTAAAATTGATTGTGACCGTCGAGGGGGAGTACGCTTTTTCGAGTGTGTCAAGTTTCTTTTTAATAGACAAGTATTGTTATTACACTTCATTTATTTGTTTGTGAATCGTTTACCCTATGGAGTCGGATAGAGAAGGAGGACAGTTATGTGAGGATGAGGGGGACATCACATATAATTCGTTCTCATTTCAACGTCAATATCTAGTGAGATTTCACTTACTACCATTTCTAAAGGTTTTAACCCAATAACTCTGAAAAAGTGATTATTATCCTTCTAAAAAATCGTGTCCACAGCATCATCAATCGTCCGTCTACCAATTGGTCAGTAACGGGCAGAGCATGAGTAGGAGCAGCACAATAAATTCCGAAATGTTAGTCTTACCGCTTTCAGCGACCGTGAAGTAGTGTTTTACAAAGTTCAAACGAACTAAGTGAATGACAAATTGAATTAGTAGCAAAAGCCATGAAAACCAGTGAATTTATGTAGAGCTAATGAAAGTAGTGTGATGCGTGACAAACGAAATGTTAGGACTGCGACTCGAACGTTTGTCTGGATCGTGACACTATGCGAGTTGAAAATAATCGATCTCCAAGTTTGCACTTTTTCAATACTAAACGGCGTATTTCTGCGACGATTGTTAAAAAAAAAATGGTGGCAGAAGCCAACTCCATAGGAAAAGATAAATCAACTTGGTGAAAGAAGAGCAAAACGCGTAGAAAAGCGTCGAGCTCAAAAGGAAAGAAACGAGGCGAAAGGAGAGACGAAATGAACTGAAGCTTCGTGATCGGATGAAAAATGAGACAGAAAATCTCGCTTAAGGAGAAGTTGATCGAAGAAAAACGAGTAATAACAGAAATCAGAGAGACCTGCCCGAGTTCCGCCGGACGAATCCCCCTCAGACGAAGCCCAAAGCTCTTTGCGGCCTCTCCTGGCCAATACCTGGTTTTTCTCCATCGGCCGCAATATCGTCGCCAGTCGTCCCCGGAATTATTTTCATTCGACCGGAAGCGTCAGATTGGGAGACGAGCTTATAAAATGTATTCCGGCTCGGTGTTTATTCGTCCGTAGCAAGTGAGCCCTTTGAGCAGGAATGACCCCGTCAGTAAAACTGATCGTAGTTTAAAATATTGGTACCAAGAGGGATTTATGTTTTACACGATATGAACTCAACGCAGAATCTGGTTTTAATTCTACGTGACCCGCGACACCGTCGTTGGACATAGTTCACGAGAAAAACCTTTAAATATGATCAGTTTAACCGATTTCCGACTTGCTGGCGTACGCGGTAACCAACATGCGACTAAACTGTTTCACCAGTCAGTACAAAGTCGTTACAATCCCTCATAAGTCTGCCTAGGAAAATGTTTTTGAACTTGTTTTTTTTCCCCCAATCGTTACATTCCAAGGACTTCTGAGCCCAAACGAACTTTTGGCAGTTGTATTGCAATCACGTGTTGTTTAATACCGTTGCCAAGGCATTTTTCGATCAAATGACGAGTCCCGAGTCAAATAGGACGCGTCTCAGAGGTGAAGTGGCGAAATCACAAAGAATACAGTGAGGAAAATTCGACTACTTGAAGGAACTCGAGGGGGCATATACAGCAAAAGTTACGCTCCTTTCCTGCACTGCCTCCCGTCTCACTCTACCCCCCTCACGTCAGTTCGGCTCAACACGCCCTGCCAGTTGCCTGACGTCAAGTCACGTTCCGTATTGCTCGCTTAACAGCATTTTTTGACGTATAGAATTCGAAACTGCGCTACTATCAATGTCCTTTGAGTATGATTGGTCGTTTCGCGGATTGTCGTTATAGTCATGTTATATTCTTAATATTTTCGACGTAGGATTGAGTAAGATATGTCATAATTGTTTCGTGCAAGAGAATAATAAACCGTTGAGTTATAATTTGCTACGTTTTTTACTCTCCTCAGAAAGGAAAGTTATATGATCGACCGAAATTTTCTTGGGTGGCTCATGTGAGGCTAGCGTTCTCATAACAATCCCATGTGCCTATAAATCCTGAAATTCTAACCAGTGTCGTTTCATTCACCAACATATTTCAGACGGATTACCTTATACTCCCAACGCAGTGACCACTAAAATCCCCCCAAAATAACTTTGATAATCTGATGAGTTATCTTTAGGTTTGTTAACTCAATAGAGTCGTGACATGGGTCGAAGGAACACTATAAACTCTGGAACTAACTTAGCTCTGCCACTTTCTCGATATTGAACGTTTAGTTGTAGCAGAGACACAGAAACTGAGTGAACTACACAATTAGTTGTGTACCATGCAGGTTTATTATAGTAAAACGAGCGGTGCGTAGCAACACAACTTTCCGCCACTCCCGTAAGTTCAAACACCAGCTGCATATGCGGGCGCTATATCTTCGCTCAACGCATTTATACAGAAACATTTATGGGAAACAAAATATAGGGGTTAGTTAGCTGAGAGTACTCCGTAAATTTGATCGAAATTGATAGAGTTTTAGAGAAAATGGGAACACCGATAAATCAATATTCGACAAACCTCCTTTTCTGAGTTAACTTGGCTTTATATCTCCGTTCAACATATATACAGAAATAATTATGGAGAACGAAATGTGGGTATGGGTGACTAAAAGACACTGTGTAAGATCTATCACATCTGGTGAAGCAGTTACCCTGGAATTTACGGAAATGTTCGAAAAAACGTTATTCAACACATTTTTATTTTTATCTCTGTTTAATGGACTGTCAGAAAAAACATTCATTTAGAACAATATGTAGGTATCAACTAGTTAAAAACACCATATCTCCGTTCACCGTATTTTCATGGAGATATGTATAGAGAAGAAAGATTTTTTACTGACTAGTAGAAGATAATTTGAAAATTTAATCTAAATCTTTAGAGCTGCTTTCGATAAAAATGCGAAAAACCCTAGTTTTTGGTACATTTTGGTCCCCCACCCCCCTTTCCAATCGACCGAAATTGACAAAACGAAAAAAGAACCAGTTCAGCCGTTTTTTACTTTCCTTGGCTCTACAAAGTAGAAAGGAAAGTTATGTAATCGGCTGAAAAAAAATTTTGATTTCCTTATAAACTCCGCTGGTTTTTTAAAAACGGTAGATGCAGGCGATACCCTCACTGCAGTCACAAACGGGCCTATTGTAAGGGCGTCCATGATCCTCAGATCATGGCCCCCCTGCACCACCCCCAGGCCCCAAGGTCTCACTTGGTTTGACATCACCTATGCGCCCCCACCACCCCCGCACAAAGCGGAGGATATCCGCAAGTTCTTCATTTGCCACCTCTTCGGGCTGAAGAAAGGGCCTCCCAAACACACAACGGCGCGATGCCGCGAGTCCATCGCATACGCACAGCAAAGCCCTACCTCGCAGAACCTGCATACCTGTACCTCGCACTTGCCAATATTTTCAAGGTGGTACCTCAACGGACAGTGACCTGTAAACAGGCCACATACGATCCTCATATCCTTCCTCCCCAGTGCATGCACCTCCTTGGACCTCTCTCTGGAGAGCCGGATGAAGAGTTTTGACTGTCTAAGGCCGGGCAGCCCCGGGCAATGAGCAGCCCTGCACCAGTCCTCCCATTTGCCAGCCTCTCTACGTAGGTGGCTCCTGGTAGTCCCAACAAAAGGCTCAGGCCCAATAGGGATCTGCGCTGATCCCTTCTTAGCCAACCTATCAGCCCTGTTCGTTTCCCTCTATACCCTGATGCCCTGGCACCCAACACAGTGTTACACTGTTGTCCTCTGCCAGGGCCTTCAGTTCAGCCGTTCTCCCGTAAATCGAACTACAGACGCACACACGGACCACGTGCGGGTTTTTTAGACTCAGTAGGCCTCATAACGTAAGATCTTAAGAAAACCCAAATTTTTTCCCAAACGATGACTATACTTTCCTCTCCTTTTGGGTAGCGGAAAGTAATTAGAGCTCAATTGGTTCCGTTCTCTATGAATCGTGCTTATACCTTTGAATTGAGATCGCTGTTTTATAGTAATGTATTCGCTGAAGTGGATGCTCTGTAACGGCACAAAATTCAGTTCAGATATGTGGATACGACAAGTGTCACGTTCACCAGATAAAAAGAATCTCACGTTTTCTTCGGAAATGTGTTGCTTTGGATTGGCACGCCCTGTCAGTAGTAATTTCCCTAATCAGTAGTAATTCTTGACTCTTCAGAGATCGTTGATGAAAGCTATGTA
This sequence comes from Pachypeltis micranthus, assembly GCA_020466155.1. NCBI lineage: Eukaryota > Metazoa > Arthropoda > Insecta > Hemiptera > Miridae > Pachypeltis > Pachypeltis micranthus. The sequence goes on from CM035772.1 coordinate 11,314,670, forward strand.
GGAATTTGAAGCTCATCTCGAGCATTCCTGTTGTTGTTAATTGCAGCATAAATGGGTTTGACGTTGAAAGTTCCTACTTTGAAAACTTTTTTGCATGCTCTATCTTTATCGTTCGTGATTTGGCAAACTCTTAAGGTGCAGGGTGACGTGAGATTTCCAACTTCTTGGTCCCCAAGTTTAAAACTGACTGTCCATTGCATCGGCGACAGACGCAACTGCATCAAACTGCATTCAATGAAGATATTTGGCTTTTGAAGTTATAGAATTGATCTGATTTGATACAGAAAGGAAAGTAAGTACGTATCGGCGGGCAAGAATGCAACTTATACTGTCAGAGTGGAAAATATTTTGTGGCTTTTTCCCCTTAGTTCGCATGAACTTAAAAAAAAACATGACTTCTCGTTTTACACTAGAAACTGTGCTTAGGGATTAATTGATGAATTTTATTGAATGCCCAATGTGACATTCAACATGATTTGTGAGGGAAGGAATGGGCTTAGAATTATGGGGAAAACCCTTTCAAAATCATGGCCACGACGATAGTTGCAATATCTGAATTCCTGAGGGGGCTATAGATTATCCTACGACCGTTACTAGACTTCGATAATATAGACAGGTTATTGCACTACCACTATGGTTTTTCTGAGAACGCTATCGTTTTCTTTTGGGAGGTGCCTATATAAAGAATTCATTCAAAATCGTTTCTGTCTTTTTCAGATTAGAAGAAGTTGGTGTTCTGTTCACTACGATAACTGTAGTCAACTCTTGAACCAAATTTTCCCACACCCTTATTCTGACGCCAGACCCATGATGATCTGCAGATGGGGGATGAAATGTGAGTGGATTTGTGTGACTTGTGGATGGGACGAAGTACGAAATGTGATTTCTCTGTTCGTCCCAAAACGCTGAATCAGTATCAGTTGCTTCAACCTCGGAGTTCCTGCACCTTCGTACATGCAGTAATTCCACCTCTGAAGTTATTTCCAATGGAAAAAGATTTCCCTGAAGTGGTTTTTCCATCTTTCCCCTCTCCTGCTTTTGCAGAGTCCTCTCCACATCTCCCAAATGCATTCAACTTACGAACTCTCGTGAAAGACACTCATCTCCTTCCGATACAGTTTTCCGCGCCAGTTCACGCATATTCTGAGTCGTCCCCTTATGTCGTACCTTTACACAAATCTGCTCAATTCACTGCACAGTCCTCCTCACGCTCACCGAGTTTCTTTTATTTTGATCTTCAACTCTCGCCCGCTCGTGCGCCCAACACTCTGAATTGCTTTACTTTCATGTTAGTTTAACTTCAGTTTTCAAACACACCACCATCTACATTTAAAATGAATACAAAATCTATGACCATTGCTGAACATCAGAATACATTTACATTTTGGTGTGTAGTTTTCTTCGTTAGATGTATTACATCTAATTGATACGCATTAACACGTAAAACTGATGATATCGCTGTCAGAAGGTTTTCAATAAGTTGTGAAAATGATAGATAGAGGTAATATTTGGAAGGAGAGCAAGGAAAGTTGAACTATACAAGCCAACATTTGAAAGAGTTTGTTCGTCTTTCTGTATTCTCTCAAGGCCATTCCACTGACTCATAAGTAGTTCCTGAGGTTGATGTGCTTTGACCGTTTAGTTGTGACCAATTGCTTCATCTTATAGTAGCCAAGAACTGCCACCTGACCTTTGTGAATCAAATCCTTTTTTCGTTACTTCAAGCTCAGCAAATCATGATGAAAACAGTATGACTGAAGCGAACAACGTACTTACAAGCTATCTCAATTGTACAGTGAGGTATCCTGTAACCCCCCCCCCCACACCCACACATTATCCCACTTCTTCCTTAATATCACGTTGCAACCAACTCAGTCCTCCCCAGTTCGTACACACAGTCAATCCCAGTCTTTGCTCTAACTCGGCCACATCAGTTCGACTATCTGCAGACTTGAACCTGTATCTCTCGTACATGTTAATCTTATCTCTCTCCTATGTAACTAAGAAGCGTTGTTCCATGCATTCTGTTCTCCCGTCTCATATTCAATAATTTCTTCCTCCTTTCTTCTTTTCTACGCTTCTATCATGTACCCATGTCTGTGTATTGCTCCACTTTCCTTTAATTTCATTGAGGGGCGAACTGCACACGCAAATCGGCACAGTGTGTACTGGAAGAGAAATAAGGTTTTTCTTGGGCTCAGTTTACGAATGAAATATTTTTGGTCAATCGAATTTCCTAAGTGCGATGTAGTAAATTCCATTGAGACACAAAACTAGGCGTATTTTTTCCCCACACTGACGAGGTTTCTTCCTAGTTCTGACATCAATATCTAGAAGTAATATTCGGAAGAGAAATTGGACTATGGGACGACCGGAGGTTGGAACATTTTTGAGGAGGATAATATAAAACCCGGGCATTGAAGAGTAACGTCGTTTTCAGCAAGATCTCTCCCCTCTTTACCCCTCTCTCAACCGCTCGTATCGTTTTGATCCTTCTGCGGTGTAAGTGCGGAAGCAAAAGGTAAACGTCAGGTTATGAGAAAAGAGGGTGAAAGAAGTAAAGTGGTTTTGTGTGGCGAGGCCGGTGAGAAGGGAGCGAGGTATACGAGTGGAGTAGGAAAGGACTCCTGGAGCTGACAGCCTGTTTCACCGGCCTTACATCCCTAAACGCGAAAACTCGACAAAGGACCTCAAAGTGCCTAAAGCGTCGTTTTAACAGCCTCGCGCTCCTCGTGAAAATGATAAGACGTTGCGGCAGCGAAATAATAATAAGAATAATAACGATAAGATACATTTCTGACGAGTTTTCCATTTCAAACGAATCTACTCAAAAATATCAGGTGCGACGCACCATATAATTTCCCTCAGGCCCACGTACACTCACCTACTTTCGTCACTCTTATATTATTACACTCCACTGTTCAATGTTTTTAACTTGGACATTACGAACTTATCTGTAAGATCTAAACAGAAATCGAAAGGGCTTCCTTCACCTTAGGGAATTGATTGTGTTGTTCCTATTCCTGTCACAAGCTTTACTGAATGAGTTAGCAAATTTATTCAAATAACAAAAAAAGTGGGAAAGTTCGTCACAACGTTTGTGGAAAAATAGAGGTGAATAAATAAATATCACCCAACTTTCCTTAGCTCTACGTCAATTCACTCGTGTTCGTGGTTTTTTCTACTAACTAAATTTATTTTCACTCACTTCATGCAAACTCGGTAGCGTTTAGGGTTCCAGAATTGATTGCGCTGCTCGTACTCATTCCCCGGATATTATTGAGCAATTAGTACATAGAGAATTAATGAGGCTGTAAGTGACTTCGAATATCTTACGATTATCGAACTAGCTCTCAGATTCATTTGAAACGTTTTTCGTTTTCGCAAACTTGACACAATACTACTCTCATCTTGTGCTACTCTCGTCATTATCTCACGATGGGAAATTTTCCATAACTGTTGTCATTTGATTCTGACTAGAAACAATGTTTAGTCAAAATCGTTGGAGCGATTGTTGAGAAGCAAAATGTTGGTGTTTTGATCAATACGCTATATACTAACTGTTTACCTCACACGGTATTCTCCTGCTGAAACCACTTCCTATTCCAGTTAATACTTGGAGCCCGAAGATGACGTCTTCACATAGAAATTGCTCGCCCCCAGTTTACCTCCAGCCTGGGAAGATGGACTCACCCAACTGGTACGTCTGAGCTGAAGTCAGCCACATATTCATTATCGGAAGTTTGACGGATCGCCCAGAAGTAGAGAACAGTTTGTCGAACGAGGCCGGCCCAAATACTGTTCACCTGATTTATGTTGGTTTCATAATCACGTCTACGAACATCAACGAGTTCTGGTCAACGGGACAAAATCATGGGGCCAGTTTTGAGCGGGCTAAACTTCGAAAAGTATGATCTATAAATAGTCTTACCTAGAAATTGTTTTCCTGGTTTCGTATGCACGTCGGTGACTATCCTAGGCGTCTGGGCAAACGGTCAAAGTTTAAGGTGCCCAATTCAGAACTGGGAAAAGTCCGACCTAAATATTACTCCTCTGATTCCAAATTGTTTCATATATGTGTCTGCCCATATCTACCAGTAGGTGGACTTAACCAATCTCCCTAATGAAGATATTCCTTCGTATTTCGAAGAGCTGAGGATAGTAAAAATATCTATAGTGGCGCATCTCACAACATTCGTGGACTGCGGATGATCGATTTACACGCATTACAGATAGTGAAGTGGGGTCGAACGAAAACGTCTCGTCGAGCCAATTAAAAGGCTATTTCGGTCACTAATTTCATTTTATATAGCTCAACCGCCTAATCCAAGATGTTTTCCGCTCAGTTAATGTGAAACTGGTGGAATGTCATGTCTAGACCGAAACTGAGGTTGAGGTATTTAAAAAACCTAAGGTGCAGCGCATTGTCGGATTTTCCCTAATTGAGTAACTAAGCGTAACGCTTCGCACCTGACAGTTGTGCCTCTTGTACAAGCCAGACGCGTATTGTCTCCTGGCCGTGGAAATCTACAAAGTGTGCCACGACCCCCCTCGATTGCTTCCCTTTCGAAAGCCAATTACAAACTAGATTTCCCTTAGCCGATACTTCCCCGCCCTCGCCTTTTCAGCCCATTCGCCGTGGCATCCTCCTGTCTCTTGCCTTCGGCCCTTCCGCCATCATTCCTGGAGTTTACCGTCGCTAAGAGCTCAACTAACTCGACTGAGGATAACGTCAGAGACTGCAGATCAGTTCTAACTGTTCGGGACAAAGCGGAGGCCGGGTGGCTGGAAGAGCCTGGAGAGATAAGGCGGCTCGAGAAACATCTATTCCTTTCGTCGTAATTATCCTCTATTGTTATTTAAAGTTCTTCAGTTTTTCCTTCCGCTCTATTCTTTCAGAACTTCCCAATATTCATTAAAAGTAAAAGGATGAATATTTGATCGTATTGCGATTCGCATTAACATAACAATCACGACATTAAGCTGATGCAGTTCAACGAAACCTTTAACTCGTTCAGAAATCTGAAGTTTGCTTCCCACTGTTAATTAACACAATTGGTGTTTTATCAAATTGGAAATACCACCAACGATAAAAAAATATCTTGTGTGACGCACCAAGTACACTCACCTGACTTCAGCTACTAACCCAAATTATTTTGACACATTTCGTTTGAATTGATCAAACTAATTGAAACGTGAATGTAACTCCACATTTTACATAAAAACTGGTAGCGCTTGAAGTTCCGAAATTTATCGATCTGCTGATACTTACGCCGAGCCCTTAATTGAAAAACCAGCGTATCTGATAATCGATAAGACTGTTGACGGGGTTTTTTGTCGAGTGGTTTGCGTGAAGGGTTCTAGAATTGTAAGGGAAACATTGTGTGGTAATAGAATGGAAGTTAGTTCAAACTCCGGGATTTACGAGGTTGTTCCTGCCTGTCTCATAAACCTTCATCGCATCGTCTGATTGGACTACAACTAGTGTCGCAAGGGCGAGACTTGATAATGCAAAAAACGCTTTAAAATCGCTTTTCGTCCACATTGTCGATAAATTATAGTGTTGCTATCGTAATTTTTCCCGACATGAAAAGATTATGAGATTGTCGCAACATTTAGAACTTTCCGTGTAATATTCATCATTGGCGCTTTTTTGAGAAAAGAAATGGTTGGTGTTTCGATCACTATGATAACTGTAGTTAGTTGTGAACCGATTTTGATCGTAGGCTCATTTTGGGAGTCTCACATGGGCAATGTTTCAAATTAGAGCAGAATAGGTTCAGCCATTTTCTTTCAATCGCGTTCATTGACACAAAACATTTTCTCAAATGTTTCGCACAAAAAATTCGTTTTAAGAAATTATGAACACATTCTTATCAACAACGTAGGGCAAAGGAAAGTAACCACTGGTTCGAAGCATAATATAACTTTCTACTTATTGCCGTTTTGTTTCACAACATTGCTACATATACGGGTGCTGTTTCGTCGTTCAAAGCATTTCTACGGAAAAGCTTATAAATGACCAAATGCAAGTACTGGATGGCTGAAAGTATCACGAACGTTTGACCAAAACCTCCCGAATATGCGGAAAGAGCCAAGTGGTACAAATTTGATTTTCCAACGTCTTAGCGTTGGGTTTGAGCTGCGGTAATAGTATGGGAGCCGCGTTTGAAACGAATGTTGCCATCTTGAAACACAATAGGTGTCCTCGCGAACCGCCACACGAAGGCAAGTAAAAATATCTGGTGCGTTACAACACACAACTTTCCTCAGCTCTACGTACTTCCTACATGGCGACTTACTCAATCCATTTATCACTCAGTTCATTTTAACTTGGTCAAACAACACTTAACAGCAGCAAGAAGCGGCAGCGCTTACAGCTCCAGAATTTATTGTGCTGCTCATACTCATTTCAGAACATTATTGAGCAACTGGTACACAGATAATTAATGAGGCTGTAAGCACACATTTTTTTGAAGAAGGATAGTAATTACTTTTGCAGAGTTATTGGGTAAAATCGTTCAGAACTGGTAGTAAGCGAAACGGCAGTAGTTGAAATTCAGGAATTTCCGGAGTGACCCCCATGTATCTCATGAGCGTTTTTAAACACCCACCCTTTAGGTAGTGGATTGGACTACAATACCATTGTTTTTTAACATTCTACTAACATTCCAGAGGAGTTTATAAGGAAAAAAGTAAAAAACTGCGCTAAAAACGCTTTTCGTCGAAAATTTTGATAATTTATTGTGCTGCTCTCGTCATTTTCCCACAAATGGGAATTTTATAGTATGATTGCCTTATTCAGAGCTATCAATATAAAAAATTAAATCAAAATAGTTAGTGCCGTTTTTGAGAGACAAAATTTGGTGTTTTGATCACTATGATAACTATAGTTAACTTTCGGTGGATTTTGCCCATACCCTTATTTTGGCGTCCCATGGTAACCTGCGGGCGAGATATCAAGTTTCAGCTGATTTGGTATGGTTGTTTTCTCTAAAAACCGCGCTAAAATCAAATTCGTCGAAAGTTTTGGTAATTTATTGTGCTGCTCTCGTCATTTTCCCACAAATGAGAATTTTATGGTATAGTTGCCATATTGAGAGCTACCAATATAAAAAATTTAATATAAATCGTTAGAGCCATTTTTGAGAGAAAAAATATTTGGTGTTTTGATCACTATGATAACTATAGTTAACTTTCGGTGGATTTGGCTCATACTCTTATTTTCGTGTTCCACAGTAACCTGCGGGCGAGATATCAAGTTTCAGCTGACTTGGTACGGTGGTTCCCTCTAAAAATCGTTCACAGACACACAGACAAACAGACCATTTTCCCAAATAGTGTTTTCCGGACTCAGGAGGGTCTGAAACGTAAAGATTCAAAGACAAATTTTTTTTTCAGCCGTTTAGATAACTTTCCTTTCTACTTTCTAGAGCCAAAGAAAGTAAAAATCTTTACATGACGGTAGTTACTCACTTGGACAGGATGATTGTGGCCGACCATATTCAATCAAACGTCGGAAAATACTAATCAACGATACGAATCTTGACAATTGGAAAAGAATAACGAAAATGGACATTTTCTAAGCGGCGCTGGGCAATTTGCACGTCGCAAAGAGTCAAACTGGCGGGTGGTTGGAGTGAGACGGGAGGCAGTGGTGGCCAGGAAGAAATAACCTTCGATAACCTTCGTTGTATTGACCCATGAGTTTCTTCAAGTACCAAAATCTTCCTCTCAGTATTTACGCTGTTCTCCATCTAGACGCAGTTTTACGCCTCCGGGACCCATCCTATTTCTGACTCACCGTCGAAAAATGACACCAACACAATATAATTGCGATAGAACTCCCTGAATTTGGCGAACTTTTTAAATCTCGTTTTTCTCATAATAACCATGGATTTGGTGTGACCGGATTGCCAAATATGCGGGCACAACTTGGTCCCAAATGGTGGAATGTCTGAGCGGTTGTCACGTGATAGGTAGAATATGGCCTGAACGCCGGACGAATATTGCAGACTCGGAGTCCCATTGCCTGGGGACGTAAAGCGTTAAAAAATAGATGGAGGGAGAGGGGGGGTGTTGTGGAAAAATTTTCTCATCGAAAACTTTTGAGTATTATTCAGAAAGATGGTAAACCAAAATAAATGAGGCTGTGTAATCGGCTGAAAACTTGAGTTCTCCTCAGACCTTAACGTTCTAAGAGCATCTGAGCCCGGGAAAAGCTATATAAGAAAATAGTCTGTCTGCCTGCACTGCGACAAAGGGAAACGGGAAATACGCTCCAATTTGAAAACACCCCTGCAGAGCGATCCAAAAATGACTATAGCTCTCATAGAAATCGAAACACCAATAATTTTTCTGGATGCTAAAAGTCGGGAAATAGTTTATTGCAGCCGTTAACATTGACGATGCTGACGACCTCCTTCGAACCCAAGTTCGCCTTAAATGAATTTCCCTTCTTTCAGCTTCATTCTACGTACTAATATTGCGACTACAATTGCTAACATGTTGTAAACTGAGTTAATGTATTCTACATCGCACGACTTTGCTATTTTATCAATTTCTCCACAGAATTGCTTCATTCCATCCTGTTCTGAATATCGTTTGCCCAAAATGCCCATGTATTGGGAAATAACATAGTAATTACAAATTTTTAGTTTCAGCTTCGAGCCCCCCCCCCCCAAGTCTTGAGTATCCCCCTCCACCCTTCAGAATTCATTGACAATTTGAATATAAATAGAAGGAAAACGTGAAAGATCCGTAATAGTTCGCTACAGCGTCTGGGCACCGGTAATGAGGGTTTTCCTGAATCTCCGTATATCCGCCCTTCTCCGTCAGGCAGCAAAGAGCTTGTAGAGACGACGTTGGCCTTCGATTTTTTAACCAACGCGCTCTCCAACCCACACAGTCACTAAAATATCCTTCTTCCGTCCAATTAACAAAAAAGGCCTCAGCCGACTAAGATACACAGATAATTAAGCCTACTGGGAACGTTTGCTTGGCTTTAATCTTACGTCACAATCACATATTTTAAAGCGATACGTTCATCAAGGCACCGATCTGTTAACAGTGGCAACGGGCTAATTGCTCAAAGGACGATCTTCAAAGGAAGGACGGTTGATTAAGGACATGCCCTTTCTCTCACTTGATCGAACCGAACGGCACATTTCTCCCTGGCTGGCCGAAATACAGCACAGTCTCACAGTCGAAGTAACAAACATTTTCAAAATACGTCGTTAATTCAGAAAAACGTAGTTTTTCACAAACGACGTTTTGTGTCTTTCGATAAGGTCACCTAACATCCAGAAGCGCCCACCAAATTGTTTTTCCTGCGATTTACAAAACTTACGAAAATTGGCCTGGAACCGCCAATGTCGAAACTCGTAAGTACATCTAAATATACGTTTCAATACTATGAGAAGTTAATTTATGAATATTATTACTGAGGAGGGTGGAAAAGATGTATGTTAGAAAGACATTTCAGCATCTTAATGAGCTGCCTGGAAAATTTCGATTATTTTCATCCTACAAATTTAAAAATTCGTTTCGATGTATTACATGTAATGCTTTGTATAATGAAAGTGACTTTTTTCACAAGTTACCAAGCTTCAAATTACAACTTGAGTTTCTCACGAACCTAATAATGATGGCGTATAAATATGACTCCTTTTGACATATCTTTAGCTATACAAGGAAGGAAGGAAAATTATGTAATCGTCTGTTGGTTTATTATTCATTCTGAATAATAACCCTATGTTTCCGGTCAGCAACATTTTTTCACAACCCCCCCCCCCTCCCACCACAAAATTTGATACTTAACGTTTCAAGACATCGGGATTCTGAATCTGCAATGTCCGTCCGTCGTCCGGGCTGTTTTGTGCCTTTAACGTGTTTTAAAAAATTCGTTCTTTCGCACAAAAATCCCTTTTGGGTTCTAGTTGTGCCCGCCCGCTCGGCGATCCGATCAGACGAAGCCCATGGTTTTTATGGGCACAAAATGGTTAAAAAAATTAACAAAACTCAGTTTACGCAGTATTTGATATCGTTTTCAAGGTATTTTTTGAATTTGGGTCGAATGGATTGAGTGTCAGACGTGTACAACTACGTATAGTGAAATTACAGTAATTATAGTGAGCCAAAGTTACCAATTGAAAGAACTCGCGGGAACTACAGCGGAAGTCAATGTTAACACGTTTTTTGTACGCCCTTCGTCAATCAAAACCACCCGCTCGCTCGACTCACAACGTTGTGCCAATTACCTACATACGCTTAGGGGCGACTGGAATAGTCAGTTATCGTCGTCCCATTGTAGTCAGGTCACAATTGTATGGTTAACTGGTATTTTTCGATGGTGAATCGAATCGTATGGGCCTCAGAGCAGTAACACTGGGACAAGCTGTTCATGAGAATAATAAACCGTTGCGTAATAATTTGCAGCTGTTTTTTGTTTTTGTTTAGTACTCTTCGGAACGTTACATTTGGGGTTCAAACAAAATACCATAAGAGAAAATGCTCTAGACTATAACGAGATTGAGAAAACAAAGGAACCGACTCGGCTCAAACTTTACATTCAGCCTGCAGGCCAAAATAGATTATTATCATAATGGTGTATGTCACAGGTCGAAGAAGTTGGAATGTTGAGATTGGTCCTTTCCCAGGCGCTCAAACTATTCCTGACCTAGAGCCTTTTCATGTTAGCCACGGTAAAGTCCGGAATACCCATTCAGCCAGCTTCTTCTCCAGACAAAGGGCTTAAGTTATGTTTAACTTCCAAAGCGACAATGAATTTCCCCTTTTCAGACTTTCCAAAATATCTTTGCCTCCCCTCGATTTACCTCCTTCTCCAACACACACAGCTCTTCCCAGACACACTCCTCTCCCAATTCTCACGATAGACACTCATCTGTCAACTCTCAGGGCAGTCACAGCTTTACTCACGCTCTCTCTCTCCCTGCTGTAGTTTCCAGCGCAACCAGTTCTCGTATTCAGAGCCCTCTTGTGTTCCCCTTATATACTCAAACTGATATCATTATTCATTCAAAATGTAATACAGTCCTCATTCATGCTCACCACGTTCCTTTATTTCTGAACTTAAGCTCTTGAGTGCCCAACAAGTGGTCTGAACACCAAATATTTTTTTCTGACATTTCTCGAAAAATTTTGATGAAAGATGGTGTCTCATTGGTTTCAAATTACACAGTTTTTTCCTTTATTTTGAGAGATGTAGAACATTCCTGGGCAACGCCACTCAGAACAACGGTCTGTGAGTGTGTGTACTGGAGTATGAAACGAAACTGGTTCAAATTTGGTACTTAGGCTGCAGATCATCATGAAACGCCTAAATAAGGGTGTGAGGGAATGTGTGCCAAAACTGATTATAGTTATTGTTGGGCGCACGAAATGGCGATAGTTGAAGAAAATAAAAGAACTCGGTGAACGGGAGGAGGACTGTATTAAATGCAATGAAGTTAGTAGCGTTTGTGTACAAAAGGGCGACACAGAAGGACGACTAGGAAATGCGTGAACTGACGGGAAACTATCGGAACGAGAGAGCGAGCTGTAACCAGGCACAGGGAGACGAGTGAATTCCGCGATAGTTTGTAGCGGAATGAATGAATTTTGGAAGGAATCGTCTCTTGTGGAGAAGAATCTGAAATTGAGGCGAGGGAAAATAAAGAAAGGAAAAACCCCACTTCAGGGATATCAAAGAGCCGTTAGAAATAACCACAAACGCGGTAGTGGAATTGTCGCAGGTACGAAAGGAGGTAATGACTGAGGGATTCCGAGGTCAAAAGACTTGGAAGTCCGAGATCAAAGGGCTCAAACTGATTCGGCGCTTGGCGTTGAACAGTTATAGTAATCAAAACACCAAAATGTTTTTTCTAAAAAACAGCTCTCAACCATTTTGATTAACTTTTTTGTTATGGTATCAATACAAAACACAACCCACATACCAGTGCTATACAGCCAAGTTCTTGGGAAATTATGATAGTAGCTCAATAGATTACGAAAAGTTCATTTGAAAGTAATTGTAGTTCAGTTTTTTCAACATAAATGAATGTACGGAACGCGATTGAAGACTGCATTACACTTGACAGTATAGTGATATCTGGTCGAGTACGAGAGTATAAACGCGCACAGGGGACTCTCAATACATGTGAAACTGGTTGTGAAATACTAAGAGGGAGGGGGAGAGAGGGAGAGAGAGCAAGAGAGAGAGCGAAAGAGAGAGAGGGAGAGAGAGAGAGCGAGAGAGAGAGAGCGAGAGAGAGAGCGAGAGAGAGAGCGAGAGAGAGAGCGAGAGAGAGAGAGAGAGCAAGCGAGAGAGAGAGAGAGGGAGAGAGAGCGAGAGAGCGAGAGAGCGAGAGAGAGAGAGAGAGAGAGAGAGAGAGGGAGCGAGAGAGAGAGAGCGAGAGAGAGAGGGAGAGAGACAGGGAGGGAGATAGAGAGGGAGAGAGAGAGAGTTTAGGTGGGAGTAGCGCGAACTGGGAGACGACTGTATCGTGAGAGCTGAAGGATGACTGACTTGGAAGGAGCTGCCTGTTGTGGAGAGGAATCTGAAATTGCGGAGTGGGAAAAGATAGATGGGAGCGTCCAGGACAGGGGAAATCTGTTACCACTTGGAAATAACTGAGTAGCAGGCTTTCCACGGGTAACAATAGGCCTTGAGAACGAAGGTGCTTGGGGAAACAGTGACTTTCCGTCAGGGCTAGTGAATACCACGGGCGCTATGAGGTCAAAAACCCGTCTAATTCGGCTTGTACCGAACAATGGTCACAAGGCAGTCCAGGAAAACCTCGGAAACTCGGGAATGCAAACACATATAGTTTTTTTACTACCACTGTTCAGTTTTTCCCATATAACTGCAAAGCTTTGGTCGCGAGCTCCGAAAAGATGATATCAATAGCAAGCATACGGCGGTTTTTGAATGAAGGTAGTGGCACATATAAGAGTAACTCAATGAACTCTGTCAACAGTTTCAATGTAAAACGTTCATGTAAACTGCATGGAAATCAGAGTTCATTAGTCGTATGGCTGATGAAAATAGGTGTATCGAAAATATTGCGTCCCTGGATGGAAAATTAAATTTCAAATATCTAAAGAATTCAAGGTAATTCTTCGAAAATCCATAGTAAATAGCGATTTGCTCAAAAAGCTGTTGACATATATTTGTTCGGATCGTGAACCCGTAATTGGCAGTTTCTTCCCGTATCGTTGGCATTTAGCGATCGCATGGCTGGTCTATAGGTCGGCAAGTTGCCTTGAGATGCCTCATGAAAGTTGCGCGACCGTCATTGGTTTCCCTCTTTAAACTCACTCATCAAATACCGATGTCTTGAATGTTTGTCAACCAGCCAAAACACAAGTTATACCTGAGCGAGAGAGAATCTTAGGAAACGCTTCTTGCCGTTATTATCGAATGATTGAGGGGCAGCTTCGGCAAAGTGCGAAGGAGGAACTGATGTAAGGGAATGGGTGGTGGGGTTTCCAAAAGCTTTGGCGGATTGGATGGAGCCGAAGGAGGAGGAGATTGATATTAGAGGAAAGTTTATAGAAGTTACTCGTAGGAGTTCCTGCCACGCCGGATATTGCCAGCTCTCTTTCTTCCCTTTGCAGTGGGAAATCTTACAGGTGAAGCCGAAGCGTTTGAACCTCAGTGGGTTCCCTAACTTTTTAGGATTGGCGAGTTCCTTCATCGTCTGATGATAGTGTTGGGGGGAGTGGAGGGAATTGGGGTGTTGGGAATTGGAGAGTTCGTCGAGACGTTATTCTCAACTTCTTTGGGATTAAATAGATTCCACAGAATCGTCGATCGTCAGACAAAACCTTCGTGGCAGCGTTGACAATACATACCAAATGAAACGCATCACACGACTTTTCTCAGCTACACGTACCTTCAGCGATTTTTTCCGTTTAAGCAACAAATCCCAACATCTTGAATCTCCATTACAATGAGCCTGTTCTGGAAATTGAGTTCCCAAATTATTCCTGAAATTATTGGTTTTCTCCCACTTACACTTCAATCTTAATTACACAACTGAAAATGATGAAAATAATGTAAAAGAAACGACAAAAATTTGAATTTTTGAGGTTACTCGTGATCATTTTATGACCAATACTATCTCTTATCTTGCAGGTAGCATATCACCGTGATTTTTTTGAAGGATAATTTATGAAGGGGAAACTGTACCAAACTCGTTTTTCCGGCGTAGAGATGAGTGGGTGCCCTCCCCATTTAATTAATTTCGTTTTGGGTACCACCGCATTCACTGAAAAAATCGTCTCCGAAGGATCGTGCATGACTCTGAGAAACGGTAGTGAAACGGCAATGGTTTGCATTCTGGAACATTCCACGAATGTTATTGAACTCTTACGTTGAACTACTTGAGTTGAGTTTTATGATAACGACTGTAAGAAGAAAGGGAACTATCTGGTGCGTGGCAACACACAACTATCCTTAGCTCTACGTCAATTCACTTTTTACATGGATTTTTCTACTTAATCAATTCATTTATCACTCAGTTCATTTGAACAACAGCAGTCAAACAACACTTCACAGCAGCAGGAAGCGGTAGCGCTTACAGTTCCAGAATTTATTGTGCTGCTCGTACTCATTTCAGAACCATTATTGAGCAATTGGTACGAAGATAATTAATGAGGCTGTAAACACAAATTTTTTGAAGAAGGACTGTTATTACTTTTGCAGAGTTATTAGGTAAAAACGTTTGAACTGGTAGTAAGCGAAACGGCAGTAATTGAAACTCAGGAATTTCTGGAGTGAGCCCCATGTATCTCATGAGTGTTTTTAAACACTCACCCTTTGGGTACGGGATTGGACTACAATACCAATTTTTTTTAACATTCTACAAAAATTCCGGCGGAGTTTATAAGGAAAAAAGTAAAAAACTGCGCTAAAAACGCTTTTCGTCGAAAATTTTGATAATTTATTGTGCTGCTCTCGTCATTTTCCCACAAATTGGAATTTCAAGGTATAATTGCCTTATTGAGAGCTATAGATATAAAAAATGTAATTAAAATCGTTTGAGCCATTTTTGAGAAACAAAATTAGGTGTTTTGATCACTATGATAGCAATAGTTAATTTTTGGTGGATTTGGCCCATACCCTTATTTTTGCGTCCCATGGTAACCTGTAGGCTAGACATCATGTTTGAGCTGATTTGGTACGGTTGTTTTCTCTAAAAACCGCGCTAAAATTGAATTCGTCGAAAGTTTTGGTAATTTAATGTGCTGCTCTCGTCATTTCCCCACAAATGAGAATTTTATGGTATAGTTGCCATATTGGGAGCTACCAACGTAAAACATTTAATCAAAATCGTTAAAGCCGTTTTTCATTAAAAAAATATTTGGTGTTTCGATCACTATGATAACTATAGTTAACTTTCAGTGGATTTGGTTCATACCCTCATTTTGGCGTCCCATGGTAACCTGCGGTCCAGATATCAAGTTTGACCTGATTTGGTACGGTGGTTACATAACTTCCTTTTCTACTTTATAGAGCCAAGGAAAGTAAAAAGATGAAGGTCTACGATACGATCCAAACAATTTTGGTTTATTATTCATTCTGAATAATAACCCTATGTTTTCGGTCACGAAAAATTTTTTACAACCCCCCTTCAAAATTTGATACTTAACGTTTCATGAGTTGGAGATTCCAAATTTGCAATGTCCGTCCGCCGTCCGCCGTCCGGGCCGTTTTGTGCCTTTAACGTGGTCTAAAAAATTCGTTCTTTTCCGATTTGGTATCTAGTCGTGCCCGCCATCTCGGCAATCCGATCGGACGACCTCGTGGTTGTAATGGGCAAAAAACGGTAAAAAAATTAACGAAACGCCGTACACAGCGGGAGCTACAGCGTTTCGTCGTTTGAACTCCCTCCCTCCCACCCGTCTCATTAAAAAAGCAACCACGCTCTAGGCGAGTGAGTGCTCCTCCCAACGACGCCGCTACTCAACTCCCCTTCCGTCTTTCGCTTCGAGCGCCCCCGTTCCAATTTCCCCGACGTTTTGGTTTTAATACGATTCAATTTTTTTAGATTCTTTCGTTTCATTCTCATTTTGGTATTTTTCATAGATTTTTGGTTAAATTTTGATATTAGTATTTAGCGTGCATGTTTTCATATTAAAATTCAGTTTTTTCTAGATACTTTCGTTTTTTTTGTTTATTTTACTATTACGATTCAGTTCTTTTCGACCTTTTTTTGGGTTTCATTATGATATTTTTCGATGCTGAATCGAACAGGATGGGTCTCGGAGCATTAATGCTAGGTCAAGCTGATTATCCGAATAATAAACCGTTGTGTAATAATTTGCAAGGTTTTACGTTTTTTTTTGTTTTGTTCGTTATTTTTCGTAGACACCAAAATAAGGTTATGGACGATTTCGGCCGATTGGAAGGGGGTAGGGGGACGAAAATGTACCAAAAACTAAGGTTTTTCGCATTTTTCTCAAAAATGGCTCTAACGATTTTGATTAAACTTTCAAATTATCTCCAACTAATCAATACCTAACTTTTCTTCTCCATACATATCTCCATGAACATACGGTTAACGGAGATATAGGCCTATGAAGCAAAAACAGGTTTTTTACGCTTTTTGGCAAAACGATTTCAGCGATTTTCACCAAACTCACAGGGTGTTTTCAAATAGTTAATACCTACATATTGTTCTCGATAAATGTTCCTCTGACAGTCCATTGAACAGAGATAAAAATGAAAATGGGTCGAAAATAACGTTTTTTCGAACATTTCCGTAAATTCGAGGGTAACTTCTTCACCAGATGTGATAAATTCTAATGGAATGTCTTTTAGTCATCCACACCAACATTCCGTTCTCCATAATTATTTCTTTATATATATGTTGAACGGAGATATAAGCCAAATTAACTCAGAAAAGGAAATTTGTCGAATATTAATTTATCGGTATTCCAATTTTCTCAAAAACGGCTCTAACGATTTCGATGAAACTTACGGAGTACTCTCAGCTAACTATTCCGTACATTTAGTTCTTCATAAATGTTTCGGTAGAAATGCGTTGAACGAAGATATAGCGCCCGCATATGTGGCTGGTGTTCGAATTTAAAGGGTTGGCGGAACGTTGTGTGTTGCTACGCACCAGATATTCGTTGTAGAGTTTGAAATCGTTTGTTTGTGGTTTGTGTTTTTAGGTTGCGTATAGTAAGAGAAGGGGAGGAATATACAAGTACGTTGTGTAATAATTTGCAGGGTTTTACGTTTTTTTGAACCCCCTGACACTTCAGGGAGTCATTGATCCAAAATAACTACACCAATTGGCCTGCCTGAGTGCGATTGCCAGTAAAAACGATTTTTTATGGAATCTACAGGAAAGTAGTTATATTTGGTTTTAACGGTTTCGGATGCTGACCAAACTGATTACATCGCGAAAAATAATTGGCGCGAAGTTTGGTTCGTCGTACTATTTTCGTGACAGTAAAAACCGAACATTTTTTGACACTAAGACCCAATTATTCGTTTTTCGTAGAAGCGAAAACCAATAGAACGTATTGCCAATTTGCCACGCCGCTACGAGCCAATCAGCGACGCGTTTTTGCTGGTAGACTGGTGGAAAGTTGAGATGCCTCTGAATTTTTCGCCTTTTCGACATTTATGAGCGTAGCCGACGCCAGGTCCCACAAAACCTCTCGTATTCGATAACTATACACGTGAACGGGTGGATTTGGAGATTTCAAGGAAACAAATATTTGAAAACGAATACCATTTCTGCTTCTGGCTACCTGGAACGGGATAATTTCGCGTGTCAGCGGTTTTGGGGATCGTTTGGACGGCACAACTCTGTTTTGCCGCTCTCGGTGACACGTAGAAGCCATTAGCTTATCCCTTTCGAGCTTGCGATTCCGCTCGGATACTCTGGAGGAGAAATTCGAGTTATATCCGCCGCAGAGTGTGAAGCGGCGTAGAAAGAAAAATGCTGCGTTGAGCCGATTAAAGGGTTGCTTCGGTCACTAATTTCGTTCTTTCGGTGCTCAGGACACAGACATACACTTCACATACCTTGGAATCGTACGCTTTTGGTCTGAGGTCAATTTCGCCGTTCAATTCACCGGTCATAGTTTGGAAAAGAAGACACTGAAACTCAGATTTTTACTTCCTGCTACTGAAAGAATAATGATCAGTGATAATTACGTTCTAAGGTCTACCGAATGGGGCGCGTCTTCGTTTGTAGTACGATTTGCGGAATAACCAAAGGTGGACTCTTTCCATCGTCCAGATGGGACTAGGGGACACCTACATATGAGGCGCTAGCCTTCACACAACTTTCCATAGACCCGCGTACATTCGGCGACTCGAATCATCCTAGAAAGCCTTGCATTAAAGTTATTATACAGAGAGTGTAGGACAGTGTTCAGGAATTTATTGAGTTGCTACTACTTACGCCAAGACCTCTATTGAGTCATCAGTGCGCTGTCAACGTCATTCACGTTCCGGAATTTCTGAGGATTGTTCCTAATAATTTCGTGGGCGTTTTAAGTTTTTGTTTTGTACTGATATTTTACTGGAATACCATCCAGATGTTTCATGTTTGAACAGGACTTACACAGAAAATATCAGGTGCGCCGCATCACACTAATTCCCTTAGCTCTACATAAATCCACCGGTTTTCATAGTTTTTGCTACCTACTAATTCAATTTATTTTTCAATCAGGTCATTTGAGTTGAGTTCCGTAATTTATTGTGATGTTCGTACTCATGCCGTGTACCAATTTGTACACACAGAATTGATGAGGCTGTAGATACGATTTTGTTAGAAGAATAATAATCGCTTTTCCGGGGTTATCGGGTACAAACTTGTAAATAAGAAATTTCGGAATTTCCGGTGTAGTCCCTATACATGTTATGAGCGGTATTGACCACTCATCGTATCGGTACTCAATTGGAGTACCACGTAGATTTTTCTGAAGATTCTGACGTACTACTATCTATGAAAAGTTTTTCAGGAATAAAATGCGCGAAAATGGATTATCGTCGAAATGTTTGGTAATTAATTGCGCTGCTCTCGTCATTTTCCTACAGATTGGAGTTTTATGGTATTGCCGTCTCATCAAGAGCTGTCTACAGAAAAATTTAATTAAGAAAAACATTTTTGAGGTTTTTAACAACACAACTATAGTTAGTTTTGGGCGAATTCGGTTCATACCCTTATTTTGGCGTCTCACGGCGACCTGCGGGCTAGATATCAAGTTTGAGCTGATTTTTTTCAGTAAAAGTTTTTCTAAAATCGGTAATAAGACTGCGAAAACAAGTCAATTAAACGATTTTAGTTGTAATTTCGATGTATCTGAAGTTGCTCGTGATAACTACGAGTATATGACTGTCATCGTATGGGTAGCTTATTAGACTTCCGCTATGATTTTCCTGACTGCTAGTTCTCTACGAAAAAACTGAAACAACTTGAATATCTAACTTTCGCATCCTTTGTCAGCTCCATGTGAAATTCCAACTCTAAAAACTTTGATAAACAAACTGTATCACCCAAATATGTGCAACGACTAGTGAATTATCCTAATTTGAGAGGACCGCCGTGTTATTTGACTTCTTCAGTTCGGGGAACTGTTGAAACTCCAGGAACTTATTTTTGCCCATAATTTGAAATAGTTTTCAATATTATGCGAAACGCCTTTGGTCTGGAACAGTGAGCAATTGGAAGAATTTAATTTAATTTCTATCGGGCTTCACTTCATTTGATCTTTCGTCTTATTGAAAAAAGTACGAAGCTCCGAAGGGAGAGGGAAATTAATTAATCCGAAGGAAAACAGAAGGAATTTCTTTTCATTGATTCGCTGTTTATTAAAAACCCGGCACTTCTTCCAATTCACTTTGTTTTCGTGAAGTTTGTTGAGCGTTTAGAAAGTAGTCTCAGAAAAAGCAGTTCCCGGTGGGCAGTTGCTGTTGAGATGCCGTGAGCTGTTACGTCGGTGACGTTACTTTCTTTGTGTGCCACCTCAGGAGTGTCTCACGGAACACGCCTTGGCCCCTCCCATCTTTTCCTCTATTCATTTACCTCGTAGCATTTATTTTCTCTGATCTTCGTGTCTGCAAATTACCGATGCCACGAGTAAAGATTAAAGTGAAACTGTTGCTTAGCACGCAAAACTGCTTATCTCAGAGCTAACTATATGATTTGTGAGCAATTCACCTTTGATTGAGCATCCCTATTTCATTTCTGGTGGGTGGACGCATCTAGACAGGCGCAGCCACAAGATTATTTTAACGACTACCTCTCATTCCCTTCGTAAGTTGTAGCCACATTGTTAGGGACAACAGAGAGAAATAAGTAAATTTCTGACGAAGGACGAGCCATGAAGATAATGAGAGCCAAATGGATAGCACGCGTGTCTAAATACAAGAGAGACAAACGGAATAATGAGAATTCGGAACCACAAGGGACAATCTCATTAACGATAAATACTAGACTTCAAACTCCTCACCACAACATTATTATTTAAACGTTTGAGATTTAATTTGTATAGAAGAGTGTTCATTATTTCTATACTTTGTGTTTAACTAATAATAATGAATGCTTTTCCTCTTTCAAAGAGTAGCAAGATTGAGTACAGAGGAAGTAAGTAATGAAGAACTGCCACTCAGAGAATGGAGAAACCCCGTTGAAGAACGCACACAGAGCAGTTCAACAATCCACTCGCACCGTGCCTCCCATGAGGGTGAAGTATTGACGACAGGAAAGCCCTCCTGGGAAAGCTCCTGGGGAAAAAGTACGGATTTCGTGGTTCGGAACCTTAGTAAATTCACCCGCATTTTCTCCAATATTAGGCCAGTGCTACACCAGTGATTCCCAAAGTGGTCTATATCGACCCCTAGGGATCTATGACAATCTGCAAGGGGTCTACGTCAGCGATAAAAAATTTTGGAGTCCTTGAAATGAAAATTGGGGTCCACGATAGTGGATCTCAACACATACGCTGATAGTACGTATTTACTTACGTCATACTATCTTATAATATCAAGACATATACGTTATTTATTCAAGTACCTATGAAGTAAAAAATATATGTTTATAAAATTGTGTAAGTTGTAGGATGTTGGTATTCGCTTTGTGGTCGCAATACATTTTGAACTTGTAAAAATCTGAGAGTCGCAGTCGTAGTTGCAGTCTCAGAGGTTCGCTACCTTGCACTGACTTGTTCAATTCGTCACTCTATAAATACGAATGTGGGACAGTGCTGGCCGCAAAACAACATACCCGTTACTTATCCCGTAATATGGAATATAGCGAGGAAATTTTCTAAATTTCCTTATCATCGTCATACCTAGTGGAAAGGGGGTTCAGCGCTGTTACCAATCTCCTAACGAAAAAAATATACAGACTGGACATCATTAGCCGAGGAAATTTAAGATTAACCCTTACAAAATTGACGCCAAATGTTGATAATTTATTATTAAAGCATCAGGTTCATCCTTCTCACTAAAAATATTGACTTATGTTATTTTATTTATAGTTTATTATATGTTACGTATATTTTACATAACAGATACAAAATTTGGTTTTGAGTAGTTTTAATTTAAATTCAATTAATAAATGTATGAATTAACATGTGTTTTTACTAGTTTTTAACACTAAACTTCACTGCAATTAGAAATTTACAGGAAATCAATATCAGGTAAGTAGGTACGACCTTGGGTAGGTACCCTACCCAACACGGAAAAACATGGCAAGGGGCAAAAAAGTTTGGGGAACTCTGTGCTAGACGAAAAGACCATATATATTTCCTTTGTATACTCTGTGCTGCAATATGGCATTATTGTGTGGGTAGGGGCACTGAGTTCTCGGTTCAATAAAATCAATATTGTCCAGAAAGTCATCTTGAAAATTATGGCCCGTAAGTCATGCATATATCCTTCCACTGAGCTCTTGAGCTGCCTTCTTTCTCAAGCAGCTCTTAAGGGTCACATAGTCAATCCCAAACCTTGACTGGTTCTGACCACTAGAAGCCCTCTATATACATATGGCACATTTTCCGGGTCGCTACAAGAGGAGCTGATTTTTTCATGGGTTATAATGAAAGGATATAATTTTTTTGAAACGAACCTGAGAAGTGCAAACTCTAATTAAGTTTCATACGTTTTTTTCCTCTTTCTTCTCTACAAAAATTCGGCTATTTGTAAGATTGTCTTTCCTACTCGGTAATTAATTCCTTCCTGTTTTCTTTTTGAGTCCGTAAACTTACTTACGAACTTAATTTTTTTTTTTAAATTGTTTCAGTATCGTGTGTGTAACAACTCGTTCCTAGCCCGCAGTTGAGATTCATTATTCACTAACCTATAAGAAGTTTTCTTTGTCTTATCATGCCTATTATTATTATTATTAAATATTAATGAATCTCTCTCTCTCTCTCTCCCTCTATTAAAAAATCCTGAATCCGAAAAGCAATATTTAGGAAAATGATGTGTGTGCGCGCGCGTTTGAGAGAAAGCGGCACGACTGAAACGGCTCAAATTTGATATCCGCTCATAAGACGCCAACATGAAGGGTTGAGCAATACTGGTTCAAAACTAGCTGTAGCTATCATGGTGATCAGACCCTTTTGTCTCCAAAACGCCTCTAACTTTGTTTCTTAAATGATGTAAAATGTCGACTCTTGGGAAATTTACAAACAGCAGAACCAAAAAATCTTGCTCAAGATGTTTATCAGTGAAAAATGAATTTATTCCGTAGCGTCCACTTGGGATTATTAGGAACTTGCTAGAAGGCAAGACAGACACAAACAGAAGGTTGACAGAAGGTTGGTTGGCTCCATTAAGCAAGATACCAGCTAACCTCCAAAACTAGCTACCCCTATCTTTAAATGTTTTTTAAATAAATCCAATGTTTATTTTATTCAGAATGTTTAATGGATATAGTCACACCCGATGATGTAGCACTTGAAAGGAAGAAGGTCTTTGGGTTTGGTTGAGACAGGATCTTAAGATAATAATCCGAGTTAATTGATCGGCAGATTTGTTATCCACTATACTAACACCAATAAAGTAGCATTTCGCTTTTTTAAACCTAACGCTATTCGCAGCGTAAGGGAGAAGATCTTGAGAGAGGAAAAATACCAAGTTGATAGAAACTTGGTTCAACACTCCACCGCCAACGGTCGTTATTCAATCCACTCAACCTGCCAGGCCATGGATTTACTGCTTCTATTAGAAGAGGCTTTCCACTCAGAATTAGAGCCACCTCTCCCCTTCGACGCGGAATGTATTTTACGCACCTGTCGTCCCATTTAATTGAGTGATTCAACCAGGCCTCTCAAAAAATGTTTAATCAGTAAAATTGGGACCTGAAAGGAGATGTGCGGTGTGGACAAACTGCAATATAACCCATACGTGATGACGGTTAATACGATAGGCCAGGTAGTGCTGTAAGTAGCTCCTTACTGTTATTACTGTGACCTTCTGGAAGTGTGAAACGACTTGCAACATTTTGCCAGTAATCAGACTGTATGACATTGAACTGATAAAATGCATAAAACCGATAAAATGCAACCTGCAGCACAAATGCGCCTTCAAAATTAAATTATTTTTCAAGCTGCAACACTCGTTAATTTTCTCGGCGCTCATATATTTACCTTACTTCAGTGTAACAGTTTTTGAAGAACAAAATAAGAACTATTGGCCCATCCAATCAGGAGATAAGAGACTCTGCGTGTTGAAGTATTGCGGTGACTGAAAGAAAACACTGGAACGAACTGAGAAGCAATGGGGTGTCAAAGTGAGAGGTGGGATAGGAACGATATGTAGATAACGTGGGTCACCCCATATATCGTCTTTCTTATGGTGATATTGATGTAAATAATTGTAATAATTGACGGATGTTTGTTTTAATTAATATTCATAGTTGTGTTGGCTCTTTGAAAGGGTAATTTATGATTCGTCATTATTCACCTGTACTACAAACACATAATTTATGATTATTTACATTAGCATAGGTACAGATTTTGCGATCCCCCTTGCTTACTGTTGGAATTGTGGGTCGGCGGGTGCTTCACGAGTATTTCGTATATTTAAATAGCGCGCGTCGAAGGGAGCTGTCAATATGGGTAAAAAAAAACACGACCTCCCCCTCTCTCTCTCTCTCTCTCTCTCCTCTATATGTAAACACGCTACATGAAGTGTTCTCAGAAGGGACCTGACATATGTCTTACGCAGGCGACTTGCAGCTCTACAGGTCCTGTGAGCCTGGCGTTTTGAGTGAGACTGTCTCAAAGCTCACAGGAGATGAGGATTTGGGTAATGTGTTGGTGCAGGGAAACTGGTACGGATATCAACCCGTACGAAGGGCATGCTGCTGGGGTATCCCAAATTGCAGGCCAAGACAGATGGCTTTAGCGTCCCCCATGTAAAGAGTGGGTCCACCCGGACGCAGTACGCTGGGACAAACAGGTTACCGCGACTGTTTTTCGTGGTATTGGCCAGTTGCGGTTGGTTTAGCAGCTGATTTCCCTCGCCAGGTGCGTCTGCAACTCGTGTTGAGCCTAATTCTGCCTCACTTCGATGTCCCAGCTGCAGTTTTTACCGATCTCAAAAGCGAAGACCTGGACAGGCGACAGAAAGCTGAAAATGCCGCATTTCGTTAAGCCCTCCACCTTCGACTGGATGATCGCCTTACACCACGCTACAGTTGACTCGGGTGGTTGAAGATCAGGGAGAGGCGAATGCTGCAAGTGGAAACTTCAGTTTTCAAGACCCTCGAATTAAAAAAAACCCGCCTACTTGTACGAGTGGTTCGAGCTCTTACTTCACAGAGTCACGCGAGCGAGGAACAAATTATTGAGAATTCCGACCCATTGGACAGAAATGCTAGCAAGGTCCTTTTATGTGCAAGGTACGAAAGTGCTTAATAAAAATATCGACTTGTCGTGCAAAGTCGGAACATTCAAAAATAATTTTCGCAAGACATTGTTGAACAGATACCTTTGATGACCTAAGAGGATTATTATCATTATTATATCTATAGTTATTATTATCATCGCTGTTACTATTAACGATTGACTGTTGAAGCAGGAATATTAGGCCAACTCCAGATTCTCTCTGCGAACTAACTTTCATCATTTTTGCCGTGGAGTGTGGAAGCGTTTTTGTGTACGGTTTATGTTTTTAGGTTGGGTTGTGTATCGTTGGAGAACGGGAGGAATATACAAGTACTCGCCCTTCTCACTGTTTGCTTGTCTTCTGTTGCAGATCGGTATCATTTGGAAGATTTTTGGTGTGCATGTAATTTATATCGTATGACAGTTTATGTGTGCACTTGTGTTTTCAGCGTTGGGGTGAACGTAATTTGTTTTGGTGTGACTGAAATAATGACTGAATGAGCTTGGTGATAGTTTTTGCCCGGAGAGAGTTTTCGGTTAACTAAGATTATTATGTTGTTTGGTGACCTTTATATATTGTTCCACTAAGAGTATAGCCCTAATTTCCCCTGGTAAATAAATAAACCAATCTCTCTCTCTCTCGCATTGTGCGTGGTATCGATAGCAAAACAAAGCATCAGTCAGCACGCCGACCATGAGTCCTACAAACAATCAGGAATACTATGATAGACACGATCAAAATATGTGAACAGAAGGTCAAGTCCAAGCGATGCAAAAAAAGTCAACAAATAACAAAAACGTACAAGTAAAGCATAACAGACGACGAGAAACTCAAAAGCCAAATATTGCGTTGAACTATTCAGCAAAAATAATCAATCTAGCGATTTTTACTTTCCGCTACCCGAAGGGAAGGAAAGTATAGTAATCGGCCCAAAAAAAAAATTTGAGTTTTCTTCAGATCTTTACGTTTCAGACCCTACTGAGTCTAAAAAACCTAATTTCGTCGCGTGGTCCGTGTGTATGTGTGTGTGTATGTGTGTGTGTATGTGTGTGTGTGTGTGTCTGTAGTTCGATTTGCGGGAGAACGGCTGATCCGATTGAGCTGGTTCTTTTTTTGTTTTGTTCGTTATTTTTTGTAGACACCAAAATAAGGTTATGGACGATTTCGGCCGATGGGAAGGGGGGGGGGACGAAAATGTACCAAAAACTAGGGTTTTTCGCATTTTTCTCGAAAACGGCTCTAACGATTTTGAATAAACTTTCAAATTATCTTCTCCTAATCAATACCTAACTTTTCTCCTCTATACATATCTCCATGAAAATACGGTGAACGGAGATAATGACCTATGAAGCAAAAATAGGTTTTTTAAGCTTTTTGGCAAAATGACTTCAACGATTATCATCAAACTCTCAGGATATTTTCGAATAGTTAATACCTACATATTGTTCTCAATAAATGTTCCTCTGAAAGTCCATTGAGCAGAGATAAAAATGAAAATGTGTTGAAAATAACGTTTATTCGAACATTTCCGAAAGTTCCAGGGTAATTTTTTCACCAGATGTGATAAATCCTAATGAAGTGTCTTTTAGTCACCCATACCAACATTTTGTTCTCCATAACTATTTCTGTATATATATGTTGCACGGAGATATAAGCCACGTTAACTCAGAAAAGGAGATTTGTCGAATATTAATTTATCGGTATTCGTATTTTCTCAAAAACGGCTCCAACGATTTCGATAAAACTTTCGGAGTGCTCTCAGCTAACTAGTCCCTACATTTTGTTCCGTATAAATGTTCCTGTAAAAATGCGTTGAACGAAGATATAGCGCCCGCATGTGTAGGTGGTGTTCGAACTTAAAGGGGTGGCGGAAAGTAGTGTGTTGCTACGCACCAGATATTTTGAAGTTGATTTAGTAGTTGGGAATCGATAAGTAACAAAGCAAATACATAAGAAAGCACTACCCGCGTCCTGAACGGGCTGAACTACATTATTGGAAGAGATAGTGAGCCGACAAAGCCAGTAATAATAGAAAAGTGCGCCAGTCGTTCGTTCCCTGGAGAACCGTTCGCAGTTCATTTATTCACAAACGGACTATTTGGTAGGAAAATGGCTGTTCAATATGAAACCGAAATCGATCGGAGGTGACGGAATTTCAGGAGAACTATTGCATATACTGTCCGATGTAATTGCTTCAGTCGTCGCATATATATTTAATGATTCGTCGATCAAAGGCCGATCAAACCAATTGGGAACGTTATAGGACGTTCATCAGTAGATGAATTTTCCGTCATTTCGTTGTTCGTATTTTAGATAAACTTCTACAATCGTCATATCCCTTATGTTGAAGGGAATGAGCGACTGAAAGAATTTCAATCGAGCTTTAGTACCTGGAGAACTACCAAAGTTAACGTACCTGTTAGGTGACATCATCGTCTAGCATTGTTTTCACATCGAAAGCATTCGCCCACAGTATCTCACCAGCCAGAGGAGACCGACTCACCTTACAGGTACGTTAACTTTAGTAATTTACCTACTGGCAGAAATAACCCAATTACTTTAATACCGAGGCAACTCTCATCGTAGTTCTAGTTGATGTTCGCCAGGGGATGGATAGGAAAAAATGTGACTATAATGATGTTGGAAGTCGTGTAAATAATGAACAGCTGTTGTACGCCTATTCAAAAATTAATAGGATCACATAGGAGTCACCTTATATTGGAAGTTCGCGGTTGATTCAAAGTGATTTTTGAAGAATAAAGTTTAAGACAAGGTAGCAGAAACAGCACGAATTTATTGAACTTACGACGAGGTGGGTAAGAAAGGTAAAAAAATAGAATAAGGTAGAGCTCTCCCTCAAAATTTGACACTTAACGTTTCAAGGCACGAATATTCAAAATCCACAATGTTCGTTCACCGTCCGGTCCGGTTTTGCTTTTCCAGCCAAGATCGGGCAGTTTTATTGCTATTTCGTCGCGCTTGGTAGGATAACTAGGTACTTTTCGATGCTGAATCGAATAGGACGGGTTTCAGAAGTGAAGCACCGAGTCTAAATGGAACAGTGAATCACAGTAAATATAGTGAGCCAATCCAACTACTTCAAGGAACTAGATGGGGTATAGAGCAAAAGCTATCCTTTCTCCCTAGCCTGCGTTCATGTTCCTCGCTGCCTCCCGTCGCACTCCAACCACTTGTCACATCACGGGAACGATGGGAGAAGGAGACATTCCAGACAGAGGTGGGCGCCCTCCAGTGGTATACTGGTGATTCGGTTATGAAAGGCAGAGCTGGAAGGGGCATTATAGGGGCCAACTACAGCCTCGCCAAGCAGCTGGGAGAGTACTCCACGATGTTTCAAGCGGAAATCCTAGCTATTAAGATCTGCAAAGAATAGTTCCTGACCAAAGGACTCAAGGGGAAGCGGATCTGCATATTCTTAGGCAACCAGGCCGTCTTAAAGGCTATTGCAGCCTATAGTTTTAGGTCCAAGCTGGCATGGGAATGCCTTCATGCGCTCAAGCAGCTCGGCGCCCATAACAAGCTCTCCCTCATCTGGGTGCCGGCTCAAAGGAGGCATGAGGGCAACGAAAAGGCTGACTGCCTTACGAAAAGGGGCACAGAGTCCCTACGTGTGGATGACGAAGAGTCACCTGAATCGTCTGGTGGCTCGATGGGAGATACAGTAAAACAACCCCCATTGAGATCATTCATGGTTTCAGCTACAAATTCAATCCGATAGTCCGAGAACTGCCTGTTCAGTCGGCTTCTCCTCCAGACGAAGGGATTAAGTTCGGTTCAACTTCCAAGGCGACAACGGATTTCATTTATCACTCAGTTCATTTGAACTTGGCAGAAAGCGGTACCGCTTACAGTTCCGGAATTTATTGTGCTGCTCGTACTCATTGCAGGACCATTATTGAGCAATTGGTACACAGATAATTAATGAGGCTGTAAACACGATTTTTTTTTAAAAAAAAGGATAGTAATAACTTTCGCAGAGTTATTGGAAAATAACTGTTAGAACTGGTAGTAAGCGAAACGGCAGTAGTTGAAATTCAGGAATTTCTGGAGTGAGCCCCATGTATCTCATGAGCGTTTTTAAACACTCACCCTTCAGGTATTGGATTGGACTACAATACCAATTTTTTTAAACATTCTACAAGAATTCCAGCGGAGTTTATAAGGAAAAAACTGCGCGAAAAACGCTTTTGGTCGAAAATTTTGATAATTTATTGTGCTGCTCTCGTCATTTTCCCACGAATGAGAATTTTATAGTATCATTGCCTTATTGAGAGCTATCAAAATAAAAAATGTAATTAAAATCGTTAGAGCCGTTTTTGAGAAAAAAAATTTGGTGTTTTGATCACTATGATGACTATAGTTAACTTTCGGTGGATTTTGCCCATACCCCCATTATTGCGTCCCATGGTAACCTGTAGGCTAGAAATCAAGTTTCAGCTGATTTGGTACTGTGGTTTTCTCTAAAAACTGCGCTAAAATCGATTTCGCCGAAAGTTTTGGTAATTTATTGTGCTGCTCTCGTCATTTTCCCACAAATGGGAATTTTATGGTATTACTGCCTTATAACCTATCAAGCTATCAATAAAATGCGAGTAGGCTGGCGAGAGATGATAACTTTCACTATATTCTCCTATGAGTTTCGTCAATTAGTAGAGTTCCCTCACTATAATTTCTGTATTTTCACTGTTTTCCATTTTCGCCACTAAGACCCGTCCTATTCGATTTAGCATCGAAAAATACCAAGGTAATAACTATGCCAAACATGAAGTAATAGCAATGAAAATTATGATTTTTGTTGAAATTTTTTTAATTATTTCATGACAACTATGGGTTTGGTCTAATTGGATTGCCGAGTAGATGGCCTTAAGTCAATCCCAAATTGAATTTGTGTGAGTAAGAACGAATTTTTCTGAATCACGCTAAAGGAAAATATGCCCAAATCGTTGTCAAATTATGAAGGAGCGTCGTATAAAAACTTTCCCCACCGAAAACGTGGACGGAGTGTTCAGGATGAATAATAAACTAGAAGAACCAAATCCTCAAATGAGTTGTGTTACTTCTTAATCGGCAAACTAGATCAGTTTGCTCAAGGTTAGTACAGCCCTGACTGCAGCGGAGTAAGTTTCCGTAAGTTTATCCCACTCATGAAGTTCGTGACCTCACGCTCAGCTCAACTGCACTTCACGATTAAGTACCTGGCCGAGGCACGTTAAAATGGCGGATACTCGCGAGAAAAGCCGCCATCACAAAATTGACTTCATCCAAACTTCTCTCCGACGTCGAAAGTTAAACTCAGACTTCTTGTCAACGACGGCGACAATCTAAGTTTCCCGCTATCCCTAGAGAAATGACGTTCGAGCTGAATATAACTATATCCGTCGTTAGGACGGAAAAGCTAACATTTGTTTTACGATGTCAAATACTAATCGGTAAGAAGGCTATTTCTCGGAGAGAGAGCTCATCCCTTCAGGTTGTACGTTGTGTTTGAGATCATCTGCACAGAAAAGTTAAAGCAAGTTGATATCATTTCACTGTTATCTCCATTTTTCAGTGACACCGATGACGATTCTTCCTGTTAATACTATGCAAGCAGTCTCATGAATCTATACGGCGGTCACTGAGTAAGTGTCGTAATAAACGTTTAAAATTGTGGCTACACATTTTCATTCGGTTAAGGAATTCTGATAGTTGAATTGTTACTTTCCTCATCACTACACAGTGGAATTGAAAGAAGGTATGTAGCACGGTGATAACTTCGAAAAATACCTGGTGCGTTGCAACACACGACTTTCCTTAGCAATACGTCAATTCACTTGTGTTCATGTCTCTTTCTACTTACTCAATTCATTTATCACTCAGTTCATTTGAACTTGGTCAAACATCACTTCACGGCAGCAGAAAGCGGTAGCACTCAAAGTTCCGGAATTTATTGTGCTGCTCGAACTCATTCCCGGACCATTATTGAGTAATTACCACAGAGAAAATTAGTGAGGCTGCAAACACAATTTTTTTGCAGAGTTATTGGGTAAAAACCTTTGAAATGGTAATAAGCGAAACGGCGGTAGTTGAAATTCCGGAATTTCTGGACTAACCACCATATATTTTATAAGCGCTTTTAAACGGTCACCCTATAGGTATTGGATTGGACCACTATACCAATTTTTTTTAATGTTCTAGTAACATTTCGGCCGAGTTTATACGAAAAAACCGCGCTAAAAACGATGTTCATCGAAAATGTTGGTAATTTTTTGTGCTTCTCTCGTAACTTTCCCGCAAATGGAAATTTTATGGTATAGTGTCCTTATTAAGAGCTATCAATATAAAAAATTTAATGAAAATCGTTGGAGCCGTTTTTGAGAAAAAAAACTATTGGTGTTTTGATCACTATGATAACTATAGTTAACTTCCGGTGGATTTTGATCATACCCTTATTTTGGAGCCTCATGGTAACCGGCGGGCTAGGTATAAGTTTGAGCCGATTTGGTACTGTCGCTTTCTCTTCACAGACACACATACAGGTCTGTTTCCTTATTTGATGATTGGAAGGTGACTGGGGATTGGAAGGTGACTGGGGATTGGAAGGTGACTGGGGATTGGAAGGTGACTGGACGAGCAGTTGGCATAAGTGCATTAAAATGAAAATAGAAGGAAAAAGGAATGGAAGAAGAATGAAACAGCAAGAAGGATTAAGAAAGTATAATATAGGTAAGGCAAATTGGGAGAAGTATAAGGAGGAATTAAGAAGACAGACAGTAGGAATGGAGTATGATAGGGTGACATGTAGAAGAGGAGTGGAAAGATACTGTGGAAGGGTGGAAAAGGCGATATTAAAGGCGGCTGGTGCAGCAATCCCTAAGAAGAGGAAGAAGGCAAAGGGCGTGGTATGGTGGAACAGGGAGCTGACGGAACTAAAAGAACAGGTGATGCGGAGCAGGAGAAGGTATCAAGGAGAAAGGGATGAAGTAGAAAAAGAAAGAATGAAGAGAGAATTTACAGAAATAAGAAGAAGATATAAAGGAAAAGTTAGAGATACGAAAAGAGAAAGCTGGAAGAAATTTGTTGCCACGGATATGGAGGCCAACCCATGGGGTTTGGCATATAAGTTGGCGACAAAGAAGGTGACACCTAAGGATGTGATGAGAAGCGTTAGGGAAGGAGGAGTAAGCATGACGGTGACTTTAGGGAAGATTTTGGATGGACTTTTGGTGCAGGACAATGAGGAGGAAGAAAGCGATTGGCATAGGGAAATTAGAAGAGGAAACCAGGAATATGTTGGAGAAGGAAGAGTGGAGACATGGGAGATAAAGCATGTAAAAGAGGCGGTATGGAAGGTGAAGCTTGGTAAAGCCCCAGGATGGGATGGAATAGTAGGAGAAATGATTAGAGAAGGATGGGAGGAGCTAAAGTGGATACTGGTAAGGATGTATAGGATGTGTCTGAGGTATGGCGTTTTCCCAAGGAGATGGAAGAAAGGAGAGGTTATTTTGTTGAGGAAGGAGGGAAAGGATCCTGGAGAGGTCAAAGCCTATCGGCCCATTGTCCTGCTGCCAGTATTAGGTAAAGTTTTGGAAAGGTTAATTGTAGGTAGCATGCAAGGATATTTTAAATGGAGCATTAGTAGCAGTCAATTTGGATTTATGGAGGGAAGAAGTACGGAGGACGCCATGATGGAGGTGAGAAACATAGTGGAGAAGACGAATAAGAAGTATGTGCTTGGAATTTTTATTGATATGGAAGGAGCGTTCGATAGGGCGTGGTGGCCTTACCTGGTATGGAGGATGAGGGAAGAAGGAGTGGAAGGAGACGTTTATGAGATATTGAAGGATTATTTAACACATCGGATAAATGAAATATGGTTAGGAGGAGAAAAGGTAAAGAGGAAAATGACGATGGGATGCCCGCAGGGATCGGTGCTCGGCCCTCAGTTTTGGAAAAAGGTGATGGATAGGTTGATAGGAAAAGTGGAAGGAGAAGGTTTTGAGATAGTAGCATATGCGGACGATGGAGTAGTAATGGTAGAAGGAAATTCGAGGGCCGAGCTGGAAGAAAGAGGAAATAGGATTTTAGGAGTGATAAAGGAATGGTGTAAGGAGAGCAAAATGAAAGTTTCGGAAGGTAAGACTAAGTTGATGATGCTGCGGGGCAAATTTGATGAGGAAAGGCCACCACGCCTGTTTTATGGAGAAGGAAGAATAGGGATGGTGAAAGAAATAAAATATTTAGGGATGGTATGGGGTTCAGGAATGACAATAGGGAAGCATGTTGAATATGTTATAGGAAGGCTCAGGACAAATTTCAGGGAGTAGTAAAGTTAGCTAGGGAGGAATGGGGAGTAAGTAGGAGGCCCTGCACGATATATCGGGGAATGTACGTGGCAGTCATCGCGTACGCAGCTGGAGCGTGGTGGGACAGGTTGAACGCCCACACGAGGAGGAGACTGGCGGGAGGCCAAAGAAGGATGTTAATAGGAATGGTGAAGGCCTACCGGACGGTCTCCTCCGATGCCCTGTGTGTTGTCGCCGGGGAGCCGCCCATAGACCTGGAGGTGAAGAGAAGGTGGGCGGGCTCTCGGCTGAGGGCACAGGGACGTGTCGTGTGGGACGACAGAGTAATAGAAGGCAGGAGTAGGAAAGCCCTCATCGACAAATTGGTAGTCGATGAGTGGCAGCAAAGATGGAGCTCCAGCGAAAAAGGTAGATGGTCGTACGCGTGACTGCCACAGGTAAGAGAAAGAATGGAGGCCCCCTGGATGAGTTTTGGGTACCACACCACACAGCTCGTCACCGGCCACGGGGACTTCCGTGAGAAGCTCCGTGGGTTTGCACTGGTGACGGATGGGCTGTGTGAGTGTGGAGAGATGGACACAGTGGAGCACGTGGTGTTCCACTGTGTGAATTACCGTCAGGACAGGAAAGAGCCATAAACGAGATAAGGAGATTAGGAAAACGGTGGGATACGACGATGGTGAGGGACCAGGAATGTTTTAAATGGTGGAAGTGGTTAGGAGAAAAGGCATTAAAGAGTAGGGAAGAAAGTAGGTTAGGTAACGTGCGCAGGGCCTTAGGTGTAGAATAGTGTAGATTGTGTGTTTGTGTTTGTGTTATGTGTTGGTGTGTGGTTTTGAGTGGGCGGTGCCAGGGATGGTCGAATATCAAGTAGCCCATCCCTGGACCGGCGGTATGTCTGTATTTAAAGGGCTGAAAGTAAATATGAGTGAATGAGTGAGAAAGTTGGTGTTTGTGTTTGTGTATATGTACGAAAGGGGTGGTTAGAGGAGGGTAGGGAGGCATAGGGATGGATCCAGGGGATGAATATCAGTAGTCCGCCCCTGGACCATCGAGAAATGTATGAATGTATTTAAAGGGTTGTATGGATGTGTGAATGTGTTAGTTAGGTTAGTGTGAGTTTGGGTGGCGGGCAGGCGGCCGAATATAGAGTAGTCCGCCCTCGCCACTGCACTCGCAGCTCGAGCGTAAAGGCGACCTGACACCCTTCTCCATGGTTGGTGCGGGGGCAAGTCAATCCCCGTACCCCCATGGAGATAAAGCGTAGGTGCCGGTAGACCGCCTCTTGGCAATTCCGGCACCGGGGCCTGCCACCCATTCAGGTCCTTAGGCTGCTCAAGGTGCAGCCAAATAAAATAGGTACCGCGGGGGCTTCTGCCCGGCGGCAGCGTGGAGCCTTCAAAGCGTGACGCTGTCGGCCGGTGAAGCCATGGAGTTTGGTCTCGCGGGGACCGTGGTCTCGCTGGAATTCCCCTAAAGAAAGATAGGTGCTGGCTGGAGAGGGGTAAAGGCCCGAAGGCTAGGAACCCTCTCCAACGCCACGGGCAATGCCCCCAAGCACGGCATATCAATGTTCCTAAACCCTGGAGAGGGGTAAAGGCCCGAAGGCTAGGAACCCTCTCCAACGCCACGGGCAATGCCCCAAGCACGACATACCAATGTTCCTAAACCCTCGACGAGGGTTATATCAGTCATGGAAGTTGCGGTTTCGCTAATGTGCAAGAGGCCGGCCCCTGCAGCACCCACCAAACTCAGACCTCCGGAGATGCGGCAGCTATTTGGTCGTTAGCCAGTCTCCCGGTAGAGAGCTGTTGCCCGTGTGTGACCGCGCTGAGGTGACTACCTGAGGAACCCCGTACCGTCTTGTTTCCTACCTTGGGTGGCGAGTTTCAGAAGGACAGATCAATTATGACCACGTTTCTTAGCCATCGCGTTCTTAGCAAACTCGGCACAATGGTTATAAGCTTGCTTTGTAGCAGTCAATGCTGCTAAGTTCGTTTGCCCGCCCAACAACCGTCGCTCACTGTTGTAGAAACTACAGTGGAGCAGCACGTGGTTTCTTGTTTCCTCCGCACTGGAGGCACAAGACGTGCATGAGGGAGAGTCTTACAGTGAAAAGAAGTGGAGCCGCGCATTGAAGTCACCATGTCCCGCGGGGAACTAGCTCGTCCAATTGTCTCGACCCATTTTCTAGAAAGACGTTCACGGATGTTGGGGAAGAACTCATACGTGCCACAACCCTTTGACGAGAATCCCCGTCTCGCTTGCCATTTCTGAAACGTCCATTCGTCGATGGCGGCAAGTTTCTGTTATGCGATGAGATCAATTTCATTTAAATTTTTTGTGTGAACTCTTCCAGATGATTGTCATCCATGGAAAAATGACGATAGCAGCTCGATAAATTATCGAAAATCTGTTGACAAGAGATATTGTATAACTTTTGGCTTATAAATGTCGCTAACATGACACGACCATTCCCGAAAAAACCAAGGTGGTAGTCAATGAACTATCTGTATGATGAGACTTTGATGAAGGTCAGTCGAGTATCAAGAGCAAGCACAGAAATTATAGAAATTCTCATTAATCCCATATACGTTGGTCTTTCCACGATGATGAGTAGATTTCAATAAATTCCCGAGCTTTAAGGGCTACTAGTTTCCACGGAAAACATCAATTGTTCGTTTGAACTGAAAAGAGTTAGTCGCTAGACTTCTAACAATACGCGAGGCTGAGGGAAATTGTGTGATGCGTCTCATATATTTAGTTTAAATATCTGATGCGTAGCAACACACAACTTTCCGCAACCCTCGTGAATTCGACGACCTGCCACTATAACTTCGACCTACGCATTTCTACATGAACATTTATGGGGAAAAAACAGTTCCCGTTGAGAAATGGCCCAACGCGTATTTTTATCACTTTCTTCACATCT
The DNA here is from genome assembly GCA_020466155.1 of Pachypeltis micranthus. Classification (NCBI taxonomy): domain Eukaryota; kingdom Metazoa; phylum Arthropoda; class Insecta; order Hemiptera; family Miridae; genus Pachypeltis; species Pachypeltis micranthus. The sequence continues at coordinate 11,350,776 of CM035772.1, forward strand.
TTACGTTTTGAGGCCCACTGAATCCGAAAACCCTAAAAACGAGCAAAAAAGTACCAAAAGCTAGGGGTTTTCAAATTTATCTCGAAAACGGCTCTAACGATTTTGATTAGACTTTGAATGTATCTACTAATATAGTACCTAACATTCCTTTCCATAAATATCTCCGTGAAAATACGATGAAGGGGGATGTAGGTCTAAAAAGCAAAAATAGGTTTACGCTTTTTGGCAAAACTGCTTACCGATTTTCATCACACTCATTGGATGTTTTTAAATAGTTTTATACCTATATAATGTTCTATATAAAGGTTCCATGACAGCCCATTAAGCAAAGATAAGAATGATATGATGTGTCAATGATGTTTTTTTGAACATTTTTGTAATTTCTATAGCAATGGCTTCACTGGATTTCATCCATCTTATGGAGTGTCTTCTATACCCACGTTTTGTTCTCCGTAATTATTTCTATTGGATGGAAATATAAGTCATTTGTCGAATTTGTCGATTTGTCGAATATTAACTTATCGGTTTTCCAATTTTATGTTAAACGGCTCTAACGATTTCGGTCAAACTCACGGAGTAGTCTCAGCTAACTAGTACCTACATTTTGTTCTGCATAAATATTCCCGTAGAAATGCGTAGAACGAAGATATATCCCCTGCATATACAGCCGGTCGGCGAATTTACTAGGGTTGCGGAAAGGTGTGTGTTGCCAGCTCTGCATGAATGTCAAGAACCAGTAAAATTGTCGTAGAACAAAATTTTCTCAACACATTGAACTAACAGCACCGACCTCTCAGAAAATGTATTTGACACCTGATTCTATTTGTCTCACACGGGAGGGCCACAACTTGAAATTAAGACATTACGAAATAAAACAAAAAGCAAGGGGGATTCGTTTGACAGGTACTGAAAAGCTGACAATCGTGAATTTTAGAGTTAAAGTTAGTAAATCATCGTCGAAAGGGCCCAGCCAGACAAATCAAAGTCGATAACAGTCTCCTCAAGCTCGCTGCCTTCGAGATGCCTGGCGCCCACTCCGGAGCTAAACCGTTAAGGGGGCATGTCAAACACGGTATGTCGAACAGGGTTATTGCCGTATTACATGCTCGCTGGGTATTGGCGGATATTACGTGCAGTCAGTTGGACAAGACAATTGAAGCGGTATTTCGAGCGCTTCTCGTAATACCATCAACGATTTGAGCCTATTCTCCCTTCCATTTAACCCTTTACAACAAATGCCAGGCTCGTGTTTCCGCCTCTCTCGCTAACTACCCCTCAGGGAGAGGTCTACATTCCTTTCTCTACTTTTCCTCCCTTATCACCTGCCCAAATGTCCCTGAACGAGCTCGTCCTCCATTTATTCACCTTTCCCTCTTACGACTTGAAGAGGTTATAAAACGCCATTTTATTTCGAGACGGCGGGATATTTTTTATCAACCTCCCGCGTAATTTAGCGTTTCGGGGGGGGGGGGGGGGGCGATCCGAATCTCCACGTGGTCATTAAACCGAGGACCGACTGTAACACAACTGGAGGTTATGGGTCTCAATTATTTTCCTACTACTGGGAAACCCCGATGTTTCAAATACGTCGGTCTCAAGTGGGACTGCAGGAAAACTGGTGTAAATTATCACTCAACTTTCTTTCACCCCTATAAATTATTTTCAAAGTACACAAACTACCTTCGTTCAACGCATTCAATCGTTAACACTTAAAAAGAACAAAACGCAGTTACTAGTTGACTTAAAGGTCCCTGTAAGTTGGATCGAAATCGTTAAAGCCGTCGTTTGCTAAAGTCCAGTGAGCATTGTTCATATCTTTGAATAAAACGCTCTGCGTGTTTGTGAACGCCATCGAGAAGCCCGAAACCTGAACATCAAAACAGGTTATGCGCGGAATAAAACCAAAATTAACTATAGCTACCAAATCACCACAATAACATTGTGAGTAAATTATTATTGCGGTTAGTTACAAATAAAGAAAAACGCTTATCCCTGGAGGAAACATAGAGCAGCACAATAATTTATCTCACAAACCCGCTCGTATGAGACTAGCGTCCACACGCTGGTTGTCCTAAAACAACTTACCCAACGGCAACAAGGTCAATCACACAACTTTCTTCAGTCCCTCGTACATTACTAATAGATATACTCATCGGACTAATTTCTCACTCAGTTGAACCTTCAAAGTTCCCGGATTTATTGGCCCCTACTCCTACCAAGACTGATGAGTCAATGAGACCGTCAAGAATTTTTGGAAAGGTTCTTGGAGCAGGGCCTACCCGGAATAATACTGGCGCATGAAATGAGAAGCTGAATTAGCAGCCCTTTCCGGTGCTCCATGAATCAAACGCGCATGTACAACAGCTGAGGTTGTTTACCTTGAGGTGAAACTTGGTGAGGAGAGGAAAAGTACGATTATTCGTTGGTTGTGCACTTGCCAAGGTTTAAAGGACTGATTGTGATGAAGAGAAAACCCCTGCAAATTATTACACAACGGTTTATTATTCTCATGAACCGCTTGACCTAGTATTACTGCTCCGAGACCCATTCCATTCGATTCAGCATCGAAAAACACTAGTAAACCATACGGAACATGACCTGACTACGATGTAACTACGGAAACTAGATATTCTCCCGGCGACAGGCGCCCGTAAACGTCTGCAGGCATTGATGATCCGATGTAGGGGTGTGCGAAGGAAGTGGCCCTAACCTTCCACCACCCCGTCGGGCAAAAAGAGTCGGGGAAAAAAGTGTTGGGGAAAATGGGATGGGGACACGACGTTGCGAGTCAAGAGGGCAGCGTTGTGAGGCGAGCGGGCGGGTGGTTTTAATGAGACGGGAGGGAGGGAGTACTAACAACGTAACGTTGACTTCCGCTGAAGTTCCCGCGAGTTCTTTCAATTAGTAGACTCTAACAATTACTGTAATTTCCCTATACGCAGTTGTACACGTCTGATACTCATTCCATTCGACCCAGGATGTAAAAATACCTTGAAAATGATACGAAACACGGCTTATTTGCGATTATACTGCGTAATAATAAACCAATATTCAGAATGAATAATAAACCAAAACGGTAAACGCATATCGTTCTGCGCCACACAGAGTTCATGTCAGTGATTGTATTTTCGGTTGTTGCTCCCTTCCGCCTTTTCCTACCGCTTTCCCGTTTTGGTTTATTATTCATTCTGAATAATAACCCTATGTTTTCGGTCACGAAAACTTTTTTTACAACCCCCCCCTCAAAATTTGATACTTTACGTATCATGACATGGGGATTCCAAATCTGCAATGTCCGTCCACCAGTATAATCGCAAATAAGCCGTGTTTCGTATCGTTTTCAAGGCCCGCTCGACTCGCAACGCCCTTTGGACTCGCAATGTCCTGCCAATTTCAGAGCTAGGGTTCGCTGGAAGCCTCTGTCCCAATTTCCCCGACTCTTTTTGCCCAAAGGCCACTTCCTCCGCACCCCCCTACATCGGATCATAAATGCCTACAGACGTTTACGGGCGCCTGGCGCCGGGGAAATATATAGTGTCCATAGTTCCATTGTAGCCAGGTCATGTTTCGTATGGTTTACTAGCATTCGATGCTGAATTGAATGGGGTGGGTCTCGGAGCAGTAATACTAGGTCAAGCGGTTCATGAGAATAATAAACCATTGTGTAATAATTTGCAGACTTTTTGATTATGGGCGACTGCGAAAAGCGTCAGTAAATGAAACGGCAGTGATTCGGATCGCGGGACATCTGGGGTTGATTCTAATGATATTATGAACGTGATTAAACCCTCATCTTATTGTTAGCTTATGAGACTTGTCACTCTGACTTTTCTAAAGTACTCTATGAGCGGAATGAATAATAAACCAAAACGAGTTGAAATAGATATTCTTCAAATGTTTGCTAATCTATCGTTCTGCTTTTGTCATTTACCCACAGATGAAAATTTCTGTTTAGTAGTAACAAGCTGTTCAGGAGTACCAATAATAAACCATCGTGTAATAATTTGCAGAATTTTTCGTTTACTATTCATTGTGAGTAATTCACGTACGTTTCCGGTTAGGAATTTCTTCCTCATGATTTTTATGAGCAGGAAAAGGTTTAATAAATCGACGTTAACAAACTTTTGGCCGTTTCATCGCAATTACGACGCGTTTGGTATCGTTTTCCAGCAATTATTCGATAATGGGTCGAATCTCAAAGGTGTGCGACTGCATCTAGATCAAAAACAGTGTATCACAGTAATTTGGTGAACCAGAGTCTGCTATTTGAATGGGCTCGCGGGACAATACAGCTAAAGTAATCGTCTCATCATTTGCAGTCCCGTCTCACTCTAACCACCCGGCAGCTCGACTCGTCACGTCGTGCCAATTGCCGACAGTCGCATAGAGTATGTCAATTTTCGTCGTTCGATCGTCGTCAGGTGCACTTCTTTACGTAACTAGTCGGTTCGTGTTCAACAATTAGGCTAAGCAGACCCAGAAACCTGCGGATTACGAAAAATAAAAAATATCTCGTTCGAACCTCTTTAGTTACGAACACACTAAACAAATATCGGTGTTGTACGTTATTTCTACAAAAAGACTTACGAAAGACAAAATATACGTGCTGATTGACTGAATCTAATTTGAAAGCTGCATCAACACTTGTTACAGCCGTTTTTATGAAAATTTGTTAAAACGAAGAAATTGCCTCGTTGTGGGAACCTCATTTGCGTGATGTATTTCGGCGAAAGTTTAATTCGTCTGTCTAAACCCGATTCCAGTAAATATTTGTTAACGTTATGGAATCAAGCGAATTTCCATTCTAATTTATAGCCGTTATTCTGTCAGGACGTTATATTCATCAAAACGATTTCCAGGAATCCAGGGAATTCATTACTCTCATCGAATCAGTTCGAAACGCAATAACGCTAATTGTGACGGCTGGGGACAAACACTCTGTTTTGACGGCGCATCATTGAGCGATTTATAGGGTCCATTTTCTTCTCAGTTAGTCGAGTATTCTAAAATCTATATCCGGTTTGGAATATTTTCACAAACAACGCAACGACATTCAAAAATGCGACACAGATTGTCAGAGTTTAGCAAATGAGGTGACGCTCACGTTCCGTGGTTTAAATATCGGGTGCTACTCGCCAAACTTCTTTGCTGAATCCGATTCTATAAACAGTTAATACGACTAAAAATGCATGTTTAAATATGTGGGAATATGGAAGTATTACGGTGGAGACAGTTAATTCCAGAAACGACACTATTACGAATTCCGGACTTTCGAGAGATGTCCATAATTATTTCTAATAGTAGTAAACAGCATTTCTGTAGATATCTTATTGAACTACCAACACAACATATTGAAAACGCCATACGAGCAAGATTTGTGAAGAAAAACAGCAGCAAAAGATTGTCTTCAGTATTTTTGCTGATTTTCCGTCATTTTCCCGAAGAAAAATTCGTAGTACCGTCAAGGCATTAGTACCTACTCGAACCAAGAACCTCATTCCCTCAAACGAATTTTTTTTTTTCGGTCCCATGCAGATCTGCAGGTTCAGATTCTCCGTCACGGACATGGATACAGGGTGGTCTGTTTCCTCATCAAATGACTGTTCCTGAACTCTCGTAGAGGATTATATCAGTCTATTGTCATGGATGTTGCGGGATGACTTCGTAATCTGGCTTTCCACCTTATCTAACCACTTACTTGGGTGGCAAGTTTCAAAGGGACAGATAAACTTTGATCACGTTTCTTTACCAGGACCTCTTCGCAAGCTCGGCTTTGTAGCAGCCATTGCTGCTAGGTTCGTCTGCTCTGCCAACAACCCTCGTGTTGTAGAATCTACAGTAGTTTCTTCTATTCTCCGCACTGGAGGCAGAATACGTGCATTCTTCAAGAGGAAAGAAGTGAAGTCGCGCATCGAAGTCGCCATGTCCAATAAGAACTGACTCATCCAATGGTCGGGCTCAACCCATTTTCTAGAAAGATGTTCACGGATGTTGGGGAAGCTCTCATACGTGTCACGACTCATTGACGAGAACTCCCATCTCTCCCCTTTCTCACGAGTTTTATCCGATGATTCCAAAACGAATGATTACTCAATAATAATTCTGGCATGAGTAGGAGTACCTTAACAAAATCCTGAAAGTTAAGCCCCTCCTCCATGTAGAACGTTGAGCTACTTTCTACCAATTTCATGCATACATTCATACTAATACTAATGGAAAACAGATTTGATCAATTGGTAGACTGACCAAATTAGCTAAATGCACGTGGGTCTGAGGAAAGTTGTGTAACTCGTACCACCAGAGATTTCTCTGAGGATCTTACATCGGTCATAGTAAGGAACCTGGTTTGGAACGCCTCCTATTCAGCGAGCGGAGTAAGTACTTCCACCCAAATCTAAAAGTAGACCCTAAATTAAGGATCCTTAATTAACCGAAAAAAGAAAACCAACTTTTCATTCCTGTGCGAGTGAAAGAAATGCCTTTCAATACGAATATTCCTTTCAAGGAAAGCAGTTTCAGCGATTATCTACTTCATTAATTGAGGAAAAGATAAATTAATCAACTACCGCAAGCCGTCGAAGAAAAGGATAGATTTTTAGCTCACGGTTTTAGACTCAAACAATCCACAGAGCAAAAAAAAAAAAATCAGAAAGCGCTCAAAGAAACGGAAAGGAAAACTCTCGACGTCTGGCAACAACTCATGCCGAACTCAAATAGAAAAGGTTCAGTCGAGCGGAATAATCGGGGCCTCAGCCTCTGGGAACTGGTAACTGGGAAGACGGGAATCGCGAGAATGAAAAGTTGCCATCAGTCAACGGCAGTTTACTCACGAATAAATCTCATGAAGCAGCTGTTGGTATCCAATCAAACTGTGGACGATACGGGAAAAAACGGAGACGTCAAAAAAAAAAAGATAAAAGGAGCTTACGTGTTTTCCGAAGGTAATGGCTTTCCAAGAAGCTGCCGCACCTGAACAAAACAGAAAAAAAACCTAATGAAACTCCAGTGTTTGGTATTAATGGTAAAATGAGTAGTATTACATTATTTTTTGTTTTGTGAAGACTCTAGTGACAGCTCTGAGTTACACGTTCGTCGTAAAACCAAGTTGAGTAAATAATGTGTATCTACTTACGAAAATCCCTAAGAATTCGATGGCACGCAACATATACACGCAGGATATCTAACGGTTTGAAACCCAGTGTTCAACGTATCGTGTCGTGGGTTGTGACACACCCACTTTCCTCGGCACTAAGTATGTTCATATGCTAATGGAAGACAGCAATACAGTGGTTCCCACGCGTGGCAGCCCCCGAAGGGGGAGTACTTTCTACCCTCCTGTGGCTACTGGTGGCCGACGAGCTGTTGGAAACACTGCGACTTGAAGGCTACGAAGTGATCTTGCAGTTCTGGTGGGAGGCAAATTTGCCTCCACGGTGTCAGAAAGGATGCAAGGAGCTGTAGATATCATTCAAAGATCGTGTGACAAGGAAGGACTTTTCATAAATCCAGCCAAGACCACCACCAGTAACGAAGAAACCAAGACATAGTACCCCCCACCAACCAAGAAGCAAGCTTCCAGATAAAGACGGAGTTGAAACTGGACAAGCAGCTCACGTGGAACCCACACGTGACATATGCGCTGCACAAAGCAACTACAGCCCTGTGGGCATGTAGGAGGCTGTGCAGCAAATCTTGGGGCATAACTCTAAAAATGATGGAGTGGCTCTATAAGGGGATAACAAGACCCCGCATCACGTCAAGCCGCTGGGAGAGAACGCCACGATATTTCAAGCGCAAATCTTAGCTATTAAGATCTGCAAAGAAGAGATCCTGACCAAAGGACTCAAGGGCAAGCGGATCAACATATTCTCGGACAGCCATATACATATTCTGCCACCTTAAAGGCTATTGCAACCTGTAGTTTTAGGTTCAAGCTCTGGGTGCCGGCTCATATGGGGCATTAGGGCAACGAAAAGGCTGACTACCTTGCGAAGAGGGGTACAGAGTCCCTACCCATCGGGCCTGAACCATACGTGGGTATGACGAAGAGTCACCCGAATCGTCTGGTGGCTCGATGGGAGATACAGGAAAACAGCGCCCTTTGGCATTGCCAGCCACGATTAAGGCAAGCAAAAAGGCTCGTTATGCCTTCCACCTGTGTGGTGGAAGGTGACAGGCCTGCTGGCAGTACAGGAAAAACTCCAACAACTGCAACGGCAGGCGTGTCTCGCTTTTACAGGGGCAATGTGTACCTGCCCTACTGCTGCAATGGAAGTCCTTTTGAACAGCTCACCTCTTCATATACACACTCAGACGACTGCATACCGGGGAGTGGTAAGGCTTTTGCAGAGAGGAAATCCCAGCAGAATCGAGGCGAGCCTCCAAGGAATAACTAGACAGTTCAAGCTAGAAGAAGCAGCAGTCCTTGCTACTGACATTATGCAAGAGGGGAAGAACATTCGGCTGCCATTCAGTGTTAGCGTCCACTCACGGGAAGAAGGAGACGTTCCGGACTGAGGTGGGCGCCCTACAGTGGTATAGCGATGGTTTAGTTATGAAAGGCAGAGCTGGACTGGGGATTATAGGGGGCAATTACAGTCTCGCTAAGCCACTGGGAGAGTGCGCCACGATATTTCAAGCGGAAATCCTAGCTATAAAGATCTGCGTGGAGGAGATCCTGACCGAAGGACTCAAGGGCGAACGGAACTACATATTCTCGGACAGCCAGGCCGCCTTATAGGCTATTGCCGCCTATAATTTCAGGTCCAAGCTGGCATGGGAATGCCTTCATGCTCAAGTAGCTCGGCGCCCATAACAGCACCCTTATCTGGGTGCCGGCTCAAAGGGAGCATGAGGGCGATGGAAGATACAAGAAAACAGCGCCCATTGAGATCAGAGATTTTCATGGCTTCAGCTACTAATTCAATCCGATAGTCCGAGAACTGCCTGTTCAGTCGGCTTCTCCTCCAGACAAAGGGATTAAGTTCGGTTTAACTTCCAAGGCGACAACGGATTTCCCATTTCCGGACTTTCCAAAATATCCTCCCCCCCCCCCGTCAATTTATCTCCTTCTCCAACACACACTGTTCTTCCCAGATACACTCGTTACCTAGTTCTCACTATAGATATTCCTGTATCAACTCTCGAGCCAGTCAAAACTTTACTCACTCTCCCGCCGCTCTTGTTACCCACGCAATCAGTTCACGTGCTTGCAGAGCCTCCTTGCGTCTGTACTTATATACTCAACCTCATATCGCTATCATGTAAAAGCTCAATGCAGTCCTTCTCTAACTCTCATAACACAATAAACGTAGCTAAATGTATGTGGAGCTAGTTATCCATTCCTCAGTTCTGCGATGCGTCATTCGAGATATTTATTTTTTCAGTAAGATACAAGATTTTTACAACGTATCAGCAGCAACAAAATTAGAACAATGTAACATATTTTAATTCAAGAATTGAAACACGGTATATGACGCCTATTTTGCTTCGTGCTCTCATGAATGTTTCTCTTCCTGAAAAGAAGAGTAGAGTCGTTTCATCACGCTTACTTTAACTTTGTGTAGGTGCAGGGGTAGTTATCAGTGAATATATACAGGGTTTCAGGCAAAGGTCCACCGCCATTACTGCGTCCCCGGAGCTTGCGACTGAGCCGAGGGCTGATTACCATTTTGTGATTACGATTTCAACTTCCATCATTCTGTTTTACTACTTCCTCGGCCCTAACTGTTGCGGTAAAAGTTTGGGAGTTTTCACGTGCTACCTCAAAGCGGCGCAGTCGCGAAATGAAGGGAGCGAAACCCGAAGAAGCTGAATTCAGCGGGAGATGAAAGACTTTCCTATTCGCTATAGCTCTCAGAGAAGCTTTAGTTTGTACATCGCAAACTCTCCGCGGAGGATAAAAGGCACGGGGATGGAGGAGATGCGGTGCATTTGGCCGGAGAATGAGCCGGACTGTATCAGTTTGTCCTCTCCCTTACAAATTATGCTTCTACTCCATAGAGCCCTCTGAATCACAGACCCGCTGCTCGTCACAGGAGAACTACGACTAACCAGATAACCCCCAGCATCCAGTGTAACGACAAAGGCCGTAAAATATGGATTTTGACGGCCTATTCAAACGGTTCTTCTTTGAGACTTGGACGTGAATTGAGATATCCATTTTCACTTCCCGCTACCAAAACGGGTAAGGATAAATTCGCAACAGTTTGAAAACAGATCTTCTCATTTTATCCTAATATTTAACCAACGGTTTTGGCATTTGGTATGCTTTTTTTCTGCATTCGTTTTCACGACATCTCATTAAACGACGTTTCTGAATTCTGAATAATACACCTATTTTTTGTTCGGGATATTTGTTTACAACCTCCTCGTTATAAGACGTTGGGATTCGGGGATTCCAAATCAGCTATGCCCGTTCACTGTCCACATTTCGGCTTTAAAGTGGTCTAAAAGCTTAAATAGTTTTTAGCACAAAAATTCCATTTGTTACCTAATTCTGGCTACCTATTTCGGCGGTTTTATTGTTCTTACGCCGTGTTTGGTATTTTCCTAGGTATTTCCTAGGTATTTTTCGAGGCTGAGTCGAATAAGAAGGGTCTCTGAGTTGCGGGATTAAGTTTTAGATGGACAACAGTGTAATCACAGTAAATATAGTGAGGCACGTTCTATACGTTGAAGGTACTCCAGCCACCAGTCAGTTCCATTTGTCACGTAGGCCTCAAAAAGGTCAACTTTCGTTGTTTCGTTGTAGTCAGGGCGTGTTTCCAATAAGTTGTGCCTTGGAAGCGCTCTCCAAGCATTGCCGTTTGCATATGAGTAATCGTTTTCCAGAATGATGACGTAGCCACGATATATTCTTAATATTTTTCGACATTCGTTTGAACAGGATAAACCCCAATCATGCTGTACCAGAGAATACATAAACCGTTGTGTAATGATTTGCAGCGTTTTTCACTTTCCTTAGCTCCATGAACTAGTTTGAATAAAGAAGCGTTTTCTTCGTACCTTAAGGTTCTGTACCTACCTAGTCTGAGAACGCTATTGAACGTGGATGGCTCGGCCATATTTATCATCAGAGATTCCAACGGAAAGCAATATCATACTAGCGTTTCCAAATAGTTAGTCAAAATCGTAGGGCAAAAAGGTACTCATACGATAGAGTTTTAATTGTAGACGTTGGAAAATCTAGAGTGACCGTAGAAATTATGGAACACGAACGAACGTGATGTTGTTGACTAACTTTTTACTTTCCGCTACCCGAAGAGAAGGAAAGTATAGTAATCGGCCCAAAAAAAAATTTGGGTTTTCTTCAGATCTTTACGTTTCAGACCCTACTGAATCTAAAAAACCTAATTTCGGTGCGTGGTCCGTGTGTATGTGTGTGTGTGTGTGTCTGGAGTTCGATTTGCGGGAGAACGGCTTATCCGATTGAGCTGGTTCTTTTTTTGTTTTGTTTGTTATTTTTTGTAGACACCAAAATAAGGTTATGGACGATTTCGGCCGATGGGAAGGGGGGGTGGGGGACGAAAATGTACCAAAAACTAGGGTTTTTCGCATTTTTCTCGAAAACTGCTCTAACTATTTTGATTAAACTTTCAAATTATCTTCTCCTAATCAATACCTAACTTTTCATTTCCATACATATCTCCATGAAAATACGGTGAACAGAGATATGGGCCCCTGAAGCAAAAATAGGTTTTTTACGCTTTTTGGCAAAACGGCTTCAGCGATTTCCACCAAACTCACAGGATGTTTTCAAATAGTTGATACCTGCATACTCTTTTCAATAAATGTTCCTGTGACGGTCCATTGAACAGAGATAAAAATTAAAATGTGTCGAAAATAACGTTTTTTCGAACATTTCCGTAAATTCCAGGGTAACTTTTTCACCAGATGTGATAAATCTTAATGGAGTGTCTTTTAGTCACCCATACCAACATTTCGTTCCGTATAATTATTTCTGTATATATATGTTGAACGGAGATATAAGCCATGTTAACACAGAAAAGGAGATTTGTCGAATATTAATTTATCGGTATTCCAATTTTCTCAAAAACGGCTCTAATGATTTCGATCAAACTTACGGAGTACTCTCAGCTAACTAGTCCCTACATTTTGTTCTCCATAAATGTTCCTGTAAAAATGCATTGAACGAAGATATAGCGCCCGCCTATGTAGGTGGTGTTCGAACTTAAAGGGGTGGCGGAAAGTTGTGTGTTGCTACGCACCAGATATTTTGAAGAGATTCCCTTTAATTCCAGATGTGTTGACACGAACGATACCAGAAAAATCGGATTGATAGACCGAGGTTGGTTGGATGTTATGAGAGTTCGTATGGACTAAGTGAAAAATAAATAGGGTTAGTAGCTAGAATGTACTTGGAGATAAGGAACGTTGTTCGATGCATCGCACCAGATATTTTCCAAATTATAAGTGAACTCATGAAACTATGATATCACGAATAATAACCGATATAAAGTAGCAAAACCCCACAAAATTCAACTCTCCCACTTAACTCAGCCATAGTGTTTGCGTTACAATTCCAAAACATTAAACGCGCTCCTTGTCATGCCCATAAACCCTCTACATGCTGGTCACAAGGTCGTGGTATCCTAACGTAAATCAACTCAGATGGCACCGCGCTAAAATCTCTGAATGCGCATATAGCCGGGGGAAAGTTGCGCTATGCGTCGCACCAGATATTCACCATTTGTAGCTCTCCAGAGATTCCCCAGTTCCTATCACTGAGGTAACATTACTTTCATCTGCACTGCGGAGTAGGAAGGAAAGAAAATCGTCAGAGTGTCTGAGAACACGATCTAGAGAGAAGGGCTGAACCAAATTGACTCGAATTTCATATTCAGCCCGCAGATTACCATAGGACGCCAAAGTCATCAACAAAGTTGGTTCAAAACTAACTACAGTTATCAATGTTTGTGCTCGAGTAAAGTAAATGGACTGTATATAATACAGAAAGATATTGCACATCAACACCAGGCGCTTTTCCAACACATGAAACGGAGCAAACAGACGACAACCCTGAAAGAAAAGTGATTGAGGATGAGAAATAGAAGGCACACTTCTCGTACGACCTCCTCGTGGCTTCTTCCCAGGGCCCTAGGTGTCTGGCAGCAGCTTCCCTCGCAGTTTTGGAGAATCGCGAGCTGAGCGTACGTAACGACTCAGCCAATTAATGATGGGACAAGCCCAAATGGAAATAATGTCAGGAAAATGTGAAAAGAAATAAAATAAAATAAGAGGAGAATATGATTGGAGAGCGCATAAGGCGAAGGTCGGAACGCAAGTGAAGGAGGATGAACTGAGAAGGATAGAAGAAGGGCGTGTGTTGGGGGTTGCCCAACTCTGCTCCCCTCATGTCGAGGAACCGCCTAAACAATGTTTTTCTTTCCAATAACAGTTTGATTAAGTTATTAAATTCTTCATAAATGTCATTCACACAATACTAGCATTATCAGAAAAATTAGGGTTGTAGATTAATCAATTACTTGTACGATAGGGATTCATCAACATTCATATGACTTGGAGCAACTTCAAACTACATTCATTTCACTTAATACCGTTTCTCGTAGTTTTTACCCGATGAGTCCAAAACCGTAAACATCAATCTTCTCAGATGAATAAATTTGACTGCCTCGCGAATAACCTACTCGCTGATTATTCAATAATGGTCGTGGTATAGGCTGGAGTAACTCAATAAATTTCAGAACCTTAAGCACTGCCGGTGAAAAACAGACTATTGCTAACGCGAGTATAAAAATGGCTGAACGTGGAGAGACGTCTGAGGCGCAGCACTAAATATGTTTTCATGCTAGTTGCCGACAGGAACTGAAATTAGCTTCATTACGCCAGTTAGTTGTATCCCATGCTTGACGATGACAGTAATCCGAAGTCCAGACGTGCATGAGCGCGATTGTTGGTTGAATATACTGTGGAAACCTTCCGAATCTCAAGTTGGTCTCTACGGGTTTTCAAGGAACCCCGATTGTTAAGAGGGGAAGTCATTAATACAATATTAGACGATGTTTCGTCAGAGTTACGATAAAGTTTGTTGATTAAGCGGTAGCGCGGTACTACCCAGCGGTTTTAGCTGAAATCACCTTCGTTAGGCAAGATGTTTACCTCTGTGAGCCAAGCAAGCGAAATTTCAGTTAGCTTTCCGACCCGGTAACAACGAAGCAGATGGCACATTAATATCAAAGTTGGTTAAATAGCACCTAGTTCAGTGGTTATTGTACATCTTGAGCTTCGCTCCACCGACTTTGCACTTTCGTCTTATAAAATTTTCGAAGATCCAGAGCTACTTTCAATGAGCTGTTGTCGAATTAACCAGAACGTGGAGCTTTTGTATAAAACGACGCGTTCTCACTTGATTGAAATATTCTGTTTAACGAGAATAAACCCACCTTATTCCACATTGAGGGCCGGTTTCACGTAACCTTTTAACATTCCTTACTACTACGGAGTAGGAAGGAACGTCATGTAATCGGTTCCTTCAAATATTTACGTTTCAACGGCTTTTGAATACGAAAAACGCTCTCCGTGTCGAACAAATCAGCTCGAATTTTATTTTCAAGTAGACAGCTCAAAATAGGGCGCCAAAATAACGCAATGAGCCGAATCAGACCTAAACTGACTACAGTTGTCATAATGATCAAAAATGGCTACAACGATTTAGAAGTGTTCGCGTACATCGTCAAGAAGACAATGCTAAATGTTCGTCAGTCGCTAACGTTCTCTAAAATATCTGGTGCGTAGCCACACACAACTTTCCTCAGCTCTACGTCAATTTCCTTTGTACATGGCTAATTCTATTTAATCAATTCATTTATCACTCAGTAAATTTGAACTTTGTCAAACAACGCTTCGCGGCAGCCGGAAGCGGTAGCGCCTACAGTTCCAGATTTTATTGTGCTGTTCGTACTCATTGCAGGACCATTATTGAGCAATCGGCAGCACAAGCACAGATAATTAATGAGGCTGTAAACATACATTTTTTGAAGAAGGATAGTAATTACTTTTGCAGAGTTATTGGGTAAAAACGTTTAGAACTGGTAGTAAGCGTAACGGCAGTAGTTGAAATTGAGGAATTTCTGGAGTGACCCCCATGTATCTCATGAGCGTTTTTAAACATTCACCCTTTATGTATTGAATTGGACTACAATACCAATGTTTTTTAACATTCTACTAATATTTCAGCGGAGTTTATAAGGAAAAAACTGCGCTAAAAACGCTTTTGGTCGAAAATTTTGATAATTTATTGTGCTGCTCTCGTGATTTTCCCACAATGGGAATTTTATGGTATCATTGCCTTATTGAGAGCTATCAACATAAAAAATTTAATCAAAATCGTTAGAGCCGTTTATGAGAAAAAAAATATTTGGTGTTTAGATCACTATGATAACTATAGTTAGCTTTCGGTGGATTTTGTTTATACCCTCATTTTGGCGTCCCATGATAACCTGCGGGCGAGATATGAAGTTTGAGCTGATTTGCTTTGGTGGCTTTCTCTAAAAATCGTTCACAGACACACAGACCATTTTCCCAAATAGTGTTTTTCGGACTCAGGAGGGTCTGAAACGTAAAGATCTGAAGAAAACTCAACTTTTTTTTTTCTGCCGATTACATAACTTTCCTTTCTACTTTGTTGAGCCAAGGAAAGTAAAAACCCTGCAAATTATTGCACAACGGTTTATTATTCGGATAATCAGCTTGACCTAGCATTAATGCTCCGAGACCCATCCTGTTCGATTCACCATCGAAAAATATCATAACGAAACCCAAAAAAAGGTCGAAAAGAACTGAATCGTAATATTAAAATACACAAAAAAAACGAAAGTATCTAGACAAAACTGAATTTTAATATGAAAACATGCACGCTAATTCTAATATCAAAATTTAACCAAAAATCTATGAAAAAAAACAAAATGAGAATGAAACGAAAGAATCTAAAAAAATTGAATCGTATTAAAACCAAAACGTCGGGGAAATTGGAACGGGGGCGCTCGAAGCGAACCCGGGGGGAGTTGAGTGTTGGGAGGGAAGCTAGCGGATGCCGCGCTCGCTAGCCTCGAGTTCTTTAATGAGACGGGCGGGGCGGGGGGAGTTCAAACGACGAAACGCTGTAGGTCCCGCATTGTACTGCGTTTCGTTAATTTTTTTAACCGTTGTTTGCCCATTACAACCACGGGCTTCGTCCGATCGGATTGCCGAGATGGCGGGCACAACTAGATACCAAATCGGCTTTTTGGGCGAAAGAACGGATTTTTTAGACCACGTTAAAGGCACACGGCCTGGACGGGTGACGGGGGACGGGGGACGGCGGACGGACATTGCAAATTTGGAATCTCCATGTCTTGAAACGTAAAGTATCAAATTTTGAGGGGGGGTTGCAAAAAATGTTTCGTGACCGAAAACATAGGGTTATTATTCAGAATGAATAATAAACCAAAACGGAGTAGTGGAATAAGATGGCTCCACGGTGAAAGTTTCATAATGATCACAAAATTATCAGTAACAGCCTCAGAAACTCACGAATCAAACTGACGTCGTTTAATTGACTTTCTCCCCAGCGTTTCCAACGTGATTTTAGAACTGCTAGCTCAAACCACTCCGAAAAAATCGCGTTAACAGTTCCATCAATTGCATGTAGGTCGAATCCTAAATGAATGTCGGGGCAAGAGTAGCTCTATACGAAGCTACGATCTTCCAAGTTGACACGAACTGAGCAAAAACAGATTGAATTTGTAGCTAGGGCGATAAAAAACATTTTTATTTTCTTATTTTGTTTGTGATTTTTGGCTGTCGCCAAATTTCCATCGACCTGGGGAAGGTGCGAGATCAAAATGTACCGAAAGAGAGAGCAACATTTCCCCAGCGTCGTGAACTTCGATTAAACTTTTAAATTATTTCCCACTTACCAGTATCTAACATAAATATACGACATAAATATATCTGTGACGATTCGGTGAGCGGAGATACAGCCTATAAAGAGAAGAAGAAGTTTTTTCGGAAATAGTCAAAACTATATTCGTCAAACTACTCGTACATATCGTTCTCCATAGTTATTCCTATGCCAGTACGTTAAAAAGATATAACCGCAAATGAAAGCAAAACATCGTGTTTTTATTCAAGTTCCCTAGATTTCCACAAAAAATGCCAAGCTGAATTTGAGCAACCAGGCGAAGTCTCTTCCAGCAACCTACATCCACATTTTGTTCTCAACTATTTCTGTGACTGTCTGTTGACCGGAGGTGTAAGAAAAAATGAATTATCGTTTCCCTCATTTCCTCAATAGGGGCTGCAACGATTTTTGTGGCGAGTTCAGCAAAACGTTACCTACATTTTGTTTTCCGCCCTCGTTTTCGTATACAGGCAAAGAAACAGTGCTCGTATACGTAAAAAATCTTCAAATTTTTACTTTCCTTATTCCTACGAAGTAGGAAGGGATGTTATCTACTTCGCTGAAATTATTGAGATATTGATGTTTCAAGGGGCCCTGAGTCAGATGGACACCATGTGAGTAAATAGTATATGAGTGATTGTGACCCTCAATAAATTCCCAACGTGTAACTGCAAATCACTCTACACATAAAACGTGAAGTTCTAATGAAACAAGTGATAAATACATTGGATTAATAACTGAAGTCATGAAAATCGACGAATGCACGTGAAGCCGCGTCAGATACTGTTTTAAGCCATCACATTACTATCCTTCCGACTAGAGCAAAGAGAGCGAAAAGTACACGACTTGGCAGGGCGGATTCCGACTCGCCAATTGGTGCACCACTGATTCCAGGTAGTCAAAATGTTGCTGTAGTCATACAGCAGTGGATGGGAGGGAGCTCAGGAGATGTATACACCGAGCCATTCGCTAGCGGTCGACAGAATTCTGTTTATTCCCCCAGTTGTGATGCCGTATCGAAGCGATGTGGATCGAAGGCTGGTTCCACGCCTGAAAGGATGAGCGTATCGATAAAACGGCCTCTCCGAGCAGCCCCAACGTCGGCCCTGACACCTTTTTTTTACTTCCTTTTAACGCCGGTTTCCAGTTACCTTAGTTATATCGACCGAGTCTCATTATTCGGAGCTCTGATAATGCCCAAATAACGACCCCCGCCGTCCCTTCGAACTAAAATCCGCTGCCATTTCTTCGCTCTCCTCTCGCCTTGGCCGCTGCCGTTGCCCGACCCTATTCACTTGAGCATAATGGCAACGTTATAGCTTCCCTGCTGGCTTCAGACCCTTTCGCCGTCTGCTGCCCGTTCTTCCCTCGATTATTGTCCGAGTCCCATCAAGTTATCGACGACGTCCCTGAATGAGATTCGAAAATCGCGATGTTGCAGCCACGTCTCGTGAAATAGTCATTTTGACGAAAGTAATGAACATAATGAGGTATTCAGTGGGACGGAAGAAGACGTGACTGGGTAATGCGATGGAAATATTGGAACCTCGACGAAAAAAAGAGTTGATTGAAAATTCATAACGAATTCTATTTCGGAAAGATGACATTTGCAACACGTGCAGGAACAATGGGTTTAAAATCTATCCCTCACCAAAATGTGAGTGGAAAAGTATGCGTAAAATACTCGTGCGCATCACACAACTTTCCTCAACTCCATGTACATTCAACTTTTAATCCTATCTATTTTTCATCCAGCTCATATGGATTTGGTAAAACATAACCCGACGTTCTACGTACATAGTTATGGCGTACATACACGCCCTTCAATGAAAAACCGCCGTATATATAATTAATCGAGCTGTCAACACTACTTTTCCGGGAAAGTTATTCCCCGTATTAATGTGATTGGTTTACACAAACTAAGTGCATTCGGAAGCATGATACAGAGACTAAAAACTATCTCACTAACCGAACAAAAAAACAAAAAATAACTTGATATCATCAATACTATGGCACAAAATAATGGTTACACCAAACAAACAAAAAAAACAAACTATTCAGACAATAGACTTTGAAAACGACGATCCAAAAACACAAAATACACAGACTTCGACGAGAAGTTGTATATTCACATACACAGGACCAAAAATACATGGAATAACTAACATCTGCCGAAAGGAAGGTATACATATTGCATTATAGTATATAGTACGAACAACACACTTAGAACCAAACTAACTGCAACGGCTGAAAAAACCCTCCAAATTATTACACAATGGTTTATTATTCTCATGAACAGCTTGACCTAGTATTAATGCTCCCCCATCCCACTCGATTCAGCATCGAATACTAGTAAACCATACGAAACATGACCTGACTACAATGAAACTACGAAAATTAAAAATATTCCCCCGGCGCCAGGCGCCCGTAAACGTCTGATCCGATGGAGGGGTGGGACGACGGCTTCCAGTGAACCCTCCCACCGCAATTGGCAGGGCTTTGCGAGTCCAAAGGGCGCTGCGAGTCGAGCGGGCCTTGAAAACGATACGAAACACGGCTTATTTGCGATTATACTGCGTTTCGTTAATTTTTTTACCCATTTTTTGCCCATAACAACCATGGGCTTCGTCCGATCGGATTGCCGAGATGGCGGGCACTAGATACCAAATGGGATTTTTGGGCGAAAGAACGAACTTTTTAGACCACGTTAAACGCAAAACGCTCTTTCATTCCACAGGGAGCTTATTGGACTGCGACCCTGATTTTTCTGAAAATGTTAGTATCATGTGAGCAAGATTTATAAAAAGAAAGCTGCGCAGACATCACTTTTGAACGAAAATGTAGGTAATTCGTTGCGTTGCTTCCTTCCTGTTCCTATGGTTGCACGTTATATAGAACTTACTGTACAGACAACGTAATCAAACACGTTTGAACTTTTTCCGAAAAAACGTTTTGATCACTATGATAACTATAGTTAGCTTTGAACAGAATTTTCTCATCCACTGATGGCTTGTAGTTAAATGTACAATTTTAGGCGATTTTCCAGGTCCCGTTCAGACACACATACCCAAATGGTGTTTTTCGGACCCAGAAGTCCCTGCAACGTAAAGATTTGAAAATAACCCTGCAAATTATTACACAATGGTTTATTATTCTCATGAACAGCTTGACCTAGTATTACTGCTCTGAGACCCATCCCATTCGATTCAGCATTGAATACTCGTAAACCATACGAAACATGACCTGACTACAATGGGACTACAGAAACTAAATATTCCCCTGGCGCCAGGCGCCCGTAAACGTCTGTAGTATGTCACGAGTGTGCGGAAGAAGTGGCCTTAACCTTCCTCCGCCCCTTCGGAAAAAAAGCGTCGTAGGGAATGGAACTATGGAAACTAAATATTCTCCCCGTGCCAGGCGCCCGTAACGTCTGTAGGCATTTATGATCCGATGGAGGGGTGTGTGGAGGAAGTGGCCTTAACCTTCCTCCGCCCCGTCGGGTAAAAAGAGTCGGGGAAATTGGGACAGGGGCTTCCAGCGAACCCTCGCTCGGCAATTGGCAGGACGTTGCAAATCCAAAGGGCGTTGCAAGTCGAGTGGGCCTTGAAAACGATGCGAAACACGGCTTATTTGCGATTATACTGCGTTTCGTTTATTTTTTTAACAATTTTTTGCCCATAACAACCATGGGCTTCGTCCGATCGGATTGCCGAGATGGTGGGCACAACTAGATTCCAAATGGGATTTTTGTGTGAAAGAACGAATTTTTTAGACCACGTTAAAGGCACAAAACGGACGGGGGACGGGGGACGGTGGAGGACGGACGGACATTGCAAATTTGGAATCTCCATGTCATGAAACGTGATGTATTAAATTTTGAGGGGGGGTTGTAAAAAATTTTTCGTGACTGAAAACATAGGGTTATTATTCAGAATGAATAATAAACCAAAAGCGCACGGACTTTTTTCTGTCGATTACATAACTTTCCTTACTATTACATAGCACGAAGGAAATCACCTAAGGAATTCAAACCAACGCCGCTTCACTTAGCGCTATTCCTCATAGTTTTTACCTGATACAATCAATACCAGTCAGCCCGAACCTTCTGAGACGGGAAAAACAGTATGTGGACAACTCTATCAATTACAAAGTCGTGACATGAAAAACAATTCCTCTACCCCGTTAAGTTGGTTTACTATGTTTCAATGAACTGAGAGAAAAATAGATTGGAATACCAAATGAATCCATGAGAATGTACGTGTTGATGGGGAATGTTGTGTGCTGTGTCGTTCCAGATATTGGAGATTTTTCCATAGTTTTGGAGAAACAAAAGTAGAAGTTAGGATACCCATTATAAATGCGGATATCACGGTTGGTTAAACTCACTTGGTATAATTTCCTCATTAAACAGGTACTACAAACATGAATTGGGTTGGGCGATTCCCCCTCTCCGTATTCACGTTTAAAGTCAGCGACGAATTAAGTTGAATGCTCGAATCAAGAAGGTCTGGTCTGGAAATGACTAGAACGCGTGTTGTCAAATGACCAGTATCAATCACAGGGTCATCCTGTACTTCCTTGAGTTGAGTCGGGTGCAACGTCAGGTAATTCCGCGTTGACACGTCAGCAATGCGGGCATTCAAGTCACGTCGTTGAAAGGTGGAAGATTTACAATCGTCGGGGAGCGATTCATTCGGAAATCGCGCCGCAGCAACTATTAACTAGCCACCCTTTAAACTAATCGTTCGTAAATAATATAACATCATTCATCCTTTCAAGCCCTCCCGACCTTTTCCCCCTTGCTAAGCAGACACATTAATATTCTTCACATAAAACGGTCTAATTAATGACCCTCTCGGCAAGGCGTTAATATTCGGCCGAACTAATTTGTTTGGACGACGTGAACTTTATGGTGGAAATCGTTATCAAAAAGGGACCACGCTACCCATCCCGGCCCGTTCGCACACACAACTGGAGCCTATTATCCTTTCGGATGGTTGGATCGGGCTATTCATTGCCCAGTAAATAAGAAACTTCGCGAAATGGGGAAATTTGAACAATATCTGATTTAACAGTTTTGGAATTGGGAAAGGAAGTCAAAGTACTGAACGAATACCTAAATTTGTTTACTTTGTTAGAAGGGAAATAATGTAAATATATTGACGGAAATTTTGCTATGAATGAATCACTTTTTTTTAGTGAAACGTATTAACAAGTAATACTCTCGCACAGCATAATTAGAACATATCCTATTCAATCCAACGACAACGAATATTACTAAACGATATGAAACATTACCTGACTACAACGCAACGACGAAAATTGGAATTTATTAGGCGCGGCGCTAGGTAATTGACATGACGTGACGAGTCAAACTGACGGGTGGTTGTAGCGGGGGAAAATGAGCGCAGTCCAAGGAGAAACAATAATTTTTGCTATATTGCTCTGAGGGTTCCTTCAAGTAATAGAGTTTTCCTGAATATGTTTACTGCGATTTTACTGTTTTCCAACTAGACGCAATTCTACACCACTGAGACCCGTCCTAATCGACCCAGCATCGAAGAATAGCTGAGAAACGATACCAAACACGACGTAAATTCAACTTTCGTTTCGACTAGTTTTTAAAAGATTTTTTGCCCATAATAACGATGGAATTCGTCCAATCTGATTGCCGAGTAGGCGGGTACAACTAGATAACGAATGAGATTGGTGCGGAAAAGAGCGGAATTTTTAGACCACGACGAAGGACGGATTTGATTCCCATACCTTGAAACTCAATGTCAATGTAACATAATGTCTGACGAGTGTTGGATGGGGGAAAGGGGTGTAAAACAGTTTATCTGAAAGAAAACAGAGGTGTATTATTCAGAACTCAAAACTGCCAATGTGTCGTAAAAGTGTCCTAACCGGAAACGTAGTCGTATTATTTATCGCATTATTCGGGAAATAACCAGTTCTGACAGGAAAACCGCGCAAAAAGACAAAAATAGAGGAGTGATAAAAAAACTCTAGTGTTACATATACATTCACAGTAATAACACAGGGGTCTCTTAATCTAGCCCGCGAGAGAATTGTGACCAGGCCCTGGATACTGGTGTGCCACTGCCACGAAGTCTTAGCTTATAATATTTCAAATTTTATGTTGCATACAAAAATAAAACAGCCGTAATAGAAAAACCCAGAACTGGTTATAATTATATACATCCTATAGTGGTTGTTCGGCATAGCTGGGTCTTTGACCTCCCAAATGTCAGCACTCCTAACGGGATTCACTATGCCTAACGAAAAATCATCGTTTACCTATGGAAAGTCCACCTCCTCAGTTATTTCCGATTGACTACAGATTTTCTCCTTTTCTGGAATTTCCAAAAACTATCCTTGTCCAGCCCTACCCCCCTTTACTTTTATCTTCTCAACAGATAGCTCCTGCCAAGTCACTCATCCAGCAGCGAACGACAGTCGTCACTGCTTTGTGCGATGGGTAAAGTTCTCGACAAGCTGGTGTATCAGGAGCTGCGGGCATATGTAGATCGGCACAACATTCTAGACCCTTTCCAGTCAGCTTATAGAAATGGTTTCAGTACGGAGACGGCACTCGTTGAAATGTTGGATAACATTAGATTGGCGATGGACTCGAAGAAACTGATTATTATGGTACTTGTAGATTTCTCAGCAGCGTTCGACCTTATCCGAATAGATATACTTGTGTCTATACTGCGATCTGTCGGCGTGTCGGGCTCACTCTTGGTGTGGTTTGAATCGTATTTGTCAGGAAGGCTTCTGGCAGTAAAAGGAAACAATGGCGAGTTGTCGAGATGGGGAGATCTTGATGTAGGATCACCCCAAGGGTCGGTGTTGTCGGCGCTATGCTTCATCCTCTACACTACATCTTTGTCTCTCGTATTTTCAGAAGGCACAAGGCACATGGCTGACGATCTTCAATTTTACAGGTCCTGTAACATCGGGAGCTTCGATGAGACGGTAGATATTTTGAGCTCCGAACTGTCAAGAGCAGCGATTTGGTGTGAAGAACACGGAATGGAAATCAACGTTGGGAAGACCAAAGCAATGCTTATGGGCTACCAAAAACTGTTAACTAAAATAGATCAGACTGTAGCGAAATGTGTGTCTCTGGGTGGTACTCCCTTGGAATATGTCGAGAGTGCTAAAGTCCTGGGGATTACTATCCAGAACACACTCTCATGGGATGCGCAGGTCACAGCAACGTGTAATCGTGCTTTTCAAGCAATTTACCAATTGCGTAGACTGGCCACCGACTTCCCAATCAATGTACGGCTGCAACTTGTACAGAGCCTCGTTTTGCCATTTTTTGACTATGCTGCAGCGGCAACTTGTGACTTCAATGGTGCCCAAATGGACAAGCTGCAGAGGGCTGAAAATGCAGCACTCCGTTTTGCTCTAAGACTCCGCCTTGATGAGCATGTGACGCCCCACTACTCCCGGCTAGGTTGGTTGAAGATAAAAGAGAGAAAACGACTCCTGATGGCTACTCTGATCTTCAAAACTTTCAATCACCACCGTCCATCATACATCCTTCAAAATTTTAACTTCCTCGATTCCCGGAATACGCGTGGCAGAAATAAAGTTCTCCTTATCCCATCACATCGCACGAATCTGTTCGGAAGAAGCTTCTCGACTCAAGCATCAAAATTATACAATGATAACCTCGGAATGTTTGACCTCAATTTGAATGTTGATGTTTTCAAGAACAATTTTAAAACAATGTTATTGAAAAAGTACCAAAAGTAGTATTAAGATGAGAAATTATTTTGTTTTTACGCAGGAATTCTTACTAGTTATTAATTGAAGTACTCAAGAGGAAAAACTTGTACATTGTTTCAGGGTAGGTGGAAAAGAGGGCCCTAAGGCCCTGACCTACCCTGATTGTAAAATAAAAACCTTCAATCAGTCTCTCTCTCTCTCTCTCTGTCTCTCTCCCTCCACTTAATTTCCCAAGCCACCAGTTCACGTGCATTTAGAGATCCCTTGATCGCGTTTATATACTCATACTCAATCTTATATCACTATTCTGTGCAAATGTAATACAGTCCTTACTCACGCTCACCAAGTTCATTTATTTGTCAGTTTCAAACTCCCCGTGCGTCCAACAGTGGTTATAATAAGATATACACCAACGATAATGTACCAACGTGTTCGTTGTAATTTGTGTGAATATCAGTGGAAGCCATGCGAGTACTAAGCTATTTTGACAGCGTTATAATTTACTCGAGTTCAGGTGCTGACATGACCCACTCCTCTGACCTCTCACCCCACCCACACAACCCTACCACAACAGTATTTTAATAATAGGGTGAAATCAACAAAACAAGGAGACATAGTACGAAATTTGCTATTTTACACAAATAACTTAGGTACTTTTTATAGTTACCAATATGTCGCACGAAGACGCCTTCTTTGAAGAAATATATTTACAGAAATTCAATGGGACCGATTTTATGCGCCACGACACGGTCCCGTTGATTCAAATGTATTACAGAGATTCGAGCGATATCACACAACGTGCTACGTCAGAACCCCGGAATTTAGGTGTATAAAATAGTGCTAAAAAGTGTTGCTGATACTTTTTTACCAACATATTGAGAGTGAATGATAACGTAGGGAGTGGCGCACCTCTAAGAACCCGACTTATCAAGTTCCCCTGAAATTTATTACAGACTCAATGATTAACGTTACTTTCCTTCTTGATTTGGAGGAGAGAGGCGTGGTACTAATTCTTGAAGATTCAAACAGAGAGGCCGTGTGTAATACGCGAATGACAGCTGTCCCCCTTAAAAGTGCCAACAAAGTTGTTTTGTAACTGGACCTTCAATCAAATACACTGTTTCCGCAAGATATATTGCCGCAGTACAAAATGGACCTCGTCGTATTTGCTTTCAAGCAGCCTTGCAATCTCGTTCAACATATAACAGTTATTGACTTGTCCCAGTTTAGATGCTGATCGAGATGTACACCCAAATACCTCATGGCATCCAGTTTTAGAATGAAGTCAAAATTAGTGGAGTCTAATTACATCTGGGAGACAAAATCTAACAAGGAAATTTCATTTTATCCAACTCATTCTGGTTTTTGGTTTATTATTCATTCTGCATAATAACCCTGTGTTTTCGGTCACGAAAAATTTTTTACAACCCCCCCTCAAAATTTTATACTTTACGTTTCAAGACATGGGGATTCCAAATCTGCAATGTCCGTCCGCCGTCCCCCGTCCCCCGTCCACTGTCCCCCGTCCGCCGTCCGCGTCCGGGCCGTTTTGTGCCTTTAACGTGGTCTAAAAAAGTCGTTTTTTCACACAAAAATCCCATTTGGTATCTAGTTGTGCCCGTCATCTCGGCAATCCGATCGGACAAAGCCCATGGTTGTTATGGACAAAAAATGGTTTAAAAAATTAACGAAACGCAGTATAATCGCAAATAAACCGTGTTTCATATCGTTTTCAAGGCCTGGTCGACTCGCAGCGCCCTTTGGACTCGCAACGTCCTGCCATTTGCCGAGCGAGGGTTCGCTGGAAGCCCCCATCCCACCCCTCCATCGGATCAGACGTTTACGGGCGCTTGGCGCCGGAGGCCAAGCTGTTCATGAGAATAATAAACCATTGTGTAATAATTTGCAGGGTTTATTATCCAACGATTGTGCATGAGATCTAGTCAAAATAAACATTATGTTTGACGCACCACCCAACTTTGCTCAGCCCTACGTACAATAACTAGAATCGAAACCGCTATTCACGTAATTCAGGACGAAATGAAGTTCCGAAATGTACTGCACTACTGCTAATCACACCACGGCCTTCGTTGAACTACCAACGTATAGGTAATTATTGAAAGTCACCATTTGGAGCGGTCCAAGTTCATAGTTTTAGAGTTATAGGGCAAAATTAAGTCAAAAGAAGGCGTTAGTTCGATTTCCGGAATTTCCGAGGTTGCCCTATATTTGGTGTTTTGATCTTCAAAATTGTATTAGAACGTACCGTGCTGGCGCGAGCCTACGGGGAAATACACGCCTCTTCTTACCACAACTCAAACGTGAGACCCCAATAACTTGGGATCCCCTGGTGAAATGAACATGGAGTGGCTGTATTGATTTGTTACGCTTAACGTATTTCCAAAGTTGGTAAACCCACGCTTATTCGATTAGCACGCTCGAGGAGAATTAATGATGAATCTGATGAAAAGAGGAAGAACTACTGCACAACGAGTATTGGTGAGGGAGTGCAGGGTGCGGATAAACTCTTCAGCAAACTCTAATAGAGTTAATGTCTACTGGATTTCTGGGCATGAAGGGATCACTGGAAATGCGAAGACGGGCTAGACTCGGTTGTTTACAGTACTACCCTATTTGCAGTGAGAGAATATGCCAGGAGAATGCATCAGACTGTCTGGAACGCAGTAGGGGTGAAGCACTCCAAACAAATCATCAAGGGACCAAAACACGATATGATTCTCTTTAGATGATGGAGAGAAAGAACTTAAGGCAGATACTGGGGATCATCATGCAGACTGCATCCTAATGGTATCAACATCTACTCACTTGAATCTAAAACCCTGGAGTGTACTGACTATTGAATGGATAAGTGGCTCTGGAAGGAGTGGGACATACATTGCCCTATATCCCACTCGAACGGTTTTTCAAGCAGAGATTTATGCTTTCGTCATGATGAAGGGTATAGCAATGAAACTGTCAACATATTGACTAAGTTGCAAGACGCTGAAGAACCAATGTCCAATTTTAAACTGGTGAAGGAGTCCAGGACGAGGCTCAACTCTTTAGCAAACTCTACGAAAGTTAACGTTTTTTAGGATCCTGGGCCTAAAGGCGGACCATCTGCCCAGACTCGGTTCGTTCACTGTGGTACGTTTACTGTACCTGTTGGGCCACTTCCCAGTGGGGGATCTGAGATGAGAGAATACTCCCTATCATGTCCTGTGCCGAGTGCCAGAAGCTTGATAGTGAGCAGTTTTTGGTAGTTGTTACAACTTTACCTAGAGTAAACATCAAAGAAGACCCTTGCTGCCCCGAAGAATAGCTGTCATTGTTTAGGAAACTAAGCTCGAACCTGTGAGACATAAGGACTGCCACGATAGGACTTTAAGACAGTCACAGTTCAATAATACCGATGCATTTTTCCTCGAAAAATACAATGATTGAACTAAACGTGAATGTTTTGCAATTTATTTCAACTTTCCTCAGCATCACGGAAACGAAGCTAAGAAGTGGAACGGAAAGTCGTGTTATCATATTTTGAGCTTGCTACGGGTTCTCACGTTCTAAGGGCTTCTGTAACCCAAAAAACACCATTCGAGAGAATGGCCTGCCGGTGGATGTGTGACCATGAGCCAAAAAAAAAAACTAAAAACCGCACCCAAAATCAATTTTTGTCGAAATGTTTTATAATTTATTGTGCTGCTCTCGCCATTTTCCCATCGACAGGAACTGCAAGTTATTGTCGAGTCATTTAAATCTGCTCATTGAAAATACTTCATCAAATCGAGGACAAAAATGTTTCTTATTTTGATCGCCATGACAATTATATTTATGTGTACATTGATTTCGCTGATACCCTCATTCTGGAGAACCACGTTAATTCACCGGCTAAATATCAAATTTGATAGGATTTGGTTAAGCCGTTTTCTTCCAATCGCGTACACACACACAGACTATTCCGACAAATTGTGTTTTTAGTTTCCTGGGCTCTACGCTGTAAAATGGAAAGTTACGCAATCAGCTGAAGAAAAGAAGAGCTCTCTTCAGACCTTAACGTTTAAGACTCTACCAAGTCCGAAAACACTATTTGGGAAAGTGGTACGTGTATGTATGTCTATGAATGCGATTGTGAAAAAAACGGGTCTGCCCAATCAGCTCTAACTTGATATTTATAACGTAGGTCACCGTGGGACGCCAAAATAAGGGTACGAGCAAAATCCATCTAAAACTAACTATAGTTATGACAGTCATCAAAACACCAAATAAACCGCACATTATAAACTCCGCGCAAATGATATTAGATTGTTCTAAAAATTTTCAAGTGGTAGTTCAAACAGGGACCAATACGATGAGTATTTAATAACGCTCATTAGATAAACAGGAGTTCCAGAAATTCCGGAATTCCAACCACTGAATCACTTTCTGCTATTTTTAAAAGTTTTTACCCGATAATTCCGGAGAGGTGATTAATATCCTTCTCAAAAACAGCCTCATTAATTATCCATGTCTAGGCCAGGCCCAATATATCAGCACAATAAATTCTGGAACAGTAAGCGCTACCACTTTTTGCCGCCGTGAAGTGTGTTTTACCGAGTTCCAATCGAGTTAGTGACAAACGCTAGGGAATCGGCGTTGTGTAATGCAGCTCACCTGATATTTTCCACTCAGCAGGCAGGCCTTAAAACGTAAAGATCTTGAGAAAACTCGAAATGTTTTTTTCTGAATATTACATAACGTTCCATTTTATTAAAACCTTATTTTTTAGTTGCTAAAGCGGTAATGGTGGTATAGTTCAATGTACGTTGGATTTCAAGTCAAAAGTTCACTGGTAATATCAAAAGAGCAAACCTTCATTCGCTTGATTTTAAATTAATACATTTCTCTCTTTCTGTCTCCTCCCCTTTTACATACGACGACAACTCAAAACACATATTTTTATTAAGGCATTTTTTTCTTTCAATAAACTGCCTACGTCAGTAAAAACTAAAGTATTGAAAAGTATTTGAAAATCCAATAAACTCTTGTTCTATTTTACAAAAACTGAATATTACAATTCTCCCTTCCTCACACTTTTTTTGTATTGGTATTTTGTACATGGAATTTAGTAAAAATGCGGAAACCAGTAATATACCGCTATGTACGTTAAGTATACCAAAGTTATGCTCAACTCTTATAGGGGATAATATTTTTGTCCAATAAGCAGCTTTAGTTGCACTATAAATATTTCATCATTCATTTTTCGTGCGTGTAAATTAAATCCATCACTCAAGGGTTTACCCTGTTTCAATTTTTCCCTGCTTCACAAATACAGCGATAATTGCTTGAAACGAGTCGTTAACTGCAAATTAAACAATTGCTAACGCATGGTTATTCGTGTATTTTCTGTATCTCCTGACTGTGAATCGGCAATGATTCCCGGAAATTCGCTCATTAGACGCGCTGCGCGCTTCAAACTGATTAGTTTGTACGATGGTAGCAAGGCCGCAGTTTGGTTCTCACCTATTCATTCAAGGCACATTCCCAGGAAGAACCTAGTGAGCCCATTATCGCACCCGCCAACAAAGTCAATGTCGCGGAGCGTCGAAGCACGCGCGCCAAAGGAAGGTCAGAAAGTGAACGTTAAGGCCCTACCGGATTTCGGTTCCCACTCATCCGTCCGTTCTGGAGCCTGTTGTATAAGACCGCGGATCATTTGCGTTCATCGCCTTCCAGGACAAGTTCAACAACCTCTTCTTGGGACCAGATACAGCTCAACTGGTTCGGCGTCTTGGGCTACTCCGTGTACAAACAGGCCCTCACGGCGGTCATTGACATATTTTGAAGAACGTTGGATGGAGCGTGAGAGGAGGAAGTTGAGATCATTTTGACTCCTCAAACTGGCAGGTACCGCTATTTGGCTTCGGAACCAGCCGGTGTCTAGTCAGATCTTTTTGTTGTATTTTAATAGAACCAACAAACCACAGGTTTGAGAATAAACGTCATTCTTCTCTGTTCACAACTTTGACTCTTTTGAAGTAAACCCTATAAGAGTAAATATTGTCTCCACGCTATAAGTCTAATCATTTGAGTTAAATATATATAGATACAACACAATGTATCGTGCCACATTTAGTATAGTTGGAAAAAGATATCGCTAGAAACAAAAGAAATAAGAAAAATATATCTGGTGCGCAGCAACACACACAACTTTCCGCGATCCCCGTAAATTCGACCAGCTACACATACGAGCGCTGTATCATCGTTCAATGCACTCCTGCAGGAACATTTATACTGAACAAAATGTAGGTACTATTTAGGTAAGAGTAGTTCACAAGTTTGATCGCAACCGTTCGAGCTGTTTATGAAAATTGGAAAACCGATAAATTAATGTTCGCCAAATCTCTTCTTCTGAGTTAACTTAGCTTATATCCCCGTTCATTACGGAGAACGAAATGTGGGTATAGGTTGCTGAAAGACACTCCGCGATTTTGACCAAATACTGTTAAGCAGTTGCTATGGAAGTTATGAAAATGTTCAAAAAATCATTAATTTCGTCAAACTTTCATTTTTATCTCGGGCCATTGGACTATCAGAGGAACATTTATTGGGAACAATATATAGGTATTTACTATTTAAAACATACTATGAAAATCGTTGATGCTGTTTGGCCAAAAAGCGTAAAAAACCTATTTTTGCTTTTTAGAACTAGATCTCCGTTCACCAAATTTTCATAGAGATATTTATGGAGAAGAAAAGTGTTGTACTAATCAGTAAAAGATAATATGAAAATTTAATTAAAATCGTTACAGCCGTTTTTGAAAAAAATGAGAAAAATACTAGTTTTTGATAAATGTTCGTTCCCCTTCCCACCCACCCCTTCGAGCGAAACCACCTAAAATCTTATATTCGCGTCTACGAAAAATCGTGAACAAATCACGCTACAAATTATTACACAACGGCTTATTATTCTCTTGCACAACAGATCTCACACCTCCGAGACCCATCCCATTCGATTCAGCATCGAAAAATACCAGTAAACCACACGAAAGATGACCTGACTACAGTTATGTAGTCCCAGTAGGCACCTGTACGCAGTTGGCACGACGTGGCGCGTCGAGCTGGTTTAAACGACACGGAAGGGGAGAGTACAAATGATGAAACGATTACTTTCGCTGGCAGTTATTGTCCCGCGAGTTCTTTCAATTAGTAGACTTCGGCTCACTATAATTACTTTGATTTCTCTATTGATGCATTGTACACCTTTAGGAATTGTTCCATTCGATCCAGCATCTAAAAATACCTTGAAAACGATCCCGAACAAGACGTATTTGCAATAAAACTGCCAAAACTGCATTAAAAAAACTTTTATTAACCATTTTTCGCTCATTACATCCATGGGCTTTGCCCGATCTCGGGCAGTGGTTCTCATCAAATCGGGTATGAATTGAGCTATTTTCAAGATTAACGGGAAGCAATGATAAGTAAGACTCACGTACCATAATAGCATGTTGTCTTGTCCCGGCGGGAGTGCGTAGGTTTGACTAAAACGCCAGAATATCTTGCCGCGCACTGAGTTATGGTATGTCCGCGGACTGGTTGAACACGGAACGAAAATAACAAAGAATCGCGGAATCACGTCGGTTTTACGAGAAACGGAATTTTCGTCGCAGAACAGTTAACAGTGCCACCACACGTCTCAAAACAACATTTAATTGATAAATCGGAATTTTCTGTAATTAAATCGGGTTTCTCTAACGTCTTTGAAACGATAAAACGAACAGAATGGACAAATTTACGATTGCTTCGACCAGCCTATTTCGGGACTGGGCATCGTCCTAAATCAACGATTTACCAACCACTTTGTGGTTTGCGTATGTTTGTTTAAAACCGCGAATGTTGGGGGTTCACGAACGTACTAGTTGTTTGATAGACCTAGTCGATTTGATTTGTAATAGATATTTTTACTTGTTGAGTCCCCAGCAGATTTGTACGTTTCAAGGGCTTCCTAATTTCTGTTCCTACTTCTACAAAAATAAGCTATGGTAGAGCATCTCGGATGGTATTAGCAGCCGTTATTGTCGAGGGCCAAAGCAGACCCAAAGAATTTAGTGTGTGTTCGAATCCTCAGATGACATATCGTTGCACCAGAATCATTTTATTACAAACTATCCAAAGGAAATCATAACCTTCTCGTTTCCTTGAACAACCCAAATGAACCTCCTATTCTCGTTCTTCTTTCATGCGTTTCAAGTGACCAAAATTAGCGGAATGATTCAAAACAAAACGAACAGCAGTCATAAAACTCGTATTATTAAGTTAAAGGCAGTCCCTGACTTCTTTTGGCGAGCGGTAACCGCGACCGACCGAGTCAACTTCTAACCGTTACGACTCTGTTCTGAAGAATTCGCAGGTTGTTATAATGTTTTAATCGTAAACAACGTTGGTGAACCCCGTTATATTGCATAGTTAATCTCAGATCAGTGATCATTGATGATTGTTTCAATCGGCAAATGCGAGCGTTTGATGAAACCTCCGGGCGACTCGACATCCGTTGAGAGCGGACTGAGAGGCAGCCGACGAGGCAGAGCCCCGGCCGGAGGGAGTCGACCCGCTGAGGAGAGCAGCTCGCGGAGCTAACTGCAAACGCTCCAACGGACGAAACGTCCCGTCATCCACATCCTAAGGGACGCGTTTATTTACCAGACTTTGGCTCACTATAATTACCGTAATTACACTGTTTTCTAACTACAGTCCAGTCGTACACCTGTAGACTCTTTCCATTTGCTCCAGCATTTAGAAGTAGCTCGGAAACGACCCCCAATACGGCGTACTTGTGTTAATAGTACCAAACTTACTTTTTTGTTGACTTTTTATCCATTTTTTCCCCATAAACACCATGGACTTCGTGAATCGCCGAATTGCCGAGCAGGTGAGCACAACTAGATATTAAACGAGATTTTTCAGTCGAGATTAAGAGCATAAACCCTGCGAACTATTACACAAGGTTTATTATAATGAGAGACAGTCGGCACGGAGTTGAGCGATCGGGTGGTTTTGGTGGAAGGGAGGGTGTACAAACGTTTACACGATTACTTTCACTGTTGTCATGGCCCGCGAGTTCTTTCAATTAATATACTTTGGCTCACTATAATTACTGTAATGTCTCATACTCATTCCATTCGACGCAGGATCGAATAAAAATACCTTAAAAACAATCCCGAACACGGCGTATTTGCGATAAAACTGTCAAAATTGCGTTTTTGTTAATTTTTTAAACCACTTTTTGCCCGTAACTGCCATGGTGTTTGTCAGACCGGATTGCCGAGTTGGCGGGCACAACCAGATATCAAATGGCATTTTGTACGAAACGGCCGATTGCAGATTTTGAATCCCGAAACGTTTCGAAACGTAAAGTATCAAATTTTTAGGGGGGGGGGGTTGTAAAAAATGTTCCTGATCGAAAACATAGGGTTATTATTCAGATTGAATACTTAACCAAAAGAACCAGATCCATAGATCCAGCCGTTCTCACGTCAATCGAAGTACAAACGCGCACACCGACGGACCTCGCGCCGAAAAACTCAGTAGTTCTCAAAACGTGAAAGATCTGAAGAAAACACAATTACTTTCCTTTTTTTACACGATCACTTTACTTCCCTTACACTCTTAACCTCTTACAAACGTCAACGTTTATATGTCCCGCGAGGTTGGAAGAACCGCCAGAAAGAAATTGTGACGATATTCAGCCTGCGGATCAACATGGAACGCCAATCTGGGCAATATCGATTCACACTGATCAAAACATACGGAGTCGAAATGTAAGTTGCCTGCCGAAAAAAGTTGTCTGCGAAGAATTCCCTTTAGATCGTCTTTTTAGGGAGTCTCAATTCCCGCTTCACGTTGTCAGAAAAATTAAAGAAGTATTCTTACAAACTACCAATACGGCGAGAGTTTATTACCGCCGTTTCACTCACTGCCATTTCTCACAGTCTGCGCCAGAACGGCGAAAACTAACTTTCATAGATAAAAGTAGTCCCTTGAATCGCCTACGCAGTGATTACTCAATACTGGTGGCAGCATAAATAAGAGCAAATCAATAAATTCCGGAACCTTGAGCACCAAGTTCGTGTACGCTGAATGAAGAACACATTTTATTAATTAGTTGTTTGAGTGACAAATGCAAGGGAATAAGGAAAGTTGTGTGATGCCTCGCACAAGATCTCAATGGTATTATTAATATAATTCAATTTTCTTTCAAAATAATCGAGGCCTTACAGGTCACATATACACAATCGCTAATAGAAAATTTCACTTTCCCAGTACGTCACAGATACTATCAGAGTGTAGTCGTGAACCACAAACCTCAGTGTTATGGGTTATGGGAGTAACTAAACAGATCCGAAAACTACAATAAGATCATAATGAATACTTTCTTTGATACGCGGCCGCTATGAAGTGATGGTGGTAAAGCCTTATAAAAAACGAATCAATAAGCTCAGAAAAAAGTCATTATAACGGAAAAGGGGAGGAGAGCGCACAAAAAATTAAATCTCCATCCGCTTTTACGTAGGGGCGACCCCTTCGAGGCCCATAAATTGGGGTGTACACACATTACCACGAGGCGGAAAGTAATTTGTCGAAGGGTGAGAGAACGGCAGCACCTGCAAACCAGAAACATTGGTTTCGCCACTAAAAAGGCTGAAGAGCAGTTAACAATTGACTCCGACAAGAAAACGAAAGGTGCTTTGCGAGTACGAATATACCGATTCTGCCGGTTCCTCAGAACCTCAAGAGAGCGGAGGGTTGGTGTTAGCGGAGGCTGCAAAGTTGGGAACCCTGTATAACAGCCATGGGCCTTGTCCTAGCGTTAACATTCAAATGTCAACTTGATTTTTCTAACAAGGTTTGGGGTTCTGGAAGGTACAAATTATGAGAAAGCGATAGTGGTTTAAATTCCAACTTGTCTAGGGTTGCACCTAATCATCTTATGAACGTTATTAAGAATTCGTTGTATAGGTAGTGTTCGGAGACGAGAAATCATTGCTTGAAGTCACGCCCTCTGGTCAGTGCTTGGGATTTCCAACCCCTGCAGTCTGTTAGTACCCTGAGGTAAAATAACTTGTTGTCTCCTGATACTTAAATAGCTGTTGCCTTTCTGTAGAAATAGCTGGCTATAGGCATTCCGTTTCTGTCGCTTACGACCTACGACTGTCTCCACTCCCTTGCATACCGATTCTCTGACTACCTGATCACTCAGACACTAACACACTCCAACTCTCATCTGTACTCATATGAGTGTCATTTGATCTCAATTCCCTAGTGACTTTGTTCAAAACTCCTCCTTTACATTGTCGTCAATACAGTCCTCTCGCACACTCACTCACTCTCTCTCTAGCTCATCTCGTTCCCTCTCTATTGCGCACAACGTGTAGTTTATTGGACGGCTACCCCTAGGACTACTGTCATATTAGCGAGATTCACAATGAAAAAACCGAGCTAAAATAACTTTGTTTCGAAATTTCGGATAACTTATTGTGCTCCTCTCGTAATTTTCCTACAAGTGTCACGGCACAGTCGTGTTCTTTGGAAGAACTTTCCACGCAAAACAAAACTGTTGGAGAAACTGATGCGAAAGATATGGTGTTTAGATCACTATGACAACTACAGCCAGTTGGAGTCTGATGTTGCCTATTCTCTTACTTTGGAGTCCCAGGAGATCCGGAGGAAACGAATTTTGGACCATTTTTTGGACATTGTATTTTGAGTTCTTTCGCGGATTGTAGGAAAATATCTTGGAGCGTCACTCAGCACCATCGTCGACGGCGTTCAAGCTTCCGATTGAAAGTTCGTACCCTAAGAATAAAGTACCAGTCAAAAATCCGAGAAGCCTACTGCCGGCCGACCTGGTATTAAGTCACGTTGACGTGAGTAGAGAAATTTACCGAGAAATCCTCCCTCTCACTCTCCTCTAACCTCCTCAAGACGTATGATATGTATTTGAGTGATAAATTGGGATCTTCCTGGTAGGCAGCCGACTCCCCGTGACTGATGAGGGTTGTTGAAATACCAGAGAAGAGCTGGAATTCCACGAGGTCCACTGTTCTCAACGAATTCCGGTTGTCCCGAAAATTGACTCGTATTTTTAGGCTCACTCCGAAGCTTGTGGCGTGGGTTCGGCAATATTGAACGAGCCTCGCAAATACTGCATTTAGATTTAAAAGCCTCTGGCGCCTTAGGAGATAAATAAATGGGAAGCTTTTTACAGCTCGATTCAAATATCCGTTACAGAGCACGGACGTCCGTTTGCTCGGTTTGTTTGCAAGGAGATCGCCTAATTTACGAATGTTACAAACCCGGAATTCATCACTGCGCACTTGGGGGTGAAAGGGCCTTAAACTAATACGGGAACAAATTCATTATTTAACTCGTGCTTATTCGTACCAGCGTCGCTTCATCGGATACCCCCCTCGCTGCTTCCCTCAGCGGTATTTACAGAAAGCACTGCAAATCATATCGAGAGGAGTTTATATATTAAAATTCAGCTGAACTTGACAATCGGTTTGGAAATCGCTAATTACGTTTAATTTTAGCCGGTTACTTTAAATATAGTCGCAGCGTGGGGATGAAGAGAAAAAGGAAAACCCGCCCTATAGTTAATTAGAATTACAAATTGAAATTAATGGTATTTTAATTTTAACAAAATGGCAATTGGTGTTAGATGATTGATCCTTCCTCCATACGTTATGGCAGTCTGACCGTGATTACTAGGTCCATCTGCAATTTTTTCGTGTGGACTAACACGAATATGGAATCGATTTGAATTTATTATTCCACGCGACGATGGTTTTCGACAATCGCAATATTCTCATTCAGAGAGTGT
The DNA here is from genome assembly GCA_020466155.1 of Pachypeltis micranthus. Classification (NCBI taxonomy): domain Eukaryota; kingdom Metazoa; phylum Arthropoda; class Insecta; order Hemiptera; family Miridae; genus Pachypeltis; species Pachypeltis micranthus. The sequence goes on from CM035772.1 coordinate 11,388,302, forward strand.
CAGGCAAGTCATTGCTCGTTCAATTGGCTGAAAGAGAAACAATTACAGAAAACGATATACAGGTTGACTGGTTGGACACGCCCTGTGAGTTTGGTGAAAAACGTCGAAGCCGTTTTGCCAAAAAGTTACAAAAACCTCATTACGCTTCTTCTGAATTGTTATGAAGAACAAAAGTCGGGTTTCGGTTGATAGAAGATAACATTGAAGACCAATTGAAACAGTTGGAGCCATTTACGAGAAAAATGCACGAACATTCCATTCAATGAAATATATTATTCCTACGTGAATTCTTGAACAAAACAAAACAAGAATCGGTTGATTAGGTTCAGCCATCGTCCCGCGAATCTGACTACAGACAAAATCCACGCGCGGCGGTAGTTTCGATCTCAAAGGCCTCAAAACGTAAATACGTGAAGAAAACTCAAACAACGCGTTTATTCTACCGTTGAAACTTCAAATGGGCTTTTCAGTAGCTAACAGTAGCGGGAAATTTAATTAATGGTAATTGTAATAATTCGTTTATAATTCATGTATTTCGTATCATTAAGTTTTCCTCATCCTTTCTAGCGTTTTCTTCGATCACGTTTATTACGTCCCTGTCAACTTGCATCGCAAATCCATCTAGAGAGCGTAACAAAGTACTGCGGCCGTGTAAAAAAAAGTGGTGCTTCCTTCAGATCTTTACGTTTCAAGGTCCACAGTATCTAAAAAGTCGAATACGGTCCGAGTGCCTGGAGTTCAATTTACAGGTAAACGGCCGATTGAGCTGGTACTTTTTAGTTTTGTTTGGAAGTTCCATTAAAGAGAAGAGTGGATAGGGGAACAAAGTGAAAAAAAAAACCAGAGTTTTCCTAGAAAACTGCTCAAACCATTTTATTTGAAAATTCAAATTAACTTTTGCCAATGAATACCTAACTTTTTTTCTCCATAAATATCCCTGTGGGATTTCGGTCAACGGAGATATGGGCCTATGATAGGTTTATTTACTTTTTGGCAAGTTAACGGCTCTGTAATCAATTCAACGGCCAAAGTTTCCTCCATTCCGTAACATATTATTCACTATCTCTACATAAAATGGTCACTTTAGCGTTGTTTGCTAATCAAAGAGCATAACTGTTGCAAATTTAGTTTCTTTACTTGAAAAACATATTTGAAGTGCAGCCTTGCCCGGGATTCCGGGTGCAACAACTAGAAGTAGGCATTTAGATGTACTCCTGACTTTTCTACTTGTCGACTTTTAAAATGCTCTCTTTAAAGAGTAGTGGTTATTAATTCAAATCAAATGAAAAAAAGAAGAAAACGTAAGAACTGTTTCAGTGCATCAACCAGTACTCGACCAAATCACGAGGAAATGAGACTCCATATTAGGTAGCCATACACGAGCAGATATCTGCGACAGATATCGCGTTTTTAAACGATATCTGTGGGAAAGATCTGTGCGTTAGTGGGCGTTAAAAAATGATGAAAGATGTGAAAATCAACCAGATATATCTGCGAGAGTTCAAATCTGGCAGATGCTAGTCGGGCGTCCCCCTTAACCTGCAGACTTCTCGGAAGCGATGTCTGTGGTTCAAAGAACTGTTCGAGTGGATCAGGCAGTCACTTAACGTTAAGATGTTCTGTTGTCCTTGAGTGTTTTCCCCTGTTTTCACATAAGTAATTCAAAACTCGTAACTGCAAACATTCGTAGGAAACTACAATTTTCGTAACTACAAAAAACGATCTCCCCACAACCTAATAAATTCGTAAATACATTATTACTTGTTGGCACCTACCCCCAGTGGCATACTTACCCAGAATTGGGGGGGGGGGGGAATAGTATTTTCAAATTTAATTGTAGTTTTCTATTTACAAAAAACCAAATGAATTGAATTACGGGAGCCGGGGAGATGAGGTAGCAAAATGTTCACAATCCCGCGGGTTGTTCTCCCTAAAGTGCGCCAACAACTTCATGTGCCCGAACTTTCTCCTTTCCGAAACCCATGACTTCTCCTAAACTTGTCTTTTTTTTGGCCGCTTTATGGGCAATAAAAAAAATACCCGCCGCAAAAGCTGCTAATTTACGCTTTTTTACGACGAACAGTCACTAACCCCAAGGCATCAACTTACGTAATGTGTGACCGATCTGGAAAATATTTCGGATTCGACCGATAACTCGAGTCTGCCAGACGAACGTCGGTGACAGACCTGAATCTGTCATTTCATCCCACGAACGAACAGATGACATCGGGCACTGGTCAGGTGACAGATCTCGGGCATGAAAGATCGGCCGATAAGTTTTTCGTGTTAAGGGGCAACGACCGATCTCATCGGTCACTCCTGATCGGTAGCGATACCTGTCAGATGAGATCGGGCGACCAAATCTGCCGCAGATATCTGCTCGTGTATGGCTGGCTATTGGTAGTACTGGGGGCCATCTGTTGAAAGCACTTCGATTTTAGGAGAGAACGTTTTAGACCAAAGGTAACTGAAGAGGCCACCGCATCCTAAAACATTTTGTAGTGCGTGACGCCAATGTAGTAGAAAACCTTGGTCTGACCCAGACATTTTGAAAATACCTCTAGGGCTCATACGAACAAAGGAGTATGACTCCTACCACGGCTCACAAGCAGTTTACAGTAGAACTGGAAAATGGTGCAAAGCCAACTTGCCTAGTATCTCAGGCTTCTTTTTTGCACTTAAGCTAAACTTCAGGCGACGTCAAAGAGGTGTGGGTAATAGTTAGCGAAGACTTCGTGCTCGTTGACAATTTTGAACTTCAGCACAAAATTCATACTGACCAACTCTCTGCTTGAGACATCCAATGTTCCGTCATTAACGTGACGAGCGAGTATCTTACTGCGCCTGAGTCAGAAGTACTCGTCCCACTGGTGGTTCATTGAAAGGGGCACTTACACGTCTAGTTTTAATTTTCCTTGCCCTAAGAAGAAGGATGGAAAGTTGTGTCTTCTACTCGTCTTATATTCTAGTTTTAGTTCACACGTTTTAGTCTTCTGAGTACAGAACAGTTTATCATTATCTGCGCAGCTAGTTGCAGTCCCATACCTCTGAAGGCCATTTCATTCGACTCATCATCGAAAAACACCAGAAAACGCTACGAAACATGACCTGACTACGATGGAACATCGACATTTTCTAGGCCACACTAGGCAATTGGCACAACTTGCCGAGTCGAACTGATTGGTGGTTGAAGTGAGACGGGAGGCAGAGCGGGAAATTAGTGCAGGCCAAGGAGAAACTATAAATTTCGCTGTATTGTCCCGCGATCTGTTAAATAGCCTCACCATATTTACTGCAATTTCATCTTCCGCGCCATTAAACGGCCATGACTCACAGGATGTCTTTACATGCTCATACCCACGTATTGGTATAGATAAACGTCTCACTGACAATCAAGTGCACAAAACAACCAAATCGTGTCAAAAACTTAAAACTTTTTTGACATTTCCAGAGCAACCCGTGTTTTCATCAACCTAATGGTGCGTCTTTTTCATTCTCACAATTTGTTTTCCATAACTATATCTATTCATGGAACGGACACTACAGGTCCCACCATCCACTGGTTCAAATACAAACCAGTTTTTAGTTCGTGTTTTCATAATTTCATTTGGTGTCATTTCAAAGTTCGTGTTTATGTAATCGTTAAGTTCTTGGTAATTAGTTTATGTTATTTCCACCAACTATCAACTTTTTTGTTTTTATGTAGAGTATGTTCCTACGTTCATCAAATGACATAGAATTCAAGTAAATATTCAATCTGTGCGATATGATGTGAAATGAAATTAGATTCTCCGAGTTGCGCTTTAAAGTATAATCACAGAGAGCGTGAAACAATGAAAACGATGACACTAGAAGGTGCACGGAAAAGATCTGAACAATACAATACGGCTGATACCTAATCTAACTGAGACGTTAGATCACAACTAAACCCGTAAACTGCCACTCGAAGATGAACAGCCACTAGCGCTAATCGCCCATTAGATCAAGTTATTTATGCCGCGACCAGCTTCCAGCTCTAACTCGTCAATTGACGAGCGGCAAAGAACTAAACTGAGTATTGCACTTCCGTCAATTTTCGCCGACTCTGCGGACAACACAGTAAAAGGAAGTCTCGAACTGTTACGGCACGTCGGTAACATATGACGACCGCGGAAGGCTGCTTCGCTCTTCCTAGAATAGGCCTTACGTAGACACGATCGACGGAGTATCAGGTCTTACAAGAGTTACCTCAATTGGAGCACGCAGTTGGAAATCAAACGGGGAAAATACCGACATCGGGTGCGCAACGATACAAAGGCCAACATTTTGCACCGAAGTGCGGGAATATTTGGGCAGTCCGTCACGACATCTCTTGGTTTTGCTGTGACATTCAGAAGTTGCAAAGGTTCGCACAACAACATTGCGTTAAAGGTTACAAAATTTGCAGCAAATACTCGAATTCAACTACACGAAGTAGAGAAGGAAGGTACATAATCTGCAGACATTTTTATCCCGAGTTTATCCAATAGCTTTACGTTTCAAGTCTTCCAAGTGTAAAACGACACAGTTCCAGAAAATTCTCTGTATGTGCTTGTGTCGCCTAACTTGTGAAGGGAGATTTTGATCACACATTCTGCGTAAATAGTTTCAAATGAAGTAATATACTTCGAAAATACATTTAAAGATGTAACAGCAATTTCAACAGTAGGAAAATCTTTAGCGAAGCACAATAAATTGTCAAATATTTTGAAGAAATTGTGTATGGTGTAGAGAGATAGAGATAGAGACATAGAGATAGAGAGAGAGACATAGAGATAGAGAGAGAGAGAGAGAGAGAGAGAGAGAGAGAGAGAGAGAAGAAAATTACATTACTGGCAGCGAATTGAGTGAATGCGAGAAGATAGAAAAGGAGAGTATTGTACCGAAACACATCAAATGATATGATAACAAGAGACTGAGTGAACAGACAGGGGAGAGGAGGGACTGCGAACGAGGTGTCAACGCGATGAGTATAGTAGGAGGGAAAAGACAAGAGGGTTACAGAAAAACTCGCTGAAGGAATGAACTTAGAGATTTTGGGGAGGTACACCAAACGTATGACGCTAGAGTACTTTAAAAATCGTGTTAGACCAGGTACTTGACGATGGCATTAAAACTGAACCGACGGAAAAGTCTATCAAAAAGGTTGATTCTTGTTCTCCATTCGCGAGGTGAATAACAAGTTCCCCTCAACAGCCACGGGCCCCCCCATTGATGTTAACATGATCTAATCTAACCAATTGTGAAGTCAATTGGATCTACTGGAAGTGGTTATTTACATATAAATACACTTCGGATCGGTGATAGACCATTTGAGTCAGCCAAAGGAAGAAATTTTATTTATTCCCTCTTTTCCACTCCCCTTGAAACTTATTTAGCGCTGGTCGGAGTGTAATCGCATTACTCGCCCCCAAAAAACACGTTTAGCTCTCACGCTTTGACGGCAGAATATTTTTCGTTATCGCGCGGTGCTCACAGTCGAAGCGCTTTGAGCGCCTGCGGTCGAATCAAAACGAGAAGGCAGGTCGCCCTTAAAATTTCGTATCAGTGCGAAGATCAAAGCGGAAACGAGATGGAATGAAAATAAGGGGTTCCCATCGGGGGCCCACTTTGTTGTATCACTTTGGAACATATCGTAAAAACGTGTATCAATATTCATGACTTGCTAGTCGTTAAGCTGGTAAAAATCCCAATAACCGGAGAATGACAATTTATTTCCATATTCTAACGCCTCCTCAACTGTAAAGGACTTTTAGCGCGCTTTTGGACTAATTTGCAGAAGGGAGATGTATATTTATAAAATTGGGAAAAGCCGTCCTTTTAGAAAATTAAGCTGATGGTAAACCTATTAACTTTGCATATTGTACCCTAGTCGTTTAAAAATTCAAATATTCCCTTCACTGCACCTTCTGAGGTATCCCAGGAGTCCCAGTTTGACCCGCCTGCTTTTAACCATCATTGAAAACGCTGCAAATGATTACACAACCGTTATTCTCATTGACAGTTCTCACACCTCCGAGACCCATCCCATTCGATTCAGCATCAAAAACATCAATAAACGACACGAAACATGGCCTGACTACAATTACATTTTCCAGGCGTCTGTAGGCAATTGGCACGATGTGACGAGTCGAGCCGTCGGGAGTTTGGATTGAGATGGACGAAAGTAAAGATGATGAAACGATTACTTTCGCTGTATTGTCCCGCGAGTTCTTTCAATTAGTAGACTTTGGCTCAATATAATTACTGTAATTTCACTGTTTTCGGTCTTGACGTACACCTTTGAGACTCGTTCAAACTCGACTCGGTATTGCGGATTTGGAATCCGGATGCCTTTGTATAACGTAAAGTGTTAGATTTTGAGGAAACGGGGGGGTTAAAAAGTATTCACGACCTAAAACATAGGTGTACTACTTAGAATTAATAATAAACAAAAAAACTTCTCCTAAATCGTTTTTTCCTTCGGCATTTTTGATAATTCATAATCAACCTTGTTTTGATTCGTTTTGGGTCGACTTAACTGAAGCCCTCATTTTAGCGATGAGACTAGTTTAGCTCATGGTAATCTGCCCACTAAACATCGATTTCATTACGCCTTCTCTCAGTCGCTCTCACACACCTCTCCAAATGGTCTCAGAATCCCTTGCAACCTGAAGTAAACTCGCAATTATTCTTCTGCAAATTGCATGACGTTCCTCTCCATCTCATAGGGCTCAAGAAATTGAAATTAGAGGACGCTTTATTAAGAAAAGTTTCATACGTTTTTTAATTTGTCAAGCAGTGTGTTGGAATTGTAGCTCTGTTTATGAAGCAGCGTACAAATCAGAATATGCGTAGTAGTATCTTTACTTCGCGGGAAAACTGTCTCATTTTATTTTAATGTTGCTGCAGCACGTAATGTATGAGGGCCTCGAGAATTCAACTATTTATTCAGAACCGGATAGAAATGCAAGTTATCATTCCTTCGTTTGCAAGTAAAAATGAGCTTTTCCTCCACCTCACGCACTCCCTTTACGCATACTTCACTCCGTATTATACACACGTCCTCATTTCGCACCTCTCTCCTTTTAAACTCTCCTCTCATTTCCATTGATACATCTCGGATATCAGCGTAAATAAAAACGGAGTCTTTATGAAAGAAGGAAGCGCCCGTCTCGAGGCATCTAGGGCGGACTCGCAACAAAATGAGTCTGTTGGTTATTCTTCAGAGATAAAGAAGAAGGGGGTGGGGAGGGGGGGTGAAAAAAGCCAACCAAGGGCTTCACAAACGAAGAGTAACGAGTTTTCAAAGGACTAGGAGTGAAGAGGGCAAGAGAAAGTAAACCAGCTGAGTAACTGTTTTTTAAAGTAACGCGTAACATGAATCAACCCAACACGCAACACAAATCAACCTCCACAGAGACTGGAAATTGTAGTTTCATGAAAAAGGAGCGATATGACGTACTTCCAACGTGAAAACATTAAAGTCACTTCGAGGTGCTCTTGAGCCAAGAGGCACATTATGTCCGCACTAACGAAAATACGATGCATCCCCCGCTCCCCCGTATTTTCGCTCAGCCGATTTCTACGAAAGCATTTACGAGGGACGAAGTTTCGGTACTATCTGTACCTACCCTGTGCGTTTCATTAAAATCCTCAAGGCCGTTCAATTGAACAATTATTCGTTGAACTACATTTTCAGGTGCCATTACACTCGAGGGATGTTATTTTTGGAGGTTTGACGACACGGATGGCCTGCTGGTGGAGCCAACCTACCCCCTGTCTCATGATTGGAAGTTGCAAACGGCCAAATTGACGCTCTTTGGTGAAATCGCCACACACGATTGGTATTTTCGGAAGTTGGGCGATATCCATCTAGGTTATGAGTAGCCTGTCATAAAATTGTATGTTGCTTCTAGTCCCAATTGACGGCTGCTGAATATCACCGACCGACTGAATAGTGAGCAGAGCGTGGGTGGATATTTTAAAGGTGGAATTGGAAAAAAAACATTCCTTGTGACCATCTTGTTTACAGGTAAGAGCAGTGTTTCCCAATGTGTTACCCCACACAGGGGGCAATTTATAATTTTTTTTACACCACTCTTTCGCTCCGAGTTATTTAAATGCAATGTTAGATTTTGGCGCAAAATTGAGCAATAAAGCAATTTTTCAAACAGTGATGTAAATAATTATCAGATACACTCAAATCTATCATTTCTGTTTTGTTAAGTAACAAATAATTTGTTTAAAATTATGAGCAGGGGGAGGGGGGGGGGGCAAACAAAAATTTAGGAATGTAAAAAGTGGGACTGTGGAATTGCTACACACGGAAGCTGAACGGCGGAACTGCTAGATGGAACCAGCGACCCCCAGTTATGAGAAGGTGCCGATAGTGCATCTGGCGATTCGATAGTCTTCAAACGCTTCGAAACGAGAACAAACTGGAGGTTTTAACGTCGAACCGAAAACTATACCGTTTTAATGTAATTTGGCTTACATCTTTGTACAAAAAGTGGTCGGAGAAATATTTACGCAGAGCAATATAACAGATACTGAGTGACTGATCATGGCCAGCAAGTTTGGTCTAAGCGAAGCAGTTGAAGCAATTTTTTTCCTAACGTTAAAACAATGTTTAAAAATTGTTGATTCTGAGACCTCTTGCTTCTAAGTTTATACGATGTCCAGGAAAAAGGGGAAGAAATCTCTTTTCTTTTCCTTGGTTCTACGAAGAAGAGAGGAAAGTTACGTAATCGGCTGGAAAAAAATTTTCAAATCTTTATTCAGAACTTACTGAGTGTAAAAAACACGATTTGCGAAAATGGTTTGTGTGCTCGTAAACGCGATTGAGAGACAACAGCTGATCAGGCACAGGCTGAAGTAGGGGGGATCATGAGCTTGGGCCTTTCCCAGGTGCGTTCATGTTATGCCGCAGGGAAGTCCACAGTCGGCACTCCTTTAGACAAAGGGATTCAGTTTAGCTTCCAACGACAACGAATTTCCTCTTTTGGACTTTCCAAAATGTCCTTCCCTCCTTCGATTTACCTCCTTCCCCAACACACACAGCTCTTCCCAGATACAATCGTCTCCCAGCGCTCACGCAGACATTCGTCTATCAAAACTCACGCCAGTCACAGCTCTACAGTTTCCTGCTCAACCAGCTCACACTTTTTCCATATCATGAGAGCAGCCCAATAGATTACCATACATTTCGACAAAAATCTAGTTTCCTTGTGAACTCCGCTCAAATCTTGCTAAATTCTTCTGAAAAATTTAGGTGGTACTCCAACCAAGTACCTATGCGATGAGACTCATGAAATATACAGGGGTTACCCCAGAAATTCCAAAATTTCAACCATCGCCGTTTCACATACTACCATTTCTAAAAGTTGGACAAGACTGGAAAAATTATTTTTGCCCTTATTATCGGGTTTATTCCCTCATTAAATCCACTGTGCACCAATTCACGGTCAGGGCATGAGTACGAGTAGCACAATAAAATCCGGCTCTGTAAGCGCCAATGATGTTCCAAATGAACTGAATGGAAAATAAATTGAGGTGGTAGAACACAAGTGAAGTGACAGAGAAAAGGAAAGTTGTGTGATGCGGCGCAACTGATATGTTTGAGGCATACCCCGGACGTAACCAGTTATCATTAAATTAAATAAGGTAACAGAAAAAAGAGCCTATTGTAATCGTCACAGTAGGTTTTTCAGTACATCGATAGCGCGAACGCTAGGACAAACGACTGGATCAGAAAAATCAACGATTCTAAGCGGAGCTTTGAAATATGAGTTGTGTCGCATGTTGTTTTTTTAATTGCATCACTGGTGAATGTGGTTCAAGCGTCGGAACTGTGGGGGGACAGCAATCAAGCTTACCCGTGTAATGAAAGCGACCTCCGGTAAACGACGAAAAGATGGCCATAACGGCTTCGGACAGTCAGTTTTGAAAAGTGATATGTTGCTCTCCACGCACTGTTTTGTGTGTTTGTTTTAGTGAGTCAATATTTTCAATAAAGTAAATGGAAAATGTCGATCTGAATATCTCGTTAGTTCGGTAGCCCTTACGAATTTTATGTTATATGAACTGTAACTTTATCAAACAATTAAAGTGCCATGTTTGTGGAAATCTGAAACCAATTGCATTCCCTCAAGATATGATGGGACACGGTAACGAAGATATTTACGCAACGAGATTTCCTTTGCAGGGCACAACTTCCAGCTGAATGCATAATGAACACAATGAACTTATGAACCGGGGACAGAATAAATAGAATCGATCTTCTAAGGGCACAATTAATAAAACAACACACACCAATTAATAATTCTTCCGAAAATCGTTTACTTAACGTTCCTTAGCTCTACTTAGTAGAGAGATAAGTTGTGTGAACGACCAAAAAAGCGGATTTGTCCTGCGACATTACACGTTACATTTCGAAAAACACCATTTAAGAACATACTCGTAGTTTGCGGTTTATATATCGGGGCTATAGATATCATAGTGATCGAGCACTAGATTTTTTTAATCATGAACGGTCAGAACGACAATACAAATGACATGATAACACCATCAAATTTTCATTCGTTGAGCACATTGTGTTCGGGGGAAACCCCGAAAACCTCGAACGATGAACCCGGGTTTGCCCCACGCAGCCCCCAGAACGCGGGGACTTCCCCGTTACACCGAATCCAGGTATATGGACACTCTGGCCGCCCGTCATCATTCTGCTTTCTACAGCCCGTACGTCTTGTGCGCGATTCTAACCCGATAACCCGAGTCTCGTCAGTTTTACCCTCGTTATCCCCAGTGAAACGTGTCGCGTCTCCGCCTTAACGCTTAACATTTTTCTGTGATCAAGTGTTTACGTGTTCATTACGGTCGTCAACAGTTACCCTCGGTAGTTCACGCATATTACGAGTGTGTCGCCCCTTTGTACAATACAGTCCTCCTCGCGCTCACCGAGTTTATCTTGTTTTATAACTCTCACCCTCTCGTGCACCCAACATTTGGTCCTCCGGGCCGGATAACTCAGTAACGTCGCACAACCAGGTCCGAGGTATCTGAAGATGGTCGGCACCCGCAGCCATGATTCAGCCGAAAGTCCGGCGCCTACTTCGTTGCCGCCTCATGCAAGTGAGTTCTGTAGCTTTGAATTGCTGTACAAAATAGCTTGGGATCTCTTGACGCATGTGTCAGCTATGATGGCGTCGCTGACTGGAGACGAAAGTTCACAGTCGCTGCAGAATCTTCGCAATAATCTACACGTAGCCAGCCAAAAAAACATTCGAGGCAGCTTCCCTTCCCTCTCCGACCAACCCTCTGACTCGTCCACCCGAATCGCCGCATTAAGGGAGAAGCACTTTGGCTTGTGAAGGAGAATGGAAGAGCAGGCTACCTCTGCATCCGCTCCTCAACAGGCACCTAAGTCTGATATGGAGCTGCACAAATTTCTATGTGACACCGTTCCGGTATTTGACGGAGATATCACACAATTTCCCAATTTCCGACGAATGTTTGATGACGCAGTGCATAATATGAATATCCCTGCACCCAAAAACTCACTGTTCTGAAAGATCGTCTCAGGGTCAACCGCGTTTGTTGGTTGACCGTATTGGCTAATCAAGACGCTGATTACGACTCTGCTTACCAAGCCCTATGTGCTGAGTACGTTAACCCACGTCGCCTCGCTTACTCTATGATGGACCAATACATCAATATCACAGGGCTACCTAGGCATCCAAGCCCAGAAAATATAGCCGCCCTCCGCATAGCAGCGAGCAACGCGCTACGAGCGTTACATAATCTCCAGTTACCCGATCTCAACAGTTTCATGCAGTTTTATGAATTGTATCGCCGCCTCACCCTGAACTCAAGGAAGACTTCCAGGAAGGAGCTGCCTAACCCCGACTACGTTCCTGAACTGCACGATATTGAAGAATTCCTTCGTCAAGCAGAAGAGAAACTTAGAGCCAAGTTATCTGCGGCCCCCCGATTCGCCCCAGAACAAGCTCAGTGGACAACTGTACGCAATGGAGCGCGCCCCTCCCCTCGCGTACAGACACGCTTTCCAAGGATGGCAAACTCTTACGCTACACTTCAGGAATATGAAGATACAGGTGAGAATGGACACATCCTTTCTGATCAGTTTGAGTCATGTGCTTGTCAGGTGGCGAGGAAACAACCCCCATTACGTTACCCTTATCCGCATGATCGTCATTCCCGTTCAAGTGTGCCTCCTCGCAACAACCTTCGGCAGGGGCGCCGTTCTGGCCCGTTCCCATGCCCAGTATGTGATGGTAACCACCCATTAAGGGGCTGTCCTTCCTATCAAGCCTTTTCTCCTGCTGAGAGACGGAGAATAGTGGAAGAGGCCAGGCTGTGCTTCAATTGCTTGGCTACCACTCATTCTATAGACCATTGCACTAGCAGAGGCACGTGCTTCAAATGCAATAGGCGGCATCACACGAGTTTGCACTCAGAACCCCAGGGTAGTTTTAACGCAGCCCCAGCAGCCGGCCACCATTCTCACTCAAACTACGAATGGAGGCCCAATCAGCAGCGCGAGGGAACATTTAGGCCTATATCACCAGGCCAGCAAATGCAACCCTTTCGTCCCAGACCCCTGACGCCTAATACACTATCTGCTACCGTTATGCCGACCCAATACAACCAATCAGCGCCTTATCCATCAAGGGAAGGGTCCCATGGAGGTCGTGTCTCAACTACTTTCAGAGGTGAAAGCCCAAGTAACGATGCGACAACCCAACATTATTCCACGTCCCAAGATATATGGCCTCCATTGACAGCACCCGTGTCTGCCCCATCCACCTCTTATCAACCTCAACCGTCCACAAGCAGATCCTTGAATGACTGAGAGCTAGGCCGGTTGGAGCCCTTTCACTCTACCACTGCATGCCCCAAGCCCATTCTAAATACTCCACGAAAGTACTCCATCATTCCTACCGCAGTGGTCAGGGTCTTAGCACCATCAGGTTGGCTCCAACTGAGGGCCATTCTTGACACTGGTTCGAAATTAATCTCATTTTCTCAAGCAGCTGTGAAGAAAAAGTGGTATCCACCCTTTCCCCTGTACCCCTGTGAACATCTCCGGCCTGGGCGGCAATTCAGCCTCTATGACCCGCTCTCAGGTCGCTCTTATCGTATTCCAGCCGTATAAGCTTCCCTTCGTGGTGAACGCCAGTGTTGTGCCCCCAAACAACAAGCCTAAGTGCCAACTTCTCCCACTTCCACGCATCCCTTATTGTCGCGAGAGCAGAAACCTTGCTGACCCACTATATTATGCTCCAGCGCCAGTGGACATCATCTTTGGTGGAGACGTGTTTGAGGAGGTGGATCTTAACTGTACCATCCGCCTTCATCCCAAGGTCCCACTCTACGCCGTTCAACCCTTGGGTGGTTGGTCTCTGGCGCCCTTCAATGCTCGGAGTGGATAAAAGGGTGCGCTTCAAGCTTCCAGAATCCTGTTCATCTGTCCACACCATTGCCAAGTGCCCAGCGCAGCCTCCCACAACAAGAGCTCCAGTCTTACAGCCACTGCAGAGCAACCCCAGTTTGGTCCAACCCCCAAGCCTTTGAACCAGCCTTCAAACCCTAACAGCAAATAGGGAACTATCCACATTACTTGAACAATTCTTTACCTTGGATGAACCTCCATCAGCTTCCCCATTTACGCCAGAAGAGCTCAGGCAGAGGACATTTTCTTCGTTCCACTAGGACCTACAAACGGGCGTTTTGTCGTTCGCCTACCCTTCAGGTATGACCCACGAATACTAGGCGATTCAAGGGGCACAGCACTAAATAGGTTCTTTAAAATTGAAGCCAGGCTTCAAAATAACCCAGATTTGAAACAAGGTTACCACGATTTTATGCGAGATTATATTGATCAGGGGCACATGGTAGCCATCAAACGCCCCTTGCCAGGCACTCCTGCATATTACTTACCTCATCACGCCGTTCACAAGGCAGGCAACTCAGCCACTAAGATCAGGGTGGTTTTCAATGCTTCCCAGGCTTCCTCCTCTGCTCACTCCCTCAATGACTGTCTCCTACCTGGACCCCGACTACAGCTCGACATTCGCTCTGTAATTACCCACTTTCGCAAGGATAGATACGTCTTTATGGCTGACATTCGACAGATGTTTCGGCAGATTCAGCATCCTCCGCAAGATTCTGAGTTTCTTCGCATTGTTTGGAGATTCTCACCTGACTCACCGCTGCAGGATTATGCGCTCCGAACAGTGACCTATGGCACAGCTTCAGCTCCGTGGCTTGCATGCCGTGTTCTACGAGCCCTGGCTGATTCCGCTCCTCTCAACCTTTCTGCAGGAGCCCAGATCTTACGTGAAAGGACTTACGTGGATGACATAAATGGTGGAGGCTCTTCTATCCCCTCAGCTATTCGTGCCCGAGATGCAGTAATAGAGCTTCTTCGCAGTGCTCAGATGGAGCTTCGCAAATGGGCTGCTAACCACCCTGTCTTACTCGAAGGTCTTCCAAAGGAGCATCATGCCCCTACAATGCCTCTAGAGCTCACCCTCCCAGGTCCAGAGACTGAAAACTCTTTGAAGCTCTTAGGGATGTGCTGGGACCCCACACGTGACGCCTTCTATTACAAGGTGCGTCCAGTAGAGCAAGTAAGGACAAAACGACAGCTATTTTCCCAGATAGCTCGCCTGTATGATCCTCTCGGTTGGCTTACACCCGTCACACTCTTCTCACGGTTAATTGGTCGCTCTATAGCACATGGGCAGTTCGGCTGGGATGATCCCTTGCCTCAATCTGTACAGAACGCATGGGAAAGACTTGCTCAATCGTTGCCAATCGTATCCAATTTTTGTGTTCCCCGACATTTACCCACAACACCAGGTCTATCATACTTGGTAGGGTTTTCAGATGCCTCTGAAAGGGCCTATGCAGCATCAGTATACCTCGTCACCTTTGGGGAAAATACCCCGAGACCAGTTCTAGTATCTGCTAAATCAAAATTAGCACCAATCGGGCGTAAAAGGTCCACCATCCCGCGATTAGAGCTCTGTGGTTGTGTGATTTTGGCTAAACTCTTGGACTACCTTCATCCACTCTTTCCACACATACCTGCAACCAACGTCCTTGCCTTCACAGATAGCCAGATAGCGCTTGCGTGGTTAACTGCCAACCCGGCTCCTGCATGGAAAACCTTTGTGGGAATCGAGTAGCTGAAGCTACTCGCCTTGTGCCTCCCTCTCAATGGTTCCATGTCCGATCTCAATTCAACCCTGCAGACTGCGCCTCCCGAGGTCTTTCCCCTCAAGACTTGTTGAACCACGCCCTCTGGATAGAAGGGCCAGATTGGCTCAAAGAAACCCCATGGGTTGGCGGCGCAATCGTGCCAGAGCATCGTTACAACTCCTGAGGTAGCCACGGAAGCTTGTCAGTCACCTTGCTCCAACGTTAGTACTGTTCTCATGGCTGATGACACTTCCGAGGAAATGGAGGGTGAGCATCTTCCTTCTCTCGTCTGCTCCGCACTGTGGGTTGGATTGTTCGATTTTTACAGAGAACTCAAGAGATCCATCTTCCCAGGCACTGAGCCGACATTCACCGCCTAGCGGGCTAACCCTCACAGTGCAAGAACTGGCTAAAGCAGAGGAACTGCTCATTCGTCGAGCTCAAAGGGTGGGCCTGGCTTCCTTGTTGAAGGAAGTTCGCAATGGTTCCTTCAGTCCCACCTAGCGAGATCTCTAGGTGCCTTCCTAGACGGAGTCAGGAATATTACGTGTTGGAGGGCGTTTGGCTCGTTCCCTGAAGAATATTCCGTGCGTCACCCTGCTCTGCTTCCTAGTGATCACCCTTTGACCCGTCTTTTAATTCGAGAGGCTCACGAGTCAGAACTTACACGCTGGACCTTTGGCAACCCTTAGTTTTCTGCGTCAGCGCTACTGGATAGTAGATGGAAAGCGCATTGTTCGGCGACAGCTTGTTGCATGCAACCGTTGCTACTCCTTAAAGCCTCAGCCCTTCGAGCCTCCCATGGGTCATCTCCCAACTGCTCGCACTATTGCGACTCCTCCCTTCTATACTGTAGTGAGTAGATTATGCAGGCCCATTTGTGCTTTCCAGCAATTCTAGCAGAACAAGGCGATCCGCCTCTTCTCAACACCTGAACAAAAAATACTACCTCGTTGCCTTTGTGTGTTTCTCCTCAAAGGCTGTGCACCTCGAGTTCGCTTCAGCCTATCCTGCTGCCTTCATTGCAGCTTACCGGCGATTCTGTGATCGACGTGGCAGCCCTCTCATGTATATTCGGACAATGGCACAAACTTTGCGGGCACTGCTTCTGAAATGAAGAAATTGAAGGCCCTAATTTCAGGAAACCTCCATAGAAAAGCCATCTCCTTGGAAGCGAGTATGCATGGGACAGAATGGCACTTCATTCCGCCATCGGCCCCTCATTTTGGAGGGTTATGGGAGGCGGCAGTAGAAGTCACCAAAGCGTCTACTTGCCAGGGTTTGCGAGGCAGCACCTTACCTTAGAGGGGTTCATCTCCTCCTGTCACGGGTTGAAGCAATACTCAATTCTCGCCCTCTCACTGTCCTTTCAACCTCTGCCAATGACCCACACTTCCTCACTCCCGGTCACTTCCTTATACTTCGCCCTCCCATTGCTCCCGCTGCAATTTCATCCCCTCCTCAACTTTTTTCTGGTCCATTAGAGCCCCATAGACAATCCAACTCCCAGCCCCCAGTCCTCAGTCCGGTCGCTCCACCACTACAACCAGCACTACTTCCAGCATCTTATGACCTTTCTCTCAATCCACCACTGGTGTCCAACAACACTCTAGATGAATCAAAGAGTCTAGGCTCACAGTACCGCTCCGTAATTCAATTGGCAGCCGCTTTCTGGCGCAGATGGCGAACAGTACCTAACCACTCTTCAGACAAAGGCTAAATGGACATGCCCTGAAGGCCCAAAACCACACATAGGACAGGTAGTTCTACTCATGGATCGCAACCTTTACCGCCTACGGAGTGGCGCCTACTGGCAGTTGAAAGTCTCTCAGAAGATGGTGGAGGATTGCACGAGTTGCCACTGTTCGTACATCAATTGGTACACTCACCAGGCCTCTTCGAGAAACTCTGCCTCCCAACGCAGTGATAGCTTCCATCTTCAGTTCCGCTCACCAGGGATTCCTGCATCACAATGATCCTACAACCTACTTCAAGATACTCGACTCCGCACCCTGACTTCTCAACAGTTTCACCTTTACCATGCTGCAAATCTGCCACTGGCAGCGGCGGGAGCATGTTCGGGGAAACCCGAAACCCTCGAACGATGACCCCGGGTTTGCCCCACGCAGCCCCCAGAACGCGGGGACTTCCCCGTTACACCGAATCCAGGTATATGGACACTCTGGCCGCCCGTCATCATTCTGCTTTCTACAGCCCGTACGTCTTGTGCGCGATTCTAACCCGATAACCCGAGTCTCGTCAGTTTTACCCTCGTTATCCCCAGTGAAACGTGTCGCGTCTCCCCCTTAACGCTTAACATTTTTCTGTGATCAAGTGTTTACGTGTTCATTACGGTCGTCAACAGTTACCCTCGGTAGTTCACGCATATTACGAGTGTGTCGCCCCTTTGTACAATACAGTCCTCCTCGCGCTCACCGAGTTTATCTTGTTTTATAACTCTCACCCTCTCGTGCACCCAACACATTGAATTATCAAATATTTCGTCAACTATCGACTTTAGCGCAGTTTTATCCTCATAGAGTGCGTTCATATAAAGCTACTACGTTCGAAAATTACGCAGGTAGTCTGAAACGTTACTTAATAATCGTTCAACGATGGCCGTGAAATAATCAGGAGCAACGAGAGAAATTCTGTAACTCGAATTTTTTCGCGGCCTTTGCCCTATAAATTATGAACAATAAGTACGAACAATCTCATAAAAATCGTTGGCAGTCGCGCCACTTACCCACAACCGGGCAATACTAAGCTAAGCACGACTTTTAGATCCAGGGACCTGTTTCACAATAAGCTTGTAATATAAGTGAAATTTACAAGTTTACGAGTGGTAGTATTGTGAGTACTTGTAATTTCTGTTTCACAATGAGATGCCTCCAACTGGTATTACAAGAATAAGTTCACCAGTAACTTATGAAAACTACTCGCCCAGCTGATGACAATCTACAGGTCAGCTGGTCAAACAAACGTGAACTCACCATTCCCGCTCCCGCTCCCGCATCTTTATCGCGACCCTTCACTCGTCGTCGCGTCCCTAAATGTTTCGCCATACCTACCTATTGAAGATGGGCAAAAGAGAGGACAACAGCGATTACAACTGTGCGTTCTCGAAAAGGTGAAGCTCTGATTGATTCCGAGGATCATTTCGTAGAGGTGACATCAACCAAGTGCGAATATTATAGCCGGAATCCCCAAGCAATACGAAATTGCCAAACGTTCCGTCGTGATGGCTGGCAATCGACTGTTTCTCAGCACTCGATTGTCGTGCACACTTCCGGGCCAGTTCACGAAAAAAAACTGACCTGACGCTTCGCAAACGATCATGCAGTTCAAATTGCGGTCAACGAATGCTGTCTCATGCTTCGTGGGTGAGTGGAGCTTGATTAAACTGCTATCAATAGCCCCACAGACACGAGGAAAACCAGCTATGCTGAAAAAATTGTGCCAGCTAAACGGTTCAAACGAGGCTACTTCAGAGGTGAATGAGACTATCATTTGATTCAAAGCCGATTTAGTGAAAATTAAGACAAGAAATAAAAATAACACTTATACTCGTAACAGCAAGATCAGGTTACGACACGACGCAATACCAAACCCAAGCGAAGCGAGAACAGGAATGACGGACGACGCGAAGCCGAGAGACAGAGTAACCAAAAAGGGAACTAAATCTACCTGAATATTTGGTAATTGGATGGTAGGGTGCGCCACACATTACTTATACGAGTCAAGTTGTGCATAAGGACTATATCCCTAACCACCGCAATAAACAAACATTCAGGGTCAATTATTCGAATGAGCAAATAGTACTCCAATGCAAAAGAGCCAGCAGGCCCAAAGTACTAGTCGCTCAGATCGACTTTTCATGAGACCAGCAGCCCTAATGGTTCTCAAAATTCGAACTATGCCTCACTTTGGGGACTTTATTACGACAAATTGTTCACTTCTTCTTCAATGTTTTGTGGCCAAGTCACCATTCTGTTGAATAGCCGGACGTTAACTGCAGCCACAACTTTCTTCACACAGCGAGAAACGGTTGCTTTGCTGACACCATGCAAGTCTGCGACGGCGTGGAACTGGGCACCATTTCCTAGCCAGTGAAGTGCCACGCACACCTGCTGGTGCACGGATAGCCAATATTTCCAGTGCGTTGTCCGATTTGTTCAACTAAGAATGCGATTTTGTCGGAAGTCATACGGAATCTTTCATTGCACTCTAATTCACTCAAAATATCTGGTGCGTTGCAACACACAACTTTCCTTAGCTCTACAACAATTCACTTTGTACATCGCTAATTCTACTTACTCAATTCATTTATCACTCAGTTCCTTTGAACTTGGTCAAACACCACGTCACACCAGCAGGAAGCGGTAGTGCTTACAGTTCAGGAATTTATTGTGCTGCTCATACCTCATTATGGGACCATTATTGAGCAATCGGTACACAGAAAATTAATGAGGCTGTACACGAATTTTTTGAAGAGGGATAATAATCACTTTTGCAGAGTAATGGGTAATAACTGTTAGAACTGGCATTAAGCGAAACGGCGGTAGTTGAAATTCAGGAATTTCTGAAGTGAGCCTCATGTACCTCATGAGCGTTTTTAAACACTCACACTTTAGGTATTGGATTGTACTACAATACCAATCTTCTTTAAATTTCTACTAACATCCCAGCGGAGTTTATAAGGAAAAAACTACTCTCGTCATTTTCCCACGAATGGAAATTTTATGGTGTGATTGCCATATTGGGAGCTATCAATATAAAAAACTCAATTAAATCGTTTTTGAGAAAAAAAGTTTGTGTTTTGATCACTATGATGACTATAGTTTAACTTTCGGTGGATTTTGCTCATACCCTTATTTTGGCGTCCCATAGTAACCTGCTGGATAGATATCATGTTTGAGGGGATTTGGTACGGTCGTTTTCTCTAAAAACCACTCTAAAACCGATTACGTCGAAAGTTTTGGCAATTTATTGTGCTGCTCTCGTCATTTTCTCATAAAAAGGAATTTCATGGTATAGTTGCCATATTGGGAGCTATCAATATAAAAAATTTATTCAAAATCGTTAGAGCTGTTTTTGAGAAAAAAATATTTAGTGTTTTGATCACTATGATAACTATAGTTAAATTTCGGTGAATTTTGTTCATATCCTTATTTTGGCGTCCCATGATGACCTGCGGGCTAGATATCAAGTTTGAGCTGATTTGGTACGGTGGTGTTTTCTAAAAACCGTTCACAGACACACATACACACAGACCATTTTCCCAAATAGTGTTTTTCGGACTCAGGAGGGTCTGAAACGTAAAGATTTGAGGAAAACTCAACATTTTTTTCCAGCCGATCACATAACTTTCCTGTCTACTTTGTAGAGCCAAGGAAAGTAAAAACTAAAGTTCACTCTTGCATCGAACACTTTTCTTCGTCGTAGAGGACGACGCAAATGATTCTCTCAGCCTACTTGAAAATCTTCGTCGAACTCAGAATCACCAAATA
Organism: Pachypeltis micranthus; assembly: GCA_020466155.1. Taxonomy (NCBI): domain Eukaryota; kingdom Metazoa; phylum Arthropoda; class Insecta; order Hemiptera; family Miridae; genus Pachypeltis; species Pachypeltis micranthus. The sequence continues at coordinate 11,409,037 of CM035772.1, forward strand.
ACAAATCTTCTAGCATTTTGTCCCTAGGACAATTGATTTCAATATATAGGTTACCAAGAGCTGGTAAAATATTTACAAGGACTTGCTTATATTATTGGAGGTTTGATTTTACAAGACAAGATTGTGAAACAGCCTCCTTGTAAAACTACTAGTATTACAAGAGAATTCACTAATATTTCCGGCACTTGTAAAATGTTATTGGGAATCAGAATTTACAAGTTACCAGCGCATTTACTCGTAATAATAGTTACTAAATCATTGTGAAACAGGGCCCAGCATCCCCCCACCCTCTCAATATGTGACATTTATCGTTTCAAGACATCCGGATTCGAAATTTGCAATGTCCGTCCGCCGACCGGTTTTTATGCTTTTAACCTTTCTAAAAAAACCTCCTTTCGCACAAAATTCCCATTTGGTATCTAGTTGTGCCTGACAGCTCAGCAATCCGATCGGACGATCCCCAAGTGCAAAAAATTAACCAAAACGCAATGCTGGCACTTCTATAGCAATTAGGTCGTGTTTGGAATAGTTTTTAAAATATATTTTCCGATGCTGGGTCGAATAGAAAGTGCCTCAGAGATGTACGACTGAACCGAAACCAGACCGAAAACGGTGAAATTGAGTAATTATACTGGGCCAAAGTCTACTAATTGAAAGAGTTCGCGGGACAATACAGCGAAAGTAATCGGCCCATCATCTCACCCCAACCACCGACCAAACTCGTCGCGTCGTTCCTATAGCCAACCATGCGCCCACATGCGTCTGGAATAAACCATTTTCGTCGTTCTGTCAGGTCATATTAGGTATCGTTTACTGGTATTTACGATGTTGAATCGAATGACATGGGTTTTTGAATGTGTGAGCTGTGCTAGAGAATAATAAATCGTTGTGTAATAATTCACAGTGTTTTCGCTTCATAGCGGTAGGTTGTAGCTCGCAAAATGAACCGAGGGGAAAACACACAGGATTATTCCCTAGTGCAGCAAAATTAGCTGGATGTACGTGGAACTGAAGAAAATTACGTGATGCGTCACACCAGATATTATTTTTTTAATGGTCAAAGTTGCTTAATAGTCGGAATACCGCACTCTTTCAACAGTGAAATGAGCTAGGACAAACCTACTACGTCCTCCGAGAAACCTTCCTCTTTGTGTAGAACCGTCTCCTCCTCACACTTATCTCACATATCCACGGAAAATCCGAATTCCTTAATAGATTTTAACGCTTTTGGCCGCTTGTAAATCGACTCATTTCTCAGTCGGAATTCAAATCGTAGGATTTGAATAAACCGTAATTAATAGTCATCCGGAGCTTGTACTTACGAGTTTGAGACGGTTTTTTACTAGTACGAGCGCGAAGTTCTTTAGTTCTGGTTCCAGAGCGAGGTTACGCACTACGCGCGGGGTTCCTCCTTCCGAGTTTTGTCGGAAATCTGAATTTAACTACACAAAATCGCTTAGAATATTCGGAGGTGTAAGGGAAATTCCTTCAAGTTGAATATATTAGGGTAAGTTTCAAACTGTATGCAAATGTGTCAACTTGCGCTCGCTCGCCTTTTCCTGCAGTAACCAGCTAAACCGGCATTTCAAAAAGGTTAGGAATTTCCGAGAAAGTTAGTCAAATAACGGGAAAACAACTCTGGATAATGGAGGCAATTAAAGCGTTTCCATATAAATCCATAAACACGTGGAGGATTAGGAAGCGAGAATGATCGCTGTTGGAGAAATAATGAAAGGAACCAGCGGATATCGAGGACGTAAATAATTTTTTAAATTTTAGAGTTCCGAGTTTCAGAAGACCTTGCGAACTGCCCTCTGACTGAATATGAACTCAACGGTTCGTTTCGAGTCCTGTCACGAACTCAGCCTTGTTTCTTGGGCGGCGTGACTTATACTTTGCAGCAGGCGACACACGGAATCCTATTGAACTGTTTCGTTCTCGAAAATCTACTACTTCTGTCAGTTAGAGCTAAGTTCCTGATCTGCAAACTTATACTTGATACAATCAAAAATTTGACTGTAATTGTGGGTAAAAGAAGTCTGGGAAACGCTACTCCTAACAAGGCTCCGTGTACAGGTTTCTAGCTTGGGTTTAATCGAATGGTTTCGTGAAACTAGGAGCTGCAGTGCCATCAGCCTCAATTGCTCAACACAAAGTCCAACGTTACAGTACCATAACTCGGTTTTGGAGAAACGACTCAGTTTCGTCAAAAACGCCTCGATTTGGGCGAAATGCCTTTAGTTTTGGGGTTTTTGCACAACTGCTGGGTTTGTGACACATCTGACGCATTGCAGACTCACTTACTGGAAAGGCATTATGTTTTAGTTTTTCACATTGCCTAGCGAGGTTCGTGAAATCATTAGTCGATGCATTTCGCCAATACCAAGGTTTTCATAATTTATCACACCCAGGAAAAGCGGCAACCCTCAAGCTACTCAATGGCCATTTAAATGATCAGAGTGGATTAAATTACGCATGGTTTCTCAAAAAGGCAAAGTTCAACGGCATACATTCGGACCTATTGGACATTTCTCTCCATCATCCGACAGATTCAATCATGTTCATTTATATGTTTGAAGGTTGTCTGTATGCACTAACGTGCATTGATAGGTACACGCGTTGGCCTGAAGTAGTTTCACTCCAGGATTACTCGGCTGAAACGTCACTCGTTGGGTCAGTCGTTTTGGTATACCTGATAAAATCAAGGATATCTGACCTTGGAGGAAGACAATTTGAGTACTCGTTGTTCAAACGGTTGACATCATTTATTGGTACAGCTCATACTTCCACTTCTGCGTACAACCCGAAAGTCTACGGAATGATAGAGTGCTGTGGGGCTGTAGATGGAGTCCGCATCAGGTGTCAGGCGACTGAAAGATGGGTAGACGTTTTACCAACAATTTTGTTGAACATGCGAACGTCCACCAAAGAAGATCTGGGTTGTTGTGCTGCTGGAATAGTTTATGGGACAGGTCTTCGGTTGCCAATAGACTTCGTTGAAGATACACGTTTAGACACTCCAAGAACACCCAAATCATCGTTGATTAATTACGGCATATTATGAGAGATCGACAACCACAACCTGCTCATCACCATTCAGTTCATCTGATTCAGTTCATGGCTCAGGAATTTCGGTCTGGCCGATACCAAGGCGTTTCAACGAAACGGTTTACTGTGACTCCGCCGATAACGTCCTTTTGAAAATACTCACTTAAGACGTTCTAACTCTCCGTTATACTCTCATATCGAGTTTCATGGCGGTCCTTCGACATGAATGTGACTCGGCAAGCAATAGGGTTAGAGCAGTTTTGAATATAAAGTAGTTGGCATTGAGTGATCTTGGACTGCTTCGCAAATTAGTTGAATGAGACGGAACCGCTGGCTCCACAACTGGGAAACCCGCGTGGCCCTACCGTCCGAACGTCAAACCGCGATCCGATTCCGAGTTTCCGCGCTGAGGAAGGAAGAGGAAATAATTGGAGTAACCAAAACAGCGAGTCTCGATAGGGTTCTACGGCCGAGTCAAATGTCTCTAAGGTCCGGCTGTATGGCAAGTGGTAAAGTCATTTCTTACTCGCCATGTGTGGCGCACTCGTGGATTTCTCATTTAGGTAGTGATGCGTCTTGAAAAATCGAAAACTATTTCTTCCAATTTCAGTCAGTTGGCCCTGGCACGAACCGAGAAACATTTCGGAAGACTCCACGAGTTCATAAATACGAATCTTCGTCCGTTTTCTTACAACCTACCCATCGTACTTGTTACTTTCTTAATCCTAAGAGGTCTGCTACTAATCGGCTGAGAAGAAAACTGAGCTTCTTTGTCACCTTAATGTTTTAAAGCCTTTAAAGGCTTTGTTCAAAAAACGATATTCAGAAAAACCACTGAACCGAATCGACTCAAATTCCAAAAGTAGCCTGCAGATTATCCTGGGACGCAAATAATAAAACACGAGTTCGGACGACTGCACTGGTCGAATATATTTTGAATGTGTGTGACTATTTGCATCTCTCTACCATTTTCTACGGTTTTTTTCGTCGCTGACTCCGTAAACACCCTCAGTTTGTTTTCAGTTAATCAAGCTTCGCTGTGCATCTTTGATTTTCCAAGGTTCCAAGTTTTGTAACTTTCTAGCGAGATACTAATAGCACCTAAACCGTTGAACAATAAGCTTAACATATAGGAGGACATTCCGCGCTGATTCTGACAGTTCCTCCACACACTCCTCTGCCCCAATAACGAAAACAAAACCTTATGATCTTCAAACAATACCGAACATGAATCAAAAAACACCGATTAGCCATTTCCCTCCAAAGTTCACAAAACTTAAAATTTTTCCTGGGGATACGTTGACCTGAGTTGTGGTCCACGTAAAGTGGTGTCTGATGATGTACGGCTTGTATATATCGTACATAAATAAATGTTGGCAATGTGCGTGTTAATTTATGGATAACCGCACTTACTTATTTCTCTTCGAAAGGATCAAGAAAATCACTTACGTAGTATCTGAAAAACAACGAGAGAATAAATTAGTACAAATCATCAAACCGCTATTTTGCACCAGAAGTGGTATTACAAAACGAGAATCCCTCAAATGTTGACAAAAATAGCTGCTGCAACGCATCACACCACTTTCTTCAGCACGCGTCCTGGCTACTCTTTGAGCTTAATTGAAATATCAATGCTGCAATAAATGTTCGTCGAAACTTTTGCTTATTTATTGTGCGGTTACCTTCATTTTCTCTCAAACGACAATTACAAATCATCATTGTGTTATTTGGATCTCGTTTTGGTTCCTCTGGCCAGCTAGTTTCGCTCATACCGTTATCAAATTTTGGTTGATTTGGTAGATCCATTATTTTGCGATTTAGTTCGGAGAGACAAAAACAGACCATTTCGTTCGTATGAACTGTAAGTAACTGTTTACCAAGTTCAAATGAATGGGGACATCCGTGAAAATCATCTAGACTTAGGCAAGTTGTGTGATGGAACGCGCCAGATATTTTGAAACGCCGTCAGTGGAAGAATAAGGTGCCGTTAGTTTCGAAGCAAGGCGGACAAGGAGGTGCCAGAAGAAAGGGTCATAATGTTCCTTCCTCGAGTGCCCTTAGGAGAGCGAAAACATATTTAAAATGAGCCACGGTAGCCTCAGCTGGCGTTAGGATGAAGTATATACCCGGAGAGAACGGAACGGAAGAAGTAGCGTCCCAGAGCTAACATTGTTTGCGTGGATTTCCACCTTCAGAAGCTCATTAGGTTCACAGAATTCGTTTACATATTTCATTTCGTAAGGATCCCATCGCGAGCGGGATTATTCTTTCAAGTCGGCATTCGTGTGAATCACCGGCAAATGTTACATTCGTACTCTTGAGTGTTTACGGCCGTCGCCACGCCCTTGGGAACGTTTAAGGCGTGAGCGGTATTTTATAAAGAGGAAGTCCGAGCTATTTGCTTATTCCTCGCCGCCAACTCCGAAGGAAAAAAAAATGCCTGGATGTTTGAGTTTTACTTTTATCAATCTACGAAGTAGGAAGGAAAACTGTAACCGCCTGAAATGTTTTTTCGAGTTTGGCTGTGCGTGTGGTTAGTTGGGGGAGGGCCGGCAGGATTGGTCCAATTTGATATGTAGCTTGCAACTGCCGTAGTGATCAAATCACAATATTTTTAAACCAAAATTCAATTTTTTTAGCACACAGTTCCAAACGACAGAATGATCATTTGTGGTAACTTTTTTTTCATTGATACTAGCACAGTTTTCTCCTAATAAATTCTGCTTATGTGACTCTTCAAAATCATGAAGGTAATTCTATAAGTAACTTACACTACGGCCGTTTGAATACGGGTTTGAAATTATTAGGAACACCCCAAGAGGTTCCGGAAGTCTAACAACTTTCGTTTCAGCGACTAACTTTTTCTGACATCCTTTTCCGAAAAAAAGCTACAAATTATTACACAACCGTATGTTATTCTCTTGCACCGCTTCGCGCAGTCTCACACCTCCGTGACCCATCCCATTCGATTCAGCACCGAAAAATACCAATGATACGAAGCATGACCTAAATATTCGAAAGCGAAAACTAAATATTCCAAGTGTTTGTAGGCAATTGGCACGACGTGGCGAGTTGCGCTGGCCGGTGGTTTTAATGAGACGAGAGGGAGGGAGTACAAATGATGAAACTACAACTTTCGCTGTAGGTTCTTTCAATTAGTCGACTTCAGCTGACTATATTTACTGTGATTTCACTATTTTCGGTCTAGACACAGTCGTACATCTCTGAGAATTGTTCCATTTGACATAGCGTCTATTAATAGCTAGAAAACGATACCTAACACGGCGCATTTGCGATAAAACTGCCAAAATTGTGTTTTTGTTCATTTTGAACCATTTTTTGCCCATAACAACCACGGGTTTTGTCCGATCGGATTGCCGAGCAGGCGGAAGAACGGATTTTTTAGACCATGTTGAAGGCACAAAATGGTGGACGGACATTGATTTGGAATCCCGATGTCTTGACCGAAAACATAGGTGTATTATTCAAAATGAATAATAAACCAAAGTCATCACCATTTCAGAACGTTAAGCACCACTAGCTGGTGAGCCCCACGTACATTCAGCGATTCACATGGATTTAGCAACCAATCCAGTCTATTTTTCACACAGTTCATCACAAGTTGATACAATAACCACTTTTTACGTAGAAAGAGCTTAGAGTTCCGCAATTAATTTAGCTGCTCAGATCAGAGAATTGAGATAAGATTAAGCCATCACTGCACAGATGGTTTACGGGACTGTCAACATGATTTTTCCGAGGGACATCGTGTTTAGGCATTCTGGGAGCGCCGGGTAAAAACTCTGAAAAAGTATGTGAAACGTGAATCACAAAGGTAGGATTAACTGAATAAAATTCCGAAACCAAAGTATTCGAAATAAAAACCTCTTTTATCCTTCCGTTGTGATTTACCGTCGGAAATACAGAACCATCGAGGAACACCCTAATGTTCCTTCGATCAAAGCATTAACAAAAATTTATCGACTAATATATTATTTATTCTGGCAGGAAAGTTATGCAGTCAAGTGCTTGAGAGCTCGCTTTAGATCACAACGTTTTGAAGGCTTCTGAGCTAGGTAAATACCATTTGAGAAAACGGCCCTGTGAACGTGGTTGATTGAAAACGGCTGGAGTAAACCGCCTAAAATTTAATATTAGGCCGGTGCGTAAACATAAAATACTGAAATAAGAGCACGACACAAAACAATTTTTCCCTGAAACAACTGCAATTTTCGTGTTGACAGATTCTAATGACGTAACGATGATACAACACTTTCATTCGTGAGAAAATAACGAGGACAGCACAATAAATATAAAATGTTTCAGGGGGAATCGATTTAGATACGTTCCCTTCCCGCTTGTATGATACTAGTAAACTACAAAAAACGCTGAAAATTTTTAACGCAACGGTTAATGCTTCACTTGACCATCTTGACGCAGTCTCACACCTCGGAGACACATCCCATTCGATTCAGCATTGAAAAATACCAGTAAACGATACACAACATCATGTGACTACTACAGAAAGACGAAAACTATGTATTCCATGAGCCTGTGACCGAGTCAAGCTGATGGGTGGTTGAAGTGAGACGATGAACCGATTACTTTCGCTGTATTTTCCCACGAGTTCTTTTAATTAGTAGACTTTGGTTCAGTATAATTACTGCAATTTCACTGCTTTCGTTGTTGAAGTAGTCGAACATCTCTGAGACTCATTCCATTCGAACAAGCGTCTAAAAATACCTTGAAAACGATACTGAACACTGCACATCTGTGACAAAACAGCCAAAATTGTGATTTTGTTTATTTTTATTTTGCCCATGAGTTTCATCCAACCGAGCAGGTTGGACTACAACTAGATTGTAGGTCTTGAAAGAGATAAATTAATGTTTGTGGTGAGCCTGAGTAAGGACTGTATTGTACAATACAGTCACGCAATAGCGTTATCAGTTTGAGTGTGAGTATATACTAACAAACAAGAAACTCTAAATACATGTTAACTGGTTGTGAGACACTAAGTGAGAGGGAGAGAGAGATAAAGGTGAGTTGTGAGTAACGTGAGCTGAGACAAATTGCTGGGAGAACTGGGAGGTGACTGTCCTTTGCGACAGCTGATGGATGACTGACTTGGAAGGAGCTGTCTGTCAAGGATAGAAAAGTAAAAAGAAGGGTAGGAAGAGGATAGTTGTTGGAAAGTTCAGAAAATGGGGAAATCAGTTGTCACTTGGAAATAACTAAGGAGCGGGACTTACCACAGGTACAAACAAAGGGGGACGGTGCTCGAGGAAACCATGACTTAGAGTGGACGGTCGGAGGTAAAAGGTCATTCAGCCTGCCGAACGTAAATAGTTAATAGCATCATAAAAAGGCCCGGACGGATCCTGGTGCTTGGGAACGTGAAGTATCAAATTTTGAGGGGGGGATTGAAAAAAAATTGTCCTAGCCGAACACATGAGGTTATTATTAGGAATGATTAATAAACCAAAATCTTGGTGGTCTTCCAATATTCTCAAATTATTAGGAACACGCCGCTATATTACGGAACTATTGTCGTTTCTGTGGCATTTTTTTAAACACTGTGCATCCCCCAAGTCCATAACAATAAACTTGAACGTATCCATTGACAGTCTCGTAAATAACGCTATATTCTTGTGATGAGTAGTGGAAACTCTACAAATTCCGAAACCTTAAGAATTTCCAGTATCTAAATAGAACGTTGAGCTAGGTGGGATAATCGTTGAGTGTACGTGGGGCTGAGAAAAGATGTGTTATGCGTCGCATCTGATGTCCAAATAGTAAAAAAAGTACCAATAAAGGATGAAATATTGTTATTATACTAAATAAAGTGGTTTGCCAGCTGATATGAATGAGACACAAGGGTGACGCATATATTCATCGCACTGTCTAGAAAGCACAGCATCGCGTACTCTCAATGAATAACCCGATCCGATTGGGCTGTTCGGTGTGGTGCAAAACCGCCTAACGCGGCCTTAACCAAATGCGCGAGTAAATATTTACACAGTTTGTCGAAGTGCTGAACGGTTGATGAGGACGAGATAAGTTTCTGAAATGGCTGAGTTTGCCATAAGTTCGAGAGTTGCGCTCTGGACAACTTTTCGATCCGTTCCTCCCTCTAGGACGCTATTGTCTTCTTCGCGTATTATCCCAAACAGCGGACACAATCCCCGAGGTCTGCTTGTACGTCACGGTGAATGGTCTTTTATACGTAACTCCTAGTTGGCGTTGGAACAATTCGATGCCACGGCTCGCTGTCGTTGACGAATGGCTTGCGTGTTAGTTGAGACATTCGCCGATAACGAGGTGTCAACTGTTCAAGCGTTCAAACCGAGCAGCGAGTGAAAACTCGTTTTAGATAATTTCAAGCACGTCAAAAGATTAGACAGCAAGTTTTTGAAAACCCGTTTGCACCGAAATCCGTTCGTACAGACCTTCATTTATTTCGGGGAGGAAAAACACGAAATAATGGAGGTGGATTGCGTGAACTCCAAGTTTAACCTTTAAGTTGATGCTTGTTAATGCTGAGGGCGAAAAGCACAATTTTATAAAACGGTCTGTGGAACTTCAGGGTACGAGCGAAATGGGTTCAAAATTATCAACAGCGGTGACCAAAACACCAAAAAATGTTTTCTCAAAATAACGTGCCAAATAATATTTGTTGTATTGGCAGGGGTCAATGATATGTTTTCGCAGGGTTTTCTACAAAAATACAAAACGGTAAATAAAACCCGCTTCAGAAAATCGAGTTGCCTACACGTTGGTGCAGGTCGTGGCATTAGGTGCAACCAACCAATCAATCCGGAAACTGTAACGACTACACGTTTTCCACGTGGAACGTTGTTTGACAAATTCTTATGAGCTGACGTTACGATATTTGATGCGCGAAAATCTCTATCTGAAGCGCTGGGGCAGCCGAAAATCAAGATGAGGGCCGCGTTCCCAAAGAGGGCTGTCTTCCTGAACTTGGAGACTTTGATCAACATCTCTGTCAGTCAACTCTTTCTTTATCAAGGCGCCGACATTTTTCCACCTTAGTTACGGAGGCAATAATAAATAATTCCCTGAGGCTTTATGGGATCGCCAAAATGAAAAGTACTAAGAGCCACTTTAACCATGGAGGGGCATCTAAGTACCCTATGAGAGTTCTTATCTCATGCCACCTGCCAACGCTCTGTTGGCTGGCCCATGTCACTCATATTCAAGTGCATGGAAAACACAAACACAAAGATACTTCCCAGCCATCGCGCATTTTACTGAGCCGCGCTACGATCATATAAAGGATTTTTCAACCCTCCAGTGGGTTTACCCGTTAACTCCTTTTCTCCATCTCACACTCGTCTGGACATCTCCTTGCCAGTGCAGCCCACCTGAGTTAGTTGCTTCAGTCTCTACTTTTACAGGCTTCTCTAGAGGTACATTTCGTGTGGCTACCTACTTTTTCTACACTGTTTCAGAACATGAACCTGTAGGTGGGCATAGAGCCCCCCCACCGCCACATAGAATCTCTCGTGTTTATCAACCTAGCCAGTGCTTTCCTCTCCAGTTCTCTCTCACTCACGGGTTAGTGCACTCTAAGCTCTCTCTTAGGTTAGCACTCTCTAAGCACTCTTCTGGTTAGGTGTAAGAATGGTCGAGTACGACCAAATCTCGCCAGATGTATTAATAAAGCCGTCATTCATTCATTCACCTCACATCCACCCATTGCTTTTGTCTGAACTTAATTTCCATCTCATCCTCTCCCCGATAAGTCCTTCTTCTCATCTCAGCCCTCACCATGGCGCCTGACCCCCCCCCCCCCCCCCCCACCGTCATCAGTTCATTGACAACAGTTCTTTACTTCTACCAATTCGGACAATTAATTCACGGACAAACCAACAAAAATTGCATTCATTTCTATCTCAGTTGTCGGATTTTTTTTTAAGCTATTATTCATTAACCATTCACCCGTGCAGCAACCACTTTGATATGTTATGATGACGCAGAGCCATTCATTGCACGACATAAACCCATTTATTCTCAAGTATTGATTTGTTCGATTTTTTATTTCATTTCCCTGGTGCCTGTATTCAAAGTCGTTTTCTCTTTCATGCATTTTTTAATGTATAGTATCGAGACCCCCAATCAATACCGTTCAATGTTTGCACTATTGTAATCAAGAAAGTTGAGATTCTCATAAAATGTTCGCTCTTACTTTTTTCGATAGAAATGAGAAAGCGTCATCTTATGACTTTGTTCAATCAAAAAAAAATAAATAAAAAATTTTCCCCTAAGGTTGGAGTCAAGGAACTTCAGCAATGAAATAATACTACGTCGAATGAAAGAGTCGTAGAAGCAATTACGGAGTTATATTTCCTGCGATATTGAATTTTTCTCTTTAGAGAGGTCTTTTAACGAGATCGCTTCCAAGGTCTGTCAACCCACCCTTTTCCCTCGCCCAGTCGTTTTCCCCGAGTTTCTTTTCATTTTATCCTTGTTGATTGTTTCATTTCAGGAGGTTTGAAAAACGGATGGCGGGCTGGGTGGTAAATGGCAAAACGCTGGAAGGAAGAGAAGCGGCCGGGGCCCAGGTTAACTTTGCTAATTTGCCTTATTCTTCTTCAGAGTACGCTCCGCCCAGTATTGAATCGCCGCAGTAATGGATTTCATTTCGAAAGTGAGGGGAAAATTTCAATTTGAAACTTTTTGAAACAATAACAGTTGTCAATTCAGACGGCTCACCGCCCAGCCACTTGACGAATTATAAATATGTCATTACGAAGTTCAAATTAGAAAATGAAAAACGAAAAATGGTCTACTCGTGAGTAAATTTACATGAAAGACAACGAACCTTGCTCCATAGCTCGTTACAGCCAATTTCTTCTTAGTGGTAAATCGATAAAAATTCTTTTAGCAACAATTGTTTCCATATGACACATCAAGTACTACCACGTTCATAAACATGGTGAAATACGTATTGAACTAGTTGCTAGAGCAACAAACAAGCACTGAATAACTGACTGAGGACAGTTGTGCGTTGCACTGTTCAACAAATATTTTCCATTATGGCTCCTTACAAATTTAAAATACGCCCAAATATTCAGGGGTTTTGCACCCCCCTGGCAAATTAGCACGAGAAAGAAAACTTTTTTTACGAGCGAACGATCAATATACAACACAACAACAGCCCTATCAATATACTCAACCTGTGCCATTTCAGCGTCCGGTCTAAATAGGGACATGAGCAGAATCGGTTCAACACGAACTACTGACTTCGAAACACTGAATTTCTTTCCTCAAAACTGACTCAACCAATTTTTAATAATTTTATCGTATGGAAAATAGCAAATAACACGACAGTACCATTAGAACTCCAATGCGTGAAAAATGGCGAGAGGACAATAAATCATCAAAACTTTTTAATAAAATCGATTTAAAGTTTGTTTTATCCTTATAACCCGCTCATGTGATAATAGTGATATTGGCCAAATCGTGGTGGTTGTCCAATAAACTATCTATACGATCCGAAATTATAATTACCACCAAAACACATACTGAATCATGTTGAAAGTTTCATGAAGCAGCTGTGCAATTATTTATGGTTTTATTAGCTGCTGAAGTGGTAAAAACCGCAGGATGCGTGTCTGCCGTAGGAACGTTTTATGATGCGCAGCACTAGATGTTTTTTTGACTAATTTTCGCCTGAGGTGATTCATCGAGGAAATATCTACCTATATCCACAAAATGTTGATTTTTTCGGCACCGACCTAAATTCTTGACGCCATGAGCAACCGGCTTCAAAGACCATCTGCGTTTCACGTCAATTACATACCATGGAACGCGGGAAAACAGTTTTTATAACGGCCATGTGTGCACCTGCAACCGTGACATATGAAGGATGCAGGAGGACAACATGACATTCTAGCTACAGACAACTGCAGGCATGTGTGCAACATTATCTACGATTATTAGACAACTTACCAAAAGAGAGATAAATGGGCACACGAACTGAACGAGATATAGGACTGTGTTGATACACTTGGCTAACACAATAGAGATTTGGTTACACAGTCATTTGGCACAATAGTTCTCTGAGTGCAAGAGAAGAGTGGGAGTTAGGGAGTGAGTATATAAGGCCGCGACACAAGGTGGCTCTGGATACATGAACAGGTTGTGCGGGGGACTAGAGAGGGGAGAGAGCGAGCAGAGCTGTGAATGGCCTGAGAGCTGAGAGATGAGCGTGAATTGGGGAGAGCTGGGTGTATTGGAAGTCTAGAAAGGGGGAAATGAGTTGTCAGCTTAGGAAACAACTGAGGAGACAGGCCGGGCTTTCCTGCAGCCACAAAAGGCCTTTGGGTCAGAAATAGGGGGACTCGATGTTCGGGGAAGGTCTGAAACAAGGACTTCCCCATAAGGGCAAATGCGAAAATCCTAAAATCCCAACCAATTCAGTCTGCTCCGAACATTCTCCCCTGCGCTGCAGCAGTAGAAAAGCCCTTGAAGTGGCGTTACTCAGGTGGTGGGTGGGTGGTTGTTCAGCGGAGCATGGGAGCTAGCGCTCACAAAGACTGAGCAAGAGGATGTGGCAGAGTTGGGTTAAGGGGAGAGCTAGCGCATGGGGTAATGAAATAAGGTTAGGTGTTGGGAGACCAATGATTGGGTGGAGAGTTGAGCACAAGGGGGAGCTTTTGCTTTGGTACGAAGGTGTGGGGGAATGAGTGAGCATATGGGGTGTTGTAAATAGGGATTCCCATTCACATTATTATAGTCTGAAGTAAATATTCAGCTTATTGGAGGTAAGTTTGGGTAATACAACTAACATCCTACTTAACACATTCTGACAACCCCAATGCGCCCCAGCGAAGCGTGCAAGGGTACGGATAGTGTTACACAAAAAATAGGAATTGTGGCTACTAGAAACGTGGTCAAGTGCAGCAGACAATAAATGTTGAGTAACGCAAAATAAAAACTCCTTCTTCCGCTTGTGCGGCGTCGTGCAGAGCCTGTTATTTCAAGAGGAGGGATATTTATTGTGTTTACGCACATCAAAGAGTGGAGATATAAAAAGGAACAGTTGTAGGCAGAAATGTAACATGGGCTGAGCTTTTCCGAGAAATAGGTGAGCACCCCAGGCTTCAATCATTTCCACTCAAACTCTGCTCTACTCCGGTTTAATAATCGACGATTCCTCTTAGTTGCTTTCATTTGAGCGCTCAAAACTCTATTGGAAACTTACTGCGGAAAATCTTGAAAATTATCTCGCGCGACGCACACAATGTTCCTTCGGCACACGTACATTTGGCCATTTTTATCAATCTAGCTACTATCAAGTTTACTATTTGTTTTGTTTCAATGCGTTGTTCTTTTGTAGTCACGGGTTACAAATATTTTGCGGATGGTGAATCGAATGAGGTGGGACTCGGAGGCTGCGTCAAGCTGGATACCAGCAAATGATTATCGTTCCTGTTGACATAGCCATGTTATATTATGAATATTTTTCAACGTTGGGTTCAATAGGGTCCGAATCGTGCTGTGCATGAAAATAATAAAGCGTTGTGCAATAATATGCAGCGTTTTTTGGAGCACAATGTTGATCGACCGACCTAACATCAAATTTTACTTGATTCATTCGGTTCTGCCGCTCTCTCTCTCTCTCTCTCTCTCTCTCTCTCTCTCTCTCTCTCTCTCTCTCTCTCTCCATCCCTCTCTTCTTCATCTCTCACTCTCTCCCTCTCTCTCGCGATAGGCATCACATTTTGGATGCCAAGCAGCCTACGTACCGCTCCTCCTTCGGCACCGAGACGGCTCTCATCAGACTCCTGGATGACATACGAGATTCCATTCCATTCCATTCTTCTCGTAAGAAGAATGGATCGCAGACAAGTGACTTTTATGATTATGGTCGATTTTTCAGCAGCATTCGATTTGGTTCGAAAAGACATATTGTTGGCGATTCTTGAGTCAGTGCGGTGTCATAGACAGTGTTATGGCTTGGTTTGAGTCGTATCTGACTGTAAGACAGCTAGCGGTTAAAGGTAATAATGGTGAACAATACCTGTCGGCACACCACAAGGCTCTATTTTATCTGCCTTATGTTTTATTTTGTATGTAACCACATTACCCGAAGTTTTCGCAGGAGGAACAAGATACATTTTATACGCAGATGACTTACAGTTTTACCGAGCTTGCAATATGGAAAGCCTGTGTAGCACAGTTGGTAAGCTGAACGAAGATCTTGAAAGAATGGAAGTCCGATGCCGAAATCATGGAATGGAAATTAATCCCATTAAGACGAAGGCAATGTTGCTTGGGTACCCGAAGATTTTGTCCAGAATAGATATGAGTACGATCCCTAGAGTTACCTGTGGTAGCGTGGAAATAGAATATGTAGACATAGCAAAGAGTCTTGGAATCATGATGCAAAGCAACTTGTACTGGGGTAATCAAGTGACAGCCACATGCAACACAGCATTTAGGACCATCTACCAACTGAGGAGGACAGCTGCAGACTTTCCACAGCATGTAAGGGTCCAGCTTGTTCAAAGCCTCATAATGCCTCATTTTGACTACGCTGTTGCTGCATTGTGTGATTTGAAGAGCGAGAAACTGAGTCTGTTACAGAAGGCCCAAAATGCAGCACTCCGTTTCGCGTTGAGGCTAATAATGGACGATCCCTCGCTATCGTCGGATTGGCTGGTTGAAAATGAGCGAAAGGAAGAGACTGCACGTGGCCACAATGGTGTTTAAAATACTGGAAAACAGCAAACAGGCATATCTTCGCAGCAAATTCAAGTTCCTGGCGTCAAGAGACACACGGAACCGCAAAAGAGTGCTTCGGATGCCTCAGCATCGAACCGAAATGTTCGCACGTTCTTTCGAGGTTCAGGGGTGCAAGCTATATAATGACAATGTTGAGTAGTTTAATATGAAGGAAAATGTGGTAGAGTTTAGGGAGAAAGTTATAAGAAGAGATAAGAGAAACTTGGAAGTGAAATAGATTTTGATTTATTTGTTTCAGTTGAACTAACTAGTTGAACAGGTTTTGTCTGTTTTAGTTATTTACTTAGCAAGATCTAGTTAAAGCAATAGTTTATTTTATGTTACAAGAGAACTTTTAATATGGTAAATATGTTTTCAGGGAGAGTGAAAGAACTCATGGCTCTAACTCATCCCTGATTGTTAAATAAAAAACTCAAATTTGTTTGCTCTGTCGGTTACATAACTTTCCTTCCCTCTACGTAGGTTAACAAAAGCATTCTGCTGCGACGCCCACAATTTTCCTCGACCCTACGTACGAGTACACTCGAAAGTTTTCATAGTCCTAGCTATAGCACATTAGTCACTTTATGTAAACCTGTAATACGTAACTAACGGTGCACTGGCTAACTCGTTATCATACGTGAGAAATCAACTACGAAGAAATCGTGCACGATGCGGAGTCGAGCCGTACACTTCAGCATTAACTGAGGCCGAATGGAGAGCCGCCGAACTGAACCCCCGCAATACCACATTTTTCTCTCCGGCTTAAAAGAAGTTGCCCGTACGCAAGAGGATTCGCGGGGCCCTTGAGTCGATTTGAAGGGAAATTTAAGCCCGAGGGAAAATAAGGATTTAGGAAGAATGGGAATTGAAGTGGGGAAACGCTCCGAGGCTTCTATAAAAACTCTCAGTCAAGGGGCGGGCCAGAATGTTCGGAAAAAGGTCTCTTTTGGGGGCCCAGAACGGCATTTCTAACCTCAAGCGGGTTCTGCAACAGCGTGACACTGCGCGTTGTAGTTTTCTAGCGATTATCTAAATGCCACACTTATTTTTAAAACTTGAGAACTACTTAACCTTTTTCAGGACCCAACATTATCAATAATCACGTTCAATGTATATGAACCACCATACTGTTTGGAAGAGATTTTGAAATAGAAAAATTAGAAAGGAATTCGTATTGACTGAGTTGAGTTAAGAGGTATATTCAAGCCACTTGATTAATAAGGCACTTTTCGCTGATTATTAACACGAAGTATTTAGTGCGACGCATTACGCAAATTTTTTCAGCCCCTCGTGCGCTCACAGAATTTTGCGGATTGACTACAAATTAATTCGCCTGAGAAGGCGATTGAAAGATTAACACTGAACCAGATCGGCTCAAATTTTATTTTTAGCCTGCGAATCACCACGCCAAAATAAGAGCGCAAGTCAAGTCGGTTCATAAGTAACTGTACTTGGAATAGTAATCAAAACACCAAATGTTTTTTCTCCAAAACAACTGAAACTATTATGACGAAATTTGTTTAATCGACCGTTCCGGATGACGTTACAGTGCTGCAAAATTTGAATCCGTGGGAAAATGGCGAGTGTTGCACAAAAGTTTATGAGAAATTTCTACGAAAAGCGATTTTTGCACCTTCGTCCTTATAAAGCGCGCTCGTGTCATCTAGAAATCCAGAAAGGTTGTAGTCTGACAAACTACCCATAAGTTTAATAATGGTCATTATATTATCAGGAGCAACCACAAAAATTCTGGAATTCAAACTATCGTCATTTTCCTTACTCAATTTTCGAAGGGTTTCCAGAGATAATTCCAGAACTGTCACGTTAACACTTCCACCAACTTCCTAAACGAAATGAGTGGCATGAGTAGTAGCATCTCAATGAATTCAGAAATTCGACGAGTTTCTACGAAGAGCGTTGAGCCGTGCTTTACACTTTTTTTGAAATGAGTGAAAAAATATTGTATTAGTAGCCAGAATATACGCGGGGCTGAGGAAAGCTATGTGATATTATTATGGTTGTTTACTATGGCAGTAAAAAGCTCGACGTTTATTTTATTTTTCTCCCAGTCCCTGATACCTTTCATATCAATATTCCAATATTGACTGACGGGTGTCGACGTTGAAGAAACTCGAGTGTATATATTTAAAACGTAGCTCTCAGTTTGAAGGGAAAGCGGTAGAGCGGAAGTTGTTCATCTCGGAACTACCATCCGCTACTTTCTATACTGTCTTAACTTAAATCCTCCTAATCTTCAAGGGGTTTCAAGTTTCAAAAAGGGCCGAGGGGTTCGATAGCGAACGAAGCAAAAGCCGGGCGTTGAACCGAAGAAAGTAGTTTGATTCTCGATTGAGAGCAATAACCTCTCAACGAGCACTTACGAAACAAATAACTTGGTTTGAATAGTAATTCTGCAAAGTACATTTCTGCGATATTTTCCAAGTAGCAGCCGTCGACCAATCGGCGTGATTCTCACAGTTACTAAGTGTTTTATGAGTTTATTATATTATAAACTTAGTTCTACGTCAATTCACTTTCTACATGGCTTTTTCTACTTACTCAATTCGCAACAACACTTCACGGCAGCAGAAAGCGGTAGCTCTTACAGCTCCGGTATTTATTGTACTGCTGGTACTCATTCCCGAACAATTATTGAACAATTGATACACCGTGAATTAATGAGACTGTAAACACGAATTTTTTTAAGAAGGGCAGTAATCCTTCCCTTTGCAGAGTTATTGGGTAAAAACTTTTAGAACTGGTATAAGCGAAACGGCGGTAGTTGAAATTACGGAATTTCTGGAGTGACCCCCTTACATCTTATGAGTACTTTCAAACGCTTACCGTATAGGTATTGCTTTTGACTACTACACCAATTTTTTTTAAACATTCTAGTATCATTCCAACGGAGTTTATAAGAAAAAAACTGCGCTAAAACCAATTTACGTAGAAAATTTTGATAATTTACAGTGCTGCTCTCGTCATTGTTCCACGGATGGGAATTTTATGGTATAGTTGCCTTATTGAGAGTTATCAATATAAAAACTGTAATCAAAATCATCAGGGCCGTTTTTAAGGAAAAAAAAGAAATGTGTGACAGTCACACATGGTAGAAGTGAAACTTTAACGTGCAAAACCGAATTGGAACCGACAAGTGGAAAAACGAATCACAACGGACAAGTGGAAAAACGGCTAAGTGAAAAAACGCATCGCAAAAACATTTTTACTCGAAGTTTTACGGACAGGTTTTCAAATTCGACAAGTACATTAACAATCTGCTCGTAAAACTTCGAGTAAAAATGTTTTTGCGATGCGTTTTTCCACTTAGCCGTTGTTTTTCCACTTGTCGGTTGCGAATCGGTTTTGCACGTTAAAGTTTCACTTCTACCATGTGTGACTGTCACACATTTCTTTATTCACAGGTTTACTGCAAATTATGATTTGGATGGGTTAGGTAAATTGTAATGAATGCATTTTTATATTATTTAAACATATTTTATTTTATTAAACAGGAAAACAGAATTCAATCCGGGAAAAAAAACATCCATAGTCTACTCTACAACGCGGTGCGCTCTATTGACGTCGCCGGGCGAGAGCACACGAGCGAATTAAGAAGTTAAGGAGAGCGAAAACGACAGGCGGAGGCAACGATGCCCAGCCCTGTGGAGAGCGGAATTAAGAAAATAACAGTTGAGCACACGCCGCCGGGACTCTGGTGGAGGACATATCACACGAGAGCAGCAGCTGTCCTTAGTTGTCCTGTCAGCTGTTCCTTGTATCCCTCTCTCTGTGCGCGGCTGCGCAGTACGCAGTTGCCCTCCCACCACCTCCCCTCTCTCTGTCGCTGCTGCACCTGCTCTCGCCATCGTCTTGCCCTACCACGTGACCGCTAACGGATTATCGTGACTCGAGAATCCTAAGACCCCCTTTAGATCCTATATAGAAGTTTCACTTCAATATTTGGTGTTTTGATCACTATGATAACTATAGTTAACTTTCTGTGGATTCTGCTTATACCCTTGCTCTGACGTCCCATGGTAACCTGCGCGCGAGATATCAAGTTTGAACTGATTTGATACGGTCGTTTACTCTAAAAATCGTTCACAGACACACACACAGACCATTTTCCCAAACACTGTTTTTCGGACTCAGGAGGGTCTGTCTGGCCGATCACATAACTTTCCTTTCTACTTTGTAGAGCCAAGGAAAGTAAAAACAACACTCTGGATGTGGACAAGTCGCCACAAAATGTGATAGGAGCAGGGTCTCAGCCATTTTAGATGCAAGTGACGTTCGGTTAGTGGATTGAGTTCTTAGTTATGCCCGAAAGACCGGTCTGAGAACATTTCTACTTTCCTTGGCCCTACGGAGTAAGGAGGAATAGCACGCTTTAAAAAAAATGTCTTCAGATCTTTACATTTCAACACCTTTTGGGCCCGAAAAACGTAATTTTGAAATATGGTCTCTGTCAACGCGATTAAGGGAAAACGGGTACACAAAGTCCACTCTAATTCCGTAGTGGGCCTGCGCAAAATAGGTAGAAAAGTAATGGCTTACACTATTTCGATTAATTTTGTTGTTATTGGCACGACAGTATCATAAAACTCTTCTCCTAGGAAAAATAACGAGAGAAGCACAATAAATTATTAGGCATTCGACAAAAAGCGATTTTAGTGCTTTTTACTTTCCTTGGTTCTACAAAGTAGAGAGGAAAGTTATGTAATCGGCTGAAAACAAATTTTGAGTTTTTGTCAGATCTTTACGTTTCAGACCCTCCTGAGACCGAAAAACACTATTTGGGAAAATGGTCTGTGTGTCTGTGTATGTATGTGTGTCTGTGAACGATTTTTAAAGAAACCACCGTATCAAATCAGCTCAAACTTGATATCTGGCCCGCAGGTTATCATGGGACGCCAAAATAAGGGTATGAGAAAAATCCACCGAAAGTTAACCATAGTTACCATAGTGATCAAAACAACAAATATTTTTTTTCTCAAAAATAGCTCTAGCAAATAGTAGCTCTCAATAAGGCAATTATACCATAAGATTCCCATTTGTGGGAAAATGTCGAGAGCAGCACAATAAATTATCAAAGTGTTCAACGAAAAGCGTTTTTAGCGCGGTTTTTTCCTTATAAACTCCGCTCACATGTTACTCGAATGTCTAAAAAAATTAGTATTGCAGTCCAATCCAATACCTAAAGGATGAGTGTTTAAAAACACTCATGAGGTACATGAGGCTCACTCCAGAAATTCCTGAATTTCAACTACCGCCGTTTCGCTTACTACCAGTTCTAACCGTTATTACCCAATAACTCTGCAAAAGTGATTACTATCCTTCTTCAAAAAATTCGTGTTTACAGACTCATTGATGTTCTGTGTACCAATCGCTCAATAATGGTCATACAATGAGTACGAACAGCACAATGTATTCCTGAACTGTTGGCGCTACCGCTTCCTTCTGCCGTGAAGTGTTGTTTGACCGTGTTCAAATTAACTGAGTGATAATTGAATTGAGTAAGTAGAAAAAAAAACCATGTATCCGAGTGAATTGACGTTAAGCTAAGGAAAGTGGAGTTGCAACGCACCAGATATTTTTATGATTATAAATCTCGCTCATATTCCCAAAAATCAGAATGGTACTCCAATTAGCTATCCGCACGATAAAAGTTTAATAATGGGCACATAATCAGGAGGAACCACAGAAATTCTGAACTCGCAATTAACGTTGTTCGCCGTGTTGAAAGCCACAACTGTGAACACCAATCACTCCATCATCAATTAACTATATGTTGGTTTTTAATGAAGATCGCAGCTGCAGCTTAATGAGCGACAAAGTTCTGGAGTTCAAGAGAACGCCAGTGTGTCGTTAACAACGACTGCAACGATTAAAACTTCACTGAGTCTCATTTACCGTTTGATGTTTCCTGTAAATGATTTATGTACGTAGAATATCTCTGTGCACTGAATTTCGAAATATATCTGCTCAAAAGTCACCAGCTTTGACCGTCCACCTAGTACGAACGAATTTCACTGCACCAATTACGTCAGCGGCGGCGCACGACAATCGTCCTTGTTCATTCGGTGCGAGGAGGTACAGGACTTCAAACACGAGTTAGAGCCACCAAGTCGAAGAAATCTGCACGGCTTTAACCTAACGTCACGACGTCTACAACATTCGACAGAAGTAAAGGCGCGGAGAGAACTCGACGATTTCCGCGCCTAATTATTACTTGAGCTTTTCAAGTGGTGTTTTGCGCCGCCCTTTTAACGCACTTAATCGTCAAACGCAGAATTTGACGTCTCATCAAGGGAAAGACTTGCCCTTCAAAAACGTCCTAATGGAGATCAACGACCCTTAAAAACGCTCATTACCCCTTGTTTTCAAGAGGAGGGCCACGCTTCGTAACTTTGTGACGACGAATTCACGTTCTTCAGTAATTGTTTGTACATTCCAAACACCGACTGGAAAAGTGAGAACCGGGATATTTGTAAAGGGTGACGATAAACGCGTTTAATCCTCTTGATACCTGCCAAGGGTCCAAAATAATCCGTTCCCCCGAAGCGCACGTGTGCCAGAATGAAATAACATCTCTGAAAAACAGAATTCTGGAAACTCTGCTTTTGAGTTTATCAACCGGCTGTTACACTCATCACCCGACCGAGCGGAAACGATATTGGTTAGAAAGAGAATAGCAGTAAACGGACGATAAACCTTTCGATCTGTTCATTCGGTACCACTGCCGCTAACTAATTCTGCTCAATGCGCTTAAAACCCAGCACTTATCGTTAACGCAGGGGATTCCGTCGGCCTTTTCCTGATCAAAAGTCACTATCTTTCCTACTCCCAACTTGACGGTTTTTTCTTGATTCCCAATCACTCAAAAATACTTCCCCCGTCGCTCACTTTACACTCCTACGCTTCTTCCCTCTCTCAGTGCGCCCTTAATAGTAGGTGATAAGTGGCGATGCACACAGAATAAAATGATTATTTCAGCAAACAAATAAAAATGGCTAAAACGCTACAAACTATTACACAACAGTTTATTATTCTCGCGATCTCACACCTCCGAGGCCCATACCATTAGATTCAGCATCGAAAAATACCAGTAAGCCATATGAAACATTACCTGACTGCAACAGAACGACGAACATTACATATTCCAGGTGCCCGAGGGCAATTGACTCAATGTGACGAGTCGAGATGACGGGTGGATGAATTGAGACGATGAACCGATTACTTTTGCTGTATTGTTCCGAGAGTTCTTATAATTATTATAATTTTGCTCGTTATAATTTCTGTAATTTCACTGTTGGTCTAGACGCAGTCGTACACCTGTGAGATTCATTCTATTGTACCTAAGCACCTAAAAATACCTTGAACACGATACCAAACACGGCGTATTTGCGATAAAACTCCCCAAAATTGACTTTTTGTTAATTTTTTAACAATTTGTTGCCCGTAACAAATTTTCAACTGTTTCGATCGATCGTATTGCCAAGCAGGCGGGCACAACAAACGGCCTAACGGATGTGCATTACAGGCCCTGGTCCCTTGGAATCCTGATGTCGTGAAACGTAAAGTATCCAAATTTGAAGAAGGGGGTGGTAAAAACAATTTCCTGACCGAAATATTTATGAATGAATAATAGACCAGAAGGATTTTGTGTTAGAAGCCAACAGAACTAAAACGCCTCACTGAAACGCCTCTGTGGAATGGCTACCCACAAGTCACTCCATCGTTTACCCAGTCGAGCTCGAGACTCTGAACACCTTCATGACAATTCGCACTCATTTCGGGAACAAACACCCTCAGCTGATTAGTCACACGTGATACCGAATTCCTATCCTTATTTTAATTCTCTTGCCAAGATAAATTTTACACTTTTCGAGACAGTTGCATTTCACGAGTTTCCCTTCGCTTATACTCTTGTATTTTCTCAACGCCGTACTTTCTGTAACATACGAGCTGGTAGTCGTCACTTTAGTCATGACGTCAGTGATCAGCTGTGGCGAGCGTTCCCGCGTCCGAGCGATCCCACTTCTCTCCCTTCCACTCACTCCGACTTCCCTTCCCACCTACCTTGCCACCTAGAAAGCACCTAATCTAAAATACAACAGTTCGATATACACGATCAAACCGAGTGTTAATGAATTCCCTCTGCTGATATAAAGTTATATCACATGGTGTCAGGTAAAAAGAAAAACCTACGTTGCTAAATACAGTGGTGTCCGTATTCGCGGTAAGTGAATCGTTTTTGCAAATTACGATTCATAAGAATCGCCCTAATAAATAGGGATAACGAACTTCCCACGGAAGTAGACGGACCTGCTCGCGACCGAAATCGAAAAAAATGGCGACTGAAACCAAGCCACCCCGGAATTTTAATTTCGAAGCAGAAAACCAGAAGAAGGAATGGAGTGAGTGGATGCAAAACTTCTCGATTTATTTAATAGCCAGCAAGAAAAAGAAAGAGAGCGATGAGGTAAAAATCGCGACTCTTCTCAACCAGCTAGGGCATAGAGGAATCGAAATATATAACACGTTGCGCCAGGACGCAATCATAAAGATAAAAGAAGAAGCTGCTGACGAAGCTGCGAAGAAAAAAGCCGAGGAACAGGCTCTGATAAAATATGATGAAGTGGTTGATGCTTTCACCAGGTATTTTGCGCCTCAAAAGAACATATTGCACGAAAGATGCAAATTTAATAAAATTGGTTACGAATCAGGCCAGTCACTTATTGAATTTATAACAGCACTAAAAACAGCAGCCGACTCATGCGAATTTCACGATCGCAATGAGATGATCCGTGATAGATTAGTTGCTCAAATAACTGACAACCAACTACTGAACAAGATGTTGGACGAAGGTAACGAGCTGACGCTGGAACGGGCAACCGAGCTGTGTAAGCGATTTGAGAACAGAAAGCAAGAGATCGTTGACTTCCGGAGTGAGAAGAAAGAAGATCAAAAAGTCGATGGGCTCCATAAGAAAGGTAGATCTCAGCTGAAAGGTACGCCAAGTTCTACGCAGAAAGGTACGCCTGGTTCATCAAAATTCACAAAAAACAAGAATACGAGTCAATTCAATTCTACGTATTTGTGCAAAAAATGTAATTATGAACATGTTGCATATAACTGCCCAGCATATGGAAAGGAATGTAGTTATTGCAATAAGAAACATCATTTTACAAAATGCTGTCCTGAACGAAATTTTAGAAAAAATAGATATGTTAATCGTCGGACATGTGCTATAGAAGAAAAAAGTAGTGAAAGTGACTCGTCAGCTTACATAGATTCGCTAAAACTGGAAGTTAATAAGATCGAAAAAAACGCAGAGTGGTCTATAATAGGTAAAATTAGAAAAGTAAATATTAAATTCAAAGTAGACTCCGGAAGTCATGTGAATGTAATTCCGTTAAGAATCTTTAAAATACTGGACGTAGATCAAAATAAAATTGAAAAATGCACTCTTAAATTATCAGGGTATAATAATAATAAGTTAAAAATAGAGGGAAAAGTAAACTTAATGACTAAATTCAAACATGTAACAGAAAATATAGAATATATAGTAATAGACACGGCCGATAAGCCAATATTGGGTCTGAAACAAGTGAAAAATTGCAAATAATTACTAAACTTGAAGAATTAAAATTAGAAGAACTAAACACATTAGAATCTAAAGAACAAGTGATGAATAAATTTAAAAGTGTATTTACTGGAGTTGGTAAAAATCCAAGGAAGCCATACTCTATAAAATTGAAAGAGCATGCTTCACCTGTTACTTTTTCGCCACGCAGAATTCCTAAACATTTGCAAAATCGACTAAAAAACACTTGGACAGACTAGAAGAGGAGGGCATAATCTCTAAAGCGAAAGGGCCATGCCTATGGCAACATCCTCTTGTTATTATTGAAAAGGATTGTGATAAACTAAGAATATGTCTAGATCCTAAGCATTTAAATCTGCAAATTTTAGATGATAAGTATCAAATACCAACTCAAGATGAGATATTTGATGATTTGAGCGGTAAGAAGTATTTTTCAATATTAGATTTAAAGGAAGGATTTTATCAAATCGGTATTGACGATGAATCATCAAAATTATGTACAATTGCTACTCCATTTGGTAGATATAGGTTCCATAGACTTCCGTTTGGAGTGAAAATATGGGGAAGTATTTCAAAAAATGAATTATGAACTTTTTGGAGACATAGAAGGTGTCAAAATATATATAGACGATATAATAATTGCAGGAGAAACAAAACAAGAACATGATAAAATTTTAACAAAAGTATTAACAAGAGCGCAAGAATCAAACGTAACATTCAATAAAGAGAAATTCAAATTTTGTGAAAAAGAGATTAAAATATTAGGAAGCATAATATCTAAGGATGGCATATGAATAGATCCGAATAGAATTATGGCAATTAATGAAATGCCAGAACCTGATAGTAAGAAGGCACTTTTAAGGTTTTTAGGTGTCGTAAAATATGTTGCGAAATTCGTTCCTAATTTATCGTCGGAAACTGCTCCGTTAAGAAATTTAACAAGGGAAGGTGAAACATGGAAGTGGACACAAATTTATTCTGACTGTGTTAAGAAAATTAAAAAGTTATTGACAAATAGCCCTTTGTTAGCACATTATGATGAAAAGTTACCTATAACCATCCAAACGGATGCTTGTAATGAAGGTTTAGGATGTGTATTACTACAGAATAGCAAACCAATTTCATTTGCCTCCCGTTCACTAACTAAAACCGAGCAGAAATATGCCATAATAGAAAAAGAAATGTTAGGCATTTGCTTTGCTCTCGAACGGTTCCACTATTATGTATATGGTCGTATGGTGGAAGTTCAGACAGACCACAAACCTTTAATTACAATTGTAAATCAAGATTTTGAGAAGGTACCGGCTAGGCTACAAAGAATGAAGCTAAAAATAATGAAATACCAATTTACAGTATCGTACCTACCTGGTAAACAAATGGTGTTAGCAGATGCTCTCTCAAGAGCATTTATTCCTGGCAATGAAGTACAAGATCCGGAAATGAGTTATGTGATTCATAGCATAATAACTACAGTTATGTCAAAAGAAAGGTATAATGCGTTTGTAGAACATACTAAAACAGATCCGATCCTAAATATAGTAATGTCCTATGTACAATCCAATTGGCCAAATAAAGTATCAGGAGAAGTTGGACGTTACGCAAAAATAAAAAATTATTTAGCAATAAATGAAAATTTATTATTCTATAATGATAGGATAGTAGTTCCAAGGGCACAACGAAAATATTTGCTGACAAAGCTTCATGAAGGAATCGAAAAAACCTGATCAAAAGCTAGAAAATTATTCTTCTGGCTCGGTATGGCAGATGAAATCAAAGATTTCATTGAAGCTTGTCAAATATGTCAAGAACACAGGGTATATAACTCTAAAGAGCCAATGATAATCCAAGAAATTCCCCACCGTCCTTGGTCAAAACTTGGAATGGATATTCTAGAATTTAAAACTAAATCATATCTAGTAATTATTGACTATTTCTCTAGATGGATTGAATTTGATAAAATATACCGAAAGCGTAATAAAGATTTGTGAGTCGATGTTCGCGAGATTTGGTTATCCAGATGAAATAATTACGGATAACAACCCGTTTGGCAGTAAGCAGTTCAAAGAATATCTATCAAAAAGAAGTATCAATATAACTACTAGTAGCCCCAATTATGCTCAAGGTCACGCGCTAGCGGAGACAGGTGTAAAAATAGTAAAAAACATGCTGAGAAAATGTGAGAAAACTGGTCAGAACCCTAACATTCACTTGTTACACTACCGCAATACTGAAATTCCGAGTATTGGATTTTCCCTAGTCAGATGTTGCTTGGTCGTTGGTTGAAGGACGGACTTCATCATAATGAGTCCGATCTATCAATGAATTTGATCCCTATTGAAGAGGTTAGGACAAATGGCGCCAAAGCAAAATTACGACAAAAACAATACTACGATAGAGGTTCAAAAAACTTACCGATCGTAGATAAATCTGACCCGGTACTTTACCGGCATAAAAACTCTTGGGTTCGGGGTAAGATTATAAATCGAGCACACACCCCTAGGTCATGGTATGTAGAAGGAGAAAATAACAAAGTGTACAGAAAGAATAGGAGAGATTTAATTAATATAAAAGCTGACAATAAACAAAATCACGATACTGAAATTGATATACATCACAAAACACGGCACGAATCACCCAATAAATACCACTTGCGAGATCGAGAAACAATCAAATCGACGGAAAGACTCGGAATGGTACAATATAAGGAATCCGATTTATTTTAATACTCGCACATTACTCCGTTTGTAAATTGCATATTACTTGCAATTAAATATAAGAAGAGGAATTGTTAATTAGTACGGTTTCGTAGAATAACCTGTTGATTTCCTGGTTATCTCGGATGAGAGGCCTGCTGGATCTGAATCGACGCCGACTAGATCGCGGTTAGAAATTATTTTATTTTATTACCGTGACAACACATTGAAGTAATGAATGTGTACTTTTATATAAAACAAGAAGAAACTAATTAATTTTTTATAATGTACTTTGTAAGGAAGATTAATTTTAATTTCCGAAAGAGGAAAGATGTAACATACGAGCTGGTAGTCGTCACTTTTGTCATGACGTCAGTGATCAGCTGTGGCGAGCGTTCCCGCGTCCGAGCGATCCCACTTCTCTTCCTTCCACTCACTCCGACTTCCCTTCCCACCTACCTTGCCACCTAGAAAGCACCTAATCTAAAATACAACAGTTCGATATACACGATCAAACCGAGTGTTAATGAATTCCCTCTGCTGATATAAAGTTATATCACACTTTCAGCGCAGGAGCAATATTTTACGAGAAATGTAGCATTTCGCGTCAGTTTCAGTATTTTGCAAACAGTTCCATCCTGATTTGTCCGAACTGCCATGCGAGAAAGGTTTATACAGAAATAGGTAGTGCGACGCCTCACACAACATTCCCTAGCCTAGGCGATTTTTGCAACTCTAGCAACTAATTTAATCTTTAATCCCTATGCGTTCTCGATCAGGTAAGTTTTAACACCCCCCCCCCCCTCAACATTTGATACTTTACGTTTCAATTCATCGGGATTCTAAATCTGCTATACGCCGCCGGGCCGTTTTGTGCCTTTAACGTAGACTGAATAATCCGCTCTTTCGTACAAAAATCCCATTTGGTATCTGCTAACTGCACAAAATATAACTGCCCTCCCATTATGTCCTATTTATAAAATATTTATGAGTAAATGTAGAT
Source organism: Pachypeltis micranthus (assembly GCA_020466155.1). NCBI lineage: Eukaryota > Metazoa > Arthropoda > Insecta > Hemiptera > Miridae > Pachypeltis > Pachypeltis micranthus. The sequence continues at coordinate 11,438,147 of CM035772.1, forward strand.
CAAACATTGTCCTGGGGTGATCATATTAAAATGATGAATGCTAACTTCATAAAACTAATCCCTATTTGTTTGGGAGTGAGAAACTTTATGAATTTAAAATTAAAAAGACTGTGGTACAATGCTTTGATGCAGTAGTTGTTGGCGTTTCACGTTCCAATCCAAGTTAAACCTTCTGAGACGTACGCAGAAATGCCTAATTAAAATTTTGCTGAAGAAACTGATTAGATTCCCCTCATCCCTGCTCTTCATAAAAATTTGAAGTGCTCGAAATCAGCAAGTACATTAATTCACACTTATAGAGAGTTCTGTGCTACCAGGGCTGCTGACAGAATCACCCTGCTCTCTCCAAAGATGAAGACGGCGTTAGTTCAAAGACTGTATCTGTTTTGGGGAGTATGTCCGTTCAATGCTCTTCCAATCACTCTTGCGGAAAACCTAGTTCCACTATTGTTCTTCAAAAACAAGTTAGAAAAATATTTTATTTCTCAGCTCTAAAAATAATTTTTGTCATTTCCTTCTTTTTATGGGCAATTCTCCTCAAATTATTTAATTAATATTATTATTATCTTTCTGAATGTATGGCAGGCAAACATTAATCATGTAATTTAAATGAGTAGGTACATAAATATGCAAATGTTTGCAAATCTGTGAGCGCTCCGACCTCCGGCACAAGTTATCTTGAAGGAGGTCGTATCATTGCCGTTCAAGAACTATGTACATCTATATAACAAATAAAGTGCAAATAAAAAATAAAGACCATGGTAGTTATGAGCAAAAAATGGTTTAAAAAATTAACAAAATCGCAATTTTTACAGTTGTATCGCAAATACGCCATTTTCGGTATTGTTTTCAAGGTATTTTTAGATTCCGGGTCGAATTGAATGAGTATCAGACGTGTAGAACTGCGTATAGTGAAATTACTGTAATTATAACGAGCCAAAGTCTACTAATTGAAAGAACTCGCGGGACAATAACTACAGCGAAAGTAATCGTTCCATCATTTGCACTCCCTCCCTCCCGTTTCATTAAACCAACCGTTCGTTCGACTCGCAACGGCGTGCCAATTGCCTTCAGGCGCTTACGGGCGTCTGAAATATTTAGTTTTCGTCGTTCCGTTGTAGTCTGATAATGTTTCGTTTCGTTTATTGGTATTTTTCGATGCCTAATCGAATGGGATGGGTCTCGAAGCCGTGAGACTCCGTCAAGCTGTTCGGCCATCGTGTAATAATTTGCAGGGTTTTCATTTAGCTTGAGGTTCTGGAACTTACTTGAGCCACAAAATCTGTGAGCAATTGGTGATCAGGAGATCAACATAATCATTCTGAGTTGGATTGTGTGAGTGATACTAAGTGATTTAGAGGAGCTGGGATTTTCTGACTTTCTAGGTTTGCTCCTAATTCTTTTAAGAGCGTTATTAAATGCCCACTGTAATGGTAGTTTATTGAAATACCACACTAATTTTTTGTGAATTGGTAATTGGTTTTGTTGCACTACTCCCACAGGTGGTTGTTCATTATTTTTGTGCTATTTGGATATGTCCTTACAGAACAATTCAATTCAGCCATTTTCAAGTTTAGGTGTTTCGATCACTAGGATACTTATAGCTATTTTTGATTCGATTTTGCTCATCCCCACGTTGATTTTCAAGCTTAATATCAAATTTGAGTCGGTTTGGAGCAACCGTTTCAATCGATCGCGGCCAGAGGCACGGGAAAAGAACAATCTATATACGCAACAGATGATTGAATCACAGTTCATGCGTACAGGATATTTAAAACTGTCAACTAAACTACTGCCGTTCATTCGATGTCCCTTGAGTGATTGTCCAGTTGAGCTCGTTCGTAATGAATATACACGAGCGCAACGTGACAATCAATCACCGATCGTTACGTATTACTCATTCAGCTCGTTCTATCGTAGAGGTTGTATTGATGATGAAACTCGTCTTGAATAATAGTCGAGCTGTATGAACTTGAAACAATTAAGAAATCCAAGGTCGCCGGGCGTTGCCCACACATATCGCCGCACAAAGAGTTACTAGACCGCCAACCGGTTACAAAAGTGAAACCAAACAATCCGCATACGTTCAATGCTTTTTTTCTTTTGAATATTGCAACGGCATGATACAACGCCATTATTCAAAGAACACGGACGCGCGATGATAATTTAAGCCCGAATTTGATTATTATTCACCATTAGAAGATTAATTCTAAGCGGCGAAGGGCACATTTTCATAATATATACGACGTCTAACACACCGCGTAGTAATCTTTTTTTGGAGGCAAATAACGGAAGGTTGAGAAACCATCCTGAGGACATCTTCATGTGACAAACGAAACGAAATGTGCACAAGCCACTGGCTCATGATTTAGAAATTTTTTTGGCACGTTTGTGCCCGTTTCTTTTTGGCGGTATTAAAACGCGACCTTCCACAAATAGAAGAGTGCAGAACGGGCCGAGTTTAATCTTGAGGGATCAATAACTACACCGAAAACGTTATCACAGTCGATGCCGTAATAAATATCTGGGGTGACGCAGACAAATTTCCTAAACGCCACGCACGAACTAATTCTATATGTTTATCATGTCACTACCCTGGTATGGTGTAGTGGTATGAGCAACATCCTCCGAAAACCGACTACAGTTATCATAGTTATCAACACTAAATTTTTGTCTCAAAAACGGCTACTACGATTTTGATTAATCGATGGACAGTCTCAAACAACAAAACAATACTATCAAATTTTCACTTGTCGAAAAATGACGAGAGCAGCACAATTAACTATCAATAAAGTCGAATAATATCCATTTCTGCTCGTTTTTTTAAATTATAAACCCCGCTCAAAAGATACAGGGGTTTTGAGAAAAATTGGCGTTGTAGTAATACACGATGAGCGTTGAGAGAAAATTAGAAGCAACTCCAGAAATGCTAGAATCCAATCCACTGCCGTTTCACACATCAGCATTTCTCATAGTTTTAGTCGATAATTCCAAAATAGTGTTCTCAAGTCACTCGGCAGTTGCATAAATTTCATATGCACCGATTGCTCAATGATGGTCGTGACATGAATAGGAGCAAGTCAATAAAATACGGAACTTTTAGCGCAACCAGTTCGGATTAGTAGCTAAATACACGGAAATGTTTGAACGATTAATGTTATTTATGTGTCCTACCAGATATTTTTCCCCGATGGCCCACGACAATTTTTTACTCATCAGGGGGGTTCCACCGCTAGAACGCGTTTACATTTGGCAAATTTAATTATTATCGGCGTGATTTACTATGCGATAATTTGCAATTATCCCCAGAATCATGGGTGTATTTTTTTATTTATTGTAAATGTGTTGTTTTTTATTATTTCTGGAGCGTTGAAAATAATTTCCTAGATTTGCAACGCACCGTATAATTTTTTAAACTTTCGAGAAATAGCGAATTAATACAGGGCGCATGTAGATGGGAAGTGCATTGTGTCACAGGGTTTCTAGCATCGGAAACACTCCACTTTTACAAAGGAACGTTTAACATTGATAAGACTCACCTGGGCGTTATCACCGGCTGCACTGACAATTAACGAAACACAACGTTTGCGGGAGGGCACAACACGACAACTAGTCGACCAAAGCTCAAGTTGTTGAGAGCAGTCGGAACACGAACTTCCACTGCCTTTGATTAATTATGAACTGCTCGCGAAGTGGACAACCCGGCAAAGGAGCCAACCCAACTGGTTCAGCGAGAAAACCAGTCGTATTTAGAGTCCGATGACCTGTGGACGGGGGGGAACGTCGAGAGACAGAAGGGGGGAACGAGCGCCCCGTTAACTTCCTTCATTTCGGCTTTAACCGATTCTCGCGTTAAAACTGAGCGATGCTTGGAATTCATTTCCCTTTCTCATCTTTTCGCCAAACTCGTTTTTCCCTCATTTTGCCCAACTTCCTTCCGTAGAAATTACGTCTTCGCCGGCGACAAAAAACGTTTTTGACGATCAAGGACGACTTTAACACAAATTATTTGCAAACAGAGACGTCTCTAGAACAAACGATGAGGTGCATAGAAGTCATTACCAGGAAAATACGAAGAAGAGACGTCGCCAAGTCCAAATAACACTCCTTTTAGCAAAAACTAGGGAATTTCCTGTATTTTAATATTTTTGCGTGCACTGAATTTGAATCTGTGATCTCAAAAAGACACCGTCAACACAATACTCAGTAAGTACTTCAGGTGAGCTAGATTGTACCAGTGAGTGCCAGCAGTCATTTCAAACCAGACGTTCAGTTTGCAACATTTGAAAGAAACATTTTCACTTTGTTCAGCCTTGAAGAACAAATATCAGGTGCGCTGCATCACGCAACTTTCCTTAGCACTACGTAATGGGTTTTCATGGCTTTCTCTACTGATTCAATGTATTTTTCGCTCAGTTCATTCGAAACCACTTCACTGTGGCAGAAAGCAGTAGAACTTTCAAAGGGGCCACACGCCTGGTGTCCAGCTGGCAGCCTCCAAAACACAATTGCTCGCATTATGTTCGCGAATCACACCTTGAAAATTGCAGCAGGGCATACAATACAACAGTGCTGACGCCAACAGCCCGATACCTGGGTGTCATTCTCCGCCCACGAAGCCGCTCTAAGGAGCACCTTGTGTGTTCGGAGGCCAAGTGCTCTCTCGGTGCACGTACAGTCTTTGTCCCAGTCGACGTGGGGGGGGCGTCATCCCATACCAGACTGATTTAGCACCTCCTCGTTAATCACCCCAACAGTGAGACAAGGAAACATAGGGTTATTATTCAGAATGCATGATAAACCAAATCGCACGGACCACGCGCGGAAATTAGGTTTTTCGGACTCAGTAAGCCTCAAAATGTAAATATTTGAAGAAAACCCGACTTTTTCTTGGCACGATTACAACAATTTCCTTACTCTTTGGGTAGCGGAACGTAAAAACTGGATTCTTCGAAAACATTTAAGACTTATTGTGCGGGATGAACATTTTACGACTCCTTTACGTACGTCGGAACTAATACGTCACACACAAGAAAGTCTTAAGCTGACATTCCGTGGAAGTATTGGATTTTTACTCTTTTACAATGTAGAAAGAAGAAATTATGTACTCCTCTGGGAAAAAATTATTTAGTGTTCATGACATCATTTGCACGGCTCTTGAACACCGAAATTGCCTTTTGAAAAGTACTGGGTGAGGGGGGGGGAACCCGAATGATTAAATATTGTATGTGGAGGGTTTTAGATATGAGATCTGTATAATTCCAGAGCTGCCAGCGTAAGCATTACAAAACAAAGCATTTTGAATATCCCACGGCTCAACGCCAATGAACGGACGCTCAATGAAGGTGCGGACCAGTTTCTCAAAGATCATAAGCGTTTAGTATCCATTTAGTTGACATCAAATTTACAGTTTCAAGTTCCCAGTCAAATGAAAAAGCAGGCACACAAAGTCCCAGACCAGCGAAGGTTCTTGAGAAGTGTTCCGATGTTGGGAAATGCCAAGGAAAATATTTGAACTTCCAAAACGCAACGAATCCCTTTTCCGCCGATCGATACTATACGTTCAAATCTTTGCTGCAATAAAAACACTGGCAACTCCCGTAAAGTGGCAATTCACCAAATTTGAATCAAAACGGGCCCCGTGTTTTCATTCTCTGCTGACCGAGAAGGAAACTAAAGGCAGTGTTTGGAGAGCTTCCAGCTCCTGAAGCATCCAGTGTAAACTGAGTTTGCTCTGAGGCGCCTAATTATCTCAAACCACTTTGCTACCATTCCTTTCCTCTCAAGGGTAATGCAATCGGGTTCTGTGTCCTTTCAATAACTCGAGCCAACACTTTGCGAGAAGTAAAATATGGAATTTATGGCTCCTTCCGAACCTCTCCAATTTTAACGTTTTACTTCGACATCTATTTTTGAATGGCGTTCCCAAATATTGAGACCAAAACAATTATAAATACTTATTGCTAATGAAAAAGAATGATTTCTTTACACAAACTTATTGTTTTTACAAATTGACGAAACTCGATAGGAATGGCGTGATAACAGACGCACAAGTATAATATCTCGTGCATGGAATCACATAACTAGAAGCCATCCCCATGAATCATATCTTACATGTACGAACATTGTATGTTCATTTAACTCATTCCCACGGAAACATCAATGAAGAGGAAACTGTTCGTTGTAGGTCACTCGCGTATGATAAAATTAGGAAAACGATCACAAAATGTTCAACAAATCTCATTTTCCGATTCATTTTGGTGTATGGCTCCGTTCAACGGGTACTCGCGAAGAATGAAATGAGTGTATAGGTTAGTTTGGTCGAATTCAGTTGAGCGTCTACTGTGGCATTTGCGAAAACGTTAAAAAAACTCTGCGGGTATATACCATGACTTGAAGAAAACTAAACACGTTATTATGAGTTGAATTCTATCGACTTGAACTTTCGCGAGATTTTATTTGCTCGTATCAACGAGAACGACATTACAAGACATCGTATTATTCTCGTCTGACTTTAAGAAACTACGACAAGATCTGTCCTGCAAGAAGACGCCGTATTTTCGTAGGTGCATACGGTTTTCACCCATTCAAACTCGAATTTCTCCATGAAATTGACGAGGACTCGCTAAGTGGACCATAGCACCTGAACATAACCTTAGATGACCTGTTTTCCTGAAATTTGACACCTTCCAGACGTTTTGGAATTTGGGAGAGTGTATGGCCTGTGTGTGTGTCTGTGAACAAGATTGAGAGAAAACGGGAAAACCGAATCGGCTAGAACTTTATATCTAGCTCGCAGGTCACCGTGGGACGCCAAGAGAAGTGTGTGAACCAAATCCGCTCAAAACTAATTATAGTTATCATGGCGATCAAAGCACCAAATTGTTCTTCCCAAAAACGGCTCAAACGATTTTGATCAAATTTTTTAAATCGGCAGCTCTTAATAAGACGAAAGCTCAGTAGAGTGTGAAATGAAAATATCTGAAGAGAACTCAAATTTTTTTCCAGCTGTTTACATAACTTTTCTTTCTACTTCGTAGGGCCAAGGAAAGTAAAAAAATATTTTCAAATAGAATAACAAGTGTGTGAGATACTATATTTTGCACTTGTTGCATGTTGTGTGAGATACTTTTTGGCCTTTGTTTTTGGTATGAAACGTTGATTATTGGCATAAGAATGGCGAATATTTCAGCAATTTTTTTTTTGTTGAAAAAACCGCTTTACTGATCTTCCGCGGGCCAGAGGTGAATTTCCTTTACAGGTTGAACGCTGAGGTAAATTGAATTAATTATAATATTCACTTTCTTCTGGTACAGTTTCTACGTTCTCAGCACCCACCTACCTTACCAAACTGTCCAGGAAAGACAGCAAAGATCCCTCAGACACTGACCGTTTTCTCAAATGGTGTCTTCGCATGCGGAATATTTTGAAGGTAAAAGCAAATTAAAACTAGTTAGTTGAGAGTACTTCGTTAATTTGATCCAAATCGTTTGGGCCGTTTTTGAGGAAATTCGAAAACCGGTTAATTAATATTCGAAAAACCTCGTGGCTATACCTATTGTGGCTTATATCTCTGTTCAACAGACATATACAGAGCTAGCGGCGGGGAAGAAATGTGGTTATAGGTGGCTAAAAGACACTTCGTAAGGTTGATTAAATCCAGTGACGGATGTTACTCGGATATTACAAATATTTACAAAAATATTATTTTCGACACATTTTGATTTTTATCTCTGCTCGATGAACTGTCGGAAGAACAATTATTGATTAAAATATTAACTATTTTAAAATATTCTGCGGTTTTGGTGATAATCGTTGAAACGGTTTTGCCAAAAAGCATAAAAGACCTATTTGTGCTTTTTAGGCCAAATCATACCTGTATGTGTGTATTTTATCATACCTGTTCACCTTACTTTCATGGAGGTATTCGTAAAGAAGGAAAATTGGGCACTGACTAGTAGTAGATAATTTTAATGTTTAATCAAAATTGTTAGAGCCGTTTTCAATAGAAATGCGAAAACCCCTAGTTTTTGGTACATTTTCGCCCCCCCCCCTTCCCATCGACCATAACCTTATTTTGGCGTCTAGAAAGAATAACGAACAAAACGAAAAAAAAGAACCACTTCAATCGGTTCAGCTATTCTCCCGCAAATCGAACTGCTGACACACACACATACACAGACTACGCGTCGAAATAAGGTTTTCTAGATTCAGTAGTCCTCAAAACGTAAAGAATTGTAGAAAACCCAACTATTTTTTACACAATTATAATACTTTCTGTACCCTTTGGGTCGCAGAGTGCAAAAAATTGGTTTATAAAACTTTCTTTTCAAGTTATAGGTAGTGCCATGAAACGGAAAAAGAACGAGGAAGTTTCCTCCTGATATTCTCTAGTATTAAAGTTAACGTACCTGTTTGGTAAGGCCATCTCCTCTGGCTGGTGAGATGCTGTGGGCGAGTGCTTTCGATGTAAAGAAACCATCGTCTGGCCGTTAAGTCAGTCCTTACGCTCCTTTCCTTTCACTTCCAACGGATTCCCCAAGAGGAGTTCTTTCTAATCCCCCCCCCCCTTCAGAAGCAACACCATACCATTCTCCTTTGTCTTCCTGTATAAAGAATATGACCAACTGACTTACTCTCCAAACAGGTACGCTAATTTTAGTAATTTACCTACTGGCGGAACTAACCCACTTCTCTAGTAGTGTTATAGGAAATGTGAACTATTCCCAGTATATGGATTAAACGAACCATCATAAATGTGAACATGGCGAAACTACGCAAGAAATCGCCTGGAAGAGCGCTTTGTTCCACAACCGACCAAACCGAGCCAAAATCAATACGACCTGAATAAATTAATGGCGAAATTCATCCTTCAACCGGCTGATCGTCGTCTTAGAAGAAAAGCAAACACGGTTCCATTTTACGACCGGTTTAACGTTTCACTGGCGAAGGGTTAGCGAGAGTAAGTCCTTCCCAGACTCTGAAGGTCTATTAGTAACGCGACCGGAATGAGAATTAGGAAGCGCCGCCCTGCGCGACTGGAATCACCGATCCGCTCGAAGCCAAAAGGGTTGGATCAATTTGCTTCGCGTTCAGCTCAGGTGTAGCTTGAGAAATTGCTAACCGATAAATCGACAGTCTCAACAAGTGCTTTCTCAGTACGTCGCTTCATCAATGTCAACCTGATTGTCGCACTTGATGGGCCGGGATAACTATTCTTCAAGTGAAACATCGGAGCTGGCGTATTTTCAATAGTTCATCCCACCCATTACTATTAATTGAAATTGCGAAGAGTGGTTCCTTTGTCCTCTTACAATGTTATTGGCACTGTGCCCTTGTCCGCTCCATAACCATTTCCCAGTTAGCAACACTGCAAACAGCACTTTCCTCGATTATTTACTTGCTCAAAATTACCCAAAAGCACAACTTCAGAAAATACGAATAATATAACATGGCTAAATCGGCCATCCAGGGAACGACAACTCATATAAGTTTCAAAGCATCAAAAAATACTGACAAACGAACGATTCCAGTACAAAGGAACAACGATAAGACGCTAGACAACTGGCACGACGCGACGAGTAAATCTGATGGGTGATATGAGTGAGATGGGAGGCAGTGCGCGAAAGGACCTTAGGCTGGAAAAAACCGATAACTTTTGCAAAATCGTCCCGCGAGTTCCTTCAACCAGTACAATCTGCCTTATTCAACCGTAATTTCACTGTTTTCCATTTATACGCAGACCTACACCTCCAAAAACCCTCCTCTACGACACAATGTCAACAAATACCTAGGAAACGATAACTAACACGACGTAATTGCAATAAAACTGTCAAAGTTAGGTTTCCGATTAATATTTTTAACCATTTGTTCCCCATAACAACCACATTTAAGGCAAAGTATGGCACGGGCATTGTAGATTTGGAACCCCACGCCTCGAAACATCTCGCGTTCAGTGTCAAGTTTTGTGAGGGGAGTGTAAAAAAACTTTCCGGACCGAAACATACTTGTATTATTGATAATGAATAAGAAACCAGAATGTGTGTGCGTCTAGATCAATTAGCGCGTTTTTTGTCCGTTTTTTTTCACATACTGGCAAAACTGCTTCGATTTTCACAAAACTCATAGTATTTGTACAACTAGTCAGTCAGTACCTATGTGATGCACTGTATAAATGTTCCTCTGGTCATCCATTGAACAGAAATAACAACCGAAATGATATTTTCGTAACGTTTTCGAAATTCCTACAGTAACCGCTTAACTGAATCAGATCAACCCGACGGAGTGTCATCTAGCAAACTACGTGCAAATTCTGTTGAGTGATCCTTTGAACGGAGGTATAAGCCAAGATGCATCGGAATTGTTAATCATTAAGTGATCGTTTTTAAGATTTTATCTCTTTTTTTTTTCCTTAGAAATCCATTGAACAAAGATACAGCGCTCATGTACACAACAGATCGCCACTAGTGACATATGAGTTAGATTTACAGAAATGAAAACAGCAACGAAATCTATTTTCGTGGTAATATTACATAATTAATTGGGCAGATACCCAAGCGTGCCTTCCTCCCTATCAGCACCACCCAAGTGTGCCTCCTTCCCTACTCACCCCCCCCCATAGTATGCCTAACCACATCTGTCTCACCCTACTATGACCACACCTTAAAACTTCTCTCTTCATGCCTCTGCTGTGCTACTCTTCATTCTCCTAGCACCACTTCCCTCTGGTGCTTCCTTGTGTAATCACTCATTCATCCTCATTTTTGCACCTCATAAGTTCTCTGTTGTCCTGCTCAACTCCCCACCACATCATTGTCTCACACCTAACCTCATCACCCTGTGCTCTGGCTCATCAGGTAGCCCAGCTCGATCCTTCAGCTCAGCCGTCATGTGCGCTAGCCTCATTAGCACCCGCCACTGTGTCCCCTCTACAAAGGTTACCCTGCTGTCGCGCAAAGCATCGAATCGATTCGTGTCTTTGACATTGGACTTCCCCAGTCATTGTGTCCTTCTATTTTAATACCTGCCCCTCGGTAATCCCCCTGCTGCGGTTGTTGTTTCTAACAGCCGTGGGTTTTTTGTCCTTTCTTTATTTCTTTCTCCTCAAGTTCACATTCCTCTCCATGACTGAGAACCTCCAAAATCATTCCGCTTCCAACTCTTGGCCCAGTAACTTTTCGCTCTCCCATACGGTTTACGTTGCCAGTTCACACGTTCCAAGTACTCACCTTGTGCGGCCCTATTGTTCAAGATCTCAGCTCAAATCTAGCTCAACTCAATTCCACACGTATAATACAGTCCTCTTCACGCTCGCCGAGTTTCATTTTTATTTCGATCCTCATTCTCCCCCTTTTGTGCGCCCAACAATTGGTACATAGAGCATTAATGAGGCTGTAAACACGATATTTCGAAGAAGGATAGTAATTACTTTTGCAGAGTTCTACACCAATTTGTTTTAACATTCTAGTGACATTTCAGTGGACTTTATAAAAAAAATAAAAAAATCACGCTATAATAGTGCGGACTAGATATCAAGTTTGAGGGGATATGGTTCGGTCGTTCTTCTCTAAAATCAATTATGTCGAAACTTTTGGTAATTTATTGTGCTGATCTCGTTATTTTTTCACGAATGGGAATTTTAGGTTATTAATGTCTTACTAGGAATTGTTGACATAAAAAATTTAATCCAAATCGTAAGAGACGTTTTTAGAAGAAAAAAAAGTAATAACCACGGTTAGTTTTTGGCGGATTGCTCATAGTCTTGTTTTGCCGTTCCATGGTGACTAACTGCATAGATATTAAGTTTGAGCGGATTTGGTTCAGTCATTTTCTCTCAATCGCAGACCAAGACATTTTCCCAAATAGTGTTTTTCGGACTCAGTAGCGTGTGCAACGTAAAAATCTGAAGAGAACTAAAAAACAAGTTTTCAGCCGATTACGTAACTTTCCTTTCTACTTCGTAGAACCAAGGAAAGTAAAAACTCGGCCCTTCTAAATCCCTGGCTGGATTATTTGGAGCCTGTGGCTAAAAAATCGAAAACACGGATCGCGGGTGAATAGGCGGGGGGTGACATGATTTCGTTTCCCCTCAAAGTGACACATTCTGGCAGTTAGAATAACGCATGTTCCAAGCTGCGGATTACGTAACGTTTCTTTTACTTCCTTGAGCGAAGTGACAATCCCGATTTCTGAATATTCCTAAAACGTCAATATTAAACGAAAAAGTCTCGATCACTTCCTGAAAAAATCTAAACTAGTTGCAGAAATGTATGAATCATGGTGGACTTATGGACGTATTCCTCTAGTTCCATCTACTACAGCTCCATTACCTCCTAAATTACCACGCTCTCAAATATAAATCAAATACATTTTTGATGGTTTATATTTGTTACGAACATTTCAAACATTTTTTATTAGTTTCAAAGTACCGATCAACGGAGTAACCGCATTCGACTGAAAAGTCAGTTAGTTTTATAATCGGTAAGTTTCGTGTCAGAGCGAGACAAACTGCCAGCTCGGGAAACTTCGATATCAGCCGCTGTTGAAACTTGTTGGATGGTTACCTAACGTGAACTAACGGCGCTGAAGCTCAAGATTGAGTTCTCTTACGATGAGATGAGAAGGTTCCTGATTTGCTTGGATTAGCCGCTTGTCTCTCGGCACATCCCACTTTCTTTATTAAATTATAGGAGAGTTTGTGCGACGAGATGCACTATATGGTGGTAGGGGCGGGGGGAGATCAATTTAAATTTCCCTCAACAGGCGTTCCACTTGTGAATTCCCTTTCTGTCCCGAAGCTGACAACTAAAATTCGGAACAGCTCCCGTCCCCCAATATTTTATACCAAAGTAATCACGAGAGTCTTACTCAGCGGTTGCATTTTTTATAGCTTCAGCTTCTATGATTTTGAAGCAAAAGGAAACCCTAGAATTTTGCTTTCTTGTCTGTTAATTTTCCATTAATGACAAGGCACCGATTCACTTTCCTCTAGAGCTTTCGGTACCTTCGAGCAGATTGTGACTGCTTGTGAACAAACGCTTGTATTGTGCTGTAATTCAAATGGTCGTCAAAACGTAAAGATTGCGTACAGTACCAGTATAAACCGTACGAATTCAAATCCAAAGTAGCCAGAAAACATATTTTCATAGGCGTTCGATGAAAAAGTTCGTGCTAGAAATATTTTAAATAAATAGACCGCTTTGGTTTATTATTCATTCTACATAATCCTACGTTTTTGTTCGGGAATGTTTTTTTACTACTCTTCCTCAAAATTTGATAGTTAACGTTTCAAGACCGGAGTTCCAAATCTGCAATGTCTTTAACGTGGTCTAAAACATATGCGGGCGCTATATCTTCGTTCAACGCATTTTTACAGGAACATTTATAGAGAACAAAATGTAGGGACTAGTTAGTTGAGGATACTCCGTAAGTTTGATCGAAATCGTCTGAGCCGTTTTTGAGAAAACTGTAATACCGATAAATTAATATTCGACAAATCTCCTTTTCTGAGTTAACTTGGCTTATATCTCCGTTCAACAGATGAATACAGAGATGGTTGCGGAGAAAAAATGTGAGTTTAGAAAGGTAGTAGACACTCCTTAAGATTTATGACATCTGGCGAAGCAGTTACCCTGGAATTTACGGATATGCTCGAAAAAACGTTATTTTCGACACATATTGATTTTTATCTCTGTTCAATGGACTGTCAGAGGAACATTTATTGACAACTATATGTAGGTATTAACTATTTGAAAACATCTTGAAAGTTTGGTGATAATCGTTGAAGCCGTTTTTCCAAAAACCGTAAAAAGCCTATTTTCGGGAGGCTGTGAGAGGAAGTGAGCGTTGGCTGGGGAGAAAAAGATAACTTTCACTACATTGCCCGTTGAGTTCCTTTGAACACTAAAATTCACCTCATTGTATTATTTACTGTGATTTCACTGCCGTCAATCTAGAAGGAGTTCATGAGACCCGTTATATTCGACTAATGACCATAAAATACCTAAGAAACGATACGAAACACGCATGCAATACAAATACCAAAACTTCTTTTTCGGCTAATTTTGTAAACCATATAAGCAGGCGGGCACCACTAGATACGAAATGGCATTTTTGGCGAAATATCGGATTTTTAGTCCACGTTAAAAGCAAAATATGACCTGGTGAGGACGGACATACCTTGATACGTTAAGTGTCAAATTTTGTGGGAGGTTGTATAAAAATGTCCTAGGCCGAAAAAATAGACGTATTATCTAGAATGGATACTAAACAAAAACTGTATTATTGCACATTTTTTCGAAATGTTTGATCATTTATTGTGCTGCTCTCGTCATTTTACAACAGATGGAAATTGTATGATACTATTGCGTTATTTAAAACTTCCAATACAAGTAAGAGCCGTTTTTGAGAAAACAACAAAATTTGATGTTTTGACCCCTACGAATACTATACTTGGTTTCAGGCCAATTTGGCTCATAACCTTAATTTGGACGGATTCGGTAAGTCAAACCACGTTTTACGGATTCAAAATGGATCAACATTAGATTATCCTGTTCACGAAGTTCCTTATGAACTGTACTGTTCCATGAATAATGGTAGATACGTAAAACACAAGTCTAGCTCACTCACGAAGGGTTGAGTGGTAAATAACATAATTGCGTTTGGCCTGACGCATCCTGTCAATACGCAGCCCTGCACTTCCCCTACTCGCTCACTTCTTCTGTGATCCCCACGGGGGGAACGACTATGTTGAAAGGAAATTCATCAACGACCATCAAACCGAAGTATTATTCCTAGTCATGCGATTTATTCCTATTGCTTCTATGCTTATTGTGTGCATGTGTCCGTTCCCATCGTTATTGTGCGTTCATGCGTGCTATAATGTGCTGACGCACGTCAATCGCAAGAGGGTTAACTCGAATGACGTAATAAAGAAAGAGGAGGAATACTCAGAGGAGCGAAGGGATCATTTCTATGAGAATCACGTTTCTTTTAATCGACTCGCCAATCGATAACATCAATTTCTCGTTAGTTACAAGAACGTTGACCCCCCAACCTTTAAATTGGTACGTTTTCAGATCGATCGTCGTGTTGATGCTCAAGATGAGTTATGTAGCTTTGAAAGGCTGCGCGCAAAAAGAAACATTATAGTTAGGAGGGCGCATCACAAGAATCACTAGTACCGAGGCGAGGGAGTCAAATCGCGAGGGGGCCAAGAGTTACTGAGCAGATGGCCCTACCAGTTTCAAGGTGTACTAGTTCAAATCATCTTCAACGCACGTACTCTATCGCAATAGAACGACGCTCCGAGGTTGGCACTTTAGTCACGACTCTCAGAGATACAAGGCCAAACACACGGGTCTTCTATGACAAGATAAATTATGTAAAAGTTGAGCCGGGGCTTCGCCACTCCCGCAAGAGAGCTTTCATAAACTCGCGTGCCAATGTCGCCCAACGAGCCGCTTCCAACTCCGAGGTCAAGTTCAAAGGCGAGAACGATACATCCTCATCCGCCAGATGGTTTGGATGCAGCCGTGGATGTTAAAAGAGTGCAATCGATCATTTCCGCAGTCACATTCACCGCACCAAACCCTTTTGCTGCACCTCGGATGACTACGTTAATTGAAATGCATTCTTTTTCTTGGATGGCTTCTATTACTTTATTCAAACCATTTAATAGAAGTATTGTCATCGGCCCATTGTTACGGCAACTTTCCACAGCCGAACGAACACTCATTTCGATCTCAGTACTAATCTAATCTACCTATATTAACTAAACATGAAAAGACATAATTAAACGCTCAATGCGTGGAAACCGGTAGGTCTTAATGTTCCCGAATTTATGGGGTTGGGCCGTGTCTTTTAACACCGTTCACTCAGTAACCAACGCATACATGCCTAACCATATAGTCACTTGATTTTGATGGGACAGTCCACGCTTGCTTTTATGAAATGAAATTATGATACAGTTTTTACTTTCCTTGGCTCTACGAAGTAGAAAGGAAAATTATGTAATCGGCAGGAAACTGTTTTTGAGTTCTCTTCAGAGATTTTTACGTTTCACACGCTACTGAGTCCGAAAAACACTATTTGGGAAAATGTTTTGTACGCCTGCGAACGCGATTGAGAGAAAACGGCTGAACCAAATCAGCCGAAACGTGATACTTAGCACGCAGGTCACCATGGGACGCCAAAATAAGGGTATCAGCAGTATCCGCCAAAACCTAGTTATCGTAGTGATCAAAACCCTTTTTTACTTTCCTTGGCTCTACAAAGTAAAAAGGAAAGTTATGTAATCGGCTGAAAAAAAAAATTTTTGAGTTCTCTTCAGACCTTTACGTTTCAGACCCTCCTGAGTCCGAAAAACACTATTTGGGAAAATGGTCTGTGTGTGTGTGTGTGTGTTCGTGAACGATTTTTAGAGAAAACCACCGTACCAAATCAGCTCAAACTTCATATCTCGCTCGCAAGTTACCATGGGATGCCAAAATAAGGGTATGGACTAAATCCACTGAAAGCTAACTATAGTTATGATGGTGATCAAAACACCAAATATTTTTTTTCTCAGAAACGGCTGTAACGATTTTGATTAAACTTTTCAAATTGATAGCTCTCAATAAGACAATTACACCGTAAAATTCCCATTTGTGGGAAATTGACAAGAGCAGCACAATAAATTATCAAAATTTTCGACGAAAAGCGTTTTTAGCGCAGTTTTTTCCTTATAAACTCCGCTGGAATGTTAGTAGAATGTTTAAAAAAATTGGTGTAGTAGTCCAATTCAATACCTAAAGGGTGAGTGTTTAAAAACGCTCATGAGATACATGGGGCTCACTCCAGAAATTCCTGAATTTCAACTACTGCCGTTTCGCTTACTACCAGTTCTATACGTTTTTAAACATTTTAGCCAATAACTCTGCAAAAGTAATCCTTCTTAAAAAATTTGTTTTTACAGCCTCATTAATTATCTGTGTAACAATTGCTCAATGATGGTCCTGCAATGAGTATGAGCGGCACAATAAAATCTGGAACTGTAAGCGCTACCGCTTCCTGCTGCCGTAAAGCGTGGTTTGACAAAGTTCAAATTAACTGAGTGATAAATGAATAGATTAAATAGAATTAGCCATGTACAAAGTGAATTGCTGTAGAGCTAAGGAATGTTGTGTGTTGCAACGCACCAGATATTTTGTTACCACTACGTTTTGTTACCAGATATTTTCTCAAAAACTGCTCAAACGATGTTGGTTAAATTTTTTATGTGGACAGCTCCCAACGAGCAAAATATACCTTAAATTCCATTAGTGGGAAAATGACTAGAGCGGCACAAAAATGTTTACGTTTTTTCCTTATAAACTCCACTCAAACGTTACTAGGATCTTCAAAAAATTTAGGTGCAAGTCCAATTGGATACCTATACGAGGAGGCTTTAATAACGGCCATAAGATATACAGGGATTACTCCAGAAATTCCGGAATTTCGACAACCGCTGTTTTACCTACTAACATTTCTAAACGTTTTTACCAGGTAACTCTGGAAAAGTGATTATCTTATTCAAAAAAATCGTGTTTGTACCTTCATCAATTCTTAGTGCACCAATTTCTCAATAGCTGTCGAGGCATGAGTACGAGCAGCACAATAAATTCCGGATCTGTAAGCGCTACCGCGTTCTGCCGTTCAGTGATGTTTCAAATGAACGGAGTGAAAGATAAATTGAGCTAATAGCATACGCCAAGATCACAAGCGAATTGGCTGACCTAAGGAATGTTGTGTGATGCTGCGCACCTGATATTTTCCTGATGAGTTCCATTCACAAGACTCTAGAACTCTAAGATAAATCTATTTTATAAGCCAATAATACACCCACAAGCCTGATAGTGGCCGACAAATAAGTAAAAGCAATCTACGCAGATTCACAATTCAAACTACTTTCGTTTGCATTTACTTTTTTCACCATTTTCAGGCAATAACCCGAGAGGTTTTCGAAAAATAATCTGACACTAGATTCCATCGCTTGGTTCATGGCACCTTGTAGGCAGTTCCTTACAAGACATGGAGGGCAAACCGGATTGGAGCCGAATTGGTAAAATTGCTAGCGCAAACAGTGTTCGACCTTCCCAACTCCTCCACTCTTACGGTAGCTCAATTCGCTGACGATCAGGCGATATTTATCAGGATCTGATCAGGAATTACCGGCTGAGCTGCAGAATTATATTGACCAACTCGGGAAACTGCGCTACTTCAGGAGAACAAACCTCAACTCTGAATGAAGCACGTTTATGTAGTTCACCTATAAAAGAAGGACAATGTCACCTTCCCTACAGGGGAATGGTACACCCATCCCCCCATGAACAAGTTGTTAAGTACTTCGGTGTGAGGCGTGACCCAAAACTGACTTGGGATGCCCATATCTATGATATACACTCCGGCAATTATATCTCTCTTTGAATAGCAAGTTTCCAATACCACTAACGCCTAATTTATACCACGCTACTGCGTCCAATATGGATGTAGAGTTGCCAGGTGTCGGGACTCAGCCTCAAACTCACTTATTAAGAGAATTCAGGCATTCCAGAATAGAGTGCTCAGAATCACCAACGTATATACGTATATTGGTACGTCAGACACTGTATCCTACATGGAAATCTTCGTATTTCTTTCGTCAGTGAAGTGCTGTATACTACGCACCAAAAACTATGCGACACCACCCAAACTAACTCATTTCCTGGATTGCAAACAACCCACCTCCTCCAAGAAACGAAAAAGACCACCAGACTTGGTAACATATGAGTAATTAAAGCCCCCACCCAACTTAGCCAGCCAAAAAGAAGTATGTATATAGAAACCGCCCCTATTTTTATTTGTATTACTCAATACTATTGTTGTATTGTTCTCTTTTTATCGTAAATATGATTATTGTTATTATTAGTGGGCTGTCAGTAGATGGTGACTATATCATGTTACCCATGAAGTATATCACCTAACACAACAAGTGATATCTAAACCAAAATATAAAAGAAATTACTATAAAGTAAAATTAATTATCCAAAATATAAAACCCTGCAAATTATTACACAACGGTTTATTATTCGGATAAACAGCTTGACCTAGCATTAATGCTCCAAGGCCCATCCCGTTCGATTCAGCATCGAAAAATATCAAAATGAAACCCAAAAAAAGGTCGAAAAGAACTGAATCGTAATATTAAAATAAACAAAAAACAAAACGAAAGTATCTAGAAAAAACTGAATTTTAATATGAAAACATGCACGCTAAAACTAATATCAAAATGTAACAAAAAATCTATGAAAAAAACCAAAATGAGAATGAAACGAAAGAATCTAAAAAAAAGAATCGTATTAAAACCAAAAAAAATGAAACGGACGAACTATTAAATAAATAAACGAATAATGAAAGTTCAATCGAAGATAACAGGTATTTTGCTAATGGAAATAGTTGAGACGGAACGAATCAGTCATTTGTGGAGGTGAAGACGAGAACAAGGCAATCGGACGATAAAGAGACAAAGATTAAATACGAAACACGAGCGCTTCCTAGAGGGAGCAAAAAAAAAAAAAATTGGACGAACCCGAACCCGTTGTGAGGCGAGGGGGCGGCGTTGCCAGTTGAGCAGGCAAGTGGTTTCGTTGAAACGGGCGGGAGGGAGGGAGTTCATACGACGAAACGTTGACTTCCGCGTTGTACAGCGTTTTGTTAATTTTTTTAACCGTTTTTTGCCCATAACAATCATGGGCTTCGTCCGATCGGATTGCCGAGATGGCGGGCTCAACTAGATACCAAATTGGATTTTTGTGCGAAAGAACGAATTTTTTGGACCACGTTAAAGGCACAAAACGGCCCGGACGGTGGACAGACATTGCAAATTGGGAATCTCCATGTCTTGAAACGTAAAGTTTCAAATTTTGAGTGGGGGTTGTAAAAAAATTTTCGTGACCGAAAACAGGGTTCAGAATGAATAATAAACCAAAACAGCCCACACTGCTCAGTGCTGTTGCCAAGTCATTTGGGGTGGAGTATATGGTGGGCCAGCTCACAGATACGGGAACAGTATGAAGAATGAAGGCCCTCCTGAAGTAACGACCTCTCCTGAATGTCTGAAACTTCTTGGCGGTAAGAGACGTAGTATCGTGATAGAAGCACGTCGCACGATTCAGGTGAGGGTGTAGAGGACCGAAAAGACGAAATATCGCCGCAGTAAGGTGTGAAAACCGACCGGATCCAATGTGCTAAACGGTTATGAATTGATTCCCCACGGTGAATTCATTGGGTCACTAAAGGCCGACTCTCCCTCCTACGTTCCAATAAAAATGAATGACTAAAACTAAAAAATGTATTTAAAAACCACGGACACTTTTGAGAAATTGTGAGTGTGGCACCAGCCCCTGGATTTGAGGCTTCGGGCACCCGAAACCTTTCGCCAGAGCATTCCATAGTTCCCGACGTTCTGCCCGGCAGTTTTCTCTCAATCCCCGACGGGCGTTCCACTCGGTCGACCTTCTTCACGGAGGACAACTATTGTCACAGTAGGCACCGCCCTTGACACACAAGCTCTTACGTGAAACGACGAAAATTTTGTCACCGTCCACTCGCCCCTGCGTCAACCTTCGGTGTCATTACGCCAGTTGCAGAAAAGGATTTCATTTCATATTCCGCTCGCGCTTAGAGGGTCGTAATACAAGCCATTTCGAGTTGTCGCGCCGCTCTCATTAGCTTCAAGAGATTTCCCCCCGTAGCAGAAGACATAATTTCTCGTGTTACGTCGAGAGCCCCTCTCGAAAACAGTTGACAAATCATGTTAATATAACGACGCTACTCGGCGCGGCCCTTATTTAAATGGGCGCAGACGCCTGGTGTTGTTGGTGCCTGGAAGAGAAGAGAAGAGCAGATCCGGTCTCTGGCTGCAGTCCATTAACCTTCCCCAAGAATTTAAATAATTTTAATATCCCGCAAACTATTTTGCAACGGGTTCATCACTCTCCGGGCGTCAACAATCCTTTTGAAGACGCGTCTTCATTCCTCTCTCATTTGATTATGATGTAACTTGACTGTTCCACAGTGTCAAACTCTTGTAGACGCAAAAAAGTCACTATTCACTAACTGCTTTAACGTTGCTTCTAATTTTTGAGCTGAACCAGTTGAATTAAAACAAGTCGAGGACCCTGTTCGGCTCAGCTGCGGCCTAATTAATTCTGTGCTTTCCGCCTTGATGTAAGATCCTAAGTTCATGGGCCTTCCCCGGGCATTCAAGTTCAGCCGCCAACCCCGACGCAGAGCCCCCTGTCAATCAAATCTTGGACTTTTCAAGCCTTCGGAGCCCACAACGTATTTTCTCTTTTAGGGTTTCACTCATCCTACATCCCCTACTTCTACTTGCCACCTCTCATTAGGTATTCAAACTATGAATTCTTGCCCAGACACTCGAATCTCATTCGACAAAAGTTCTCACCCAGTTACTCACTCGTTCTCTGCTCTCATCCCCAACCAGTTCACATATCCAGAGATCCCCTCGTGTGGCTCTCATACACAAATATCTCTAACATTCTCAAGTCACAAGTGTAACAATACAGTCCACCAATGGATCCTAAAGGTCCTCTTAGGTCGCTGTGATCTTCCTCTTTCAGCCATTGATGACGCTTAAAACCTTTGGTAACTGCATGCCATCAACGTTAATAGTATGACAGTGCACCATGATGTTACGATATCGTACCTATCCTATTCAGAGGTAAACAATAAATACCGAATATAATTCTTATATGAAGTTTTATTACAGTACAAAGAAGAATTACCACCATGAACAGGAAACTAACTAAGTGGGAGCAAAGAGCTACGTGTAAATCAGGTTGTTCGATGTACCCAGTCAGCACAAAAGCCCTGGACGAACGTTCGTTAAATCAGGGAGAAATTATGGTTAGTGGGTTAGATGTAGTACGTCACCCGTTATTTGTGTTATATGCGTACGAATTATTGCTAGCTGTGGTCAATAATCGTTCGACAGTTCACTACGGGTACGTCCATAATTCTCGACCTATTTACGTGATTAACCACTTAGTGGCATCAACCAGCTAGCAGGTTGGCTTTGCTCTTCAGTTGAAGTGAAATGATGGGTATAAAGGTGTATCTAGTTTGCTTTTGCCGATTTGGAATCCTCAAGCCTCGAAACGTAATGTGTCAAATTTTAAGGGGGTGAGTAAAAAACCGGGACAGCGAAAGTTGAAGTATTCTATGCTTACGCTAGGCAATTGGCACGACGTGAAGAGTCGAACTGACAGGCGGTTGGAGTGAGGGGGGGGGGGTTGAACTGGGAGAAATAATAATGATAACTTTCGCTATACTTCCTGTGAGTATAACAATCTTGCCGAGTAGGCACAACTGTATCCCAAATTGTATCTCTGCACCAAAGAACGGAGTTTTCAGACCACGTTAAAGGCAAAATATGTCGCGAACGGCGGACGGACACAGCAGATTTGGAATCCCCGTGCCTTGACCTGAATTGTCAAAGTTGAGGGGGATTAAAAAATGCCTTTGTCAAAAAAGTTAGGCGTATTATTCACTAAATAAACCAATATCAGTCGACAGAAAGAAGAGCGAAGCTGACGAACGACAAACGATGAAATGGAAGGGAAATTTGAGCTCAGGATGATTTACAAGGGGGATGGAAAGAGGAGCGGATTTAATTTCAACTCTAAGCACATTTCCACCGAACCGATCGACCTCCAAGAGAAGAAACTCGACATTCTGAATTCATCGATTCACTACTAAATACCAAACGACCAGTTTTTAAAATCTCATCACGTAAACATATTGCACTCCCAGAATGGTTTTTGTGAGCTGGTTTTATAGAGGACAAAAGTGCACTAAAATCTACTTAGTCGAATAATTGTTCATTAATTGTGCTGATCTTGTCACGAAAACGAAAATTATACGAAAATTGTATAATGTCGTGTTATTTAGGTCTGTTCTAACAAAACGTTTAAACAAAATCGTTGAAGCCGTCTTTGAGAAACAATAGCTACTCGTATATTGGTGTAGGAATTTGCACCTACCTTTTTTCGATCCTTGTTGACCTGCAGAACTAATTGGAAATTTGAACTGATATGGCTCCCTCGCTCAATCGCTCTCAAAGACACACACACACGAATGTTAATTAATAATTTACAAATACGTTTTTTTTCTTTTGTTAGTCTCCAACAAGAAAATTATCGAATATTTGCGAGCTTAGCGTAGCTTTTCCTTACAAACCACTCTCTCATGACGCAAGCTTTCTAACACAAAATATCTGGTGCGTTGCAACACACAACTTTCCTTAGCTCAACGTCAATTCCCTTTCTAAATGGCTAATTCTATTTAATCAATTCATTTATCACTCAGTTCCTTTGAACTTGGTCAAACAACACGTCACAGCAGCAGAAAGCTGTAGCGCCTACAGTTATGGAATTTATTGTGCTGCTCGTACTCATTGCAGGACCATTATTGAGCAATTGGTACAGAAAAGTAATGAGGCTGTAAATACAAATTTTTTGAAGGAGGATAGTAATTACTTTTGCAGAGTTATTAGGTAATAACTTTTAGAACTGGTATTAAGCGAAACGGCAGTAGTTGAAATTCAGGAATTTCTGGAGTGAGCCCCATGTATCTCATGAGCGTCTTTAAACACTCACCCTATAGGTATTGGATTGGACTAGAATACCAATGTTTTTTAACATTCTACAAAAATTCCAGCGGAGTTTATAAGGAAAAAACTACGCTAAAAACGCTTTTCGTCGAAAATTTTGATAATTTATGGTGCTGCTCTCGTCATTTTCCCACAAATGGGAATTTTATGGTATGATTATCTTATTAAGAGCTATCAATATAAAAATTTAATCAAAATCGTTAGAGCCGTTTTTGAGAAAAAAAAATTTCGTGTTTTGATCACTATGATAACTATAGTTAAATCTCGGTGGATTTTGTTCATACCCTTATTTTGGCGTTTCATGGTAACTTGCGGGCGAGATATTAAGTTTGAGCTGATTTGGTACGGTGGTTTTCTCTAATAATCGTTCACAGACACACATACACACACAGAAAATTTTCCCAAATAGTGTTTTTCGGACTCAGGAGGGTCTGAAACGTAAAGATCTGAAGAAAACTCAAAATTTTTTTTCAGCCGATTACATAACTTTCCTTTCTACTTCGTAGAGCCAAGGAAAGTAAAAAAGTGTTGGTAGTTCGATAAGCTTAAAACTCAAGGACACGGTTGGGAGCGTGAGAGGGAGAGCTATGCAGTTTGGTACGGGATAGCTGACAAATGAGACGAGTGAGAGAGAGAACGGTATTGCTGCACTTATGACTTGAGAAAGATAGAGGTAGAGTGTATAAGAGATTGCGAACTTCACACCTATGAAGGGCACTGAACTAATGTTACCATAGTTGAGCCGAACAAATACTTAAGGACATCCCACAAAGTCGCCCACTTTAAGCTATTATCGTTGTTTTGACACATTTCGCCAGAGAGCCGTCACATAAGTAGGGGATACTCAACGAATTCTGGCAAGTTTAAGCAGTAACTTTTCTACGCAAAACGTTTGAGTTTTACCGAGTTTTAGTACAGACTGAGTGAAAAATAGATTTGATTAATTGACGGAGTGATAACAATCGCGAATGAACGAGGGGTTGAGGAAAGTAGTGTGATCAGGAGATCCGCACCTGTTAATGCGTATTGTAGTGCGCACAATTCCCATTTAATACCAGCGTACTATATTCGCACGAATCGAAAGATTCCGTGATTCGATCTCAAACCGAGGAATTCGTTTCTCCCCTCAAGGTCTTTTTCATTCCCGCCGACTAAACCTTGGTTCGTCGGAAGGATTTATAACAATTTCCTCTCGTTCGGATAATGGCTTTCAAGCGATGGGAAGACATTTTCCGCTTCTACATGTAATCCCAACACCCGCTCCTTGTTTTGCTAAACAATCCGCCGTACTTCTATACATTTGCGTGGGCTCGCAGTGAAGAGAAGACATTTTCGCACGAATCACCGTTGTCACGTTTAAGGACGGAATAAAACAGTAGTTTGGAGTTTCGCGTATCCGAAGTTGCTTTCGCATCTACGCGCCCTTCGTCGTTCTTGAATCGATTTCGGAAGTTGATATTGATACTGCGATGACAAGAGTGACATCAAGTTCCACGGTAGTCGACGTTGGAAGTTTACTTTGACTCCGAGTGACGCCATTCGGAGGGAATATATTTATTATTCGCTTTACCCATTACATAAGTACTGCAGTGGCTATTAGGTTGTTACGTCCTTAGGTAAACGCGTAAATCAGGGAATATATTCCATCAGACGTTGACGTTCGGTTTGTCCCTTTCCAACAACCAGAACGGAACCGATGGCTTATGCAACTATCTTTATTTGGGGTTAAATGGAAGCTTTACGGAATGCTATTGACCAGATGGGTCCACGAAAAAACAGAAATTTTTAATCGAGAAAGGTGAACGGAAAACTCACCGGTTGTAAAAACGAACCAGTTACATTAACCAGGAAAATTAAAGCAAGCAATCAATTAATTAATTTTCGGCAAAGGTCAATTAATGCCTTGACTGTCCTTAGTCGTTAATTACTGTATCCTTTGTTGTCTTTGTTTTGTTGGCTTTTACGTAATGGACATTCAGTAATGCGTCCTCACTCTTCAAGCTCAAGTCAGTTCTCGCCCAAGCCGTATTTTTTTCTTTCTGGTCGCCCAAAACTTTTGTGTTAAACTCGTCGGTTATCCTGAACCGTCCAACTCTTTAATTTGTTAATCCCAATCGCATATTTTCACCCTACCCGACTTGGAATCCAGTCGGACGTTTCCCCGATCGCGAGCGCGCCACAAGTTCATTATTCGCATCTTATGAACAAAATCAATCGCCACGAAATTGTGGAAATCCATTTCATTAAAAAACAGAATAAACGATAAATTGTCTATATTTACACAGAAATAAGGAGCACAATAGTTATATCGATTTCGACGGTTAGGTCATCAACAGTAACAAACGTGAACAGAAGGTACTTCATGGGAAGGACGTCTTATATAGTCAGGTGAAAGGAGATATTGAATCCTATTGGCTCAGAGAAGTGAAAGGTGGCGGGGCAGGGGGATCAACCGATGCCAATTAAGGCTTACAAAGTGAAAGGGCACAAACAATGGTTGAGGAAAAAACCAAGCTATTGTAAAAATGAACGTATTAGTGGTGAAACATTTTGAGGGAATACCTCATTTAGAGACTTCCCACACCTATCGCTGTTAACAATTTCGAATTTTTCCAGCACATCCAACAAACCTCCTTTCGGGCAAAAGTGAAGAAATTCTTCATACTGCTTATTTGTTAGATCAAAACTAAAGTTCTGATTAGATTCACTCAGATGACTTGCAAACGTAGACTCACCTTTGTTATCCCTAAACTCCTTTTCATGCTCTTTTATTCGTTCCCTAAATTTCCTACCAGTTTGACCACAATACTCAAGTCCACATGAACATTTTAGTTTATAGCCCCCCCCCCCCGCCAACAATTATCTTGAACGTTAATTATATCCTTAACAGAACCCAATAAAGCATTAAGACTATTTTTATTTCTAAAACCCACTTTGAAACCTCTAGATGATAAAATTTTGCCAAGTTAGTCTGAAATTTTCATTCTTTTTCCCCATCCATTTTTTCTCTTCTAACACATTTTTACTTTCCTTGGCTCTACGAAGTAGAAAGGGAAGTTATGTAATCGGGCTGAAAAAAAAATTTTGAGTTTTCTCCAGATCTTTACGTTTCAGACCCTCCTGAGTCCGAAAAAAACTATTTGGGAAAATGGTTTGTGTGTATGTGTGTCTGTATACGATTTTTAGAGAAAACCACCGTACCAAAGCAGCTCAAACTTGATATCTCGCTCGCAGGTTACCATGGGACGCCAAAATAAGGGTATGAACAAAATCCACCGAAAGTTAACTATAGTTATCATAGTGATCAAAACAACAAATTTTTTTTTCTCAAAAACCGCTCTAACGATTTTGATTAAATTTTTTATATAGATAGCTCTTAATAAGATAATTATACCATAGAATTCCCTTCCGTGGGAAAATGACGAGAGCAGCACAATAAATTATCAAAATTTTCGACGAAAAGCGTTTTTAGCGCAGTTTTTTCCTTATAAACTCCGCTGGAATTTTTGTAGAATGTTAAAAAAATTGGTATTGTAGTCCAATCCAATACCAAGAGATTGAGTGTTTGAAAACGCTCATGAGATACATGGGGCTCACTCCAGAAATTCCTGAATTTCAACATTTGCCGTTTCGCTTACTACCAGTTCCAAACTTTTTACCCAATAACTCAACTATTATAATACAAATAAAGCAAAAGTAATTACTATCCTTCTCAAAAAAATTTGTGTTTACAGCCTCATTAATTATCTGTGTACCAGTTGCTCAATAATGGTGTCGCAATGAGTACGAGCAGCACAATAAATTCCGGAACTGTAAGCGCTACCGCTTCCTGCTGCCGTAAAGCGTTGTTTGACCAAGTTCAAATTAACTGAGTGATAAATGAATTGATTAAATAGAATTAGCCATGTACAAAGTGAATTGTTGTAGAGCTAAGGAAAGTTGTGTGTTGCAACGCACCAGATATTTCCTCACTAAATTTGAGAGCCCTTCCCTACTCTTTTTTCCCAAGAACCCTATTCCAAATAAGTCGATGAGTTCTCCTCCATTTCCATTACTTGCTGCTATACTTTTAATGACTGATTTTTCTTTCAATAAATTTTGATTATTCATTGGTATAGATAGTGCCCTATTGATCATACTCTGGAAAGCCGCATGTTTATGAACCAGAGGATGATTTGAGGTATTATGAATAGTGATGTCACTATACATATCTTTTCTATAAATTGAGAAATCATGTTTTTTATTAATTAGTGAAATAGACAAATCTAGAAAATTCAACTTATTTCAACTCAATTCAAGGGTGAATTGAATGAACGGATCTAGTTTATTAATTTTTTCATGAAAGGAATTTAATTGTCTTTCGGTCCCTGTCCATAAGATTATATCATCCACATATCTATACCAATACAAGACGTTGTTTGATTTACATTTTTCAAAAAACTAGGGTATTAGGGTAAATATTATACTCAGCCAGGGCTTGCGATGGGTTCTCCACTTTCTCCTTTTCTGGCGGACATTTATATGGATTATATTGAAAAACAAATTTTTGAAAAATGTGCTTAATTAGCATCGGTTGATCCCTCTGCCTCGCCCCCTTTCACTTCTCTGAGCCAATAGGATTCAATATCTCCTTTCACCTGACTATATAAGACGTCCTTTCTATGAAGTAGCTTCAGTTCATGTTTGTTACTGATGATGACCTAACCGTCGAAATAGATATAACTATTGTGCTCATTATTTCTGTGGAAATATAGACAATTTATCGTTTATTCTGTTTTTTAATTCGCATCTTCGTGCGTCCAATGTCCTCGCTTCAACTTATCATCGACTTAGAATAGAAGAAGACGCCTTAGGTCAGATACAGAAGGCACTGTTTAATTTGGTCAAACTCCACAAGGACGCATATTGGATTTTTTAAATTTTATTTTACTCGACGTGAGAATCATTTCTTTTTTTTCAATAAATTTAATGTTTGTCGTGTTGTTCAAGGATTTTGTTCGAAAGAAAACTCTCCTTCCCCACCACAAGAATGCATGCACCAATAGAAGGCGAAACATTTAATCTGAAGTTAGGAATGAATACAAGCCCTCCTCAGACGCACAAGGTAGGAAAGATTATGCCACAAAACGATCCGTGTCTGTCGATGTGATTGAGACAAAAAACAGCTGATTCAAATCAGAGTATTTCGGTTTACTATTCATTCTGACTAATACACCCTTGCTTTCGGTCGGGAAACACTTTTCAAAATTCAAAACACTACGTCTTAATTCATGGGAATTCCAAATCAGCAAGATTAGTTCGCCGCCCTCCTGGACATGTTTTGTCTTTAACGTGGTCTAAAAACACGCACAATAACTCCACTTGGAATCTAGTTGTGCCTCTCTACTCGGTTTTTCGATCATCTGAAACGCATGGATGTTATGGGCAAAAAATTAGCTAACAACGACATTTTGGCTGTAACATTAGGTATTAATTTATGCTGAGTCGAATAGTGCGGATCTCTGAGGTGTAGGAACTGCATTTTCAACGGATAAATCGTAAATTAACAAATCAACATCGTGTTTACACCACTCAAAACATTACACAAACGAAAACAACCAACTGACGGATTTACAGACCGCCGTATACAAAAAAGGCTTACAGTCGACAATCAACAGACAATTTAAGACATACATATTACCCTTACATTCTTTTCCTTCACTTCCAACGGCTTTCCCCGAAGGTACATGACCTCCTTTCTCCTCCTAGTCCACTTCCCCGATGCTATATCATCTGGTTACTCTACCTATATAAGGACCACGACCAACTTACTGACTTAATGGCCAGACGATGATGTCTTTACACAGTATCTCACCAGCCAGAGAAGCTGGACTCACCAAACATGTATGTTAACTTTAATATTCAATTATTTCTATAAACTATGACAAATCAACTTTTGAATAACTTATTGCATGTGCTTCATAAATTTATAAGGGGGTTAAAAGAAAGCTGTTAATTGTTCACTGAACGTGGCTACACATATGAGATGGGTTTCCCCGGATTGTTGATATGGCCATGTTATACCCTTAATAATTTCGACGTTAAATTGAATAGGATAAGTTTCTATCATGCTGTGCAAGAAGCTAACAAGCCGTTGTGAGCTAATCCGTTGTTTTTTTTCACGATAAATCTCGCGCAAATGCTGCTAGCATTCTAGAATACAAACTGCATGTTATCCATTATTTTATTTGTTTCGTATGAATTGAATTCTGTCACGATTATTTTCTTGTTTTAACTTGATTTCTCAGTAGATAAACTGTGCTTAAATTACTGAACGCTTCTTCACTTTAACACCAGCCTCATCCGAAGTACAACTTTTTTTCTTTTTTTTTCTTCCGAGGGCGTGCGGGACAGGTCCCTTTGTCACTGCGGCCACATATGAGCCTATTGCGACACTGACCCTTTCTTAATAAAAGGCGTCGTACATACCCGTCTTCTTTAGGAAGCCGAATATGTCCTTCACCGCAGATTCCGCTATGATTTGGGGTCAAAGGCTGACCGCCTTGCGAAAAGGGATACAGGATCCCTACCCATCGGGCCTGGAAAAGAGTCACCCGAACCGTCTGGTTGCTCGATGGGAGATACAGGAAAGCAGCGCCCATTGGCATCGCCAGCCACGATTAAGACCGGCGAAAAGGCTCATCACGCCTTCCTGTCAAAGGGCAAAGGCGATGCTGACACTCTCCAGACAGGATCTGAGAGTTCTGACAAGCTTCCTCACTAGGCACTGCCCACTCAGATATCACCTCAACAAGATGGGCATCTCAGAGGCGGTGGAACGCAGACTTTGCGGCGAGGAGGACGAAAAGGCAGAGTACATCCTACGTGAATGCCCTTTTCGTTGCCCTCATGCCCCCTATCAGCCGGCACCCAGATGAGGGGGAGCCTGTTATGGACGTCGAGCTGTTTGAGCGCATGAAGGCATTCCCATGCCAGCTTAGACCTAATACTATGGGCTGCAATAGCCTTTAAGGCGGCCGCTTACCCTTGAGTCCTTTGTTTAGGATCTCTTCCGCGCAGATCTTTATGGCTGGAAGTACAACTTATCCTTTCCTCATTTTTCTTCACATTTCTTGTTTCAATAAAGGAAGTGGTATATTTAATTCGCTCCGTCGAAAAACTCCGAGTTGATCGCGACAAGTACGTTGATTGTCTTGTGTGGATGGTTCTAAATGACTAGACAGTAACATAAAATATCCCTAGAACAGCACAATAAATCAATAGTGGTTGCGGCTTAAGTAAGAGCTACTCAATAAATTCTGGAAATGTCAAGTGATTAAAAGTCGCTGAATGCCCGAGAGACTGAGGAAAGTTGCGTGATGCGTCACACCAAAAACGATTCTATTATTTTCAATAAAGTTGTATGTACTGAAAGTTCCAAATGACACGACAGTACCTAGAAATATTCGTTAGTATGTCGAAGGAACTCATATATACCTCTAATATGGCGCAACGCACACCATGCCACATGCAAATTGCTAAGTGTACGTTTTCACAATTACATGCAGACGAGTGAAGATGATAGAGTGATGGTGGGGGGGAGTGAGAGATAGAGAGAGTGAGAGAGAGAGAAAAGGGAGGGTGCAAGGAGGTAAAACTATGCTTCATCCAATATTCCGCCCGTCTTGAAACTGAAAACGAAGAGGGGGGCGATGTTGATAATAATTGAGTGAAGTTTATGTTGAAAGTCGCCCCTCTTTCAAGTGAAGAGAGAGGTAAAGGACGGACCCATTATTTTTCTTTGTAAGTTTTAATTTACGTAATTGCTGCCTCCAGACTTCACTAAATAACCACAAAAACTTCGCCACAGCTCCTAACAACTCAAAGTTTTATCGAAAATTTAACTTCCTTCTGAATAATCGCGTTAGAAGTTCATGAACTCAAACGTACAGAAAGTAGCCGTTGTGGGTCAATTAAAGTGGGAAGGCACACATAAACCATCCATCATTTTGTAGGAAGACCGAAAAGACTGAGAAAAAGTCTCCCGCCTCTTACATCTCCTCAAAATTAAGAGAAGGCCCTTACCCTCCCAATCAACGGTTTACCTGACAATATTGCAAATTGTTATGATACCCTATCGATTTTTAGCGGCTACAAAATAATGGATTGACAGCTGATTTATACGCTTGTTCTGAAGAAAACCTATTACGTGTTCTGAACACGGACAATGCTCCGACAACAGACGCGGATTTATACTTTCCTTAGCGCCACTGAGTAGAAATAAAAAGATATGCCTGTTTTTTTGTTTTTTCATGGCGAAGTGACGGAAGGAGCACAAGTGAGCTCGGAAAATTTCGATTTTATAACAGCTTTGTCCTCCATTCTCAGAAAAGTCAAGGTAGTGGTCTGATAACAGCGTCTGCAGAGCAACGTCAGTTTGAATTCCGGAACTTATGATTACTCTATGAGCGTTATTAAACTCATATCGCATAGGCAGCTTATTGCACTACAATTATGATCGTTTATTATAACAGCAGCGTCTTAAGAGAAGATTCATAAGGGAAAAACCATTAAAATCGCTAATCGTTGGAATCTTCGTCAATTTTGTGTGCTGTTCTCGTCGTGACAATTGCGTTGTAGTATCATGTTATTTAGAGCTAGTGGTAAGAAAATGTCAATAAGTGAAACATTGGTGGTTGGAATTCAGGAATTTCTGGGGTTGCTCCCAATTATCTCACGAGCGTTATCACACGCTCGACGAATGGGCACTTTATTGGGCTCCCGCTCTCATTTGTATTACAAAAAAGATATCATATGAGCTGGATTTATGAGGAAAAAATATGCTACATTTTTGCAAATTTGTGTTTTTCCCCCTAAAAATCCAAATTTCAGGGTGCTGTCGGGTTATTATTGAGTGACCGTACAAAAGAAGTCATGAAATTCGTTAATGAGAAAAATTAATTTGGTGTTTTAATCGCTATGACGAGTATAGTTAGTTTTGAACTGGATTTTCTCATACCGTCATTTTGGCGTCCCATTATAATCTGTGAAATGTTTGATAATGGCTGCCCTCGTCATTTTCTCTAGGATGAGCATTTTTTTGGTACTGTGGCATGCTGTTCAGCTGTCCATAGAAAATATAATTAAAATTTTATCAAAACCGTTAGCCACTTCAGACAGAAAGAGGGTGTATGGATAACTATAGCTAATTTTGTACCAATTTCGCGCACACCTTCATTTTAGCGTTTCATAATGACCTGCATAATGATTTGGTTTAAACGGCGTTTTTCATACTCAGTTGCCCTCGAAACGTAAAGATCAGCGGAAAACTCGTGTTTTGATTACTTTTTTTTTTTAGCCGATTACATAACTTTCCTTTTCACCGTACTCGCAAAGGAGGAAAAGAAAGAAAAAACCGTAATGACTACACAAACACCTATGGACACACACGCACCTTCACGCTCGTCGAAAGGTGTTGATATTTTCAATAATCTCTTCCCCACGAAGTTAATATCCAGGCGAAAAATCACCAGGTCAGACGGTTCGAAGCGAAAATTGGGGTATCGCGGTTATCCCGCTTATCTGCATCTTAACCGAGATCACTTATGCGGTATTGTGAAATATACGTAACGCAGATGATCCCGATGATCTGCTCCACTTTCTTTCCGACGGGAGATCGAGATCTCTTATCGCGGCGATGCCTCGATTGCTTAATATTCGGTTAAACTTGACGAGTATTTAATGTCCCGTCGACACGGTTTCAGAGATGACAGGGCGTTCGTAGCGTTTATTTTTTTCGGTTCGTTACTAAGACCTACTTGGAGTGATTGATTCATTGGCGCCCTTAGCGAATGGATTTGATAAATTTTGGACGCACAAATACACAAAATACGTTCACAAACGTATTATTTACAACGAGAGATGTTTTGAAGAGGGCAAAATGGATGAAAATGAGTAAAAGTTTAACGGAAATATCTAGTTGACGTAGCGTTTCAGCCCGTTCTCGTCGAATCAACGCACGAATAACAATTACAGCTATCGCACAATATATTGATTTGAATTGAATGAGTGTCACAAATGAAGAGACTTTGCTACACGGTATGAAACATTCATACTCACAGTAGCATTAACATTTTTAAGTGGAATTACTAAACGCGAGGGTTGAAGTTTTTGAAAGTTGAAGGTTGGCCGCCGGATAGAGCCAACCAACCTCCGTCATATGGTTCTGAGTTGACGCCGCTGAATGAAACCTGATGTCTGAATAGTGAACGGTATGTTGGTAGGCAACATTCAAAGATGGAATTAATCACGAGGGTTGGTCTTTTTGGAAATTGGAAGGTTGCCCTTCGAACGGAACAAATAAACCCCCGTCATACGGTTTTAAGTAGTTGATAGTTCAAAAATGATGCTGAAGTGAAACCTGCTGTCTGAATAGTCGACGGTGTGTTGGTAGGCAATATTTAAAGTAGGAATGAATACGCACGAGGGTTGACGTTTTTTCATGTTCGAATTAACGCTGCTGAATGAAACCACCATTCTAAACAGTGGACAGCGCATTAAGGCCACAGTTAAAGTCGGAAGTATCACTCAGGAGGGTCAATATTGTTGTAAGTTGGAAGGTTTATACGGAGCAAACAAACATAGTTGCTTCTCAAGCTCTACCACCCTGTTATTCGATGCACCTGTTGTCCTGGTTTTAACGACGCACATGAACAGGAACTACATGATTCGGATGAACCGATAAAACTCAAATAATACTTTCCTGCTTAATTCCAAATGGTGCGCCATTTACACTTATACCATTCACGGAGGTAATGTGGTGAGATTAAATATCATTTGACCAGGATCCTTATCCGTCCGATTAACAGCAAATATGGAAGTGATCACTATCATCTTTTTATCGTTATTAAAGTATCGTTGATCAGGTAACATATTTTAATTCCAATACATTTTTGTACAACGCTAGTACCACATAAGCGGGATTACTTATGAGTAAACTGCGTTAAAATCGGCTTTAGCAGAAACTGTGATACTTAATTGTGCTGCTCTTTTTTATTTTTCCCCGGATAAAAGTGTCATATTATCGTTACGTAATTTGAACTAGGCATACACAAAATTTGATCAAAATCATTAGAGACGTTTGGATAAAAAAATATTTGGTGTTTTGGTCTGTATTGGGTGCAAGGGAGAGTGGACGTGAATAAGGCAAAAAATTAGACGAATGTGGCGAGCGAGAGAGGGCTGTATTGAGAGGAAATGTGTGTTAGTGCTTTAGGAGCACGATAAAGGGAGTATAATTAAAAGTAACTAAGAGACAAGAGTTCGCGTAGTTATAAACCTCTAGACAAACTAGCGTGAGGCCGCATGGGAGATGAATGAGAATGTAACTGTGCGTTCTAGTGTGCTTACTGACTCATATTAAAGACATCGGGCGATCGTGGTCTAGTAGTTAAGACATTTGTTCATAATTCTCGACGTAAGTCGGGAATTGTGGATCGGAGCTCTACGCGATTTGTCGTAATTTTTGCCTGAGTCAGCAGCTCTTCAAAAGCATCTCCAAACTACCTCAGTGCAATTGGCGGCCAATGTTTTTTAACAAAAACAGGTTTTTGTTACCTTCCATCCTCTAACTCCGTTGATCTTACTCACCACAAACAACACACAGTCCTCCATCAGTGGAACTTGAAGACTATCTGTCGGCCCTCTGACTTCTCTAGCCTCCTGTGACACCATCACATCTTCATCTCACCAGTGGTGACCAAGCCTCGGGGAGGCAACCAGCCCAAAACACATCAACCCAGGAGAGTACGAGGGCGTACTTTGCAAGGACGAAGAAGAAGAAGTGTAACCACAGGAGGAGGCCACAATCATATCAGGGAAGGCTGAAAGACTGATACGCGGACAGAAAATGATCGAGGTTGTTGAACGGAACAAACAAGGAGGCCGTGAGTTGGGGAGAGGAAGGAAAACCCATGGGAAAATTTTCCGATTTGTGAGGCATTCGTGATCAAGCCATAGGAGAATAAACAAAGTTCTGCCGAGTTTGCCTATTCGTCATCAAACCACTTTACACTAAGGCTCACTCACCGTAAGAAGGTGGCAAAAGTAAAGGGTAAGAAATCAAACAGAGAAAGGGATCACAGGAAAGCCCTATGAACGTTGTAGGAACCGCAGCTGGGCAAATACGTTGTCGACTATGGGAATATTAATCCTTGTGTTCGGCATGGCTAAGGGCTGGTTTATATCAATGTCATTTGCAGACTTGAATAAAAGTTGAATAAGTCAAACCTTTGAACTCCCGACGACCCAGTCATCAATTCATTTTGACGGTCCGCTAGCACTAGAGGTCAGGTACCACATTTGACACTCCTGCTATTTTCATTCTCCGAATACCGTTGACCAACGGCTGCCAATTCGACGTCTTAACTGGCGAATTGATAAATGAAAGAAGATAATTGACCGAGATAGTTTGGAATTTCCCACTGCTCCATGTCAACCGCCCTCAAGTCAAAAACCTCGATCTCCGAAAGGCTGATCAGGAACGCTTGTACCAATTCGACATGAGCTGAGCAGAAAAATCTTTTCAGCCGGTTAGACAACCGGTTTATCGTACTTGGTACTATAAAAAGTAAGCTCAGTTTGGCCTTGTGGTTTGTGTGATTGGAGAGTTCATTGCAAGAGAATTCGGAAAGAACAAGTATGTTCCTACCAACTGCACTTACATTCGTTCACCCCTCAGCTTGGATATTCGGTCGAGTTTGAGTGGTGTGTACATCTTCTAATGGGATGTTCCATATAACGCACAATTAATTATTTAGAATGTCTTACACTTCAGTAGCTTCTCAATCACACTTGAATAAGTATAATGGCCCGAAAGAATATTTGAGAAAAAAAGGGTTCCCATCCAAATAAGTGAAAAAATATATCTTTGCAATCGATTATTCTAATTTGCATGCGACCGAGGAATAGAACGGTGGGTAGAGACCGTATTGAAGTGTCCTGGGAGAGGGTTGATATTCCCGGCTCCATTATCGCTCCCTTTTCGCTAAATGGAGCGTGAACTAGTGGGCCGCAATATTTTCATTTCTTCCGACTGGCGCCCTCGTCGAAACGCCAACCACCACTTTAGTCGTGCAAAGTGACAGTTGGAGGGGAAGGGGGTGTACAGCTCTTCCTGGTACAAGGATGGCAGTTTCGGATGAAATCATTCGAAATATAACCAAAAAATACGTTGATGTCTACAGTACGTATGAAATACGCCGTTCGAAACCAGCGGTTGTTCACGATCCCGTGAGTACAGAGGAGTTCCTGTTTCCGCCAACAGTTGCCCCCGGGGTTTTTTTTTTTCGTTGAACGGGCTTTTCAACGAAGTGGAGGTGCGCAGTACGAATCAAATTATTATGACTCACATCTACGTACAAAGGCGATGGAGAATGCGATGAATAAATTATAGGGCTCAGAAGCCACTCAACTGACGAGGGTATAAACCCACTTTGCCGCTCTCGAACTGCATTCCCACGAGAGATCTATTTCGAATTGCAATAAAGTACTAATATACAAATCTCTCCTGCGTATCCTTTGGACTTACGCTCTACTCATACGAGTTCCAACTCGCAATTCCAACTGCTCGAAGGCCAGCGTACTCCAACATTTCGCAGTTCGTCCTTCAAGAAATAGAAGGGTCCACCAGTGAAGTCAATTTATTTTACATTCCGCTACCCAAAGAGTAAGGAAAGCATAGTAATCGTGCCAAAAAAAGTTGGGTTTTCTTCAGATCTTTACGGCGTACTGAATCTAAAACGAATTTCGGCGTGTGGTGTGCGTGTGCGTGTAGTTAGATTTGAGGCTAGAGTTTGACCTGGTTCTTTTCTTGTTTTGCTCGGTATTTTGCTGCACCCCCCGCACCATGCAGCTCTTGGAGGAAGAAGAGGTGGTAGGGGACGCTGACTGCTTGATGCTGGAGATGAGAGTGGGGAATGAGTCACTTCTCCACATTGAGGCATGCGACCTCACGCCAAGTGTCCATTTGGTAAGGTTGCTGCCCCTCCTCCCGGTGGTTCTCCGGTGGCATGTGTTGCACGGGACTAGCCTCTGTCACTGACGTGGCGGGTGGGTCCATTTTCGGCACCGACGACTTTAGTGCATCCAAGTAACTTGGGCAGGTCGTGGGACGGAGAAAAATAGTGTGATGTATCGCACTAGATATTTTGTTTTACGAGTCGTCACGCCGGTAACGGAAGCGAACGCTGCGACTTTGAAATCAACAGAGTGAAATAACAATGAAGCAATTCTCATTTCGAGAAACCTGGCGAAGTACGAAAAAACAAGTCGACTTAATGAAATACGAGGAAAGTTAATTAAAATACGAGAAAAAGAACGATTTGTCCTATTGTTACCGCCTAAAGGCCGTTTGCTTTGATCGACTAATTATCAGTTTTTGGGCCGGCGCTCAGGAAAAAAACGAAAGGGATGGCGCCAATTAATTTTGATTAACTTTTGGGCTCCGGCGACCTTTTCGAACTTTGAGAATCCAAACAAAAAAACAATCCCTGTTCAGCCCAATCTGAACGAATTGTGTTTCTGAAGAAATTTTAATGGCTTGTGTGACTTTTATTCGGCTCAAGAGCGCTGTGAGGTTTACGCCATGTTCTGCGGATGGAACTCAAATTACAAAAGTAATATTCCTATAACAAAAAATTGAACAATCCCCCTCATGTAAATTTGACGACCTGCAACGTAAAACGGCGCTATATCTTCATTCAACGCGTTTCTACAGGAACATAGGCACAAGTCAATTGAGAGTACTGTGTACCTTTGAACGAAATCGTTAGAGCAGTTTTTGAGAAAAACTGTGTTCGTGATTATTGCTCTGGTAAACACTGAGGAGGCAAAATTAAAGCAATGTCACGGTTAACTGGTTATCTGACAGCCATGGCTAAACCTTACACACCCTACACGTCTTAAAGGTAGCATAATATACTAACATCATGATTTTGGTGACGTTAGTGTCACACGAGAGGGATTTATGAGAAGAAAAATATTACAAACCCAATTGTTGTTCATTTTGCAATAATTTATTACGGCTCTCACATTATTTGTACAGTACTATCCAAACAAGGAGCTGTTCACGACAAAAAATCGATGGAAATCGTAAAAGCCATTTTTGAGTGAAAAAAAATCGGATGCTACAGTTAGTTTTGAACCGGTTTGCTTCAACCGGCCGTGTAGGCATGCAGGCTACAAATCGAATTTGAGGTAATTTAATGGAGCTGTTCTCCTGCTAAAGAAAGCAAATCAGCCGATCGCTTCCGTCATAGGGCTACGGAAAGTGGACGCTACAAATTATTACACAACAGGTTGTTACTCGCCTGCACAGCATGATTGTGGCAAACACTATTCAACCGAAAAATATTAATCCTTTTGACATGGCTATCAACGATTTGGGAAACGGCAATTTTCGAAGAACACTTATCCCATTCGATGCCACAGGTGCGCAACAGCACACAACTTTCCGTAACCCTCGTAAATTCGACGACCTGCCGCATATACGGGCGCTATATCTTCGTACAACGCATTTCTACGGAAACATTTATACAGAACGAAATCTAGGAACTAGTTAGTTGAGAATACTAGTTTTCGAAATCGTTGTAGCCGTTATCATGAAAATTAGAAAACCGTTAATTTATCGAAGTTACGAGAAGATATTTGCGTAGTAGGTAACTTTTAACTCGAAGATTCTCGGGATTAAAAGAATAGCTCAGCAGTATCCACCTACGTACGAGGTGTCCTTAGACATACAGCACTTGAGAAACTTCACTTTTGTGTTAGCCGTTTGTACCCTTTGTAAACCTAATAATTCCGTAATAAACTTTTAACGTTTTTTAAAAACTCAGTTTCCCTTCAGGCAAACATAATTTCGACAAGTCTTGTTTTTCGAGCAATCATGGTTTTGCATTTCCGAACAGCAGATAGATACGGTAATAACAACTGGCAAGGTGGGTAGAACGGAGCAATCCAACTGCCAGCCAGGGCAAGGCCGGAAAATGCTGGAAAATGCGCTTGCTCTGCGGACATCGCGGTGGTCGTCGAGTCGCTGGAGGGTAGTTCTCCCATCCCGAATTTCGTTTTTCAACTGCCCCCGCGGTCGGTACTCCGCCAGACATCCCCAAACGCAGAATTGTAACTGCCAGAGGAACATTTATTGAGAATAATGTAGTATTAACTATTTGAAGACATTCTGTGGGTTTGGTGATAATCGTAAAAGCTGTTTGGCTAAAAAACGAAGATATCCTTTTGTCACGTTTTTACTTACTTATATTTCCGTTCATCGCATCTCAATGGAAACACTGATGTAGATGAAAAGTAAGGTACTAACTAGTAGGAGATAATTTGAAAGTTTAATCAAAATCATTTTGCCGTTATCAAGCTAAAGTTTTTGGTACGTTTTCGTCCCCCACCCCCCTTTCACATCAACTGGAATCACTCATAACCATATAATCACGTCTACGAAAATCAGGAACAAAACAAAACGAGCGGTGCGTAGCAACACACAACTTTCCCCCACCCCTTTAAGGTCGAACACCAGCTACATATGCGGACGCTATATCTTTGTTCAACGCGTTCCTACAGAAACATTTATGGAGAACAAAATGTAGGGACTAGTAAGCTAAGAGTACTCCGTAAGTTTGATCGAAATCGTCTGAGCCGTTTTTGAGAAAATTGGAATACCGATAAATTAATATTCGACAAATCTCCTTTTCTGAGTTAACTGGTATTATATCTATCTCCGTTCAACATATATATACAGAAATAATTGTGGAGAACGAAATGTGGGTATGGGTGACTAAAAGATATTCTGTAAGATTTATCACATCTGGCGAAACAGTTACCCTGAAATTTACGGATATGTTCGAAAAAACGTTATTTTCGACACATTCTGATTTTTACTTTCCTTGGCTCTACAAAGTAGAAAGGAAAGTTATGTAATCGGCTGAAAAAGAAAATTTTAGTTTTCTTCAGATCTTTACGTTTCAGACCCTCCTGAGTCCGAAAAACACTATTTGGGAAAATGGTATGTGTGTCTGTGAACGATTTTTAGAGAAAACCACCGTACCAAATCAACTCAAACTTCATATCTCGCCCGCAGGTTACCACGGGACGCCAAAATAAGGGTATGAACAAAATTCACCGAAAGTTAACCATAGTTATCATAGTGATCAAAACACCAAATTTCTTTTTCTCAAAAACGGGTCTAACGATTTTGATTAAATTTTTTACATTGATAGATCTCAATATGACAACTATACCGTGAAATTCTCATTCGTGGGGAAATGACGAGAGCAGCACAATAAATTATTGAAACTTTCGACGAAATCGATTTTAGCGCGGTTTTTAGAGGGAACATCCGTACCAAATCAGCTGAAACTTGATGTCTAGCCTACAGGTTACCGTGGGACGCCAAAATAAGGGTATGTGTAAAATCTACCGAACGTTAACCATTGTTATCATAGTGATCAAAGCACTAAATATTTTTTTTCTCAAAAATGGCTCTAACTATTTTGATTACATTTTTTATATTGATAGCTCTCAATAAGGCAATCATACCATAAAATTTCCATTTGTGGGAAAATGACGAGAGCAGCACAATAAATTACCATAATTTTCGACGTAATCGATTTTAGAGTGGTTTTTAGAGAAAACGACCGAACCAAATCACCTCAAACTCAAACGAAAAGCGTTTTAAGCGCGATTTTTTTCTTATAACCTCCGCTGGAATGTTAGTAGTGTTAAAAAAAATTGGTATTGTAGTCCAATCCAATACCTAATGGGTGAGTGTTTAAAAACGCTCATGAGATACATGGGGGTCACTCACTCCAGAAATTTTCTTTAACTTTCTACTAACATTCCAGCGGAGTTTATAAGGAAAAAACTGCGCTAAAAATGCTTTTCGTCGACAATTTTGATTATTTATTGTGCTGAGTTAAATTTCGGTGGATTTTGTTCATCAAGTTGGTGCGATTGTTTCCTCTAAAAACCGCGTTAAAATGGATTTCGTCGAAAGTTTTGGTAATTTATTGTGCTGCTCTCGTCATTTTCCCGTTAATGGGAATTTCATAGTATAGTTGCCATATTGAGAGCAATCAATATAAAAACTTTAATCAAAATCGTTAGAGCCGTTTTTGAGAAGAAAAAAAATTTGGTGTTTTGATCACCATGATAACTATAGTTATGGTTTCGGTGGATTTTGTTCATACCCTTATTTTCCCAAATAGTGTTTTTCGGACTCAAGAGGGTCTGAAACGTGAAGATCTGAAGAGAACTCAAAAAAATTGTTTTAGCCGATTACATAACTTTCCTTTCTACTTCGTAGAGCCAAGGAAAGTAAAAATTTGGTATTGTAGTCCAATCCAACACCTAAAGGCAGAGTGTTTAAAAACGCTCATGAGATAAATGGGGGTCACTCCAGAAATTCCTTAATTTCAACTACTGCCATTTCGCTGACTACCAGTTCTAAACCTTTTTACCCAATAACTCTGTAAAAGTAATTACTATCCTTCTTCAAAATATTTTTGTTTACAGCCTCATTAATTATCTGTGTACCGATTGCTCAATATTGGTCCTGCAATGAGTACGAGCAGCACAATAAAATCTGGAACTGTAAGCGCTACCGCTTCCTGCTGCCGTAAAGCGTTATATGACCAAGTTCAAATTAACTGAGTGATAAATGAATTGATTAAATAGAATTAGCCACATAGAAAGTGAATTGTTGTAGAGCTAAGGAAAGTTGTGTGTTGCAACGCACCAGATATTTATCTTTGTTCAGTGGACTGTCAGAAGAACATTATTGGCCGTTTTGCCAAAAAGCGTAAAAAACCTATTTTTGCTTCATAGGCCTATATCTCCGTTGGCCGTATTTTCATGGAGATATGTATGGAGAAAAAAAGTTAGGTATTGATTAGTAGAAGATAATTTGAAAGTTTAATCAAAACCGAAAGAGCCGTTTTCGAGAAAAATGCGAAAAACCCTAGTTTTTGGTTCATTTTCGTCCCCCACCCCCCTTTCCATCGACTGAAACCGTCCATAACCTTATTTTGGTGTCTACCAGAAATAAAAAACAGAACAAAAAAAGAACCAGCTCAATTGGATCAGTCGTTCTCCCGCAAATCGAACTACAGACACACACACACGGAGCACTAGCAGAAATGAGGTTTTCCAGACTCACTGGGCGTAGTAATGATCTGAAGAAAACCCGACTTTTTTGACACGATTTCTATAATTTTTCTTAAAGTGAACGACACGAAACATGACCTGACAATAACCTCATTGCGTAAAATTGTACACAACGTATTGAGTGAAATTGCAGGTGGTGGGTGTGCGACGGGAGACATAGCGAGAAATGAGAGCAGGCGTTGGAAAAGCGATAACGTTAGCTATATTGTCCCGTGAGTTCCATTCCTCGTTGTCCCAAGTATAGTCGAATTGGCCTCACTATATTATGTTATGTTCCCTATCTAGACGTAAATCTACTCCTCTGAGACCAGACCTATTCGATTCAGCATCGCAAAATACCTAGGAAACGATACCAAACACGTCTCAATTGCAATACAGCTGCTAAAAGTTCGTTT
This sequence comes from Pachypeltis micranthus, assembly GCA_020466155.1. Taxonomy (NCBI): domain Eukaryota; kingdom Metazoa; phylum Arthropoda; class Insecta; order Hemiptera; family Miridae; genus Pachypeltis; species Pachypeltis micranthus. The sequence goes on from CM035772.1 coordinate 11,481,440, forward strand.
TCGTCAAATTTTCAAACCATTTGCTGATGGTAACAACTCGCACCATGCGAATGGGTAACAAGGCAAAAGGCACGTTGTGAATTCAATCCAAATCTTCGAGGTGGTTACATTTTTATTCCAGACGTAACCACGTTTGTAATGTTCCAGTGTTCTCGTGATTTGGATATTTCAAACGCACCGTACGTCATGCATCATTTCGAGCGTCCACAAGGGAATAAATTAGCCGGCAACTACGATAACGGACACGCGAGGAATGTAACAGGCAGCCGAACAGTTGCAGTTTGATAGCGCGTTCATTAAGAGCCGAAGCGCGATTTTGCGAACGACGTTGACGGTCGGAAATTGACTGCAACGTCAAATGGTTTCCATAGGAAGCAACGAATCCGAACGTACCCGAGTTTTCCCAATTAAGATCGAAATCGCTCTTCTGTTGAGCAGATGTTGATACGCTGCTCGCATCACAAATCGGAATTAATTATGAAGGTTGGTTGCTAGTCCAAGTGTAGTGTTACGTAAATCTTGAGGTTTTAGAGGATGAAAAATGATTCCCTCGAGATACAAGCGATCGCTTTCAAGGATACAACGGTTGGTTTTTCGGCCATGGGCAAGAAATACTCCTCAGCCTTCGATGTCTTCACGCTCTCCCCACAACTGCGACAGGTCCCCTAAGACCCCGAAGTCGTGTGATTACTATGCTGTTTCGATACGAAACCTCCTCAAGTTTATAAAACTGAACAAATCCATCAGCATTTTGAAATATTCATATTTTCTCAGACGGTAGTTTAAATTGATTAGGTATCGCTTCATAAGGTAACCCTCAAAGGATAATGCTTGCCTCAAAACCGCCGTCGGAAACGACCGTATTCTGGACAGTGTTCTAGGAATCCACTCAGTCCCTGGTTCCTTTGATCTTAATATTTAAAGCCAGGAGGGTGTTAAGCCCCTTCCGTTGAGGTGCCTCAAAAGAGCTCTACTAGCGTGAAACCCTGACTTTCTGCAAATGGAGACAGGTGTGGGTCAGCAGATGGCATCTAGAAGGAAAGCCTAAGGAACCTGCGAATGCATTTAGAACTAACTAAATTATACGGTACGATGCATCCAACATCTTTCCTCAGTTCCACGTGCATTCTGCTTCTGTTTTTCATTCAGTGTATATCAACTGGGAACTGACAGCGCTTAAGGTTCCGGTATGTATTGATTTGTTCTTGCTGACCCCGCACGTTATTCGGTAATCAGGTGACTCGTGAAAGTGGCAAGACAATTTTTCTTAGGAGGATCGTATAAAGTTTCGGAATTACGCTTTAAAAACTCTAATAAATGGTAGTAAATGAAATGGCGGTGGTTCGGATTCCAACATTTCTGGGGTTGCTCCTAATTATTTTATGAACCTAATCCCTCATTGTACAGGTATTTTATTGGATTGTCACCCCGATTTTTCTAGAAACAAGCTGCATCTAATGGGGGATTCAGCAGGGTATCGTTGATATCCAAAAATAACAACCCACGAGTGGCAGTTCCACCTTTATACACTGTTTTGTATAATCTCACAATTTTTCAATGCCCTGACGCGGTGATAGTGCCATTTAAAGGTAGAATAGCGACACGTGAGAGTTGCTATTTCGGAAAATTGACGATATCCCGCTAGATGAGCCAAGCTCCTGTTAATTGATATTCTGCACCACTAGATCGAGTGAATAACACTAAAATCAATAGATACTCGTCGTCCGCTCGTCAGGATAATAATTGAGGCCCACTGCCGACTATTTTGACCGTTGTGGTTTCATTCAGCAACGTGAAAAATGAACGTCCGGAAATCGGGTTTTAAAAGCCCGATGTCAGTGGGATATACGAGCATTAGGAAAAAACTGAGCTAAAACCGATTTTGTGTGGGACGTTTTATGACTTATTCTAAAATATATGGTGCGTAGCAACACACGACTTTCCGCCACCCCTTTAAGTTCGAACACCAGCTACATATGCGGGTGCTATATCTTCGTTCAACGCATTTTTACAGGAACATTTATGGAGAACAAAACGTAGAGACTAGTTAGCTGAGAGTACTCCGAAAGTTTGATCGAAATCGTTAGAGCCGTTTTTGAGAAAATTGGAATACCGATAAATTAATTTTCGATAAATCTCCTTTTCTGAGTTAACTGGTATTATATCTATCTCCGTTCAACATATATATACAGAAATAATTATGGAGAACGAAATGTTGGTATGAGTGACCAAAAGACACTCCATTAGAATTTATCACATCTGGTGAAAAAGTTACCCTGGAATTTACGAAAATGTTCGAAAAAACGTTATGTTTGACACATTTTAATTTTTATCTCTGTTCAATGGACATTCAGAGGAACATTTATTGAGAAGAATATGTACGTATTAACTATTTGAAAACATCCTGTGAGTTTGGTGAAAATCGCTGAAGCCGTTTTGCCAAAAAGCGTAAAAAACCTATTTTTGCTTCAGGGGCCCATATCTCCGTTCACCGTATTTTCATGGAGATATGTATGGAGAGTAAAAGTTAGGTATTGATTAGGACAAGATAATTTGAAAGTTTAATCAAAATCGTTAGAGCTGTTTTCGAGAAAAATGCGAAAAACCCTAGTTTTTGGTTCATTTTCGTCCCCCACCCCCATGTAGCGGGTAGCGGAAAGTAAAATGAGAAGTGTATGCTATTGTTGTGTGGGGCTGTTCATACGAAAAACTGCGGCTGTTCACACGAAAAACTGTCGAATCACAAAGAAAACAAAAATGGCGTTTCGATCACTGTTCGGCAGACCGAATTAGCTGGGTCTATGACCTCCAGAATATCCACACTCGCACTTGATGGTACTCACTGGTCCTATGGAAAGTGATTGTTTCCCAAACACCATTCCATCTCTACCCTTTTGTTTGTACCTGTGAAAGCCCCACTCCTCATTTATTTCCAATTGACAACAGATTTGCCCCTGTCCTGAACTTTCCCATCTACCTCTTCCCATCCCTCAGTTTTTGATTCCTCTTCGGAACAAACGGCTCCTTCCAAGTCAGTCATCCTTCAGCATTCGTGAACAGTAGTCGTCTCCAAGTTCTCAAAAGGGTTCGGCTTTCAACTCGCGCTACTCCCAACTCAACTCTCAACCAAATATCGCTATTCTGTCAAATGTAATACAGTTCTCACACACGCTCACCACGTTCATTCATTTCTAAGTTTCACGCTCCCCCACTCGTGCACCCAACAATCACTATGACAACTACTGTTTAGCTCCAGTTTTGCTCATATCGACATCCCACACTAACCTTACGTTAAATATGAAATGTGAGGCTATTTGGTCCATACGTTTTCTCCCAATTGCTTACACACACACGAACAGTTTTCCCATATGTTAATTTTCAGAACGTAAAGATCTGAACCAAAATTCAAAATACTCTTTTCAGTCAATTTCATTACTTGCCCTCCTACATTGCCATGCTAAGATAAGTAAGACGACGAGTTTTCTTCTGATCTTTACATTTTGCAACCTACTGAATCGAGAAAAACTAATTTCCGTGGGTGGGCTTTTTGTGTGAGTGTATGTGGATGGGCTTCCTAAAAAACGGCTTGATTGAGCTGGTTCAATACTTTCCGCTACCCCAAAGGGAAAGGAAAGTATAGGAATCGTGTCAGAAAAAAGTTGGGTTTTCTTCATATCTTACGTTTTGAGGCCTACTGAGTCTAAAAAACCTAATTTCGGCGCGTGGTACGTGGGTGTCCGAGATCCGATTAAGCTGGTTCTTTTTTTGTTTGGTTTGTTATTTTTTGTAGACACCAAAATAAGGTTATGGGCGATTTCGGGCGATCGAAAGGGGGGTTGGGGGACGAAAATGTACCAAAAACTAGGGTTTTTCGGATTTTTCTCGAAAACGGCTCTAACTGTTTTGACTAAACTTTTAAATTATTCTCAACTAATCAATACCCAACTTTTCTTCTCCATACATATCTCCTTGAAAATGCGGTGAACGGAGATGTAGGCCCATGAAGCACAAATAGGTTTTTTACGCATTTTGGCAAAACGGCTCCAACGATTTTCACCAAACTTCCAAGATGTTTTTAAATAGTTAATACCTACATATTGTTTTCAGTAAATGTTCCTCTGACCATCCATTGATCACAGATAAAAATCAAAATGTGTCGTAAATAACGCTTTTTGGAACATTTCCGTAAATTCCAGGGTAACTGCTTCACCAAATGAGATAAATCTTACAGAGTGTCTTCAAGTCACCCATACTCACATTTCGTTCTCCATAATTATTTCTGCATGTATTTTTTGAATAGAGATATAAGCCAAGTTAACTCAGAAAAGGAGAAAAGGATGTTCCTCAGCCTATGAACGGAGTTTTCATACTTTATCGGGCAGAAATGCAGATACAAACGATTTTCATCGAACGCGCAGGGTGTCTTTAACTAGTCAGTATCCAAATATCGTTCTCCGTAAGTGTTCCTTTGCTTTGAGAGGCCGTTGAATGAAAGTAATCCAAATGCGCGTGAAAACGTGCTTTTGGACGTTTTCAAGTGTTATCTGGTTGAAACCTATCTGAATTTCGTCAAAGTGAAGAAGTTCCTTCTAGCACCCTATACACACTTGTTTCCCCATAGCTATTTCTGAAACCATCCGTTGAACGGAGATATAGGCCGAGATATGAGATTAAATTATAGTTCTTCGAATTGTCGTAAAACCGGCCACCAATTATACCATTAAACGCTTCTATAGAAGATACAGCTGCCCTGCCTGACTTCCACTGAAGGCGCCTCAGTGATCGCTTCCAAGGAAACTCGGTGCATGGGGTCAGAGCTCGGGATCGCTGTTATTTATGCCGGAGTGAGCAGCACTCTTACATTTGGAATTTCCTCCGCTATATACAGCGGTATATACAGCAGCACATGGTATTCAGGATAGTGGTGGAAAGTTGTGTGACGTTCCTCACCAGGAGTTTTAAATGTAATCCAAATCCGAAGTTAATCTACTTTTGGCGCAACAACTTCTCTTACATCCTATCGACTGGTGGAAAAAGAGAAACACGTCAGGAAGAGAGATTTTTCGAACATTAGTTTTTTCTCGAAATTTTACAAAAACGGCTCCATAGTTTTGATCAAACTCAACGCTACGCTTTGTTCCACACGGCCGTAGTTGAATGAAGATACTACTGGGAGGTGCATTTCGGTCGAGCTAAACCGTTTAATTCAAGAAAAATACAAACGCGATGAGGCATTTACCAATTCTGACGGGAAATCGCTTCAATAGAATTTCCAGCGCAGCAACAAAACAAACAGTGGAGATTTTTCAATGGAAATGATAATCTCAACGTAATTGGTATTCTCCCTGAAGAATTAATCTGCAATTATCTCCTCGATTGAGGTGGTTTCCTTGAGAAATGAGGATACGAAATAAGCGACAAACTGCCGGTCATTAAAGAAATTAACTGGTTACTGGTAAAATATTCGAGACGATTCCCCTAGAGACGGGAAGCCTCCAAAAAGTCCGTAAGCTTTTTTGAGAGAGCCACTCCGGTGATTAAGTATCTCATTTGTATAACCAACGGTGGATCCAAGGAAGGGAATTCGGGAAAGCTTGAGGTTGGTTATTTACAGGCAGTGGTTCTGAATCCTTAACAGGTTAACTGCTTCTTACCCCGAGGAAACCCATCCTTTAGTTCCAAACACTACCTATGAAACTTAATCACTCGAGTATTATTACCTTCCGCTCAATATAGCAGTCGTGCGTAACGACTTTTCTTCAGATATTCACGCAATGAGGCCTGCTGAATCTAAAATACCTGATGCGATGTATCACACAACATTCCGTGGCTCCAAGTACATTCTAACCACTAATCCAACCTATTTTTCTGTAACGTACGCCGCGACCTTCGTTGACGATCCGAAGTATTGGTAAATGATAGGGCTGTCAACACGATTTCGTTAGAAAACTTCGTGTCTACAAGTCTCGAAATTTGGGAGGAAAATGCAGAAAATGATTACAAAACGGTTTTATTATTCTCTGGCACAGCTTGACGTAGTCTCACGCTTCCGAGAGACATCCCATTCGATTCATCATCACAGAAAATACCAGTAAGCGATACGAAACATGACCTGATTACAAACGAACGACGAAAACTAAATATTCCAGGTGCCTGTAGGCAATGGGCACGACGTGACGAGTCGAGATGAAGGCTGGTTGGAGTGAGACGGGAGTGAAATGATGAAATGATTACTTTCCCTGTATTGTCCCTTGAATTCTTTCAACTAGTAGACTTTGGCGCATATCTGCTTCCTTATCAGAATTACTGTTTCTGAACCGTCGGAGAGAGTTATATCAATCTACTGTCATGGGGTTGCGGTCTTGCTGTGCATGAGGCTGGCCACTCGCTCAGAATCAACCGAACCCATACCCGTAGAGGTACGGCAGGTTTTGATCTTTGCCAGTCGCCCGGAGGAACGCCCGTGTGTTAACCGCTCGGAGGTATGACCATCTGGGGATTACCGTACCATCTGGGAGGAGTTCTTAATCTGGTTTCCCACCTGATCTAACTATTTACTTGGGTGGCAAGTGGCAAAGCGACAGACCAACCACGTTTCTTTGTCATGACCTTCTTAGTAAATTGTGCGAAATAGTAGGAAGGAAGTAGCAGTCAATGCACGTAAATTGGGCTGCTCTTTCAACAAACGTCGCTCACTGTGTAGGAACTCCAGTGGACCTGCACGAGGTTTCTTATTTCCTCCGCAGTAAAGGCACAAGGCAAATGGTGAGGCATTGAGAGACAACAAGTGACGCATTGAAGGGGGCCTAGACTTTTTCTCTCTAACTGTGATTTTACTGTTTTCAGTCTGAGCCGCGTTTCATTCTACCCACCACTAACAAATACCTTGAAAACGATACAAAACACGACGTAACTGCGATAAAACGGACAAAATTTCGGTTTTGTTAATTTGCTTAACCATTTTTTGCTCAGAATAACCATGGGCATCGTCCGATCGAATTGTCGAATTGGTAGGCACAACTAGACTCCAAATGGGGTTTCTGAGCGGAAGAACAGTTTTTTTATACCACGTTAAAGTAAAAATGTGGCCTAGACAGGGGACAGCGTATGGCAAGGGACGATGGTGGACGGACATTGTGGATTTGAAATCCCAATGCTATAAAATGTAAAGCAACAAATTTTCAGGGGGTTTGTACAAAATTTTCCTGATCCAAAACATAAGTGAATAACAAACAAAAATTAGTGGAAAAACGACGTCAGTTTGAATATCGGAATTCTTCAGGTTCCACTCTGAAGTGAGTGAGTATGCCATGCCATGTAGGAACAGTTTATTACTTTCCTTGGCTCTACGAAGTAGAAAGGAAAGTTATGTAATCGGCTGAAAAAAAATTTTGCGTTTTCTTCAGATCTTTACGTTTCAGACCCTCCTGAGTCCGAAAAACACTATTTGGGAAAATGGTCTGTGTGTGTCTGTGAACGATTTTTAGAGAAAACCACCGTACCAAATCAGCTCAAACTTCATAACTCGCCCGCAGGTTACCACGGAACGCCAAAATAAGGGTATGAACAAAATCCATCGAAATTTAACTATAGTTATCATAGTGATCAAAACACCAAATTTTTTTTCTCAAAAACGGCTCTAACGATTTTGATTAAATTTGTTACATTGATAGCTCCTAATATGTCAGCTATACCATGAAATTCCCATATACGGGAAATTGACGAGAGCAGCACAATAAATTACCAAAACTTTCGACGAAATCGATTTTAGCGCGGTTTTTAGAGAAAACAACCGTACCAAATCAGCTGTAAAATGATGTCTAGCCTACAGGTTACCTTGAGACGCCAAAATAAGGGTATGGGAAAAATCCACCGAAATTTAACTATAGTAATCACAGTGATCAAAATACCAAATTTTTTTTGTCAAAAACGGCTTTAACGATTTTGGTTAAATTTTTTATATTGATAGCTCTTGATAAGGCAATTATACCATGAAATTCCCATTTGTGGGAAAATGACGAGAGCAGCACAATAAATTATCAAAATTTTCGACGAAAAGCGTTTTAGCACAGTTTTTTCCTTATAAACTCCTCTGGAATTTTTGTAGAGTGTTGAAAAAAATTGGTATTGTAGTCCAATGTAATACCTAAAGGGTGATTGTTTAAAAACGCTTATGAGATACATGGGGGATACATACTCGCTCCAGAAATTCCTGAATTTCAACTACTGCCGTTTCGCTTACTACCAGTTCTAAACGTTTTTACCCAATAACTCTGCAACAGTAATTACTATCCTTCTTAAACTGTCAGGACTGATTCGTTAAATTCTGGAACGCAAAGTACTCCAGTTTCCAGATTGTAAAATGGCCCTCTCTCAAACCTTACGAAACTTAGAAACGTTTTTTAATGCCCATTAAGACTCCTTCTTTTCTGACGTATTCCGTAAATCAAATCATTTTGTTTTTTTGACTTTTGGCGTTTAGTATACAATTTATTTCTAAGGAAACGTGTTTGTTGGGGGCAATAGGCCTTTGAGAGGACAGTAAAATTTAAAAAAACCTCCAACCTGCTTTGCTCCTAACTATATTTACAAAAAATTAAAATAAAATAAATTCGCTTTCTTGTAAAATAAAATTGCAAATAAAAGGAAAGGAAATGAATATAATTGTTCGACCTTCTGATAGATGAATTGTGGCGTCAGCGTATGTGGGGCCCCTTTTTGTTGGAGATAAAATGCGTAGATCTTGTAGAACTTGATTCTTCGGAATTGTCTTCGCTTGAGAGCTCCAGCAAGGAATGTATAGTAACGACCTGCTAGAGATTTTGAAGCTTTAGTAAAGACTTTAGTAAAAGTTCAAATCGTGTCGCATGGGCAGATGAAAATTGGAAGAATGGCGGCTGTGGTTGACTTCTGGTCGCGGCTGACTAGTTTTAAATCACTTCACTTTCACAGTAACTTGGCCACATTTACTTTATACAAAAAAAAAAAAGAAAATATATTTCAACAAAATAAATAAATATTCCTAGTTTATATAGGCAGGAGCAGGAACCTATTGTGGAGGCCCTGACCTACCATGAGTGCCTAAACATACCGCCCACCAAAATTATAAAATAATTTTTCCTTCTAATAAAAATAAAAATAGCTCTGTCTCAGTTTATTGAATAACATTTTCATTCAAAAAGACGGACTTTGAAGAGGAAGGAGGGGAATCAGTTTTCTTACTGGTCTCCGGAACGTATGCGTCTCCGGTTTTCACAGTCGCAACCCGAACCCTCCCATCTGGGCCTGGATGAACTTCGGTAATTCTGCCTAAAGGCCAACTTAAAAGAGGCTGATTTTCATCCGATATCAAAACCAAATCATCTGGTTTCACATTGGGATGTTCTGGACGGAGCTGGTTCCATTTCACTCTATTTTGTAGAGTCGATAGATATTGCTTTCCATTTTTCCAAAAGTGTTCTATTCATCCTCTTAACCAGCTGCCATCGACTCAACGTATTTTCCTTCAAATTCTCCAGTGACGGTTCAGGGTTAGTTAGCAATGGTCTACCCACCAAAAAATGCCCAGGGGATAGGTAGGAGTTTTCCGAAGGATCGGTGGATAATGGTCCCAACGGTCTTGAATTAAGTATTGCTTCTATTTTATGGAAAAGAGTAAATGCTTCTTCATATGTTAAGCAAGCATTCCCTACTACTTTTCGAAGCATAGTTTTCACGGACTTCACTGCTGCTTCAGCTAGTCCACAAAAGTTAGGGGAATAAGGAGGCATGAAATGCCACTGTACACCCGCTTTAGTTGAATATGCCACAAGGGCGTTCTTGTTGCTCTGAGTATGAAACCATGACCACAGCTCTTTCAACTGGTTTGCTGCTCCCACGTAAGTCTTACCATTATCTGAGTAAAGGCGACGGGTAAACCGCGACGAGAAACGAATCTATCTAGCGCCTGCCATAAAGCATTCTGTAGTCAGACTAGTGACCAACTCTAAGTGAAGGGCCTTAGTTGAGAAGCAAACAAAAATGCATAGATAGGCTTTACTCAATGGTGCTTTGTCTCAGGGTCTCCCTTAGCATGAACGGGCCGGCAAAATCAGTCCTACGTGGGCAAAAGGCGTGCCCTTCATAGAATCTATAGACGGCAAATCGCCCATTTTCACTTGTTGAACTTTGCCTTTGAATTTAAAACACGTTAAACATTGAAATCTTCGTTGTTGAATTAACAAACGAAGTCCAGGAATCCAATACTTTAACTGAATAATTCCTTGGAGGGACGTGTTACCGGGATGCAAATAGGTACGATGATACATATCTACGATAAGTTTAGCAAGATGGCTTTTTCTGTGTATCAAAATTGGATGTTTTTGTTGCAAAGGAAGATTGGAATGTCGAAGTCGTCCGCCCACCCCTGAGAACACCCTTCTCGTCAGAAAATATCCAATGTCCTATACTGAGAAATAGTTTCTTCATAGCTACGAGTGGGTGGAAATAATGTTCTCGTTGAGCCAATTTAATAAGTGCATGCAAGCTTTGATTGATTTCTTCAAGGGATAATGGACCAGTATTGAGTAAATGTTTATTTTTGTAATTATGAAACATCCTAAGAATTCTGGCAGTTACTCGTATCAGGGGTGAAATAAGAAGAAAACCTTTCTACCCACTGTGCTTTAGTTATGGGACTCTCCAAAGATGTCAATACTAATGGTAGGTCCTTCGTTTCCGGCAGTGGTTTTGGAAATACAATATGTGACTTAGGCCAGTCATTCTCTGGTGAACTGAGCCATAATGGACCACGCCACCATAATGAGTTTTCCAACAATTTACTAGGTAAAATGCCCCTGGAACCTAAATCACTGGGATTATCGTTTGTCGTTACATGCCTCCAAGACGATATGGGAGTTTTCATAGTCACTCTAGTAACCCGGTTGGCTACAAACACCTTTAGTGACATGGCAGAGTATTCAGCTAGCCTAATACAACAGAAGAGTCTGTAAAAATATTGGAGCCAACAAGGGGTTTACTGAGGCGGGAAATAAATGAACCTATTTTACCGTAAAGTCTGGCGAGTAATTCCGCAGCACATAACTCTAGCCTAGGTATACTTATAGTTTTTATTGGGGCAAGTTTCTGTTCTAGCAGTAATAAGATAAACAGATATGGAGTGATACTTCACACATCTCAAGTACAAGGCAGCACAGTATGCTAAGCTTGACGCATCCGCAAACCAATAATTTGGTAGTGATGTGCTTCGTCATCACAGATATGTCTAGGAATTTTGATACCAGACAAGATCGGGAGTTCAGTAAGTAATTCTTTCCATGATCGTTCTACATCGTGGGGTATTTTTTCATCCCAACCTACACCCAGCTTTCCACAGTTTTTGAATGAACTGTTTCATCAAAACAGTGGACGGAGCCAAAAAACAGGTGGATCGTATAAACTTGCGACCACTGAAAGAATAGCTCTTTTCGTGAATATTGGGTTGTCTGGTTTCTTTACTCTGTAAGAAAACAATCAGTTTCGGAAGACCAAACCAAACCTAGGATTTTCACACTTGATTCGTTTTCAGGTATAAAAGACACCGATTCATTAGAGGTTTCCTCGATCCCTGCCAAAGCTCTTTCTATTCGTAGCCCACTTTTTAATTCAAACCCACCTTTATTTAATAATCCAATTAATTCGTCTTTTTAATATTTGGGCAGTTTCAATATCAGGTGCTCCTGAAACGATGTCGTCAATGAATATGTCCTTTAAAATTACTTCTGCGGCTCTAGGATAACTTCTGCTCCTTCGTCAGCTACTAACTGTTTCAATACTCTCAAGGCCAACCACGGTGCACATGTCATGCCATAAGTGAGAGTAGCTAGTTCATATTTTTTCAAAGCTTCATGAGGTTCATTTCTCCAAAATATATGTTGAAAAGGTCTATGTTTTTGAGCTACAAGAATTTGTCGGTACATTTTGACTATGTCCGCCACGATAACTACTGGATGGATTCTCCAGTTTAGTATCTCGCCTACGTCATTTTGTAATTTAGGCCCTACAAATAAAAATTCGTTAAGGACCCGTTGCGAGTTTTCGTTGAAGCATCAAATACTACTCTCAATTTGACTTGATTTCTATCCTCCTTCGATACTGCGTGGTGAGGAATTACAAACTTTGATTGATTCTCCGTGGGATACATATGTCCTAACTGCTCATATTCGGTCATAAAGTCCCTATACTGTTTTGACAGAGCTTCATTGCGTTGGAACTTACCCTCTAAATTTTGAAATCTCTGTATAGCCTCTACGTTCGGAATCATGAAATGGTGGTATATCAGGCTTGAAAGGCAATTCAACCACATACTGACCTTGAGGTAATCGACGGTGAGTTTCACAAAATGTCGCTCACACCAATCACTGTCAGGACAAGGTAAATGGGAACATTCGGTAATTCCTCGAGAGCCCAAAATTTTTTCGAGTTCTAGGTTCAAACCATTATCACAATATTCCGGCTTTTCTGATACTAGAAAGGAAATTACATTATTAGAATGGTCAGTTGTACGGTACCGTCCTATAATAATATTACCAAAATAGAGGGCAACATTTTCGGTAAACTGGCATCTAAATTGATTGGACCACCCAAAACAATATCACTGTATATATCGGCGCCCAACAGAAAATCTATTGACGCCGGTTTCCAGAAATTGGGATCTGCCAACTTATAATTCGAAAAGTGAGAAAAGCAAGATCGTGATAGTGGAATAGTGGGCAAATTTCCAGTTATACACCTTACCATCAGTGGACTTATTTCAAAGTCACAAGTAGTATTGCCTCTCGGTCGCATAGTGCAATAGACCTGTCCTTTGACTTCCTCAAACACCGTTTGACCTATACCAGATATGTGCCGAGTGAGAGGTTTATAAGATATACCCAAGGAGTTGACGCATTTTTGGGATATGAATGAATGTTGAGACCCACAATCTATTAATCCTCTAAATGTTTGATACTGGCCTCTCGCGTCTTTGAATTCGGCAGCTAAGGTACCTAGAAGGACATTCGACTTGGTATGGGGCTTGCTGGTCACACGAGCTAAGACTCTACCTGATTCATCATGTCGGCCTTGGCTTCTGCTAGAAGTGGAAGGTTGGGTGTAAATCGAATCCCTTGTGTTATTTGGACTCATTAGAACTCGTCGGCTGAATTTTGTGCAAAGTTGAGTTGTGTTTTCGATTACACAAATTGCAGCGTGCCCCTGACCTACAGAAATATGTTGAATGGTCATTGTTTAAGCAATTGCGGCATCCCTTCCAGTTTTTAAGTAACTCGTGACGTTCTTCAACCGTAGCCAATCTGAATTTATTACATTTTTCCAAAGAGTGATAGCCATCATGACAAATAAAACACGAGTTAATACTTTTATTACTACTTCGTTGCTTCGCCTGAGCAAAAAGGCTCTGGGAGAAGTTTTATTGCCTTTATCCGATTTGTTAAGCAAAGAACTCCTCATATTGATTAGGAGTAAAACTGTTAGACAGCTGCAATGCTAAACATCGCTCTTGATAAATTTATCCAAAACCTCAAACGTTGGGAACTCCAATATGTCGATTAGCTACTTCAAATTGTTCCCTAGTCCCAGAATCCAAACACCGTTCCGCTAAATGGAATAAAATAAAGTCGCCTTCATTAGGTATGTTTAATAGCTTGAAAGTAGCGACGCTATCAGAAATATGAGAGACAAAAGATTTGAGCGCACTGACCGTAGGCTTTCCGGATAAAGGTTTGAAAGCCAAAATTTGACTCAAGTATGCATTTGCCAACATTCTCTTTTTTGTCGAATGACTCGACAACCGAAGTCCAGGCTAGTTCATAATTGTTTTCCTCGATTGGTAAATGACTAATAACGAAGGAAGCAGCATTTTCAATGATGTGTGGCCAAATAATGAAATTTATGAACTAACGGTAACTTTTCATTTTTATGTATAAGGGACAAATAGGTGTCCCCTCCATTTAGGCCATGCCAACAATTCCCCATTGAATTCGGGAAGGTTTATTTTAGGAAGAGTGGTGTGGGGCGTACACTCAGCTAATGTAACGTTATGTTGACTCGCCACTTCTGGACCGGGTTTGTCCAATGACCGCGCATATCCAACTGATTCGTAATAATATCTTTTGGTTCTGCTGTCGCAACACATTCTGAGCATCGGACGGAAAATCAGAGCTCCTACCCAATATATCGTACTCATCGACTAGATCCTCCCAAACGTTTTCAAATTTAAGGAAATAACGATCTAAAGTGATGTACATACTTTGAAATAGAGAGATCTGTTTCACATCCCCAGATTTCATTTTGCGGCCTTGTTCGACAATCAACTTTACTTCGAGACCAGACGATTCGAGCTTCCGCAAAAGCGACTGAACTTTCGGAGAAGCTGACGATGTAGAAGACTGTTTATCGGTCATAGCGTCTTATTGAAACCGGCAAGATCAAACTGACTCTTATCGTTAAGACGCTCCTTATTGCAAAGATTGAACCTGAGATTTGAACGATCGCAATGAAAACTGGATTTGACCTGGGACAATCCAACCAAATCCTTTGTTGTAGCTTTTAAATGAATTACACCTAATTTCAGGCAAACTCAGGTATATTTGAAAGCGAAACCACGCTCTGCTACCAATGTTTGTTGGGGGCAATAGGCCTTTGAGAGGACAGTAAAATTTAAAAACCTCCAACCTGCTTTTTGCTCCTAACTATATTTACAAAAAATTAAAATAAAATAAATTCGCTTTCTTGTAAAATAAAATTGCAAATAAAAGGAAAGGAAATGAATATAATTGTTCGACCTTCTGATAGATGAATTGTGGCGTCAGCGCATGTGGGGCCCCTTTGTTGAGATAAAATGCGTAGATCTTGTAGAACTTGATTCTTCGGAATTGTCTTCGCTTGAGAGCTCCAGCAAGGAATGTATAGTAACGACCTGCTAGGAGATTTTGAAGCTTTAGTAAAAGACTTTAGTAAAAGTTCAAATCGTGTCGCATGGGCAGATGAAAATTGGAAGAATGGCGGCTGTGGTTGACTTCTGGTCGCGGCTGACTAGTTTTTATATCACTTCACTTTCACAGTAACTTGGCCACATTTACTTTATACAAAAAAAAGAAAATATATTTCAACAAAATAAATAAATATTCCTAGTTTATATAGGCAGGAGCAGGAACCTATTGTGGAGGCCCTGACCTACCATGAGTGCCTAAACAAAACGAAAGTTCAAGAATTTCAACTACTGCCGTTTCGCTTACTACCAGTTCTAAACGTTTTTACCCAATAACTCTGCAAAAGTAATTTCTATCCTTCTTCAAAAAATTCTTGTTTACTGTCCCATTAATTCTCTGTATACCAATTGCTCAATAATGGTCCTGAAATGAGTACGAGCAGCACAATAAAATCTGGAACTGTAAGCGCTACCGCATCCTGCTGCTGTGACGTGTTGTTTGACCAAGTTCAAAGGAACTGAGTGATAAATGAATTGATTAAATAGAATTAGCCAGGTACAAAGTGAATTGACGTAGAGCAAAGGAAAGTTGTGTGTTGCAATGCACCAGATATTTCTAATCGAGATCGTCAGCGCCGTTTGAGAGAAATCAAATTCGGTCTTTATATTACTGTGATAGCTGTTGGGCCCGGCTCAAGCCAAAGTACAAAACCTCGCTTTCACCACAAACCAATCGGACTTACTGAGATTGAGCTTTCTGACCCGAGCCTATTCCATATTGCAAACCTTTTTGCGAACCCGGCCAAAGATATGGACTGGTATTTCCAAAGCTGACGACGCATTGAGCTATGCCACCTCCTCATGGCCAGTCGTCCCCAGAACTCACACGGACGAACACTAACTCGAGCTAATACCAGTTTTACTACCTATAGATTCGTAGTGGTTACCTATAGTTGCTTCTTACTCCAAACCATCTCGCGAGTCTGTTAGGATCAAACTAACCAGTATTGGGCCAAACAATACTCGGAATTCGCTTGTCAATCTCTTGTCGCTATCTAAACAGTGTTTTTTTTTCATTTAGTACACCTTTCTCTCGCTTATCCATTCCATTGATTAGATGACATCTCTTCCTTCTCTTGCGTCCAACTTTAACTATAGTTAGTCAAATACCCAAATTTTGACATATCACGTTCATCTGCAGGCTAATTATCAATGTTGAACCAATTTGTATGAGCTATTATCTCTCAACCGCGTTCACATGCACATTCTACTTCCGAACTAAGTAGGCCTTGAAACATAAAAATCTGAGGAAAACCAAAAAATTTTTTTCTTCAGCCGATTACAAAATCAGGGTGGACGATAACAGTTATAAACATTTATAAGATAATTAGAAGCAATTCCATATTCTGCCCTAACTTTTGCTTGATAATTCCAGAACTGTAAACAAGAACTTTTGGGCGGAATAGGGGGTGAATAAAGGGTGGGAAAGTGGTGGGAGGGGAGGGGACAGTGAAAGAGAAATAGGACTATAAGGAACGTTCGCTGAGATACACGATACAGGCAGAGTTCTGGACAAAGTCACGAAGAAACTGAGGTGAAGTGGCGCTGATACGAACCCACACTACAGTTACCCTTCGAAAGTTTTAAGTTATACGAGTGATGGGGTGGTCAGAGAATCCTGATCGATGGAAACAGGAGACAGTCGTACGACCAATGATTGAGCTCATTCAGCCAGGTGTTTATCCAGAAGACAACAGTTATTGAAGTACACAAGACCAATGGGGGAAACACACGAGACAAGAAATTCCTTAAACTCGGCAGATTGATAGACAGCAAGTATCTGACTTAGAGCCATGGAAACCCGTGCTTTGACCCGAGGGCTCGACCTTAAGGTTTTAGGAGATGATTTCTTGTCATCACCCAAACGCAAACTTTCTCAGAAAAACAAGTTAACGGTCTCGTAAATTACCTGCGCGTCGATTATTCAATATTTGGTGTGGCATCACTAGGAGAAACTCGATAAGTAATAATTAAGGGCCGCCATATTTTTGAAAGGCGCCTTATTTATTATTCAATTTCTCAATTATTTTCACTCTTTCATTCGCGATGTTTAAACTATTTAATTTCTCAACAATCGCTGGAGAAAATCCTATTCATTTTTACCAAAAAAGTTTACTATGGCCGTGTACTATCGAGTTTAGATAAGGTGCGGCACATTATGCCATTTTATAGTACATTCCGAATATTTTTGGCGTTTTCCCTATAAATGGCGAACGATAAACAAACCTTCTAAAAACAAAGAATACAGACAATCCCATAAAACACGTATGCGCTGACTACCGGCGCTAAGGCGGCAACATGAGTTTGGGTGAACCAATATATTCTGGAACGTCGGGCACCATCAGTTCCTAAATAAACCGTGATGTTTGGTCAGGTTCGTGTAAACCGTGTGAATAACAAATCAGGGTAGTAGCCGGTGTTCACGCTTCCCACAGCTACACTGGTTTACAGAACAAATTTTTCGAGGATTCTACGGTTGCGAGGGCTAACATTGAATGCAGTTATAACTAAGCAATGCCAGCAAGAGGTACTTCAAGCACGGCGCTTTCCGCAACGATGTACCGAAGCCGAACTTGCCGCAAATTAAATTATGATTCGATGCTCTCCCTATTTGCGATGAAGGGAATTCGCAATTATGGTGAAATGTAGGTGAGCATCTGCAGTCCTCATTATTACCACGAGGTTTCTGCTCCCTCGCCCTACCATCCTCCTCCACTTCTGCGGCCGGCCGTTCGTGCTTTCTCCCAGTCTTCTCCTCCATATCCGCACAATAACGCGACTCCCATCACTTGCTTGTTTACCCTTGTATGTTGGTTGATTTCTCCGTCCGCCAACCTTGTTAGAACCACGTCAGTGAGGATCCCTCGACGTTGTTTACAAAATGAATCGACGCAGTTACGCGAGATTCACCGGTGTCACCGACCTGTCATTAAAATTATACGCACACGGCATAACAACTGGACTGGAAAGGGCATTCACCTCATTATTAACTGTTATTGTGCTCACATTAACGTTTGGTAATTGCCTACGACTTTTTTCATTTGCCGAAACGAACTGCGAAACAAGGATATAAGTAGCAAACAGTTTACCACCCTTAGCCCTAGAGAGTAGGAAGGAAAGTTACGTTATCAGTTGGATAAAGAGTTCTCTCCACATTTAACAGATTCAAAAGCTTTCGACTCTGAAAAACACAATTTGTCAAAATTGGTCTCCGCCGGCTCTTCACGAGCCCTGCGAGATGTCCTAATCGAGTCCCTCCCAATCAGCCAGATTATAGTTTCAGCCCCCCCCCCCCCCGGCGCCACAATATAGTTGGATAAAGGGGTATCAATACCTTGCCCCGTTATTGTCTTTAATCACGATTTGTACTAGGTTACTTTGATTTAATATTGAAAGGGAGTTCGATTCATTCATTTCATTTCTACCTTTTCAATTAAATTCAAAGTGGGTCTCATTACGTCCTTAATTTGATTTCCTTACTGTCTCCCCAAAAATTGTTATTTTGTTTATTTTTGTTTTAAGGCGAGTTTCAAGGTTGTCTGTTTTATTTTATTGCTTCCAATTAGCTTCCACTCCGAGAGTAGAAAACCCCAAACACATTACAATCTTCGGACGTGATTAAGAGATAATGGCTTATTCAAACGGGCTTCATATTAACCCTATAGATCAACGTGGGACTCCAAAATTAGGGCACGAGAAAAATCAGTCCAAAACAAACTAAACTGTTATCACGGTAACATTAAAATCAAAACATCACTTTTCACTTTCCTTGGCTCTACGAAGTAGAAAGGAAAGTTATGTAATCGGCTGAGAAAAAAATTTTGAGTTTTCTTCAGATCTTTACGTTTCAAACCCTCCTGAGTCCGAAAAACACTATTTGGGAAAATGGTCTGTGTGTATGTGTGTGTGTCTGTGAACGATTTTTAGAGAAAACCACCGTAACAAATCAGCTCAAACTTGATATCTCGTCCGCAAGTCAGCATGGGACGCCAAAATAAGGGTTTGAACCAAATCCACCGAAAGTTAACTATAGTTATCATAGTGATCAAAACACTGATTAAATTTTTTGTGTTGATAGCTCTCAATATGGCAATTATACCATAAAATTCCAATTTGTGGGAAAATGACGAGAGCAGCACAATAAATTACCAAAACTTTCGACAAAATCGATTTTAGCGCAGTTTTTAGAGAAAACCGCCGTACCAAATCAGCTGAAACTTGATTTCTAGCCTACAGGTTACCATGGGACGCAAAAATGAGGGTATTGGCAAAATCCACCGAAAGTTAACTATAGTTATCATAGTGATCAAAACACCAAATTTTTTTTCTCAAAAACAGCTCTAACGATTTTGATTAAATTTTTTATATTGACAGCTCTCAATAAGGCAATCACACCGTAAAATTCCCATTTGTGGGAAAATGACTAGAGCAGCACAATAAATTACCAAAATTTTCGACGAAAAGCGTTTTTAGCGCAGTTTTTTTCCTTATAAACTCCACTGGAATTTTTGTTGAATGTTGAAAAAAATTGGTATTGTAGTCCAACCCAATACCTAAAGGGTGAGTGTTTAAAAACGCTCATGAGATACATGGGGGTTACTCCAGAAATTCCTGAATTTCAACTACTGTCATTTCGCTTCCTGACCAGTTCTAAAGGTGTTTACCCAATAACTCTGCAAAAGTAATTACTATCCTTCTTCAAAAAATTTGTCTTTACAGCCTCATTAATTATCTGTGTACCAATTGCTCAATAATGGTCCGGAATGAGTACGAGCAGCACAATAAATTCCGGAACTGTAAGCGCTACCGCTTCCTGCTGCCGTAAAGCGTTGTTTGACGAAGTTCAAATTAACTGAGTGATAAATGAATTGATTAAATAGAATTAGCCATGTAAAAGTGAATTGTTGTAGAGCTAAGGAAAGTTGTGTGTTGCAACGCACCAGATATTTTATCTCGAAAACGGCTGTAACGATTTGATTAAAGTTCACTAAAAGCTGTTATTTCCTTATAAATTTCGCTCACATATAAAATACCGAATATTTTTTTCTCAAGAACAGCTCTAACGATTTTGATGAAATTTTGTGACAGTTCCAAGTAACACGGCAGTACCATAAAAATTCTTATCAGCGGGAAAATGAGATCATCAGAAACAGATTTTAACGCAGTTTTTATGTCTCTGTTTAATGCAAAATGGGAAGAGGTGGAGGGAACGCAAGAACTAGTGGGGAAACTGTAGAAGACTGTAGTGTTCAGAGTTACACAGACTGATAGATAAATGAAGTCACTGGGGAACGGAGACGCGACACGTTTCACTGTGCTGATAAACGAGGGTAAATTCGGAAGAGATTCGGGCTAGTCGAACTGACGTAGCGCACGGCGAACCAGAGTGCTATTCAGACAATAATCATTCAGGGGCGGTGAAGCGAGTCCATATATACCTGGAGTCCGTGGGAAAACCGTAAGGGGGAAGTCGTTTAATCACGCGTGGTATAAACCGGATATTTGACCGAGGTTTTTAGGGTAAAACACCCCTCTAATATGACCCTGGCTTTCTCATAAGAATCAAGATGGTGGTTCAATAAACTACCAATGCCACGAGAGTTCAACAGCACGTATAAGAGTTCACGGGAGTTACGCTTTTCCTCGTTTCCTCGTACTTTATGACAATAATTCTTTCACTAATGAACGCGACGAAGTAACAGCCAGTCAGGGGCCACAGGGTCAGGTTCATTGACTGGGAAAGATGTGCATGTGTGAATGCTCCTGAGCATTCACTCAGTCTTCACTCGCCTTTCCCCCCTTGCATGGTGCAAACCTGGGTCCGAGCTCTCACTTAATTCCATCCAAATAAACCAAAACTCTTCTGTTTAATTTTCACCTTTTCCCTGGCCAGTACGTCCAATTCGTCTCGACGAAAAGTATCCATACTCTAAATTGAAAGATTACGAACATCAATATGTGACAAGGTCCTGCCCCGGAAATCCCGAAATTCACCCCCCACCGTTACACTTACAAACCTTTTACACAGTTTTACCCGATAAATCCAAAATGGCAAGCACGATCCTTTTCAGACAAATCATGTTGACTATGGGTTCCCCAGTCAGATTGAGAATTCAACAAATAAAATTAACAACGTTCCATGCTAACATTGAAACTAACCACAGGGATTATCCGTTAGTGCGATATATAGTTATCAAAGAAATCGTAAAGATCGTATCAACCGAACTGCCCATTTACCTATCCTATATCGCACTATGCCCGTCTGCAGCCCCTTATTTCGCATTATCTCTACCTACCTTTGTATAGGCGGCTGAGAACAATAAACAACGTGTTTCTTTAGGGGAGGATTCGCAAACATCTATTAATCTCGATTTTTTTTTCAACGATGATCGATCCAGGGAGTCAAAATCGCAGTGAGCCTGTTGAAGACAACCACCGGTGAGGCGTTTCGTCCTATAGCTACGTCTAGTCAAAGCACTGATACGCGAGAGTCACGGAACGATGTTAAAAACACTGGAAATGATCAGAGACGCGGAAGAACGGGCAAATGTGCGAGGTACAGCTAAGAGCAAAAAAGAATTAATTGATGAAGGTACTGGGTTGAAAGAAGCCGATAATATTTCGGTTGAAGTGATTTCGAGGGGAGGGAAACTGTGGCAGTGAGGAGGGGTGGGCGCTGGAGACGTTTAATGTCCTCTGAGGGTACTTCATAATATTGAAACTATAGTCGAAGAAACCCCTGCTAGAAACTTTAAGAAGATAAAAGCCACTCGCTTGTACAGGTTCCACACATCTTTAAGTAAATCGACTATTGACAATGGCGTTGGCAAGCTTAAAATAACTCTCAAGTAGGTAACTACGATGACCGAATGAACTCTCCCGCCAACCTTCCTACAAGAATAGATTACGCCATTGAATTCAACAATTAGGCTCCCGGAGATCGTAAAAATATGATTTTTATTGACGGGGCAGGATTCAACTGCACTTGAGAAGGTATACAACTCGCTCAAGGCGCAACCACCGTGCTGTTTTGACCATACCGACAGCCAGAGGCCGCAACTTTACGCTGTTGCTTGCAATAAATGATGAAAATATCGTTCATCATAAACTAATTACTCGTGGGAACTGTAATGCACATTAGTTGAGGAATTCTTAACCGAATCACGCGAGAATCTGCTGGAGATTACTAATACCTACTTAACTATGGATAACGCCAGGATTCACCCTGCAGCTACGGTTAAAGCGAAAATGCAAGAACTGGCCTTTTCAGTTGAGTACCTACCTTATTCGGCCTAACTCAACTCGGCTGAAAGGGCTTTATCAAAAACCAAAATGTACATGAGAGCAACACATCTTGCCAAGTGTCATTTAGGAACAATTAGAATCACCTACCGCTCAAATTGGGTCATGGACATGATGATACAACTTCCCAAGGCAGGAATTTCACTACGGATTTCAATTCCGCTTCACTAGAAGTGCTGTTCTTTGATTTCAGTTTCTATTTTGTTGAAAATATGACTTTTAATTTATGTATTTCGATTTCTGCACTTTTTGGTAATTCTAATATTTTCTAAATGAAAAAAAGTAATGAATCTTTTTCCATCTAGCGTTACTCACATCTTTCCCCTCTTCCACCCTTCTACAAATTCCTGTAGAAGCCTGTGGGAATTGGCACGACGTCACGAGTCTGATGGATGGTTGGAGTGAACTCGCACCTGTAATTTCACTGTTTTCGGTCCGGACGCAGCCATACACCAGTGAGACTCGTACGATTCCATCCAGCATTGGAAAATACCTATTAAACTATGTGAAACACGACGTGATTGCGATAAAACTGCCAAAATTTCGTTTTTGTTAATTTTGCTAGCCATTTTTTGTCCATTACAGCCAGATGCTTCCGGAACTTCTAGCGTTACCACTTTCCACGTAAAGCAGAAGTTGTGTTTTACCAAGTTCAAATGAACAGAGCGAAAAATAGCTGAAGAAAGTTGTGCACTATACATTTTCACTGTTTTTCCAATAAAATTTCCGTCCCATCAGATTCCCGAGCAAATGGGCACAACTAGATACCAAAGGCGTTCACAACTAGGCCCGTTTTGGTTTATTATTCATTCTGAATAATAACCCTATGTGATGTGACCGAAAACAAATTTTTACACCCCCCCCCCTCAAAAATTTGATACTTTACGTTTCAAGACATGGGGATTCCAAATCCGTCCGCCGTCCCCCATCTGGGCCGCTTTGTGCCTTTAACGTGGTCTAAAAAAATTCGTTCTTTCGCACAAAAACCCCATTTGGTATCTAGTTGTGCTCGCCATCTCGGCAATCCGATCGGACGAAGCCCATGGTTGTTATGGACAACAAATGGTTGAAAAAATTAACGAAACGTAGTATAATCGCAAATAAGCCGTGTTTCGTATCATTTTTAAGGTATTTTTATATCCTGGGTCGAATGGAATGAGTATCAGACGCGTACAGTAATTATATTAGTACTTGAAATTACAGTAATTATTAGAGTCAACTAATTGCTAGAACTCGCGGGAACTACAGCGAAAGTCAACGTTTCGTCGTTAGTACTCCCTCCCGTCTCATTAAAACCACCCATCGCTCGACTCGCAACGTCGTGTCAATTACTGAGGGTTTGCTGGAAGTCCCCGTCCCAAGTTCCCCGACTCTTTTTGCCCGACGGGGCGGAGAAATGTTAGGGCCACTTCCTCCGCACACCCCTACATTGGATCATAAATGCCTACAGGCGTTTACGGGCGCCTGGCGCCAGGGGAAGATTTAGTTTCCGTAGTTCCATTGTAGTCGGGTCATGTTTCGTATGGTTTACTAGTATTTTTCGATGCTGAATCGAATGGAATGGGTCTCGGAGCAGTAATATGAGGTCAAGCTGTTTTTGAGAATACTAAACCATTGTGTAATAATTTGCAGGGTTTTTTTTTTAACTACGCGAAGAACGGATTTGTTAGACCACGTTAATGGGCAAATAACAGATGTGGGAATTCCCATGCCTTGAAACGTCACATTTTGAGGAGGAGCTAACACAATTTTACTGACCGAAAACATAGATGTATTATTCAGAATGAGTAATAAACCAAAAGCAGTCTTATAGTGCCATGAATCACCTATCCACCAATTGCCCATTATCGTCGGTGGCATAAGTAAAAGCTACTCGACACATTCAGAAACCTTTAGCGCCACCAGTTTCAACTTAGAACGTCCAGCTTACTACCAAGTTCACATAAACTGAACAAAAAACCGATTTGATTGGTAGCTGGAGATATGAAAATCGCTGAGTACACGGAAGGCTAAAGAAAGTTATGCAATGCGTCGCATCTGATGTATTTTCCATCAACTTTTTGGGGACGTTTGCAGTAGTCCATTCCCTGTAAATTTCGTGTAAAGTAAAAACGCAGAGAAAAAAAACTTACCGTAAGCCGGTAATGACCACTTTGACGCAGGTAGGACCTGTAAGCAATAAATCAAATTAATTCTACTAGAATATGAAATAAATATAAATTAGAAACAAACATTACAATGAATACCACAAATGAGTAGATAGAAATAGAATCACATGAGCCATCACGTGAAGCAACTGTGTAGAAAACTGAAATGTTTCTGGGCCGAGGAGCATTCAACTAGTCAGGAAGAAACTTTATTACAAACTAAACACCGCGATTTCCTTAGAGTGAGGATAGTGTTGGCTCTGGTATTAACAACAAGACCGTGGAGATAGTAGTGAGTGCGGTTTGAATTAGTGACTGAAAGAATTTTAGTCAGTGTAAATTTCCTTTCTGAACAATTCATGTGAACTGCCAGGAAAGCCTATCATCCACCACCATTCTTCTCATTTCTACAAAGATGTCAGCAAGCTGCCTTGACTCAAACCTCGTTTGTGATTTGTTGCTCATACCCTGTTGACTGTTCGGTCGACTACTGCACAACACAAGTGACTTGGTTTCGCAATGCGCACTAATCATCTCGTTAAATTGCTATTGGCATTTTTTATCGCCTCCAAAAATGTAGATAAAATTAGTCACTGGATTCCAAGCTAACTCCAATTTAGCTGTACCAGGATTAATGAATCCTATGTGTACAGTATACTCATTCATGGCCCTCTGTCCTTCAGGAATACTTTCCTGGATTTCTGATAGGTTGCTGAGCCACTTTCTTAGTTTAGACAAATCTTCCTGGAGGTCTAAGGGCTGAGTTCCCTTTAATGACCCAGTAAGTATCAAGGTGACCGGCAGACAGTTGCCTGCTGCATACTCCAAAGGCTCGTGCGACAAAGGAGTCAAATAGAACCGATTTTGGAAGTATGGCTCAACCAAGATGTTCTCAATATGGCCAGAACCGCTTTGGTCAAGTCAAATACTGTGTTCTCGGGTCAAATCCCCTGTAATAGGATACGGAACGTTCCTCGTCATATTTACTAAATACCCTCGGTTGAAGTGTTACATGTTATATTGAACGTGTATCATCATTTTTCGTGATCGCACTGCCTTAACTTTGCTGCAAGTAACACAGTCCATATGGTCTACTCCACATTTACGAGATCTCCTCTGCCAGCCATTCTACGGTGTGCTCCAAACAGATCGACTTGAGCGAAAGCCAAGGGATGAAACTCGTTGCCTGAAAGTGATCGATTAGGTTGTCTCTCAGAAAGTGAAGACCGTTGATCTCTTTCTGGTTCAGTACAACTTCATCAAAGCAAATTATATTACGCGTGCACGGGCCTTTCCAGTAAATTTTCGATTTCGCCGAAATGTACCACGGAGTGACATACTATCGAAACAATCTTTCTTCAACTAACATACATCTTCTTCGCTGTTCCAAAAAGAAATTAACGTTCAGTGACAAAAAGACGACAAAATATTCTTCGTTACACACTCTGAAGCAATAAAAATGAAAGGAACGTCTCAAACAATGCGAGAAAAGTCGGCTACAGCCGTGTGAGGAAGAAGAGGCCTTTCACACAACAATGACCCCTGGAGCACAAAAGAGTGCGATTGGCGTGAAAATTAGTTTCGTCATTTCCTCAAAGAAGAAGTGGTGTCAAAGCATGCGAGGACCGACGACAGGCTGTAACAATATTTTCTCGTAAAATGGGTGAGCTCAAAACCCTTTCTCTTAAGCAATACAATTTTTGTTTTACTCAAATTCGCGTTCTTATAACGTTCCCTGAATAGTGTTTTTTACAATCAAAACGCCGAAGAGGACAAGCAAATCAGTTCGCGCTATTCCTAAAGTAATCGATGGCATTATTGAAAACCTTGACAGATTAATTCGTACACTCCCAAACACAAGGTTCACGCAAACGACATTGTATCGGCCAAGGAACTTGAGGCGAATCAGTATCAAGAGACTTTAGGCGAATCAGTATCAAGAGACTCAAGGGGAATCAGTATCAAGAGACTCGAGGGGAATCAGTATCAAGAGACTCGAGGCGAATCAATATCAAGAGACTTTAGGCGAATCAGTATCAAGAGACTCAAGGGGAATCAGTATCAAGAGACTCGAGGGGAATCAGTATCAAGAGACTCGAGGCGAATCAGTATCAAGAGACTTTAGGCGAATCAGTATCAAGAGACTCGAGGGGAATCAATATCAAGAAACTCGAGGGGAATCAGTATCAAGAGACCCGAGGGGAATCAGTATCAAGACACTTTAGGCGAATCAGTATCAAGAGACTCGAGGGGAATCAGTATCAAGAGACCCGAGGGGAATCAGTATCAAGACACTTCAGGCGAATCAGTATCAAGAGACTCAAGGGGAATCAGTATCAAGAGACTCGAGGTGAATCAGTATCAAGAGACTCGAGGGGAATCAGTATCAAGAGACCCGAGGGGAATCAGTATCAAGAGACTCGAAGGGAATCAATATCAAGAGACTCGAGGTGAATCAGTACCAAGAGAATTGAGGGGAATCAGTATCAAGAGACTCGAGGTGAATCAGTACCAAGAGACTTAAGGGGAATCAGTATCAAGAGACTCGAGGTGAATCAGTACCAAGAGACTCAAGGGGAATCAGTATCAAGAGACTCGAGGGGATTCAGTATCAAGAGACCCGAGGTGAATCAGTATCAAGACACTTTAGGCGAATCAGTATCAAGAGACTCAAGGGGAATCAGTATCAAGAGACTCGAGCTGAATCAGTATCAAGAGACCCGAGGGGAATCAGTATCAAGACACTTTAGGCGAATCAGTATCAAGAGACTCAAGGGGAATCAGTATCAAGAGACTCGAGGGGAATCAGTATCAAGAGACTCGAGGTGAATCAATATCAAGAGACTCGAGGTGAATCAGTACCAAGAGACTTGAGGGGAATCAGTACCAAGAGACTCGAGGTGAATCAATATCAAGAGACTCGAGGTGAATCAGTACCAAGAGAATTGAGGGGAATCAGTATCAAGAGACTCGAGGTGAATCAGTACCAAGAGACTTGAGGGGAATCAGTATCAAGAGACTCGAGGTGAATCAGTACCAAGAGACTCAAGGGGAATCAGTATCAAGAGACTCAAGGGGAATCAGTATCAAGAGACTCGAGGTGAATCAGTATCAAGAGACTCAAGGGGAATCAGTATCAAGAGACTCGAGGGGAATCAGTATCAAGAGACTCGAAGGGAATCAATATCAAGAGACCCGAGGGGAATCAGTATCAAGACACTTTAGGCGAATCAGTACCAAGAGACTAGAGGTGAATCAGTATCAAGAGACTAGAGGTGAATCAATATCAAGAGACTCGAGGTGAATCAGTACCAAGAGACTCGAGGGGAATCAGTATCAAGACACTTTAGGCGAATCAGTACCAAGAGACTAGAGGTGAATCACTACCAAGGGACTTGAGGGGAATCAGTATCAAGAGACTCGAGGTGAATCAGTACCAAGAGACTTGAGGGGAATCAGTATCAAGAGACGCGAGGCGAATCAATATCAAGAGACTCGAGGTGAATCAGTACCAAGAGACTTGAGGGGAATCAGTATCAAGAGACTCGAGGTGAATCAATATCAAGAGACTCGAGGTGAATCAGTACCAAGAGACTTGAGGGGAATCAGTACCAAGAGACTTGAGGGGAATCAGTATCAAGAGACGCGAGGGGAATCAGTACCAAGAGACTCGAGGTGAATCAGTACCAAGAGACTCAAGGGGAATCAGTATCAAGAGACTCGAGGGGATTCAGTATCAAGAGACCCGAGGGGAAGCAGTATCAAGAGACTCGAGGGGATCAGTATCAAGAGACTCGAGGGGAATCAGTATCAAGAGACGCGGGGGGAATCAGTATCAAGAGACTCGAGGCAAATCAGTATGACGCTACTGCCTTCTTTCGTTCTGTGTTCCGTAATGTCGTTCCTCTGTACTCTCCTAATAGTTTATTTGCTTAATATTTATACCGTTACAGTAATTCTCGTTTAATTTCATTTATTTGCCAGTGGTTAACTTGATGCCAGCTGTTCTTCTCTCTAAGAACGTCGCAGATAGCCCTGCTCTTCACACCCTTCCTCGCCATGGAATCTCCACGTCTGAAGCTGAAAGGTGAGTGCTCAATCCAGTTCTGTATATACGGTACAATAGTGGCCGAAATTGGACACATTTATTTGATACAGTTCACATTACACACAACCAGCGCTCTATTGGATTTCGCCATAGCCAAATAAAACGCGTCATTTTAAATTCACCAGCGGCTGCCTCAGCTTTGAGCTGTACAGTTACGTACAGACGTCTTTCTCACACTTATAACTCAAGATGACATTTAAGTGACTTGTAAGCAGCTTAATTCCTTGACAGGGCTTCCTGGGCATAAAGGGATCACCGGAAATAAGAGGGCGGTCCATCTGGCCAGACTCGGTTCGTCTACTGTACTTGTGGGACTTTTCTGTCACTAGTCAAGAGTTCTGTTGGAGAATATGCCAGAAGAACACATCAGACCGTCTGGAATGGAGTGAGGCACTCTAAACGCTTTATATCAGGGCAAACACACGAGATAAGAGGAGCCTTCTGAGGATGAAGAGTAAGGGCCGAAGGCAGATTGTGGGGCACTGCAAAATGAACAAGCTCATGTATGTTATGGGAATAGTCGTCACACCCTGGTGTAGGTAGTGTGGCACGGATGTCCTGGCTTAGTGCCAGAGACTTGAGGGGGAGCGATTTCTGGACTATTGTACTACTTCTCCCAGAGTGGACATCAACGGAGACTCTTGCAAGAAATACCTGGCATTATTTAGGAGACTAGACCTGTGAGGATATTGAATTGGCTGCAGGGCCTATCCCAATGTCAGAAATGAATGCCCTCTGAAGCCCACTACACCCATGCAGAAGAGTGCCTGTCGATCAACCGAACTGAAACTCAGAAGCTTTACCAGGCTTAGGGGCAGATGGAGTTACCATGTCACGCCACCTTGGATCGTAAACTAATCCAAGACCAGCCACAGCGCTGCGACATCCCAGCCAGATGCCAGCAAAGCAAGCAGGCGCTTACATACATAGAGATGGCCTTGGTAAGGAGAGATGGAACACCGAGTCCCCCAGATTGTGAATGTACCTAGCCTAGCACCAACAGCAGAGCGCGCCATTCTACCAAGGCGCGCTAATAAGCCTTTGGACGGTAAACCCCCAAAAACCAGCCTGCAGGTCAGCTTTGGGAACGAATACGTCCAAAGCAGGCGCAGTTTCTGCTGTGGCTTCAGTGGAACCTTGGAAACTTTCCAAAGATAACCACCAAGGTCCATGCGGCTTCCAGCGTAGGATGTGGCACCGAAAAAGTCGATTCCAAAGTACCGTCACATCTCGAGGACGCCTCTAGCCGGGACACATACCCACCACTCAAATTCTATCAAATGGTGTTTTTTGGACTCAGAAGTCTTATGAAAAAAACTTTCTGCGGTTCATACGAGCGTTCCTGGCTCCTTCGTAGGGCTTAGTTAGGAATGTGAAAACATAAACCGCTAATCGGAACATCTTAAATCGTGAGTTGAGCCATTCATAGTCGGATAGCCCTAATCAGAACAAGGTGTATTCGCGTCAAATGCTTTGTGTATTTCTGTCTGTACGCCCCCAACGTACAACGATATCCACTCCCCTCGGCCCATTGTCCAATAGAATGAACGATAATGTTCGTCGAACAAGCGCTGGTTATTGCTGAACAAGCGCCGAACTCTTAGATAATGTAAATGAAATGTTGATCCCCGATCCTCAAGTTCTCTATTATGCGGTACTCGGTGCCATTTCCCGGCTAACTTTGCTCCCGTTAGCTCAGCATTTACTTCAAACACCAACTAGCGCTCCGCTGATACTCAATTACGAGATTCTAACTGCAGATCTACATTAGCGGATATATCGAGGGATACGATGCGAACGCCGTTTGCAGTTTGGTTCACGTTAGGCCAAGCTCGGGTCGCAAGAAACAATAGCATTCCATCTGCCGAATGAACACTGTGGAAGGCACAGTTGTGAGGTCTAATGAATCGCAAGAACTGTATGTAAATGAAAAGAGAAGTGCAATAAATTATAGACGTCTTCGAAAAAACTGGTATAGTGCGGTATTTTTCTAGCACTAGCGTTCCTGCACAACAGTAGTTGGCGCAACGTGACAAGTCAAACTGATGGGTGCTGGATTGAAACGAGAGGCACTGCGGAAAATGAGCGGAGATCAGGGTGAAACAATCACTTTTGCTATATTGTTCTTCGAGTTTTCAAATAGTTGAATTTTCCTCGCTATATTTACTGTAAATTCACTGTTTTCCATCTAGATGTAGTCCTACACATGTGATACCTGTTATATTCGATCTAGCATCAAAAAATGCCGAAGAAACGATATAATACACGACGTACTTGCAATAAAACTGCCAAAATTCCGTTTCCTTTTCCCATAAGGACCATGGGTTTCGTCAAATCGGATGGCCGAGTACAACTAGAAAAAACTGCTGGATCCCTGCTTGGAGGGGGGGGGGTTGTAAAAAAATGTTCCCGACCTAAATCGTTGGTGTATTGTTCCGAATGAATAATAAACCAATATGGACTTTGCATCGTTTCTCTTCTGCAATGGTGTTATTGCGACGAGTGCAGAGTTGAATGCAAAACAAATAATGAATTATTGAGAAGTTCAGTTATAAAATTCTACGAAGATATAGAAAGAAACATATACACCAGCTAACGGCTCGTTTCCATAAAGTATACTGTATTTATCATTATTGGTATCCAATAGCGTTCTTGCGTCATTTTCGATCAACTAACGAGCAAAATCTGCCCACAGTCTGTTTGACTCTGGTTCCTTTCCTGAGGTCTTAAAGAGCTTCCTGGCATTAGGTCAAAATGTAATAATCGATTTGGAGAAAGCGGTTGAAGCACCCAACCCATTTGAGGTTGCCTCGAGTAGAAGCGTACCTCGCCTCAATCCGCCAACAAGCAGGAGAGCAGTTTGGTGCGCTGTGTGTTCTCTCGAGAGCGGGAGTACGATTAGGGCATTTTCACTGCAATCATCCACGTAAGCTCGAGATATTATGTCTTGAGGATAAATGGTATGACTGCTGTCGTCGAGAACTTGCTCTATTCAATAGAAAGGGCCGTCTTAAACCTTAATGCGACCACCAATTATTTGAAAGAGTTCGCCACCTTAATCTCTTCCTCTCCTTAGTTCCCTCTCTTCAAACCTGAATGTACCTACCAGTGATTTACTTTAAGCCCGTTCAGTCGGCAATATCCATACCTGCCGAAGCACTTAAGGCGCACGTCGACCCTATTAAAAATGAATGTCAAAAGTTGTGATGTGAAAAGTATCGTGCACTTGAAATAAGAGTTGTTTGATAAAAAACGCTGCAAATTATTACACAACGGTTTATTATTCGGATAATCAGCTTGACCTAGCATTAATGCTCCGAGACCCATCCTGTTCGATTCAGCATCGAAAAATATCATAATGAAACCCAAAAAAAGGCCGAAAAGAACTGAATCGTAATATTAAAATAAACAAAAAAAACACGAAAGTATCTAGAAAAAACTGAATTTTAATATGAAAACATGCACGCTAAATACTAATAACAAAATTTAACCAAAAATCTATGAAAAAAACATAATGAGAATGAAACGAATGAATCTGAAAAAATTGTATCGTATTAAAACGAAAACGTCAGGAAATTGGAAGAGTAAGGCGAATGGGGAGAGCGGTCGTTGGGAGGAAGCGAGCGGGAGGCCGCACTCGCTCGCCTCGAGAGCGGTTGGTTTTTAATGAGACGGGCGGGGCGGAGGGAATTCAAACGACGAAACGCTTGTAGCTCCCGCGTTGTACTGCGTTTCGTTAATTTTTTAACCGTTTTTGCCCATTACAACCACGGGCTTCGTCCGATCGGATTGCCGAGATGGCGGGCACAACTAGATACCAAATCGGATTTTTGGGCGAAAGAACGAATTTTTAGACCACGTTAAAGGCACAAAACGGCCCGGACGGCGGACGGCGGACGGGGACGGGGACGGGGACGGGGACGGGGACGGGGACGGCGGACGGACATTGCAAATTTGGAATCTCCATGTCTTGAAACGTAAAGTATCAAATTTTGAGGGGGGGTTGTAAAAAATTTTTCGTGACCGAAAACATAGGGTTATTATTCAGAATGAATAATAAACCAAAACGATCGATCGCGGGTCGTACTAGTCAACAACCGTTAATATTGCTTTAGGTACAGCATTCAAAAATAATACCATCAAAATGAAATATCCCGCTCAAATATCAACCCCTGCTGATTCTGGCGTGTACTACTTTCGACTCGTCACTCGCATACTGCAATCAGTTGTATTATTTATTTTGCAAAGGGCTGGTAGGTTGCCTGTGGATAGTTGCTACCGTCATATGGATGCATTGATATCAATCCAGTCAGCTTTGACGAGTTCGACAGATCGTTTGGGTTTTGTCGCTGAATTGGCCTAAACTTCTTTTGTCATTTCCAATACCCAGGGAGTGGTCTAGCTGAGCCGATATGAGTTGTTTGCTTAATGCCTGTCCCTTTTCTCCCGTATTGAACTATTTACTACTCAAGTCGGAGCTTGGGTTATATTTAGTTTTGATATCAGCACGTCCCGATTTTTTTTCTGTTCCTCAGGTGCAAAACTCCCTGCCACTTTCCCACTTGACGCTCTTAATCCCATTTTCTTACTTTCCTTGGTCCCATCAGGTGCTAGGGCCAGTTAACCTAGTACGCCTCTACCAGAGGTGCCCACCATTCTTCATCCACGTACGTCACAATTTGCGGTTTGGATCAGATCCTCGATTGAGACATTAAGTCATATTTTTTATTGTGTGAGTACCTCGTCAATCTAACTGGCACTGTGCAGCCTCTTTCGAATATCAGGCGCTCCGCATCACACAACTTTCCTTAGTTCTCTAATTCACTCGTGTTCAAGGCCTTTTTCTATTTACTCAATTTATTTACCACTCGGTTCATGTGAACATCGTCAAACATCACTTCGCGAGACGGAATTTATTGTGCGGCTCGCAATCATTCCCGAACCATTATTGAGCAATTGGTACACAGATAATTAATGGGACTATAAACACGTTTTTTGTTCAAAATGATAATTATCACTTTTCCGGAGTTATCAGGTAAAAACTTTTGGAAATGGTAGTAAGCAAAAGGAGTAGGAGTTCCGTAATTTCTGGAGTGACCCGTATACATTTTATGAGCGTTTCAAATACTCATCGTATTAGTATTTGATTGGACGACGATATTATTTTTTTAAAGATTCTGGTAACATTTTAGCAAAGTTTACAAGGAAAAATCTGCGCTAAAATCTATTTTCGTCGAAAAGTTTGGTGATTTATTGTGCTGCTCTCGTCATTTTTCCACAGATGGGAGTTGTATGGTATAGTTACCTCATTGAGATTTGTTCTTATAGATAATTCGATCAAAATCTTTAAAGCAGTTCTTAGTGTTTTGATCACCATGAGAACTAAACTTAGTTTTTGGCGGAGTCATCTCATAAGGTGTTCATCTTGGCTCCCATCCAGTTCCCAGTTTGTAGCAGTTGATTCTCTATGTGATCGTGATATGTATCCCAAATAATGTTTGGATGTTATAGTTACTGTGACAGCGCGCCTAACACGTAATAGAACGCTCATTAACTCAAACAGTTCGCAATTCCAAAGACTTAAGAGCCGGGCAGGTAACTTTGGAATTTCTCATAAGCCAATCGTCAGGGGCGTTTTGCTGACGAAACACTTCAAACTAGGCTGCATTTCGAACTTCGAGCAGATTGGTTTGAACGCAACGAGTCATAGTCGTTTGATGAGTATGTCGGCGTCCACAATTTCCACTCACCGAATATCGTTGACCGACGGTTGCCAATTCGACGTTTTAACTTGAGAATTTATAAGTTGTCCCTAAGACTCATATCGCCAGTTTTTACTTTCCTTGCTCTACGAAGTAGAAAGGAAGTTATGTAATCGGCAAAAAAAAATTTTGAGTTCTCTTCAGATCTTTACGTTTCAGACCCTCCTGAGTCCGAAAAACACTATTTAGGAAAATGGTCTGTGTGTCAGTCTGTGTGTGTGTATGTGTGTCTGTGAACGATTTTTAGAGAAAACCACCGTACCAAATCAGCTCAAACTTGATATATCGCCCGCAGGTCACCATGGGACGCCAAAATAAGGGTATGAACAAAATCCACCGAAATTTAACTATAGTGATGAAAACACCAAATTTTTTTTTTTCTCAAAAACCGCTCATCGATTTTGATCCAATTATTTATATTGATAGCTCTCAATAAGGCAATTATACCATAAAATTCCCATTTGTGGGAAAATGACGAGAGCAGCACAATAAATTACCAAAACTTTCGATGAAATCGATTTTACCGCGGTTTTTAGAGAAAATCAGCTGAAACTTGATGTCTATCCTACAGGTTACCATGAGACGCAATAATGAGGGTATGGGCAAAATCCACCGAAAGTTAACTATAGTCATCATAGTGATCAAAACACCAAATTTTGTTTCTTAAAAACGGCTCTAACGATTTTAATTACATTTTTTATGTTGATAGCTCTCAATAGGGCAATGATACTATAAAATTCTCATTCGTGGGAAAATGACGAGAGCAGCACAATAAATTATCAAAATTTTCGACCAAAAGCGTTTTTCGCGCAGTTTTTTCCTTATAAACTCCGCTGGAATTCTTATAGAATGTTAAAAAAAATTGGTATTGTAGTCCAATCCAATACCTAAAGGGTGAGTGTTTAAAAACGCTCATGAGATACATGGGGCTCATTCCAGAAATTCCTGAATTTCAACTACTGCCGTTTCGCTTACTACCAGTTCTAACAGTTATTTTCCAATAACTCTGCAAAAGTGACTACTATCCTTTTTTGAAAAAATCGTGTTACAGCCTCATTAGTTATCTGTGTACCGATTGCTCAATAATGGTCCTGCAATGAGTACGAGCAGCATAATAAATTCCGGAACTGTAAGCGCTACCGTTACCGTTGTAAAGCGTTGTTTGACCAAGTTCAAACTAACTGAGTGATAAATGAATTGATTAAATAGAATTAGCCATGTGCAAAGTGAATTGACGTAGAGCTAAGGAAAGTTGTGTGTTGCAACGCACCAGATATTTTCTATCGGTTTACACCCGTTTCTCACGTACAATTTACTTTTCTGAAGCCGATCAGTCACTGATACCCTACCAACCTATGGGAATCCTCTGCTCATAACTCAGGAAAAGGAAGAAGATGAACTGGGGAGGTTGTAGCGCTATTAAGGAATACGGGAGCTTCGACGATAATAAGAGCAGCGTGAAAGGGTTAGATGTGGGAAACAGGTACATCCACCGGAACGTTTTCCTTCTTCTGTTACTGCATTTCAGCGTAGTCATTTATTTAACTCGCAGGTTTGGGAAGCCCTTGTTCTCCCGTCTCTTGCCACTAGTGTGAGCGCGGTTCAGTATCGTCGCCTGTTATAACCAAAGGAGCCGTTCATTATGATAAATTAATTTGTCTCTGTCAAAGGAGAAGGTTAAATTCCTAATTAGGTTCAGACCAACGTCTAGGGATTCCGCTTTTGCCGGTGTAAACAATGATGAGGACGACGGTGGGATAATAACGAGCTCTTGATGGGACGATAATAAGAAAATATCTCATTCGGCCTCTTAACGACGTTAACCCTTCTTCTCTTCAAGGAGAGATTGATCAGATCAGGAAGGAAACTCAACGAAAAATACGAACGAGCCTGTTTTCTGAAAGGTGTCAAGAAAACTCGAAAACCTTCACTACGGCGAGGATCGAAAATGTAGGTCGCAACGGAGTCTACAGAATCCCACGTGATCAGGTCAAAGCGCGTGTCTAGTCCAAAATAGTTATTAATAGTCCAATGCAGTAGTTGTCAATCCTTTCTACCTCTACGCACTAGAAAATAAAATCCGTAATCGCCCGAAAATAAATGTTCCAGTTTCCCCAGATATTTACGTTTTTAAGTCGTCTGACTCCAAAAATCCCATTTGGGAAAACGGTTGTGTGTCTGTGAATGTTGAATCAAAGTAAAAGGCAATGAAAACTGAAAGGGGTGGACTGTACAAATGGTAAAATGAAATTAATTTTAATAATAACGAGAAAATAAATGAAGGGCATGTTACATTGAACAACGAAACAAACGAAACTGAAAGTTCTCCTGATCTGTTGCAATGAAGGGGAGTGAGGCGCTGTTCGGTGACAATAGAACTGGTCACTGAAGTTACGGTAATTTGGACGAACTTGGCTACAATCCCACAAAATAGCCAAACTGGAAATTTCGGGGTCGCGAAGTCGTATTAAGCATAACACGCGTTGGTAAAGCTCGGTAGCAGTGACGCTGGCGACCACAAACGGCAGACTGGTCGTGATCAGTGAGGCTGAAGTTAAAGAAGATTATGGTTGCCCGAGGGGTAGAGGAGGCTGGCTGGCCAAAGGTTGCTGTAGATTGTTGAAGAAGGCGAGATATGTTTGACGCGTGAACAGTGAACTTGGAAGGTCGAATGAACCAAATCAGCTCACGATTGATATTCAGCCTGCACATCACCACGGAGCTCAAAAACAATGTTATGAGCCAGATTGGTTCAAAACTAGCTATAGTGATCAAAACACCAACAATTTTTTTTCTCAATACTTCAACGATTTTGATTGAATTTTCTGTATGAACAGTCACAAATGGTTGTGAACTACAATATCTGGTGCGTAGCAACACACAACTTTCCGCCACCCCCGTAATTTCGAACACCACCTACATAGGGGCGCTATATCTTCGTTCAACGCATTTTTACAGGAACATTTATACGGAATAAAATGTAGGGACTAGTTAGCTGAGAGTACTCCGAAAGTTTGATCGAAATCATTAGAGCCGTTTTTGAGAAAATTGGAATACCGATAAATTAATTTTCGACAAATCTCCTTTTCTGTGTTAACTTGGTTTATATCTCCGCTCAACATATATATACAGAAATAATTATGGAGAAAGAAATGTTGGTATGGGTACTAAAAGACACTCTGTAACATTAATCACATCTGGTGAAGCAGTTACCCTGGAACTTACAGAAATGTTCGAAAAAACGTTATTTTCGACACATTTTGATTATTATCTCTGTTCAATGGACCGTCACAGGAACATTTATTGGGAAGAATATGTAGGTATCAACTATTTAAAAACATCCTGTGAGTTTGGTGAAAATCGCTGAAGCTGTTTGGCCAAAAAGAGTAAAAAACCTATTTTTGCTTCATGAGCCTATATCTCCGTTCACCGTATTTTCATGGAGATATGTATGGAGAAGAAAAGTTAGGTATTGATTAGTAGAAAATAATTTGAAAGTTTAATCAAAATCGTTAGATCTGTTTTCGAGAAAAATGCGAAAAACCCTAGTTTTTGGTACATTTTCGTACCCCCCCCCCTTCCCATCGGCTGAAATCGTCCATAACCTTACTTTGGTGTCTACAAAAAATAATGAACAAAACAAAAAAGAACCAGCTCAATCGAATCAGCCGTTCTCCCGCAAATCGAACTACAGACACACACACACACACGGACCACGCGCCAGTCTTCTTTCTATCAAGTTCACATAAACTGAATGAATTCGTCTCAGCTCTAGCTGAATTGACGCAGTCAACGCTGAGCATCAGGGGCTTCCCCGGCCTTCATTCGGAGTCGCCAATGCTGCATCCCAGAGCCCCACGTCAATCAACTTCTCTCTTTGACATTTCAGTCTCTGCAGACACGAAGCATGATCAGTCAACGTATTTTCCACCTAACAGTGGGGTTTTCCTCACCGCCTTCCCTAATCTCACTTCCCTTTCCTTACCTGTCTCCTCTCGTAACAGCAGTGAAACACTAGCCCTCAGATGTCATCCAGTTGACCTATCCAAAACCCACTGTAAGCTCTAACTCTCTCATATTCATAACTACTCTTATCTCTTTTGTGTCCTAAGTTAAATATTAAAGTCCTCTCAGTACCAAGCTCTCTTCCTCTCTCGCGCCCAACAGTGATGAATATTCAACTAACAACTAAATGGGAAGTGTATTCCTAGGATCCGTCTAACGTGCTGTCAGAATTAGTAGTGATACGGAGAGGGAAGAAGTGTTTTCTTAGGTTCGTCCAGGCAAGAGAGGTATCGTTAGGCGTGGTTTCATTTACCCCTTGACGTTACGTTTCAATCGCTTGGCTTCGGTTCATTTCATCAATCCGTATTATATTATATAATGGGTTCACACAATGCGTCAAGAATATTTACATTACGAACCACGAGACTTTTAATATGCGTACATCACAGATTTTACTAGTAGTTAGAGGGAAGAACGCGCAAAAATGCATGTGAGTTGA
Organism: Pachypeltis micranthus; assembly: GCA_020466155.1. Lineage (NCBI taxonomy): Eukaryota > Metazoa > Arthropoda > Insecta > Hemiptera > Miridae > Pachypeltis > Pachypeltis micranthus. The sequence continues at coordinate 11,520,291 of CM035772.1, forward strand.
GGTAAGTTGTGTGATGCGTCACACCAAACACTGCAAATTAGAAACGGCTATTAAGAGCAGTCAGAATTGTGTGAATGGTGACACAGTGGCAGGGGGGGGGGAGTAACGTTCTCAAAATGTGACCCTTTCTTCTCCGGACTCAGCGACATAGTGAAATTAAGAAATGTGACTTTCATGTGAAGTAAAAGAGAAACCTGTGTTTTAGCTGTTTCGCTCATTATTCAACTGACTCCTCGATTCAATTCGCTCTTGATCAACCCCGAATCTTATTGATTTCTCACGCTTAACGGATCGACCGACTCGTGTCGAAGCTCTCCCCCCCCCCCACCACCCATTTCTCCAACCCCTCTCAAAAGCAATCAGGTCAAGACTGAACAATTCCCTGCCAAGTGTCCACAGGTCATTTTCTACTTTTTCTCCTTCTTTTTTTTTGATTCCCCTTGTTTTGGCCTGTCGCCAAGCCCCAACTTCCTGTACGTACTACTTTTCACCAGGCTCCCGCACTACCTTCGAAAGATGTATTTTAACCACTCTTTTTTTTCCCTCGGTAGTAGCTTTTTTCCACTTCGCTCGTCATTTAGCTCTCCACAGCGAAATAATATTTCATTTATGAGCTAAATGATTTGCGACCGCGAAATCCTTCCTACGACGCCGAGGCGTGGGTCATTTTTCACATTTGAAATTGACAATTTTTTTATTTGACAGAGAATGACACCCATCCACTAGTTCAGGAGTCATTAGTCACCTTTTTAACCCTACGGAATATAAAGAGAAGATAAGTAACGAATCGACACTTTGTTATTGGAAAATTTTCTCGGAAAATGCAATAATTGGAATCGTGTAGAAAGCACCTAAATCTGTTTCATGGTATTCCTTGAAAACTAATAAATTTTTCATTTTTGGTTACGTAACTGTTGCACGTTTAGCGTGGTTTGGAGTGGCGTCATTTCGAGGTTTTAATTCTCCCTCATTATCAAATCCTACCACGGACGAAATATATGGTTCGACGCAACACACACCTTTCCACGGCCACACGTTCATTCCGCTTTTTTCTTGTCTTTAGCTATTAATCCAATCTGTTTTTCAGTGCATTTCTACTTGGTAACAAATTTACGTCACGATGGTAGCGTTAAAGATTTCGGAATTGATTGAGATGTACCTACTCATCCCACATTAATGAGCAATCAATGCAGGTATCATCTAGAAGACTGTGAACACAATTTTGTTGAAAAAGGATCTTGATTACTATTTTGAAATTATCGGGTAAAAACACTAAGAAATGACAGGAAGCGGGGCTGTTTCGAATTATTTTAGGTACTTTATCGGCGTTCTCATTTTTCTGACAATCATATCAACGGGATTTGAGAGGAAAAGGCACCGAAATTGATTTTCTTCAAAAGGTTTGGACAATTTATGGTGCGCCTTACGAATGAGATTTTTACGGTACTTTTGCGTTATTTGGAACTGTGCATGAATCATTTGGTGCTTCGATCGCTGTGGTAACTATAGTTAGGTTAAATCAGATTTAGCTCAAACAGTGTTTTCGCTTTCCATGATAATATGCGGTATAAATGTGAAATTTGACTCGATTTGATGAAGCCATGTTCTCTAAGTCGCCTTTACATACACACGCACGCACACTGACAATTTTTTTTCAGCTGAATACATGAATGTTATTCCTATAGGGCGCAAACGCAGGAAATACGTATTTACATCAACGCTGAACCTCGAACTAAATTTTACTTAAAATGTGTGGAGTGCGCACGACATTAGACTTGAAGGGTTCCTCTATAGAAGAAAAGTGACGTAAATAAAACTGAACCCATTTTCACGGCGATAAAACATAATTATTCATTACAATTTAGAGGAAAAGAGTCGTGGGATAGCTTACAAGTTTAATCCCTCATTCATGCAACACGCACACACATACGGCACATGAGAGCCAGGTATCCTTGACTGGGGCACAATACGAACCATCTGTGGACAATCGCTCAAATAACAACGCTTTTTACTTTCCTTGGCTCTACGAAGAGAAAGCGTAAGAAAACAAATTTTAGACCTTTACGTTTCAGGCCCTATTGAGTCCGAAAAACGCGATTGGTGTAAAACGGGTGAACCAAATCAGCTCAAACTTGATATCTAGCCCGCAGATCACCATGGTACGCCATGGGGTATAAACAAAGTCCGCCAAAAACTAACTTTAGTTATCATAGCGATCAAATTACCAAATTGTTTTTCTTCAAAAATGGCTCTAACGATTTTGATTGAATTTTTCTATGAACAGCTCTTAATGAGACAACAATACCGGGAAAATGACGAGAATAGCGCAATAAATTACGAAACATTTCGACGAAATTGATTTTAACGCAGTTTTTTCCATATAAACTCCGCTCAAATGTTACTAGATTCTTTTAAAAAAATCAGGTGGTACATCAACCATGTGTCTATACGTATAAGATGTATAGGGGCTACTTTAGAAATTCCGGAATTTTAACCACTGCCGTTTGACTACCTTTTCTAACAGTTTTCACCCGATAACTCTGGAAAAGTGATTATTATCCTTTTAAAAAAAATCGTGTTTACAGCCTCATCAATTTTCTGCGAGCCAATTGCTCAATAATATTTCGGGTATGAGTACGAGCAGCATAATAAATTCCGGAACTGTAAATACTACCGCTGTGAAGCGATGTTTTGCCTAGTTCAAATGAACTGAGTGAATGATCGATGAACGAAGTGATGAATTGAGTTAGTAGCGAAGTGAGTTGACGCAGGGTTAAGGAAAGTTGTGTGATGCGGTGCACCTGAGATTTGCGATACCAGAGAGGATAGCGATAACGGATCAGGTACAGGTGTTGGGACGATGAAAACAAAGAATGCGCTAAGGAAGAGGCTTTGAGCAATACAAACTCAACCAATTTCGAGGAAAGACCAATCGTTTTCACTGTGAGTTTATGTACTACAAAGAAAGGATGTCATCGTAAATGGAACAGGCATGAAACTATATTTTGTTAACAATACACACGTCGAGCTCGTCGGCGTCGTTGGAGCTTTTCGATCCACTAGGCGAAAGAACGTGGAAAGAACTATGGAGAAAACTAAACTTTTGTTGATTGCAAAGTACAAGTAAAAGTGTAGTGTGTGTGTCTATCGCACCTATCACAACTTCACCCCCAAAAAAACGTATTTTTTCTAACGCGGACCTGCTAAGTAGTTCAGTTTATATATGTTAGTTGGGTTTTAGTAGGGCGATCCTTCCTCTGCACGTCTTAGCGCGTTAGGTATTTCAGCAGCAAAAAAAATGTGATAAAAACCTGATGAGGGGCTCGAAAACTCCTCAGCCTTGAAAGCCACCTCTCACGAACCGCTCGGGCTCAAAACATAAATTGTCTGACATCGTCCGTTATCTCGCTCAGGGGAAAATCTCCCGTGGCCCCCCTTTTTCTTCCGAAGTGAGAGACGGGAAATATACTTGAGCTCGTTCTAAAGGTATTTTTTCGATGTTTCGGGGTTAAGGTGTTCAACAAAAGGTTGATTTACGTTCGGAGAGTCGACTTCCAGCGTTCCCAAGTCACGCACAGAGAAGCAATTGAAGTGCTACTTGTTTATTAATTAACTGGGCACTTAGAGCGTTCAGTTTTGGAGTGTTTTTGAACTTGAAATGTCGTTCAACCTCAGATCACGTTGGACGCTAATGACTTGCCTCGTGTTCCTGCTATAACCATGTAAAGGATACCGTCAGAGCTGCATGCGATTTGTTCCTGCTGTGTCCGCAGTCAGCAAGCAAACCTGGGATGCCCCATTGAGAGTGAAGAGTTAAAACTTAAACGTTTCCATTTAGTCAGTGGCGTTTATTGAGTTTACTCCCTCGATTTCAAACTGCCCCATACAATTATCAATTATTGATTTCACATTTTCGACTATTCAATATTCCAAGGCGGAGCTGAAGTTATAATTTCAACTTTTTCGAAGAGTCATTCAATCCTATAACCTTTTCATTCAATATGAAGTCGGTGGTTTTTAACGACGGTTACTTTGTATTCTAAAAATCTATACAGGAAGAAGGTTAATTGCAGGGAAGGTTGTGTTCAATATTTTGCGTTTTGTGCACACTTTGTGAGGTGTGAATTGAAAAATTGCAATTCCGAACCTGCTGTCACAAACTGCATACTATTCTTGATAGATAATAGAGTAGAACTTACTTTTAAAATCAATTGACAGCAAATCGTTGGTATTATCATAGTAGAAAAGAACGACCTTGACGATTGATCATCCAACGCTCTACAGTCACTTTAAAATTAATTAATGGTTCGGACGATATATCTGTACAGACATGCCGAGTACGGTCAGAGAATGTGCCAGGTTGATGTGGTGCTAGTGGGCACAGGCCCGAAGATGAGCGTAACAGGCCATGTAGCGAGGGAGGGAAAAATATAATTTGTGACAGGCAGTGTGCGCATTATTCATAACTGTTTAGGCAACCTACCCCCAGTTCAGGATTGGTCTAAGGGCTCTAGGGACTAAAAAGAGCTAGGCCTGTTTCAGTATGCGTTGAATGATACCCACACACACACACACACACACACACACACACAGTGTACAATCTATGAAGTCCATTCCACTCACAAAAACAGATGTGGAACGGTGAGCTGACTAGCTCATGTCCGGCGGGTTCCTGGTTACATTTAGCGTGAGCCATCCCAACTTCAAAAAATAGCAATTATTGCTGCTCTTAATTCTTTGTGGGAGTACTTCAACGCTTGGGGCATCTCAAGATCAGCCACAACATCTATAGAGGGCCAGTCAGACGACTCTGTAGCAAGCAGGTGCTTATGGCGCTGTGACTAAGAGACAAGGAACACCGAGGAATTCGGATTTACCATAGTGCGAGTGCATTCTCAAGGGGCTTTACAAATTAAACACACGTAGCAGAATGGACCTTGCATCTAAAGGTTGTCAACCACCCAAATACCTGCATATACGTTAGCTCCGAAAGCAATTATGCCTTTAGGAGGCGTAGCCTTGTCTGACCCTTCATAAACCACTGGTGGTTATCGCCAAAGGTGTACAAAGCTTCAAGGATGCATCAAGCCAGAACCCGAAATTTGGCCCCTTGACATGCACTCACCATTATCCCAAAAGGTGTATAGGTCAGAGAGCTCAAAAACGTTAAGACTCGAGGAAAACTCGAACACTTCAGCAGCTCATCACGCAGCATTCTGTACTGTGCCTAATTGGATTGCCGTGAAATCTCCTCAGATCCATCTAACAGTTCTCCCTTTCCCCTAGTGTGGGAAAAAATGAAGTGGAGGCTGGCCAAACCATTGCTTGCGTACCTGTGCTCGTATGGAGGGTCATCCGCTGCATACATATACACAGATTCTCCATTTGCCTTTGTGCACAGCAGTGGACAAGCTTGTATGTCCAGCTGCCCAGATTTGAATCCTGTCTCTTCACCCTTAGATCACCACTAACGTCGCCCTGGCTCCACAGCCAGGACTTCACTGTAGCCATTGCCTTGATGTTGGATGTTCATGGCTGACGCTGCTCAGGGAGCAAAACAGTGCGCCGCACATTCGCACAACTTTATATTACTTCATTGGTATTCTCTGATCTCAGTGTTGTAATGGTTTTCACGGGTGGAGTGCGCGAAGTGGCAACACTGACCGCCACCTGTGCAGGCCGCTGCTGTTTATATTAGCGTCGGAGCCGCATTTCGAGATCAGAACGGCTATCGGCCCGTCAGCGAATAATATTCCTGTTATAAGTCAGTGTTTAAATTCCCCTTTTGATTGTGTGAAGTAAGGTAAGCGATCAGAGCTTTGTGTTTCATTTTCCCCATTGTCCCTTTATTGTCATTTAATACAATCCGAGCATAGGTTATTTATTTCATTCTAAAAGGAGTTCGTTTCATTTCATTCATTTCGAGTTTTGCCGATTAAATTCAAGTGGGTCTTAATTACTTTATAATTTCATTTCCCATTACCTTCTTGAGAGTTATTATTTTATTTATTTGATCGAGTGAGTATTGTTCAGCGTATTTGATTTATTGTTTTCTTTTGGGCCCAGACACGACTTTCACGAGTGTTCTGTACGCGGGAATTGTGAGACAATTCCCCGAATACGTCACAGTGTCTGGCGAATTAGATCCCCTTTCTTGGATATCGCAGGTTCCCTACCGTCTGATATTGGCGAACCCCTTTTGGAACCGTAACACTGGTACTCGACCGGATATGACACTGACCAACTCTCATCGAATCCGTGACAATTGCTTCCAATTTATTAATGCCAGGAAACGCATGCGAACATAACGATTCGAAAATGTGGGAGAATTTAGGCGAGCAAATGAACAACTGGTTATAAAATACTATAAACAAGGTTGTGTGTAATTGCTATTGCGGATGCGAATCAAATTCGAAAATGCAGATAGAAGTGAATCGTCGATTTAGGGCACTGAATCTCTAAGATTTATCTTGGACGATTTAGATGAAACACGACATCGTGTTTAACACCAAAAGGTTAATAAGTACTGGTTTATTAAAGTTTGGAGAAACTATACAGTACGAGTAGAGTCCGGTAAACCCTCAGCCAGGAAAGAGTGACCATGAATTCAAATGACTCGTCTGCGCCTTCTCGTAAGTCTTTCGATTCGGTTCCCAAACTAATGCTCAACGGGAGATACGAACTTATCACCCAATACAAGTCCTGTTTTCCGTGTCGAACGATAAAGTTTACGTCAGTAGACGTCAACTACATCCTCCGTCGTGAAAACGGCGATTTGTTCTTCGCGTGATTGATCGAGTTATCAGCAATCCCCGAGAAGCCCGTGAGTATGGTCATGAGTCATCTTTGATGTACCACTACGGTGATAACGTGAGAAGCCATTAGGGAGCAAATCGTTACCTTTGGGCGCTCAACATTTTACTGCCGCCGCCTGTCTAGAAGTTATCGCCGAGATAAGAATGAAAAGACGGCCTAATAACAGATGGGGACAATTTTTATGCTTCGGCACTAACAGGGATTTTTTTTATTATTGAATCTGAGCGGAGAAGAGGGAAAAAAATCTAGGCCGCAGACACTTTCGAAGCCTTTTTACTTTTCTGGGCGCTATGGGGTGGTGAGTTTGGTTACGCTATAGACAGAAAAAAGTGGTTTTCTTCAAGTTCTCAAGAGTCAAAATCTGAATGAACTCAACCAAAACGATATAAGACAAGATTTTAGTTTTCATTACGAATTTTCACCGACGTATCACCCTTGGCGCGGTCTTACACCTCTGAGCCGTGACCTATTCGATTGAGTGACAGACGAACATCACTGAATGCCATACAAGATCTGATGTTTCGATCAATATTTTCAATAATTTTGAGACCCATTCCATTCGATTCAGCATCGAAAAGTACCAGTAAACGATACGAAACATGGCTGATATTTTCTAGGCGACACCATAGGCAATTGGCACGAAACGACTAGTCGACTGGCGAGGAGTGAAATGATGAAACGATTATTTTCACTTTACTGGCCCGTGAATTCTTTCAATTAGTAGACTTTAGCGCACATCTGTCTTCTTATCAAAATACCAAACATTATAAAATTTCTGAACCCTCGGAGAGAGTTATATCAGTTTACAGTCATAGGTGTTTCGCTATACAAGAGGTTGGCCACTCACTCAGAGTCTAGCGAACCCGTAGAAATAATAACATTCGCTATATTGCCCCGAGAGTTCCTTCAAGTAGTCGAATTCGTCTCACGATATGTACTGCGGTCTCATATTTTACCATCAAGATGCGGCCCTACGCTTTTACGACCAGTCTTATTGGACTCAGCATCAAAAAATACCTAGAAATCAATACAATACCCGATGTAATCGCAATAAAACTGCCAAAATGCCCATTTTCCCACAATAAGTATGGGCTTCCTCTGATCAGATGGCCGAGTAGGCAGGCACAACTATAATGGAATTTCCGTGCAAAAGAACGGATTTTTTAAACCACGTTAACGGCAAAATATGGCCTGAACGCGGGACCATCCTCATGCCCTTAAACGTTAAGTTTCAAACAACCATAACGGGAGCGGTTATTTACGAATAATAACAAACTAAAAGGGTTTAAGTATTTTTCTTGAAAACGGCTATAATGATGTTTATTTTAGTTTCGAAATACCTTCTACATGTGTGATTTGTCTAGGGGTTGTGTACTGCAGTAGCTCGTGCTGGGCCCAATATACTTAATCAGACAAGGACTCACTAAACCTCAGCTATCAAATAAATAAATAACTCTTTTTTAGGAGAAATTAATGAAATGAAACTAAAAACGCAATAAGACCCACTTTGAATTTAATCGAATAAATCAAAGCAATCTAATTTACTCAGATCGTTATGAACGACAATATCGGGACAAGAGGGTTAATACACAGGGGTTTGCTCACTTTTATCATACAATATTCAAGCAATGGAGGAAAATACTGAATTTAAAATCTCTGGCTGATAAGGGAGAGGCTCGATAAATACGTTGCAGGGCGCATGTAAAATCAGAATGAGAATAAGGAGCTCAAAGCCTCGCAAAGTAATCGCTCGCCACTTCCCGCGCTTTTCCACGCATGACAGAGAGCACCGAGGAAGGAGAGCCGACGATAATGGAGGATATATCCTTCGCACAGGTTAATAACCAACTTCGGATCTTCATAGGCATTTCGGTGAAAATATGGTTAGCAAAGATGTACTGCTTTCGCCTAAGAAGCAGAAGGTTTTGTTTTAATTTCTGAGACGAAAATTTGTATCAGCATTACTTTTACCTTTCGGGAGCTGCCTTCATATCGGGGGGGGGGGGGAGGCTGAGAACAACTGACCCTGGTTTGACATCTGTCAGACCCCTGTGATTGAATTCATTACTTTCTGAAGCGATAGAGGGTGCACTTGCCTCTATCACTTAAACACCCTTCTTAAAGGCCTATGTAGTACGTCCTCACCATTCACACGCTGCCTGATTCCTAAATCCGGACAGTTCATGATCCAACGTTCAAGCTGTTCAAGTTTGTGGTTGGTTTGTTACATTTTTGCGACTTGACCTAATGGAGACTCATTCTCTCCTACGTGTTAGTCTGAACATACTCTCTCGTGAGTTTCGTATCTTCATCAACCCAACCAGAGCTTTTTACTTCTCTCGTGTCTCATATTCACTTATTTCGTACACGCATCGGTTTCTCTGCACTCTTGCATCTGAATATTGGTCCTCCGGTGTCCTCCTCAATTATTTCGGCGAAATCAGCTGATCTCGTCATTCCTCACGAATGAAAACTATATACTATCGTTCGGTCGTTTGGATCTGTTCTCACACAAAATTAATCGAGACGTTTGACAAACACACACAAAAATATTTTATTTTTTACACACACAGATAACTTTGCATTTTGTCGTCTCTCGAAAGATATCAAAACCATTGTCTTCAGCCGACTATACAGTTTCGTTGGTTGAGGTATATAAAAACACGGGCCACTCGTGAGGAAAAACGCCATGCTTCAGAATTCGAAATCAGACACTTTGAGTGATGAAAAGAGCCGCTGGAAGGCTCGCTTAAGTGATGGCAGTAATTTCCAGCGGTCGAGCCTCAGAAGTGACCTCAACTATAAAAGTAAATGACTGTCCCTCACTTATCAGTAGTCAACGAGCAACTGGAAACGCTTCGCTTGAGCCGAGGGCTCCTTTTCCTAATTTCTTATCAACATTGCAGATTAGTAAAATGTTAATGTCGGCCTCAACCGTCGACTGAATTGAAGGGGCTCCGCAACAACCGCCGCCTCTCCGACAAATGAAGTCAAATTCAAAAGGCGGCTTTTGGGCCGAACGAGAGCCGAAAAGACTTGGAAAAGGACTTTCATCGCTCTTATCAAGTTGTTATGGTAACGAGCCTCGGTAAAAACGTTGAATCGGCGAGCGGGAAATCCAAGATCTGCCTGATGGCGGCGAGCAGTGACGGCCGAGTTGTAATGTGACGCTGTGCAATTAGGGTGAGAAAGAACCGAGTCGTTCCGCGGAGATGATTTGAATACATTCGGCGCTGAAAACTGCAGCCGAGAAGAGAAATGGATGGGCATGTTCCACAATAACAGCCACTCTCGTGTCTAATCTTTGTACGACATCATAAAAACAGCATCGCACGCCCTATAATGTACAACGAAATCGTCACAGCCTCATCATTATACGATAATTTGCGACTTTTTATTGCCACTGACCGAGCGGAATACGAATGCGTGTAACGTTATCGACTGAAAAAATATTTGTTCGGGTTCTCTTCGTATCTTTACATTTTAGTGGGGACACACGGTTTGAAAATACATCACATAACTTCTCTCAGCCCCACTTGTTCATACGAACTTGGCGAAACATAACTTGACGTTTCACGTGGAGACTGGTAGCGCTTCAAGTTCGAAAATTTATTTGGCTGCTGTTATTCATCTCAGAACCCTCAAAAAACCCTTGAAAACCCAACGTATAGGTGGTTGGTTGTCTTGGAGTAGTTAACGTTGACAGTTAAGACATTGTAGGGGAAACACCACGAAAAAACTACGTGAGTTTTTGGGACTTGAGAAGATTGCTCTCGATTATCTTACGACTATTACTAAGCTTCCGTCGTCGAAGCAGCTTAATGAACCGCCACGATGATTTATTCGAAAAACACCACTAAATAAGTCGTAATTTATGTTGTTCTTCCAGGCGGTTTCTTCAAGGGTAACATTTTGGCAGTACTGTTATATAATTTGGAGCAGTTCCAAAAAAAATTTCATTGAAAGAGCCGTTTTTTCGAAAAAAATGTTGAATATTTGTTGATCACTATGACAACTATAATTACTTGCCCCAATTTAGCTGATACCTTTGGATCGCGTACTCACCTGAATATCACGTTCACAGATACAAATATACACACGCAGACCATTTTTTGAACTCATCAGCCCTCTTCTCAAAAATTGGCACCTGAATCGTAAACATCCAAAGGAAACTCGAATAAAAACTATCAGTCGATCCAATAACTTTCCTTCCTATTCCGTAGAGTTAAGGAAAGTAAAAAGTTTTCGAATTAATGAGGATCGTGGAAGTAACATTATTTGCGATTTCGGGGAGCAGTAGAGGTAATTTGAAAAAGTGTATTGTTCCAAATTTATTTCATAGTTTCGTGCGTGCTCAGTTCCTAATGGTAATATCAAGTTTAAATTCGGGAGGAAATAAATAGAGCAACGATGTAAAATATTAAAGTACCGAAGAAATCGATTTCACCGAAGTTTTTAACAAATAAACCCCGCTCGTACGAATGAACCACTTCCAGGATTATTTAATGACAGCGTGCTTTAATCAAACCAGTAACTACATAGTCTCCCCGAAGGAATTCATATTAATTCGTTAAATATTCACGTCAATATATTCGCCGAATATTCAAGGGCGAAAACAGTTGGTAAAATCGCGGGAGGCACAACCAATTTTTATGCTAATAGGTAATCGACGAACCGCACTGTTCCTGAAATTGTGTCTGAAGTCCAAAAAATTTGATGCGTGCGATTTTTTTAACCGTTTTTGAAGTCCTCCCATAAGTTGACATCCGGAATTCTTGTAGATGATGCGCTCTACATGCTATTATACGTTCCATCAAGCTTTTGTTGAGAACGTTGAAATATGTTTAGATAATTTGTTTAGAAGACACTGTTTAACGAAACGCTAAACGGCCAATTTGGCATATTCCCTACCGCATCGAAAAGGTTAACAGCGCCTTACGACCAATTCCAGCGAGCTGAAGGTGAATGGAGATTTTTGTTGAGTAACGCTTAAACGCAGGCAAAATTGCTTAAGCCCTTTGGAAATGATCGGTTCCAAATACTGACGTGGTACGCGTCGCCAGCATCCAGGTTGTGGGAAACGGAAGAGGGGGACCACTGTTCAAACACAGATACCGGTATGATCGCCCGCTTTCGGGGAAACTACTAATCTTGGTTCAGCAGGTTGTCGTATTTGGCGATAAAGGTTAAAGGGGTAATGCGGTTGGTGAGTTGGCTTGTGAGAATTGAGCAGCCTTAAGAATCAACCAGCCGTTATATCCGCCGTAATATCGTAGATGACCTGACAAGTGCAATTTCGTACGGAAATGGTCTCCAAGTCATTGGACCAGCTAAATATGCGGGCGTTATATCTTCATTCAACGCATTTCTACAAAAACATAGCTAGTTAGCTAATAGTACTCTGTAAGTTAGATCGAAATCGTTAGAGCCGTTTTGGAGAAAAGTGCAATACCGATCAAAATCTCCTTTTTGGTTTATTATTCATTCTGAATAATAACCCTATGTTTTCGGTCACGAAAAATTTTTTACAACCCCCCCTCAAAATTTGATACTTTACGTTTCAAGACATGGAGATTCCAAATTTGCAATGTCCGTCCGCCGTCCCCCGTCCCCCGTCCCCCGTCCGCCGTCCGCCGTCCGGGCCGTTTTGTGCCTTTAACGTGGTCTAAAAAATTCGTTCTTTCGCCCAAAAATCCGATTTGGTATCTAGTTGTGCCCGCCATCTCGGCAATCCGATCGGACGAAGCCCGTGGTTGTAATGGGCAAAAAACGGTTAAAAAAATTAACGAAACGCAGTACAACGCGGGAGCTACAAGCGTTTCGTCGTTTGAATTCCCTCCGCCCCGCCCGTCTCATTAAAAACGCTGCAAATTATTACACAACGGTTTATTATTCGGATAATCAGCTTGACCTAGCATTAATGCTCCGAGACCCATCCTGTTCGATTCAGCATCGAAAAATATCATAATGAAACCCAAAAAAAGGCCGAAAAGAACTGAATCGTAATATTAAAATAAACAAAAAAAAATGAAACGAACGAACTATTAATAAATAAACCAAAAATAAGCGAATAATGAAAAGTTCAATCGAAGATAACAGATATTTTGCTACCGTTGAGACGGAGAGAAAGAGTCATTCGTGGAGGTGAAGACGAGAACAAGGCAATCGGACGATAAAGAGACAAATCGTAGTGCCAAAGGTTATATACGAAACACGAGCGCTTCCTAGGGAAGACAAAAAAAAAAACCCCGGCGCTAATTGGGCGAACGCTGTGAGTCGAGTGGAAAGGGGTGGCGGGCGGCGGTGTTGCCGGACCAGTGACGATCGCTTTTGATGGGCGGGAGCGAGGGACTTCAAAGACGTAACGCGTTATACTGCGTTTCGTTAATTTTTTAACCGTTTTTGCCCATTACAACCACGGGCTTCGTCCGATCGGATTGCGGAGATGGCGGGCACAACTAGATACCAAATCGGATTTTTGGGCGAAAGAACGAATTTTAGACCACGTTAAAGGCACAAAACGGCCCGGACGGCGGACGGCGGACGGGGACGGGGACGGGGACGGGGACGGGGACGGGGGACGGGGACGGCGGACGGACATTGCAAATTTGGAATCTCCATGTCATGAAACGTAAAGTATCAAATTTTGAGGGGGGGTTGTAAAAAATTTTTCGTGACCGAAAACATAGGGTTATTATTCAGAATGAATAATAAACCAAAACCAACCGCTCTCGAGGCGAGCGAGTGCGGCCTCCCGCTCGCTTCCCTCCCAACGACCGGTCTCTCCCCATTCGCCTTACTCTTCCAATTTCCCCGACGTTTTCGTTTTAATACGATTCAATTTTTTTAGATTCTTTCGTTTCATTCTCATTATGTTTTTTTCATAGATTTTTGGTTAAATTTTGATATTAGTATTTAGCGTGCATGTTTTCATATTAAAATTCAGTTTTTTCTAGATACTTTCGTGTTTTTTTTGTTTATTTTAATATTACGATTCAGTTCTTTTCGGCCTTTTTTTGGGTTTCATTATGATATTTTTCGATGCTGAATCGAACAGGATGGGTCTCGGAGCATTAATGCTAGGTCAAGCTGATTATCCGAATAATAAACCGTTGTGTAATAATTTGCAGCGTTTTTGAGTTAACTTGGCTTATATTTCCATTCAACAGATGAATACAGAGATAGTCGCGGGGAACAAAATGTGGGTTTATAATGCTAAAAGACACTGTAACATTTATCACATCTGGTGAACACATAGTTACCCAGGAATTTACGGAAATGTTCGAAAAAACGCTATCTTCGATACATTTTGATTTTTATATCTGTTCAATGGACGGTCAGAGGAAAATTTATTGAGAACAATATGTACGTATTAACTATTTGAAAACATCCTGTGTGTGTGTCCGTAGTTCGATTTGCGGGAGAACGGCTGATCCGATTGAGCAGGTTCTTTTTCTGTTCTGTTCATTATTTTTTGTCGACACCACAATAAGGTTATGGACGATTTCGGCCGATGGGAAGGGGGGGAGGAGGACGAAAATGTAACAAAAACTAGGGTTTTTCGGATTTTTTCAAAAACGGCTATAACGATTTTGATTAAACTTTCAAATTACTTTCTAATAATCAATACCTAACTTTTCTTCTCCATACATATCTCCATGAAAATACGGTGAACGGAGATACAGGCCTATGAAGTAAAAATAGGTTTTTTACGCTTTTTGGAAAAACGGCTCCAAACGATTGTCACCAAACTTTCAAGATGTTTTCGAATAGTTAATACCTACATATTATTCCCAATAAATGTTCCTCTGACTGTCCATTGAACAGAGATAAAAATCAAAATGTGTCGCAAATAACGTTTTTTCAAACATTTCCGTAAATTCCAGGGTAACTGCTTCACCAGATGTGATAAATCCTAATGGAGTGTCGTTTAGTCACCCATACCCACATTTCGTTCTGTATAATTATTTCTGTATATGTATGTTGAACGGAGATATAAGCCAAGTTAACTCAGAAAAGGAGATTTGTCGAATATTAATTTATCAACAAATAGCTCAAAGTCGAGCTTCAGGCTGCACATCAACAACATTGGTCGGCAAAATGGGGGTATAAGCCAAGATCCGTTCAAAACTAAATAGAGCTTATAATAATAAAAGCCCAACAATTTTATTCTCGTAATTTTTCTCAACTATAGCTCTAAATGCTATTTTTAGAGCTATTTTTGTTTAGCGGTAACATTAAATTTCCAGAAGTGGAGCTGTACAGTAAAAGTCAATGAAAAATTTTTTTCCGTAAAAATCACGCTCATATGATACCGGTACTCTGAAAAAAGATGGTATGATTTCCTACCTGGAAGATTTATAATGCGAATAAAATCACCGTGTGATCTGCAACCTCCGCGATTCCAGGAACCAACGTTACGTCGTTCCATTCAGAGCTATTTTTCAGTGTTTTCCCTATAATTCTACAATGTAAACACCTTCCCAGAAAGCAGCTGCAAATTATTACACAACGGTTTATTATAAGGTTAGTTTGAAAGCTGTATTACTGCACAACGGTAAACGTCTTCCTTCTATTCCTGTTGGCCATGCAGTTCATGTGAAAGAGACTTATGAAAACATGAAAGCCCTCCTCGAATCACTCAAATACGCTCAACACAAGTGGAAGAGCTGTGATGATCTAAAGGTCATCGCTATGCTCTTGGGAATACAACTAGGGTTCACACAGTACTGCTGCTTTTTATGCATGTGGGACAGTGAGGATAGGAAGTCACACTACATTCAAGCAGACTGGCCTGCAAGAAATCCTAACCACAAAGACGAATATCTGGTGCGTTGCAACACACAACTTTCCGTAGCTCTACAACAATTCACTTTGCACATGGCTAATTCTATTTAATCGATTCATTTATCACTCAGTTAATTTGAACTTGGTCAAGCAACGCTTTACGGCAGCAGGAAGCGGTAGCGCTTACAGTTCCAGATTTTATTGTGCCGCTCGTACGCATTGCAGGACCATTATTGAGCGATTGGTACACAGATAATCAATGAGGCTGTAAACACAAATTTTTTGAAGAAGGATACTAATTACTTTTGCAGAGTTAAAGGGTAAAAACATTTAGAACTGGTATTGAGCGAAACGGCGGTAGTTGAAACTCAGGAATTTCTGGAGTGAGCCCCATGTATCTCATGAGCGTTTTTAAACACTCACCCTATAGATATTGGATTGGACTACAATACCAAATTTTTAAAAACATTCTACTAACATTCCAGCGGAGTTTATAAGGAAAAAACCGCGGCAAAAACGCTTTTCGTTGAAAATTTTGATAATTTATTGTGCTGCTCTCGTCATTTTCCCACGAATGGGAAATTAAGTTATTTTATAGTAAAATTATCTTATTAAGAGCTACCAATATAAAAAATTTAATCAAAATCGTTAGAGCCATTTTTGAGACAAAAAAATTTGGTGTTTTGATCACTATGATAACTATAGTTAACTTTCAGTGGATTTTGCATACCCTTATTTTTGCGTCCCATGGTAACATGTAGGCTGGACATCAAGTTTCAGTTGATTTGGTACGGTTGTTTTCTCTAAAAACCGCGCTAAAATCGATTTCGTCGAAAATTTTGATAATTTATTGTGCTGCTCTCGTCATTTTCCCGCAAATGGGAATTTCATGGTATAATTGTCTCATTGAGAGCTATCAATATAAAAAATTTAATCAAAATCGTTAGAGCCGTTTTTGAGAAAAAAAAATATTTGGTGTTTTGATCACTATGATAACTATAGTTGACCTTCGGTGGATTTTGCCCAAACCCTTCTTTTGGCGTCCCATGGTAGCCTGCGGGCGAGATATCAAGTTCGAGCTGATTTGGTACGGTGGTTTTCTCTAAAAATCTTTCACAGACACACATACACACACACACACACACACAGACTGACACACAGACACACAGACCATTTTCCCAAATAGTGTTTTTCGGACTTAGGAGGGTCTGAAAAGTAAAGATCTGAAGAAAACTCAAAATTTTTTTTTCAGTCGATTACATAACTTTCCTTTCTACTTTGTAGAGCCAAGGAAAGTAAAAATGTTGTTGCGAATCCTCTAGTTGATCCGAAAGACATTTTTCTTCCCCCACTACATATAAAACTTGGTTTGATGAAAAACTTTGTCAAAAGGCATGAACGAAGAGGGCATTCAGATATTTAAGAGAAAAATTTTAAACCTTAAGTGACGTAAAAGTAAAGGAAAGAGTATTTGTCGAGCCACAAATTCGACTACTTGTAAAGGATCCTAAGTTTGACCAGGTTTGGGGGGGGGGGGGGAAGAAAAGGAAGCTTGGAATTCTTTCAAAGCAGTTATTCATGGTTCCCTGGGGAACAAAAGAGAGGAAAACTATGTCCAGTTAGTTGGTGACAAAACTTGTACAAAAATACCGTCAGCTTGGATGCAACATGTCACTTAAAATCCATTTCCTTCACTCCTATCTAGACTTTTCCCCTCCTAGTTGTGGAGCTGTGAGTGATGAACATGGAGAACAATCCCATCAGGGTATTTCTCAAATGGAAACACGATATCAGGGTCGTTGGAATGAAGCAATGCTTGTGGATTACTGTTGGACTGTGTGTAAGGATGCTCCAGAACTCATTTACAAGAGACAAGTCACAGCGAAGTCACGAAGCAACCACATAATGTTCATGAAATTCAACCTGCCTGGTATTCAAACATCAATTTGAAACTTTTAGAAGACTGTAAATGAATTTTTTTTTTAAATTTAAACGACCTGTCAAAATTGTTAGCTGATACTTAAAAACGTATAGCTTTGCCTCGATTGGTTAATATCACATGTTTTGACCCATTGTGTATCACATAAACTAGAGCTAATAAAATTTATTCATTGTTGTATTC
Source organism: Pachypeltis micranthus (assembly GCA_020466155.1). NCBI lineage: Eukaryota > Metazoa > Arthropoda > Insecta > Hemiptera > Miridae > Pachypeltis > Pachypeltis micranthus. Next base: position 11,538,016 of record CM035772.1, read on the forward strand.
GTTTTTCTCATCCTAAAATTAGTAATATTTCACTCTACAGTAAAGGAAAGATTAAAACAATATTTTTTGTGTACCAGTGTTATTCTCTTGAACAGCTTGACCTAATCTCACACCACTGAGAAGCATCACATTCGACTCACCATCGAAAAATACCAGAAACCTTATGAAGAATGACCTAACTACTACGGAACGACAAAAGTTATAAATTGCAGGCGCCTGTAGGCAATTGGCACGACGTGACGCGTCGAGCTTATTGTTTGAGGGGGTGTCAAAAGTGAGACGCTGAAAACGATCACTTTCGCTGTATTGTCAGGCGAGTTCTTCTAATTGGTGGACTTTGGGTCACTATAATTACCGTAATTTCACTGTTTGCGATCTATACGTAGTTGTACGCCTCTGATACTCATTACATTCGAGCTAGCATTTAAAAATGCTTTGAAAACGACACTAAACACGGCGTATTTGCGTTTCTGTTCATTTCAACCATGGGTTTCGCGCGATCGGATTGCCAAGACGGGGGCACAACAAGACACCAAATGAGATTTTTTTGTGAAAGAACGGATTTTTTAGTTTTCGTTAAGGGCATAAAACGGCCCGGACAGCGGACGGACATTGTATATTTGGAATCTGGACGCCTTGAAACGTAAAGTATCTAATTTTGAAAGGGGATTGTAACAAAATTTTCCTCGCCGGAAAGATGAAGTAATTATTTGCGATGAATAATAAACCAAAACTCTGTAGGCATACCCGTGAATTACCTACAAGTAGCGAAATAAGTTGAAGCAACCGTATAAATTCCGGAACGGTAAGCGATTAGTAGCTAGAACAACATCACGCTGGGCTGAAGAACGTTGTGCGATGCGTTGCTCCGGACATTTCTCATCTGAACCGCAGGATAACATTAATTGACAACCTAGTCATCTGAGCGCATTTGTTGGCGCCGATTACTCGTGACGCGCCTTCGGCGACGTCATCACAGCCACACCAAAACCAATTACTGGCGATTCCATTCTGCACTTGACGTCGATTTGCAACAACCGAATGAAATGATTGTCCCGTGAAAAGTCTACTCAACAACAAATCATCCCTCAAACGTCTACAATTTTACGACGACAAGCCGAGGTTTTTCAATAAAATAATCATATCAAGGAGCGAAGCGTGACTGACCTTGAGACGAGATTTTTCCTCTCGCCTCATCTCTTCAAGTCATCCGTAATTGCTAGGTCATTACCGTCATCAAGGTTGAAGAACACCTGAGACGTCAACTTATGAATCGTTCGTTCTCTTACCAAGGCTTCGGTCATCACGGATGAGAAAATTGCATTATTTCGTTTTGGTAGAGTCTTACAAGAAGGGGGCGAAACCTTCAGGTTCAAGATCGCAGACTTGTGAGAGTTCCATGAAGGTTCTGAGGGGAATGAATAGAATTTAATTACGTGAGGTTAACGCACGTCTTAATGTGGCGCAGGTGTTGAGGGGAATCCGTCTCTATTCGACTGCCCGTACGGAGAGTTGCCTCTCAACACACTTCGGAAAGTTTGTTAAATTCTGACTGAATATTTACTTGCGGATTGTCACTAAACGGCCCTCAACTCCTGTGAACCCGACGAGCTTACAATTCTCTGGGGATTTGATCGAAATCGTTGAACCACTTTTAGCGACAACGCGAAAAAAAACTTTTTATGTCTGGACAACCGTTTCACTTGGCCTCACGGAGCAGGAAGGAAAGTTAGAGTCAGATCTAAACGTTTCAAACGCTCCTGAGCCCAAAACCCCCAAGTCATGGAAATTGTGTGTCTGTAGTCGATCACGGTTGACGAAAAACGGCTGAACCAAATCGACACAAACTTCATATTTAGCCTTCAAATTACCATGAAAAGACTAAAGATGAGGGAAATTCCCACAAAACTAATTAGAGTCGTCACAGCGATCAAAACGCCAAATTTTTACTTCCTTGCCTCTTCAACCAGAAAACGGTGGATCCAGATTAGCTCAAACATGATATCTAGCCCTGAAGTCACCATGGGACGCCAAAATAAGGGAGTAGTGTAAAAAGGGGCGAATGGCGTATCAGTAACTGACCTTCTCAACTGATAAGGGATCAGGTGTGACGTACCCCTCTCCCCCTCCAGCCATTGACGTCAGTGCCTCCCTGAGAATCAGCTGTTCCAGTGCCTTCTGGAGAGCAGTGTTGCCAACAAAACAGGTGATTATCGTCAAAGAGATGGGATTTGAAGCTATTACTTAACCATGTTTAGGTGATGGAAGAGGTCTCTAAGGCCTCCCAGAAAGCAGTGTTACCAATATAACAAGCGCCCATACCTTCTTCCTCGAATTCGAATTTATTGCGAAAATCGAATGTCTTATCAAGAAGCCTTGATAAAGAGAAGTATAAAGAATCTGACAATCAGCTGATTCTGGATAACGAACGTCAATCTGGCGAGGAGGTTGTGGTAGTGGCAGTTGGGTGGGGGAGGGGGGAGGGGCTCTCCAAATGACAATTCAACTGTCTTTTCGGAAAGCCTCAATAAATAGACGTCAAAGCAATCTGACAATCAGCTGATTTAGATAACAAAAGTCAAACTGGCGTATAGATGACATATGTCAATCCAGTGATAAGAAACAAAACAATCACCATGGCAGTTGATAGGAAACGCCAAAATCATATGTTAAACAGCTGATTAGAAGGGAGGGCAGATATTGAAAACGGTGAAATACGTCATTTCAAAAATGACAGTTGATAAAGAGACGTCAAAACAATTCAGCAATCATCTGTTTTAGATAACAACTGTCAAACTGACACTTGAATGACAGATGTCAAGACCTCAGTATCAGCTGATTCAGGGGTTAGCACAGTCAAGCAATAACTTTTATTCCTTTCGTAAGACGAAAACGCCCGTTATATTGGTAACACTGCTTTCTGGGAGGCCTTAGAGACCTCTGACATCACCTAAACATGGTTAACTAATAGCTTCAAATCCCTTCTCTTTGACGATAGTCACCTGTTTTGTTGGCAACACTGCTCTCCAGAAGGCACTGGAACAGCTGATTCTCAGGGAGGCCCTGATCCCTTATCAGTTGAGAAGGTCAGTTACTGATACGCCATTCGCCCCTTTTTACACTACTTAAGGGTATGAGCACAACCTGCCAAAAACTAACTATAGTTATCATAGTGATCAAAACGCTAAATATTTTTTGCTCAAAAACGGCTCTACCGACATTGAATTTCTTAAAAAGAAAGCTCTAAACAACACGAGAGTACCATTAAATTCTCATCCGTGCGAAAATGACGAAGGCTGCACAATAAATTACTAAAACGTTCGACGAAAATCGGTTTCAGTGCAGTTTTTTCTTTGTAAACTCCGCTAAAATGTTACTTGAATCTTCAGAAAAACTGATAGTTGTCCAATGAAGTGCCTCTACGACGAGCCGTTAATAACTCTGATACGATATACTTTAGACATTTCGACCACCACCGTTCACTTACCAGAACTACGAAAAGTTTTTACCCAGTAACTCTGGAAAAGTGTTTATTATCCTTCTCACAATCGTATCTACAGCCTTATGCTTTACCAAGTTCAAATTAGCTGAGTGAAAAATGAATTAGTAGCAAAAGCCATGAAAACCAATTAATTTATGTAGAGCGAAGGAAAGTTGTGTGATGCAGCGCGCCTGATAGTTTTTAGTGGCTCTAATGATTGTGATCCAGTTTCGTCTGCGAACATCCACAAATAACAAGACAGTGTCTGATGCGTGGGAAATTGACGAGACAGCACAATACATTATCAATGATATCCAAGAAAATAGAGTTTGAGGAGTTTTTTTTATAAATCCGGTTCATGTGAAACTAGCATTCTCAAAAAAGTAGTGCAGTAAATTACCTACACGATCGAAATATAATAACGCTCATAACATGATTAGGGGCAACCCCTCGATATTCCGCAATTTAACCACCTGCCGTTTCACTGCCATTTCTCCAAGTTTCCGCCCCATAATTCCGAAACGATAAACACGATCTCCAGAAAATTCAAATTGGCAGCGTCATGAACCACCATGTGCACTGATTACTCATTAATCGTCGTGGCATAAGTAGGAGCAACTTGATAAATTCCGAATTGTGTAAAACGCGAATTAGTTGTACCAAGTTATAATGAAATGATTGGATTAGCAAGTTAAGGTACGAAACTCGATAAATGTACACAACTGAGGAACGTTGTGTAATCCGTCTCATATTTTTGAGAAGGTTCGTATGGGCTATTTCAGAATTATCGGGTAACAACCGTGATACTAGCAAGTGACAAGGCAACGGTTATGGGATATCTGGAGTTACTCTCAGTTATCTTATGAACGTTACTCAACTCTTGCCGTATTATTGAACTATCGCCCGGATTTTTCTGACAACACTAGTATTAACTGTAGCACTTAAGAAGAAGAAAAACCGCGAAAATCGACGTTCTTAGTAATTTTCGATTATTTACTCGCATGATCCTGCTCTCAGAATTTTCCCACAGGTTAGGTTTTTCTAGTACCATTGTGTCAGTTTGAACTATTATCACCAGAAACTGAATCGTCGAGTAGGTAATCGTAATCAACATATTTGGGGTTGTGGCCACCATGATAGTTTTTGATAGATTTTGATTATACCCTTGTTTTGGTGTTGTTCGGCAGACTGAGTTAGCTGGGTTGTTTTTGGTCTCTGAACGTCCGCGCCTTACCCTAAGTCATGGTTTCTCCGAGCACTGACCACCTGTGTTTGTATCTGTGGGAAGTCCTGCTTCTTAGTTATTTCCTAGTGACAGCAGATTTCTCCCTTCCCTGGACTTTCCTAAAACTATCCTTTTCCTACCTTTCTATCCCCAACACACAGATTCTTCTAAGTCACTCATCCATTAACACTCCCGAATGACAGTTGTCTCCCAGTTCTCCTAATGATTCCTCTCTCTCCCTCCACTTATGGTCTCACAACCAGTGCACGGGCATTTAGAGTCCCTTGTCGGTGTTTGTTCACGTTTATATACTCACACTCAAAGTGATAACGCTTTTCAGTCAAGTATAATACAGTTCTCATTCACGCTCACCACATTCATTTATTTCTCAGTTTCAAGCTACCACCTTTGTGCACCCAACACATGTTCCGTTGTGACCTCCAGGCTAAATACCAAACTTGAGCCAGCTAGGTTTATCCGCATACAGTCGCAAATATTAGGCGTTTGAATCACTATAAACTGATTTATTTCATTCGTGCCGGCTGAATATCAAATTGAAGCTACCAGCCCAGAAATACATGTAGTACTTATCTTCTTTTCAACATCAAGTCAACGCTTACACGCGCACAAGAAATAAAACGCTGCAAATCTCTTCCACAGCTCGACATAGTCTCACACCTTCAAGACCCATCCCATTCGATTCAGCATCAAAAAATACCAGTAAACCAAACGAAACATTACCTGGCCACAATGAAACGACGAAACTTCCATATTCCATATAGGCAACGCCATGAGGAGTCGAGCTGGTGGGTTGTTTTAATGCAACGGGATGGAGGGAGTACATATGCCGAAACTATTACTTTCGCTGTAGTTATTGCCCCGCGAGTTCTTTCAATTAGTCGACTTTGGCTCACTATAACTACAGTGAGTTCACTATTTTGGGTCTAGACCCAGTCGTTCATCTCTGAAAATCGTTAAATTCGACCTAGCATCTAAAAATACCTTGCAAACGATACCGAACATGGAGTATTTGCGATAAAACTGTCGAAATCGCGTTTCTGTTGGTATTTTAAACCATTTTTTGCTTATAACAACCATTGGCTTCGTCCTGCCAATTGCCGCGCAGGCAGGCACGTCTAGATGCCAGGATGTGTGTGCGAAAGATCGGGGTTTTCAGACCACGTTAAAGGCACAAAACGGTACTCACGTCAGACGGACATAGCAGATTTCGAGTCCCGATGTCATGAAACGTAAAGTATCAACTTTTGTCGGAGTGGTGGGGGGGGGGGGGTTGTAAAAAAATGTTCCAGTATTATTTGACACAATAGGTCATTAGGCCGCGTAGCTTAACACAGCTTTGGGACAGTCAGGGAATTAGGTGTATTATTCATTCCGACCCCTGTGGTACAAAAACAAACGTTTTTCATTATTATTTTCGTGGCCATTAAAATGCTAAATACTGCTATCCATTTATCTGTGATGTAGGTAGATCTGACTGTTATCCGCACAACTTCGATGATAAACAATATGTGAGAAACCAACTCGTGCGGTTACAAAATTGAAAAACAGCAACTTTTATAGGTCAAATAAAATCATGAAAGGCATGCGTCAGCTGCCACACGCCAGAGATCGTACTGTAATACTTCTAATTTGACAGTATATATTCGTGAAGGGAAAAAGCGCTTTCCGTTGAAATAAGCCTGATTACGCGTCAACGGAGAAAAACACGTTTACAATTTTGAGTCGTCGGAAAAACCAGCGAGTTCACATCACCAGTTAAACATTAAATGAAAGCTTGGCAGCCGTAAAAATATGCGTTCTCCGCCAACGTTTCTGACGTGTTCATTTCAATACTCGCGAATGAGAGAGGATTCTAGCCTTTTGTCTGATTCCGAAAGGTTTGAGATCTTCATAAATGTTCCTCTGGCGGTACGTTGAACATGGGCCACAAACCCATTTTTAGTTGATTTACGGGGTAAATATGGCTGTTGCAATCGTGTCCGAACATTTGTCTAAAAATCAACATAGTAAAAAATTATCGCATTTCAACGGCCCTTCATGTACGACGCCCTCAGCCCCGAAACTAGTGACGCTTAAGTTCCTGAACTGATTGGGTGAATAGTGCATACGTGAGTTACGATACAGTCAACTGGATTTTCCTGAGAAGTATCGTGTTTACGGTTTTGGAATAATAAGCATTGAAAAACTTTAGTAAGTTGGGTGGTTTGAATTCCCGAATTTGTCGAAGTTCCTCCTAGTTATCTTATGAGCGTTATTAATGTACCGGGACGAACCAAACCCTTCCTTTCAGCGGAGGCTCGTCCGGCGCCTCAAATGCCCCAATTCGCTTGAGACTTCGCTGCTGTCAGTTGTAACAGAGCTGGTTCCCTCATCGCTGTGTCGCTGCGCTCGCGTTCGCTCCCACTCAGTTCCCTATCTGTGGTGGTAAAACTTCTCCGAATGTAGTTGAGAATAAAACTCTGTTCCCATTGCATTCGGCTTGATATCGTACTTTCTCCCGAATCACTTAGTGTGATATCACTTTCATTTACCCGTGACATTGGCGCCCAACTAGTGGTCGAACTTCCCCTACATTAATATAATAATAACTTGAAGGTTCTTCTAATGCGCTGGGAATTTTTGATCCCCCAGGACAGATGTCAAGGAGCTTCTGGTCTACCAGCATCTTGCGCACATCTAAGTAGAGAAGATCAATGCTTATCTAGCATCGCAGCAGCATAAACCTACTATTCAGCGGAAACCTACATCTGACAACGACTCAATTCCCCATCCTGCATCAACATTGACATCTTCCCGCATGTTTGTCCCCGAACGACCTCTCAACAACGAGTCCCGAGACACAACGCGCCTTCAAAAAGGCCTGGAGAAGACAAAACTGCATCGCCAGAGCCACATCCGTGCCCTATCTGCGGCAAACATCATGGGGTAAGTGCCCACGTTTACTCATCTCCAGCCAGGACTCAGTTCAATACTCCCACCACAAACATGGGCACCCTTTTGGAACTTGAATCAAAATTTTCTCTCTCTCTCTCTGCTCAAGATTAGGTTCCGCTTTGTTAGGTGCAACGCCCTGAACTGCAGTGTTCATGAGTGTCTGAGGACAGGCACTTCATCAAGGGCGGAGTGATGTACCGGGACGAACCAAACCCTTCCATTCAGCGGAGGCCCGTCCAGGGCGTTTGAGCTGACTGGGCACCTCAAATGCCCCGATTCACTCGAGACATCGCCGCCATCAGTTGAAACCGAGCCGGTTCCCTCATTGCCGTGTCGTCCGCGCTTGCGTTTGCTCCCACCCAGTTCCCTGTTTGTGGTTGTTAAACTTACCCGACTGTAATTGAGAATAAAACTCTGTTCCAATCGCATTCGGTTGATATCGTACTTTCTCCCGAATCACTTAGAGCGGTATCGCTTTTATTTTACCGTAACATTAAACTTTAAACGCATAGGTAGTTTATTGGACTACTATTCATACTTTTCTGAGAATGAGTGTCATTTGAGCAAAACTTACAAGGACAATATCTGGTGCGTAGCAACACTCAACTTTCCAAACTACAACGCATTTCTACAGGAACATTTATCGAGAACAAAATGCAGGTAGTCGTGAGTTGAGAGTAATCCGGGAGTTTGATGGAAATCCTTTGAGCCGTTTTTGAGAAAACTGGAAAACCGGTGAATTAATATTCGGAAAATCGCGTTTAAGAGTTATTACGACTTATATCCGTTGAACAGACGGATACAGAAATAGTAGCGGAGAACAAAATGTGGGTGTAGGTTGCTGGAAGGCATAACGTAAGATTGATGAAATTCGGAGACAAAAGAAATTACAAAAGTGTTCAAAAAACATTTTCGACTCACTTTCATTTTTAGCTCGGTACAATGGACGGTCAGAGGAACATTCATTGGGAACAATATATAGGTATTAACTATTTAAAACCATTCTGTGAGTTTGGTGAAAATCGTTGAAGCCGTTTCGCCAAAAAGCGTAAAAAAACCTCTCTTTGCTTCATAGGTCTATATCTCCGTTCACTGTATCTTCGTGGAGATATGTATGGAAAATAAAAGTTAGGTACCAACTAGTAAAAGAAAATTTGAAAGTTTAATCAAAATCGTTAAAGCCGTTTTCAAGAAAATATGCGAAAAACTAGTTTTTCCCTTGAACTCACACCCCCCTTTCCCATAGACGAAAGTCACCCATAACCTCATTTTTGCGTCTACAAAAAAGAACCAGCTCGATCGGTTCAGCCGGTCTCCAGCAAATCGAACTACAGACACACACGGACCAACTTTTTGTTTTGACACCATCACTATAGTTTGTATACCCGATCTAAGATCGAATTCCTTTGAAATTTGGGATAACTAATTGTGTTGTATTGTGTTTTATTGTCTTCCAGCAACCTACGCCAATAGTTACCCACCCCTCCTCTCTCTCTCTCTCACTCTCTGACTACCACCACTAATACTTCGTTCATCCGTTTAACCCACCAAGATACGCCATTAAAGAGGTTTTTTCGAAAAACAAACGCTTGCTTAATGATTTCAATCGAGCTTACGGGAAACTCAACTCAGTAGTACCTTTGTACCTACGTTTCATTCTGCAGAAATGTTTAGACCAACATACAGCGCGCCACTGTGCACCGTGGATCAGTTGAATTTGCGAGTTTGCGGAAAGTTGCGCGCTGCTTCGCGCCAAATATTCGTCGTTCCCCCTTCAAGCCCCCGTGGAGTAGTTTTTAGAGCCTTCTCGGCGCTTTTTCCTCTCTCCCGAACATTAGCATTTCCGATCGCGTTCGGCCCTCCTTTCAATAAAAAGCCTTCGTTATCCCCTCTGCAGAGTCCGGCGACAAAATACTTAAGAAAAGGCCCCGTATTATGTCGCGGCAGATGAACCCGAAGCTGGAATACCAAATTCCTCTCTCGCTCCCGAGACAGAAATCCATCCATAATAGAGCAGATTTGGACTCGGCCGTTTTACCCAAAGCCCTGGAATCCGTTATCCTTTTTTTCCCCCCTTCCCTTCTTTCCGGCGTCATTCCCCGCGATCCTGAATAATGTAATCGCAAACCGTCTGAATTTTCCGCGACTGGCTCTCAACTCATTCCCACCGCTGGCAATTGACTTCAACCAATAAAACGGTACTTTTACTTTTTTTAAAAAACTTCCTTTTTGACGTACGCATTTTCGTGTAAATCGACAAACTGAAAAGGGTAAGACAAACTTTGTTTTTTTTTTTTTACAGCGCCGAGTGACAGACTTTTGAAGCTCTTTCATTATGTATCGTCTGCTCCCCTTTCTTCGGCTTACACAGCTGTTACAAGTTTTAAGTGACAAGTTAGAAGCTCTGGATAACGGCGTTTTAACCCATGCAAAGAAGAGGAGAGTGTTTCCTTATGGGCGTTACAAGTTTCCTATTATTTGTTCTGGTTGTTGCACCAACTTCTGGAAGCAAACTACGCAGCGGGTTTTATAATTACTTGGTGCTTCTTGGTCTTGACAACAGAGAGTTATCACTGTGACCTAGATTTGCACTCAACAAAAAGTGTAACTGCACTCACTTACGCAGTTATTACATTCCACAGTCCTACGAGGTGAGAAGAACAATAAAATTGTAGGCGGAAGGGGTGGGGTGATCCAGCTAATAATTGTTTGCGTTCATAATGGTACATTTATTATAGAATGAAATCTGGCTGTCTATGTAGGCTCTGTGATCTGCACACCAAATTTGGATAAAAGGGTTTATTTCTTTCAAACAGTAACGACTTCAGCAGTGGGAGAAGTGTGTGAGCTATGTGGTAATTTTTGCGCGATGTACATTTTGACGTATTCCGCGCTTCTCTAGTTAACTGTTACTGGATCTCGGTTTGCAGTGGTTGCAATTCATTTATTTTTTTCGCGATGTACTCTGCAGTATTCCACAGTTAGGCGCGTATTGGGCGGGCGCCCAGACTACCCTTCGCCAGCTCTAGGGATAGAAGGATAAGAGGATGTTCCTCGATAGAATGACCATCAGTTTAGATGAGACCTGAGCGACACACGGGTAGTGATATCGCGGAGAACGCCTGCTGACTCAGCCAGCCGACGCATCTCCTCAGCAATTTTCATGCACGGCGCACCGCACCAGGAGCTCCACAAGCTTCTGACACTGCCATACGAAGATCCGTTCGATCACATTTGCGTCTCTTGGCACACACAGACGGATGTTTACCAAAGGATCTCCAACATCGGGAACGAGCCTTTGGATGCTCACGAACATCGTAACTACGCAGTGTGCTCGGTAATCTAACCGCAACGGTAAAGAGTGGATGTAGATGGAAAGACACGGCCATGTGTGCAATAGGCCGAGAGGGGGAAGTTCTGCCATTGAGTGGGAGGGCCAAGTGGGGTGATCTCACCTTACTTTACGCTCTAGAAACTGTGACGTACTTGGGGAATTGTCTCACAATTCTGGCATACAGAACACTCGTGAAAGTCGTGTCTGGGCCCAAAAGAAAAGAATAAATCAAATACGCTCAATTATACTCACTCGATCAAATAAATAAAATAATAACTCTCAAGAAGGTAATGGGAAATGAAATTATAAAGCAATTAAGACCCACTTGAATTTAATCGGCAAAACTCGAAATGAAATGAAACGAAATGAACTCCTTTTAGAATGGAATAAATAACCTATGCTCGGATTGTATTAAATGCCTTATAACAGGAATATTACTCGCTGACGAGCCGATAGCCGTTCTGATCGAGAAAAGCAGCTCCGACGCTAATATAAACAGCGGCGGCCTGCACGGGTGGCAGTCAGTGTTGCCACTTCGCGCAGTCTGCCGCGAAAACCATTACAAAACGCTCATTACGCTCTAGTCATCCATATAAACATGTTTTATAATATTTAAAAAAATACTGAATCACGCTCGGATTTGAGGTCGCTTTGAGCTCCTTCAACACAACAAAATCCCTTGTGCAAGCACGAATTGTGAGAAATACGAAAAAAACAAAATGATACGCGACAATTGTGTTTATAGTGAAATATGTTAACACCTGTAAAATAAAAATGAGCTCACACGAATCGAATTAAATGTTTGTTCATATCTGAACAAAAAATATTCTAATACAAACGACACCAAGCTCTAGTTATCCACATCGTGGTTCCCAAAGATCAAATTACGAAATATGTCAAGGGGTGGAAAGTATCTCGGGGGAAATACGCGGAATTGTTTCAGAGGTCAGTTGTAAAAGCAACGCCTAGGTCACTTGTAAGGCCTAGTTTCATCCTTTTAACGCGACGTGTCGACCCTCTGGGGGTATCCCCGAACAGGGAAATAATTTTTTTCTTTTCATATTAGGTAAGTGCTTAGCTGAAGTCATTCTAGTTCCGTTGACCTTATAAACCATTGAGGCCACTTGTTGCGCCGTAGCGCCATTGAATTTACAAGAGGCGGGGGAACTTACGGGTTGTTGCGGATATTTACAACATAAACTTTCAGACGACAACGGTTCCAGGAAAACGCCCGCAGAACGCAACGTAACAAACGAAACGGGAATGGTCCAGGAACCGAGAGCCCAAAACGTCGACACATTAGTTGAAAGTTGCGAACTACTTTGTCTTCAAGTTCCCTCGGTGTTGAGCGAAACATCGGTTCTCAACTCTTTGTGGAGCGTAGCTCAACAAAAATGTCCAAATCTGTCTAACGAATTATCAGTTGACATTGTATAATTCGCCTCAAGTACCCAAGCCATGAAAGCCGAGTCTGAATTGACTTATGAAGTTGAAACTTGAAATATATTCTACGAAAAGAAGACGTAGGGGTCTCCTTTCCTCGTTTTGAGTACTATTTCGAGCAAAGCCTAACCGGTTCCCTCTCAGCGACTGAGGGATTGGCAAACACAGTCCTGAAAGAGACCTATAGGCTTCCCTGACTTCAAAAGTCAACACAACGCACACAGGTGAGTACACTACTGAACTATACTGTGGCTCCAAAGAATGACATTGGGTGATACTTAGGGAGTTACAAGCACGTCAGCTGAGTGTCTATTTTTGACGACTGGTTAACATAGCGTCAAGCACTTTTGATACAGTGAACTAGTTAAATTGAACTCTCGTAGGAGGGCGCGAGAACTGTGGCCTGATTACATACAACAAATCAAAAGTGCCACCACAAGGTACGCACGTCCGTCGTGAACGTTTAGTATGATTTGTAACATGTTGCAACTGAAATGAGTAGTAGACTGGATGTACGAATTCCGAAATACCGGTCAGAAATCAATTGTCTCGAGTAGGTCGCATAGCTACCGGCTAACGCGACGGAGGGATTGTAAAAAACAATGTGATGGCGATGCACGAAACAGAAGCAGTGGCTCAAATCTCACGTTATTCATTAATGATGTCCAACCCCGACTTAGTTCGCGTTGGACTAATTGACATTCTTGCAGTCGACGTTGTTCTCTGACACTCATTGTTGTTGCCTAACTAGCACTATAAGGGCGAAAATTGGAGGTTCGACTCCGTAGTAACTGACTACACATAATTGACATGACGAGTTCAGAAATACAACGCGACCTCGTTGGATATTTTTTCGGGAGATACACCAGACCCATTTTGATAGAAAAGAACTCTCCACATGTTCGCATCTCTCCCTGTCAGCAGAACATCAATGAGGCGGAGGGTCGAGCCGTGGAGGACATGTAAAAGGCGTTGCTAAGCTACTGTGACCAACACAACCTCGGGAAACCCCTTTCTTAGGCCGTTGAACACCCCCCCCCCCGACCAATCACTCGCTGAGGCCTCGGGCGTTAATTTACTGTTCTTCGGCGGTAAAATGATTTGGGCATTCAAGTACAATAAAAAATCACGCGTGTTCAGTGGTGCCGTTTGAGGTTTAACTTAGCCCTCATAAGCATGCCCTAAAGTAGATAATACAATCAGGTAGCCGATACACCCTGGTCGATATTACAGTAGATATTTTTCGCTCCTTTAAAATCCGCTAAAAATCAGATAAATGCCGCATTAAAACTGACCTTTCCCGAACATTTGGTAGACGCGTACGTTTCAAACACTCAGAAAGTTCGTAACCGATTCATCTCAAATTGTGTCACGATACACAGCCCTTCTCGAAAGTTTACATAATATATATTCCTCTTCAGTAACATGGCCGCCAAGACCGAGAGAAAATGGCACTTTCAACAGTCAGCTTAGTACCAGCGACCGCGCCAACTGCCAGCCGCAAGGAGGACACATTTGAAACACAACCTTTTCTCATCTCATTTTTTCTTTAAGGCTTTGGAGATATCCTCACTGTGACCACACAGGGGCCTATTGCAAGGGCGTGCATGAGCCCTAGCTCATGGCCCCTCTGCTCCACCCCCAGACAGCAAAGCACTGAGCCCCCTTAGTGCAACGTTCCCACCACCCCCACCCCCACGCAAAGCGGTGGACATGCGCAAGTTCTGCCCTCATCTGCTCCTCTGGCTGTAGAAAGGGCCTCCCAAACACACGATGGTGCGATGCTGCGAGCCCATCCCATATGCACATGCTCTGAGATCTCTAGCCCCACCTCGCAGAACCTGCAAACCTGTACCTCACACTTACACGGTGGTACCTCAGCGGACAGTGACCTGTAAACAGGCTACATATGATTCTCATATCCCTCCTCCTCAATTCGAGTACCTCCTTGGTCCTCCCTCAGGAGAGTCGGATGAAGAATTTTTACTGTCTAAGGCCAGTCACTCCCTGCCAATAGGCCGCCCTGCACCTATCCTCCCATTTGCCAACCTCTCTACGTAGGTCGCTCCTGGTGGCCCTTACCAAGAGTTCGAGGTCCACAGGGATTTGCGCCGATCCCTTCTTCGCCAGCCCATTGGCCAGCTCGTTTCTCTCTATTCCCTGATGACCCAGCACCCAACACAGGGTTACACTGTTGTCCTCGGCCAGGGCCTTCAGCCCAGTCAGACGATCCCAGACAAACCGCGACGTAAAACAATACGAGACTATTGAGAATGGCCTCATTTCCTTTACATTGATAACTTTAAAAAAATATCTAGTATGACGCGTCAGACAACTCCTCCGCGCCATGTTTGCTCAGCTATTCTAACCACTATAACGAATAATCTAGCTGATATTTCACTGAATCATTTAACCTCATAAATCAGTATTCAGAATAGCAAGCGTTAGCGCAGGAATGTTCCGGAATTTATGGGTTTATTAGGACACGACCCTGGTTTTTTAAAGTACGCTAGTATCGTATCAGCAGTACTTATAAATACATACTACCCTAAAAGCAGTCCGTCGAATTTTTCAATAATTCATATACCCTCATTTTGGCGTTTGATTTTTATCTCCCGACTAAATATCATGTTTGAGGTGATTTTGTCCAGTCGTTCTCTGTCAATCGCGTGATTTGTTTCTCAAATGACCTTTTTCGTACTCGGGAGCTTTGGAAACGTAAAGATTGGAAGTAAGCCTTCTTTTTCTTCAGCCGATTGCATAAGGAAAGTAACGAAAAAGTTCTTCTGGTTGATATTCATGCAGCTTTTATGAGGGCAGCAGAAGGAGAACCAATGACCAGAAGGAAAGTGTCGGCTGATACCCTGCAAGTACAGTAATATCTGTACAGTAGTAGCCTGTTCCTACCCCACTACAAAACGATGGCTTTGGAGCGTTCAAAGGCGATACTTGACAAGTGGTAAGAGGTTGAATGGGATGTGGAAACGTGGGGAAGGCCACGCTTATAGCCCCGGTTCACCAATGGGCAGGGGGGGTCCACGGCCACAGTTCCTGACCAAACACTGATATTTCTGAGCCCTCACTCGATAAAATAGATAAAGTGAAGGAAGCCTGGCGTAGGTCACTCGCAGTGAACAAGTATTCTTCGCCTGTTCCAGGTGGACCAAACACGACCTTTGCCTGAAGGGGACAGGTAAGTTTCCTTATTTGATTACTGTTCCTAAACCCTCAACGAGGGTTATATCAGTCATGGAAGTTGCAGTTTAGGTAATGTGCAAGAGGGTGGCCCCTGCAGCATCCATCAAACTCAGACATCCAGAGGTACGGAAGGTATTTGGTCGTTAGCCAGTCTCCTGGTAGAGAGCTGTTGCCCGTGTGTCATCGCGTGGAGGTGACCACCTGAGGAATCCCGTACCGTCTGGGAGGAGTTCTTAATCTGGTTTCCCACCTGATATAACTACATACTTGGGTGGCAAGTTTCAAAAGAACAGATCAACCTTCTTCACAAACTCAGCAAAATGGTAATAGGCTTGCTTTGTAGCAGTCAATGCTGCTAAGTTCGTTTGCCCTCTCAACAACCGTCGCTCACTGTTGTAGAAACTACAGTGGAGCAGCACATGGTTTCTTGTTTCCTCCGCACTGGAGGCACAAGACGTGCATAATGGAGAGTCTTTCAGAGAAAAGAAGTGGAGCCGCGCATTGAAGTCCCCATGTCCTGTGAGGAACTGGCTCGTCCAGTGGTCTGGCTCAACTCATTCTCTTGAAAGACGTTCACGGATGTTGGGGAAGAACTCATACGTATCACCTCCCTTTGACGAGGATTCCCAGCTCGCTCTCCATTTCTCTACTGCCCATTCATCGATGGCGGCAAGTTTTTTTTCTGTGGTGAGATCCGCTCAGAGTTCAGCCCAAAGCGGGGGAAGCTCCTGTTTCACTCTCCACTTGTCAACCATGCACTCAACGCCACCCAAATCAACTGGTAACTGACCAGTGATCACCTGGAGTGCTTCTGTTGATACAGTCTTGTAGGCATTGGTGATCCGTAGGAGCTCAGCCCTCTGGGATTGGGCCGATACTCTCTTTTGATTGACTGTTAGTTTGCTACCCCAGATAACAGAGTAGTAACCAATCACGCCTAGGTATATGGCCTTATACATGAGGATAGTGTCATCGTAACACACACCCCCCAAGTGGCCTTAGTAATTGCACGCAGTGAGACAAACCTTGCAATGGTAGTGCCTTTAAGGGACTGGAGGTGTTGGTTGAAGCTCCACCTCTCACCTATATTCACTAGTAAATACTTGACGTGCTTTTCAAGAAGGAGCCTGTGGCCGCCAATGTGTACTGAGGGTAGATTATTCACTTTTCCTTTCAAGAGAACTAGCTGGGTTGTTTCCTCAGCCTTGACACGCTCGCACCATTGGGTGACGGTTTGGAGTACGTGGTGGGTTTTTTCTTCGATTTGGCGGACCGACTCAGCACAGATCAGCACACTCAATTCATCCACATAGGCTACGGCTCGCAGTCAGTCTCCATGAGTTTCCTGAGAAGACCTTCGAAGAAGGCATTCCAGAGTGCTGGTCCAAGGACCGAGCCCTGTGGGCACCCCTTCTCAATCTTTCTCTGGACGGAGGAGGCATGCCTGCATTCGAGCGTAGTAGTTTTTGCCGCAAGAGGACACTGAGAGAACTCCAGACACCGTGTTCCCCCTCTTGTTCACACGATGTGATCATGTGCTAAGGCCTTTGGAGGACTGTACTTTCTCTAACAACATTTAGCGTTAAGAATTCTAGGCTGAATGAAGTAGTGAGAAGTGTTCCGCAATTTTGGAACATACTTCGCAGAGCCCCGAATCTGCACTGTGTACGTATGATTCGTTTGAATCGAATCCCGCTCGAGGCATGAACATGATTCTGAAGAGATGTTTGAGTTGTACTGCAGTTCAGTCTTGAGTCGCAGTTGAGAACGTGACTGAATGGAAGCAATGGGTTTCACAGTGCCTTTCGAAGGTGAGAATGCCTCAAGATCACGACTGATCTCTACAGTCGTGTGGTTCATATTTAAATACGTATTGCCTCTCAAGTGGAGCACTGGACTTAGCACGTTCGCGTGTCGCCCATCCAAGCAGCTTTTATATCGATAAAAACAATGAAAACGCATAAAATACTGTCTCGGGTCTTTGGAGAGCATTGCAAAATTAACTCTTACGAAACGTATTCGATTCGTTCCTCATTTCTCATCTCCTCAATCACTTCGTACCACAGCGAAACGCTACTTTTAACGAATTTCTACGTATTACGGTCTTCAAGAAGCGACGGAAGACGCACTCAAATCCCCGAGCCAACAAACAGTTCAGAAACCATCACCGACACGAAACAACTTTTCGAGGCACACAACAAATAATTAGGGCGCTGAATGTTAGTCGAAAACTGTAGACATAGAGAGAGCTTAGACGAGTAAACAGTAACAAAGTTTTTCCGTCGATTGTAAAAGCTTTAGCGTAGAATCGATAAGAGGAGTGACTGACCTGAAACACGCGATAGAAGTAGTTAGTCCCCGCAGTACGTAATGGAAGTGACGACCTATAAAAACATTCATTCAACTATTCACAACGCTTACAAAAGGCTCAGCACATCGAATATTTAACAAGCAGGTGAATCATTATTACGTATTACCGGCTACTTATTTTGATTTACAAATATTTTTGGTGCCCCCCCCCCCATCCCCCCGGAAAGTTTGAGACCTGGCACATCACGCAACGTTTCACCATTTGCTGACCCACGAACGACGACTGATTCTCGCCAATCGACGGGTGTAATCGCTTAAATAGAACTCCACGCAAAAGCACAACTGGAGAACAAAATGTAGGTGTTAGTTAGTAGAAAAGGTAATCATAATGATATGTCAACGCCATATAAATCTCCACCGCGATTGCCAATTCCACTCCAAACTAAGAAGAAATTCTCGGCCGTAATTCATATGATCTGAGGGAGTACCATAAAGTTAGCTTCCAGGGCGATCAACTGAGCCGAACATATCACACAACCTTCCTCAGCCACGCGAGCATTCAGCGATTTCCGTGGCTACGGCTACTAATCAAATCTGTTTTCAGAGAGTTCATACGAACTGATGTTGCTCAAAGGTCCGGAATTTATTGGGCTGTAGGAACTTACGCCACTACCTAAATTTAAGAATAGACATGTAGGTAATGGATGGTACAGTTCATACGATTTTAAATGAAATGATTTGTGTATGGAATTCTCGAGAAAAGATTATAAAAATAAGGTTTGCGTTCCGGATTTTCTAAAGTTGCCCTCGACTAGCTTTAGGACATTATTAAACGGCAGTTGAACGGGCTACCACTCCGATTTTTTTAATGATATCGTTTAGGCGAGATTTATGATGAAGAAACTGCACTCAAAATTGTGCATAATTTATTGTGCTTCTCTGTACTAGTTCTGCTGTTCTGTGCTTTTCCCACAGACGAAAATTTTACGGTTACGAAAATGATGACTCCATACAAAAAATTTAACCAAAACATTTTTGAGAAAAACATTTGGTGGAGTGATCAGTACTATGATTATAGTTAGTTTTTGATCGATTTCATACTCTCATTTTAGCGTCCCGTAAGGACAACCACACACACACACACACATTTTCTCAATTAGGGTTTTTCGGACCCATAATCGCTTGAAACGTGAAGATCAGAAAAAGCTTGACCTAGTATTACTGCTTCGAGACTCATACCATTCGATTCAGCATCGAAAAATACCAGTAAACCATGCGAAACATGACCTGACTACAACGGACCGACGAAAACCAAATATTCCAGTCGCCTGTAAGCGCCTGTAGGCAATTGGCACGACGTTGCGAGTCGAGCGGGCGGATGGTTTTGATGAGACGGGAGGCAGGGAGTACAAACCACCTTCGCTGCAGTTCCCGCGAGTTATTTCAATTAGTAGACTTTGGCTCACTATAATTACTGTAATTTTACTATACGCAGTTCTACGCGTCTGATACTCATTCCCAGGATGTAAACATGCCTTGAAAATGATACAAAACACGGCGTGTTTGCGATTATACTGCAGTCTGTTAATGTTTTATACAAAGTTTTTGTCCATAACAACAATGGGCTTCGTCCGATCGGATTGCCGAGAAGGCGGGCACAGCTAGACACCAAATGGGATTTTTGGGCGAAAGAATAGCTTTTTTAAAACACGTATAAAGCTTTTTTACGTAAAAGGCAAAATACGACCTGCACGGCGGACGGACATTCTACAAAAATTTTCCTGACACAGAATTTATACGGTTTATCATAGTTTTTGCCAGATAATTCAAAACAGTAAGCACGGATTTTCATTAAAAATCTGTGATGGTCTCACGAACTCAAAAATTCGGTGATCTTATATGTAACGTTGAGCTAAGTTCTACAAGATTAGATTGATTAGACGCTAAAGTGACAAAAATCGCTTTACGTACGAGGGGTTTAGGAAAGTTGGATGCTTCGAACTAGACATATGTTCTTAATCCCTGCCTGAGGTTGTCCCCTACTCCCCTGGATGACGAGTATAGGAGCGTCTCTCTCGTAGGCGAAGGCTTAGTTTCAGAGGAAACGATCTAAAAAGCGAATGAGCTACGAACTCGAGCAGTTCTCAACCGAGCACATTTATTTCGGTTGTCTATTCGGGTTCTTCTCTCCCGAAGAGCAGATTGAAGGAGAAATTGATTGAAGGCAGAGGTAACCAGCTGAGCACCTGACAGGGAGTCGATAAGAGCGGGAAGGTAATCGACGTTGACGCATCATTGCCCTTGTTACAACACAAACTCCTTGACCTTCTTCCTTCGGCTACTTGAGGCCTCAAAAGGAACCCGAACAGTAAATTCCGCTTGAATCACGACAGGACATAAAATGACGTCAACAAGGTCGAACGAAGACGAGTTTCAGCGGCTGCATGGTACACGAGAATGTGACGTAACGCCACTCCGTCTCGCGTCCAATGTTTACTCCGCGACTACGTGACGTCAACGCCAACGACTGTCAAAGCCAAAGGAACCGCCTCAAGGCTCGTCAGTGAACTCTGCCCCTCAACCTCCTGAAGTCGTCATTTGGTAATATATTCAATTTGCACTTCTGGTGACACGAAAAATCCATCAGTTCTCAAGGATTTCATTCACTGGGAATTAATTTTTTTTAGACACTCAGCAAAGCTTAGCCTCGCAATCCAATTTTGGCAAATGGCTCAAATTTCGTTCCGCCCAAACCACTGTGCATCCGAACCACAATAAAGAACGGTTATGCTAGTTGAGCCAACGTTACACGTATTTACTTTACGCAGGTAAAGTTCTACAATCGAACACGTTAGGTGAGTTTTATTCGGGCGTTTTGATTGCTACCGATTCAGGTAATTCCGGGGCCGCTCCTACTTATTTCCCTCATACCCTTATTTCTACGTCACGTGATGGTCGGCGGGCTAAATACGAAATTCGAGCTGGTTTGGTCCAGCCGTACTCCATTAGTATTTGTCTTTTAGGCGGTATTTACTTTTTCCTATTAAAGCAATTGGGTTATGTCCGCCAGTAGGCAAATTACTAAAGTTAACGTACCTGTTATTTGAGTCCATCTCCTCTGGCAGGTGAGTTACTGTGGGGAAGCGCTTTCGATGTAAAGACATCATCGTCTCGCCGTTAAGTCAGTACTGTTGTAATCGAAAGCGCTTACCCACAGTAACTCACCAGCCAGAGGAGACGGACTCACCTAACATGTACGTTAACTTTAGTATAGTTAATTCTTTTGACTACCACCTGAATTTTTCTGAAGAACCTAGTAACATTTGAGCGGAGTTTATAACGAAAAAATTAAGCTAAATTCGATTTTTGTCGAAATGTTCGGTAATTTATTGTGCTGCTCTCGTCATTTTCCAACTTATGATATTTGCGTGGTATTGCTGTGTCAATTGAAGCTGTCCATAAAGGAAATTTAGTCAAAATCGTTGGAACTGTTTAAGAAATAAATTGAGTGTTTTGATCACACTTCGTTAAACTGTATAACTCTTACATGAGAAAACGATGGATATTTCAAGAACTGAGCTAATACCAAATATTGAGTCGTTATTAATTTATTGTAGAACAAACGTATTAGAAATGAGCTGCGACTGTAATTTTAAGCCCAGCTCGTTTGTGACCCTGACGTTGAAATCGAGTTCGACTAAGTTCGAGAGGTCATCTTCCCATCTTAAAATGTCCAGGCGAGTTCCCCTGCGAATGAAGTCGTGCTCAATCATACTCCCGAAATAATTTATTGCGATTCCCCGCCAAAACGTCAACTTACCAACATTCTGGTGACTAATTATTTAAAAAGTTTTCCAACACCGAGAGATGCCTGACAGGTCTATATTTGCCGTTTTGCGAATCAGGCCTGACAGTAAGTGGTGAAGCAATAGAAGTGACAACGCGGTGATGGGTCGAGTTCGTAACGCTAAAAAAAGCTTTGGACTGGAAAGGATTGTCTTCGCGTCAGGGCGGAAGAGAGATGGATGGGGTTAACAAACCCCTTCACCCACCCATCTACAAAAATTGGTTCTGAGGTATTGAAGTAATTGGGTTAGTTCTGCCAGTAAATAGTTATTAAAGTTAATGTACTTGTTTGGTTGGACCGTCTTCTCCGTCAAGTAGACTGTTGTGGGTGTGCATTTTCGACATCACCGCCTGACGGTTACGTCAGTACTCCCAGCCAGAGAAGACGGACCCACCAAACAGGTACGTTAACTTTAATAATTCGATTGGCCCCACAACCTGGGACTGTTCTTCACACTGGGAGGTTTTCAGCTGCAGATCTATTCGGCCTACTGGGAATTTCAGACCTTTATTTCCATTCACACAACGATACTGTTCCATGTACGAGTCACTGGTGAGGTCATATCTCTGAAAAACATCTTATGCTTCTCTTCTCGTTTTCTTCCTGGTTAACCCCACCTTGGCCACTGAGGATTTCGGATTGGGTACAACTCTGCCTTCTCACAGTGATGGGTGGGCCTTGGAATTGGACGGTCCGATGCCCTTCGTGAGCAACATCTGCCACCTCTCAAGAATCTGCTCTTTTCCGTTGACTCTCTGCCGACTGTGTTAAACGCCACATACGAAGTGTTGGCCCCCTGGACAATAGCATTGAAATGCGATGGCTAAAGAGAACTAGGAGATCCTCAGGAGAAACTACAAAATGTTAAAAGTACTAATACTACTTCTTTCAGTGCCTACTTTCACTTGTTTCACTTAAATGATCTATGAGCCACGAACCTTGCCGCACCAAACTAACTACGAACTCGCTTTATATAGTTGCAATAAAACCAGGTTACAGGTAAATAAATAAAGAACCCACACAAAGTATACATCTCGCAGCTATGTGAAAGGGGGTGCGCAGCAATTCAGGGTTTTCAGACGATTCTGTACCCTGTAAGCAAAGGGCTGTAAAGATTGTGACGACGAACAATGTATTCCAACCTATGAATTGCTTTTTGTTCATCAACCGCTCGAACACTATAATTTGAAAATGGTAAGATGTGAGTATCTGAGAATGGTTGAAACAAATCAGCTCAAATTCAATGGTCTTCAGATTGGAATGGTCAAAATAGTTCGAAAATTTGATTATAGTTCAGAGAGATCAAAAAAACCTAATTTTTGGTTTATTATTCATTCTGAATAATAACCCTATGTTTTCGGTCACGAAAAATGTTTTACAACCCCCCCTCAAAATTTGATACTTTACGTTTCAAGGCATGGAGATTCTAAATTTGCAATGTCCGTCCGCCGTCCCCCATCCCCCGTCCCCCGTCCACCGTCCCCCATCCCCCGTCCCCCGTCCGCCCTCCCCCATCCCCCATCCCACGTCCGCCGTCCGGGCCATTTTGTGCCTTTAACGTGGTCTAAAAAATTCGTTCTTGCGCACAAAAATCCGATTTGGTATCTAGTTGTGCCCGCCATCTCAGCAATCCGATCGGACGAAGCCCATGGTTGTAATGGGCAAAAAATGGTTAAAAAAATTAACGAAACGCAGTATAACGTGCGAACTACAGCGGAAGTCAACCCTTCGTCGTTAGTACTCCCTCCCTCCCTCCCGTCTCATTAAAACCGCCCGCCCACTCGCCTGGCGATGGGTTCGCTGGAAGCCCCCTGGAAGTTTACAGGCGCCTGGCGCCGGGGGATATTTAGTTTCCGTAGTTCCATTGTAGTCAGGTCATGTTTCTTATGGTTTATTAGTACTCGATGCTGAATTTAATGGGATGGGTCTCGGAGCAGTAATACTAGGTCAAGCTGTTCATGAGAATAATAAGCCATTGTGTAATAATTTGCAGGGTTTTTCTTATTAACGGCGGTGACGACTCCCCCCCTAAAAACGTTTTATCGTTGTAGCATAAGAAATTAAAGATTGTCTATCCTTCTTTCCCTTTTCCTTTCAATCTCCTTCTGGTTCCACACGAATAATTAAAAATAAAAGAAAAAACAACAATAGTAATACCCCGAAACAAAAAATAATAAACATTCGTGTGCCCCCACCACTCACTCCCCGCCAACCCAGATTATTTGGATCCACCAGCGTATTGGAGTACGGGAGCATAAATGCTTTAATAATGTGGAACACTGTGCGTTCAAAAGCGTGGATTTTTTCCTTTGAACCTTGACACCCAAGTAAAGATTTAGATCAGGTGGGAAACCAGATTAAGAAATTTTCTGAGCAAATTCAATGAAACGATTGATGGGGAGGAGAAACGAAGGAACGATGTTGTATTCTGATATAAGCAGGTTAGCAGTACGGGCGCGGTGGCAGAGTGGACAATGGAGCACGCAATGGAAGAAAACAGCTTAACAAACGTTTCAAGTAACCTCGAGCTGAGGCGCAGGTAAGCAGATCGGAGGGACTACACGACCACGGAACATACTGTATCCAATATCTATCGATGGGCCAAGGAAGGTAAAAATTTAGCTATCATGTCTTGGAGAGCGCAGTGAAGAAGCACCCCAATGTACATATGTAACTCGCGAGCCAGAGAAATATGGTCAGCCACTAACTTATTGCGGGTCGAGAAGACTACCCAGTTCCTGAAACATAATGGGTGGCCAAGAGGCACGCTTTCAACGGCATAAGGGGAGTAATGAAACAGAAGGTCGATATTGTGAAATTTTCAGCATATAGGAGGAAGCCTCACGTAGCACCTATCTGCAAAGGCATGGAGCAGTCTCCAACTGTAGGCGGACCCTACCAATGCAATGAAGGTCGCGACATGAATAGGAGCAACGCAATCAATTCAGGGACGTTAGGCATTACCAGTTTCTCACCGTAAAACCTCAAGTTCTAACAGGATCTCATAAAATGAGTGAGTTAATCGGATTAGTTGCTAGAGCGGTAGAAATCGTTGAATAAAAGAGCACCAGATGGAAGTTGCGTGTCGATTTTGATATTTAATACTTTGATTTGATTATCGTACGCGTTTCTTTTACTGTCGTGAACAATATCTTCATGAGTTGAGATGTTAAATAGTAGATTTGTGTTTCAAAGTCTATTGAAGATAACATCACAATAAGATTTCCTTTATTAGCTGAGATAGTTTCTTGAACGTTTGAATATTTCAAAGGACCTTAAGATCTACGAATGAAGATTTAGCAGTGAGATACTACGAGAACCAGCTATTTTAAAACGGAACTAGGCGAGTCTCAAGAACTAACTCACTAAGAAGCATTTAAGATAGGAAGCGTAGCTATAGAATCAAGAAGTAAAAGGGAAATTGGGTGGAAGATTCATCCGAAAGCTGGAGAAAAGCCAGAGTAATTCTTTCGAGAATGAAGGTTACAAGGGAAGTGAAGAATGAGCAGGCAAAAGACGAAGGCTCCGGGTATAACAAAGAATTGCCAAGGAAAGGCTTTGGGAGGGCTGTTAACTGCCGGATTAATAAAACTCAATCTGCCCGGGCACAACACCCAGGGCTTAGGAATGTGAGTAATGCATGGGTTACAATCTGGCTCTGGAGAGTTTCAGGAAGAGGGGTGGAAGGAGCTTTCCCCTAATACCTCCACTCAGCCTTCACGAGCACTGTTACTAGATTCAACGTTCAATGTTAAAACTTCTTTTGCTCTTCCATGCGCTACCGTAAACTCCCGAGTTTTACTCTCCCCCCATGCAAAATTCACTTGTGAAACTTGAAGCGAGCGGCGCATTTCTCTTAAGCCATCCGAAGCGGTAGTACGCACGAGCTTATTTTGTCATGAACTCAAAATCTTCCTTCCAGTTGGGGGCCTTGGTCTACCAGCAACAATTAACATAACCGTCCCTCCTACTCCTTGCAAGCTCATGGGCAGTTGGCACATGCCTATCGAATGGAATGTTTGAACGTAAATGGGCTGTTCGATCAAAATTAAGAAGGTGGGAACTTTCCCGCCTCTGCTACCAAACTAAATGTCTGATCCTCGCTCCTTTACCTCCTTAAGAGTGTCACAGCCCCGCAACACTTTCGATTCAGTTGCTTTTCTGCCGTTTTACTCGTTGAGTTAACGCATTTCCCCATTTTACCACATTTTCATTGCCCCTTTTATACAACTTTATACTCGCCTCTTCCTTGGAGGGAAGCGAGGAAATCTGCCCTCGGGGGCTGCGTCAACACTCTTCTATATTTCATTTTTTCTTCCCTTAGCCTCACGTAGTAGCAAGGAAAGTTACATCTTCGGCATGAAAAAATTTGAGATTTCTTCAGGCCTTATCATTTCAAGGGCTTCCAAGTCCAAAAAACGCCATTTAGAAAAATGTTGTGAGAGTGTGTGAGAGTGTACTGCAAACGCCAGTGGAGCTACGGAACCTAATTCGCCCCAATTTAATAATTAGCCTGCGAGTCACCATTTTCCGCCGAAATAAGGGTCCTAAACTCACAGTTATCAAAACACCAATTTTTTGGCCAATTACGGCTCGAAAGGTTCTGATCAAAGTTGTAATCTGCACAGTTCCAAATAGCACGACGTTACTGAGGAACTCTCAACCGTGGAGAAACGACGGGAGCAGAGCAAACATGATCGAAAAAAGCTATTTTAGCGCAACTTTTACCCCCATAATTCCAACTGGTACGAGCAACGTGGTAATCCTCGATGAACAACACTTACCCCGTCGCGTCACCCATTTCTGTTTCTCGCAATTTTACCCGATAATTCCCGAAAGACTAAACGCGAACTTCCTCAACAAAAACTCGTATTGATAGTCTTATGGACCACCCGTGCACTGAATACTTCATAGTGAACATACTTAATTGCGGGAGCAGCACAATAAATTCCGGAACTTTAAGCACAACCACTTTCTACGTAGGAGTGTGAATGTGAATCCATTCATTTAAGTCGTTTGCTACAGGAGCAGTAGCTAACAGTGAGGGAGGACCACCTGACACCTCCAGCACCTCCAGCGATTGTAGTCTAGTGGTTTGAGACGAAGATTCATAATCCGACGAAAGTAGGGCATTGGAAGTGAACAAGGGTGAGGGGGGGGGACAACCATGGGCTTTGTCCGATCAGATTGCCGAGCAGGCGGGCACAACTAGATACTAAATTGGATTTTTGTGCGAACGAACGAATTTTTAGACTACCTCAAAGGCACAAAACGGCCAAGACGGGGGACGTGGGACGGACATTACAAATTTGGGATCCCGATATCTTGAAACGTTAAGTATCTGTTTGGTTTACTGTTTTGCAGAATGAATAATAATAAACCAAAAGCACACGTACTTGAAAAATATAGCAATTATATTTATAACTGAAAGAGGTTTGTTGGACTGGATTCAGGTGGTAAGAGACATCTACCATTTTTACTTTTGTTGTATTAATGAACCCGGCAAAATTATTACACGACGGTTTATTATTCTCATGAACAGCTTTACCTAGTCTCCCATCTCTGAGACCGACCCCATTCGATTCTGCATCCAAAAATAAACCCAAAATTCATCGAATCTTTGATTGGATTTTCCAGGGGATTCGCTCAACTCTCAAAAATCCGTTCATTGAAGCCGTCCGCTCCAGGAGCAGTGGCTAACGGTGAGGGGGGAGATGTACCGCCTGCAGCAATTGTAGTCTAGTGGATACAGACGAAGATTCATAATCCGACGAAAGTAGGGCGTTGGATCGGAGCTCGTGATCGCTGTAATTTTTTCCTGAGTCAGCGGCTCTTCAAACATTTCCAAACCCATCGTAACAGTGCCTAGCCAGCACAAAAAAATAGACTGGATTTTGATATTTATCAAATTTAACGAAGATCATGATTGAATTGAACAGTTCCAAACAACCATAAGATTCGCGTTTAAACGAAAATTAAGAGAGCAGCACAATAGATCATGCAACAAATCAACGATGCCATCCAAAACGCCGTGCCTTTAACATAGTCTAAAAAATCCGTTCTTCCATACAAAACCCCCATTGAGTATCTAGTATCGGACAAAGCCCACGGTTATTATGGGCAGAAAACGGTTAAAAAATTAACAACAACGCAGTTTTGGCAGTTTTATCGCAAATACGCCGTGTTCGCCATCATTTTCAAGGTATTTTTAGATCCCGGGTCGAATTAAATGAGTATCAGATGTGTAGAACGGCGTATAGTGAAATTACAGTAATTTGCCAAGTCCAAGTGAGCCAAAGTCTACTAATTGAAAGAACTCGCGGGACAATACCTACAGCGAAAGTAATTGTTTCGTCGTTTATACCCCCCTCCCTCCATCTCATTAAAACCACCGCACCGCTCGACTCACAACACCGTGCCAATTGCCTGCCAGCGCTCACAAGCATCTCGAATTTGTAATTTTCGCCGTTTTGTAGTGGTTATACGCTGTTTTGTATCGTTGACTGGTATTTTTCGATGCTGAATCGAATGGGATGGGGCTCGGAGGTGTGACACTGGGTCAAGCTGCTCAAGAGAATAACAAACCGTTGTGTAATAATTTTCGAGGTTTATAATATGCCTTAAAACCGCAGAATGCCCGCGGGGCTAAGAAAAGGGGGTTTAAAATTCAAAAAAGGAGATTCACGGGATTCAAAAAATCGCTTTGTCAGCCCTACAAATTAGTTGGACGCTGAATAAATATTGTGACGTGAGTGAGGGAATCATAATAATCTCCAGTACATTTTGCGCCCTAAAACGTTCCTTCTCCACAAACTAGCATAAGCGTAAATGAATAACAATCGGATATGTTGCTATTTGGAGCTGAAGAAAGTTGTGACATTTTTACTCATTTTCCAGAATATCAGGTGGCAAATCAAATCTCCAGGTCTCCCAGCAGTTTAGCTGGCCACTGGTCCCGATTTCAAGAACGTTAATAAATCAAATGAAATGAACCAACGCGCTGAGAGTGCGCTCACAGGTTCAATCCAATTCAGTTCCTCCTGTTTAGTCTCATATAGAGTGGCGGGGCAAATTACGCTGTTCGCCAGTTGACTGTAAATACTACTTTTCCGGGAACGTTGTTCCCTAATAATTCAAGGTGGCGAACGGGGTTCTAACGAAAGAGTATCGAACTCATGCCCCTTTTGCTCGCTGGAGAGACTGCGGAGAGCCGCAATGTCGGTAAACGTTTTGTACGTGTCTACTGAATATGTGAGTGCTCAACCTATCAAACAGACTTTTACACTTCGATACACCACAAAGTGGTAATTTAAAGGCGCAACGGAGAATTTTCGATTTTTGTACCGCCACGGATTTTAGTGTCGTTTTTCACTTCCCGCGACATCAAAAGTAAGGATATATTGCAGTCGTGGAAGGTGAAGTCCGATGCGAGTATTCACAAAACTTTTCTTATCACGCAAGCACGTACATTACTCCTCAAGCTATTTGTTACTCAGTTCATTTGAACCTTCAACACGCAGAACGTTCTACGTAGCAATTAGCAATTAAAATTCCGAAATTTATTAGGCAATGCTACGAGTATTAGATTAATTTAAAAATGAATTGTCAACATGATATTTTGGGGTTCATTCGTGTCCAACAACTCAAGAGTTATAGGAGCAATAACACAATACAAAATGTTAGTCAAGTGAACGACGTGGGGTTGAATTCCGAAATTTTCGAGATAGTTCTTGATTATCTTCTGGACATTATTAAACTTGTACTGTAGCTCACTGGACTAAACCATGATTTTCGCGAGACCGCTAACGTCGTATGCGCCGGATTTATGAGGAAAAAACTGTTTTCATTTTCCCACGGATGAAAGTTTGATCGAAGTATTTTGAGCCGTTTTTGAAAATGAAAGTGTTTTGATCACTGATAACTAACGGTTGTTTTGTTTGATGCAGCCGACCTACTACATCAATAAACAAACCGTTCAAAGGGAACACCACTGTAAAGGAGCTTTCTTCGAGGCCATATGTGGTTTTCCTCGTCTACCACAAGTATTGCATGAGGCACACGCAAGTTTCACATCCTTCGACATCCTGGGCCAATAGTACCTCTTACGAACAAAGTTCTGTGTTCTCCGTCTCCCAAAATGACCAAGGTTGTGAGCATGAGCCACCACTTCTTGCTGAAAGCATTTTGGTACAAGAACTTGATCGAACATAGTACACAATGTCAGTCTTTCAAATGAAGAGTGTCAAACATGGCCCACAGCGTTTTTGTTTCCTCTACAGTTATTTCCTGCCAAGTAGGGCGCTTTTTCTCTCGTACCCAGCAATAAACTTGACGCAGTACTGCGTCTTCATTCTTTCACTTAGAAATTTCTGCTCCTGTCTCTGACAGTACTGACAGTTGTTAGCTGCACAGGGTCTGCCATCAGCATTAAGGTGCTTCTTACCTGGCCGATGTTCCTCCCGGAAATTAAATGAGGCAATCCCCTCTAACCATCTGACCTATTGGCCATCCTAGTTAGTTGTGAACTGAATTTGTTCACACTCTAGTAATATCGGCAGGCTAGATATTAAATCTGAGTCGATTTGGTTCAACCGTTTTCTCTTAATCACGTTCACAGACACACTGATCATTTTCTCAAATAGTGTTGTTCGGACTCAGTAGCCCTTAACACGTAAAGATCTGAAGAACACCCAAAAGGTTTACAACAATTTCCTTTTTACTTTGTCCAGCAAAGTGAAAAATAAAAAGTTCTATGTTAGGAATAAAACGAGCATAAGTGAAAGAAGAGAACGTTTTCCGGTTAAGTTTAAGAGTGGTCTGTGCGAGCAAAATTTGGCTGATTGCACAAAAATAATCTGGTGAGACGCATCACACAATCCCCCCCCAACACACACACTTTCAGTGGCGGTCATGGCTTTAACTACAAATCGCATCTATTTTAATTTAGTTTATTTGAACTCGGTAAAAGAAAACTTCATGTTTTCGTGGAATATGGTAGCTCCATGGTCAGCATGAATTTTGTTTTTTAAGGATTGTGTACTGTGTTGAATGAAACGGCGGCAGTTGGTTCCGGAATTTCTCGTCGTACAGATAGTTGATCGAACTACCATTCATTCCTCTGAGCTCTAGTGTAATTTGAGTAAAATGTATAAGGAAAAAACCGCGCTTAAATCGATTTTTTTTTCGAAATGTTTGATAATCAATTGAGCTGCTCTCATCATGTCGCCAAGCACTACAATTTTATGGTACGATTGGATCCCTGCTGTTCGTACAAAAACTTTAATTAAAATCGTGAGGCGCATTTTGGAGGAAATAATGTTGGTGATTTAATCACTATGATACAGTTAGTTTTGGGGCTGTTTTGTCCATTCCCTTACTTTGACGTCCCATAGTGCTCTGCAGACTAGAAATAGTAGTTGACCCTATTTGGTTAAGCCGTTTCCTTTCAACGGCGATCAGCGACATAACCGATGACCTAACAGATGACTTACAACATAATAACTGGCTGAATGCGACACCCTCTTTCCACAAATATGCCCTTCCCCCAGCAAAGCCACTATCTCAGCCACTGGCACAGGCGCACAGACCTCTTTCCAATGGTATTTTCGAACTCGGAAGCCTGTTTGTTTGTCAACTGAAGCCTATTTGTGCTAGTTATGCGAAGATAATTCAATTTTATCACGGAACACCACCTATCTGCCATAAAGCGGTGGGAGGGAACGAAATCGTGTCACAAAATCAGTTTATGGTGTGTATATAAGACTCCCCTCCCCTTTCAATAAAGTATAAAACGTTATCCGGTGGTTCTCTTCCTAGTAGTTTGCCACTACCCCTGAGGTTACCCTCAGTATCAGTCCTGCACTCGTCTAGAGAGTTGCCATCGACCGCGACAAGGAAACTATTATGGCTGGAGATCTCCAAGTGACACACCAACACACACTCACAGACACTGATTGTGGGCGCAAGTCGTGCCACGGAGCATAAACCCTTAGGTTGTTTACCGACGCTGCATAGTCAAGATCCCAAATCATAGCAACTTGACTTCCAAGCGACCTGACCTGAGCCTAAAACGCCTGTTTTCTCCGTTTCTCTACAACTTTCAGCAATACCATTGGGTCTCTCAGTAAAGTTGACAATCTTTTCGTTGAAAGGCTACACTTTTCATTTTCACCTCACCGCCACTTGATTACCAAGTAACGACGCGTTCAGTTCGAATTTATTTTTATTTTATACTTTATCGTTGTACTATTTCGAAAGGGGAGGGCCTGCTTAGTTGTTATTGATTTCAGTCTTTTTACCTTGGCCTTTGAGAAAACAACCGTACAAAATCAGCTGAAACTTGATGTCTAGCCTACAGGTTACCATGGGACGCAAAAATAAGGGTATGGGCAAAATCCACCGAAAGTTAACCATAGTTAGCATAGTGATCAAAACACCAAATCTTTTTCTCAAAAACGGCTCTAACGATCTTGATTAAATTTTTTATATTGATAGCTCTCAATAAGGCAATGATACTATAAAATTCCCATTTGTGGGAAAATGACGAGAGCAGCACAATAAATTATCAAAACTTTCGACGAAATCGATTTTAGCGCAGTTTTTAGAGAAAACCACCGTACCAAATCAGCTGAAACTTGATGTCTAGCCTACAGGTTACCATGGGACGCAATAATGAGGGTATGGGCAAAATCCACCGAAAATCAACTATAGTCATCATAGTGATCAAAACACCAAATTGTTTTTCTCAAAAACAGCTTTAACGATTTTAATTACATTTTTTATCTTGATAGCTCTCAATAAGGCAATGATACTATAAAATTCTCATTCGTGGGAAAATGACGAGAGCAGCACAATAAATTATCAAAATTTTCGACCAAAAGCATTTTTCGCGCATTTTTTTCCTTATAAACGCCGCTGGAACTCTTGTAGAACGTAAAAAAAAAATTGGTATTGTAGTCCAATCCAATATCTATAAGGTGAGTGTTTAAAAACGCTCATGAGAAAAATGGGGCTCACTCCAGAAATTCCTGAATTTCAACTACCACTGTTTCGCTTACTACCAGTTCTAAAAGTGTTTACCCAATAACTCCGCCAAAGTGATTACTATCCTTCTTGAAAATATCTGGTGCGTTGCAACACACAACTTTCCTTAGCTCTACGTCAATTCACTTTGTAAATGGCTAATTCTACTTACTCAATTCATTTATCAGTTAATTTGAACTTGGTCAAACAACACTTTACGGCAGCAGGAAGCGGTAGCGATTACAGTTCCAGATTTTATTGTGCTGCTCGTACTCATTCCCGGATCCTTATTAACTCCGCTGGAATTCTTGTAGAATGTAAAAAAAAAAAATTGTTATTGTAGTCCAATCCAATACCTAAAGGGTGAGTGTTTGAAAACGCTCATGAAATACATGGGGGTCACTCCAGAAATTCCTGAATTTCAACTACTGCCGTTTCGCTTACTGCCGTTTCGATTACTACCAGTTCTAAACATTTTTACCCAATAACTCTGCAAAAGTAATTACTATCCTTCTTCAAAAAATTTAGGTTTACAGCCTCATTAATTATCTGTGTACCGATTGCTCAATATTGGTCCTGCAATGAGTACGAGCAGCACAATAAAATCTGGAACTGTAATCGCTACCGCTTCCTGCTGCCGTAAAGTGTTGTTTGACCAAGTTCAAATTAACTGATAAATGAATTGAGTAAGTAGAATTAGCCATTTACAAAGTGAATTGACGTAGAGCTAAGGAAAGTTGTGTGTTGCAACGCACCAGATATTTTATGTTATAATCCTTCGTGTCAGCGGTGTGCCTTTTATTTTCATCCGTTATTACAATCCCTTTTACGAAGTGGCTTCGATTTGAACTTCGAGATGGGAGCGGGGTCATCCCATTCCCTTTTTCAATTTTAGTGCATCTGAGCTACGACCAGAAACTTTGCATAGACACGAAGTTTATAATAAATTCGAACCCAATCTGCGTTCTCACTATATACAAGAACATGACAACGAAAGAAGCTTAACAGATGAGCCTCAGGCAGAACCTGTTGGCTTCCGATGTCAAGGTGACGAATGACAAGGGCCGTAGCTCTCCAAAAAATCCTGATCAGTCAGGCGTGTATAATGCGATTCAAATCACACGACCGTTTATGTGACAAAAACTTGTACATGAACTACGACGAAGGCAATTCGACTTCATCGACCATTTCTCCTAAAGGGGATTTTCGGACTCAAAAAAACTTCGAAACGCGATAATCTGAAGAAAACTCCAGAGAGAAAAAAAAAATTTGCAGCCGATTACGCAACTTTCCTTCCTCCTTCCTAAAGAGAGTAAAAAGCGGAAACTGCGTGTATTTTCTTCCTCTTTTCATGCGTCGCCTTTTTATTTTCCGGTCTTTTCATCCCTCGTATTATTTGAAATCCCGATCTCCTCTCGCAGGAAACATTAAGAAAAGCTTCGAGGTTTTAAGGAACAAAACAAGTCTCGCAAAGTAAGCTACATCCGAGTAGATCTGACTAGACCCGCGAGGGAGACTGGATCATCTTTTATCATTTGCGCCCTCTTCCCGTTGTCCTCGCATTTTACTCTTGATGGTTTTCGCTCATACTCAGCTTCGTTTCAGCGAGCACGAGTTCACAACCTCGCTGTTTTGCAGTCGCAGCGTTAAGAACACAAATACCTTTTCAGCCTTCCTGACATCGAACATTTTTCGACGATGGCCATTGAACACATTTTTTACACTCCTTGGCATACAAACTACGAAGGAAAGATACAGCCGAAAAAGAAAGTTGGTTTATCTTCCAATGTTTACGTTAGGCGGAACAAAATCGACTCGAATATGATATTTAACCAGCAGATGTCCGTAGAACGCCAAAATAAGGGAAAGAGAAAAATCGTTCCAAAACCAACGACACTTAAATGATGAATGATACCCTAAATATCAATTTTCTGAATAATAGCTGTAACGATTTTGATTAAATTTTCTATATGGACAAATATATAATAGATAGATAATATGACAGTTCCACAGGATACTCATCTGGTGGAAAATGGCAAGAGCCAAACAATTGACAATTTCACCAAAAACCTATATTAGCATATTGTCAAAAATACACCTGTGTTTTTCTTATAAATCCCGCTTATACAGTGAGAGCGTTCTCGACAACCTCAAGCGATAATACGATAATATATAGTCTATTGTGCCAGTCCTAATGTCTTACAGGTCAATGCCGAGCCTCCTGAAGAAAGAGTCCTCGTTAGTATCCATCCTGGGAGAAGTGGTGCCGAAGACCAGAAGTGGCTCTCTCTCAAGTGTCTGGCACTGAGCCAGGACATGGTAGGGAGTCTCCTCATCCGTGCCATACCACCTGCGTCGAGGGGAGCCGACTATACCCATAGCATATATGTGTTTGTTCATTCTGCAGTGCACGGTTATGATCCCAACAATCTGCCTTAAGTCCTTCCTCTCCATCCTCAAAAGGGTCTGTGTTATCTCACTTGATTGCTCTGAGACAAAGCGTTTGGAGTGTCTTACTCCTGCAGCGTTCCAGTTTGTCTGATGCAGTCTTCTGGAGTGTTCTCTCACAGTCCTTTTTACTTGTGACAGAGAAATCCCAAGTGGCCCAATAGGTACCATAGACAAACCGCGTCTGGCCAGATGGTCCGCTCTCTCATTTCCAATGATCTCCTTGTGTCCTGGAATCCAATACACATTAACTCTATTCGCACTTGTTAAGGAGTTAAGCCAGATCCTGCACTCTCGCACCAGTTTTGACGTACTGCAGTAGTTCATTAGCGCCTTGCACAAGCTTGACTATCAGTCAATATACTGATAGCTCTGTTGCTACAGCCTTCCTCATGCATTAGGATTGCCCCTGCGATAATCATAGATCTCTGCTTGAAAACCCGATGGAGTGGGGCCTAGGGCAATATACGTCCCACTCCTTCCAGAGCCACTTACCCACACCTCGGATCCTGTTCCCTCCGGAGTTTTCGATCCATCTGTAAAGATGTTGATGCCATTGGGAGGCCGAAACTAGCGACTCTCGCTGTTCCATGGACCTCCCAAAGGCTGAACATTATATTTCCTCTCGAACTCATACATGGGCACAATTGGGTCCGTGATCATGCTTAGCTCGTTAAAGATCTCCAAGTCCCTGAATATAGCCAGGTGTCCATTAGCCACCTTAGCTATACCGAGGTTGGTGAGTCTGTACGATAAACAATGAAACATTAGTCAAATACTAATCAAGAACAATATTATGAATTCCGAAATCCAAACCCCCGCAGTTTGACGTACTGCCACTTCACACGGGGTTTGCTCGATAACTCCAAAACTGCCTCAAAACGCTACATATCTAAAATACCAGAAACGATACAAAACCCGACTAAAACGAAACGACTAAAATGACATATTGCTGGCGCCAGACGATTAGAGCTGACGGGTGGTTGGAGTGAGACTGTGAAACTGTTACTTTTGCCGTATTGTCCCCCGAGTAATTTTAATTAACAGATTTTGGCTCCATATAATTACTGTAATTTCACTGTTTTCGATCTGGACGGAGCCGTACACCGATGAGGCTCATTCCATTCGACCCTGCACCTAAAAATGCCTTGAAAACGATACCAAACACGCCGTGTTTGCGTTTAAACTGCCAAAATTGGGGCGTTGTTAATTTTTTTAAACCATTTTTGCCCGTAACAACGATTGGATTGCCGAGCAGGCGGGCACAACTAGATACCAGATAGGATTATTGTGCGAAAGAACGGGTATTTTAGTTCACGTTAAGAGCATAAAACGGGCCGGATGGCGGATGGACATTGCAGATTTTGAATCTCAATGCCTTGGAACGTAAAGTACCAAATTTTGAGGGGGCGGTTGTAAAAAAATGTTCTTGACCGAAACCTAGGGCTATTATTCAGAATGAATAATAAACCAAAACTTAAATTTGGCGTGTGCTGTCAGTCAGAGATTAACTAGAGAATTATTTTTTAACGATTATTTGTTTATTTTCATTTTCCTTAGCCCTAGAAAATAGCTGAGCCTTCAAAAATAGATTGAATTAGCTTAAGCCTTGAAAATCGCTGAATGGACGAAGGAAAAGTGGATGGTCGCACCAGATCATCCAAACCAAATGTCAAATTTTTAGTGGTTGTAAAAAAACATTTTTCGGGAAATATGGGTGTCAATCCGTCAAGTATAATCGAGTCGATTGTTCAATAAATCACCTACACATGGATTACTCAATAATGGCCGTGGGATGAGCAATAGCAACTGAATAAATTCCGTAAGTTACCAGTCTCGACGTTAAACAAGCAAGCAAAGCTCATTTTACACAGTAGTTAACCGATTGTTCCAGAACTTCTGAAAAATATCTCTCTTGAATTAGCTATCGTAATTAGCTATTACGACGAAGGTCGTAGCATTAGTACGAGCAGCTCATTAAACACCGGCACATTAAGCCTTTCACTTTCAAATGACTCTCTATGTTAAGCTACACACAATTTTCAAATGGTTTTTTCGTAAGTTGAAGAAAATTAAACAAAAACCAATCCCATAAATTAACTTTTCTGCCTACTTCGCAGGGATAATCATAAAAATTGCGTCGACAGTAGCGAAAATATTATAAGTTTTCGTTACACACTCCCACCTCCACCCTTCATGTTATGATTTTGGCATAATCGAAGTTTGATGAGCAACCAGTTGGGTGCAGTTATTTGTTGGGGTTTTCGTTGCCCTCCTTTCAAAAACTACGTTCCTCCTCACTTCGATGGTGAAAGCAACACTTTCTTCAACTTTTTCGAAATCCGGAGTCAATTCGTCCAGCATATTCCTTAAATCACTCGGCCTACTGCCGGAGAAGGTCCAGGATTGGTAGGTTAGCATAATCAATACAAATGCTCTCCATCTTCCCGAGCAGATAACCCGGAACGGAATTATACTCAAAGCGGCTGCTTATCATACCAGAAGGTTCCAAGTTGGTCGAAGCAGATGAGGCGGGCTGATAACAAATTCATAGCAGGAGGCAACCCGAGAGCATTACACTCACTCCGTTATAACGCAATGAAAATATTCTATCCCACCATCCCCCAGCCGTACCTCCCACCACTTCCACCATTATCAAAATTAAGTCGATCAGCGTCGCGAATAGCGTCAACGCCACAGGAATTCTCCCCCATTAAAATTGTCGTGCTCAGTTTTAATAAAAGCCACCCCCTTATTATACCGTAGCCCTCCTAAACGACGGCAATTTAGTTATTTTAATGGTAGCTCTGGATATATACATTTTTTTCAATTGTAAAAAATTGCTCATCCATGAAAAGGGTTTAAATTAACGTTAGAATGGACGAGGGCCACCTTATTTATTGCGGGAGCGTCTTTTGCTTCGCGAAATACGTTGGCAAAAAAAAAAAGAGAAGGCAGCAAAGTGAAGGGTTCGAGCGAGGGGAAAAAATAAGTGGAGCAAAGAATTGCAGCGAAGATCGAGTGGAAGTAAAAAACTTAATGAGGCGGGGAATCACATTTAACGAAGCACCGAAGGGATCTTTATGGAATTTTTGATTCATGAAGGGCGCCAATTTGCCTTATTCGTTGCTTCCTTCATTCTAGCCTCTCCTGAATAACGGTTCGGCAGTGTGGAAAATGGAATTAGCGCGGGAAAATCTGCTTCCGATCTAAACCTTTTCGAACGATTTTTCAATACCCATTTTTTGTGTGGGGAAATCGAAGATGGGCAAAAGTGTCTTTTTTTGTTCATTTCGACGTGGCAAAACAGAACCATTAGCCAAAATCGAAATTCTCGAGCTGTTCTGAAGATTGCGACTTGAATCGCTGATAAGACACACTACAACTAAATACTATTTCCTTCACTGTTCTATAATACATATGTTAGATGGGGTTCAGTCAATAACGACAATTATTAAGTGGCTTCAATGGTTCAGCGGCCAATTAATGTGTCAATATTGACCCTACGCCAACAAACATCCGTTTAAAACCAAATACATTCAAATAACTTCAAATGATAATTTCCATCAATATTGTTTTCTATTCAATAGTAATACGATAACTGGCTGCACAAATGTGTGACTGATACAATAATCCTAAATTCCAATCGTACGAGAAAGATGGTTTTGGACAAATAAATGTGTGTAGTTAGTCTTTAAAATTATTTTTATTTTGAGGATAAATAAATAAGTTTACGGAGTTCTTAAGGACCGGCCCACACCTTCGCTCTCGCAACTAATCAAGTATATTTTTCATTCATTGCACATGAACTCGGTGGGACGTTGCTCGAGGTGATGGAATTTATTGAGTTTCTCCTTCTTATGCTACGACCATTATTGAGTGGCCAGTGCATAGGTGATACGTGATACTGTCGAAATGATTTTTCTGAGAAGGACTGTGTTTACTCATTCAAAATTACCAGACACTGTGAGAATTGTCGTAAGCGAAATAGCAGCGGTGAGGATTCTGGAATTTCTGAGATTTCATGTCATTAAACTCTCTTCTAAGTACATATTGGCAACCGTCCTGATTTTGTTGAAACCTGTGTCATATTAGCGCTGTTTACAATGATAAAACCACTAAAATAGCTTTTCATCGACTAGTTTGATCATTTATTGTATGCTCCTAGGCATTTAATCAAAATTGTTGAAGCCGTTTTTAGGGGAAAAAATAATTGATGTGTCGAGCACTGTTTACTACAGTTAGTTTTGGACTTATTTCGCTCGTTCCCTTATTTTATTCTCATACTTATCTGCAGGATAAATATTAAACTTTACCGATTCTGCCCAGCCGTTCTCAAATCGCGTTTTTCGGTCTCAAAAGCCCTCGAAACGTGAAGATCGAAAGAACATTCACAATTTTTGTTACCCGATTACACCACTTTCCTTCTCATTCCCCAGGATTGTGGAAAATGAAAAATGTTTACCAGGGTAAGGTCAAGTATCAACCACAAAACCTTATCGAACGTTGGTGAAGATTAACGGATTGGCGAAGACTATTTCGACAGCGATAAAGATTCGACTGTACAGTTCTTCTTGTTTGGATATGTACATCGGATCCATCATATGTTCATCATTGTACCGCACCGTACTGGTCATAATTGTATTTGGGCGTAATTTATATGTACATTCGGTAAGCATAACGCGTTCAATGCAGTTCGAGCGGTTACTAAAACCAAAACGTCAATGAATTGGAATCGACTGTAACATAGCCCCAAGTTGAACGAATTGGCGATTACTCGTCATATCCAATTACTTCTGCACGAACTCTCCAA
Source organism: Pachypeltis micranthus (assembly GCA_020466155.1). Lineage (NCBI taxonomy): Eukaryota > Metazoa > Arthropoda > Insecta > Hemiptera > Miridae > Pachypeltis > Pachypeltis micranthus. The sequence goes on from CM035772.1 coordinate 11,578,092, forward strand.
TTATTTCGTTCTTATTTACCTTACACTGCCGCTGACACGAGTTTTAAACATAATTTTATCCGTTTTGAATGCCACCCAGACAATAAAGATCGCCTCTGAGGTTTCGCGCACTTGCGAGGCATTAATCAGCGCACTCTTTCGCTCAACTGCAAGGGTGAGGCCACGAATTGCGCCCACGCCAGACCACACCTTTCAAGACGAGATTCCTCTGGGCGAAGCGCTATAATTAATTCCGTCGTTATCTCTAATTCGAAGACTGCTGATCGTTTAATGGTTGCTTTAATTCAATATTTGGGCACTAGGACCAATTTTCGAGTTGTGTTAGACATTTATCATAAATACTGCCCGACACAACACCCGTAGGGTGAGACGAAATTAAATTAAAAAATATAAAGCGACCTGTCGCACAACGATTTGTATCGCTCCAGCAACTCATTGTACCGCACGTTAACCAACTCGGTGAAACTAAACTGGACGTGTTAATGTAGAAACTGTAAGCGATTAAGACTTCAGAATTTACTGGGTTATCACTGTTCATGCCACGACCGATAGTCTCACACATTATTTAGGACTCTCAAGACAATTTGGTTTGAAAAGTTCGTGTTTATAGTTCGAAAATTATAATAAGAATACCGCAAAAATATATGGTCCGACGCATAACTCAACTTTACTCGGTCCCACGTGCATTATAGCAACAAATAAAATCTGTTTAAAAGCAATTGAGTTATGTCCGCCAGTAGGCAATGGAAATTTATAAACAAAAAAACTTCAATGGACAGATCATAAAGGGACAAATCAACCCAAACTGCAACACCATATTCACAACACTCAAAACACTATGCAAACGAAAACAATCAACTGACGGATTAACAAAAAATACTTAGAATTCACAATTGACAGACCATTCAAGACGTTCCATTCGCCTCTAATGGGTATCCCCAGAGGTACATGACCTCCTTCCTCCCCCCTTCCCCGACGCTCCAACATCCCGTGTACCTTTCTCTTCTTACATAAAGAGCACGACCAACTGACTGACTCCAATACTGACTTAACGGCCAGACGATGATGTCTTTACATCGAAAGCGTGAAACTGTGAAAATTGGTGACACGACAGTGGTTTGAATTTGGGAATGGCGTGGGTTGTTCCTACGAACTTTATGAACGTTATAGATAGTTTACTCGACTACCACTCTTATTTTTACGGAATCGTATTATGAAATAGGGATTTACGCGAACAAACTGCGCTAAAATCGAGTTTCTACAAAATGTTCGATAATTTATTCTGGTGCTATTTTACCACAAAAGAAAATTGTATGGTGCAGGCATGATGTTTGGAAGTAGTAAAACTTTATTCACAATCGTTGAGGCCGTTTTTCTGAAAAAGATACTTTGGTGTTTTGAGCAACATTATAATTATTGTTAGTTTTGAGCAGATTTTGCTCTTACGCGTTTTTTAGCGTGTAATATCGAAAAAATATTAAATTTGAGCCTATTTGGTTCACTCGTTTTCTCTCAATCGTGTTCAAACACTTAGACCATTTTCCCAAATAGTGTTTTTCGGGCTGATTGGGGTCTGAAACGTAAATAATTGAAGAGAACTCAAAATTTGTACTTTCCTTGGCTCTAGGAATGTTCAGGAGGACCAATTAGCGGGATCCTTACCTCCAGAATATCCGGGCTGGCACCTAACGGTACTTTCAACCCTTTTGTTACTTATGGAAAGCCCAGGTCCTCGGTTGTTTCCAACGACAACGGATTTCCCCTTTCGTATTTTCCAGAATGTCCTTCCCTCCCTGGATTTACCTCCTTCTCTAACACACACAGCTCTTCCTAGATACACTCGTCTCCCAGTGCTCACACAGCCCCATTCTTCCACCACCTCTCGTCCTAGACACAATTCGCACTTCCCTTCCGATATAGTTTCTCACACCAGTTCACGCATGTTCCTAGTCGTACCCTTTTGTCGCCCTTTTGTACTCACGCTCCAATCGATACTCATTGCACATATAATACAGTCCTCCTTACGCTCACCGAGTTTATTTTATTCTGTTATTCAACTTCCCCTCTTGCGCGCACAATAACGAAGTAGAAAGGAAAATCATATAATCAGCTGAAAAAAAAAAATTTATGACTCTCAAGAAAATAAAAATCTGAAGAGAACTCAAAAAAAAATTTCTCTGCGCCCCCTGAAACGTAAAGATCAGAGGAGAGCAGCATCAATATTTTCCGCCAGTTAGGTAAGGGTAAGGTAAGTAAATAGGGCGAGCACACAAGGGTTGTCATGGACCACAAATGACATGGCATAAGTCCAACTGCCTATGGACTGGTCTGGTAATGTTCAACAATTGGAAGCATGAGCAGACTCTGTGAGATCTGATGGGCCACCCTCATTAAGTCCAACGGGAGGGTAGCTGTTCAATTTCTCTTCAAGTAAGAAGGAACGTTATGTAATCGGTTGAAGAAAAAAAAACTTTTGAGTTCTCTTCAGATCTTTATTTTCTTGAGAGTCATAAATCTTTTCTTTTTTATCTCAACATTTTTTTCATCCGATTACATAACTTTCCTTTCTGCTTCGTAGAGCCAAGGAAATAAACATTTTGAGTTCTCTTCATATCTTTACGTTTCAGACACCACTGAGTCAGAAAAACACAATTTGGGAAAATGGTCCGCGTGTCTGTGAACGCTATTGAAAGAAAATGGCTAAATCAAATCAGCTCAAACTTAATATCTAGCCTGCAGATCACCATGAGATGCCAAAATATGAGCCAAATCTGCCCAAAAGTAACCACAGTTATCATAGTGTTCAAAACACCAAATATTTTTCTCAAAAACGCCCCTAACGGTTTTTAAAATTTTTTATATTGACAGCTACTAATGAATGAAGAAAAAAAAACTCTTGAGTTCTCTTCAGATCTTTATTTTCTTGAGAGTCATAAATCTTTTCTTTTTTATCTCAACATTTTTTTCATCCGATTACATAACTTTCCTTTCTACTACAATGCCATAAAATTCCCATTCGTGGGAAAATGACGAAAGCAGCTCAATAAGTTTCTAAACATTTCGATGAAAATCGATTTTACCGCAGTTTTCCAATTACGCTGATAAGATATGGCTACCCCAGAAATTCCAGAATTTCAACCCCCGCCGTTTCACTTACTACCATTTCTAAGAGTTTTTAACTAATAACTCTGAAAAAATGGTTATAATTATTTTCAAAAATATCTTGTTTACTGTCTCAAAAATTCTCAACGTACCAATTGCTCGAAAGTGGTGAGGGCATGAGTACGAGCAGCACAATAAATTCCGGAACTGTAAGCGCTGCTGCCGCGAAATGATGTTTAACCAAGTTCAAATAAACTGAGTGAAAAACAAATTGAGAAATTGAGTTAGAAGGGAAAGCCAAGGGAAGTTGCGTGATGCAGCCCATCGGGTATTTTTTGTGAGTGACGTGTAACTTATCTCTCTTGAACAGAGATTCTGCAGCGTGAAAAAGCATCAGTAGCTGATACCTGTCCAGTAGGTTATGTAGAACTTTTCCTTTTCTCAAGGAAACCCCCAGGAAGACTGTAAGTAAATTAGATGTTCTACGGTCTCAAGTCGAAGCCGCTTTGTGTTGAGGCTTGAATACAGCCTCATTCCTCGCAATTTCTCGTCAAAGTAACAGCAACAGGTTTGAAAGAATTTCTGCTAAAGAGCAAAGTAATTTAGTCTGAAGTACCGCGGCTACACGAAGACGATATTCGTTTAAAATCGTGTAAGCGAAAATATTCTGCAATATCGGCCCTCGATTGGCTGTTGATTCGCTCACAATCGTTCCGTTGCTTCTTTGATCCTAACGAGACCTTCCGAAAATACCTGAGAGCAATCCGCGCTTTGAGTAAGTCGCCTTGAACTTACCTCAGGTCATTCCTCATTTCCTCGGAGGAGCCTCATTCGCGCTCTGGAGGTCAACGTCTGTCTCTTCGACGTTGGTTGATTGGAGTTTGAAACGAACTTTTTTGTCGAGGGAGGCTCCCAGGTTATTTCTCGCTAAGATTTTCGACGTTGTTAAAGAACGTACGCTTAGATAAGAAAATCGTGCACTGCTTCAAACCTCAACTCAACACGATAATGTGATAATGAATAATTTGGGCCGGTTTAACCTTTCCCTGCCAAAATCTGTTTAATCACGCCCTGTAATGAAACATGAACTTTCGTGTTCCTTCCATGTTTCACCTTCTCCCGATCATTTTATATTCATTCTGACCAGCCAAATAAGGAGGCATGATCGAAACACAGCAAAAGTAAAAGTAATAAAGTAAAACGCTGCAAATGATTAAACTACGGTTTATTATTTTCTTGCACAGCTTATTATTCTGACACCTCCGGAACCCAACGGATTCGATTCTGCATCGAAAAATACCAGTACACGATACGAAATATGACCTGACTGGAAAGAAACGACGAAAATTATATACAGTATAAATTCCTGTACAGCGAGTTCTTTCAATTAGTAGACATCGGTTCACTATAATTACTCTGATTTCGCTGTTTTCCGGCCTTAACGCAGTCGTACACCTCTGAGACTCGTTTCATTAGACCCAGCATCGAAAAATATCTAGAAAACCCTAACCAAACTCTACGTAATTGCCATGAACGTCCGATCAAACAGCCGAGCAGCAAGCGGATGCAACTAGATACCAAATGGGGTTTTTGTGCGATAGCAAGGATTTTAAAGGCATAAAAAAAAGGCCTTGACGGCGGACAGACATTGTAGATCCCAATGCCTTGAAACGTAAAATATCAAATTTTTGGGGGATTGTAAAATAAATTTCTGACCACAAAGCGTATTATTCAGAATTAATAATAAACCAAAAGAAACCCGAAATGGGTGGGGGTGGCGGAGGTTTCCGCATTAGGAGCAACATTTGATCCATCAACGACAGAAGATTATTTCGTGAAGTCTACTGTTACTTGCCATGTTTTCTTCATGTTTCAACCTTTCAACTAACTATATCTGACATCTATATGAAATTTGGAAGACAAAAAGATGAGAAAATAAACTACGGAAATGAGCAGAAAAAATTCACTGTTTGGGGCAAGCCCAAAGACCAATACAGACGAAGGCTTGTCGTCCAGAGCCAGTGAAAAGTTGATGAGCTCAGTCAAACGTTTGGAGACGGCCATAAAACAAAAACTTCTCACCAACCACCACCTGGTCCTATGAAATTTACTCGACTTCCTTCTTTCGCTGATTGAATTTCCGCGTCACTCCGTGTGATCTCTATCCTCTCCTTCTTCCTATTCCTACAGCTCCCTAATCCCACTGCCTGGATGCAAACCACCAAGAATCGCGTGTTATCCATGTCCCCTTTTACAGCACTGTGATTATCGAATTACTTGATAACAATAGAAAAGGGTGAGCTGCCAACTGGTGGAGGGAGGTTTAAACGATGCCAGAAATTGATCTTCTCACTGCACCTAGTTCGTTAGCCATAACAAGTGAATGAGATGAATGGCCCAAATTTGATAATTAGAATTCCAAAATCTATCTAAATACGATCGGAAAAATCTAGAACACAATGCTAAGTTCGCAAAGCATATTGCGATGGAATTCAAAGGGAAATACTTTCCATACAGTTTTTTCAAAGCAAGAGAAAATGTCGTTCGTTACCAAATAGTCTTACTTGGGTTTTGGAGAGGAATGTTATCTGACCTGCTGCAACAAAGGCAGGGAGAGAGGATTCAGGGGCTTCTGAGTCCGAAAACCACCACTTGAGAAAAAACGCCCGTGTCCGTTAACGAAATTGTGAAAGAACCGCTGAATCTAATTAACTCAATCTAGTGGCAACAAACACCACAAATTGTTTACTTTCCTTGGTTCTACAAAGTAGAAAGGAAAGCTAAAAAAAAAAAAACAGAAAAAAAAGTTTTCTTCAGATCTTTACGTTTTAGACCCCCCTGAGTCCTAAAAACACTATTTGGGAAAATGGTCTGTGTGTTACCATGGGACGCCAAAATAAGGGTATGAACAAAATCCACCGTAAGTTGATTTTAGTTATCATAGTGGTCAAAACACCAAATATTTTTTTTTTTAAAACGGCTCTAACGATTTTGATTAAATTTTTTATATTGATAGCTCTTGATAAAGCAATTATACCATGAAATTCCAATTCGTGGGGAAAAGACGAGAGCGGCACAATAAATTATCAAAACTTTCGACGAATTCGATTTTAGCGCGGTTTTTAGGGAAAACAACCGTGCCAAATCAGCTGAAACTTGATTTCTAGACTACAGGTTCTGAAAACTCCAATTTTTTTTCTCAATAACGGCTCTAACGATTTTGATTAAATTTTATATATTGATAGCTCTTGATAAGAAAATTACACCATAAAATTCCCATCCGTGGAAAAATGACGAGAGCAGCACAATAAATTATCAAAATTTTCGACGAAAAGCGTTTTTAGCGCAGTTTTTTCCTTATAAATTCCGCTGGAATTTTTTGTAGAATGTTAAAAAAAAAAGGGTTTGTAGTCCAATCCAATACCTAAAGGGTGAGTGTTTAAAAACGCTCATGAGATACATGGGGCTCACTCCAGAAATTCAAGAATTTCAACTACTGCCGTTTCGCTTACTACCAGTTCTAAACGTTTTTACCCAATAACTCTGCACAGTAATTACTGTCCTTCTTCAAAAAATTCGTCTTTACAGCCTCATTAATTATCTGTGTACCAATTGCTCAATAATGGTCCTGGAATGAGTACGGGCAGCACAATAAATTCCAGAACTGTAAGCGCTACCGCTTCCTGCTGTTGTGAGGTGTTGTCTGACCAAGTTCAAATGAACTGAGTGGTAAATGAATTGATTAAGTAGACAGAGCCATATAGAAAGTGAATTGACGTAGAGCTAAGTTTTTTCTAAAAACGGCCGTGAGAATTAATTTAAAATGTTTAATTAAAGGAACGGCACTGCGACATTTGCATCGGTGGGAATGACGACCACTGGACCACGAATTATCACAAACCTTTGACGAAAAGTAATTGTACAGCACAACTATCCTAATAAATTGCGCTTGAAAAACGGTAGCGTTCATGCATGAACCGAAAGTTGCCAGTCTAATGAGAAACCTGTAGATGAAATTAAATAGGGACCAGAGAAAAATTAGGAGGAACCTGTAAAATTTCACTGACATGTTCTCGGTGCTGTCGTAATAATTTTAGAACGGTAAATGCTAATCTTTTCAGAAAACCGTGGTTATTCAATAAAGGTGGCGACATAAGCAGGAGGGACCCACACGCACCCCCCCCCCCCATATTCTTCGTTTATAGGTTGTTGTGGTCTGCTAGTCCAGACAAAATTTGGAAATTGTGTATTCGTTGCGTTGTAAAATGTGGAGCAATCCGATTTTTGGGAGTTTTGGCGATTAAAATATTTAGAGCTCAGAAAGATTTAAAAACTGGCGGGTCAATTATCTTGGGTTTTCCTTGCGCAATAGCAACCTCATTGAAGAGCTTCGTAATACTCAATAAACCGCATTATTAAAGAGAAGAGGGTTCATTGTAAGTGCATAACTAGTGAGGGCTTCTCAACAACAACAAAATCCGTGTTAAGGCGACCATCATTGCGCGTCGTCAGTTACGAACTGGATTGCAGCCTCACTGAGCCAATCCTTGCGGTTTAGGTTGTGGCAATCTCACAGAGCTTGAAATATCGTGGGCAGACAACCTTGGGATTCTTGTGCCTTAATCTCCGTACCGAAGGGTGACCAACAAAGTAAACTTCGCATATTGACTTTAACGCTCATCTACAGGCACAACAACTTGTAGATCGTGTACTCCAATACTCTCTTCATGACTCCTAAAGCCGACGATAAGTCAACCCTTACGAACCTGTTCAGACGATTTTCACAGTCAATTTTTTGGCTTCTTGAGATTTCAGGATGAGAAATATCTGATATGACACACCTCAACTTTCCTCCCTCCCTCCAGCCACGTTGGGAATGCATTTTACCGACTTATGGAAAAGCGGCCTTGTTTTGAGTAAAAGTTTTTGGAGTAAAAAGTATTTGGATCCCGATACGAAATTGTTTGCTCTGTCTCTCTCTCTCTCTGTAAACGGTGACTTTGATCACATAAAGAAGGTGCTTACAACCAAGTAGTACCAATAAATCAGTCTTCGCGAGACTCCTTTCGTTGAGCGAAGGTACAAGTAAAAATAGCTGTTTAAATGGGGTATCGTCAAATTTACAGAAAAGCATGGGAAGTATCGTGACGCGTCCCACCAGATATTTCTTCAAGGTGAAGACGACAGAAACAAAGATACAGTTTGGGCCGTTGAAAGGCATAAGCAACCGCCTTTCAATTTTAACTGACAAGAAAGTTGAAGGAACTCGACGGCTCACGAAGTCCGCGATGAAGACAAGTGGCTGTTTAATGGAGCACCGCGAGTCCATAATTACCCGGAGGAGCGGAGAGCTATTCGAATGATTGATACGGGGCTACTTCGCGGGCTCAGCTTGCAGGGGATCGTTCTTCTGGCCAAGGGCAGGGTCACGGCCGCCGGCTCAGGGTTGACGAACCTCTTCGAGAACTTGCCGACGACCAGTTGATCTGACACACGATGATTACCCAGAGGTAGTTCGGAAACACGAACCACAATCGTCCCATTAGCTAACGAAGCTACTAATGGGGGAACGTGGCTGTTTGGTAAATGAGAAGCAATCAATGCAGGTCATTAGAAGATAATTTTAGGAAAAAGTGACGAAGAGCCTTTCCTCAACTATCTCGGTTTATCGGGGGGCGGCCCGCACGAAAAAAAAACGGTATTGCCCGGTGCTGGGGCTCCATGATGACTATGATGGTACCCTGGTCTATTTGCTATCTATGAAGTCAAAAAACGGCAATTGAAATGCAAATGAGGAAAAGCTTTCCAAAAGATTTAACTTGGTCGTTTTTACTTACTGCTATTCGAAAAGCAATGAAACTGACCTACATGTTTCGACGTCAGCGAATCGAAAAAACCACATTTCGATGCGTCATCTGTATGTTTGTCTACAGTCAGGTTTGCCCATCTGAGCAACAGTTTGCGTGTCTGTGAACACGTTGGAGAGGCAACTGCTGACTCAAATCGGCTGCCATTTAATATCTAGCTCGCAGGTCGACACGGAGCGCCAAAATAAGGGTGAAATGGGCCAACACTAACTACTCTTTTGTCCCGAAAATGGCTGTAATGAGTGTGATTACACTATTTTGGTAAACAGATGCAATCATTCGTGAAATAATGAGAGAAACAGCTCAATAAAACAGCAAGAGTTTCGACAAAAAGTGAGTTGTTTCCTCACAAATCTTGTTCATCAAAACTCAGTGTGGTAGTCCAATAATCTACCTATTCGACAGAAGTTTAATAATAATAGTCGTAGAATAATCAGTAGCAACCTCCAAAACTCCGCAATTCAAACTAACGTCTTTTCGTTGACCAATTTTTTCTCAGCTTTTTCCGTATAACTCCAGAACCGTTAACACGAAACTTCCCAGAGAGATAATCTAGCCAGTCCCGTCATTTATCTCTACGTCGATTTGTTACATAAGGTCGTGGCATACGTTGCAGCAGCTCGATAATTTCCAGAACTTTATACGCTACCAGTTTCTTCGCGAAATGATAAGTTATGATATAAGTTTGTATGAGTGAAAAATGAAATAGATTAGAAGCTGGAGATTTATGTGGGGCTGAATTATGAATTCATTATGTAGTTGTGATATAATGGAAGAACGTGATTCTCTGCTCCTAATTTGTGCCACGTGCTAAGCCTCTTTCTCTCCCCCCCCCCCCTCGTAATCTCTCTCTTGATTTACCCTTAGCTTTCAAAAACTCGGTTAACGTTCCCGGAGAGCAAGAAACTATCAATGCTATTTAACATGCTGAAATTTGAAAAACCGGATCAGTTCTTCAGAAACCTTTCTGATCTACATTGACATGCCTGCCACTAGTAATACATCGGCAACCTTTCAAATCCCTTCACATACCACTTACTTACAAATTATTTTTATCTCAATCGATACACCACGTTTGACCTCACACCGTCAATTCTTTTAAAGGTAAATATTTTTGAAAAACCTGTTTGAAATTTGGGGCCTGCCGTTTGATATTTTGACTAAAACCCCGCACAGGTTAACAACTTGATACAATTATTTGGTGGTTCTGAGAATTTGTGGACCGCGGCACGAACAATGGACGGATGGGTGAAAACGAAATGTAAATAATTTATTGGTAACTTTCGTTAGGTGCCAACTAGTGGGAGTGCAAGTGCCTGTTTATTCATTACTTAGGAGTTCCTAAACCTTTCGTGACCTTGAATCTAGTTGGCACCTAACGCATGAGGTCACGAAAGGTTTAGGAACACCTAAGTAATGAATAAACAGGCACTTGCACCAATGCCCTGTCTGCAAATTGATTGAACTTCTAGGAGCTCCTGTGGCGTAAGTTGAGTAATACGATCATTAGTTATTTTTACTTGGAAACTTTTCTGTTATCAAAAGATAATTGGCAAATTTATAGATTTTGACGTGCTCTTTTTGAATTTCAACTTTGTCGCCTCTTATCTTTCCCGCTAGTGCCGCAATGTTGGAAAAATGGCGCCTAAAAGACGCTCGTACTTCAAACTATTGGTTTTAGGGGGAAAAAAGGTTATGACACAACTAGGAATTTTCCCCTAGTTTTATTTTGAAATGAATACGTGTTTTCGGTAAAATGCGTCGGTTATTATTTTAAAAAACTGCTTTTAGGCGTCATTTGTCCAATATTGCGAGCGACAAAGGTACGAGGTGGCGAAGTTGAAATTCAGAAGGAGCGGTGCGTAGCAAAACACAACTTTCCGCCACCCCCGTGATTTCGAACACCAGCTACACCGACTATATCTTCGTTCAACGCATTTCTACAGAAACATTTATGGGGTACAAAATGTAGCGACTAGTTAGCTGAGACTACTCCGTAAGTTTGACCGAAATCGTTAGAGCCGTTTTTGAGAAAATTGGAATACCGATAAATTAATGTTCGACAAATCTCCTTTTCTGTGTTAACTTGATTTATATCTCCGTTCAACATATATATACAGAAATAGTTATGGGGAACGAAATGTGGGTATGGGTGACTAAAAGACAGTACATTAGGATTTATGACATCTGGTGAATAAGCTACCCTGAAATTTACGGAAATGTTCGAAAAAACGTTATTTTCGACACATTTCTATTTTTGTCTCTGCTCAATGGACTTTCAAAGGTAAATTTATTGATAACAATACGTAGGTGTTAACTATTCGAAAACATGTTGAAAGTTTGGTGATAATCGTTGGAGCCGTTTTGCCAAAAAGCGTAAAAACCTATTTTTGCTTCAAAGGCCTATATCTCCGTTCATTGTATTTTCATGGAGATATGTATGGAGAGCAAAAGTTAGGTATTGATAAGTATAAGATAATTTGAAAGTTTAAGTTTCGTCCCCCACCCCCCAACCCCCTTCCGATTGGTCGAAATCGCCCATAACCTTATTTTAGTGTCTACAAAAAATAACGCGCCGAAATTAGGTTTTTTAGACTCAGTAGGCCTCAAAACGTAAAGATTTGAAAAAAACCCAAATTTATTTTTTGATACGATTACTATACTTTCCTTTCCCTTTGGGGGAGCGGAGAGTAAAAAGCACGTCAAAATCTATTAAATCGCTCTTTTTCAAAACTATCAGAAAACTTTCCAGGTTACCTCTATTTTTCCAACCAAATGGCTGTGCTAGAGAGCGCGCAAGTAATTAAAACCTGCTCCGGTGTCATCCCTGATGGACGGTCAGAAATCGCTGCTGTCAACAAGCCCGAAATAGGTCGCCAAACTTTGAACGAGAGGTGGTGAGTGTCATGTAAGACGTCGATAAAAAGATGCAGGTTCGGGTGTAGAGAGCACGAGGGGTCGAGATGAAAATAACATAAGATCACAGTGCCGTTGATCACAGCTTGTGGAGCATGGAAGCCGTAGATGATTTTACTTAACTTGTTGAGCCCTCTCGTAATTCAACAGTTCGATAAACAGTATAAATTAGTGAATAATAAGTTAGTGATACTTAACAAACAATATTGTGCTGGAATTGATTTAGGTTGGACAATTGGCAGTACTGTTGATAGCTGATAAGGGCGTGGAATAATGCAGAATTAATGGCCCATCATTTGATAACACTACCGAGAATGTGTGGGATGGCAGATGTAGAACAGGAAGGAGTAAAATGAACGAGCAATAAAAGGTACAAGGTGCTCTGGTTCGGCAACACAACGTAAGCCCGTCGTGCGTAGAAGTAACGTTCACTAGAACTACGGGCTGTTATTAATTCATCTTAGTCATTTTTTATTTATTACCCATTTCGTTAAATTATATCGGAAAAGTGTGTTTACCATTTCGGGATTTGTTGATAATGAAACTATGTAAACGTTTATTATGACGCAACGAGATTATTTGACTAATACGTTCCAGAGGAGTTAACACAGGACCTCATGGGCCACGAATCTCTCCCTGGTGTTTAATTAAACTATTATAATCAATCACTCGTCTTCTCTTTCCCTGCGTTTTAGGCAGTTAACAGATTTTTTCTTTGCAAAGATGCCAGAAAGCCCTAATTAGATTTGTGTTTCCCTTGAAATCAGATCAACACGTCACGCCATATTTGGGCGAAGATCGCTCAGAAAATCAAACTTCCTGAGGCCAAACTTGCTTTTAAATGATTGAAATGTCAATCTCCATCATTCTTTGCTGGCCAGTTTGCGTTCCTTACTTCGATTCACGACCATCAGATTAGAAAAACCTTCATTCAATTCCCACGCCCCCGCACATAACTTTACAATAGCTCTTTCAACGCAACAGGCATCAACTTCATAGTCTGATGAAAATGGCACTTCAAAGTCGGATCTTTTCGTCTCTACAAAAACAAGTCGTACCGGAAGAATTACAAAAAAATGGTACTAGTTAACAACTGTTTCTTTCTTCGCACTAACATAGTTTGCCATGTGTGAAATAATTGTGTTTTAATGACAAAAAGAATACTTTCAAGACGATATTCACATTTAAGTAACAAATGTACTTCAAGGGCCCTAATCGACGCTGGTTCTTCAAATAAATATCTGGTGCGTTGCAACACACAACTTTCCTTAACTCTACGTCAATTCACTTTCTATATGGCTTTGTTTACTTAACCAATTCATTTTAACTTGGTCAAACAACACTTTACGGCAGCAGAAAGCGGTAGCACTAACAGTTCCGGAATTTATTGTGCTGCTCGTACTCATCCTAGAACCATTACTAATGTTAAATAATTAATTAATGCTTCCAGGGACAGTGGAAGAGAGGGCCCTATGGCCTTAACTGCCCCTGGTTAATGTAAATAAAATCATTTCAATCAATCTCTCTCTCTCTCTCTCTCTCTCTCTCTCGTTTCAAAATGTCCATGTATCTGGCACAACACCAGTTTGAGTTTCACCACATCCACCTAATTCAAATACCCAGGGACAGAACCTCTGCCTACTGGCGTTAATTTCACACAAACGCAGGTAGAACGCACATAGCACAACATTTTCTATCAAAACTACAATCAGTGAAACGGGACACCCACAAAGGTGGGTCGTTGCTGTTTAGGGCCATAAGTTGTCTATTGTACTAAGGCAGAATTGTGGTTTCTTATCATTTACAGGGGCGAAGTAAGGGTTTTGTGGCCTTATCTCCCTGGTAAATAGATAAACCCGTAATCAATCAAAATCAAATCTCTCTCTCGCCTTTTCCTTCCAAGCCTACTCACCTGATGAAGGGCAGTTACACGCAATAAAATGAGAAATAAATTCAACATTCAGTCCCCATCGTACGGCATCGGTTCGGGGAAGTTATGTGATTCATCGCGTTGGATATTTAATAACGGGGGGGGGGGGGACTGAGTGAAGTAAAAACGAGGCGGACGAGAATAAAAGCGTGTAGTGTCGAAACTGAAAAACAAGGCATCGGATAGTTGAAATGGGTCGCCAACCAAATTGAAAGCCATAAAGCCGAAGGGTTTCCCTCGAAAGGTACGGGCGAATGGGGCACCGCTAGAGAACGAAATAACAATATTAATGAACCCTTTCCACCCAACATCCTCCATAATAAAACCCGGAGCATTCGGTCGTACCTGGTCTCTTCACCGCAGAATATTGTCGCTCCTTGGACTTGGCTCTACCCTCCCTCGCGTTATTGCTTTAATTGCGGCTTGAATTGTGTGTATTGGAATGAAAACCTCTCGCGGGCTTCAACTGCTCTCACCTGGGTTCACCATACCATCGAATCCCTCGTCTTTATTAGAAGCTTATAAAATTTTGAACTCCATTTAACGGGTCGATACTTTAAAACAGTGAGAGAGGATTTTTCTGGTTGCGGGGAAAATAGAGAGGAAGCCGTTTGAATCGGTCATTGTTTCCAGTAATCTTTTGTCCTTTGCACAATGACCCGTTCGTTAACTGTCCTCAGCGAATTATCGCTCGTATTCCGAGACATCACACTGCCACGATAGAACTGTTGTGTGGGAGGGGGGGGGGCTCGTTACAAAAAAATATTGGAAAACGTGAAAAGTAGGTGGCGAATTGAACAGATAAATATGCCAATCGAGAAAAACACATTTGGTGCCACGCACGACCTTTCTCAGCCCCGCTGTCATCAGTATTTTTATCGCTCTGCCAACTATTCAATCTATTTGCCACTCAGTTTACGATCGTACATGATCTTGATGAAAAATTCATGTTAATAAAGGTTGCGCTTAATGTTCCAGAATTTTCCACCACTTATGTCACGATTTTCATCAAGTTACCAGCATACCGCTAATTAATTCATGGGAACATCTACTAGACGAGATTAGGAAAGCAAGTTACGTAATTAGCGGGTAAGAACATGGTTGTGCTTTCTGTAAATCATTAGTCGGAAAAACACCATTTGAGAAATTCGCCTGTCCATGAACGAGATGGGGACAGAACGGCTTGAGTTGATATTTAAGAATGAAATACATTCGAAACTCCAAAAGATGGGTTTAAAGCAAGATCGATTCACTAGCATAGTTATCAAAACAATAAATAATTTGTTTTCGATTTCGACAATGTTTTTTGCGTGTACACATCCGAACGATTTAACGAAACCCTGAAATTTCCACCCGCAGGGAAATTACGAGCATTTCCAGCATTACAACCCACCAATCTCCCGAACAGATTGTGCGACATGACCTCGTGCATTAAATTCCATGGCATTCAATCACCACAATACCATTTACCTATTGTTTACTGATTTACCTATTGATTTAATATAAGTTAGGGCTATCAATGGACAACTATTATATATTCTTTGATGCAATAAAGTTAAAATAAAAATAATAACTAAACAATTTGTCAGGAGTAGCGTATTGGCACATCAGAAAGTTGAAAAAGGTTTGTCTTGCCCAGTACGACTACACTCAGTAAACCAGGGTTTGAAGTCGTATTTTACTTTCCGCTAACCCAAAGGGAAAGGAAAGTGTAGTAATTGTGTAAAAAAAAATTGGATTTTCTTCAGATCTTTACATTTTGAGGCCTACTGAGTCCAAAAAACCTAATTTAGGGGCATGGTCCGTGTGTGTGTCTGTCGTTCGATTTTGATTAAACTTTAAAATTATCTTCTAATAACCAATACCTAACTTTTCTTCTCCATACATAACTCCATGAAAATACGGTGAACGGAGATATAAGCCTATGAAGCAAAAATAGGTTTTCTACGCTTTTTTGGCAAAACGGCTTCAACGATTATCACCAAACTTTCAAGATGTTTTCGAATAGTTAATACCTACATATTGTTCTCGATTAATGTTCCTCCGACAGTCCATTGAACAGAGGTGAAGATCAAAATGTGTCGAAAATAACGTTTTTTCGAACATTTCCGTAAATTCCAGGGTAACTTCTTCACTAGATGTGATCAATCTTAATGGAGTGTCTTTTAGTTACCCATAGCCACAGTTAATCTATAATTATTTCTGTATATAAGTTATATACTCTGCACTTCGTAAGTCTGCTGACACAGCATCTAAACATAATAAAAGCTCGCCCTGAACGCTCGGCTCCCCAGTTGTCGGTTTGCCTTCGTGTGTTGCGGCTGTTTTGTTGTCTCTCTGACGAATTTGTTTCTCTTCTCCAAGCGTTGAATTCGAAATTATTGAGAGTGTTGTAATTTTGAAGAATAAATAACTTTTTAAAAACATCAATTTCGGGTCCGAAGAAATATCTTATATATGGTGAACGGAGACATAAGTCAAGTTAACTCAGAAAAGGAAATTTGTCGAATATTAATTTATCTGTATTCCAATTTTCTCAAAAACGGCTCGAACGATTTCGATCAAACTGACGGAGTAGTCTCAGCTAACTAGTCCCTACATTTTGTTCTATATAAATGTTCCTGTAAAAGTGCGTTGAACGAAGATATAGCGCCCGCCTCTATAGGTGGTGTTCGAACTTAAAGACATTGCAGAAAGTTGGGTGTTGCTACGCACCGCTCTTTTCCTTTTAAACTCCGCTGAAATGTTACTAGAATGTTTTTAAAAAATATCGGGTGCGTTGCAACACACACCTTTCCTTAGCTCTACGTCAATTCACTCGGGTACACGGCTTGTTTTCTACTTACTCAATTCATTTATCGCTCAGTTAATTTGAACTTGGTCAAACAACGCTTTACGGCAGCACGAAGCGGTAGCGCTTGCAGTTCCGGAATTTTAGGGCTGCTCATACCCGAACCATTATCGAACAATTCTCCTCTAATTCCACAACTGTGAACTGAAATATTCAAAGGTGGTCGCATTATAATGAGCGGCAGGTCAATAAATTCAAGGACTTGAGGGCGTTAAGTTGTTTTAAATGTTCATATGAACTTAGTAATAGAAATAGACTGGATTACTACGTGTTAGATAGAATTTACGTGGGGCCAAGGAAGTTATGCGTAGCTTAACACCAGATATTTTCGTTGCAGTAGACCTCAAGACTCAAATATTTGAAAAAAACTCAACTTTATTATTCGTACGGCTTCAATACTTCCCATGCCCATTGTGTGAGCGGAAAGCAAACATCTTTCCATTTCACGAAAAACGAAAATCCATCAAATCAGACTCGTATTTAGCTGTCGCATTGTGTCTTTTTGTGTGACTCCGACGAACTGGAGGGCACACCAACGGCTTGGAGCAGACGGCATTGCTCTGTCACATCGCTACGGTTGATCCCGTTCAAGACCACAATCTCAGCCGCTAGCATATTGTACCGGGATCGTAATAAATTGTTAGTTCACACATTTGGGGCAGTGGTTCCTATCAAATCGAGTTCGAATTGGGCTATTTTCGAGATGTGTAAGGACTCACCACTGAAGTCTTCAAACTGACGAAACGTTCCCGGCGGGAGTGCGTAGGTTTGAAGAAAACGCCGGAATATCTTGCCGCACATTGAGTAAAGGTGTGTGGAACACGAAACGAAAATTCACCGACCAATACTACTAGTACTTCATTTTGGTGAATCGTGGAATCACATCGGTTTTACGAGAAACGGAATTTTTGTCGCGGAACGCGAAACACGACCGCGAGCTGGTGTCACCAAACTTTTCAAACGACATTTAATTGATAAATTTGAATTTTCAGTAATTAAATCGGGTTTCTCCAAGGTCGTTTCAAATTATTAAACGATCAGAATGACCAAATATACGATGAAATTTACAAGCCATTTCAAGACTGGGCATTGTCCTAATCAACGTGTTACCAACCACTATATCCACTATAGCCTATGTTTGCTTAAATCCGCGATAGTTGGAGTTCACGAGCGTAATAGAACAAGTTTGTCTGACAGACATAATTGACTTGATTTTTGCGAAACACATTTTTCAAGGGCTCCAAAAAACGCTTTTTGTCAAAATATTGCTCAAATGCAATATTTAGCTTAAGTTACTACGGAACGTTAAAATAACAGTACGAGAAAAATCGACTCAAAACTAACTATAGTTACCATAGTGATCAAAACGCAAAATCTGCTTTTTCTCAAAAACATCTACAACGATTGTGGGGGGTGGAGGTGCAAAACAAATTGCCGACCAAACACATACGTAAATGTAATAATAATAAATCAAAATGTTTGAATAATAAATCAAAAGCATGTTGATAGTCTCACGAACCTCCTGTACAGTGTTGGTAACTAAATCAAGGTTGTGGTACAAGTAGGAGCAACTCAATGCATTCAGTTTAATTGGTTCACTAACCAAATGACGACATTTCGTTGCAGAATCATATTATCACGAACTATTCATATGAAATAATAACCTTCTCCTTTCTTTGAGCTGCCGAGCAAAATCACGTATTCTCGGTTAGCCTTTCGTCCCTTTCAATTCATACAAATTGAGAAGCAGTTTAAAAAACAGAGTAAACAATAAATTGTCTATATTTCTACGGAAATAATGAGCACAATTGTTAAATCGATTTCGACGGTTAGGTCATCATCAGTAACAAACATGAACTGAAGGTACCTCATAGAAAGAACATCTTATATAGTTAGGTGAACGGAGATATTGAACCCTATAGGCTCAGAAAGGGGACGGGGCAGGGGAAACCAGAGCAGTAACTTCGGAAAAACCCGATGTCAATCAACTCATGACAATGGTGGAGGGAAAATCCAAGCTATTGTAAAAATGAACCTATTAGTGGTGAAATGTTTTGAGGGATTACCTCATTTAGAAACTTCCCACACCTTCCTATATCCTTTTAACAATTTCGAACTTTTCCAGAACATCCAACAAACCTCCTTTTGGGCAAAAGTGAAGAAATTCTATATACTGCTTATTTGTTAGATCAAAACTAAAGTCATGATTAGATTCACTCAGATGACTTGCAAACGCAGAATCACCTTTGTTATCCCTAAAATCCTTTTCATGCTCTTTCATTCGTTCCCTAAATTTCCTACGAGTTTGACCACAATCCTGGACGTTAATTTTATCCTTAACAGAACCCAATAAAGCTTTAAGACTATTTTTATTTCTAAAACCTACTTTGAAATTTCTAGATGATAGAATTTTGCCAAGTTTATCCGAAATTTTCCCATAGTAAGGTATTCCTATCGATTTTTTCTCTCCTACCACATTTCCCCTCACTAAATTTGAGACCCCTTCCCTACTTTTTTCCCTAAGAACCCTATTCCAAATAAAGTCGATGAGCTCTCCTCCATATCCATTACTCACTGCTATGCTTTTAATGACTGATTTTTCTTTTAATAAATTTTAACTATTCATTGGTATAGGCATCCATCCATATAATTATATCGAAAAACAAATTTTTGGAAAATGTAAATCAAACAGCCTCTTGTATTGGTATAGGCATGTGGATGATATCATAATCTTATGGACAGGGACCGAAAGACAATTAAATTCCTTTCATGAAAAAATTAATAAACTAGATTTTTTTAGAAGAGGATAGTAATTACTTTTGCAGAGTACTTAATTGGGTAAAAACTTTTAAAAATAGTAGCAAACGAAACGGCAAAGTTGAAATTCCGGAGTGACCCCCGTGTATCTAATGAGCGTTTTTAAACGCTCACCCTATAGGTATTGGATTGGACTACTACACACATTTTTTTAATCATTCTAGTAACCTTTCAGCGGAGTTTATAAGAAAAAAATCGCGCTAAATTGATTTTAGTCGAAATGCATGGTAGTTATTGAGCTGCTCTCGTAATTTTTTCCAAAGATTTTTTGGAGGAAGGAATTTTAGGGAATTTTCATCTCATCAGGAGCTCTGTATAAAAAGTTTAACCAAAATCGTTAGAGCCATTTTCGGCAAAAAAAAGTTGGTATTTTGATCACTATGATGACTATAGTTAGTTTGGGCGGATTTTGCTCATTATAATGAGGTGACCTGCGGGATTTATATCAAGTTTGAGGTGATTAAGTTCAGCTTTTTTCTCTAAAAACCGTTCACAGACTCACACAGATCGATTTTTCGGGCCCAGTAGGATCTGAACCGTAAAGGTCCGAAGAGAAACCAACTTTTTTTTAACGATCAGTATACAAAAAATAAAATAAAATCGATGATCTGATACCTGATGCCTTTTAGATAATAATAGAATGGGGGTTGGAAAGAAAATAAACTCAGAAACTTTTGAAAGAAAACATCTAAAGGAACATTTCAGGCGAACATAACTCTGTAGCGTACTAATCACTCGAGACGAAGTTGTGGAAACCCATTTCAATAATAAAACGAAGAAAGAACAATTGTCTGATTTCCAGTGACCAACTTAAATCGATTTCGACGGTCAAGCCATCATCATGCGTGTGATCCATTCTTGTTACTGACGATGACTTAATCGTCGAAATGGATCTAAGTTTGTAACTCAAATATAGTGGAAATAGGACAGCTGTTCTTTCTCCGTTGTTGTTTTTTGTGCGCCAGTACGAAGGAGAAATACTCCTTCACAACTAATAAACTACTTCTTTCATCGATAATTTTGGTAAATACAGCAATTTTGTCGGTTGATTTGCAGGAGCGAATGTCGCCCGAGTTGACGCGAAGTGAATACAACGCGAGTTGAACGCGAACTGAGGCGAGCTCGGGAGGACTGCTGGGACAAAGTGAGAGATAACGAGGAGCAAACGGCGACAAGATTCGACTTGCTCCACGACCGCGCGGCCCGTCGCATTCCTTTCTCCTCCGATCTCCTAGAGAACGTTTGAAGCGGACCAACACAACTTTCTTCGCCCTCAATTAGGTTACCAAAATGCCAGCGGTAATCATCAAAATAATTTAGCGATTTACGGGAGTCCCCGCTCGCAGTCATTTGTGAGGTTTAGTTATTGAAAAACTTAGCTCTACAACAATTCGCTTTGTACATGGCTAATTCTATTTAATCAATTCATTTATCACTCGGTTAATTTGAACTTGGTCAAACAACGCTTTACGGCAGCAGAAAGCGGTAGCGCTTAAAGTTCCGGAATTTATTGTGCTGCTCGTAATCATTGCAGGACCATTATTGAGCAATTGGTACACAGATAATTAATGAGGCTGGAAACACGATTTTAAAAAAAGGATAGTAATCACTTTTGCAGAGTTATTGGGTAAAAACGGTTAGAACTGGTAGTAAGCGAAACGGCAGTAGTTGAAATTCAGGAATTTATGGAGTGACCCCCATGTGTCTCATGAGCGTTTTTAAACACTCACCCTTTAGGTATTGGATTGGACTACAATACCTTTTTTTTACATTCTACAAGAATTCCAGCGGAGTTTAAATGGAAAAAATTGCGCTAAAAATGCTTTTGGTCGAAAAGTTTGGTAATTTATTGTGCTGCTCTCGTCATTTTCCCACGAATGGGAATTTTATGGTATAATTGCCTTATTGAGGCCTATCAATATAAAAAATGTAATCAAAATCGTTAGAGCCATTTTTGAGAAAAAAAATTTGGTGTTTTGATTACTATGATAACTATAGTTAACTTTCGGTGGATTTTGTTCAAATCCTTATTTTGGCATCCCATGGCAACCTGTGGGCGAGATATCAAGTTTGAGTGGATTTGGTACGATGGTTCTCTCTAAAAATCGTTCACAGACACACATACACACAGACCATTTTCCCAAATAGTGTTTTTCGGACTCAGGGGGGTATGAAACGTAAAGATCTGAAGAGAACTCTTCTTCTTTGTAGAGCCAAGGAAAGTAAAAAGCGGTTTATGGAATACTCAACGTTGATTCGATATTTTAACGAAACTTAGGTAAAACATTTGGCGCGTTGCGACACACAACTTTCCACAACCCCCGTAAATAGCATGACTTATACGTACGAGCGCTATATCTTCGTTCAACGCATTTCTACAGGAATATTAATACAGAACCAAATGTAGGGACTAGTTAGTTGAAAGTACTGCGTAAGTTTAATTGAAATTGTTACTGTCGTTCCTGAAAAAATTTAAAAAACGGTAAATTAATATTCGATAAATCTTGTTCTCCGAGCTAAAATGGCGTACGTCTCCGTTCAGCAGATATATACAGAAGTAATTACGGAAAACGAAATGAGGGTATAGGTTGTTAGATGGAAATTTTCTACTCTGGAAATTATGAAACTGTTCAAAGGAATACTATTTTCGACAAATTTTGATTTTTACTTTCCGCTACCCGAAGAGAAGTATAGTAATTAGGTAAAAAAAAATTTGGGTTTTCTTCGGATCTTTACGTTTTGTGGCCTACTGAGTCCAAAAAACCTAATATCGTGGTCTGTAATTCGATTTGCGGGAGAACGGCTGATCCGATTGAGCTAGTTATTTTTTTGTTTTGTTCGTTATTTTTTGTAAACACCAAAATAAGGTTATGGACGATTTCGGCGATGGGAAGGGGGGGGGAACGAAAATGTACCAAAAACTAGGGTTTTTCGCATTTTTCTCGAAAACGGCTGTAACGATTTTGATTAACCTTCCAAATTATCTTTTGCTAATCAATACCTAACTTTTCTTCTCCATACATATCTCCATGAAAATACGGTGAACGGAGATACAGGCCTATGAAGCAAAAATAGGTTTTTTACGCTTTTTGGCAAAATGGTTTCAGCGAATTTCACCAAACTCTCAGGATGTTTTTAAATAGTTAATACCTAAATATTGTTCTCAATAAATGTTCCTCAGACTGTCCATTCAACAGAGATGAAAATCAAAATGTGTCAAAAACAACGTTTTTTCGAACATTTCCGTAAATTCCAGGGTAACTGCTTCACCAGATGTGATCAATCTTACAGAGTGTCTTTTACCCACCCATACCCACATTTCGTTCTCCATAATTATTTCTGTATAGGTATGTTGAACGGAGATATAAGCCAAGTTAACTCAGAAAAGGAGATTTCTCGAATATTTATTTATCGGTATTCCAATTTTCCAAACGGCTCTAACGATTTCGATGAAACTTACGGAGTACTCTCAGCTAACTAGTCGCTACATTTTGCTCTGTATAAATGTTCCTGTAAAAATGCGTTGAACGAAGATATAGCGCCCGCATATGTAGCTGGTATTCTAACTTAAGGGGGTGGCGGAAAGTTGTGTGTTGCTACGCACTGCTCGTTTATTTGGGTATTTTGCCCCAACCCCACAAGAGTTATTCACTGTAGTTTCTTCCCTAATCGTATATCTGCGTAACTGTATCCCATTTCGCGCTTAATTTGTCACGAATTAAACACGGGCCTCGAGTTACCGCAGTCCGAAAGCCGTAGACGTTGATTGCGGCTGACATCCGTCCCGCGTAAGAAATATCCACATATCCCCAAGTTCAAGGATTTTTCATAAGAAGGAACGTATTCCTGTTGCCTCACCGGCACTACAGATGAACAATGTCAATATTGCGTTTTCCCCGCAAATGGAACGGATTCAATTACACAGCCGAGATTGCTAGCTACTACGGACGAAGGGGCGTCGCAACCAGAATTAACTGGAACAGTGGACCAGGCCACTGGGGGGAAAAGCATTGTGTAAACCAACGACTGCCGACCTTGTTGAGGGTAATACTGTCGTAAGTACTCCAGTAACACGGTGCACCGCTACACCGATTCAACTTTTTTCAACAATATCAGGTACGACGGTTCACACGACTTTCCTCGGCCCCACGTTCGTTCAACTAACTTAATCTAGTTTGCACTCGGTTCATTCGAACTTAGTAAAACAACTTCACGTTCTTTGGAGAAACTGTAAGCAGTTTCCGGAATACATTGGGCGGCTGCTACTTACGTCACGACATACATTGAAGAACCGACCGAGTAATTAGAGACGATGGGAATTTAGAAGCAGAAACAAGCACTAAACCGATTTACTCCAAAATAGATGATAATTTATTGTACTGCTTCAGTCATGTTCGGACGAATCAAAACTTTATCCGCTACGTAAGTTAGAGCTGTCACAATAAATATAATCGAAATCTTTTCAGCCGTTTTTGAGAAGAAAATATCTAGTGCGACTCATCACATAACTTCCCTCAGCCCGACTCAGTGATTGTTATCGCTATGATCATTAATAAGCAACCAGTGCACAGGTAATTGATGCCACGGTCGACGATGTTTTAGAACGATCGTTTTACTTTTTTGGAATCATCGAGTAAAAACTGTGAGGAATAATACTAAATGAAACATATTTGGTGATTTCAGCCAAAATAAAGCGACATTAGTTTCAATTTTGGGATGTCTGTGCCTACGCCTAAACTCACACAGTGCAGATACCGTATTGGACTACAACTCCGACTGCTTTGGGACAGCTAGAGTCATATGAGAAATGCATTAAACTCTCATTTCGACTATCTCAACTCAATAAATTCCAGTAATTCGAGTTTCTAACGTCAAGCTACGCTCTACCAGGTTCGTATAAACTAGATGAAACACAGTTTTTATTAGTTGCTAGAAAGATCCCTGAATGCACTTGAGGCTGCGAAACATCGTATGATGCGTCATACTACATATTTACTCAGCCCGCCGGTGAGTTGGTATAATATTAACATTTGCAGTTTGTTTCCCAACCACAAGATCACTTGGAGAACCTAGAAAACTCATCGATTTCCACGTATGGTTCAGAAAATCTTTGAGATGTTTCGTAAATTGACGTTGGAATTAAGCTAGTGACTAGCCCTCGGGGGCGATTTTTTAAAGGGATAAATAAAGGCTCACTCGCTAGAGACTTATGCGACCCTCTAACCCCAAAATAAACACCTGTGAACCTTCCAGGAACGTAAAATATGTTCACCAAGTTTTGCTAACAGCTCAACTTCGGTGGTTAAAATGTTCCCGTTTGACAATTGAGGTTGTTGCCTCAAGTTGGTGAACTTTCAACCCCGCAGTCAGTTGATCGCTCAATCGTCGAGATGTCAGCAGTTCGGGTTTAGTTGGTGAACTGCTTCGAGAGCTGGGAATAAATTCTCCGAGGGTCTTTCGAGACTGAACGTGTCGATCTGACGTGGTCCCCTAGCTGCCCATCAACATCAACGACCAGCAAGTGGATGGTGTCAGAGTTTCAATTTCTAACACGGTGAAGCGGACTACGAGTATATCGTGGATCAAATACTGCAGCGATGTCGCAGGGGAACAATAATGCATAATAACCCCTCTCTTCACTCGATTTTGAAAGCACTAATATTTACAATAAATTTTAATAAGAGCATATTAGCAAATTGTTTCGGTTGCCCATTCAATTGAAATAAAGATAACATTTCGAGATAACGAAAATCGTTCGGAAATAAAGTTTACAAATTGGTGTACACATTGTTAAAAAGAAATTGAAGTCCTTCTACATATATCCATAACCTGAGCATTACTATAAGCTCTAAATACAATCATGTGCGAACACCAGATAAAAGCAATTGCCGCTATTTAAAACTGCATCGTGTCAAAAATGTTGGAGCTCGACTTGTCAAAATACTTACACTCCAATATTAATTCGCAGTTATCAACTCGTTTCGAGTTAAGATAATGAAAGTACCAAACCAGCAAAAACGAGCTGCACAATAAATTCCGGAACTGTAAGCGCTACCGCTTTTTGCTGCCGTAAAGCGTTGTTTGACCAAATTCAAATGAACTGAGTGATAAATTAATTGAGTAAGTGGAAAAAGCCATGTACCCGAGTGAATTGACGTAGAGCTAAGGAAAGTTGTGTGTTGCAACGCACCAGATTTTTTTTTAACATTCTAATAACATTTCAGCGGAGTTTGAAAGGAAAGACCCTGCAAATTATTACACAATGGTTTATTATTCTCATGAACGGCTTGAGCTAGTATTACTGATCCTAGACCCATTCCATTTGATTGAGCATCGAAAAATACTAGTAAACCGTACGAAACATGACCTGATTACAATGAGACTACGGATACTAAATATTCCCCCGGCGCCAGGCGCCCGTAAACGTCTGCAGTATATCACAGGTGTGCGGAGGAAGTGGCCTTAACCTTTCTCCGCCCCGTCGGGAAAAAAGTGTCGGGGAAATTGGGACGGGGACACGGCGTTGCAAGTCGAGCGGGGGTTGCGCGGTGAGCGGGCGGGTGGTTATAATGAGACGGGCGGGAGGGAGGGAGCACTAACGACGAAACGTTGACTTCTGCTGTAGTTCCTGCGAGTTCTTTCAATTAGTAGACTCTATCAATTACTGTAATTTCCCTATACGCAGTTGTACACGTCTGATATTCATTTCATTCGACCCAGGATGTAAAAATACCTTGAAAATGATACGAAACATGGCTTATTTACGATTATACTGCGTTTCGTTAATTGTTTTGACCATTTTTTGTCCATAACAACCATGTGCTTCGTCCGATCGGATTGCCGAGATGGCGGGCACAACTAGATACCAAATGAGATTTTTGTGAGAAAGAACGAATTTTTTACACCACGTTAAAGGCACAAAACGGCCCTGATGGCCGTCGAGGGACGGGGTCGGGGGACGGGGGACGGCGGGCAGACATTATCAAATTGTGAGGGGGGTATCAAATTTTATGGATAATTTTATGGTATAATTGCCTTATTAAGATCTATCAATATAAAAAATTTAATCAAAATCGTTAGAGCTATTTTGAAAAAAAAATGGTGTTTGAATCACTATCATAACTATAGTTAACTTTCGATGGATTTTTCTCATACCCTTATTTTGGCGTCCCATGGTGACCTGCACGCTATATATCAACTTTGAGGTGATTTGATTCGGTCGTTTTCTCTAAAAACCACTCTAAAATCTAATCTAATTTATTGTGCTGCTCTCGTCATCTTCTCACAAACATGAATTTTATGGTACAGTTGGCATATTAGGAGCTATCAATATAAAAAATTTAATCAAAATCGTTAGAGCTGTTTTTGATTTGGATCACTATGATAACTATAGTTAACGTTCGGTGGATTTTGCTCATATCCTTATTTTTGCGTCTCATGGTAACCGGCGGGCTAGATATCAAGTTTGAGGTGATTTGCTACGGTCGTTTTCCTTAAAAACCGTTCACAAGCACACATACACACACACAGACACTCTTTACAGAAGTTTTGAAGAGAAAAAGTAGATTTTGAGTCGATATTCGAACTGATTCTTAATCTCCATTACCTCTCAATTCCGTTCCCGCTCACACTTCATAAATAGAATGTTTCGGACTCGAAAGATTTAAAACGTGAAGGTCTGAAGAAAACTTACTCTCTACAATTTACCTTAGGTATTTTTATGCTCAGCTCAGCCCAAGCCGAAATGGTACGAAAGAGCCCTCCAC
The DNA here is from genome assembly GCA_020466155.1 of Pachypeltis micranthus. Classification (NCBI taxonomy): domain Eukaryota; kingdom Metazoa; phylum Arthropoda; class Insecta; order Hemiptera; family Miridae; genus Pachypeltis; species Pachypeltis micranthus. The sequence continues at coordinate 11,605,341 of CM035772.1, forward strand.
CTAATTGAACTTTAAGCACTGACCAGAGCTCCTTCGCTTTGGAGCTGTAGGAAACTATAAACGACTTATTACTTACTCTTTAACACATTCAGTTCTGCCGAGCACAAGGATTCATATTTCTGGAGCCGATACGTATTTTCCCACTTACGGTATCTTCGACGCCTGTGGACGTCCTTCCTTTATATCTCGTTAAACCCTTTTGCTCTATCGTGTAGCTCAAGTGAAAGTTTAACTAACCAGTACACTTCCTATCAATGCAGTTCTCTCTCACTCGTGTCATTCATCTACTAATTCTTCATCTAATTCAAGTCTATCTCTCCCTCTCTTGCACCAAATATTTGTTTCATCAAAAACGATTCAAACCGATTAGATCAAATGTTTTGCGCGAATAGTTATGAATGACACAGCCGTAACATCAAATTTCCAACTAGACGGTAACTACGTGAGGAGTACATTATCAACAATTTCTACGAAAAGCGAGTGCTTAGCAAAACTCGGGGTGCGGGCCCAATGGGCTAACTATCCGACTGATTTATATTGGTTACGAAATTCATAGAAGCGAGTTCGCACGTTTTTAATACAAACTACCATCGTTTCGTTCACGTTCTGTTCTCACTGTTCCCCTTACAACGGTACACACGAATTTTCCCACACGTGTCGCGTCAACAGTTCCATAAATTACCTAGGTATTCAATATAGAGTGGTTCAATAAATTCAGGGGTTTTCGGTTCGTGTCAACTGGTATTAAAGTGACGGGGGGGATTAATTCCGTTAACGCGATTCTCCTTGAAAAGCTGGAGGCTTTTGGTTTTTTTGGATCGTTACTTGCATGGCTGAGGAGCTATTTGCTGGGTCGTCGTCTGGTTGTCAGGCTGAGGGACGTGGTCTCTGATTCGTTCATTGCCTCATCGGGTGTGCCCCAGGGATCACATTTGGGCCCTTTACTATTTCTCATCTTCATTGATGACGTAAGTAAACTGTTTGAGGGGACTGTGAAACATCTGTTATTCGCTGATGATTTGAAGATTTCTTTGAAAGTGTTCTCAATGAGCGATTGTTTGGTTCTTCAGAATGCTCTTACAGCCTTGCATGGATGGGGTTTGAATAATGAGCTTAGACTGAATATTGATAAGTGCTCAGTGGTCACTTTCCGTCCAGATGTATCCAGCCTACAGCATGACTACTCGATAGGAGGGGCGTTGCTCCGGCGTGAAACCCTGGTGCAGGATCTCGGGGTTTTGATCGGTTCAGGTTTTACGTTTTCGGCCCATATTGGTGAAATATTCTCGGGAGCAATGAGAAAACTGTGCTTTCTCAAAAGAAATACGAGGGATTTCAAGGATCCAAACGCCCTTAAGATGCTATTCACCTCCCTTGTCCGTACACCTCTCGATTTTTCCTCCCCTGTGTGGTCACCGTGATATACCAGTGCCAAGAATACCTAGGAGCGTGTTCAGCGCCACTTCTTGCGCTATGTGTCCTATAGGAGAGGCGATAGTTGGGAGGAATTTCCCTACGCGGGGGCGCTCAGGAGGGAAGGCTCTTTGGAGAGTCGGCGACGTGAGGCGGACATGCTTCTCCTGCATCGGTTGACAGCGGGTCGACTGGATTGTCCGTATTTGCTTTCCAAGTTGAACTTCTACGCCCCCCCCCCCCCCATACGCTACCAGACTCCATCAGCCTTTTTATGTCTATACCTCTTCGACCAACTATCTCCGCAATAATCCCATGGCGCGCTTCCAGGATGACTTCAATAGGTTGTCACACGGTGTTTCGGGGGACCTACTGCTGTTGTCGAAAGACTCTTTTAGGTCCGAAATTCGACGGCTATTGTGATCTCCATTACTTGGCTCGGGATTGCTGCTGATTGATTTGTGCTATTTATTGTGGTTTATATTGTCCTACTTTTATTAATTTTTGTTTCTCACTGTCAAATTGGGCACATATGTATATGTTATAAACAAATAAATAAATTAATTAACGTATCCGTTTCTTATTATCTTGTCTGTCTGGTGAGATACTGTGAGCGAGCGTTTTCAATGTAAAGACATCATCGTCTGGCCTTAAAGTCTCACCAGCCAAAGAAGACGGACCCACCAAACAGGAACGTTAACATTAATACGTATCAATTAAGTGTAAACATATTATTAGTAACTGGTGAATGTACGCTGAGTTGAGGAAAGTGGTGAAATGCTCTGCACCTGACAGTTTTTGTAATTGGCACGAGTTTTGATTGGCAAAATGGGAAGTATCTGTGTGCGTCTGCGATTTCGTATTCTGCCAGTTTCACATTCCATCTCTCGTTCTGTTTCGACATCCGCTGACAACGTCGCGGAGTTAGCCGTGCAAACAGGCCCCATCCGAGTGTGAACAGCTTACAGCATCTTGCAATGGAAGGAATGAACGCCGAACTACACCGCGTATCCGAATATTTGTCCGCTGGCCGGAATTCGGTAGACATAAGATTGATATTACAAGTATGTGTAGTTGGAATATTTCGCCAATGGCTTACCCCTGATTATTAAAATGCCGTTATAATTTGTGTGGCGTAGTATCTTGGTATATAATCGTTGACGAGAGAAGGAAAAAATTCTTCTTCGCAAGGGGGAGCGAAAGGAATTTTTTTTTTCTCTCCCCCACTGGTCCTTTAACCACAACGAAGGACGGTAGTTACGGTTTCGTGCAATATTGATGACATTGAGACACGCTTGCGAGAAGGAAAATTGGAAATAACTGGCATCCACGCAAGAGCAACGCCTCCGACTTTTATAACATCCTTCGCCTAGCGAAAAGGGAACGCGAGTGTCGGTGGCGCACAGTTATTGGGAAAATCGAATAACCGGAGCTATTCGAGGAACCAATGATTTCGCCCTGGAACGGAAAATATTTCATTCCAAACGTACATAATTGATCAACCGTTCGCTCCTGGCGCGTTTTATTTTTGAGCTAACACTCGGAAACCTTCCAATTTGAAAAATGGCGGACCGCAACCAACAAAAAGTGCCACTACAATCTCAGGCATTGCAGTTAGAAGATTTATGCAATTTTCTTCACAGCCAACTGTCTTAATTGCGTAGCCGCCTGCCGAGATTCCGATTATTATGCGACGATTAACGAAAACGACGCTCTCAACTGTGAACAGTCGCGGATTTCATAATTTCCTCTAAACGGCTTTCAACCATACTCTTCAATTGTGGGACGAAAAAAAGGCACAAAAAATGACTTCTTTCGATCTCGAAGTTCGCGTTTCAAAAGCGTCCGCATTATGAAACAAAACAACATTTGTCAGCCCTCACGTACGTTCAGTGACTTTAATCGCGATAGCAACGAATTAGTACAGTTCACTGGATTTATATTTTCTGCCCCGTGCTGAACAAGAACATGTTTCGGCTATCCCACAAAGGTTCAGGGAATTTCGGCGGCGACTGAGTTAAGTTATAAACGATTCCCCAAGTGCGTCGGCCCATAACTGAGACGGGAAAATTCATTAATGAAAAACATTTTTTTCAGCCGATTACATAACTTTCCTTTCTACTTTGTAGAGCCAAGGAAAGTAAAAAAGGGTTGACTGACTGAGGTGTTGGTGGCTGTCAGTTCTGGAAGTTTGGACAAGCTCTTTGGGAACATGGCGCTCCTCCTGATTTTACTTTCCGGTACCCAAAGGGAAATGAAAGTGTTGTAATCGTGACAAAAAATTTGAATTTTCTTCAGATCTTTACGTTTTGAGGCCTAGTGAGTCTAAAAAACCTAATTTCGGCGCGTTGTTTTTGTGTGTTTGTGTCTGTTGACACCAAAAATATGGGCGATTTCAATTCCATGAAAACGGAGATACAGGCCTATGAAGCAAAAATAGGTTTTTTACGCTTTTTGGCAAAACGGCTTCAACGATTTTCACCATACTCTCAGGATGTTTTAGAATAATTAATACTTATATATTGTCCTCAATAAATGTTCCTCTGACAGTCCATTGAGCAGAGATACTAGTCAACATGTGTCGAAAATAAGGTTTTTTTTCGAACATTTCCGTAAATTCTGGGGTAACTGCTTCACCAGATTTGATCAAACTTTCAGAGTGTCTTTTAGTTACACATACCCACATTTCGTTCTTCATAATTATTTCTGTATGTATTTGTTGAACGAAGATATAAACCAAGTTAACTGTGAAAAGGAGATTTGTCGAATATTTATTTATCGGTATTCCAATGTTCTCAAAAATGGCTCCAACGAAATACATGTATATCATTTGTATACGTGACAAAACACGCATAAACATTCCCATCGACTGGAACGGAGTTGGAACACGTTCTTACCCTGTTCGTGTTGCGTGTGCAAGAAAACAGGGCAGGAAAACCCCCCAGTTTAACTTCTTGAAGAGAAAAATAAATACCCAACCGGCAATATGTTTTGGCGTCCACAGGTGAGAGGCGGGTTTCAGCCTGAACTTCCAGTCCGTTTGCCACACTACGAGCAATTAGCAAGGCGGTTTTACTGTGACCGTTGTCTAGGGTAGCAAACTCACTGTCAATCCAAAGAAAGTACTAACCCGATCCCAGAGTGCTGCGCTGTGAATCACCAAGGCCTGCATCCACTGAAGCACTCCAAGTGATCGCTGCTCAGTTTCCCATTGAATTAGCCATTCAGTGCATGACGGAGAAATGGAGAGCGAAAAGTAAACTTTACCAGCTCTGGACAAATCTCTGTAATGACCTGTCCACCGAACGAAAACTGGTCGCCTTAGATGAATGGGCATTTGATAAATGGCAAGTGAATCCTCGTCAAAGGGACGTGACACGTACGAGTTTTTTCCCCAACATCCGTGAACGTCTTAGGAAAAAGGGATTTGAGCCAGACCTTACGGCACATGGCGACTTCAATCCGCAGCTCCACTTATTTTCCCTAAAAGGCTCGACCCAGCACGCCTTGCGGAGGAAACAAGAATCCACGCGCTGATGTAGTTCCTACGACAGTGAGCGATGGTTGTTGGAAGAGTAGCCAACTCTTTGAACTTTGAATGCTACTAAGCAAGCTTACTTAGATTGGCGAAAAAGGTGGCTACAATCGGCCTTGCCCCTTGAAACATGCCACAAGGAAATAGTTTGATCAAGCGGGGTTCAAACAGATTAAGAACTCCCACATAGCACGGATTCCTCAAGGTCGTACCTCCGCACGGTAACACATGGGCATCATCTCTCTAAACTGGCGACTGGCTAAATTACAAGCTGCCGTACCTACTGATCTGGGTTCTGAGGGTACTGAACGGCTACCTGTGTTCTCGTCCGCTAGAGCCACCATGACTGATATAGCTCTCATATGAGTGTTGAAGAACAATTATTTTGATAAGGAAACCGACCGGGGACCGACAGGAATACTTATACATCACGATCAAAACAATCATGCTCAGTCATTGCTCTACTCTGTCCTGCCCGTATAGTTTGAACCGGCCTTAATCGCGAGAATGAAACAAATTACCAATTCGCTCAATCGTCAGCTCGCTAAATATCACGGCTGAACGACTCCAAGCCAATTGAACAGTCCGGTGATTCAATTCAATTCACCCTCGGGAAAGAGTCAAGTGAATCGAACTAAGAGAATCAGCGTAGTTCAATTGGTATTGTTTCTGTACTAGTTCTAACTATCGCATTACGGTTCTGCGCACATCCTAGAGTCACATTATTGCATTTCCAGTGTGAAGTAATCATTCGGAATTCAACAACACGATCTATATTTAAACAACGTAGTTATGCCAGCAGTAAACTCCGTTGTATTAACCGCAACGGACGCTCGAAAGGATGGAAATGCGTGGAATTGAAGGCTCGTTCAGTCGCTGTGTTCTCTTTTGCCATCCTCATGCAGTACTTCCAGTATTACATTACACATTTTAGAATGTATGGGTGCAATGCAGAGATGAGGCGAAATCACACTCAGTTAACTAGGGCAGAAACGTGCTTTGCCACTCTATGCACTCGTGCTTTTGAAGACGTTTTGGCTCACTGCAACAGGGCTGTGCGCTGATATTCCGTATCTTGGGCGATGAGGACACTACGGGCTTTCACGAATTAGCACGCGCACATATCGAAGACCTCCTGATTATTAAATTAAATTTAATGGCAACTCCTGGTTTCCTTGTAGATATTTCGCTAAAAATTGGCACCGCAGTTGTGAAAATCCTAGAACCGTTCGTCGGTAAACATAAATATACTCGGCAAACAACGAAGCTTATTTGAGCTTTTCATATAACGAGGTATTTCATTAAAACAATCGCCCGGTGATTGAAGGTCGGGAGAGACATAGGTCCACCTGTGAAAAGCGTCCGAGCGGGACGACGCAGCAACCCGACCTTGGATCTTGCCAAGGCTATGGGGTCTAAGTGCCGTGAAATTATGTAAGTACGAATCTTCTCGGTCCGCCGGGCTTGTGAATACTTCACTCTTCGGATCAAACAATGTTCGACTCAAAGACGCGGACGGAGAGAAGAGTGAAGGTGTTGAATATTTGAAGAACGCCTTGTGGCCGGAGATGGAGAAACATTTTTTTTTCCTTAAAATTATTCCAGACGTTCCCTTCGGTACTTCTAAAGTTGGAAAATTTTTCTACGCCGTTGTGAATAGTTTAAAAGACGGACGTTTAAAACGAGATGTAACAAATCCTTCTTGGAAAATAATTGATGAAACTTCCAAGTAATTAAAAAAATTAAAACCATAATGCCGTGCTGGCTTTAAAGTAAAAGTACCTTCCAAAAATCCGGCATTTAAATAAAACATAATTAGACTCTTATTCTTAATTTTATAACGCTGAGTACACAGCACCAAAAAAGCGGAATCTGAATTGTAGGCACGTTCCATTACAACGTAATTCAGTGTAACGGTTAACGAAAATAACAAATTGCAAGTGTAAAAGTTCACTTTCGTTACAAGATCTAAATTGTAGCTTTCACCCGCAAAGGTTATATTGGAATGTTATCTATTGTTCATTATGTTTTAAATACTTGAAACCCCGTAGTCGCTCAACTAAAAAGTAATCTTTATGACAATAAATTTACCTTCAAAAAAGCTTTCAGATTAGAAACGGGATCGTTAAAAAGATTGAAATCAAGATTCAAGTTTGGAAAAACTGCAGTTCGGTGACGATTGATTTTGTAGTTAGTAGGTAATAATGGCACATCAACGAGTGGAGGAGGACGTGTCGACAGCCATGAGGCATAAAGATTGATTTTGGATAGACGAAACGCGATGGAAACCTGGTGGTCGAATGACTGTAATTGACCACGCAGGTAATTGTTGCCCGCACCAGTGGAAAGAAATGGCAATTACGTGCGCCGGATAACCAAGACATTTATTCCGCAGTACTGCAAACTATATGCAAACGAGCCTCATGAAACCTCCCACGTAAACGTACGTCACTCGTCGGCACTTTGAGACCGAATAGATATTCGACGCTCGGAGATGGATCTTTCCTTTCGCCGTATGAGTTATTCACATTATCGGTTTACTCAAGTAATCGTAATTTAAACAAAGGCAAGCAACCTTATTTTCGCGCTGTCGAAAAATCGCTAAGAAAAAAAGACCAGCCCAATCGGTCCATCTGTTTTCTGAAAGCGAACTTACAGACACGACCGCCAAAGGACTTGCGGCCTCGAGACGCGATGAAGTTCATTCTGCAGTAGTAGTAGCCAGGGAAGAGGGACTTGAACAAGAGGTACGTTGGCTTCATCTATTCTGCGCTTTTCTAACACATCTTTGGGCACAGCATAGCAGGGCTGCTGCAGTATGTAGATGTAGTAGGCGGACGGGTTAGAAGGCTCAGTCACTAGCAAGGACTGGGACTAGGCCTCTGGAACGATAAATATGACCACTTTCTTCTGACAGCCATGCTAATGCGTGTGGTGATGTGCTAAATTGTATCGGTCTGCACCAGGGAAGCGTTACCGTGGCAACGCTCTGCATCCAGGACCAAACGGACACATGAGGCTGTTGGCGAACAAGGTGGGGCTGACTTCAAAATCTTATTCGCTTATTCCAGAATGTTATTCTAATCAACGCAGGGGAAACTGGGATCATCACTAAAGCTGTAGTCTGGTGACTCGGTACAACGATTGACACTAAATTTAGCCACTGGACTGCAACTCCACCTGGCTGATGAGGAACATGAGAGGGAGCTGGTGGGGCTGAGAATGTAAGGCCCCTCGTTATCTGTGTGCGGGAGAAAGAGGGCTGATGAATGAGACATTTGGACAAACGCTCTCCAAGTGCAGCAGTAACAATCGCTGATGACTGCCTTCTAAAGGAGATCGTCACTGGAGGTGGCTTTCCTTGATGGGCTGAGTAACAAATTTCCTGAGCTAACCCCATGAAATGTGAAAAAAAAGATACTTTCTGGAGGCAGGTTACTGAGTAGAAAATGTATTCTTCATCAATACCAGGCGGGCCAAAGCCCGCCAGAAGCAATAGAAGAGCTCTGCAATGAAGCTTTTGGGCTTTGTGGAGAGCAGGAATGACAACAATGAAGAATTGTCCAGATCCTGCTCCACCACAAGCCGAAAGAGTAGAAGCATTACAACCCTAGAGCTAAGTGCTACGGCTCCACTTTGAAACTAAGCCCAAAATGCGATGCCATATCGAGGTTAGCGCGAGCCGTTGAAAAAATAAAAGTATGCCTTTTGATAAAACCCAGAGCTTTCAAAGTCATTTCCTGCAACTACCAAAATGCCGACCCATTCAACCTCCGAAGGCACCCAAGGAGTGCCAAAGCAGTGACGGAGTGCTTCGGCAGATTGAACAGCTGTGGACAGCCATTCCCCCAAGCGACGGACCATCATCCCCTAACTGCCCGAAACTTGAGCGACTGTGAAGAAGGGACTAAAAGAAGCGTACTAGAAATAAAACATCATCTTCCGCTGATTGGCTTGTGAATTTTGTTAAATTTGGAATAATTTGATCTGAGTCTACATAATGCTCGTATGTAGGCCGCCGAAGAATGTAGGCAACTCGACTTAGAGTAGACCTTCACAGCTGGAGCATTGGCAGTACAACACCAGGAAGACATTTCTAACACTTCTTGAACACGACTTCTCGGTGTCAACAACCACGGTTTTGAACTTAACTTGAACAACTTGAAAGCCCCTACAAAAGTAACGTTCGAGCGAGCAAAAAAAAACGGTTTTTTAACCGTCTGTGGCGGCTGATGCACATACAAGCTAGTTCGATATTTATTACGCACGCGTGTTTAATTAATGCACGGCGAATGTTTGCGTTTAATTACGATGTAAACCAACGTCGTGCCAATGAGTGATTGATGAGGTGCTTGACTCTCAATTGATGTTTATCTTGCAATGGACGCAATGGAGGAACGATGAGGGAGTGAAGAATGATGAGGTGGGGAAGGGCATCGCAGCGCAAGTTTCAATTAGCTAAGGAACTCATTTCAACTTTACTATACTCCAACTAACTTCAATAATATGAAGAACAAACATAAAAGCTGGCACGGCGACCACATAGCGCTTTTCCCCGGCGTCTCCAATTAATCGTCAAGAGCGAAGGTCATCAAGAGTCACAAAGCAGCTAATTAAGATCGCGATAGCTCAAGGCGACCCAATTCACGAATTATCTATAGAATCGTTCGTGAATTGCGAGGGTAAATAAAGCTGAGGAGATTGCACCAGGCCGCAGAATACGCCTGCGAGTGTTCGGAGGTTAACGCGTCTCCATCGCTGGGTGCCAACATCCTGATGAAATACTAGCAACTAATTCAACCAGTTTTTCACTCAGGCATATGAACGTAGAAACTAGTAAGATCTTTAATTTACCGAGTCGCCTCTACTGATGAGATGAGCTTTCCTGAGTTACAACGCAGGTATTAAAGCATGTCAACATGATTTTTACTCGTGGAATCGCTACACATTAGGAATGCAATTTTAGGAGGTTGAACGGTACCCCGTTAGATGGAGTCGAGCAATGCCCTTTAACATGTTGATTGTTAGTAGCATATAGTCCTAATTGACTCCGCTAAATGAAATCATTTAATCATTTAAAGCATTTAAAGGTTGAGTTGTTACACGTTGGGGCTACTATTTTTGGAGGTTGGACACTAATCCGCAAGATGGAAGCAACCAATACCTGATCGTCGTTCAAAATGACCCTGTCCGGCAACTGTGAGGACTTTTAACGGAATCCTCACACTACCTTTCCTAAATTTTGTTTGAATGCTGTAATGAATCTTGAAAACCAACATTTCTGCTGTCCCCTAGTGCGATGGACACGGAGCAACACTGAGAAACAATTTTTGAAGTTGATTAATTCACGATTACTTACATAATAATAATGCTATAATATTCAAACGAGCCCTACGAAACCTCCGACATTCACGTATTACAAGGCATTTACTGTGAAAAAGGAAATTAGACTGCACGCAACCCGAATTCGCTCGTCGACACTGAGGATATACAAGTTATACGCGAAAAACTGCGCTACAAAAGATTTTCGTCGAAGTAGATGGTAATTTATTGTTCTATTGTGGGCGGTTTTGGATAGATAAAACCCGAACTTTGGGGTTCACTGTTGTTCGGTTGTTAGTAAAATTTCTTTCGAGTTTCAACTGTTTTTCCGCTTCCTAAACTCCATACACACAAAACGTTTTGTCAAGTGGTGTTTCTCGTTCTATAAACCGATTAAAAAAATACGTCAATTCACTCAGGTGCATGGCTTTTTTTCTACTAATCAATTCATTTATCACTCAGTTAATTTGAGCTTGGTCAAACAACGCTTTACGGCAGCAGGAAGCGGTAGCGCTTACAGTTCCGGAATTTTAGGTCTGCTCGTTTTTAAACATTCTAGTAACATTTCTGCGTAGTTTAAAAGCAAAAAAACCGCGCTATAACCGGTTTTCGCAGACAATTTTGATCATTTATTGTGCTGCTCTCGTCATTTTCTCACGAACAAGAGTTTTATGGTATAGTTGCAATATTAGGAGCTATCAATATAAAAAATTTAATCAAAATCGTTCGAGCCATTTTTGAGAAAAAAAATATTTGGTGTTTTGATCACTATGATAACTATAGTTAACTTTCCGTGGATTTGGTTCCCATCCTTATTTTGGCGTCTCATGGTAACCTGCGGGCTAGGTATCAAGTTTGAGCTGATTTGATACGGTCGTTTTCTATAAAAATAGTTCACAGACACACACACACACAGACCATTTTCTCAAATAGTGTTTTTAGGACTCAGGAGGGTCTGAAACGTGAAGATCCGAAGAAAACTCAATTTTTTTTTCAGCCAATTACATAACTTTCCTTTCTACTTTGTAGAGCCAAGGAAAGTAACTAGATCGGATTAACAAATAAAGAGTGAAAATATCGATGAATGTGTAAGCGACTGAGGGAAGTTGAGTGATATGTTCCATCGAACTCAGATTACGAAAGCCCCGAGATGCCTACAGCATGTGCACCTTAGGAAAGTCGGAAGGGTGCTTCACCTTTGAGCACTTGACCAGCAATATTAGCCGGCTGTAGAGGGATGTTGACACTTTCTTCTTTGAAGGGTATAATAGAGACCGTAAGCCTCAGTGAAATCCAGAAGCACCATACGTCGAGCTCTGACGTGAGGAAGCCGCTAAAAGTATAACCGCAGATGTATAAAAGGCCCTTTAAACAGTTGCAGGGCATGTTATTCTTATTGGAAGCTCCTCCCCCTAAAGACTCCATGAAAAGGATAAAAGGTTTGACGGTAGAGGGGATTCTTTTTGAAATCCCCCTCCTCCCCACCAGCATCCACTACTCACTTTTGTCTCTTCCGCACACCAGCCCTTCATCATCAAAACGGGGCCAGCTTTAATTATGCCGGATTTGTTGGAGAGTTTTCATACCTTGGGGTTGGATCTCCATCACAAAAGTGGAGAAAAGAGCTGTTTGAAAAAGCCTCGCAGTTCCCCTTTGCCACCGCTCGGCTTGTTAAAATCCTGGTAATTACGTATGAAACCCGGTGGGCTCATTGAAAATTTCTGAATTCGGATCCGAGCAGTTTCATTTTTCAATCTTTTGTTTAAAGGAGCGTTCGTTTTACTTTAATTCCCTTGTAACTTTTTCCTCGAGGAAAAACGGAACGAGCAACTAGGAACGCAAACGAGCGCCGTAAAGTTGCTTCATATCACCAGTTGCATTCAATTTTTAACCGTTTCTAACTTCACTGAGCGTGAATTGTAAGAGTAAAACATATTGAAAAGCGCTACGTGCGTGCATCAAAGAGATCACTACATTAATACACCAATCTGACGAAATATCAATATACGGCTTGCTACTCGTTTCAAGCAGATATAACCACAACATTAAAGCAGAGGAAAATATATGCTGCGACGCATCACACAACATTCCTGAGCCCTGCGATTCTGATGGCTCTAACGACTAATCTAATTAATGTTTCACTCACTTTGCATGAACCTCAACACACATAAATATTGGCGCTTAATGTTATTGAGGTACGCTGCTATTTATTGAGGTGCTCCTACACATACCACAACCTTTATTGAGTGATAAGTCAATAGGAGGTGGTGAAACTGTAAGAAGATTTTGATGAGACTTAGTTTTATGTTTTAGAATTATCGGGAAAAATGAGAAATGGTAGTAAATTAAACGGCCCATAACATGCCCTACGGCAGCACTGGAGGTCTTGTTAGATTTGACCCAAACTGCATGTTACCCTTTCGGATACTCATTAATGAGCGATCCAGGTGGGAAGGGGTAGTTGACGCTTTTGAAGCAAGGACCCTGGTATACTACTCTGATGGCTCGGTGCAGAATGGCCTTGCGGGAGCAGCCATCTTTGGGCCGAGAATGAGAACATCGATCTCATTGGGGCTTCGGTGACAGTCTGTGTACAGCGGCTGCTGCAGAGGAGAAAGAAGTGGCAGAGGGCCTTAGCCTCATACTGTCTTAAATTGTGGCAGGTGTGGAAGTGTCTGACTGGACTGGAAGCCCTGGCCGAGGACAACAGTGTAACTTTGTGATGGATGCCAGCGCATCAGGGTATGGAATGGGATGATGGGCTGTCAAAGAAGGAGTCGGCGCAGATCATTGTCGGCCCTGAGCCCTTTGTTGGGACTACCAGGAGCCACCTACGTAGAGAAGATGGCAAGTGGGAGAATAGGTGCAGGGTTGCCCGGCCTTAGGCAGTCAAAACTCTTCATCCGACTCTCCAAAGGGAGGGTCAAGGAAGTGCTTGCACTTGGGAGGAAGGATATGAGGATAATATGTGGCCTGTTCACAAGTCACTGTCCGCAGAGGTACCATCTTGCAAATATTGGCAAGAGCGAGGTACAGGTATCCAGGTTCTGCGAGGTGGGGCTAGAGACGGCAGAGCATGTGTTGTGTGTATGCAATGAACTCGCGGCCAGAAGAGGTGGCAAATGCAGAACTTGCGGATGTCCTCCGCTTTGTGCGGTGGTGGTGGGGGGGGGGGGGGCTAGGTGACGTCACACCAACTGAGACCAGTGCCGTGGGGCCTGGTGGTGGTGCAGGGGGGCCATGATCTGAGGAAAAAACGAAAGTTAAACGGCCGTGGTTGGAAGTAGAGTAATCCCCGCTGTTGCTTTTAATCACCTTATGAACGTTATTAAACTATCACACACTATCACTGTGTATGTAAAAACCGGGAGTAATAAGGATAAAAAACTAAAACTGTGTTTGATAACTTACCGCCCTCATCTTTTTCCCAAGAACAAAAATTTCTGCCCACACAAAATTTAATCAAAACCATCAAAACCGCAAAGTGAATAAAATCAATTTCATTTTATCCGCATCTTTACGTTTCTAGGGCTTCCAAGCCCAAACTATCAAATTTGATAAAATGATTTGAATCAGTGTGTGATCACGGGAGAAAACCGAATCCTCTATATCGCTGAACGAAATCTCCAGTGTCATTTTTGGAAAAATAGGTCCTCTTTTCATAAGATAAGTACTGCGGTTCGTTCTTACGTTTACTTTCCCTGTCCCTACCGAGTAGAAAGGAAAACTCTGCTAAAAAAAGTTTTTCATCAGTTTCCTTCAGATGTTGATGTTTTAAGGGCTTCTTAAGTCCGAAAATGGCCTGCGTCTGCATTTTTGAGCGCGATTGAGAGAAAAAACTCTAGCCAAACGTACTAAAATTTTGATATTTAGCCTACATACTTAAATAAGTCGCAAAAATAAGGGTATGAGCGAAATAGCCCCGAAACTATCTAATCATAGTGATCAAGACGCCAAATTTGTTTCCCCCTAAAAACGGCAGGAATGATTTCGATTACCTTGTTTGTACGAACAACTCCAAACCCCACAATACCACAAAATTCACATTCGTGGAAAAATGACGAGAGCAGCACAATAAATGATCAAAGGGGCTGCCGTGATGAGTTTCGTGAAGAAGGATCGTCATAGGTTGGTCACTTAGCGTAACGATTCAACGTCCAGATATCGTCGAATCAATTTGGTTTCATGCTAGATAGCAGTACAGCAGGGGGGTATGAAAAGGATACAGGACTTGAGGGATAGCGGGTTCTAGAAATATGTGGCTGAACTCGCCAGGGGCTTCGAGTAAAACGAAAACCCAGTGTGAAGTGGGTTTCCAGAGGGTAAAATGAAACAAAAACAAAAACACTTATTCCAACAGAATCTTTTTACCTTATAAATCCTGCTCACCCCATGACCCTAGCATTATCAGAAAAATCATTGTAGTACTCCAATAAAGTACTTAGATAATAAGCGCTAATAACTTTTATAAAATAATTAGGAGCAACCACAGAAAATCAGGAATTCAAACCACCGTCGTTTCATTCACTATCATTTCTCAGTTTTTACCCAATAATTCCGAAACAGTAAACAAGTCCTTTTCAGACAACTGAAGCTGAGAAACAACTATGCACAGATCATTCAGTAATGATCGTGGCAAGTGGGAGCAACTTAATAAATTTCAGAATATTGAGCACTACCAGTTTCAAGAGTAGATAAAAATAGACGGTACTGCGCTTCATTTGATGGGAAATTGGTACTTCTTTTGTAAAGAAATTATTCCAACATTACAAATACGGGAAATGATTCATACCAGAGTGTGTTATAATTTCAATGCAGCTCGTTCTTATATTTTGATGATTGATAAACACGAGTTCCCCAACATAATTAATTATTAATAGTACTATCGGCGCACGAATATACGATAGTAATGATTCCGGTTTAAAAATGATTTCGTGTTTCGTCGAAACAAAATATTCAAACCCGCACGTTTCTCATTCAGTTCAGGCGTTTTATTCTTGTGTCCCCCCCCCCCCCCAATAGCACAAACACGCACACACGAGTTCAACTCAATCAAAGCCTCGTGTCAGCTCAGACCGCTCGGTTGTATTCGTTCTAATGAACCGGCAGCGGTCACTTCACTCCAAAACAATGTCAATTTCTTTCAATCGAGTCGGCTGCTAGAAAACCATCGCTGGGCTGAATTAATGTTGCATTTCCTGCTGTGCGCTCCTGCGATCGATGGGCGGTCACACGATCTTCTTTATTTTTCATTTAAGCGCATTTTCAAACCACTTTTGCAAACAAGTTAGAAACCACAGTTGTTTGCAACCCGGAATTACGTGGAATGTCCTTAACTATTTTATAGCCGTCAACTTGTTTCGTGCACGTAGCTCATTGGACTGCCTGCTCGATTTGTGTGAGAACGCTATTGACACAAATATCATCTGCACCGCGTCACACAACTTTCCTTAGCTCTACATAAATTCATAGATTTTCATTTCTTTTGTTACTAATTCAATTTATTTTTCACTCAGTTCATTTGAAGTTGAAAACATAACTTCGCGGCAACAGAAAGACGCTTAGCGGCCAGCTACGCTCACAGTTCCAGAATTTATTGAGCTGCTCATACTCATGCCCCGACCATTATTGAGCAGTTGGTACTCAGACAATTGATGAGGCTGTGAACTGTAAGCGCTAATACAATTTACAATAATTTTTTGAGAAGGATAATACCACTTTTCTAGAGTTATCTGGAGTTTATGGGGGAGCTCCTATATATCTTACGAGCGTTATCAAACCCTCGTCATAAAGGTACTTCATTGGACCACCGCGCGATTTTTTCTGAAGATCCCAGTAACATTGAAAAGAAAATCCTGCGCTAAAATCAATTTTTATCAAATGTTTGGTAATTTATTAAGCTGCTTTCGTCATTTTCCCACAAATGATAATTATATGGTATTCTTGTGTCAACAGCTCAAACTTGAAATGTAGCCCGGATGTTATCATGGGACGCCAAAATAAGGGTATGAGCAAAATCCACCGAAAGTGAAC
Organism: Pachypeltis micranthus; assembly: GCA_020466155.1. NCBI lineage: Eukaryota > Metazoa > Arthropoda > Insecta > Hemiptera > Miridae > Pachypeltis > Pachypeltis micranthus. The sequence continues at coordinate 11,621,644 of CM035772.1, forward strand.
TATAGTATCATAGTGATCAAAACACAAATTTTTTTCTCAAAAACGATTTTGATTAAATTTGTTGTATTGATAGCTCTTAATAAGGCAATTATATCATAAAATTCCCATTCGCGGGACAATGACGAGAGCAGCACAATAAATTACCAATATTTTCGATGTAATCGATTTTAGGGTGGTTTTTAGAGAAAACGACCAAACCAAATCAACTCAAACTTGATATCTAGCCCGCAGGTTACCATGGGGCGCCAAAATAAGGGTATGAACAAAATCCACCGAAAGTTGACTATAGTTATCATAGTGATCGAAACACCAAATATTTGTTTTCTCAAAAACGACTCTTACGATTTTGATTACATTTTTCACATTGATTGCTCCCAATAAGGAAACTATACCGTGAAATTTCTATTCGTATTTTCGGACTCAGGAGGGCCTGAAACGTAATGATCTGAAGAGAACTCAAATTTTTTTCTGCGGCCGATTACATAACTTTCCTTTCTACTTTGTAGAGCCAAGGAAAATAGAAAGCCATGTAGAAAATGAATTGACTTAGAGCTAAGGAAAGTTGTGTGTTGCAACGCACCATCATTACTTTTCAAACATTTCGACGAAAAACGATTTTAGCGCAGTTTTACTCCCATACAACTTCGTTCAAACGTTACTAGAATCTTCACAAAAATGTATGTGATAGTCCGATCGAGTACCTATACTTATATAGGAGCTACTCCAGAAATTCCGGAATTTCAACCACTTCTGTTTCGCTTGCTGCTATTACTTAAAGCTCGTGCCCAATTTTTTTGAAACATTGATGATAACCGTTCTTCAAAAAAACATGTTTCCACTCTTATCAATTTTCTGTGATTGCTCAATAATGGTCGTGGCACAAGTAAGGGTACCACAATAGCCAACGTGAAGAGTCGGTTGAGCAAGATGAAATGAAATGAGTAAAAAATGATTTAGTAGCCAAAAACCAGTGAACATACGTAGAGCTAAGGATAGTTGTGTGAAACGTGGCCCCTGACTTTTTCTAATATGACGTAAATAGTTGTTCACATCAGCTGCTAAACCCTTTAGAGAAAAGGAAGAGTAAAAATTCGACTCACTTTCCCTTAACTCGATTTTTTTTAAACTGATTTGTTAATAAGCAAACAGAAGAGAAGCATCACTTCACGGTGGCAAAAAGTGGTAGCAGCTCTTCCAGTTCCGGAATTTATTGGGCTTCTCCTACTCACGCTCCGACTATTATTAAGCGATTGGTACACAGAAAATTAACGAGGCTGTGAACACGATTTTTTTTAAAAAGGACAGCTTTCGCTATTTCAGAATTATCGAGTAACAACTGTGAGAGATGGTAAACGGTGGTGGTTGGAATCCCAGAATTTCTGGAGTAGCTCCTTTATCTTAGAAGCGTTAGTGAACGCTGATCGCGTAAGTACCTAATTGAACTACCCCCTCAATTTTTCATAAGATTCTACCACCTTTTGAGCGGCGTTTATAAGGAAAAGTATACAGGCGCTGTATCTTCGTTCAACGCATTTCTACCACAAAATATATACAGATCGTGCCGCGATTTCACTGTTTTCCATTTACACGCAGTCCTATAACTCTGAGACCCTTCCTATTTGGCTCAGCATCAAAAAATAGCTTGGAAACGTTACAAAACACGACGTAAATGCAACAAAAATGCCAAAATTACATTTTCGGCTAATTTGCCCTTAACAACCACGGGTTTAGTCAGAGCGGATTGCTGAGTGGGACCCGAATGGAAATAGATCCCAAACGGAATTTTTGTGCAAAAGAACGGATTTCTTGGCCTACAAAATAAGGCAAAATACGTCCTGAACCCCACGCATTGTCACATTTTGAAGGGAGGTTAAAAAAAAAATTCCCTCCCGAAAAGATAGGTGTGTAGTTCAGAAAAGAATTAATTTAATCGGCTAGCAAACACACACTGACCCAGACCTCACAGTGTACATGAAATAAACACATTTTTTCGGCCCTATACGGGAGAACTGACAAACACTCGTCTGGCAATACTTTCCTTTACTCATTGGGCAGCGTTAAGTACAAGGTGACGTACCAACCAAGTAAAATGCTTAACAGAAGTTCATAAAACACAGATTTCCGAGCTTCTTCGTGAAATCTTTGTATTTGCCAATAACGACTTAGCGTCTGTTGAATATTTCATTCCGTTGCCGTATAACTGCCATCACTCACCCATTAATCCACAAGCTTGAACACCACACCCACAAGTATTTTGATTTCCCAATCCATGGGATCCGTCCGACAATAACTACCGAGTGACTTCAGGACAATCGATACACCAAAGCGATTTGAAATCTCACTGGCTCATATGGACTTCGTACGAAGGTGCAAATGCGAGCTTCGTAGAAATCAATTCGGGGGATACCTACTTTGCCTTCGTTGCTCGAGTCAAGTCAGAATTGGCCTACTGATTTCGGGGGCCCCTTGTGACCCCACGAAGATCAATCACGATCTTAATTTCCCCTCCACATACAACTGGCTCGCACCAGTGTCTACAAAAACGAAACTCGGCGCTGCGTAGAAGTTGCCCACCTTAAATTCGCCCGTGGAAATACGAATAAATGTGTCAATGCGAACTCATGAAAAGTTATAACTGAATTTATCGGCATGCTGCTTTCCCTAATATAAAAAAAGAAATAAAACTCTGCAAATTATCACGCATTGGTTTATTATTCTCTTGAACAGCTTGACGGAATTTGACAGCTCCAAGACCCATCCCATTCGATTCAGCATAAAAAGGTACGTGTAAAACACTCGAAACATGGCCTGACTGTAACGGAACGACGAAAACTAAATATTCCAGGCGCCTGTAGGCAATTGGCATGATGTGGCGAGTCGAGCGGGTGGGTGGTTTTCACGAGACGGGGACGGCGGACGGACATTGCAGATTTGGAATCCCAATGCCTTAAAACGTAAATTATCACATTTTGAGAGGGGGGGGGGGATGTAACCTCGACAATTAGGAGTTTGATATCTGAGAGCACTGGAGTGTAAGTGTGGGGCTTTGGTACTTAGGGACTCTGGAGCCATTTTGTGCACGCTATGGGTAGCCTCAGGTTTGTAAAGGGCCATAGTCTTATCTCAGAGCAGCTGCTCTTGTTGAGCGAAGATACGGGGACATTTACGGAGGTTGCGAAAAGTTGTGTGTCTCTAAGCGCCTGACATTCTTGCTAAACAAAACGCCTTTAAACAGGGAACGACGACAGATTGACGAGAGCCCTTCTATCGACAGAATTAACAAAGTAAAGCACTCAGCATGTGACGAACTTCGGCAAAACGTTGTACCCCACAATCGACTTTCCTTCGTTAATTCACAAGCAAGCGTTTTTTCATATATACTAGGTAGTACCTTCACAACTATTGGTGCTATCAAAATCGATACATAAACTTAATAAAAACTGTTCAAATTTCCAGTAACACTCCTTGGTTCACTTTTCATTCTTAGTGGAAAACCACGCGAAGCTTAAAATTGAATTTCTTGTAAACATCGTTATTCAGTTACTTCTTAGCTACTAAGTTATGTAATCAGCAGGAAAAAAAGTCTTCGGATCTTAACTTTTGCAGGGAGTCTGAGCCATACCAAATGCCGTTTGGATGACATTCTTCCAAGCAAGAATGTCTGCGGCGGGAAATAACCGACTCATGGTTCATGTTCAACTTCCAGATCATCGTGGAGAGCCAAAATAAGAGTATGAGCCAAATCGGCCCAAAAGCAAGATTTTTTTTCCTCAAAAACACTACTTTAACTGGTTATGTTAGCTTTTTTCGTACGAACAGTTTCAAATGCCACATTGCTACCACGAAATTCTCGCCCTTGGTAAAAATACGAGAGAAGGGAATTATCAAAAATTTCGAAGTTAATCGATTGTGGCTCAATTTATCCTTTTGAGGAAAATCTACATGCCAGTTCAATAATCCACGCAAACGGGGTTTGAACGTCGAGAATCTAGTGGCATCTATCAGATAATCACGAGCAACCCCAGAAATTCTTGAATTCTAGCCCCCACCGTTGCAAACCGTTGTTGGATTCACGTACTCCCATTGCTCATGGTTTGTACTCGATAAATACAAAACAATCAACACGATCCTTCTCAAAAGAATCACGTTGAGAGTCCCATGAATCACTTTTAGTGATCCGTGATCGTCGTGGCATAAGTAAGAGCAACTGAATAAATTCCGAAACATTAAGCGCCCACAATGATGACCTACTACATCCTGCCAAACTTATTTAGACGAATGACAGATGAAGGGCACTGGGGAAGAATGACCTACGTCCCGTCAGACGGAATTTGAGGAAAAGCAAATTCTAAGTTTCCCAACTAAAAACAATACTTCAGACTCATAAAAAAAAATACGCAAAAATCCGCATTTGATCAGAAATATGTTTATTAAAACTCGTATCAAGCAAAATAAGTTTTTGATAAGATTTTCCACAGCCATTATATGAAATATTTTCAAATTTTGAAAATATTCTCAGGAATATACGGACTGATGTCAATTTCCCCGGCGTTATGCGTCAATCGGTGGATTATCAACGTATTCGTCCTCACTTTCTTCTGGTTGGTTGATGTATGTCAAAAGTCGGTAGAAGTCCTTAGCTTCTGGTTTTACAAGGAATGATGTAAGCGCCTGTAAATCGTTCCACTTTGCTTTCTTGATAGGAATCTGATCTGTGTAAAATTTGGTTAACATCACCGCGCTGTTTGACGTCCTCTTTCTTGATGTGGTCATTGTGGACTTTTTCGCTAATAGCGGAGATTGTTGGTACATACCTGTGAATCTTGCCTTGTGCAGAACCTTACTGGGATTTTCATTGCCGAATTTCAGTATTCTGACCGGCCGGGTAGGGAAGGGGCATTTAGCAGCGTATAGTGGAGAAAGAATTTGAAATTCAAAATTTTGGTCCACAGTCGATTACTTGGAATGGGTTTGGTTTTACACAACAGCTTTTGAATTCTTCCCTCCAGTCATCTGGCGTCTCTGTGTACGTTTTTTTATTACTTTGATAAGACTCATGTCCCGATCGCATTCAAGGTAGGAATGGCCACGTATCGGAAATATAACTTTCACTGTTTCGAACCGTTTTTCTTCCACAACCATATAGTGTAAAAATCGTATAACAGAGAAGTTTTTGTCGCCGATCACTGTAGTTCACACAAACGAGAGAAGTTAAAAAAGGACTGAAGCCGTTTTTCCCATGGCGCGCTCGGACTCATGTCGTTTTTCCCTTGCAGGGCGGATGTTCTTACGCTTATTTCTATGGACTCAAGTCACTCTTGTCATTTTTCGATTCAGTCATATTATAGTACTTCAAAAATGCTACTCGATGGCACCTCAAACTCGTTTTGACGAAAAAGTGGACTGAAGTCGTTTTTCCCCAGTGCCCTTCAGATAGGACAAAAAACAGCGGGTGCACGTTGAACTGAACTAAGTTGTGTGATGCGTCGCTTCAGATTTTTACTTTCCTTGGTTCTATGAAGTAAAAAGGAGAGTCGCGTTATCGCCTGAAAATTTTTTCTTTGAGTTCTGTTCATATCTTTAAGTTTCAGACCGAGTCCAGAAAACACTAGGGTCTGTGGGTGCTGTAAACGCGATTTAGAGAACGCAACAACCAAATCAGCTCAAACTTAATATCTAGCCCGCAGGTTACCAAATAACGGACGCCATAATAAGGGTATGAGAAAAATCCGCCTAAAACTAACTATAATTATCAAAACAACAAATTTTTTTACCTCAAAAACTTCTCTAAACAGTTTTGATTAATTTTTCTACATGGACGGCTCCAAACGATACCACCACATAAAATTCCCATTCGGGGAAAAATGAGAAGAGTAGTGCAATATATTACCAAACTTTTGGACGAAGACACTTTATATTGGTCCGGGCATGCGTACGAGTAGCACAATAAATTTCGTAACAGTAAGCGCTACTGTACTGGGTGCTTTCCGTCGCCGCGAAGTTATGTTTTCAAGTTCAAATGAACTGAGTAATAAATAAATTGAGTAAGTAGAAAAAGCGATGAACAAAGTGAATTGACGTAGAGCAACAGAAAGTTGTGTGACGCTCAAGGGATATTTTTCCCCCCACTTCCAAACGACCAAATGTCAACGTAAGTTCTACATTTAATAGTTTCATAGGGTACCGTCATTTGTATTTCGCATAACCATACGAATTGATCGGATCGAGTTAAAATCTTAAGTTTCTAAGTTCGAAAAACAACGTTTGATGTCGGTAGTCGCGATTTCGCGAGAAAGGATGAACCAAATCGACTCAAATTCGATATTTCTCCTATAGACCTCTTTGAGGCGCCAAAATAAGCGCCGTCGCCTCAAAACTAACTATAGTTTCCATAGTGATGCCATTTATAGTATAGACAGTTCCAAAAACAGCTTTACTATTTCGATTACATTTTGTGTACAGACCGTTCTGACCTAAACAACTGTACCATCAGAGTCTTTCAATGTCAAAATGACGAGACATCGCAGTAAATGATCGAATATGTCGATAAAAATCGGTTTTAGTAGTTTTCTATAACTTCAGCTGATATAATTCTAGCGTTATCACTAAAACCAGGTTGGTAGTCAGCTGAGCTACGTGTACCATGGGAGTAATGTTATTAGATAATGATCAAAGATGATTAGGAGCAGCCTGAGAAATTCTGTGTATACCATTGAGTTCAGTTCTACTCGGTACGCCTTTACAGGTACGAAGTATAGATAAGTTGCAAGAGCGATTAAAATAGCTGAATTCGCGTAGGACAGAGGAATGTTGTGTGATACTCCTCACCAGGTATTTGGTTTTGCTTAGCGCTACAAAGTAAGAAGAAAAGTTACATAAATTGAACATTGTCTTTTTCACACTTTCCAAATTTAAATGAAAGCATGTAACTAATTGCGACATTAAACAAGGAAGGAAAATGAAAGACTGAAAAGGAGTGAGAGGTGGACACTACCGTTACAATTTCGACCTGTAGCCATCATCGGAGTACATAAATGTTCAGGAGAGGGAAATAAGGCTGAGACGAACACGAAGAACTAACGCTGGGCCACTGCTTATGAAGAGCCATACCCGGACCGACTGTTGTGTCGCAACAGCCGAACAGGGGCCTATCATTTTCAGAATAGCTGCGTGTGGGGCCTTCATTACTTTGTGCAGCGATTTCTGAGGGTGTATCGCTCGTTGAATGGGCGTTGATAAGAAGTAGCGAAATCTCGGAAATAATCCTTCAAGAGCCCGTTCGAGTGGGAGTTGAATGAGAGGTATACAATAGTTTGTCCCAGAGAAACGATGACGCGACTTCAAGATATGGCTTGGCAGAATGCCTCTACACTCGGTACTTGAGAACTTCCTATCAAGTTTTCAAGTTCTTTTCGTCCTTCTTTTTCTAGTGCGGAGCTCGGGTAAGTCGATTCGACGACTTCAACTAGTTTCAAGTCCCATTTTATTGCTTTCTCGACCTCATGAATGAAAACTGCCAAACGCTCTCTGGTTAGTCTAGTTACGAAATATTGGAATTCGGTTCGAGATAAATATTAGAATTCGCCGTGGTTTTGAAAATGATTTCAAACGTGAATCGATCTTTCTCCCAACCGTGGAAGAATCTTCAATTTTGAGGTTCCGAACGACACCATTCAAAAAATGAAGTGTGTGTCTACAAATGATGCGAACTGAATACGCTCACATTTGGAATTATATCTGCAAGTCACCACGAATCCCCCAAAACTCGCTTCGAAACTCATCTTGGTGTTATCATGATGATCAAAACACCAACTGGTTTTTCTTACATACTATTTTTTAATAAGATTTGTCTTTTCGAGGGGAACAAAACTAAAAAATTAATCAATAGAAAACTTGACGATAAAAGATGAAATGGCGATGAAAAAAAAAGAAATATAAGAAAACAAAGGAGGGTGAGTTGAAAGAATAACTAATCTATTTGACGACAAGCAAAGCGCACAGTGAAGATGACGAAAGTGACAACAAGGACGCCAATGACAAATTGACAAAGAGCAAATCTCCACACCCAGAAGATGATGAAACACACAAGATAGAGAATCTTCCAAGGTTGTCGAGGGCGCCCTAAAGAACTAAACGATCGGCGGGAGTTTAGAGATCAAAATACACCTGTCAAATTTCGAGGTAGGATTTTGTAATGTTCAACGAGACCGTCTCCGAACTCTGTTCTCTTTGATGGCGAGATTAATGAATTCGAGTTAAGAAACGTTCAGGAGGGCGAACAAATATTGACGCACGCAGTAGCGTGAAATTGGCGGTTTTTTAAAACCCTCGAAAAAAGCAAGGCAGAACTTCGTCGGAAACAACATTCTTTGATTCAGAATCATTGAATACTATAGTTGAAACTATTTTCGCAATCCGTAGAATGTAAAACCAAGTTAAAAACACCACTGTAGCCATGCATCATCACGAAACCCAGCTTCAGGTATTGGCGTGAACGTTTTCCTTGAAGAGGTCAAGCTGAACCATCACGTGAGGGCCATCCTGAGTCTCTCGTTCGTAAGGGAATTTCGGTAATCTCCCAATTAGTCTAATGGATTATAAAAGCTCCCATGAAGCGTTACGCCCCCCCCCCCTCGCAAATGAAAAAATTCGATTTTTAGGACTCACAGCGTTCATTCAGAGAAAAATGCCGTAACCAGTATCGCCGCAGTAATTTCGTACTGAATAGTTGTGAGACCAAAAAACCTGATTTTTCCTCGTCCTCAGTCCAATTTTCGTGGCTTCAGCTAATAATCCAATCTATTTTTGACTCAGTTGATTTAAACTTCACGTGTTACGTAGAAGCTGGAAGCGTCAGAATTTGTTGCGTGTCTTTTACTTATTTCACGACTGTTGAGCAATCAGTGCGTAGGTGATACATTACATTTTTCTGAAAAGATCGTATTCTCCGTTTTGGAATTATCGAATTAATGTGAATGGAAGTAAGTAAAACAGCGGTGGGTTGGATTCCGGAATTCATGTGGTTGCTTCTAATCATTTTATCGTCGCTATTAAACTCCCGTCTTACAAGCAGTTTATTGGACTAACACCCTGATTTTTCTGAGGACGGTAGCGTGATACAAACGAGACGTATAACGCACGCACAAACACACAATTAGCGCGTTTGTGCTTTATTGAATACGGCGGTTTCACAAACGGGGTTTCGAATTCAGAAGCCCTTGGAACATTAAGATCCTGAAGAGAACTCAAATGATTTTTTTTTTCAGTTTGTTGCATTATTTTCGTTCCTACTCCTTAGTGCTAAGGAATGTGAAAACGGATCGATGGATCGATTGGTTGAGATGGTTATCAATATAATTTGTAATTTGTCAATACTACACATAAAGTGACTTACATTAAATCGAAGGGAATTTAAGGTTGTAAGATAAAAGGGAGTCGAACTATAGTGGTTAGTCACGTAGAGCTACTCGTCTTGGCTCGTGTCATCAAACGTGGAACTTGTAACGAAGGAGTCTAATAAGTACGTCGTAAATTACACCTCTCCGAATTCCTATTCATCGATTCAGGCGTTCAAGCCGTGGCGCATAACTTCATCTTGCTCGTGAAACGCAATCATCAATTTGACTATCAAATGGATAACAGAAATAAAGAGATCAACTATGAATACAATTTACCGAAATTCGAATAATTCGCGTCACGACTAATAGATGAAAGAGCTCAAAATGAGAGTTAATAGTACGATTCCTACTGATTGTAGGCTAAAAGGAATTTATTCTGAAATACACACTGCAGACTGAGCGTTGAAGTAATTGATTATTTGTCAAAAGTTGGAATTTTGTTACGAGTCTTGCTGGAGAGCCCTGACATTGAAAAAAACTATAGCAACAATGCGCTTTGAATCAGTAACCCCAGTTTCCCCTGAATAGGCCTCTTCGTCGTTTACTACTAAATCGCTGTCAGTAGGTGCCTTCAGAAAGCATTAGGCGGCTCTTAGGTGCCACAGGTGAGATCCCATGGATGACAAAGCATGAGTTGTGTCTTGGAGCCAGACGTAGACAATACAAAACCATCAATACGCAAATATGTGCTGCAGTGATTTCGAAAAAGTCATATGGGCATGTGGGGTTGAATTTCCAACACCACTTTAACAATTTGTAGCCCAGTGAATTACAAAAACCTAATGGTGGCGCGTGTGAATGTAGTAAACTTTGTTAGAGTGCGGTTGAACTGATTGAGCTGGTTCTTTTACATTTTGTTAATTATTTTTTGGAGGCGTGAAAAATAAAATGAATCCACACAAAAAAAAGAGTTTTTCGGATTTTTCTCGGAAACACTATATTCGGTTAGGTTAAGATAATGTTAACGGAGAAAGGAGCAAAAATATATTTAAAAAATAATATTTTCCGAATAATGAAAATGCGTTTCGTTTTTTAAACTTTCATAAAAACGACTACCACAATTTTGATCAAACTCACAAGGCGCTATCGTGCTAACCAGTAACTACATTTTGTTCTCTGAAATGTGTTGAATGTCAGTATCTTTATTTTCAGCGTACCGTCGAATTTACAGAAGGCAAGGAAAGGCTGTGTCTCGCTGGATATTTTGTAAGAGTTGTATCACGAGTTAAGGAGCATTGTTTCTTTTTCATAAATGTTTTGTATTTTACTGACATGACACATACGCTAGACAAAAATGTGTATTCGTAAGTGGTCGTTCTAAATTTGTGTAAAACATTTGCAGAAGTGAGAAAGAATTATTGAATAGAAATGAGTTGTTATAAAATCGCTTACGTTACGTAGTCGAATGCGGGTAATCCGGTCAGGAGGAGCACCAAAGCACTACACAGCGTCAGCGGAGTGACTGTCGATGAGAAGTAAAATCAGCTGAGGGGCGCCCAAGACGCATGCGCCTCAAACTTAGAATACGCGGGGGTACCACCGGTAATGACATTGGCCAATGAAACATTCGTTCCGTTTTGACGCACAATTAAATTATCGCCTATTCTTTATTGCCTAACGATCACCGGTTGACGGGTCAGGCGGTTGACACAATTCCAACTAGCAGACACACTTTTAATGGGGTCGTTGCATCGCGCTCGACGCTGGATCAATTGAACTTGGAAGTGGACTGAATCGAATCCTTGTTTTTTTTCCATAGCTCTACGGAATAGAAGAAAAGTTATGTAACTGAAAAATTATTCTGTAAAAGAAAATAGTTTTCTTCTGATTTTTGCGTGTTGAAGTCAGTCGGGTACGCGAACGCAATTGAAAGAGAACTCCAGACCGAATCAGCACCAATTTACGCGTGCACATAACATTGGATGTCAAAATAAGGTTATGCCAAAATATTTTTGGGTCAAAATTACCTATGGTTTTCACAGCGAGTTTTTATTTTTCAAAAATTGATTTAAATCAATTTTCTAAGCGCAAAATTTGAACGGCAACACGACGTTTTCGCGAGTGAGGAAATGTTTAGAGCAGGAGGAAATGTTCAGAGCAGCACAATAAATTATCAAAGCAATCGATATTAGAGCGGTTTGAACTTTCCCCAGGCCCTCGAAGTAAGAAGATGAGTTTAGTAATGAGCTGGAAACAATTTTGAGTTATCTTCAAATATTCACGATTCAAAAGCCGAAAAGCCGAAAACGGTGGTCCGCGAACGGTTGAACCAAATCGACACAAATTTCATATTTAGCCAGCATATCCCCATACGACACCAAAATTGGGTATCAGCAAAATCAGTCAAAAACTAACGATAATTATTATAGTGATGAAAACACCAAATTTTTTTTTTCTCAAAAACCCGGCTCTGACGAGTAATGTTACATTTTGTGTACGAAGGGAGTCATGTAACATTGGCTCTATGTAATTTTCATTCGTGGAATAATGACAAGCAGCACCATAAATTATCAACTATTTCGAAGATATTATATTCATTGTAATGTCTTCCTGATAGATACTACTCATACAATTTTTGTATTCTCAGAAAAATCAGGATAGTAGTCCAATAAAAAACATGTAAAGGTGAGTTCAATAATGGTAATTGGATAATCTAGAATAACTCAGGAAACACCGAAATTCAAATCACCGCCGTTTCATTTCACTTACACCATTTCTCATAGATTTTACCCAATAATTCCTTAATTCTACTTGGTAGTCGAGTTAAAAGTCTCATAAATCACCGACGCACTGCTTACTTAATTATGATTGTAGCAGCAACTCAACAAATTTCAGTTAAGTTCTACCATTTTGTACAAATGATCTACATTTTATCGAGTTCATGTCAATCTGATGATAGAAATCGTCAAATGCATATGGAGGAAACTTGTGAGATGCGTCGCACCAATTTCTCTTTTCTAACGAATACACTAATTTGGAATTTTTTGTGTAGACAGTTCCGAACGACATCATGGTAACATATCGATTTCATTCTTGGAAAAATGACGAGAGGAGCATGTTAAATCGACTATTCCAGCGCCGTTTTTCCTTTTAAATCTCGCTCACGTGAAACTAGGGTCTAAAAAATCGAGTTGGTAGTCAAATGAGCGACCCACGAAAGAGAAGGTCACAAAATGGTTACGAACTGACCGAGAAATTCCCGAATTCAAGCTACAGCAGAATTTTTCACCAACGATTGCTGTAGAACGACAATTCTCAAAACAATTAACCGTCGTAGCTGTTGAAGAACACGATCGGGTAATGATATTAAGTCGAATTAATTGTCAAACGTTCGCCGAATTGTTGAACCATCGTAGGCAGAAAGGGCGACAAACTTTGCACAACAACTCACATTGTTCGAGCATAATACCTTCGTTAGCCGCTACCAATAACCGCTGTTTTGGTCTCGTGCACGTCCTCAACGTAAATAGTAAATTAAATACGAAATTTCGAATTTGACTAATCTGTCGAGAGCATCGCGCAATATTTATAAATACAAAGCCAAGTGGGCATAAAAGCCCAAAGACCATCCACGAGCGGCCGCGAGGCGAATGAAATACTCCGCTCATTAGCTAACTTGTACCCACATGGTCCTTCACACACGTACCAGTATAAATACGTTGAACGAAGATATAGCGCTCGTTTTCACGTACGAGGGTAGGAGAAAGTTGTGTGTTGCTGCGCACAAGTTATTTAGAACTCAGCCTGCTTCACTACGAATAAATAGTAAATTGCAGAACGAAACAGAAAGGTCGGAAGGCAGTAAACTTCCAACCACCGGAAGGTCAAGGCACGCATCACCTTGTTTTGGTTTCTGACCCCCGTTTGATGTTTCCGTCTCTCAGTCCATTTTCATCCACATACCAAGAGAACGGCTCAAGTTCTATGAGACCGAGATGAGACAGTGCAACCTTGATTAGAGCACCGGGAGGCACAGAAAGGAATTTCGCCGTCGACCCAGTTCTTCTTGTATTGTGAATCGAGGCCGCGAGCTCGTCAATACCCTGGCAATATTCCGGCTCAGCTTCTTTTTCTCGAATTATTCGCCAATGATCAAATGGAGGTTGCGGCCCTATTTCTGATGGAATCAAGAACCAATTCCTAGAGGGTCAATGTGACGAACGTTTATTAGGGTCTCTGAGCCAGAGCGAGGACGTCCAGAGCTCGACCTTAAGTTCAAAGGCACGTACACTATTGACTGGTTTTTTAACCTTACTTCTACGTCTATTGTCGCCCGGGAACGTCGAGATTGAGCCGATGGGGAAATATCGGGTACGGTGCATCACACAACCGCAACACATTTTCAATGATACGCTCGCTATACATGCATCTTCGTTCGCCGCATGAAGAGACGCTTATTGAGAACAAAACGTGGATACTGGATAGCTGCAAGTACCCCGTGAGTTTGATTATCGCGAATTTTGAATTTCCTCGGGCTGCATTCAATTCTCGACTTTTTGTGACATTATGTCGGTACTCATGTCCTTCACTGACATGGTCGGCCATTTTTTGAAGGTTAAGTTCATTCCTGGCTGCTATTTTGGTAGGGCGTTTTTTGGCTTGTCTTCGATTTTAGCTGATTCTAAAATACTTGATGAGAGCACGGTCGCATTCCATTATTGGCTGTGGCATATGCTGAAGCTACCTGGAATCAAAGCAACGTTTACTGGTGATGCGAAATGTGCTCAGAGGCCCGAGAAGACGCGAACGACGAAGAAGGGACGATTACATTAATAACACACCGAAACATTTGTTCGGTACAGCTAAAGCCTAATTGGTAAGGAGTTCGACGTTCTCAACCCGATCGAACTTTCCAAGGTCGAGCTTTCTGACCTAACACCGCCTAAAACTCCGAACTAGTCCCGTCAATCAACTTCGTTCTTTTCATACTCTCAGCTCTGCCAAATACAAAGATTGCGGAGTCGCTTTGCCGATTGGAGTTGCCTGTGGTCCCCTTCCTTTATCCCACTTTTCACCCCTTACTCTTGCCATCCCCTTATGACTGTTGTGAACTAGTGCTCATATAGTTAAACATTTTTTGCCCAGCTCTCATTCCCCTCACACCAGTTCAATTATCCTGAGATTTATAACGGCTCGTCAAATAAGTTATGTAACTGATTCATGTTTCGCATGAACTCCTTGTTTTTGATTTTTATCATTCATTCTGAATAATAACCCTATCCCCCTGAAAATTTGATACTTACCTTTCAAGACATGGGGATTCCAAATCTGCAATGTCCGTCCGCTGTCCCTCATCCCCCCTCTGCCATCCAGGCTGTTTTGTGCCTTTAACGCGGTGTAAAAAAATCCGTTCTTTTGCACAAACATCCCATTTGGTATCTAGTTGTGCCCGCCATCTCGGCAATCGGATCGGACGAAGCTCACGGTTGATATGGACAAAAAATGGTTTAAAAAATCAATTAAGCGCAGTATAATAGCACATACGCCGTGTTTCGTATCGTTTTCAAGGTATTTTTACATCCTAGGTTGAATGGAATGAGTATCAGACGTGTACAACTGGGTATAGGGAAATTACAAGTGAGCCAAAGTCAACTAATTGAAAGAGCTCGTGAGAACTACAGCAGAAGTAAACGTTTCGTCGTTAGTACTCCCTCCCCCCTGTCACATCAAAACCAACCACCCGCTCGACTAGCAACATCTTGCCAATTGCCGAGAGGGTTCGCTGGAAGGACTCTTTTTACCCAATGGGGTGGAGGAAGGTTAGGGCCACTTCCTCCGCACACCCGTACATCAGATCATAAATGCCTACAGACGCTTACGGACGCCTGGCGCCGGGGGAATATTTAGTTTCCACAGTTCCATTGTAGTCAGGTCATGTTTCGTATGGTTTACTAGTATTTTTCGATGCTGAATCGAATGGAATGGGTCTCGGAGCAGTAATACTAGGTCAAGCTGTTCATGAGAATTATAAACCGTTGTGTAATAACTTGCCCGAACTTTCTATCCCTATCGTTTATCTCAAGTAAACTTTTAACAAACGAGTACAACAGTATCAACTATTCCTATCACTCCCTCTCGCCACATTCATCAACTAATTTTTCGTCTTCTGCATTGCATAATCACCACTTCAGTCAAATCATACATATTTTTTGAGAAAATATTGGTATTTTGATCACCATGATAACTATAATTAGTATTGAACGGAGTTTACTCGAAACCTTTTTTTTCCGTGGATTTTATCATTTTTCTTTTTCCTATATAAGGCGAAAAATAGAAAAATTATAGCTTTCCCAGGTGTGGGTGTAGGTATATGGGGTCCCCTGCATTTTAGTAGAAGAGAACATTTATCTCATGACTGATTTAACCCACTTATAAATCATACTAGTCCTGATGGAGCGCTAAGGTGCAGTTACTATGAGATGAAACGAATCAATTCAGTGCGCACTAGCCTAAAGTTGATTCGGATCGTCTACAACGAGCTAGGAGATTGTTGGATTCATTTAAAGAGAACCAGTTAACTTTGAAAAATAGTATCTCTTGAGGCTAGTAATTCCACATGCGAACGTTAAACAATCTAGACGGTTGATCCCATTCGTCAACAGCCATTTACCAAGACTGCAATTTTTGGTTAGGGAGGTTGGTTGTTCATTTATATCTTGTCCTCATTAGTAACTTCTTGTGATCCAGGTTGTAGTAAGGTGCATGAGTGGCTCGTACCTCCAAACCTTTCACGAAGAAACAGGATAAATAAAGCATTATTCGACGACTTATTCCGCGTTCTTTTTGGTTGCCCCACACCTCCCTCTCGATTGATTCCGTAATAAGCCACTTCCTTGAAATTCGTCGGTAAAAAAATGCGACGAGGTTTTCAGCAATTGAATCACATTTTTCACGAAGGAGCCTGTCGCTGGTTACCACCGATGGGTTGCCTAATCCAGTTGGAAAGGGAAGAAAAGTCTCAGAACGAAATCCACACCGGGAAACAGTCAGAACGAAATTGGACGTTGAGTAGATTCAATATTGGCGAGGGGGAGAGGGGGGAGGCTATTATATTAGAGGCGAGAGAAGGGTCGATGGTAAAGCGGTAAATTGGGCTCCTTGGGAAGCTGTCTAAAACGGCGTAAAGTGGAGATAGTTCGTTGCCGATGTGACCACAAGACGTCTATTGGAATTGTGACACCCTTTTGCCGAGTTTCCTAACGCAGTCAGACCGTCGGAACCGCCGTTAGTGGTAAGGTTTTTGGGGCGATGGCAGGCGAATCACATTGCCTTGGCCCCCGGTCAGAATACTAACTTTCGCATTAAAGACCGCGACTCTGTCATTGAAGATGTTTCAAGTCTGTGACTTTATTAATTAAACACTTATACGCGCAAACACACGGGCCTCGAAGGTGATAATGTTGCATTCGTGCTATGCATTGTGTGTTGTAGGAGCCACTTAATTCTAACTCCCTGCGCTCTACTTGATAATAGTTCCGTTTCCTCCCGAATTTTGATTTACCTTAGCCCTACGAAACAGGAAAGAAAGTTGGGTAATCGGCTGAAAAAATATCTGGTGCGACGCATCACACAATATCCTTCAACCCTACGTACTGTTAGATATTTTCGGGTATAGCAACTAATTTAATCTAAGTTTCATTCAGTTCATACAATTGAGGTAAAACACAGCTTAACACTCAACGCGGAAAATGATGGAACATGGAGTCCTGAAATTTATTAGGCTACTGTTACCCTTGCAACCCTCACTAAAAAACCGACTATGTGTTGGTTGCGTAGGCAACTGATGTGACTTTCGTCTCAACACAGTTTTTTGGGGAAGGTTCGCTTTTACAGATTTACAATTATACAGAAAACTGATATATAAAAATGAGAGGCAAACCAACGACAATAGTTTTATTTCCGTAATAACCCGAGGGCACAGAGGGACTGAGTCCTGGCCACATTGGGCTTATTGTAACGATATCCCTTACTTAATAAAAAAACTTCGTGCTTACCAGCCCCTTTTAGGAAGTCGAGCATGTCCTCTGTATCATTTGTAGTTTGGGGTTTGATGAACCCCAGGCAAAAATATTCGAAGCGCCCGGTTGCCAAGACACGGCAGTCACACAGAATGTGCTCTGCCGTTTCGTCCTCCTCATTGCACAGTCTGCACTCGACTACATCTGAAATGCCCACCTTGTTGAGGTGATCCATGCAGTGTCTGGTGAGGAATCTAATGACTTTTAGGTCCTGCCTCGAGAGTGTTAGCATTGTCCTAGCCCTGGCTGGCGATACCAATGGACGCGGTTTTCCTGCCTCTCATACCCTATGTAGGGCTCTGGCCCGATCAATAGGGATTCTGTGCCCCTTTTCGCAAAGGCGGCCTTTTCATCGCCCTCGTGTCCTCTATGAGCCAGTACACAGATAAGGGAAAGCCTGTTATGGGCACCGAGCGCCTGAAGACCCCACGTCAGCCTGGATCTGAAGATGTAGGCTGCAATGGCCTTTGCAGACTGTCCGAAAATATGTAAAACCGTTTATCCTTTTGTCAGGATCTCTTCTGCACAGATCTTTATGGCTACAATTTACATTGAATGACAACTTTAATGTTCTTCTGCTCTGGCATCACGTCAGTACCAAAGACTACCGCCTTTTCTAATTTGAACTGCCTAATGGTTCCCTGGAGGCTTGCCTTACCCCTGGTGGAAACATTACTGGTATGCAAAAGCCTTGCCGCAAGAAGAGAAGTCCAATAGGACTTCTAATGTAGCTGTGGGGAAAGTTTTCATAGCCCTTGTGATAGCAAGGAAAGCCAGTCTTCAGTTTCTAGTAGTTTCTGTAATAGTTTGCCCTGAACTGCCAGATGGCTTGTCGCCTTCCACCAGTGGAGGCATATGTGTGACAGCAGGTCTCATGATCCCTTTGTAGAGCCACTTCATCATTTTTATAGTGAGGCCCCATAATGTAGCGCACAGCCTTTTGCTTGCCCACAAGCTGTGGTTGCCTTGTGTAGCGCATACCTCACATGCGAGTTACATGTGAGTTGCTTATCGAGGATCACTCCAAGATACTTTACGTTAGTCATCATCTGGAGTCTCGCTTTTTGCATAGTGGGTGGCATTATCTCCAGGTTCCTTCGATTAGTAAAGGAGACCATAGTGGCCTAGGCTGGGTCCTTCCTTGCCACACTGCCTTCGAACGATATTCACAGCTCTTTTTATCCATTCGGATACTGTGTAGGCCAATTTGCCTCTGACTACCATTCCAATACGCAGCCACTTTGTAGTCTTCAAGCTCCAGTGCCTCCAACACCTCATCCCCCACTAGTAGCCACAGGAGGGGAGAAAGTAGCTCCCTTGATGGCAGCCTTGAGTGGGGACCTCTGTGATGCTGTCCTCCCCTAGCCGAATCGTGATTTCCTAACCCCTAAGCATGGACAAGTCCACTTCACAGCCTGCAGTTCTATACCATGGAGCTGAAAGAGGTGTGGTCGAAGGTACTTCCCACATCCATGAAGCAGCACAGCGCCACCTCCGTGGATTGAAGGGCATTGTCGAACCTGAGAATTGTTCAGGTTGCTTTTGATTATTCATTGACCGTTAATAAACTTCCATCGTATTTTGAGGACGATGGTGTAATATGAGCAAGATTTATGCATACAGAACTACTGTACCTAAATCGTTCAAAGTCAGAATTTTATTGTTGATCTCTTGTCTTTTTCCCACAAAAAAGTTTTACTTAACTGAAATTTAGAACTGTCTATAAAAAAAATTAATACGAATCATTAACGTAGTTTTTGATCAAAAAATAATTCGTCTTGATTACAATCCAATTAAAACTATAGTTAGTTTTGAATCGACTAGCTGTAGGGCTAAGGAAAGTACAAAACTGGACGCATCCTCCATTTTTTAGTTATGTCATAGTGTATTACGTTTATATTGCCCTATTGCTTCAGTCTGCAGTTGTATTTATATTCAAATTCTGGTGAAAAACGATAGTTAGCACAATAAACCCTTCTTCTTCTATTACTTTCAAAAACTTACAGTTGTCCTTGGTGTGCGTGGCTTTTAGAATCAACGGCACGGACAACTTGGATTTTATTTACATTGAAGTGGAATGATTTGATTAGAAATATCTGTCGTCAGGATTCTAGTGGGGATGTGAGACGACTGTGTAACTTGCAGTGTCACAGCTCTTACAACGAAATAACCGAAAACTTGCTGCCCAACTCTGCAACAGACTAAATCAGTTTCAACTCCATTGCTCTTTAAAGGAGCCGAGTTGAGATACGTCGAATGAAAAATTTCCGTAGCTTGGAAATTCGGTTCGAACGAATTTCTCTCGATTTAGACGGAGAAGGGAAGGCAAAAGTTTCGAATTGAATGTCACGGCCCGTTGTTCTTTCGGTACGTTGGTTTTCAACCGTTTAGCGAAGCTTCTTGCAAATAATTTCAAGTCGGGGCAGTCGAGTCGAAGACGTGAGCTGGTTCTTGATTAGAGAATTATCTCGCCAACTTTTGAAAACGGATTTGCATTCGTGGCCACCTGTAGTTGGCAGAGCCGTTAGATGGGTCGTTGTCAAGGCCGAAAAACACTTCGGCGGTTGTTTGAAAGAAACAAACCGGCTCGTTGCAAACATTCTGTTCCTCACGTCCTTCCAAAATTATATTCATTGAAGTTGTAAACGGGACCGTTTCCCTTAGAAGTTAAGCCAATATTGGCGAGACTGCGTCAATGAAAGAAATTAGACCCCTTTTAGAATTCATCCAGAAGAGTTGGGGAACAACCCACGGCTGACATTACAAAAAAAATTAATTCGTTTCAGACCATTCTAAACCCGTATTCGTGAACACCTATATAGCGGCTATGTTATACATCTGTAACAAAGTCTACTAAGCGACGCCCAACAAATGTGCATGATTCTCTCTACATACCCCTCCTCAAGGACTGTAAAGTATTTTAATCGCGGTAAAAAATGGTTTGAAAATAGTGTTCGTTAGACCTATAAGTTTCTGAGGCTTCCTGAACCCGACTAACCTGGCACGTGTATCTGTAGTCAGATTTACGGGAGCCAATTGAACTCGTTCTTTTCGGTTTGTTATTTATTGAAGGTTCGGAGGTGTTTGAAGGCTCGGAAATAATATCATTAGCAGCTTATAGCAAAACTATTGATCAGTGTAGTTTTGGTTTATCATTCATTCTGAATAATTTTTTACAACCCCCCCTCAAAATTTGATACTTTACGTTTCAAGACATGGGGATTCCAAATCTGCAATGTCTGTCCGTCGTCCGCCGCCCGTCGTCCCCCGTCTGGGCCGTTTTGTGCCATTTGGTATCTAGTTGTGCCCAACATCTCGGCAATCCGATCGGACGAAGTCCATGGTTCAAAAAATTACCAAAACGCAGTATAATCGCAAATACGCCGTGTTTCAAGGTATTTTTACATCCTGGGTCGAATGGAATAAGTATCAGACGTATGCAACTGCGTATAGTGAAATTACAGTAATTATAGTGAGCCAAAGTCTACTAATTTAAATAACTCGTGGGAACTACAGCGGAAGTAAACGTTTCGTCGTTTGTACTCCCTCCCGTCTCAACAAAACCACCGGGCGGGTTTTAACCACGCAGATATGGGTGGTACCGGGGAAATCAAATACCAGGGGCAGACCAAAACCAGCCTGGCGTGGGGCAGCAGCCATCCCAGTACCTATTTGGGGCGGAGGCTATGGATGCTTGAATGGCTCAAATTGGGCGACCCATAGGCTGTGATGGATCATCGGTACAGCTGTGGCACTGCGATGTGGAAGGCAAGTTAGGAAACCACCACATTATTCCTCCTGAGGATAGTCCTTTTTGCAAATTCCAATGAATGACGAGTGAATCCAAC
Source organism: Pachypeltis micranthus (assembly GCA_020466155.1). Taxonomy (NCBI): domain Eukaryota; kingdom Metazoa; phylum Arthropoda; class Insecta; order Hemiptera; family Miridae; genus Pachypeltis; species Pachypeltis micranthus. The sequence goes on from CM035772.1 coordinate 11,642,908, forward strand.
GGCCCCGAGTACCGGCGCTCCTTAGATGGAGCAGGTGTGAGAAGAATAGCCGGACTCGCGATTTCAGAGAGAGAAGTTAAAGTGGGAACCTGGAACGTCCGTGTTTTATATAAAGCGGGAAAGTATAGACAACTTGGAGCAGGAAATGAAGAGGCTAGGTGTCGATTTCTTGGATTATCTGAGGTTCGATGGCCTGGTGCCGGGAAGTGCGAACGAGATGAATCGGTACTGTATTACTCGGGTAGCCGTGAGAATAGCCATCCGAATGGGGTAGGGATAATGGTCAAGAAGGAGCTCGTGGGCAATGTGTCCAACTTTTTGCCGGTGTCGGATCGAATCATGTTATTGCAGCTCAAAGGAAAGCCTGTTAATGTGAACATTTTACAGGTATACGCACCTACGGCGGATAAGCCTGACGAGGAGATAGAGACGATGTACAATGAGCTGGCAGAGGTCCAACAGATGATGAAGAGGCACGATATAAACATATATCTTGGTGATTTCAATGCCAAAATTGGTGAAGGTGCTGTGTCGGGAATCGTGGGCCGGTTTGGTCTGGGAGTCCGGAACAGACGAGGAGACCGTTTGGTTGAATTTTGCCAAGAATCAGACCTGGTCGTGTGTAATACGTGGTATGAGCTTCCAAAGCGGAGACTGTACACGTGGAAATCACCCCAGGACGGCAGTGAGCGAGTCGTTCGTAATCAAGTTGATTACGTTTTGATCAATAAGCGCTTTGGGAATGCAGTCAAGAGTGCGAAGGCTTACCCGGGGGCAGATATCAATTCGGACCACAGCCCAGTTATTGCCCGTGTACGTCTGCGTCTCCGTAGGGCACAACCTAAGGTTGTAAGGAAAGTCAACTTGAGGCTGCTTAAGTCAGAGGTTATAGCCGAGGAAGCAGGGAATCAGATGAATCAGGCTGTCGAGAGAATAAGAGTTTCTGATATAGATAGTGCATGGCTTGAGTTAAAATCTGCTATTAATGGGGCTGCAAAGGACCACCTGAGCGCGGCAATCGAACCAAGAAAGAAGTGGATGACAGATGACATACTTCGAATGTTGGAAAAAAGGCGCCTGCTGAAGAACAGGGATGACCGAGCGTACAAGGCACTGCAAACCCGTATTTGAGCTGCAACTCGTCGCGCAAGGGAGGACTGGTTGGCATCTCAGTGTACTGAGATTGAATATTTGGATGAAATTCATGATGATTTCAACCTGCATAAGAAGGTAAGAGAACTAACCTCCACGGGCAGGAAGAATCATGCTTCGGTGGTGATGGACGAGTGTGGCTTCGTTGCTGTACCCCATGAGGAAAAGTGCCAGGTATGGGAGAAGTACGTGAACGAATTGTTCAGCCATGTCCGGGAAGTCTGCGAAATATCCAGTCGTGATGATGATGACGGGCCACCCATTTTGGATGACGAGGTTTGGCGTGCAATCTGCACTGCCAAAACTGGGAAGGCTGTGGGTCCTGATGAGGTGAGCATAGAGATGTTCAAGTTGATGGGCGATGAAAGTATTGCCAAGCTGATGATACTCTTCAACAGGATTCACGACAGTGGGCAGATCCCTTTGGAGTGGCTGAACTCAATCTTCGTCACGCTGCCCAAGAAAGCTAATGCTCGTAGGTGCAGTGATCACAGGACCATCAGCTTGATGAGCCATGCTCTCAAGATTCTACTGTGAGTGCTCCACTACAGGTTGTGGCGGAGAGTGGAGGCTGAAATCGGGGATACCCAGTTTGGATTCCGGAGCGCTTTTGGAACAAGAGAAGCCCTATTTTCCATGTCCAGAAGAGTCTCAGCGGTGCGCAGTTTTTGCTTGTTCTATCGATTTCGAGAAAGCATTTGATAACGTGAAGCATGTGCAGCTTATTCGTATCCTGGAAGAAGTGGGTCTTGATTTCAAGGATCTGAGAATAATCAGGAACTTGTACTGGGGGCAGAAGGCACAAGTTCGTGTGGATGGTTCGCACTCTGACCAGGTGGCTGTTGCCAAAGGGGTCAGGCAAGGCTGCACGTTATCGCCATTGCTCTTTAATATTTATTCGGAGCAGGTCTTTAAGGACGCCCTGGATGACTGTGGTATTGGCATCCCTGTGAATGGATTTCCTGTGTCCAATTTAAGATATACGGAGTAAACGGTGTTGTTGGCCCACTCCGAGGTGGGGCTCCAGGCTTTCTTGAACAGGGTGACAATTGCCTGTAGGAAATATGGTCTGGCTATCAACGTAGCAAAAACGAAATCGATGGTCATATCGAAGGCAGCAAATAGTGGCATCAGGTTGGCAGTCAACGGGCAAAGCATCGAGCAGGTGGCACGATTCAAGTACTTGGGGCAATGGGTCGCGGAGACGTGGTCATTGGAGGGGGAGTTGCGCGGCTGAATCGAAATAGCGCGTGGGGCGTTTAACAACATGCGTAGTATATTGTGTCGCCGGGATGTAAGTTTCGCGTTGTTGCGCTGGCGAGTTGTTAAGTGCTACGTGTGGTCTATACTTCTGTATGGGGTGGAGAGTTGGACATTGAAGGCCAGGGACATGAATCGGCTAGAGGCTTTTGAAATTTGGCTGATTCGGCGTATGCTGAGAATCCCCTGGACCGCAAGACTCCGCAATGACTACATCCTCCAACAGAACTCCCCGAAACGTGAGCTACTGATGACCGTAAAGAGGCGCAAAGTGTCGTACTTGGGGCATGTCTTGCGTGGGCCCAAGTACAGTTTTTTGCAGGCAATAATGATGGGTAAGATCAGTGAACGTAGGGGTGTGGGGCGGAAGCGCGCGTCATGGTTGTCGAACATACGTAGCTGGACGGGAATTAACCGAGCAGCCGTTTTGTTTCACCTGGCTGAGGACCGTGAGAGATTTGCAGAATTGATCGCTAACCTTCGATGATGGAGACGGCACTTGAAGAAGAAGAAAAAGTTCCATTGTAGTCAGGTCATGTTTCGTATGGTTTACTAGTATTTTTCGATGCTGAATCGAATGGGAGGGGTCTCGGAGCAGTAATACTAGGTCAAGCTGTTCGTGAGAATAATAAACCGTTGTAATAATTTGCAGGGTTTTTTTACTTTCCGCTACCCCAAAGGGAAAGGTAATTATAGTAATCCTGTCATAAAAAAGTTGGCTTTTTTTCAGATCTTTACGTTTTGAGGCCCTAATTTAAAAAACCTAATTCCGTAAACCTAGGTCCGTGTGTGTGTGTGTATCTGCAGTTCTATTGGCGGGAGAACGGTAGATCCGATTCAGCTGGTTCTTTTCTTGTTTTGTTTTTTATTTTTTGTAGACACCAAAATAAGGTTATGGGCGATTTCTGTTGATGAACCGGGGAAGGGGGGACGGAAAGGTACCAAAAAATAGGGTTTTCCACATTTTTTTCGAAAACGGCAGTAACGATTTTGATTAAACTTTCAAACTATCTTCTACTAATCAATACCTAACTTTTCTACTTCATGCATATCTCCATGAAAATACAGTTAACGGAGATATAGGCCTATGAAGCAAAAAAAGGTTTTTTACCTTGTATATATAGGTTGAACGGAGATATAAGCCAAGTTAACTCAGAAAAGGAGATTTGTCGAATATTAATTTATCAGTATTCCAATTTTCTCAAAAATGGCTCTAACGATTTCGATCAAACTTACGGAGTACTCTCAGCTAACTAGTCCCTACATTTTGTACTTCATAAATGTTTCTGTAGAAATGCGTTGAATGAAGATATAGCGCCCGCATATGCAGCTGGTATTCGAACTTACGAGGGTGGCGGAAGGTTGGGTGTTGCTACGCACCGCTCGTTTCAGTAAACAAATCTGAGGCAAAACTGAGATGAGCCAAAATACGTGACTAAGAAACAAAAAGAAGGCTTTTTACAATATTTAGCAATAATTATGATGGGTTCAGGAGAGACACAGAGATCGCAGTTAAATACAGGATAAAGGAGTAGTGAAGAATGGGACAGGAGAGAGCTGTATTGTACGGAAAAACAACTGGTGTGACGCATCACCAAACTCAGCCCCTCGAGAATTCCGTAATTACAAGTAAATAATGCAATACGTTTTTCACTCAGTCCATGTGAAGTTAACGTTCTATAGCGAAAGACTGGCAGTGTTTAATGTTTCGGAATTTATTGTGCTCTTGTGCTCCGACGTTAATTAATGAGCCAACTTATAGGTGATTGATGAGACTGTCAACGCGATTTTTCCAGGAAGGTTTGAGTTCACAGTTTTGTGAATATAGGGGAGAAAGTGCTAACAAAGTAAAAAACTTTGGATTCCAGAATACCTGGGGTTGTTCCTGATTTTCTGATGAGCGTTATTAAAATTGCGTCGTGTATGCGGCTCATTGGGCAACAATTCTGATTAAAATTCTAAAATCGATTTCGTCGAAATGTTTGATAATTTATTGGGCTGATTTGGCCATTTCACGAAAAAACTAATCAAAACCGTGCGAGCAGTTTACGATTTAAAAAAAATACTAGGTGTTATATAGCGATTTTGCTCATACTCTTATTTCGATGTCTCATCGTGATGTGTAGGTTAAATAACAAATTTGAGTCTATTTGGTTCAGCTGTTTCCTCTCCAACGCGCTCGCGCACATCACTTCACCGGTGATTCTCGAACTAAAAAGCCTTTGAGACAGAAACGCAAAGTCGGGGCAGCGATGTCAAAGGGTTCGTTGCGACTACAGTCATGCACGTAATTGAACGTTTGATTCCATAATTCAATTGCATTCGAATTTTGAGTGGAAACAGGAGCGTGATGCCAGAGGTAGATGGGGCTTTGACAATTCGAAACAAAGCCGTCATTGCCCTATACTCCTCTTTTACCGCCCTTAAATAGTGAAGACGGGAAGAAAACTAAAAAACACAATACGTAACTTTCTGCAGACGCTACATGAATGAATAACCTCTGCATCGAACCTCTACATAAGGACTATGACGAGTGGGCCATGCAACTGAAAGCTTCATTGAGAATAATCGCGCATGGCACGATGCCGGAGGAAACATTAGTAAACAAACTGTTGATCATCACTACTTTACTGCTGAATTAATAAACAGTGAGAATCCGAAGACTTTGGAACTCAAAAACGCCTAGCGTTTGTGCTACTGCAATTGAAGTGTTGAAAATTAATGCAGCTACACCAATCTTCGGGGCTTCCATGGAAAGCCAATTAGGTTGTGTTTAGTGGCACGCATCACTAATGATTTGTAGAATACCGCCGTTAAAAGATAACATTTCGGTAAAATGTAGTCAAGTTTTCAGATACAGTCATTATGTTGCAAAACGGGGGCATTTAAAATCATCAAGATTTACTGGCCATCAAATTCATATAGCTATTCAGTGTAGCTATACGAATTTTACGAAAACTTTAGATGTGCAGTTGAATCAGGGGATGGTCCGCTCACGCCAGACGTCGTTAGCACACATTCACACAAATTACGTTGACGCATTTCTAACGAGAAATTTCAGGAACAAGAAGAACCCAACAGAACGTCAGATAGCAGTCGATTTGTCATGCCATTGGACATTTGTGAGTTTCGTAGCCAAAAGTCTAGTAATTATGAAGAAAAGGTGACAAATGAGATGGCGGTGGGAGACGAAATTCACGTGAGGAGTAGGAATAGGAGGGTTTCTAGATAAATGAACTGGTCTAGGGATGAGAGCTAAGAGCGAGTGTTCGTCAAGAGGATAAAGCTGAGAGCTTGAATGTAAGGGCTGAGAAGATGATCGAGGAAGGGGGCGAAGAACTCACTAGGGAAACCGTTAAAGGGAAAATATGTTTTTGGCTCTGGTCCACAAATCGGGTTGGCAGAGCTTGAAATGTTGAAGAGTTGATTGACAGGGTGCACCGAGATTCCTGGATTGGCGGCTAAAGTTGAAAGTTTGGGTTCCATTAAGGCCAACAGTATAGTCATTTTGTAGCACAAGTTACTGTGACACTTACAAATGAAAGTGATCTGAGAGAAATGGTAAACAATAATATCATTTATCCAAAAACCGTTTAGTTGAGAACTAGCAAAGCCTGCCTCAAAGAAAAGGTTTGCATAAAAGCTTTTTTTAAGCAATAAGGAAGAAAAACGGAAATTAAAGCAATTGGGTTAGGTCCGCCAGTAGGCAAATTACTAAAGTTAACGTACCTGTTAGGTGAGTTCGTCTCCTCTGGCTGGTTAGATACTGTGGGCAAGCGCTTTCGATGTAAAGACGTCATCATCTGGCCATTAAGTCAGTAGTGGAGTCAGTCAGTGAGATGGGGGGGGGAAGGAGGTCATGCACCTCTGGGGAAACCCACTAGAGGTGAAGAGAAAGGAGCGTCTTGAATAGTCAGTTGATTGTCGATTCTAAGTCTTTTCTGTGTAGGGTGGTCTCTAAATCCGTCAGTTGGTTGTTTTCGTTTGTGTAGTGTCTTAAGTGGTGTAAATATGGTGTCGCATTTTGTGTTGATTTATGATCTGTCCATTGACGTTTTTTCGTGTATAGATTTCCATGTTTTCTAATATGTTCAGTTTCCGTACTTTATATTGTTTGAATGGTAAGGTGGTTTTAGTAGGTTCGTGTCCAGTTGTCTTGAGGCAGTTGGCAAAATTTGAGTCGTCTTGGTTCCTGTTATGAGATTTAATGTATTCTAAATATTTGATCAGTATTGTCCATCCTGTTTGTCCCATGTACACGTACAAGTTATTTTGTATGCCCCACTTTGGTCGAGTGGGTCTGTTTCTTCAGCATTTGCAGTTAATTTGGTTCTGAGTGTGTTTTGTACATAATACAATTTGTATATCTTCCTTTTGGAGGATATTAGTTATTCCGTATGTTTTTGGTCCTGTGTACGTGAATGTGCAGCGTCTTGTTAAAGTCTCTGTATTTTGTCTTTTTGATTCGTGTGTTTTGGAGTCATATTGTCTTGATTTGTTTGTTTATTTGGTGTAACCATTGTTTCGTGCAATAGTATTGATAACATCAAGTTTTCTTCAGCCTCCATATCGTATGTCTGAATGCACTTAGTTTACGTTGTTGTCGGTGGTTTGATGTATAGTGTATGGTTGTGTCTGGCAGTACGTTGTCTGAAAATATCGTACTGCAGTTCGTTGTCAGTCCGTGTGATTTTTAGGTTCTGTTCTTTGTCCATGTCATATTAGATGTTATGATAGACATTGTTTAAGTTCTTTAATTTGTCGTCGGTGTTGTCACTGCTTAATGCAGATAATATCATCTACACATCTAGCGTAATATGTGATGTCTTGTTTATCATTAATGTCTGTATGTATGTTTATTCGTAGTGCTGCAGAAATATTTCGGTCAATATGGACGAGTTAGGGTATACCTAATCCATTTTTTGGCTTGTACATACAATTATTAAATTGGAATACGACTCTACCGATTTGGATTAAACTTTCAAATTATTTTCTTTTAATCATTACCATCATTGGAAGTAAGTTAACTGCACTCCGTTTCTATAACGATCGTTGGATTGTTGAGTTACCATTAGTGCACAGGAAGTTCGTGGGAGTATAAGCTTGCTTTTGTTTATTATTCATTCTGAATAATACGCCTATGTTTTCTTCGGTCAGGAAATTGTTTTACACCCCACCCCCCAACCCTCCACCCAAATTTCATACTACGATTCAAATTCAAAGCATGGGTATCCCAAATCTGCAATGACCACTGTCCGGGCCATATCGCACCTTTAACATGGGCCAAAAAATCCGTTCTTGCAGACAAAAACTCGATCCGTAATATGATCGTACGAAACCCATGGTTGTGATGGGCAAAAAAGTTTTAAAAAATTAACCAAAAACGAAATTGCATTTACGTCGTGTTTAGTATTGTTTCCTAGGTATTTTTTTAGGTGCTGAGTTGATTAGGACGCACACACGTACGTTCTAAGATTCAGTAGGCCTCAAAACGTAAAGATCTGAAGTAAACCCTGCTTTTGACACGATTACTATATTTTCCTTGCCCGTTGGAAACTGCACGATGTCAACAGGAAATGCAGCAACAACTTTTTGGGCAGGAGCTATCAACACGGTCAACTACATCATAAACCGCATCAAAACAGATAGCGTTGAATAAACGTGGACGGATGTTAAACGTTCAACTAGGACAAACTCAAATTTACGGTTTTAAGACATTTTTCAGCTTAGGATCCCGTTTGATAACCGATCACCACATCAAAAGGAAACCCCGATCTCAGCTGTTGCTTTGCACTTGATTTACCTTTTTATACTATTTTGTGATAAAAATATATTCACTTCCCCAATCCGTAGGGTGTAAAACGTATGCACACTAGTTGGGCAGAGTTCAGAGCATGAGAGTAGAAGGAAAGCAATTTTTTAACGTAAAACCATCGCCGAATTCTATCGGTTGAACGCAGTCGTGGGCCAAAATACACCCGACAAATGTATTAGCCGAACCATAATAATCATTGCTTTTTACAGTTTTCCAAAATAGCCTCAACAATTTCGATTAAACATAACTACGCTAAGTAGTACCTACAATTTGTTGTCCATAAACGTTATAGTGAAACGCCCAAACATGCGATTGACAAAGGTTAAGGGAAAGTTGTGTGATATTATCGTTCAAATCAGTTGACAAATTCAAAATTCACCATTTGAAGGGTAAGTAGAAGTTATATACAGTAAAAATTACTATTAACACGGTATTGTTATAATTTTCAACGGATTTTCACGACTTAATTATTTCCATTCAGATATAGACCTTTTGTTTGCGGGTTGAATGGATTTGTACTTGGTTTTTGGTAATATCAGCCTTGGGTTGTTCCTCACCAACGTTGGATCAACTCTATACTGTTGCGCAAACTAAGCTGCCCGTCCTAAAAAATGGGAAATCACACGCAATACGATTTTGACGATTAACGTTCGATTCAATTTGTAGGTCAATCGTACAACGAACTTCAGAAAGATGAAATTTATCACTGAAAGGATATTGCGTAATTGGGAATTGCGAGGTTCTTCGCAGCAGATATTTAATGAGTTCATGACGCGATAATCATTGAAAACAGAGGCCGCAAAAACTCACCAGTTTGCGAAGCGTGTCGAAAGGCGATTCAGGTTCCGCATAAACTTCGTCGAGATCGCATAAAATTAATCGTAATCACGCAGATTAATTACATTAACATCGAGAATCTGGTTCCATTGAGAGATGAATTCCGTATGTTTACAAATAACGGCCCGACAGGATGATAAGGAGGTGCAGGAAAAAGAAATGAGATAAGAGTCGCTGTACGGGGCGATCAAAACCGATATTATTCGCCAATTCCAGTTCACTATTAGCTGCTATCAAGTTGGCACTGACTCACTTCCCCTACATTTGAGTGGAAGGGAGAATGGGGAAATCGAAGGAAGATCGTCTCCGCTCCGTAATGGCGGACAACGATTTCTCGACGGCGCGCCGTCTGAAAATCGAACGATCGATCTGTTTCCTACGAATAGTGAGCAAATGAGATCGGAGGACGGAAATTTTAACACATCCACGCACGCGTTATTCTATGAAGTAAAGGTAAAATCTGTCCGTAGGAGACACCTGTGTATTAAGTTTACTTGAATGAACGAAATGAACTTCGGTAAAACTTTAAAATGGAACAAAAGAAACAACAGGACTCACCGTTCGGCCCGTGTAGGGCGCCGAAGAACGACCAGGTCCGTCGGATCATTTTACCACTTTAATGACAAGAAAAGCACTTTTAACTTATCGCTGTCTATAGAGTAAGGAAAGTATTGTAATCGTGTCAAAAAATATCGGTTTTCTTCTGATCTTTACGTTTTGAGGCCTAATTTCTGTCCATATGTGCGTGTGTGTGTCTGTGTAGTTCAATTTAGTTTTTCCGGGCGAACGGCTGGACAGATTGCACTGGTTCTTTTTTTGTTTGTTAAGTAATTTTTTGAAGAAGCGAGAATGAGGTTATGAGCGATTTCGATTTACGGAAATAGGGCCGTGGGGGGGGGGGGGGGGGGGATAGAAAATGTCCCAAAAGCTAGAGTCGATTTTGATTAAACTTTCAAATTATCTTCTTCTAATCATTACCATCTTTCAGAGTATGTTAACTGCACTCTACTAAAAGGTGAGATTAACGGATTGTGTTAAGTTGCGTGTTGCGTGGTACCTGATATTTTCACTTCTCAGTGCTCAAACGGCAATGAAAGTATTGCTACGGTGCAAAAAAAAGATCTGGTGTGAAGGATCAAAATTCAACGATCTGCTATACATTCCGGACCTCTTCGTTCAAACCATCATCGGACTAGCAGAGAAAAATTTACATAGAACCTGATTAGTTGAAGCCACCAAAATTGATTGTGTTCATTCATAAATTGTTGAAAAACACCTTTTGATTTATCCGTCCATATCTCCGGTCATCAGACTTTCTCATAGATATTCATGGAGTGCGAGCGTTCAGTTTTGAATAGTACAAGGAATTTTGGACATTTAATGAAGATCGTTTGGTTTTTGTGAAAAATACAATAACCTCTAAGCTCTTGGTGCCCTCTCACAACCGAACATCTTACATAAGTTTGGGACAACCGAAATATACCGAAAACAAGACCATTTTGATTAGACATCAATCAATCTACTACTGAATAATACCTGAGTTTTGTTCTCCGTCCCTGAATACTTACGAATGATAAAATATGTAGTCGACTGATAACTAAAATGCTTGAGTTTTTTTCAGGTCGTGACGGTGAACTTCTCAGCCCATTACCACAATCTCCGTAAACGGTCTGCGTGCACCTTCGTAATTTAGAGAGAGGGATTGAACTAAATCAACTCAAAATTGAAAATATGGGGACAGATCAGCATGAGCCTCCAAAATAAGGGTATGAACAAAATTGGTTGAAAATTAAGTACACGACCATAGTGATCAATACGCCAATTTTTCTTTCTCTTTAACGATTTTATTTTGATTTTTTTATGGGCTGATCCAAGTAACTGGTAAGATAACGTTTTGATTGGTTCAGTTACAAATTAGCAAACATTTCGACGAAAGTCTATTTTTAGTGCAGTTTTTTCTTCAATAAATCTGGCTCATATGGCACTAGCGTTCACTAAACAATCAAGGAGGTAAATCCAGCAAGCTATCAATACGGAAACGTTTAATAGTGTTCAGGGGCAATCTCAGGAAGTCCGGAGGCGGGGTTTTTATTAAATTTTTTCGCAGTGTATCCCCAACAATTCCAGAAGCTGGCTCGCTCACGGAAAATCATGTTAACAGTACCATCAATTGTTTACACGTTTCTTTCTAAATAAAGGTCTGAATTCCCGAACTAAGCGCGACCAGAGCGTTAGGTTACGTTTTGCCAAGTTAATATGAACTCAGTGAAAATAAGAGTGTTAAAGGAATTAGGTTATCTCTTCTTATATAAAGACTAAGACCAACCAACTGGCTTTAGTACTGACTTAACGGCCAGACGATGGTATATTTTCATCGAATGCTCTCGCACCCAGTATCCCAAAAAGGTACGGTAACTTTAATAAGGAGCAGTAGCTACAATGTACGAGGGCTCAGAAAGTCGTGCGATGCGTCGCACTACATGTTTTGTTAATTATTGGATTTTTCAAATTTTTCTTGGAAACGGCTCTAACGATCAACATCTGTAATTTTTATGTGGGTCTGTTCAACGGAGATCACCTAAATGACCCAAAAATCGTCTTTTCAACGTTTTCCAATTTCCTTCTTTAAACGCGTAAATGAATTTTATCAACTTGGTGAAATGTCCTCAAGCTATACTGCAGTTAAATTGTCCACGGGATGGAACGTTGCTTAAAAATACGAGTATATCAAAATTAATGTCATTGTTGTTGAGATAGCGAGTTAGTACTTCACCATTACTCCACTGACAGCACTCCTTCACCCACAACTATCTTCCTAAATAATCTTGCTCTGGCTACCGTCGTGAAGTCGAACAAGAATGAAGTGCTGCCAAGTATGCGACCCTCCACCAGTGCATTCACGCACATCATCTTATATAATCCCAAACCGCGTCAAGTAAACCTTGTTGAGGCCGAGGCCAATTAACATCTGTGTCACTGTCTACGAGGGTTTCGAAGGATGCCCTTTGTTCTTTGCTCAACCGTTCACAAAAATGTTCCCAGATTTGCTGCTTTGACCCCTATTCCGTCAACGACTTGACGAATGTCTTTGCGACGCTCGGAAGAACAAGTGCAGTGGAAGGTCATATTCCTCTGGTTCCCCCATTGCAACCGCTGCATCTTTGGGGGATGAGCTGTTGGCTTGTTCTCCCCCTATGCACTACCCTTTATATTCAACTGTGATACTTTTCCTAGACTTACGCAATTTTTTCGCATGGTCTGCGTGTATGTGTGAGTACATGTAAAATAAAGTGTGTCTGTGGTACCATTTGTCGCATCCTTCTCAAAAACGGCTCTCATGATTTTGTTTACGGCTTTCATATACCCACTCGTCGTACTAAACGTTTTTCCTCCATTAACGGACAATATAAAAGTACTCGTATAGGGCTGTAAAGCGAAACGAGGAGGATTTACTTTTTTTGCGAAAACGACTCTAGCGATTTTCATTAAACTCACAGTGTGCCTATAACTAGCTACGTATAATTATCCATAAATGTTCCTTGGACACTCTGAACATAGTTACTAACCAAACTCAACAAAATTAGTTTTTATACGTTTTCGAAAACTTCCGCTACTCAAAAACGTCCCAAAATATCCGCAGGAACCCAATTTGATAAATCTTACGGAACATCTTCTAACAACCTGTATCCACATTGTGCCCTCCGCAACTACTTCTACCACCTAAGATTTAACATATAATGGATATAAGAGTAGGCGATGAGATTTACCGAACATTAAATGATCGTTCTCGTATTTCTTAAAACCGCCTCCAACCATTTTGGTCACACTTCCGTAATTTATTCTACTAATTACAACATAATATAGATATATTCGGTAATAAAACCTATAAATCATTGTAGTCGTTTTCCCGACAAGTGAAAACACCCTATTTTGGTTTCATAGCCTTAAATTTACTTTTAAATTTAATTTATTTTTCTGAAAACGACTGTTACGATTTACAACAAACGCATATAGGTTGCTTTCAGATTATCAATACACATTACTTTTGCCTCATAAATGTTTTTCCGGCTGCCCGTTACAGAGATAACTATCAAAATTTGCCAAAAAAAACGTTACAGTGGTAAAAGCAAGTCTAAATTTGATTTGAAATGCCTTTCAGCAATCTATACCCACATTCACTCCACAGAACTATTGGCGTAACCACCCGTTGAACGGAAACAACATAAGCCATACACTCAATGATGGAATTTGACAAACATAAAATGGTTTTTCCGATTGTTACTTTCCTTGGCTGAAAACAAAATTTTCTTTACTTACTACAGATCTTTACTATTTCTTCTTGAGTCTCTAGTCCTAAAAACACAATTTGGGAAAATGGTCAGTGTGTCGGTGACGATTTTTAGAGAAAACGGCCGTACCAAATCAGCTGAAACTTGATATTTAGCCCGCAGGTTACCATGGGACGTCAAATAAGGGTATGAGCAACATCCACCGAAAGTTGAGTGTTGTTATCTTAGTCATCAAAACACCAAATTTTTTTTCTCAAAAACGGCTCTAACGATTTTGATTTAATTTATTATGTTGATAGCTCCAAATATGGCAACTATACCATGAAACTCCCATCTGTGGGAAAATGACGAGAGCAGCACAATAAATTACCAAAATTTTCAACAAAATCGATTTTAGCGCGGTTTTTGACATTTTATATCTTTACTTTGCTACATAAACTCGAAAATGTAACACCGGAGATGTTACGGAGAAGCGTCATGAAATTTTTTAACCCAAGTTGCAAGCTACATCCCCTGTGACCTAATGGAGAAGGCCTCGGTCTCCTAAACTGGGGATTGTGGGTTCGAGTCCCACCAGGGTTACGATTATTTTTTTGACATTTTATGTCTTTACTTTGCTGCATAAACTCGAAAATGTAACGCGGGAGATGTGTGTTGGGTTAAGTGCATGGAAACGTCTGTTACAAAATCGAACGCTTGGGAACATCACAGGTTTTAATAACCTCAGTGACTAAGTGATGATGTCCATTGCAATTGACGCGGCCATTATATCGAAACCATCAACGAGCACAATCAAACGTAGTTTTTAACAGATTTTTTAAAGAAAAAGACTTAAATGTCCCTCGTGGTTGCGTATGAAAGCTGTGCCCACTGTGTTTAAGCTGTGTTTGTGTTAGTGATTTTAAATTTTGACACGATTACTATACTTTCCTTCCCCTTTGGGTGGCGGAAAGTGAAATGGTGATGCTATCGGACGCAGCAGAGTTGACCGAATTCCTCAGGGAATGGAAGTTGCGTTGGATTTATCTTCTAGGTTTCAGCGGATTACATAACTTTCCTCTTTACTCCAAATTCATTCGGTTTATAAAGTTCTACAGCGGTTTCGTTATAAACTCCGCTGAAATGTTACTAGAATGTTTTTAAAACCCAATTGTTCAATAATGGTACGGAAATGCATACGACCAGCACAATAAATTCCGGAACTGTAAGCGCTACCGCTTTCTGCTCCCGTGAATTGTTGTTTGACCAAGTTCAAATGAACTGAGTGATTAATGAATTGAGTAAGTAGAAAACGTTTGCCCGCAAAATAAGGAAAGTTGTGTGCTTCGTACCAGATATTATGTGTTAAGCCCGTTGACAAAAATTCTTATTGGTTTTAGATTTGATGGAAGTACCTGAAGTAACTCGGAAATCAGCTTAATGAACTGCTCATAAAACAAATGGTCGATCAATCTTCAGATTTACTCAAGATATTGGAAAAAGGTTTGATGGAGTTTACTTTCCTTTGAGCTTCTCAACCCTCAAAAAAAGGTGAGTTTCTAAGTGAAGGGAAGAAAAAGAGGGCGAGAAAATCCTACCGCCATGTTGGGGAATCACTGAATCACTGTGTACATGACTTGGCAGTTTTTTTTCCCCAGTGTTCTCCCCTAATTTATATTCACTGGAGGGCGGGTTAAAAGCCGAGAGGTCCTGAGTCAATGAAGAGCTCGACTATGCAAGTTTCGAAGGGAATGGGAAGAAGGGAGAATTTCTCTTGTTTGTATTTACAGGCTCGATCGGGCTGTGAATTGCTAACCAGTATCAAGAGGATTCCCCTTTCTTCCTCTTCTAGCTGCACAACGCTAATTGTCTAGGGTGCCGTTGGAGCAAAGAGCCATTCTCTTGTTTGCGGGTGAGTCCTAGAACTTTGTCAACTTGGGTACACTCTCAGCGAAACTCACCTAGTTGGGATCTAGCTGGGGGGCTGTCTGGATTGAGCTGAGCTGAGCGGGAAACTTACCAAACGCGAGAGCTGTTCAATTGAGGCGAGCTTGTACAATTCATTATGGGGGTGTTTGAATTGGAAAGTTCGTTGTAAAACCACATACACCGCTACGAAGGTGTGTTTTTTCGTAACTTCCTGATGAGACACTGACAGCTGGCAGTAAAATACGACGCGTAACGACCATGGAGTCATCATTAAGGCCAGTAAGTGTGGAGTGGTGTTATAACACAATCTTCGGAAGTTACAGTCCTCACTCATGGAGTACTCAAGCCACTATCAGATGGGGATCCAGGGTCGGCGACGGGCGTTGGAAAATAACCTGTGACTAAATGACAGCGCCCTATTTCCTTTTGGTTTATTATTCATTCTGAATAATAACCCTATGTTTTCGGTCACGAAAAATTTTTTACAACCCCCCTCAAAATTTGATACTTTACTTTTCAAGACATGGGGATTCCAAATCTGCAATGTCCGTCCGCCGTCCCCCATCCCCCGTCCAGGCCGTTTGTGCCTTTAACGTGGTCTAAAAAATTCGTTATTTCGCACAAAAATCCCATTTGGTATCTAGTTGTGCCCGCCATCTCGGCAGTCCGATCGGACGAAGCCCATGGTTGTTATGGGCAAAAAATGGTTGAAAGAATTAACGAAACGCAGTATAATCGCAAATAAGCCGTGTATCGTTTCGTTTTCAAGGCCTGCTCGACTCGCAGCGCCCTTTGGGCTCGCAACTTCCTGCCAATTGCCGTGCGAGGGTTCACTGGAAGCCCTCGTCCCACCCCTCCATCGGATCAGACGTTTACGGGCGCCTGGCGCCGGGGGAATATTTTTAATTTCCGTAGTTCCATTGTAGTCAGGTCATGTTTCGTATGGTTTACTAGTATTCGATGCTGAATCGAATGGGATGGGGGAGCAGTAATACTAGGTCAAGCTGTTCATGAGAATAATAAACCATTGTGTAATAATTTGCAGGGTTTTTAATCATATATAATAGTTAACTCCACCACTGAGTTAACTTTGATTTCCATGGAAGTCCTAACCTCCGTGGACCTCCCACCAGGCAAAGGCCAGGACTGAGGTATGAAAATCCAGGCTCTTCTGTTGTCCGAAACATTATTAAGCCAAATAACAGTCTCTAACTTTACAAAGGAGGAAGACGAGTGATCTAATCGGCTGAGTAAAAAACGTAGTTAGTTTACACTACCGATGATTTCTATTAAGGTTCTGAGAAATATTATCATAGTGTGCTTCTGTGAATCACCAAGGCCTTGTCGGCTGTCCACCGAAGCACCACTAGTGGTTACTGGTTAGCCACCTGTAAATCGGTAGAAAACGAAAATAAATAGAATGAAATTAAATAAAATATTTCAAGATTTCCAAACAGTAAAATGAAGTGAAGGCTTCGGGAGGAATCAATTCATGGGACGTGCAGTGTGTTGGACAAACAGGAAATTGAGAAGAAAAATAAAGAAGATCTAACGGTATGTACATGAGACTAGACTTAATGCAGACTAAAGGGGTCCGTGGACTGCTGTCTAGAAGTCGAAGAACAACGGGGTTCCAGATGATGAGTTATCCAACTGAAAACAACAGCACGCATTACAATCGGAAATAATTCGGCAGGCCTCTGCACGCAGAGTTCAACACTGAATGGAAACATACAGAAGGAGTTGATGTGAAAACTTTAATTTCTTCGCTGATGACCCTGGTCGTAAGAAACGTGGTGTTCTGTTGCCTTCATGTCGATTCTCGCTGCGAGTTCGACGGAGACTGACGATGTTAGAAGTCGAATGGAGAGAGGCGATGAAGAAAGCTTGTGGAGGTGATGAGGAACATGATGAGGACGGATTAGGAAGAGGAAGAGGTCGAGTTAGGTTTGCGGAGCAAGAACAATAAGGGCTTAGGCCATCAGTCCACGGAAACAAGCAAAAAGAAAAAAGGAAAACAAAAGAGAAGGAGGCTCAATTCGCGTCTGTTTCATCAACAACACTGCTCTCTAAAATTCTATAACTTTTATTCAAAATTTAGGGCGAAGGGTGGCGGGGGGCACTGTCATTGGGGGAAAACAGTTTGCACTTTCCTCAGTCTTCTGAGCCCAAGGAAATGGATTTTGCAATAAATGAAATGTTGAAATGGCAGAACCAGATCAAGTCTAATTGGATATCCAGCTTACGTCGTATGAGCTAAACAGGTTGAGAACTAATTACATTTATCGTATTGATCAAAATACTTCTTCTTTTCCCCAAATGGGCTCTAACGATTTTGAGTAAATTTTGTGTGTGACAAATAACGGTAATATAAAACTGTTATCTGTGATGAAATTACAAGAAGAGCATAATAAATCATCAACACTTTCGACGAATATGATCGTACTGTTTCTGTCTTATAAATGCCGTGCCTGTGATACTAGTTCTCCGTTTGGCCGAATTCGCGAAGAATGTGATTACTAAGAAACGTGGTCACAGTTGATCTGTCCTTTGGACACTTGCCACCCTAGTAAATAGTTAGGCCAGGTGGGAAACCAGATTAAGAACTCCCCGAAGGCACGGGGTTCCTCAGGTCGGGTCAGTCCTCCGAGCGGTAACACACGGTCAACAGCTCTCTACCAAGTGAGTGTCTAACGACCAAATACCTGCCGTACCTCCGCAGGTTCGAGTTCGGTGGATGCTGCAGGAGGCGGCCTCTTGCATATTAGCGAAACCGCAAGTTCCATGACTGATATAACCCTCGTGGAGGGTTTAGGAACACTCATTCTGATCAGAAATCCGACCTGCGATACTAGTTCTCACGCTGTTTTCCTTATAGTTTCTAAACTAGGAATATGACCGTTTCCAAAACAATCTTCTTGGCAATCTCATAAACTACCTTATCCAATGGTCAATACGAGTAGGACTCGTACAATGAACGTCCTGATATGAATGGGGGAGGCTCAATAAAATCTGAAACTTTAACTACTACCAGTTTTAATTCAGACCATTAAGCTTAATTCTACCAAGCTCGTGTAAACTCTCGAGTGAGCTCTGGCGAAAAACAGATTTAATTACTCGCTATTGCTGAATTCACGTGGGACTGAGGAAAGTTGTAGATACGCTGAATGCTCCTTGGCCGTACAACGCCCACATGCATTTCCAAAACGGCTCGCTAGTTCATACTATGAACACACGTGCATTCAGGTGTCGCCAGTCACTCTCACCCTTTCATTCCTATCTTATTGTGAATATTAATCCGGTTTCAATATATTGGGTTTCCCCCTCTCTTGCCCTTTGCCCTGGGCTCATCACTAGCTCGCACTATTGAGACACACATCTTCGAGGGTCGCCAGTGACTCTGACCCATTCGTTCCTATCTTATCGTGAATATCCAACCTGCTTTTTCGATCCGATTCAGCCCCTTTCACTCTCGACAGCATTTCTCAACCAATTTCTTCGTCTGGATTTCCTTTTATTTTTTTGTCTTGCACTGAACAGTCGCGGTGGGAAAGCAGGGAGGCAAAACCGATGCTCTCCCCCTGTAGGCTGAAATCAGGTGCTTTTTCTCTGGATGTGAACTAGGGCCGTGAGATAAATAACGTTGAGCTCAATTTTGTCGATGAGCACTGCAACGGATTTGCTCGTTTGGAGTACATTCAACTATCTAGCACCTACGTCTTATCCTCCATGAACGTTTCCATAGAAGAAGTTATAACTCGAGTCATTTAAAGGTTCTCGGAAATGGGCTCAGTTAGAAAAACTTGCTAATTCGGCAATAAAGATTCCACTTCTCAAAACTTGAGTAAGTGGCTTCAGTCAAACTCTTCGCCAACGGCTTGCATCGACTTTTAGCAAAAGTGAGGGTTTTCGCGAAGAAAATACGCCAACTTGGTTAAAGCGGCCAACTCATTGGAAGTTTCGCGTACCAGGAGAAAGGAGAAGTGGCTCACTAATCGCATACCCTTTCATGAATACTAAAGCCTCGTAAATGGTTTATTTTAAAAGGTGAAGATGCCGCATATCAATCGTCTATCCTACTTAAGGCTTGGAAGTTAACTTTTGTCATTAGAATGATAAATAGAGGCCTAAGCTCGGATTGAAGAATAAAATAGAGGAGTTTCTTCTTTCGAGACTACGGCGTTTCAGGCGAAACACCCAAAAACCAGCAATCCCCTCCCCCCCCTCCATTACAGGAATTATCCAAAACTTTGAGGGATCTTTGTCAAAGTTTGCGGACAAGGGAAAGCTGTCACGTTTGACTCCGTCTGTCGACTTTTCAGCGATCGTTAGGAAACAGTTTTACCTTCATCAAGTCCAATTGTTGCTGAATCCCGAAGTTTCAAAATTACCGAAATTGAAAGACGTTTCCCTCGAAAATATCCTAAGCGATGAACCTCAACTCGTATAAATAAGGAGTATGAGAATCAACAAAACAAGGCCTAGGATCGGGATCAAAACGATCTGAAAAACAAAATTCTACATTTCGGATGTGATGTGTGATGTGTGTGTGTGTACTCATATTTGCAGAAGAAAGGCTGCACCGGTTGAGCTCGTTCTATTTTTTATTTGTTCGCTTATCTTTTCAAGGCACAACAGCAAGGCTATGAGCCATTTTCATAATCCGGAAGTGGCGGTGAGAAACCAAAATGTATCACAAATGATAAGTTCTCCCCTTTTTATCAATAACAGCTGTAACTTGTGAGATATATCTTCTACTAATCGATTGCTAACTTACCAAGTTTGAAAGACTCCATGCGTCAAAATTCGGTGAGTGGAGATACAGGCAGATGAAGCGTGAGGTGAGCCGCACTTTTTGAAGAAACGGCCCCAAAGATTCAAATCAAACACAATGATAACTTCAAATAATCAACACCTAATTAGTGTTCTTCGTAATTGTTTCTCTGGCAGCCCGCTGAACTGAGATGTTAGACATGACACATCATTAAATGAAATTTTCCAACTACAAATGATCGTTTTTCTAATTTTCCTATAATCAGGCGTTCTTGTAAATAATTGCCCATGGAGCCAACTTTCATTGCGTTGACTGAGTGAGGTTTGTTCACTTAACGTTCACTATAAAGTGAAATGAGGAAGCCAAGATTACATAAAACTACACTTCTTGTCTATAGACATCTTCGCAACTTGAGATCATACAGAATTGAAGATTCTTCCTCATCCATGGTTGTAAAGAAAGACTTTTTTCATCGCTTTTTTTCTTTAGAAACTGAGCTCACGAGAGTAATTGGAAGCGAAACGGAGGAGCTTAGATGGAAACAAGAGCAAATATACCGAGAGATAGTTGGAGCTAGCGAACTATGGAAGGTCGGCCTTATTTTAAGCACTAGGTCATAAAACGCGGGAGGAAACCCCGTTTTTATAGCCTGCTGTAAAAGTTCATGTCACCACCCGCACAAAGAAAAGTTTCACTTTGAGTCTGGCTCTCGCTGTAATTCGAGAGTTCGTAAACTATGGTTCCATTAAACTTGAAACTTCGAATGCTTTCTTCAATTTATTTCATTGGGGTGTTCTCGTTATTGAAGTAATTTTGGATCGCTCTGCATCGTATGCGATAGAGCAGACAGAGTATGAACCGTGCGTGGTGATTGAGATATGATTGGCCGAAAATTCCGATTTTCCACTTTCCACTGTTGGTCTTGACGAGTACTTTTACTGGAGAGAGGATTTGGCCAGCGTTTCTCCTACTTGCCGTCGACCTTATCACCGGCACGAGGAGTGATAGATGTAGTTAGATGAGAACCGCACTCGAGGTCGCATGTAGCCCAAATACGAAGTAAGCCGAATCGAGAGTGCTTGCTCTGCAGAGGACAACTGCCGAGCCGAAAAACCGAGGTTCAAGGAAGCAGGTTTCCGTGTACCAAGTCTTCTGAAGTTCTCATTTCTAGTCTCTTAGAATCTTTACCCTCTATTTACTAACACCTATCTCTTTTTCATCTCCCCTAATTCATATCCCCCTTATTTTCCCCCCGACGTCTCAGTTTCAGCCATGTCGGGGCATCATAAATGTGAACCTACCTACGCATTTCTGTGTTTTACTAGTGTCGCCTTCCTGTCTTAATGCCCGTGCCGTGTTTTCTACAAATTTCACGTTGTTCTCTTCAGATTGTTTCTCCGATTTGCATAAAACGACGATCAGTAACTGTGATGAAGTGGCGAACTAGCCAAAATCGAAGAAAATAAAGAATACTGAAGGGTTGCTAATGAGACGAAGAAAATGCTCTTGGAATCCCACGAGTTGCGTTTGGATTGCCAGTGCTAACTCCTTCGACGCTTCCTAAACACTGCAAGTGAGTGCCTTCAGCGTATTTAGTACAAACATCTAGCTCGTTCTTGATTCAGTGGCAGGAAGGGTAATTATAGTTCTCAATATAAAAGCTGTACCTAAGCACTAAGTACTCACGACAACAATAGTTTAACTTTCGTTACTGCATTCAAGCTTCTGTCGGAAGATTGCGTTAGAACTCAGCAGTTCAGTTCCCAATACTATGCAAACTTTCCTTGTTTTATCTCCGTAAGTTTATAGTTTAGTGGAAAATGACTACTTATATTGGTAGGAAAACTTCAATTCTCACCAATCCTGTTGTAATCTGTCCCAGGATAACCCAAACCACACCAAAAAATATGTATGAATGCACATTTGTTGGGACAATACGAGTTCTTCCCTGCACCTTTACCACCTCCAACCTCAATGAAATACTGGAAGAAATTGTGTAAGCATTTGGAAACGTTACTTTAATTTTCCTTAGGTATTGAAGGAAAGTTGTACAATCGGCTGAAAAATTGAGTTTTCTACAGATTTTTTGTTTGTTTCAAAATCTAGAAGTGCGAAAAAACCATTTGAGAAATATGTGCGAGTCAGAGAAAACGTCTGAGCCAAATCAGGTTACATTTTATATATAAAAAATTGATAAGCGTTAAAAAAAATTGTTTAAACGTTCGCTTAACGCGCTGAACCGTTATTGATTTGGGTTCGAAGGCATAGTTTCGAGGTTTTTGGGGGAACGAGATTTGAGGCATCTGCTACCCAACGGTTGAAAGTTTAGGTTATCGCCCCGGCCCTTCCTCCGTCCCTCGTAATTGTTCTTGCCTGCTACATAACTCAGTTTGCCCAACTATGCAATCGAAATTTTCCCTAGTGTCCAAGTTCGGCGACTCGACGAAGCCTCTCGAAAGACTCTGAGGATCCTGAGACACGAAACACCGCATAACGAAATTCAAACTGCTCTTCCGACGTGGTAACAACCCGAAAGGAGTTTCGACAGTTAATACCAAACCTTGAAATCCAGTTGAAGCCTTCTTTTGTCGTGGAAAGATTGTTCGTTTGAAACGTCTTTGTTCGAATTTCAAACGATCCACTTCCTCAAGTTTTAGCCGTAGCGCTTAATATTATTCATAGAAAGAGGAGTCTTATTCATTTTCAAACGACCAAGAAAGTGGGACGAAACCTAGTGCCATCCGCTCCAATGTATTCTGAGTCATAAGCCACCAGCTTTTGACTACAAGATGCTTCAACTCGTCAATCGTTGAAAAGCCGAATAAATTACCAGCAGTCACTTATAATGGAACTTCTATATCCTGACTTCAGCTTGAGAACTTTTGTAAAACGAAGCATTTAGTTACTAATTAAAGTTTCATCACGACTTCATTCAAAGTCTTGTGCGCTGAGTACAGAAGACAAAACCAAATAATGCGCTGTTCTTGAAGAACGTCAAAGCTCTTCGCTCCTAATTGACTTGACAACCAAAAGACGCATCCTTTGTGTGTGAAAACGTCTGCTAGAGATTTCGCTGTAACGACCGAAAAGCGAGATTGGGGGGGGGGGGGTAGTTTTAGCAAGACTTGGTAAAGAATGAAATAATTGCAATTGGAACAGTAAAAAGTGGAGTGCGCATTATCAAACATGTGTCGCACATATGAATCGTGCATCAAACCATTATTTCGGAAATATTTATAGAAAAAAATGAAGGCACGTATCAGCAAAAAAATAATTACACACACACAAGTGGACCAAATTCATTTATGCATTTATTGTAGGAATGTTGATGGTAAATTATAAGATGATCAAGAGCAACCTCAAAAATTACAGAATGCAAACTAACGTCGTTTTGTTGACTAACGCTTTCACAGTTTGTACTCTATAATTCGTCAACTAATCACATAAATTTTCCAACATTTTTCTGAACTTGGAGCACTAGCAGTGTGTGTTTCATCAGTGTTCACGAACTGAGTGATCACTGATTGGAGTAGCGGGTTGAACGTTAAAAATCTGTGAATGTACACGTTCTTAAAAACGCGGACAACGGTGAAATTGTGTGACACGTCGAGAACTTCTTTCAGTTGTTAAGAGCATTCAGCATTTCCACCATTATTTATATGGAGCACAGTTCTTACTTAGGACAGACCACTCTGCTTTGGCTTGGCTTACGTCCTTCAGAAACCCAGAGGGCCAATTAGCCAGATGGTTAGAGATCCTCCAAGCATATGACTTCAAGATAATCCATCGACAAGGGAAATTGCATGGGAATGCTGACGCGCTCTCAAGACGTCTGTGTGCTACAGAATGTCAATACCGTGACAAAAGAGAGGAGGAGACAAGCGCAATTATCAATAGATTGCAGTTCCTTCCACCATGCGATCAAACAGAACAAAAGGTTGATCCGGTTATTGTTGAGCTATTGCAGTTGAAAACTGTATATGTCATGACTCATCGTATAGGTACTTGGTTAGAGTACTACTTGAATTTGACGAACCTAGTAACTTTTGGGCGCAATCTACAAAGAAAATTTATGAGTCATTGGAAACGTTGAGGCTGGCGGGCACGAAAGAAACCTTTACACAAACGGTGGGTACAGCTTTCGTACAAGTACGCAATCACGAGGGACATTTTATGTCTTTTTCTTTAAACTAAACCTCGATTTCCTCCGATGCGATTCCTTATGGGTGATTGGAAACGTTGAGGCTGGCGGGCACGAAAGAAACCTTTACACAAACGGTGGGTACAGCTTTCGTACAAGTACGCAACCACGAGGGACATTTTATGTCTTTTTCTTTAAACTAAACCTCGATTTCCTCCGATGCGATTCCTTATGGGTGATTGGAAACGTTGAGGCTGGCGAGCGCGAAAGAAACCTTTACACAAACGGTGGATACAGCTTTCGTACAAGTACGCAACCACTAGGAACATTTTATCTCTTTTATTTATTTTTTTTTAATGCAATGATAACTACGTGTGATTGTGCAGTGTATTGTGATATACTGGCCGCGTCGATTGCAATTGACATCACTGAGGTTATTAAAAGTGTGATGTTACCAAGCGTTAGATTTTGTAACGGACGTTACCATGCAGTTAACCCAACACAAATTTAGTGACGCTTCTCCGTTACATATCCTGCGTTACATTTTCGAGTTTATGTAGCAAAGTAAAGACATAAAATGTCAAAAAAATAATCGTAACGCTGGTGGGACTCGAACCCACAACCTCCGGCTTAGGAGACCAATGCCTTATGCATTATGCCACAGGGGCTATGGTTGCAACTTGGGTTAAAACGTTGCCTTGTCCACTCGGCCTCAAGGTTAAATTTCGTGACGCTTGGCCTTTACACTTGGTGCTTACATTTTCGTGTTTATGTAGCAAAGTGAAGACATAAAATGTCAAAACACGATTTTTGGCAAATTTTATTGTTACCTCAGTTAAATGGATAGTCAGATAAACATTTAGTAACTAAAGAACAATGTTAAGGCATTGACTGTTTGAATACAACCTGTGAGTTTGACGAAAATGGTTAACGCCATTTTCACAAAAAGTGGTTAAAATGGTTAAAACCTCTTTTCACTTAAGTAAGCCCAACA
Source organism: Pachypeltis micranthus (assembly GCA_020466155.1). Lineage (NCBI taxonomy): Eukaryota > Metazoa > Arthropoda > Insecta > Hemiptera > Miridae > Pachypeltis > Pachypeltis micranthus. The sequence goes on from CM035772.1 coordinate 11,668,078, forward strand.
AAGTAGAGTAGTATGGGTTTTGAGTTTCTTCAGATATTTACAATTTATGGGCCTCTGAGCCCGAAAAACACCATCTAGGAAAATAGTCTGCGCGTGAAAGCAATTGAGGCTTTTCCCAACTCGTAATTAACCGCTTGGGGGTCTTATTAGCTTATTAGAGAGGATCGGCCTTCCTGGTTGCGTCGGTCAGCCAGTCGGGCAGGTCACACGGCACTTCTTTCGTTGAAAGTTAATCGACTCAAAACCGTGATGGCCTTCACGGGTTTTTTCATCCCCTTCAACGCGAACCTGAGTGCATTCTTTCCCTCTGCTAGAACTATTACGCAGAACACGTATTTTGGTCGTTTTTAAAAATATTTTGTGCGAACCTTATCACTTGTAAATAATATATATACTCTGTATCTTCGTTCAACGCATTTCCCAGTCAGTCGGGACTATTGTCTGTCTCGCCCAGTACTATGCGTTGGGTGGATCGTTCTTTCCGTTTGGGTTCGTGAAAGTGTAATGAAAAGTACGAGAAGCAAAGAGAGAAAAGTGTATGTCCCGGACTCGAAACTAAAATTAGTACCGAGAGATACCACAGAGTGAAATGTTCGATCTGCGGGTGGTCAGACGTCCATACCCTTCAAATGACAAGATTATCAAAAGCTCCGTTATTGTCCGAAGCATTAACATTACAGGATGGTTGTAACGCGTGGAAGCGATTAAATGGAAGTTGAGAGAGCGAACCAAAAACGAATAGATTGGTGATGACAGATTTTACCGAGTACAACGCCCATCGTACCCTGAAAGCAGACTAATGTAGCAGTTAACGGGCTACTCACGCTTTACCTGGACAGCACAAATCAAGCACAAGCAAATCTTCCTTCAAATAATTCGAAATGACTGGATCGTCTAAATTTTATACATATCGATGTCTACGGTCAAAGCATTTTCATGCATGCATCAAAGGTTTTACTCGTTAGACCTACACAGTAAGAAGGAAAGTGATGCATTCCGTCAAAACATGTTTTTAATTTTCTTCGGATGGGCTTCTGAGTGTAAATAACAACTTCAGGAAAATGGTTTGTCTATATGTGAGAACGCGATTGAAAGAAACGTCGTCTAAAATTTGATATTTAGCCATCTCGTTACCATGGTGCGCCAAAGTAAGTGTATGGGCGAAATCCGACCCAACTATAGCGATGAAAACTCCAAATATGTATTTTCTTCAAGACGGCTGTAATGATTCTGATCAAATATTGTGTATGGACAGTTCCTAAATCACACAATACACAATAATACCACGAAGTTCTCGTTTACGGGGAAATTACGTGAGCTCCACAATCAATTATCAAACATGTGGTAGAAAATCGTATTTAAAACTGCCACTCATACGACATTCTCATGTCGTAGTAGTACCCCAATAAACCAACTATATTATGAGAGTTTTATAACGATCATAAAATATTTATGAGATGCCTAGAAACTCGGGAATTCATAGCTCTGCCACTTACTACCACATGTAAGAGTTCATTTGATCCTTTTCAGAAAAATCGGGTTAACAGTCACATGAGTCACCTGTGCACTTATTTTGTTAGTGACGGTGGTGTCATTGGTAGAAGCCTCTCAATAAACTCCGGAACTTGAGCGATGCCGCATTCTACGAGAAACGTGACTACCCTATTTGCTTTGTTGCGGAAGAGTTAAGAAGTATTTTATTTTCTTATTCTTCCTCATAAGTGACCGATATAAAATTCTCCATGTCCGACGGAAGAAGTCGGCGACAAAGAATGGAAACAGGGAGTTGGAGTTCTTTTTTCTGTAAGTGTTTGCTACAACCCCCATCCATCCGCATTATTTCTTCTAGCTCCCTTCCACTTGACGAAATTGAAGTAGCTTTCCGGTTTCTGATTCCTCCAACCCCACTCATTCGCCCTTCTTGAAAATCAATGTGTTTCATCAATATTTGAGGGAGGAGCACGAAGGCTTTTGTGGACAACAGACGTACTGCCATTACCCTGAATCAACAGATCATGTTTCCTTCCGCTCCGTATCGAAACCAAAACTCAACATTCTTCCATCTTCGAGACGACCTCGAGTATTTTCCTTCCGGTTTCCGCGTATAATTAGTTACTTATTTGCTTTAATTTGTATTTCGGGATTTTCGGCTCCCTTTCAACCTTTGCGGAAGTGTGTAAAATACGAGGGCAAAAAGAATTCAGTCTCTCGAAGAGCGCTAATTTGAATGCCTATTCGATTCAATCTTTATGTTAACCACTTTGTTAACAAAAACATGTCTGGCGAGAAGTATCACACAATTACACTCTGTAAATTTGACGATACGCGGCTTGTATCAACGCTTAACGCGTGGAGAACGAAACGGTATTGCTAGTTAGCTACAACGCACAGGATGATATGCTCTTCTGTAAGCCGCTTTCTCTGGTTGCGCTAATGGTGCTGGGCTGATCAAACATCACACCGCACGTGATGATAGTACAGACGTAAAACTGTGCCTGTGACACCAAAAGTACAGCGGGTTTGTTGGCAGGGGGGACAAAACTGTTGAACTGTTCAATTTTTGCTATTTTTACTTCTATGTCGACATCAAGTTGCTCAATCAATGTTTGTGGTTGTGGTTATTCTTCATGATTGTTCGAAAAACTAATAAAAAGAATCGACATTCGATTGTCGAAATTTTGAATGGAATTTCTGACATAAAAAATGAATAATAACCTCAAAATATAAATACCTTTTTTTAAATCTATGTTGGTTTATTATTAATTAGGAATAATACACCTACGTTTTAGTCCACGAACATTTTTTTACAACCCCTCTATAAATTTAACAAATCATTTGCTGCAAATCTAGTTTTTCGAGCTGTCATCACGGAGGGTACCACTAAAAAAGAAGAAACTAAATAAATCGTAATTAAGGGTATGGGGCCCTCCCAGACTAACCTATGCCGGCTCTAGGGAGAGAATGATGAGAAGGGGAAGGAAAGAAGGTGTGTTTCTCGATAGAACGACCACATACTCGTACATACGACTCGTGCAATATGTGTCGTGATACCTCAGAGAACGCCTGGTGTCACCCTGCCGACTCATCTTCTCAGCACTTTTCTTGCATCACACGCCGCGCCAGGACACTGTCAATGCTGCAAGCCTGATGTAACCTGCCTCCACTCCAAGAGCATCCAAAACCACCGTACGAAGATCCGTTCTGTCATTTTTGGGCCTCTTGGCTTGCCAAGTTAGCACAAGATCCCGGCTGTCACATACTACCTGGATATCCAGGATTACAAAAGACTCGTCGGAACCACCGGCGACGATGTCAGGCCTCAGTCCTCTTTTCGGCTAGTGCAGCACTTCCCAGCCCTGAGATAACTATGCATCAGAAACCTCCTTGCAGACCGCTCGCATATACACACACGGACCGTTTTCCCAAATAGTGTTTTCGCGCTCAGTAGTCCTTATATCTTAAGAGAACTCAAAATTGTTTTTCAGCTGATTACATAACTTTGCTATTTACTTCGTAGAGCCATGAGAGGTAATAACGCAGCATTTCCTAAAAACTCGGTGCATAATTGATGTGTAATTTCCAATTTATTCGGAAAAAGTATCGCTTTACTGCAGAATAATTGAAGATCTTGTAGCACCGATCATTAATATTCATATTCATTTCAACTCTTTTCTACCAGAAGACTATTGACCTGATTCGAAACGGGTGTCTTCATTAAGGTATTAAACTGTTTGATCCTGTAACTCGGCCGACTCTGTCGCCAACCAACTCATTTTGCAGACGTCCTGTTCAGGTTTCCGAATGTATTAGGGAGCTACCATTATTAATCTTGGAATCCGCTTTCACGTATTTCACTTGAACCGAATCGCAAGATAAGAGTTATTAACACTGACGACCTCCCAATAAACTCTTCACATTCGTCATTCATAATAATATGGTAAATACAAGACGGCATATGAAACAAGGGGGACAATGAGGGGAAGAAAACACTCAGCAGATTGAAATACTATTGAGCTTTTGCCTCTAAGCTGTCATCCAGTTCTAAAGCCACTGCATCCTTTTTGACCTGATTGTGACAGTGTGTTATGCTGAGGAAATTTGCTAACGATAGAGGATCGGAATTCTTACTATGACAAACTGTGGGCGGGATTAATGGATAACGAGTCATTCAGTTGCTCGTTTACTTAATTACTGGTCATGGGCGCTCTATCGCGATACTTCCTCTTCTCCTTTTGGTTTATTATTCATTCTGAATAATAACCCTATGTTATCGGTCACGAAACATTTTTTACAACCCCCCCTCAAAATTTGATACTTTAGGTTTCAAGACATGGAGATTCCAAATCTGCAATGTCCGTCCGCCATCCACCGTCCCCCGTCCCACGTCGACCGTCCAGGCCATTTGTGCCTTTAACGTGGTCTAAAAAATTCGTTATTTCGCACAAAAATCCCATTTGGTATATTGGTGGTGCCCGCCATCTCGGCAATCCGATCGGACGAAGCCCATACTTGTTATGGACAAAAAATGGTTTAAAAAATTAACAAAACGTAGTATAATCGCAAATAAGCCGTGTTTCGTATAATTTTCAAGGTATTTTTACATCCTGGATCGAATGGAATGAGTATCAGACGTGTACAACTGCGTATAGGGAAATTACAGTAATTATAGTGAGCCAAAGTCAATTAATTGAAATAACTCGCGGGAACTACAGTTACTACTCCCTTCCGCCCTCCCATCTCATTAAAACCACCCGCACGCTCGCGTCGCAACGCCTGCTCAACTCGCAACGTCGTGTCAATTTCCTCGACTTTTTTTGCCCGGCCGGGGCGGAGGAAGGTTAGGGCCACTTCCTCCGCACACCCCTACATCGGATCATAAATGCCTACAGACGTTTACAGGCGCCTGGCGCCGAGGGAATATTTAGTTTCCGTAGTTCCATTGTAGTCAGGTCATATTTCGTATGGTTTACTAGTATTTTTCGATGCTGAATCGAATGGAATGGGTCTCGGAGCACTAATACTAGATCAAGCTGTTCATGAGAATAATAAACCATTGTGTAATAATTTGCAGAGTTTTTCCAATTCTGCTAGCGTAGGTTAGTTTAGACGTCTTCTCCATTTCACGGTGAGCTTCGTAAAAATAAAAAACGGAAAAAGATGTATCCTTAACATAACTGGAGGATCTTTGATCCAATTATTGAGTTCGTCCTTAACATGGAACTTGTATTTATGATATTAAAGTAATCGGGTTAGTGCCGCCAATAGATAAATTACTAAAGTTAACGTACCTGTGGGCGAGAGCTTTCGATGTAAAAACATCATCGTCTGGCCGTCAGTGCTAAAGCCAGTTTGTTGGTCATGGTATTTACATAGGAAAAGAAAGGTGGACGGGATGGTGGGGGAAGGTGTCATATATCTCCTGGGAAATCCATTGGAAGTTTTGGGAAAGGAGTGCAACGGCACTTTTGTATCTCTTAAATAGTCTGTTGATTCTGAATAATAACACTATGTTTTAGGTCAGGAAACATTTTTTGTTACAACCCCCCCCCCCCCATATTTGATACGTAACGTTTCAAGACACCGGGATTCTAAATCTGCAATGTCCGTCCGCCGTCCGGGCTGTTTTGTGCCATTAACGTTGTCTAAAAAATTCGTTCTTTAGCACAAAAATCCCATTTGGTATCTAGTTGTGCCCGCCTGCTCGGCAATCCGATCGGAGGAAGCCTATGGTTGTTATGGGCAGAAAACGATTAATAAATAAACAAAAACGCAATTTTGGCAATTTCATCGGAAATACGCAGTGTTTGGGATCATTTTCTAAAGTATTTTTAGATGCTGGATCGAATGGAACAATTCCTGGAAGTTTACAATGCGTCAATAGTGAAATCACAGTGAATGTAGTGAGTCAAACTCTACCAATTGAAAGAACTCGCGGGAAAGTAACAATAGCAAAAGTAATTAATCGTTTCATCGTTTATACTCCCTCTCCCCGTGTCATCAAAACCACCGGGTGCGACTTGCCACGACGTGCCAATTGCCTACAGGCGCCTGGAATATTTAGTTTTCGTCGTTTCATTGTAGTCAGGTCATGTTTCGAGTGGTCTACTAGTATTTTTCGATGCTGAATCGAATGGGATGGGTACGAAGCTTTGAGACTCCGTCAAGCTGTTCAAGAGAATAATAAACCGTTCTGTAATAAATTGCAGCGTTTTTTGCGTAGGATGGTCTGTAAATCCGTCAATACTCATGGGGCGAATCCCTATTCCCTCTCCGCTAACGATCACGTTAACCCACATACAGGGTGTTGATCACCATAACAAAGAAGTTCTAACTACTTATTGCGTACCATTTATAAAATCTTCATCTTAATTGATCTGGTTTGGTTTATTATAATAAGTATAGTAACCTTACGTTTTCGCTCAAGAAATTTTTTTAACAACCCCACATCAAAATTTGATACTTTACGTTTCAAGGCGTCAGGATTCCATCTGCAATGTCCGTCCGCCTTCCCCCGTCGCCGTCCACCATCCGCCGTCCGGGCCGTTTCATGTCCTTAACGTGGACTAAATAATTCGTTCTTTTGCACAAAAATCCCATTCGGTATTTAGTTGTGCCCACCTGTTCGGCAATCCGATCGTACAACGCCCATGGTTGTTATAGGCAAAATTGGTTAACAAAATTAACATAAACGTAATTTTGGCAGTTTCAAAGTATCATTATCAAGGTATTTTTACATTCAGGTTCGAATGGAATGAGTAATTATAGTGGGCCTAATTGTAATAATTAAAAGAACTCGCGGGACAATACAGCGAAAGTAATCGTTTCATCATCTCACTCTAACCACCCGTTAGCTCGAATTGAGACGACGTCGTGCCGATTGCTTACTTAATTTTCGTTGCTCCGTTGTAGTCAGGTAATGTTCTGTATGGATTTTTTAATGCTTAATCGAATAGGATAGTCCTAGTGCTGTGAGACTGGGTCAAGCCGTTCAAGGGAATAACAAACCATTGTGTAATAATTTGCAGCGTTTTTATAGGGAGCTTGGAGAAAACAATGTGCGTCTGTGAACGCGATTGAGCGAAAACGGCTAAACCAATCTGCTCAGTGTAGATATCTAGGCCCGAGGTTACCAAAGGACATCAAAAAAAGGTTATGGGGAAAATCCGCCCGCTACTAACTATAGTTATCTTAGAGATCAAAACACTACTTTTTCCTCGAAAACAGCTATAACGATTCTAATTAAATTTGTTGTATAAACAGCTACGAATGACACAATATCACGAAGACATCATTCGAGGGATAATGACTAGAGGAGCATAACAAATTACTGAACATTTCGACGAAAATAGAGTTTAGCACAGTTTTTTTTTCGTGCAAACTCAAATGTTACTAGGGTCTTCAAGAAGATTGAGATAGTAGCAAAATAAATTACCTAATAACGCTCATAAAATACGTAAGGGCTACTCTGAAAATTCGGAAATTCCAACTATTGCCGTTTCATTTACTACCATTTCTAAAAGTTCGTCCCCGATTATTGAATAACGGTGAGCGCGATCCTTCTCAAACGAATCACGTAGACAGTATATTAAATCACCTTGAATTGATAGCTCAATAATGGTCGTGGCACATGAAGGAGCGGTACAATAAATTACAGAACTATAAGCTCCTCCCGCCATCATCTACAATGTTGTAATAAACAAAATGAAAAACAGTTGATCAGTTGCTAGAGTCAAGAGAATCGCTGAATGCACGTGAGGCCAGGGAAAGTTGTGTGACGTGTCGCACCAGATTGTGTGTGCCTTAAAAGCCTAAATGAACTCCAAGAAAATAAGAAACGTAATGGGCCAATTCGTAGAACTCTCGCCTCTGGAGTTTTGCAGCGCGATCCTTCGCTCGAGCATCAATTTTCTCGACGTCCTTTTGGTAATTTTGAAATTATTCGCGATCCATTTTCAATATTCATGGGAGCGGGAAGCGCTAGACAAATGCGCCCCTTTGTTCGAAGAATGGGTGCTCCATTGTCTCTAAAGCCCTACGCAGAAAGAGGCGGTTGAATTTGTCATTTTTTAAGTCCTTCAAATGACAAACCTGTTCCTTCGGGTAGTAATTTTCCAAGAAGGTCGTTGAACTTATTCTCTTGGCTGCAAGTTGAAGGACTTGTTTTGAATATTCGTGTGCTAATTAAGTTGATTTATGTAGGAGTGATTGTTGTTTTCACATGGGCGGATACAGCGTGTGTGTGAGAAAGAGAGAGAGAAGATTGCCGTATGGGATGTATCCAGAAACCTTTCCCTGGACGCTGGAGCCCATCATATCATATCGTCGTTGAACAGGTTCCTTTTATATTTCTTATACCTACCACAGCCGTTTTACTAAGTACAATTCTGTACAGTTATTCCCCAATCAAAATTGTGAATTCGATGCTTCTAAAAAAAGTCGCGTTGACAGTCTCGTATGTCATCCGTGCAATGCTTTTTGTATAACGGTTGTGGCATAAGTAGGAGAAGCTCAGTAAATTCCGTAACTAGAGTGATAAAAATCGTTGAAAGCACTTAGGGCTGAGGATTGTTGTGTGACGCGTTTCACCGGATATAATCGATCGTGAAAGCCTCAAAACGTATCTCAAACCCACATTTTTGTCAGTGGTATTGAAATACTTTACTTTTCGGGGCCGAGGAAAGTACAACGGCCAACGTTCGACGTTCTATTTCACGAGGTCGTCGAAGGATTCACTGTAACCAAGAGAGCAGAAAAGCAATCTACTAGCAGAAGGGAAGGGCGGATATGGAGCGAGGAGAAGGAAATAGTTCCGATCGCGTTCTCAACCTGAAGGGGGTGCGCCAAGTAACTCCACAAAACGTTACGAACATTCAACTAACGAAAGAAATTTATAAAGTCGCTTCTCAAAGAGCAGCAACAATCTGTACAAAACGTTCTTGACATTTACGACTTTTCTGAATAGTAAATTGCGTGGTTATTATCAAAGATCATAAAGATGTTTAAAACGATAAATTAGTACAAGTATAGAATATGTTATAATAAATCAGTTTTTAATTATAATTGAAAATTAAATAGAGCAAAGTTTGTTGTAAGTTTTAAACTATAACATCGAGTTGCATTTAAAATGTGAATAATTCTGGAACGTGTTGAACTTAAAATTGATTGTTTGGCCAATTACGCGCCTCTCTTTCCAGCTGCGTAGGGCTACTCTAACTTTATTACGGCGTCTGTGATATCCTGACCGAACGTTCTTGCGCAACCTCCTCGGGTCTGGGAAGATACGCGCCACACCTTTTGGCAGAGCTTTCCATATTCTAAGAATTAATTGAAAGCCTCCGTAACCGACTGCCATTATTTATCGTGTGAAACGATGGTGCTAATTGGTTCGTCTCTCGGCCTTCCAACAGTTCGTCTGGAGTTGACTTGGCAGCCGCTTAGTACTTACTATCCGCGACGTGGGATTCCTGATCTTTTATACTCGTTCGACTCTACTTCTCTTGTGATACTTTTAAACAAGTTGACCGAGCAAAGAAAAAGGTTGTTTTTATCAATCTTTACGTTTTGAAACGAACTGAATTGAAAATCGCAGAGAGGCGCGAGGACCAACCAGATGGAGCGTGGTAAACTGTTTCGTGGTTCCCAATCCGCAGGGGTAAACTTCTGGGGTCACCAAGAGCGGATCTTTCTTCTCCAACGTTCTTAAACGAAACAACCGTTTATTATTCTCTTGGACAGCTTGAACTAGTGTCACCCCACCGAGACCCATCCCATTCGATTCAGCATTGAAACGTACCAGCAAACGATACAAAACACTACCTAATACGAAACGATGAAACGATTACTTACTCAATTCACTTTGTACATGGCTAATTCTATTTAATCAATTCATTTATCACTCAGTTCCTTTGAACTTGGTCAAGCAACACATTGCGGCTCCAGGAAGCGGTAGCGCTTACAGTTCCAGATTTTATTGTGCAGCTCGTACTCATTGCAGCACCTTTATTGAGCAATTTGTACACAGAGAATTAATGAGGCTGTAAACACAAATTTTTTGAAGAAGGATAGTAATTACTTTTGCAGATTTATTGCGTAAACACTTTTAGAACTGGTAGTAAGCGAAACGGCAGTAGTTGAAATTCAGGAATTTCTGGAGTGACCCCTATGTATCTCATGAGCGATTTTAAACACTCACCCTTTAGGTATTGAATTGGACTACAATACCAATTTTCTTTCACATTCTACAAGAATTCCAGCGGAGTTTATAAGGAAAGAACTGCGCCAAAAACGCTTTTGGTCGAAAATTTTGATAATTTATTGTGCTGCTCTCGTCATTTCCCCCCAATCGGAATTTTATGGTATCATTGCCTTATTGAACGTTATCAATATAAAAAATATAATCAAAATCGTTAGAGCTGTTTTTAAGAAAAAAAATTGGTGTTTTGATCACTATGATAACTATAGTTAACTTTCGGTGGATTTTGCCCATACCCTTATTTTTGCGTCCCATGGTAACCTGTAGGCTAGACATAGTGTTTCAGCTGATTTGGCACGGTGGTTTTCTCTAAAAACCGCGCTAAAATCGATTTCGTCGAAAGTTTTGGTAATTTATTGTGCTGCTCTTGTCATTTTTCCACAAATGGGAATTTTATACTATAATTGTCCTATTGAGAGCTATCAATATAAGAAATTTAATCAAAATCGTTAGAGCCGTTTTTGATTTAAAAAATATTTGGTGTTTTGATCACTATGATAACTAGTTAAATTTCGGTGGATTTTGTTCATACCCTTATTTTGGCGTTCCATGGTAACCTGCGGCGAGGTATGAAGTTTGAGCTGATTTTGTACGGTGGTTTTCTCTAAAAATCGTTCTCAGACACACATACACACACACAGACCATTTTCCCAAATAGTGTTTTTCGGACTCAGGGGGGTCTGAAACGTAAAGATCTGAAGAGAACTCAAAATTTGTTTTTCAGCCGATTACATAACTTTCCTTTCTACTTCGTAGAGCCATGGAAAGTAAAAATGTTGACCGTTGAGTTGAAAGTTGGTTACTATTTTTTCTTATAGTTCCCTCAATGTTTGGTTCAACCCCGGTTCTCTGCTCTCCCTGAAGTATGGACTTAGAAAATGGCGACTCATCAAAAAAGTCCAAATTTGTCAAAATCTGACTTATTAGTTGATAGTTACAATATTTACCACAGTTGAGCAGTTGGCTTGTACATTCCCAATTCACAACTCTGCTACCTTGACCATTAAGTTGCAGAGTCAATCAAAATTCGTCGAATTTTGAACCAAATTTTGACTTACTAGTTGACATCGGAATATTGTATGGTGGATTCGCAACAAGTAACTGAGTCGAAAACCCCGACACTGCCACAATAGTTTCGTGGACTTCGACTTGCAGACAAAATCGAAATTTGACGAAATTTTGGTCAAAAATTGACTTACGGAGTTGGAACTTGAAATTTACGTTCCGAATAGGTGAAGTGGGGTACTTTAAGAATTACTTTGTCTGCTTTCCTCATTTTGAGGACTCTTGCGAGCAGACAAAATCAAAATTTGATGAATTTGATGGCTCAAAAATTGCTTTAGTAGTTGAGTTGATATTTGCAAACGACGTGAATGAGTTCCACATCCATCAGCTTTACTATAAAATGTTATTTACCACCTCAAAAACGTGGCATTTTCAAAGCAGAGTCGCTGAAATAGAATTATCCAGTATACAAAAAAAAACAAAAAAAAATGAATATTTGACAGCTGAAAATGACGTGAATTGCATCTACAGCCACTCACAAAACTATTGAAAAGTATCTGCTACCTTCAAAATGTTGTGTTCATACAGCACACTCAACTTCTGGACTGAAGTTAAAATTATATATTTGAAGTATATTCTGACAAAAATAGATTAAATTAGCGTAAGCCATGAAAATCGCTGAATGGACGTTGGGAATGTAGTGTCGTGTGTCGCACCAGATATTTTTGCAGTGTTTCTCGCATAATTCTCAAAATGTTAATACGAACCTTCCCAGAAAAATCGTGTTGACAGTCCCATCTATCACTAATACGTTGCGGTTTAAATGAAAGTCGTGGGATGAGCAGCAGCAGCTTGATAAATGCCGGGACCTCTTTGTGGAACATTAAGTTGTACTGTGCTTTACAACTCCCACATGAGATGAGTTGCATGTTGTCTGCCGTACTTGCTGATGTTCACTCGATTGTTAAACAAAGTACTGCTCTCTTCTGGTAGTCGTCTATTTCATTCGACACCCTCAAATTCAACTATTGGATTTGCCCAGAGCTAATGTGCGTTTACCTGCCTTTGTCGTCAAGACGGAAATTCCCACATCTGAATCTGCACGACCCACTTCTGCGAAGCTGTTTTGTTGTGTGGCGCGTAAACGCTCTGAAAGTGTCAATAATTAGCGATCTCGCCTTTGCCTAGAGCACTCAAGGAACTCGTGGATCGTACAAGTCCTTCCGAGCTAAATGAAATAATTAGCAGCTTGATTACCTCAGTGAAGCAGCCGTGGGCCTTCACAACCACACAGAGAATCAAGGGCGCTTTCAATTTGAAGACGGCAGAATTTATAATCAGGAAATTAAGGTTAGTGAAGTTCCTTCTCGAGTCACCTGTACAACAATCGAGGCAAAGGGAAGGTTAGCTCTGAAGAATGTGCCTGAAAGTGAAGTCGGTTGTTTAATGAGGACGTGACAGTGTAATCTTGATGGAGGGGATCAACGAAGCGGTTCTAATCCTAGCAGCTAGACAAATCACTACCTTTGGTGAATGGATGGGTCTTTCCAGGGCGGGCGATGAGGAAAGGGGAAGGGCATCGTCTTCGCGGTTTAAGCTCTCCCTTTTCTTCATCCCTTTAATTCAGCTCCAGTTAGCAGAACAACCAGTCGACTCAGATTAATGTGATGAATCACCGCTACATTACATCATTTTCGATCATTGCTCTAACCCGAATTTGTTATAACGTAATAGCTGGGTGTGACTTCTTCCTAATCGGTCAGTGTGCAGTGTGTCCTACGCCTGACGTGCGGTGCTCGTTGGCACTTTCGTACTGCAGCACTAAAGATTTTTCCACAATATTGAGAACGTCAGCTAGAACTCACCTTCGACTATCGAAAAATTCGTTTATAGCATTTTAGAGTCTCGGGAAAAGTACTGTAACTGAATGACTCGTGTTTGGGATTCTAATCACTTTAAAGACTCCTGACAATACCCGCTCCATGAATAGTAATACATTATGTAACATGCTTCAATGAACATCTCTCTCAGGTCCACTCGTCTATTCTCCTGTTCCTCTCTCGTTCCCAACCGATGCTCCACGCTGACTTCAACCCTACAAAATATTTGCACCACCGACGATCTGCAGAACCCTTTGATGATTTCGTGAGGCCAGGCCAACCGTTCTGTCCTGGACCGACCTCATCTCGACTTATCGTTTGAACCCCATTCGGATTTAAGGACTGGCACGTTGTCCCATTGCTGATATTCTCGGACCTATTGTATCCGCTCGAAGCTGTTGGTTTGTCTCTTCGTTCCTTTTCTGTTCGGCACTGATGCCGGTCATAGTAAGCGCCTGAAAATGGTAGTACAGCCTTCGTTTATTGTTTACCGGACTGGCCTAAGTTTTTGGATGTTACCTTCTAATTTTTTTCTACGGAATTCATTACCTCTTTGTTCATTTAAAAAAATGTGATTGGGCTCGAGCCCGTTTGTATACATAAATAAATACCCGCTTTTCCGAGTTGTACCCGCATCTTTAAAGGGTCCACTTCTGTGGCGGACTTAGGGCTCCCAGAAATGTCTACTAGCGTGAGAACAACCCCTCTACCTGTTGACGATCTTATGGGCTCTAGGAAACCTTCCGAGATCTGTCGACGATATCTTATCCGCCACCTCGTATTAGTTACTCGGTTTGACTTATCGTCCGTTCGCTTGGATGATATAGTGTCACTTGCTTTTCTACTCCCCAACCATTCTACTGCTTAATCTAGTGACGGTATAACCACTCTCTGGTCTTCTGTCTGCGAGGTTCACAAAATCACATTGGAAAGCAAGAAGGCTGAGCAGTGTCTTTCGTTAGCCAAGTTCTATCTCAGCTTTTCGTCGCTCTGGACCTACCCACGGTCGTAACAGTTTGAGAAGTTTGGAAAACTTATCGAGAAACACAATTAACCTACCCCGTGCAATAATATTTGTAAGTAAATATATTTCTCCCCAGCTCTTTGACTGCTCTCACTCTTGAGTTTGAGAGATAGTTGAGCAATATTTGGATTCGTTACGTGCAATTTTCGTACCTGATTTCGGGTTCAATAATTACATGCATGGTTTAATTTTGGTAGAATTAATCGTTCTGATGCCGATGAAAAGCTATTAAAATTGTCGTTAGTCTCATTTGATTCGAAATAAAACATGTGGGTCGACGCATCACATAGCATTCCCAAGCCCCATATGCATTGAGGGATTATCATCACCAGTCGAATCGGGTTTTTATTCTGTTTACAAGCCCAACGTTACGCGCGGAAACTTATGTCACAACCCTTACCACCACCCACCAGTGCGTTTCCGGAAGGCTCGGGATTCTGTTCTGGAGTCGTAAGGAAAACTACGTGAAAACGTTGCAAATTATCACACAACGGTTTATTATTCTCTCGTTCAACTTGAGGCAGTTTCACGCCTTTGAGACTCGTTCCATTCCATCCAGTATCGAGAAATGCTAGTAAACGCTACGAAATATCGTCTAACTACGACAAAACAACGAAAATTGACATTTTTAAGGCGACACCAGGCAATTTTAGGTGACGAGTCGAACTGACAGGTGGTTGGAGTTTGACGAGAGGTAAAGGGGGTGAGTGCTGACAGGGGAGAAACGGTAACTTTCTGTACATTGTCAAGAGAATTTCTTCAAGTAGTGGAATTCGCCTACATTTATTCACTATATTTACAGTGATTGTACCGTTTTCCATCTAGACGCAGCCCTACACCTCTCAGACCCGCCCTGTTCTACTCAGTATCGAAAAATATCTAGGAATCGATTCCAAACACGACGTAAGTGCAATACAACTGCTAATATTTCGTTTTTCGCCGATAATTTTGGATTAGGAAAAAATATAGGTGTATTATTCTGAATGAATGAAAAACCAAAAACGTAGTTTAGTAGAGGACAGTAGCTTCAATTCCGGAATTTCTTTGGTTGCTCCTAATTGCCTGTCAGCTCTCATCTTGTAAGTAACACATTGGGCAACCAACTTCATTTTTTTATAAAGTTAACATAATGTGCGGAATTTAAAGAGAAAAAATGACTAAAATTGAGTTTGGTCGATATGTTCAATAATTTATTGTGTGGCTTTCGTCATTACTTTACGGCATAAAATAGCGGCAAATGGGATCGACCTCAACATTCTTAACTCGGTTTATCGTTATTGTTTTGTTATGATAATGGGTTTCTATTTCTTATTCTACATTTTGCATTTAACCTTTTCCCTGAGTCTGTAAATTTCTGTTTAATATCACTTCAATAATGCCACTGCTTCATAGTTTCCCCACTGTGCTGATTCTTTCGTTCAACCGAATCCACCGCGTATCAAATTGCACCATCGTAGGTAAAGTTTGGTGCAGAGCTTCCGATCCTATTGTTCTAGAGCAAAGTACGAACAAAAAAAAATATCACTAGACCCAGAATTATTTATTTGTTATGTTCAGAACTGGACTCGTTATTATGTTGACATGTTATTATTGACGACGTTCCTAATTTAAAAATAACGTGTTTCATTTCTCAACTGTTACCTCCATTTCCCCCCTGCAATGTTTCATTTCTCAACTGTTACCTCCATTTCCCCCCTGCAATGTAACTTTTTTTCAAGAGGAAGAATAGGAATGTTTTGAAGATGTTGGTCAAAAGCCAGCAGCACAAGTCAAAATGCGGCCTTTGAAAGCTTTTTCCTCCTTAAATTCTAGCTACAACTAATTTTATAAATATGTATTTACGCTCTTGGGAATTGATAAAGGAACGATCAGAACAACGTACGTTTCTAAAACCATATTGGTTCCCTAATCGCGAATGACGAGATCGCCAAAATCGTAGTTTGATCGTATATCCGAATGGAGCTCAGTTTGAAGACCACGAAAATTGGGTGCGGCTCAAAATTTGTTGAAAGTAGTTACTTGCGAATAAAAAAAACTTGCGAAAACATCTCGTTTCAGTAGATTAAAAGGAGAATTTCAAATCCGATTAACGGGAGCGTGAAAACAATCCTGTAATTAAGCGGAGTCGCAAGAAAGATTACAGAGCAATCCGCCGTATTGACGATGAAAACACTCCGGTGCGTACTTGCTCACAATTTTTGAATGTTGCTCTTACCTCTTAATCAACCTTACTCAACCTTGCAGACGGTTCCTCCGCGTAAACGTAAATTTAATCAGTAAAATGCGAAAACATTGTGGAAGACTAATTTAATTTCTTAGCTCTCTTCAATTGATAGTAAGAATCTTACTTAATTTCGAAATAAACAATTTATTCTCTATTCAATGCGTTACATTTTAGTACCATTCAACGCAAAGAGAAAATTGGTCGTTTTCTTGTGGAAGACAAGGGGTCCAAAATTAATATTAGCCAAAGGAATCCTAATAAAGCTACAATTAGCTGCAATGGTTAGTCACTAAGTTCACACTATGACTTTATATCAAGTAACGTAAATTTTACGAGAATAGAACGAGATGCGAAGACTGTATTTCGGGAATCACTCGCTTCCTTGCAGTTAGAAAAGCCATAAACGGGGAAAGGGGGAAAGAGATTTCAATTAGGTGACTGGAGAAAAGAAGACATTAGAAGCTAAATTAAAGTAATGAAATATTTTGTGCTAAGCATTCAGTGACTTTTATCACATTAACAACTAATCAAATTTATTTTTCATTCAGTTTACATGACTTTGGTAGAACGTGGAAACAGGTGGCGCTTAAGGTTTCGTTAATTAATTGACTTGCTCCTACTTATTCCACGACCAACGGTGCACAGGTGCTTCGTGAAACGGTCAATATGGTTTTTGGATTTGGGATTGTAACTTTGGGAACTGTTAGAAATGGTATTAGGTGAAACGACAGTTCTTTGAATTCCGGAATTTATTGGGTTGCTCCTAACTATATTATGAACGTCAATAAACTCACACCGTATAGATAGTGAAACCACCCTGATTTTTGGTGAATGCGAGTGTCATAAGAACGGAATTTATAAGGACCACTAAAAGCAATTTCCTTCGACATTTGTGATAATTTATTGTACTGCTCCCGTCGTTTTCGCACGGATGAGAATTTCATGATACTACCGCGTAATTTGGCGGCTGACTGACGTTCTCGAGAAAATATGACACTACATTTACACATCCAAATCAGCCAAAGCTGAGGGAACAGCGACCTGAGTCGTGGCCAAACATGGGCCCATTTCCCATCACCCAAGTTATATAAGGGCGGAAGAAAATAGAAGCTAAATTAAAGTAATGAAATATCTGGTGCTAAGCATCATACAACTTTCCTTTTCATTCCTCCTTTCCTTTCCTTTCTTTTTTTTTTTTTTTTTTTTTTTTTTGCTCCTAGAACGGGTACTGGAATCTTCCAGTCCCTCCACAAATTTGAGAGTTCTCCTCCATTCGTTGTGTCGTATATCGTCCCTATCTATAGTTCGTCCTCCAAGTCTTTCTAATCTGGTTCTAAACCATATTGGGCATTCACATATGAAATGCTCAACCGTTTCTATTTCCCCACAGGAGCATTCAGCCCTAATTGTTGGGTTATATATGAAGACCTACGGGGAAGAATGGTACATGTCCAAAAAATTTAGTTTTGAGAAAAAACAATTTGAAGGTTTGTGGCGTGGTTGAGGAAAATGTACAATGGATTTTTTAATTAAAAAAATAACACCTTAAGCAACAAGTATTTATTATTAATCGCAAAAATTTTCAAATTTAAATTCGCATATTTCGGAGGTTTAAAAAACAAAAATCGAAGAAGGTCCAGGACAAAAACCGTTATTCCCTCACAATTCCTCTTCAATCACTATTTCGTCACTTAAATATTCGTCATCACTGTCTTCGCTTTTCTTCTTTTGACCTCTTGGTTTTTTCTGGCTCTGAACTGCATTTTTTTGAGATGCTCCCAAAACACTAAGTTATTCATAAAAATTACGGGACTCTGATTTTTCCAAAAAATTCTTCAGGAATTGCAAATCTGCATGTTTAGCTGCATTTAATGGAACCGGTGAGTCGTAAAGTTTTTTCTTAGGGACAGTTGTAATAACTTTTTTTTTGTTTCCTGGTGCCTATTTTTCGGTGATTTTTTTCCAGTTCTTTGTCGAGTAGTGCGATTTCCGTCCTTTTAGCGAGCGTATGAAAGTGAAAACTTTTTCGTTAGTCTCTTCCAATAATCTGTGAGGTCGGTTTTTGTGGGTCCTCCTCTTATCAGTGGGAGCTACCCCCGAAATGGCAAGAGATCCACGAATGCGTTGAACCCGACCCTGAGAAATGCCATGCAGTGCAATGAATGCCTTCTTACATATAGGTAAATCGGTCAAAACTCCTTCTTCATTCTTAATTCGAACTCTGTACGAGTATGATGATTGGTGCTCATGAGAACCGTCGTCATTCTGATTCCTTGATCGCCGACGCTGAACAGGTAAAACAGTGATCAAGCCACTGAGGTACAAAGTTTGTCTGTTGTGATCAGAAAGCATATTGAAATCATGCAAAATTCGATTTTTCTCAAAATCTGGTATGATTTTAAAACATTGAAAATGTTTGCACTTACAGTCTGGGCCGAGAGTATGACTCGAAGCTCGCAAAACCTTCGTGGCATCGCATATTCTTCCTGTTTTTTTTTTTCGTTTTCTACTTCCCCGACCGTCCACACTTCTTAAATTTGCATTTTCTTCATCATCCGAACTTGATGTAATCATTTCGACCCCACAAAACTAGGAAATAATAGCAATAAATAAGCAAAACAGCGCTACTCACTGCGTGATTTATACGACTGAGTGAAGGGAAACAGTGTGATTCACACAAAAAAAGATGACGCAACATGAACTTTAAAGGCCGTTATACGGGCAACAACCGTTTCTCCCCAGACGCGCGGAAGGGAACCGTTCTTCCCCAACATGGCCTATCTTTGAAGTGTAATATCCTTGGACTAGAACCTTTTTTCCCCTTTAACAATTCATAATTTCTTAGAGATCCTTAAGATGCTAAAGATGGCGTTGAAATCGGCATTTTGAGAAAAATTGGACAAAACCCGTTTTCCCCCGTAGGTCTTCATATATGTAGTGTGTTCCGGGCTGCATATTGTCCAGTTAACATGCCTATTAATCTTCTTAATTGTTTCCTATTTAGTTTCAAGGCCCATTCCATCTTGTGTTTATTGTAACTTGTGATCCCTGTACGCTTAGAGAATTCAAGACCTCTGCTGTTGTCTATGTCATTACTAACTATACCGCATAGGGTATTATTTATGGCCTTCTTGACTGTTGCCATTGTAACTGTCGTATAGGGTTCTGGTCTATGGAAGTGATCGGTCGACCCCTCTTTCGCCATTATGTCCGCTCTTTCATTCCCACTGTATCCCTCGTGTCCCGGAATCCATTTCACCGTCAAGATATTTCCTCTCTGTGCAAGTTCTTTCCCCTTGTTATTTGTGTCCTCAACTAGTAGGCTCCTAACTATTGGATTGGCCAGCGTTTTTATTGACGATTGGTTGTCTGTGTACATTGTTATTGTCTTATTGTTGATGTTCAGTGTCATCAATTTGTCGATGCAGTGGTTGATTGCTAACAGTTCGCTCTGGAAAACCGTTGTATTGATGCCTAGTGATCTGGATTTTTTCCAATCTATTGCAGGGATGTATATATACAAGCCCGTGTTGCCATGTATTTGGTCCTTCGACCCATCTGTGTAGCATATTATGTCTGAGTCATCGTCTACGTGTGTTCTGTTCTCTCAAGTGTCTTTGGGACGTATTTCCGTATTAATGTACGTCTGAAATTTGTATATTGTTTTCCTATCGTCTATCGGGTAGTTTGCTGTTTCTATGGAATTATACAGGTCTTTCTCGATAGTTCCGTGTCCCCTCCAGTTGACCTGTTTCCAATCGTCATTTTTCCTTAGTCTGAGGATGCCCCTCATAGCTTCTTGTTGGACCTCCCATCTCATGGACAGTACGCCCAGTATCGCCGCCTGGACAATGGTGGGCGTACCGTGGAAGGCACCTGATATGTGTCATTATTGTTCTACCTAATTTGTTAAGGGAGCAATTCTTGCAACCCCCCCTCCCCACCCCAACCACCACCACCACCACCACTCCCTCCCTCGCGACCAAACAGGCGCGGTAACTTTAAAATGCTGTTTTAATCACTATGAAAACTATAGTTAGTTTTGGCTCAAATCCTCATTTAGAATTCCACGCTGTTCCGCTGGCTAAATATGAATTGGAAGTAGTTACAGAGAAACAGACTATTTTCACTAATGAAAGATCGTAAGAACTCTCAACAATAAATTTCTGCCGAGTACACTCTGTAGGGTTTTACAGAAAGTAAAAGATGGTGTTAGTAGAATCGTTGCTCATTTCCACCAATTAGAGAAAGAAGCAATATTTAATCGATTTCAATAGTTAGTTGGACATCAGTAATTTACTATGGTGAGGAGCCTGTGTTGATGGGGAAAAAAATACGGGCGACTCCGGCACATCGGAAATTTTTAACCAACAACTACATAAAAGTAAAGTTCCAATCTTGAAAGTAGAGCATTACTACACCCTGAATAACGGGGAGCGATGACAGCAAAATGCTCTTATGAGCGCAATTCTCCTTGAATGTCGTTCATCCCCCGAAAGACATTACAGTGCCTTCTACATGAGAAAAACACCTTCCGTATTACGGCGGCAATGTTCTCTCGGTATTTTATAGCTCCCGAAAATGACCTACAGCCATTTCCGCTAACCTCGACCCACCTTTTTGCTCCCTGCGCGACGCTCCATTTACTTTCCACGGGAAACCTGCATTTTTAAGGATGCACGAACTCGGCTCGTGACCACAAAACTTGAGACGGGAGTGAATCACGATGATTAGTGTACCGTGAACCTTTTTTTTGTTTTTGTAAAACTTCACATCGACCTCACGTATGTACTGTGATTCATTCATTTCTCTCCCTAACTGACGTTCATGATAAAACTCATTTATAATACAAAAATGTTGTTCAAAATCGAATTTTCGAATTACATGGAGGGTATGCTGGACAAATTACTGGTGGCAAGGTTTGATTTTATGTTTGTGTTTGAACTTATTTCTTAGTGCAACCTACATTCGCGTCCTCTATTATTTTATTATCACTTCATCCAAAAACAAACCAGTTTCAACCATCCAATCTGTCCAATCTGCCGCACGAATCTCTGGAGCGATTATGATCCAGAACCCTTAATCAATCCTGATCGCCGCTCTTGTAATCTTTCATCGCTTGCCTTTCAGCTCCTATCATCACCGCCGTTGTTTTTTGTTTTTTTTTTTCAACGATTTTCGTTATTTCTTCAATAGATTATTTTGTTTTGAAACATGCGTTCGGGAGTTATAATTTTAATATTCAACACTGGACATTTTGCGATCACCATCGCTTCCTGACAACGACCTGGGACATAGCCGTCACCGGAAGATTACCTCAACCTGCATAATTGTTACTTGCCTTAGCCCTACAAAGTAAGAGAGTTATATAATCGCCTGAAATGTTTGTTTTCGTATCTTTCAAGTTGTGTTTTCTTGATTTTGGAGAAATAATCTGTGTCTGTCTAAGAAATCAACTCAAAAACGTTTATGTGAAGCCTGCCGATCACCGTGGGACGCCAAAATACGAGTATGACTTAAATCGGTCCAAAGCTAACTATAGCTATCGTAGTAATCAACAAACCAAATTTTGTCTCAAAAAGACTCAAACGTTTTAAATTAAAAGAGTTTCAAGGGACGCAACAATACTATAAATTCCTATCTGCGGGATAGGGGCGAGAGCAGCACAATAAATGATCAATAATGTCGAAGAAATAAACCCTTATAAATCTCGTCCTTATGATTCTGGCGATTCCAAATAAATCACCATGGTAATCCAATAACGTGCTTATACTGCCAAGGTTTAATAATGTTCATTCGGTTGTTTAGAGCTAATGCAGTTTCTAATTCAAACCACCACTTTCCTACCAATTATCATAATTTTTGCCATATAATGCCAGATCAGTTAACATGAACCTTCTCGGAAAATCGCTGCAAATTGTTCTATTGCATGGGTAGTCAGCTTGACTCAACATCGAAAAATACCAAGGAGACGATATCAAACACGATGTAATTGTGATAAAACTCCCAAAATTTCGTTTTCAGATAATTTTTTAAACTATTTTTTGTTCATAATGCCAGCTGAACTGTTCTTCAGAGGTGAATGAGACTACCATTTTATTCAAAGCTGAGTCAAAATACTTAAAAGTATTTTCGAAGATTCGAAGAACTTTTAGTAATGATAAGAGGTTTAGTATGAATTAAGACAAGAAAAACAAGAAATAAATATAAAACCCTGCAAATTATTACACAATGATTTATTATTCTCATGAACAGCTTGACCTATTATTACTGCTTCGAGACCCATCCGTTTCAATTCAGCATCGAATACCAGTAAACCATACGAAACATGACCTGGCTACAATGAAACTACGGAAACTAAATATTCACCCGGCACCAGGGGCCCGTAAACGTCTGATGATTTTGCCCCGTCGGGTCGGGGAAAACCCTTTGCGAGTCGAAAGTGGAGTCGAGCGAGTTGAAAGGGGAGTCGAGCAGGCGGGTGATCGAGTTTGATGTGACGGGAGGGAGGGAGTACTAACGACGAAACGTTGACTTCCGCTGTAGTTCCCGCGTTGTACTGCGTTTCGTTAATTTTTTAACTATTCTTTGCCCATAACAACCATGGGCTTCGTCCGATCGGATTGCCGAGATGGCGGGCACAACTAGATACCAAATGGGGTTTTTGTGCGAAAGAACGAATTTTTCAGACCACGTTAAAGGCACAAAACGGCCCGGACGGCGGACGGGGGACAGGGAATGGCAGACAGCGGACGGACATTACAAATTTGGAAACTCCATGTCTCGAAACGTAAAGTATCAAATTTTGAGGGGGGGTTGTAAAAAATGTTTCGTGACCGAAAACATAGGGTTATTATTCAGAACGAATAATAAACCAACACTTTGTACTCGTAACAGCAAGATCAGTTTACGACACGACGCAATACCAAACACAAGCGAAGCGAGAATAGCAACGTGGGCGAGGCGAAGCCGTGACAACAGGGTAACCATCGGGAACTAAATCCACCTGAATATTTATTAATTGGCTACTAGGGTGCGCCACACATTCCATATGCGAGTCAAGTTGTACATATGGACTATATCCCGCACCACCGCAATCAACAAACATCCAAGGTCAATTATTCGAATGAGTAAATAGTGCAAAAGAGCCAGTAGGCCCCAAGTACTAGTCGCTCGGATTGACTTTTCGGACTATGCCTCACTTTGGGGACTTTATCCTGACACATAACAACCATGGGTTTCGTTCGATCAGATTGCCGAGCAGGCAGGCACAATTAAATTCCGAATGGTAAGTTTTTGCTAAAGAACGGATTTCTTAAACCACGATAAAGACAAAATATCTACTGAGGAGAGGGAGTAAAAAAATGTGAGATGATAATTTCGTGTATCATCTGTGCATCGATCTCTCAATAGTCGTGGTTCCGAATTCTTATGCGACACCAGTTTCTATGTAGAACGTTGAGCCACATTCTACCAAGTTCATTTAAAGTAAGGGAAAAACAAATTTTATGTGTTGCTACTGTGATAAAAGAAGAAAATCGCCGAGTACAGGAAATGTTGTGTGATGCGTGGTACCTAATTTGTTTTTTTCAACGATTCAAACGATACTTCGATTTTCCTGCGAAGGGTTCGATTCGGTTTAGAAAATGGGATTCTTTTAGTTTTTTGATGATTTATTTTGCTGCTCACGATGTTCTCGCCAATTGAGACTCAACGTGAAGAGGCACAGAACGAGGCGTGTAACAAATTAATCAAAATTGTGTCCAAAATTGTCAATATGAAAAATTGTTTAATCGCTGCAGTTATTCTTCCAGCCGACTTGGCAAAATTCAGTGCGTGATGTGGTAGTTGCAAGTAACCTTCATAGTGCTTGCGTGTGGTTGAGAAAGGTTGTGGGGTGCGTCGGTGCGTAATTGTCTTGATTATTTCACCGTTCTACAATTAAGGATTTACGAAATCCACTGCTCGTCGTGAAATCTCAGGAAAAACATCGAGCTCAAAACTCGACGCTGTTTCAAACTTGACGATTAAACTCTCTCCTTCGGGGAGGATTAACAACTCTGCTTATAAAAGGCAAATGATTAGTTTATAAAATAAATATCCATCCGAGAGCTCGGGTAATCTCAAGCTGTTGATGGACGTGAGAGAAAGGGAGACAAAAGATTGGGAGAAGGAGAAATTTCCCTCTTTGGCGGGAGAGAAAACTTCTCTATTGTGAACTCATCTGCATTGACCTCTCAAATGAATTCAAAAGCTGCTTAGCTTATTCCTCCTCCAATCAGGATCAATAGAGTTACTTTACGGGTTTCATTAAACCTCAGAAGTTTTTGCAAAGATGCGATTCAACTTGGGGCCGAGCAATTGAAACCACCTTCATCTTGGATGTGACCGGAGCTGATGAAAAGCCGTTTTTGTCGACGTTTTAAATTATTTATTACCGCTTCGTCGGTGCCTAAAATAAATCCGCACTCGTATTTACCATTAGCTGAATAGATTTAGCTAGTTGTTCCTTCGATTAATTAATTTCGCGTCAGTTCGTGAATAAAAAAGCGAGAATCAATATTCCAAAACGCTGTTTTCTTTCTGCTACCCTAAGGGCGAGTAAATTATTTCGATTACATCTTTACGCGTTGAGGTATGGCGATTGAGCTAGTTCTTGTTTTGTTTTGTTTACGATGTTATGAAGAAGCGAAAATAAAGTTAGGAGCAACTTTCATCGACGGAAACGGTGGAAGGGAGCACCAAAATGTTCCGAAAATGAGACCTTTCGCATTTTTCTCTGATTAAACTTTCAAATTATCTTCTACTAATCAATACTTTCGGTCTCCATAAATATATGTTAAGTATTTTCTTTGAAGCAGTAGGAGGTATTTATAGAGCAAATGGCTCTAAGGATTTTCTGTAAACTTGGAGGATGTCTCAACTAGCCAATACCTAAATATTGATTTCTATAAATGTTCCTCTGACAGTCCGTTGAACAGAAAGAACTACCAAAATGGGCCAAAATATAATGTTTTTTAAAGGTCAATGCATTCTAGTAACCTATACCCAAATTTTGTTGCTCACAACTATTTGTGTGTGAGAGCCCCATTGAACAGAATTATAAGCTATGTCAGGTCGGAAGATGAGATTAAATTATAGTTTTTATGATTTTTTCAAAAACGGCTCTGACGACTTCGATCAAACTTATTTGAATGTCCACATTTTGTTGAGCATGAATGCTTCTGTTTTGTATGCATTGAACGACAGGTTCAGCAGATCTGAGGAAAGTTGAGTGTTGCTAAGCACCAGGTATTGTTTGGTTGACTTTGAGCCCCCCGTCACTCATTCCGACAGTACAAACTGCTTGAAGAATTAGTTGAAACCCGGCCCCTTCATGGGATATGGCAGAAAGCACCGCTTTATAGGTAAATGGGCGAGATGTATGCAAGTCCCCAATGGCCAGGAAATCTGAGGCCAGATTTTCAATCAATCCTCCCAGAGAAAAGATAAAGGAGGATCCATGCTGAAAGGAGATGTCCGCGTAGCAGAGAGTAGTGAGGAGCTAGACGAGAGAGCTCTTCGTAGTGGCAGAAACGCTCAGAAGACAGGCTTCGCCCGTACAAAATGATACTCTCAATAGAGGCACCAGACTACAAACTCAAATATGGTCTGAACTTCCTGTGTGCCTTTTCAGAATGATCCGACAGTACGCCCCCTCGACTTCATTGTTGGAAAATGAGAGCTCATGATCGAGGAGGATGCCGAGGACCAAAATACTTGAGGAGCGTGGAAGGGTGACTCTGTCAATTGTGTATATACGCAGGGCGTGATAGAAATACGCGATGGAACATGTAGCAGATTGAGAGATAGAGAGAGATGGAGCCAATGCTCGACAGGAGAAAGCGGCCATCAGAGGGATCTTGGAAGACGATAAATAGCTTGAAGTTGTACACGCAGGGAAACTAACATTAATTTATAACCTAAAAAGAAGGGGGGTGAGATGAGAGCCTGTTACATCGTCAATTTGGTGTTTCTCGAGTGGTAATATGGGCAATCTGGTTTGGACCAAACAGTAGGCCCGAGACTGATAGCAAGTAAGGAGCCAAACGAGGACTTTGGTGGTGGGCACTTTGGGCAGAACTTGATCAGTTCAGTAATTAGCCACACAACAGATAAGTAGTGAGGGGGATGGCACTTCTGGGATGAGTGATGTAATCCCCCCCCCTCCCCATCACAGCTGATATGACATAAGACCCCCCAACCCTGTCTGCATTAGTGTAACTCCTGAAAGGATCCCCCCCCCCCATGTTACATCCCCCACCACTATGAATCCCCTCATGTGACGTCACGCCCCCACAATCGGGTGCAACTTCTGAGTGGATCTACGTCATACCCCTACTAATTATCGCGCTAACGCCTAATTATCTCCTACCCTAATTCCCCACCCCCCACAGGTGTTCACGCTAAATAAATCCCGGGCACACGTGGAGCCACTACGTTTTTTTACTGAGACTTAATTGCGCAAAAAATGGTCGCCCTATGCTTCTAGCAAACATTACGCGAATTACGATATTGATAATAAAAAATATCGCGTATCGTCATTATCGCAGAATAAATTTATTAAATAATTTATGTAGATCGGTTTAGACGTAGGGCGTGTTTCGAATAAAAAATATTTAGGACGATAGATAAAACGTGATCATTAAAGGTACCCGGGGGGTGGGGGAAATTGGGGTAGGAGGTAATTAGGCGTTAGCGCAATAATTAGTAGGGGTATGACGTAGATCCACTCAGAAGCTGCGCCCGATTGTGGAGGCATGACGTCACATGAGGGGATTCATAGTGGTGGGGAATGTAACATGTGGGGGGGATCCTTTCAGAAGTTGCACCAATTGTGTGGGGGGCATGACATCACACGGGGGGATTCAAAGTGGAGGGGATGTAACATGGGGGGGGGGGATCCTTTCAGGAGTTACACTAATGTGGACAGGGGTGGGGGGTCTTATGTCATATCAGCTATTGTGTGAGAGGGGGGGGGGGTGACGTCATACATCAGTTGGTGAGTGAGGGGAGGGGGGATTACGTCACTCATCCCAGAAGTGCCATCCCCCTCACTACTCAGATAACACTTTCGTTTTCTAACAGGATCATGTTCTCTGTGGCATAATTGATAAAAAATAACCATCGCTCTTCTTGTTCGACCTCTCGGTAAAAAGGATTATGGATGCGGATAACTTCGCAGTTTTTGGATACAGCTAGTAGCAGGTAACTATAGCCTGAGGTCAGTGAAGTACATACGAGTATTTTCTCATCGGCTCATGTGTGTTCCTCCTCGACAAGATATAAGATTTCCCCCCACTTTCTCACTCGCTCTTAGTGCACAGCAGAGAAAGGCCTGCTTTGCGAAAATAATCCCAGCCGACCACCAAGGGAGATTTCATTAACTGATAAAGTTTATCAAACTCAACCGGAGGACGGAATATTACGCTTAATAAACTCGGGGTTTTATAGGGTTTAAACGACCGCTCGATGTTAAACGGTAAAGTTTGTTATCAAAGCCCCACCAGTTAACCGTAAAATGTGGAAGATGCGTTGCGGCTTGAATCGTTGTAGGTTTTGAGTGGAGATCTCAACGCGGACAGAACATTTGATGAAGAGGGTGGCGACATTAAAACATACTTCAATGAGCTGCGGCGGTAAAATTGAGCGAGTTACGTAACACTTAGGTAAAGCGAAACAATTTTAAAGGTATTAAAAAATATGTGGTGCGAAGCATCCCGCAACAGGTATATATATACTCTAGCGTTCTCACAAATATCAAATTGGCAGACCTGCACGATGGCAGATTACGAACAGTCATAAGATAATTAGGGGCAATCTGAGAAATTCTAGACTCCGAACCACTGTTGTTTCTTTGACTAACTTAGTTCATCGTGTATTCCCAATATTTCCAGCTTAACAGACACGAACCTTAATTTAAAAAATAGTGCTGACAGTCTCATGATTGATACTTCGGCGTGAGTCAATAAATTCCGGAACGATAAGCATCACTAATTTCTGTGCAGAAGGCTAAGCTCGATCAGATACCTGGGAAATGAATGAAATATCTAGTGTGGTTTGATTTCTGGAATTGTTGACGTTCCTCCTAATTACGTCATGAACCGTCACCGTATGGGTAGTTTATTGAATTACCACCCCGATTTTTCTAAGAATTGCATGATATGAGCGGGATTTAACCTTTAAAAGCTGCGTTAAGATATATTTTCTTCGAAATTTGTGATAGTTTACTGTTTCCTAGGGATGAGAATTTAATGGTCGTTATGTGGAACCAAAACAGTATTGGGTGTTTTACCCATTATGATAATTGTAGTTACTTTTACAGCTTGTGCTCACTCTTATTTTGTCGCTTCAAGGTGGTCTGTAGGCTAAATATGACATTTGAATCGATTTGGTTTAGCCATTTTCTCGGTTCAGAAGCGACGGTTTTTGGGGTTCAAAAGATCTGATGAAATCTTTTTTTTCCAAAAAATGACATAACTTTCCTTTCTACTTTGTTGGGCTAAAAAATACCGTTAGATTAGTCGTTAGAGCGAGTATAATCGGTGAACGAATAGGCTCCTGAGGGAAGTTATGAGATGCGTCTCCCGGGATATTTGGTAATGAGCAGTTGTCACAATCTATCCCTGGGAAAAACATTCCTTTCTGCCCAGCATGGAGGCAAGTGCACGTGACCATTTTATTAACACACTCTCAGTAATTAACTGGACTAGTAAGTAAGATCGAGGAAGTTCCTTATATGATCAGAACTTACAAAGCGGTAGGAAATTATAGTTAATGTATTTATTTAAAGATCACACGAGCCATCGGCCCTGTTTGCAATATGAATGGTGATCATAACGACACCGACAGTTCAAATAAAAGAAAACGACAGTAACAGGATGAAACACGAGGAAGTACATCGATATCCAGTGTGTTAAACACGTGCTGTGAACGAGTTCTAGCGCATCAACGATAGATTGTTAGATCAACGCAGTGCTGTTCAAACTGAAACGACGCTGAACGTCCACAACATATCGGCGTCTCACACAACGTATCTGGGTAAACAATTCACAAGCTCATAACGCGTGGAAATTTGTTTTGTTTTTTTTTTTATGTAGGAATTTAAGAGGGCTCTAAAGATAGGAATCTCGCGAAACCTCAACTGTTTCAAAACGCTTTACTTGCTCTTTCATTTGAGAAAATGAAACACGCAAGAAAGCCGAGAAGCACTGTGCACGGAGGGTAGAAATCCCGGGCTAGACATAACTAGGCCAAAGGTGCACATTATACCGCTTTTACGTTGGAGCGAATTGAGTGTAGCAATAGCTGTCACGTTCCAGAGCGCAATCCCCACGTGAGTAGGGCCTCACACAATTGGCTAAAATTCCTAGGATAGTGGAATCGGGAATGGAATGTTTTGTTTTTTTTTTTTGTCCGAGTGTCTCCAGAGGAGAGTATTATCCCGGGAAAAGAGGAGGATACAAAAATATATAAACGGGAACGAATGGATAAACTGGTGAAGGATTTCGGCGAGAATTCCAACCTCGAACGACCACCCAGAGCTACGCTCGAGGGAATCCGACCAGCTGCGAAAAAAGGGAATATAACGTGTCATTGTTGTCGCTAGAGTTGATATTGGAGATAGAATGGAAAAAGTAAATCAAAATAAGGATCTCTCTTTTCCCCAGAGCGAACAGCTCATTTGCATGTTCCACTAGAAGCAAAACGATTTTAATGTAAACCGTGTAGTGAAGAATTACCGCTATGAGACAGGACGTCGCAACACAGCAAACTACAGTGTTATTTTCACTTTCTTAAGTGATTTGGACTCTAGTATTTCTCGGGTTGCTCCTCATTGTCTTATAAATGTTATAAAACTTTTGCTGTACACCATTTCATTTTTCCAAGGATGAACATTTTATGTCACCACTGTACCGTTAGGTAGTGTACAAATAAATGCAATACAAATTGTCTAAGCCTATTTTGGGGGTAAAATTAGTTTTGTAGAGACCGATTTTGTCGTACCATTATTTTGACGTCCCATGATTATCTGCAGGCTAGTATTATGACGTTTGAGCGGATTTGACTCAGTCGTTCTCTCTTAATGGAGTTCATAGACATACAGATCTGTTTCTTTATTTCATGACTGTACCTAAACCCTCGACGAGGGTTATATCAGTCATAGAAGTTGCGGTTTCGCTAATATGCAAGAGGCCGGCCCCTGCTGCATCCACCGAACTCAGACCTGTGGAGGTACGGCAGGTATGTGGTCGTTAGCCAGTCTCACCGTAGAGAGCTGTTGCCCGTGTGTTACCGCGCGGAGGTGACCACCTGAGGAATCCGTACCATCTGGGAGTAGTTCTTAATCTGGTTCCTACCTGATCTTACTTTTTTACTTGGGTGGCAAGTTTCAAAGGAGCGAACAACTATAACCACGTTTCTTAGCCATTACCTTCTTTGCGAACTTTGCAAAATGGTTATAGGCTTCCTTTGTAGCAGTCAAAGCTGCTAAGTTCGTTTGCCCTCTCAACAACCGTCGCTCACTGTTGTAGAAACTACAGTGGAGCAGCACATGGTTTCTTGTTTCTTCCGCACTGGAGGCACAAGACGTGCATAATGGAGAGTCTTTCAGAGAAAAGAAGTGGAGCCGCGCATTGAAGTCACCATGTCCCGTGAGGAACTGAAACAAATCCTGTGGTCTGGCTCAACCCATTTTCTAGAAAGACGTTCACGGATGTTGGGGAAGAACTCATACGTATCACGTCCCTTTGACGAGGATTCCCATCTCGCTTGCCATTTCTCTAGAGCCCATTCATCGATGGCGGCAAGTTTCTGTTCTGTGGTGAGATCCGCACGGAGGTCAGCCCAAAGCGGGGGAAGCTCCCGTTTCACTCTCCACTTGTCAATCATGCACTCAACAGCCAAATCAACTGGTAACTGACCAGTGATCACCTGGAGTGCTTCCGTTGATACAGTCTTGTAGGCCTTGGTGATCCACAGGAGCGCGGCTCTCTGGGATTGGGCCAATACTCTCTTTTGATTGACTGTTAGTTTGCTACCCCAGACAACAGGGCAGTAGCCAATCACACCTAAATAGATGGCCTTATACATGAGGATGGTGTCGTGGTAACACACACCCCAAGTGGCCTTAGTAATGGCACGCAGTGAGGCAAACCTTGCAATGGTAGTGCCTTTAAGGGACTGGAGGTGTTGGTTGAAACCCCACCTCTCACCTATATTCACTCCTAAATACTTGACGTGCTTTTCAAGAAGGAGCCTGTGGCCGCCAAAGCGTATTGTGGGTGGATTATTCACTTTCCTTCAAGAGGATTAGCTGGGTTTTTTTCCTCAGCCACCTGCATCTTGACGTGCTCGCACCATTGGTTGACAGTGCGGAGCACGTGGTGAGTTTTCTTCAATTTGGCGGACTGACTCTGCAAAGATCAGCACAGTCAAGTCATCCACATAGGCGTACAGCTCGCAGTCAGTCTCCATGAGTTTCCTGAGAAGACCTTCAAGAAGGCATTCCAGAGTGCTGGTCCTAGGACCGAGCCCTGTGGGCACCCCTTCTCAATCTTTCTCCGGACGGAGACATGCCTACTTTCGATCGTAGCAGTTCTGTCTGTCAGGTAACTTGGACGAGCGAGTACAGGTTGCGGGGATTCCCTACCTTTGAGTTCATTAAGGAGCGCTGGCCACCAAAGGTTGTCAAACGCTCCTCTGATGTCAATCAGAACTGCTACGACGTACTTAGCCGGTGCCAGCAGGGAAACACGCCGAATCTCGACAATGACATCCTGCGTGGACCTTCCTTTGGTACACCGTATTGCCTGCCTGTGAGGTTGCGGCCAAAGACTCCTTCGAGGGACTGCAACATCAAGATTTCTAGTGTTTTGCCTAATATGGAAAGAAGGCTGAGTGGTCTCCATGATCGCTGGTCCGACTGATTGCGGTCGCCTCCTTTTGAAGAGTGACAACGCGCAGACTTCCACTGAGTGGGGAACTGTCCGACCTGCAGACAGTCATTAAATAAATTAAGGAGACCGCTGGAGATTGTCCGCTCAGCATTCCTTAGCATATTGCTTTCTATTCTATCTGGCCCAGGAGATTTGTTGGGCTTTAAGGTCGCAAAGAGCCCTGCCGAGGTCGCCTGTTGTCCCACAATGGGATGTCGGGCTCGTTCGAGGGTCCATGATCAGCTCCTTGCTGCCCTCTGGGCTTCAGTGTCTCGAGCTAGTTGGTCATCTGGGAACGCCTTCTCAAGGAGGGTTTCCAGTGAACGTTCGATACTGCAGGCCCAGCCTGACTCATTTTGCATCGCAGCTAAGACCTGCTCTACATTTGCTTTTCCTATGGAGGACTTGTAGTGTTCGGCCCCAGGGTTCTCAGAGCTCTCCGCTTCCACAAAATTTCGCCAGCCTTGCCGTTTGGCTCGTTTGATGGCGCGGTGGAAGGCCTTCTTCTCTTGGATGAAGGCAGTTCGGAGTGTTGCTCTGGCATCAGGGTCACGAGTGTTTTGGTACATCCTTCTGGCTCTATTAGCACTTTGCTTGAGGATTAAGTTCCTCAGTCCACCATGGGACTTTGATCGCCCTGTGCTTCTGTTGGCCAAGTACAGAGAGCCCAGCAGAGTGCAGTGCTGTGGTAAATGTGTCCACTTTGCTGTCCACCTCTTCAGGTGTGGATGCTTGCACTATTAGGTCGGTGTCTGCGGCACGCAGTTCACCTTCCAGTACCCTAAAGAATTGCGGCCAGTCAGCATTTTTTGTGCGGAATCGCTTTTCACGCGTGTCTTTGCAGAGGATGTTATCATCCGTAATGGCAAAGTCAATAACCATGTGATCGCTCTGCGTTGCACCTGGTGCGACTCGCCAACCCTTCAATTTGAGTAGCAGGGTGGGACACGGCTGTGACGTCTATACACGACCTTCCTCCGGGCCATCATAGGTCGCCTCAGTCATGGGGTCGTTGGCAACAACCAAGTTGTACCTGGTGAGCAGCTCTATATACGCCTCGCCCGCCCCATCCAGGGTTGGGGATCCCCACAATGGTGATCTGGCGTTTGCATCAGCACAGACTACGTAGGGTCGTCCTGATAGGCCTGCTAGAGCCCGCTCGAGTGGTTCAAGGCTGTTGGCAACTGGTGCGCCAAATTGCCTGTAAAATGATATTACAACCAGCTCAAAGCCACCGGCTCGGATGAGCACAGCGGCCAAGTGCTGGCTGTTCAGGTGAGTGAGTGCGAGCATGTCAATGGACGGGTCGATGCAGGCTACTGCTGCCTTGGCTCGTTCTTGCTCCAGCCACCACTCGTGCCTGCGATCCGAGACCAAGAGTTTTGGATCCTATGTGCACGGTTCCTGTATGGCGAGGACACTGCAGCGTTTCTTGAGTGCATTTTGCAGCAACTCAGCCATAACTGGGCAACTCTTATTTGTGTTGTGCTGAAGGATTCGAACTGTTTTTGACCTATTCATAATCCACTCGTGACTCCTGGAGGGCAATCGCTCGCTGACGAATGGTACAGCGTGCGTCTCGTGTAGAGTGTGTGCGAGCTGTTGGATTTTGCGTTCGACGCAATTGGCACACTTGAGGGGAGCATCACGCTTGCATTCCTTACTCAGATGTGGCAAGGCGCACCAGGCGCACACAACAGGTCTTGTACAGGCCACTGCCAGGTGGCCATAGCGCTGGCATTTGTAGCACTGAGTGGGGGCTTGGTACTAGGTATGGCGCACCGCTGCCAGGCTATTTGGAGGTGCCTTGCCCCTCTAGTTTTTTGTACAGGCTGGGTGATACTCAATCACCCAATCCTTCTGTCTGCCACGCTTTTTGGTGAAGAGAGGCCTGACATCCTGCGGCTGCAAGCCTAACGCAGGGTTGTGCTCAACAACTTGTTGGGCCAAGTCCTCTTTGAAGGTCGGTCCGCACGTTGCACAGCAGCAGGCGTGGGAAACGACCCAGGGGGCTGGACGCTGGAGCTTCAACTCCTTTTTGTGGAAATGTGGCTCGTGAGCGCCTTGGCCATTTCTGGCGTTTCCCGTCACAATGACGGCGCCACCTCCTACTGCGGTGCGGATGTTCTGGCACTCGGACACTCCAGAGCTTGGAGGTCCGTAGCAGGACACCCCGCATAAGCGCTTCCATTGCGTCAGGGTTGGAGGGACCAGCCTCTCCTTCCTCACATGTCCGCCTAACCACTACCACGTTTTGTCGTGGGTTTTTAGGGGAGTTTGGCAAGCGGTGGAGCTTTTATTTTGGTTTTTATTTTTATTTTTGCCCTTGTTTTTGGGCAGAGGCATAGGCGGGGCGCTGCCCTCGGCCTGCACTTCCTGCTTAGTTGGGGCCTGTTTCTGCTTCCCTCTGCGCTTCCTGGCCCTGGCAGGCTGCCATTCCGCCTCAGCTCCATGAGGGGGGGAGGAAGGCGCAGTAGCGGCTACTGCCGCATATGAGGGGCCTGGGGTACTACCCTGGCTCGTTGTTGCTCCTTGAGTTTGGGGGGCTGGTGGCACTGGCTGCTGGGCAATTGCCCTACGCAGCTCTTCCCTCACGACAGCCGCCACAGTTTCCCACAGGGGGGGAGTGGCAGGGGGCGGTGTCGTTGGGGGGGCATTAGCTTTTATAGCCAGCTTCGAAATTTCGAAGAGGCAACTAGTTACGAGGTCCCGCATAGGTCCTGTCGCGTTGGCCCTCATCCGTGCCAGCTGGCCGTGGATGATTTGGACGTATGCGCAAATTTGCTCCATGTCCGACAGTTTAGGGTCCACGCTGTGTCGTGTGCTTGTAGTAGCCGGGTTGCCCGGCTACTAGGGAGAAGGGGAGATGAACGCGGTTTGCCCGGTTCTTTCCGCCCTTGTTTGTTTTGGACGACGAGTAGGTTGCTCATCGTCCGAAGAGGAGGGTCGAGCTTGGCGAGCCCGAGGAAGAGGCGCAGGTATGCGTTTTATTACCTGCTGAAGTTTTAGTTGACTTTGTCATGTTTTTTACTTATTTGGGGGTGATTAAAGAAGCGGACTGGTGTAGTGTATCCTTGTGAGTTCATTTGTTGTGTGTGTTCGTGGTATGAGCGAGAGGTGCTCGAGGCAGTGTCCTGGAAGCTCCCCTCAGGCATATTGATTCTAGCCCTTTCGCTGGTCCGTTGAGGGTCAAAGGGAGGCCCCACATGCGCCGCAGCTGCCAGTCCGCCACCCACCGGGACTAAGACGCATGAGGATTTTTCGGCTGCTGCTCAGAGTCAGCCCTCGGCCACTGGTGATGTGGTGAGCGGGACACACGCTATCAGCCGCCCCAGGAACGCTCAAACCTGGTTTTCCCCCTCCTCATTCCGAAGGCCGCACCTATATAGGGATCGCTCAAAGGTGTTAGTGAGCTACTTCCAGGACTGTCTTTCGCTCATTATGAGTGTTTCAAGCGAGTGTGTTCTGCCACGCAAGCCGTTGCAGTGTATTTAGTATCTGGAATATGTTGTGTATGTCAGTGTCGTGAGCTTTAAGCCCCTTTTAAGGCCGGTTTAACGACCACGCAGAGGATACGGCAGGAGAATTCTGTACCCCTTCCTGCGGGGGTGTGTTCTATGCGATCCCAGCTAAAGGTAGGGGTTCCCAGTGTGTCATGTATGTGAATGGAAGTGTAAGTTGTGTCCTTTTAGTCCGGCTTTATACGAACACGCAGGAGTACGGCAGTGGAATTCTGGACCCCTACTGCAGGGTGAGCACAGTGTGGCGACAGAGTACACTGTGACGCCCAGCCACAGTTAAGCCTCGTTGGATGTAATCCTGCGGGGACCTCATAGAGGTGAGGTTGTCTTTCAAGCTGGGCCCACCCGGCTGTCCCTTTTAGTCGGCTCATACGACACGCAGGGAATACGTCAGCGGAATTCTGGACCCCCGACTGCAGGGTGAGTTCATAGACATACACACACACACACACACACACACACACTCACCTTGGAAACGTAAAGGTGAGAAGAAAGCACGCACTTTTAACGTGGTACATGTTTATACGAGCGTGACTTGGTTTTCTAGAGCATATGAGGAGTCAGGGGGAAAAACAATCATAGTCCGCTTTCGGTGAAAATTGAGATTTTCTGCTATATGATTTTCTACGTCTACAGTCAACTTTTCTGTCAGATTTTCTGCGTCTACAGTCAACTTTCAGATGGTAACTTTGTAAATAGGAAAAACATTCGCAGTCCTGTAATATTAGAGGGAACAGACAGGGCGTGCTGGAGAAGAACCATCGTGGTCCACGCGCTTTGGGAGAAAAACTGTCTGAGTCCGATGACGGGGGATGTAAACTCCCTCCTTCACCAAATTGGCGTCGTTCTGTGGAGCGTTTCTGTAATCCACACATTCCCAGCTCACCACTGTTTTGTTCCTCCCCGGCGTGTTTACGTTGTTTTTCGATTTGAAAGGTACCTACTCAATTTGCGCATCGATGGAAAGTGGAAGTGATTTCAGTGAGATCGAAGAAGGGACTGCTGAGAAAACTGCCAAGAAGAGAAAAAAATCAGGCCGCATTTGTGACGTTATGAAGATTCTGAGGGCCAGCACTCATGAGGTAGGGTTAGATTGTAAGTGCCACCGACTTCGTTACTTTGAGAACGTCAATGAAGCCGAAAGACGACGTATATTGAAAGAATTCAATGAAGTTGCCAACTACGACAATCAAAATCGTTATCTAGGTGGTCTGATTACCGTTCTCCCTGTTATGCGTCGACGAAATAGATTAAACAGCGGGACTCCTAACCTAGTTCAGTATTTCAAACAAAAGCCAAGGGATACCTCCAAAGCAAGAAGAAAATATATCCCACCACAACTCCAACGAGAGCCCGTCAGTGAGTCATAATACTCATCCGGAGATATTGCATCCTCGACGACTTCCGATCAAAGCCGCCAAACTGCGGGATCTCCTTAACTTAACAAGATTCCTTGAGAACCCAGACTCTTGACGATTCTACGCAGAATTAAAACTGAAGAAGATAGAAGTTCGGACAAAGAAGTGTATCCAAATGCGGATGGCTAAACAAACTGGGGAACAACATTCAGCGTCCATGATGTACAGGACAATTTTTTCACCTTGTTTCGGAAATTAATTTTTTTTCCTTATAGAAGACTATAGATTATTGATTATATCTTACAAGATGTTTTTCTGTTAATAAACAAAATTGCAAATTTATATGTTTAACTTGATCCGAGTTATTCAATTCCAAACTTGAAATTTTGCTTTTCTCGAAAAGCTGTTTTGAGGACTGATTGTTTGCCCCCTGGCTCCTCATATGGCAAAGGGGGATTCCCAGGGTGAGCCCTTCCTCTGAACGGTGGACCTACCTCACTCCGCCCACTGCCTTCTCTCACTTTACCGATCCACGCATAACCTGGACATGGATGGAATTGGGGAGAAGGTTTCCGCACTTGGCAGAGATCGGTGATGTTTGCCAGATAGGGTTTAGTGGAAAGCGCCGACCGTGCGAAAGAAGAGATTCTTCTGAACAAACTGCAAACTCGGACCACATGGTTCACACAGTTGATTCATCGGTGAAGTAGTTGTCGGGGGGTACAAGAACAAAGAATATGAACCGACCGCTTGATAACGCTACGACAGCATGTATCGATAGGTCGCTTGATAACGCTACGACTGCATGTATCGATATCAATCCGTTAATTATCTCATATTTATTTCATATACCCATTCTTAATTTCATTGAATTAACTCCTTTTCTTAGTCTTTGTACATTTAAAATAATTATATAACTGGGTATTACATAATGAACATTTATTAAGTGGCATAATCGTACAGCTGCCGTTATTTCTAATTTCAAACATGGCAAGTCAAGCCTACGATGTTGGGCATATCGATAACCTGACCTTGGTTTTGATATATCGATATATTGCCTTATAGTCCAGGAGCCGAGGGCTAAAAACGTTGACCGTTGAGTTGAAAGTTGGTTACTATTTTTTCTGATAGCTCCCTTACTGTTTGGGAACACCCCGGTTCTCTGCTCTCCCTGAAGTACGGACTAAGAAAATGGCGGCTCATCAAAAAAGTCAAAATTTGACTTATTAGTTGATAGTTACAATACTTACCACAGTTGAGGAATTGGCTTGTACTTTCCCAATTCACACCTCTGCTACCTCCTATGCTTGGCCATTAAGTTGCAGAGCCAATCAAAATTCGTCGAATTTCGAACCAAATTTTGACTTATTAGTTGACATTGGAAATTTGTATGGTGGATTCGCATCAAGTCACTGAGTCAAAAACCCGAGTCTGCCACAATAGTTTCGTGGACTTCAACTTGCAGACGAGGTCAAAATTTGACGAAAATTTGGTCAAAAAATGACCTACGGAGTTGAAACTTGAAATTTATGTTACGAGTAGGTGAAGTGGAGTACTTTAAGAATTACCTAGTCTGCTTTCCTCATTTTGAGGACTCTTTCGAGCAGACGACATCAAAATTTGATGAATTTGAAGGCTCAAAAATTGACTTATTAGTAAATACTTGCAAACGACGTGAATGAGTTCCACATCCATCAGCTTTACTATAAAATGTTATCTGCCACCTCAAAAACGTGGCATTTTCAAAGCAGAGTCGCTGAAATAGAATTGTCCTGTATTAAAAAAAAAAACAAAAAAAAACTGAATAGTTGGCAGCTGAAAATGACGTGAATCGGATCTACAGCAACTCAGTAAACAGTAAATAGTATCTGCTACCTTCAAAATGTTGTGTTCATACAGCAGACTACTTCTGGGCTAAAATTACTAATTATATATTTGAAGTATATTCTGTCTCCATGGCTCATAAAAAGAATATTAACTATCGCCTCGGTATTCCTGTATGCCTTTAGTGGATGGGAAATAAAACCCATTAGTACGCATATAATATGCATTATAACATTTTATTCCCGATTTTAACAAAGCACGTTCATAAAATAACTGGTGCGTGGTAACACACAACTTTACGCGGCCCCGTAAATACGACGACCTGCTACATATACGGGCGCTTTATCTTCGTTAACGCGGTTTGACGGGAACATTTGTGAAGAACAAAATGTAGGTACTACTTAGTTGAGGGTACTTGGTAAGTTTGCTTTTAATCGTCATAGCCGTTTTTGATATAATTGGAAACGCAATAAATTATTATTCGAGAAACCTCGTTTTTCGAGCTCGTTCACAGCAGTCCATAATTCTGAGAGAGCAGACTTGCGGGGTGTTACCAAACATTGAGGAGACTATCAGAAAAAATAGTAACCAACTTTCAACTCAACGGGCAATGTTGTTAGCCCTCGGCTCCTGGACTATTATCAGAGGGAGCGGTCCATATTCTTTGCTTTTACCATTGTCAGGAGAAAGAAAGAAACCTTTTTATCCTCACGTGGTTACAGATGGCAGATTTTTGTTTCTACAATGGCATTTATGAATCCTCTGTTATGTACCTATTCACAAAAAAATAGGTTCCGTTTGTCCCTCAGATTTCATTTTACCTGTCGTTCGTTATGTTTTGAAGATATACAAAAATATTAGGTCATGAGCAAATACGCCCATTGGTTGCATTCTTCATGCTTTCTTCAATTTTTCTTTCTTTTGTTTCTTTTCTCAAATTCGTAAGTAATTACCAACACTTCAACACGAATACATTTTTAGCACAAATTTCAAGAAGTTTACACAAAATGCCTAGGGATTGTTAATCAATTTCCCAACCATTTTCAAACTTTGTATTAAGAAACATAAAAAATAATGAACCTATAGCTATCGTCTGCTACTTTTTGGTTATGTTTGTGAAAATGAGGTTATGATCAATTTTCATCGATGGGAAAGGCTGAAAAACCGAAAACTACCGCTTTTCGATTTTTTCTCAAAAAAAGGCTCAAACGATTTCGATCATACTTTCAGAATACCTTTTACTAATCAGTGTCTAAACTTGTGTACTCCATAAATATATCAGTGAACATTGTTGAATCAAGGGGCTGGGCCTGTATGTCATCGAATTTAAAGAGGATGAGTAAAGTTGTGTGATTTTTATCATTTCTTCACGCCACCCCCACAGTCAAGTATTAGCTCTAGTTACGTCTTTTCTCAAAATTGTCGTTAGTAAAAGTTCTCTGAAATGTTTGGATTTCAAGAAAACACAAAAGGAAATTATAGACGCATCGCGAGCAATGAATCAAGCGGTGACGTTTCTACAACCCCGACTAGGATGCGCGGAATTCGCTCTCATACTTCTTCCCCTCCCCTGCCATTAACCACTGTAGCTACTCCTCTATCTCCGGGTTAAGATGGTAAATGAGGTGAAGGGTTGTGGGAGGGGGGCTTGATGAGAAATGGGAGAGAACAGGAAGGACAAAGGATGCTAGGCTGAGTAGAGATAGCTGTGGTCCTTCTGTTTCCTGTAAGGCTAATTTAGTGCTGGCCGCAGTGATGGGAGGGGGGAGGGAAAGCCAAGTTGTAGCTGGAGACGACACGATACGGTCTCTCGCCATTCCGTTGGACCTAAGCGGATATACGAAAAATTAATGGCTTCAGAGTTTTACCAATCTCCGCGATCAGCCGACCCAGAAGTTCAGTTTTAACGAATTTTCCCAAACTTATTTAATTCTCGCCCAAAGATAGAGTTTTCCGGCTTGACGTCTACTTTAATCATAATAACTTTTTTTCAAAGGAGTTAGTACGAGGGAATTCATTATTTAGGAAATTTATCGTTGTTGTCTCAATTACACCTCTTTGCAATGTCTTTCTGTGTTTTTGTTGCGACATCTGTCTGTACATTTCTGAACATGATTTCGCTAATTTCGTTATACGGGCAGATTCCGGTTGATTTGACCTGCCCACGAGCGTGTTGTTTAAACGAGGTTTTCCCAAACGCGTCTAGAAGTTCGCCTTTCCACTGGTGTGGAAATGGATGTGGTGGAGGCTGGCCAAACCATTGTCCAGACATGTATGCTCGCACCATCTCCCTGTGCATGCTTAGCGCCAGAGCACTCTAGTACATAACGCCATCAGCCTTTATATACCTCCTGTCCCTACAGGTCTGTTTCGTTATTTGATGGCTGTTCCTAAACTCTCGAGGAGGGTTATATCAGTCACGGAAGTTGCAGTTTCGCTAATATGTGAGAGACAGCATCCACCGAACTCAGACCTGGGTCGTTTTCCAGTCACCCGGAACCTGAGGAATCACGTACCTTCTGGGAGTTCTCAATCTGGTTTCTCACCTGATCTAACTATTTACTTGGGTGGCAAGTTTCAAAAGGATAGAACAACTGGGACCACGTTTCTTAGCCATCACCTTCTTTGCGAACTATGCAAAATGGTTATAGCCTTGGTTTGTAGCAGTCAATGCTGCTAAGTTCGTCTGCCCACCCAACAACTGTCGCTCACTGTTGTAGGTACCACAGTAGAGCAGCACGTGGTTTCTGCTTTCCTCCGCACTGGAGCCGCAAGACGTGCATGATGAGAAGTCTTTGAAAGAAAAGAAGTGGGCCACGCATTGAGTCTCCATGTCCCCTCCTGTCCCTACTCCAATATATCACCTCATCGTATCAGCACTTAGCGTATTCGTAGAACCTCATGGCCTACGCAGCTTAGAGAGCAAGAGCAGTGCACTCATTCCTAATGGGGGAAATGGCATAGGCCACTGTACAGCATATTCGCTCGTTGGACGAGGGTTTTGTGGACATGGGTGGCGCAGGGCGTCGTTGCCATATGTCCTGCTGCCGGGTGTGATGCAAGGTGGCGTGGGTGAAGCTTAAGGGGGCAGGTGGCCTTGTACTGGAGGCTCCCACACCTCCAAGTTCTTCCTCTGTTCTGCCTCTGCGAAGTGGGCGAACCAACAGGTTGCAGCCTGTTAGGAGAGAAACCCTTGTGCCGTGTTCCTTTGGGGGATTGCGGCGCTGGCCCTCACATCCTTGTACATGCCACGTTCGAAGAGAGCATGGGCAGCACCTTCCACCACCCCCACCTCTCAGGGGTACTCATTAAAAGCACGCCTTCTAAAAAATTCGAGGTGGGCCATGAATGCCCCATTTCCTGAGAGCAGTTGCTTTGGCACATATGTTTAGTGC
This sequence comes from Pachypeltis micranthus, assembly GCA_020466155.1. NCBI lineage: Eukaryota > Metazoa > Arthropoda > Insecta > Hemiptera > Miridae > Pachypeltis > Pachypeltis micranthus. The sequence continues at coordinate 11,710,538 of CM035772.1, forward strand.
CGCTACCTCATCTCCAAGCGTTCTCTCACTGCTGGCATGATGCCTAACAGGTGGTGGGTGGTATTTCTGCACTTGCACCTTGCCTGCCACTGGTCAAGTAGCCAATTCACGGCTACCGCGACCTGGCGCTCAGTAGATTCCTCTCGGAGCATCTCTGGCACCAGGTTTGCCAGTAGCCCTTGGTGTGACGTCTGACCACCAGTTCAGATCCGGTGGCTTATGACGTCGCAGTCCATGCACAGGCCCAGTGAAGGAGCGCTCGCGAGGACCTGTAGGGCAAGGTGTGACATAATGCAGTATGCCAGGAGGACTGCCAGCAACGTCCCATTGAGGCGTCGTGGCACGCTGCCCATCCAGCTCGGATGTCGTGATCCGCCAGGACGCCATTGTGTACCGCACTATGGGCAGAAATACCGCCGTGTAATAGAGCTGCCTGGTCTGTGGTGGCGCCCCTATGATCTCAGAACTTTATATTCCTTCATTGGTATCCGCTTGAACTAGTTCTATCTTTGTGTCAGTCGAATCAGATCCTCATTCTTGAATATCGTGAGTCAAAGGCTGACCCTCATTGGATCCGTACACCAGTTCTCCAGGAATCTGTTACTGGCGGATTCACATTACCATTGTAACACCATATATAGGTATGTCACTCATTCCATAGGGCCAATTCTCCTTCTGTAGAGCCAGAATGGAGAGAAAAGAAGCTGAGACACTAAATGTCTCTTTAAGAGGGCAAAACTCGTATCCCAGTCGACTTACTTGAATGACATTACGGGAGCTTTACACACGCAAACACAAAATCTGAGGAATTATTCTACGGGATCGTCGACCATACTGAAGACCCCTTTTATTCCTGAAGTGAACACGACCCGACGAGAAAAATAATTTCTCTGACTCTGAACAAGTTAAGGTGAGATGCTCAAGCCTCGCATGTTTCCCAATCATTACTGCTACGGGGGTGAGGGAAAGAGGTGTGATGCGTGGTGTTCCGATATTCTATTTCCTCATTCGCCTGAATATCTGTGGGCGCAATTAAGTAAGGCACGTGTAATTTATATCTGGAAGGGTGCACTGTACCGACTTAACTCACAGGGGCGTGTCGACAGTGTAAACAGTCGAGCGATATAATTTTATGAGAAGCAGGTCTGCACTCCGGCTAGAAGCCGACTATAAAAACCGTCTGAGAGGGGAGTTTGATTGGTATTTTCTGCTTCCATTAGACGTCGGCAATCAACCAGCCTTCGGATTCTCACATAAATTTCTTCCACTGCGGGGGAAGTCGAGAAGCTTGAAGTTTGCCAGGGGGTGTAACGCGAGGCGTCATGGATTCGGGAGGAATTTAATTTGGAAGGTGCGAAGACTTAAGGAATTCTGCTTATGATAGTGAAGAGAGTGAAGTGTAGGAGAGAAAGAAGAAACGGCGAGACGATGAAAAACGGCGAGAGACCGTTTGAGACAAGTATGAAAGAGTCTAGTCTCACTGGCCCTTATTAGGTGGTACGAGGAGCGAGGGAAGACGAAAAGGCTGCCGGAATGAAAAGAGAAGTACGCCCTGGTAGACGCGTTATTGTGCTGCCGCACAAAAAGTCCTTGCGTCAGTTAAGTGGTTTACGTTTAACGCACTATCCTCCACTTGTCAGTATTAAATTCTCTGAGTGTACAACAAACGCGCCTTTCTATATCTCAATCGACAGTTTGACTGTGAAAAGAAGAAGGAAATCTTTCCACTTCGGGATCACTCGTGTTTTCATACGAGTGTTAGATAAATGCTTATAAGAGTGGTGAGTTTTGTTACGGTCCCGATCACGAGTCATCAGCGTCAGACAGTTGGAGACCGCCTAGAATCAATATTGAAACCTCTATTTCACTGACACTAAACTTGACACACTCATGCGAATGTCGATAAAAGGATTATCAATTTATGCGTCTGACATCTATTTCTTCTCTGAATTTTCCGAGCTATTTTCAATTTATGAGTCTCTTCTGAGCAACACTTTTTTCTTGAGACCGGAAACCACCATTTGAGAAAACGACAAGTATCTGTGAGGTATATTGAGAGAAAAAGGCCGGAATCGATTCAGCTGATATTCGCCCCTCCATCCGCAGATCACATTGAGACGCCAAAGTAAGATTACGAGCTACGAGTATACTAGTCCACAACTAAGTTATCGTAGTGATTAAAATACCAAATTTTTTCTTCATAAAAGCCTCCGGCGATTTTGATTAGATTTTGTGTGTGTACAGTTTAAAATAACTCAACAGTAATGCGCGTTATGGCTGAATAGGTGTCGGAAATAATCATAGCGACCGATTTAATTGGCTGGTCGTAGATAGAATTGATGGAGAGGACGAAAGCGCAGTGCTCAGGTGAACGTCACCAAGCAATCGCACAACTGTTACAACCTGAAATTTTCCTCCGTGGGAAAATGACATAAACAGCACAGTAAATTGCTCTTCCCTCATCAATCGCGCTCATGTGGCACTAGCATTCTCGAACAAATCTTGCAGCTCGTCCAATAACGTACACATTGCACCCGAGAAATCGCGTAACTCAAACGCCGTTTCTAGTTTTTTTTACTTTCCCCTACCCAACTGTAGAATTTTTTTAGATTTTTACGTTTTGAGACCCACTAAATCCGAAACCACCGATTTCGGAGTGAGGTCCTTGTATGTATGTCCACTACTACGTTCTTGAGACGTAAGCGCTTGCTTTCTTTGTTCCAACAAGTTCATTAAACTTAATGACAATGAGAAAATATCTGGTGCGTTGCAACACACAACTTTCCTTAGCTCTACAACAATTCACTTTGTACATGGCCTTTGAACTTGGTCAAACAACACGTCACAGCAGCAGGCAACGGTAGCGCCTACAGTTCTGGAATTTATTGTGCTGCTCGTACTCATTCCAGGACCATTAGTGAGCAATTGGTACACAGATAATTAATGAGGCTGTAAACACGAATTTTTTTAAGAAGGATAGTAATTACTTTTGCAGAGCTATTGGGTAATAACTGTTAGAACTGGTACCTTGTAAACGAAACGACAGTAGTTGAAATTCAGGAATTTCTGGAGTGAGCCCCATGTATCTCATGAGCGTTTTTAAACACTCACCCTTTAGGTATTGGATTGGACTACAATAACAATTTTTTTTAATATTCTACTAACATTCCAGCGGAGGTTATAAGAAAAAATTTCGTCTAAAGTTTTGATAATTTATTGTGCTGCTCTCGTCATTTTCCCATAGATGGGAATTTTATGGTATCATTACCTTATTGAGAGCTATCAGTATAAAAAATTTAATCAAAATCGTTAGAGCCGTTTTTGAGAAAAAAATATTTGGTGTTTTGATCACTATGATAACTATAGTTAACTTTCGGTGGATTTTGTTCATACCCTTATTTTGGCGTCCCATGGTAACCTGCAGGCTAGATACCAAGTTTGAGTGGATTTGGTACCGTCGTTTTCTCTAAAAATAGTTCACAGACACACATACACACAGACCCACAGACCATTTTCCCAAATAGTGTTTTTCGGACTTAGGAGGGTCTGAAACATAAAGATCTGAAGAAAACTCAAAATTTTTTTTTTCAGCCGATTACATAACTTTCCTTTCAACTTCGTAGAGCCAAGGTGGAGTGATGATCCTGCAAATTATTACACAATGGTTTATTATTCTCATGAACAGCTTGACCTAGTATTACTGCCCCGAGACCCATTCCATTCGATTCAGCATCGAAAAATACTAGTAAACCATACGAAACATGACCTGACTACAATGGAACTACGGAAACTAAATATAGCCCCGGCGCCAGGCGCCCCTAAACGTCTGTAGGCATTTATGATTTGATGTAGGGGTGTGCGGAGGAAGTGGCCCTAACCTTCCTCCGCCCCGACAGGCAAAAAGAGTCGGGGAAATTGGGACAGGGACTTCCAGCAAACCCTCAGCAACTGACACGACGTTGCGAGTCGAGTGGGTGGGTGGTTTTAATGAGACGGGAGGGAGGGAGGGAGTACTAACGACGAACCGTTGACTTCCGCTGTAGTTCCTGCGAGTTCTTTCAATTAGCTGACTCTAATAATTACTGTAATTTCCCTATACGCAGTTGTACACGTCTGATACTCATTCCATTCGACCCAGGATGTAAAAATACCTTGAAAATGATACGAAACACGGCTTATTTGCGATTATACTGCGTTTTGTTAATTTTTTAAACCATTTTTTGTCCATAACAACCATGGGCTTCGTCCGATCGGAATGCCGAGATGGCGGGCACAACTAGATACCAAATGGGTTTTTTGTGCGAAAGAACGAGTTTTTTAGATCACGTTAGAGGACGGCGGACGGGGCACGGCGGACGTGGGAGGGGGCACGGCCGTCGGGGGAGGGGGACGGCGGACGGGCATTGCAGATTTGGAATCCCCATGTTTTGAAACGTCAAGTATCAAATTTGAGGGGGTTGTAAAAAATTTTTCGTGACCGAATACATAGGGTTATTATTCAGAATGAATAATAAACCAAAATCGCTGACCAGACACAGGGCTAGGTAAAGTTACACCCTCAACCGATATGTTGTTTGGGGTCCCCATAGATCTCTGAGTCTGACATTCAGTCCATTCGCTGATTCAATAGATCATTTCGATCTCCGATCACTATTCCCCACCACAGGAAACAAACCATCAAGTGTCGCGCGTAACTCTGAGCTCTCACTCTTCCCTTCAACGAGGTCCCCCGGAGGTTCCCTTCACTAACTTAATGAAATCATACTTAATTAGTTAGGAATGCCGCAACAACCGCTGGATGAGGGTGTTTATATGATTTCATTGATGTTCAGAGCAAAGAGCTGAGGGCTGAAAGCGCATCATTGACACACTCCACACTTCACTGGAAATGCTTATAAAATGCAATTGTGGGCTCAACTGGACCTGACTGATACACATTCTCTGCACTTTTCTTCAATCGCGTTTCTTGTCAATTAATTTATAAGCGACTCAGCCTGATGTGACTACGATCAACGTTATACTTGTGGAAGTTACGGATTACGGTTTTTTTTCGAAATTTTTTTCCCCTCGTGAAAAGAAAGAAAAATGTTGGACGACTATGACACTCTTCCCGTTTTTCTCCGTTCCTTTACTTTACTTTACTTCACTTCACTTCCGACTCGATGTGGTATCTGATTCGATTTGAATCCCATTACCATAAACATAACCCGCCTCTTGATATTCCGCTGTGTACGCGCAGCCTCTTTCTTTCTGTTCCTCCGCCGAAATGATAAGTACTGATTTACAATTCGAATGGCTCGAAACCCTCCTCTATCCTAGAATTATTACTACATTAAATGCATCGGATTCGCTCGAGCAACCTGACAGCTACAATGTTTCTCGTTGTACTATTCCATTTGTTCGCGTGATGAATTTCGCCTCGAACGCCGAGTTGAATTCGGCGCTCTGTTCGCCCGAGGCATTATTGTCCTAAACCTTCTCGGTTCCCCAATTTCAATATTAATATGATTTGCAAATAGCGCTACGGTGTTTTATTCTTTTGCTTTTTTTAGACCTACAGTGTAATCAAGGAAGTTAGGTAATTGACTTGGCAGATTAACATGGGACGCCAATATAAGCGAAATCCGATCAAAACATACCATCCATCATCGTAGTGGTCAAAACACCAAATACTTAAATGTTGTCAGTCCAATATTTACGTACCCAATGGTACTTGTCATGAAAAATATGAAAAGAAAAAAAAATCACATTTATTCGATGAATAACAACAGAATATATAGGCAATATTTAGTTGTTGTAGAAACAACTTACTACATGACCGATCAATACCATGTCGTTTGCTATTTGCAATAATTTAGGAAGAGGGGTGTGTGACTTGCTTGGAAGTTGCAATTTCACAACTAGCTGAAAATAATGGAGTGATTGAACCACAACAACTCTGAACACGATCTTAACAGCAACTCAATCACGTAGAATAGAATATCACGAGACTACTAATAGAGGTTTGGGAATACTAAATGGCTTCTTTAGGAATGGACATAGGATCGCCTGCAAGCACCTTTACCTTGAAACCAGATCGATAAATCGATCCAGCCTAACATTAATTAATGGCTAGCAACCCGACACTTATATCCCATCCATTAGATACGAGTATAATGATGGCAATGACATAGATGCCAGTCCACTTGTGATGTGCACCTATTTTCGGTCAGATATATAGTTATATCATTTTCGAAATTTAATTTTATAGCTTCGTATTAGTTATGAACTTTTTACACCCCATGAAACACCGGAGTTTTAACTATTGTCGTTACTTTGGCTAACTTTTTCCCTAACGTTTTTCATGATGATAAGTAGAAACCTTCAACCAAAATATTGGCAGCCCCCTTGTTATCTGTGCACTGGTTTCTCAATAAAGGTAGCGACATAAGTAGGACTAACCCAAGCGTGAGAGACTTGGGTGTGGGCGATTTTTTTTGGTGCTACTTCTCTTACGGTGGACATCAAAGAAGACTCTTGCAGGAAATATTTAATGCCTTAGGAGGCTAGGCATGGACCTGTGAGACATTTCGACTGGCACAATTAGAGCTTTAGGCAGCTAACCCAATAAATTCGGAAACATAAAGTACTACTAGTTTTTCGTACGAACTAACTGAAAAACAGATGGTGAGAGATCAAAATCACTGAATGTTCGTAGACTGAGGAAAGTTGTGTGATGTGCTGTGTGTGTGAGGGCTAGGTAAAGTAGCGATGGGCAGCGTTTTGTTTTCCACTGCTCATCTCATCCGCTTCCCCATTTCCCATCTTAATGTGTGCCCGAATCCAGGGGAATTCGCTGCTTCCAGTATTCCAGGGAGCGATCACGGATTCCCGAATCGCCCTCGAGAATTGGAATCTCGACCGTCTATAAACAGAACTACACCTCTGTGGGCAGGGCCCAGCCTTTGCATCGCGTGGGGGTGTGGTGTTTATGGTTACGTAACGCGTTTGTCACAACGAAAAAAAGGTGAAACAGTACAACTTTCCGCGTGTTAATTTCCTTATGCAACTTCCAGGATGCCTCGTGCATCTTCTCACGAAACCTGTTAATTGAACGAGATCCTCAGTTGTTCTTGGCACAAACCCCAAGGACGTAACGCTTACTAGCTTGTTGAGTACGGAGCCGCTCATCGTGTTTGTTATTGATGAGACAAGGACGCTATCAATATATTCGCAATTCTTACCTTACGAATCATTCTTTTCAATTTTCAGCTCAAGTTTTCACGGATTTGTCGCCTTTTTCAACAAATTTTCTCTGCTGGTTTTACAGGAAAGAATTGAGTGAATCCATCTTCTCGTCATCATAGATGATATGACGTGTTGGTTCTCTTCGTATTCGTTCCTTTCCTCGGCACTTCATGAAAATACTCTGACGCGTGGAGGAACGTGATAATTTTCTTTCACTTTATTCTTACATTAGCCAATCACAACCTGTTGGATAATCCATGAACTTTCTTCTCCATGTCTGATTATGAAGACGGATGAGCCGAAGGAATCTCCCTTACCAGCGCTGTGTCAGAGTTGACGCACAACTTTTTTCTTACCTCTTGCTCAGAAAAATAAGTTGACAACGTAAGCATCAATCACCTACGGATCAACTTAACCCTAATCTCTTTCCTCGCAGAAAAATTTCTGTGAAGAGGCTACAGGGTTTGAGAACCAGTAAATCTGGAAATATAGGGTCGTTCTATGGTCATTTGGGTTAGAAGATAACGAAATTTGAACGCTCAACGGTAATTTGCAGGCTTGCGGACATCCAAAGACCGGTTGTTAAGCCTTGACAACCGGAGTTTGAGGTTCTGAGGTTCTGGTGCGATTGGAATGGCCCAGAAGAGATAATTGGCACTGCCAGTCGAGACCAATCTGGCGTTCAGCAGTAAATATAAGCGGAACGGTGTAACTCTCAGTCCAGAAGCGGAGGATGTAACTTACAGTAGAGACAAATTTGAGATCAAACAAGAGCCTAACCTAGTTGAACTGTGGGAATAAGGCTAAGTATGGTTGCCATTGCACGAAAGCTATAGGCATGTATAACATCAATTATCAGCCTCACAAGTTCAAGCCAAGGGATTGGAGTTTTCTCATCAAATGTTCCAGAGATCTTCGACTAACCTTCTTTTTAGCTGAGTTATTTCTTTCATGACTGTGAACATATAAGTTAGCGGCAGATGTTAATGTCTCTCTCAATAATTTGAGGCATGAAGCTATACATCCATGTGATAGAATTATTCTAAACTTCTGGATTTACTTACGTTCTAGGAATTTCAGATGATTCATGCTGATTTGTGGATTTCTAATTGGAAATTGATTAAAACTTATTGATTGATACATCGACAAATCCCAACATGCTTTAAATGTAGCATTCGAACAAAACTTGAACCATTTGAACAGAAGGGCATTCAATGCATAGTCCAAAAGCCGGAAGCCCAAAACGTTGACCCTGTTCGTGAGTCAATATTGAGTATGGATTAAGAAACTGTCGGCCAGACTATTATGTTAAAATTCGACTTATTAGTTGACATATAACACGCATTAACACGCTCAGAGAGAAGGGATTGGCACGCACTTCCCAAATTCACAACTCTGCCAACCCCCATCCTTGTCCATTAAGCTACAGAGTCAATCGAAATTGGTTCAAATTTGGGCCAAAGTTTGACTTATTACTTGACGTTCAAAGTTTTTACTGTAGATTTGAATCAAGTCACCAACTCGTGAAACCCGAGTCTCGGACAAAAATGGTACAAACCTAGACTTGCAGACAAATATCAAATTCGATGAAATTTTGACCAAAAATTAACTTATGAAGTTCAAACTTGAAATTTATTTTTACGAATTGGTAACGTACAGTAGATTAGAAATTGCTCAAAATTTACATCAGTTGATAACTGCAAACTGCGTGAATGAGTTCCACCGACTCTACTACAAAACGTTATTTGTCACCTTCAAAAAGTGAACTTTTCAGTGCAGAATCGATGAAATAGTGTTTTCTAGAATTTGAACGAAAAAACCTTTGTTGAGTGGCCATTTGCTTAGTCTATACTCCGCTCAGAGCAGAACGCTGATTTTTCACTTGAAACAACTTCAACTGTTTGAGAATCGCGATGTGGAAAATTCTCGATATGAATAAATGGAAACGTAGGAACGTTATAACTGTCGCCTTACAGGCTTGTTGGACTATCACTCTGTATTTTCAGATAACGGTAGTGTCATTTCAGCTGGGCTTATGAGAAACAAATAGCGCCAGAATCTGTTTCTGCGGAAACCTTATTGTGACTTATTACGCTGTCTTAATAATGTCTCTATAAAAATGTTACCACACAGTCGTACTATATGTAACTGTCCATGGAATAAATTTGATGAATATCGCCAAAGTCGTTTCCCCGATAGATATGGACACGAACTTTGCACAACACACAACTTTTCCGCAACCTCCGTAAATCCGACAACTTATTGTATATACGGCCGCTATATCATCGTACAGCCCATTTCTACAGAAACATACCCGGAGGAAAAAATGTAGGTACTAGTACGAGTACCCCGTAAGTTTTATCAAAATCGTTAGAGCCGTTGTGACAAAAATTGAAAATATCTGGTGCGTTGCAACACACAACTTTCCTTAACTCTACGTCAATTCACTTTGTAAATGGCTAATTCTATTTAATCAATTCATTTATCACTCAGTTCCTTTGTACTTGGTCAAACAACATTTCACAGCTGCAGGAAGCGGTAGCGCCTACAGTTCTGGAATTTATTGTACTGCTCATACTCATTGCAGGACCATTATTGAGCAATTGGTACACAGATAATTAATGAGGCTGTAAACACAAATGTTTTGAAGTAGGATTGTAATTACTTTTGCAGAGTTATTGGGTAAAAACGTTTAGAACTGGTAGTCAGCGTTTCGCCAGTAGTTGAAATTCTGGAGTGACCCCCATGTATTTCATGAGCGTTTTTAAACACTCAATCTTTAGATATTGGATTGGACTACAATACCAATTTTTTTCAACATTCTACCAAAATTTTAGTGGAGTTTATAAGGAAAAAACTGCGCTAAAAACGCTTTTCGTCGAAAATTTTGATAATTTATTGTGCTGCTCTCGTCATTTTCCCACAAATGGGAATTTTATGGCATAATTGCCTTATCAAGAGCTATCAATATAAAAAATTTAATCAAAATCGTTACAGCCGTTTTTGAGAAAAAAAATATTGGGTGTTTTGATCACTATGATAACTACAGTTAAATTTCGGTGGATTTTGTTCATACCCTTATTTTGGCGTCCCATGGTAACCTGCGGGCGAGATATCAAGTTTGAGCTGATTTGGTACGATGGTTTTCTCTAAAAGTCGTTCACACACAGACCATTTTCCCAAAAAGTGTTTTTCGGATTCAGGAGGGTCTGAAACGTAAAGATCTGAAGAAAACTCAAATTTTTTTTTTCAGCCGATTACATAACTTTCCTTGGCTCTACGAAGTAAAAACGATAAATCGATGTTTGACAAATCTGTTTTCCAGAGCCATGATAGCTTATATTTCCGTTCAGCAAATAGATACAGGAACTAGAGATGATCTAATCTACTGAAACATTTTTAAATTACGAAAGTGTTCAAAAAAACATTATTTTCGACACACTTCTATTAGGTTTTCCCTGTTTAATGGACTGTAAGAGGAATATTTATTGATAACAATATTAACTATTTGAAAAAATCCAGCGAGTTTGGTGGAAATCACGGAAACCGTTTTGCCTAAACTCGTAAAAAACGATTTTCACTTTTTATGTCTATATCCCCGTTCACCGTCTTTTCATGGACATATTTGTATAGTGCCAAAGTTGGGAACTGACTAGTACAAGATGATTAGAAAATTTAATCAAAATCGTTACAGCCGTTTTATATGAAAAGTGCGAAAACCCCTAGTGTTTAGAACATTTTCGTTCCTCGTCCCCTTTTCCTTTCGATGGAAATCGCCCATAACCTTATTGTTGCGTCTACCTCAGTTTCGCGTACTACATACAGGTCTGTTTCCTTATTTGATGACTGTTCCTAAGCCGTCGCCTAGGGTTTCATTAGTCATGGAAGTTGCTGTTACGCTAATATGCAAGAGGCCGGCCGCTGCAGCATCCACCTAACTCAGACCTGCGGATGTACGGCAGGTATTTGGTCGTTAGCCAGTCTCCCGGTAAACACGGTAGGTAGAAGAGACCGGTAAAGAGCTGTTGCCCGTTTGTTATCGCACGGAGGTGGCCACATGAGGAATCGCGTGCCGTCTGGGAGGAGTTCTTAATCTGGTTTCCTATACCTGATATAACTATATACTTGGGTGGCAAGCTTCAAAAGGACAGATCAACTATGACCACGATTCTTAGCCATCACTTTCTTTGCGAACTCTGAAAAACGGATATGCTTGCTTTGTAGCAGTTGCTGCTAAGTTCGTTTGCCCTCCCAACAACAGTCGCTCATTGTTGTGGAAACTACAACGGAGTAGCACGTGGTTTCTTCTTTCCTCCCCACTGGAGGCGCAAGACATGTATGGTGAGTCTTTGAGAGAAAAGAAGTGGAGTCGCGCATTGAAGTCACCATGTCCTGTGAGGAACTGGCTCGTCCAGTGGTCTGGCTCAACCCATTTTCTTGAAAGACGTTCACGGATGTTGTGGAAGAACTCATACGTATCACGTCCCTTTGACGAGGGTTCCCATCTCGCTTGCCATTTCTCTACTGCCCATTCGTCGATGGCGGCAAGTTTTCGTTCTGTGGTGAGATCCGCACAGAGTTCAGCCCAAAGCGGGGGAAGCTCCCGTTTCACTCTCCCCTTTTCAACCATGCACTCAATGGCCAAGACAACTGGTAACTGACCAATGATCACCTGGTGTGCTTGTGTTGATATATTCTTCTAGGCCTTGGTGATCCACAGGAGCGCAGCTCTCTGTGATTGGGCCAAGACTCTCTTTTGATTGACTGTTCGCTACCCCAAACAACGGGGCAGTTGCCAATCACGCCTAGATAGATGGCCTTATAGATGAGGATAGTGTCTTGGTAACACACACCCCAAGTGGCCTTAGTAACTGCACACAGTGAGGCAAACCTTGCAATGGTAGTGCCTTTAAGGGACTGCAGGTGTTGGTTGAAACCCCACCTCTCACCTATATTCACTCCTAAATACTTGACGTGCTTTTCAAGAAGGAGCCTGTGGCCGCCAAAGCGTATTGTGGGTGGATTATTCACTTTCCCCTTCAAGAGGATTAGCTGGGTATTTTCCTCAGCCACCTGCATCTTGCCATGCTCGCACCATTGGGTGATGGTGCAACACACACACACCACGCACCAATATTAGGAAACTCAACTTTTTTTGACACGATCACTATACTTTCCTCTGGGTGGCCCCATCAATTACCTACACATTTATTACCAAATAAAGGTCGTGACGTAAGTAGGGGTGATAGAATAAATGTTGGAATATTAAGAACCACAAGTTTCTGAGCAGAATGTTGAGTAAGTTCTTCCGAGTTGTTAGAGCAATATAAATCGCCGAATTCACGTGATGCAGAGGAACGTTGGGTCATTCGATTCATATTCTCGTCTAGTTCTGCAACAAACCTCGGTTATGTCAAAATCCATCACTGGAAGGGGAGTTCATTGTAATAATAGGCAGCTTCCTACTTACCGACTCGCTGTCATTCGCTTGTTTCTGAACTTGGTGTGGAGCAGATCAGTGTATTGTATAGTGACGTGTACACCACTTTATGAGTTCGCCCTACTCCTACTGCATGAGCAGCCGAAATGTCTCGAACATTACCTTTTTGTCACGAGAATAGGCTGTGCCAATAGTGCTGTTTATAGCGAGAGAAGAAAACTGGTGCTCGAACTTGATTGGAACAAAAGTGGAACGAGCGCATTCGTTCAACCCAACTTCCCTTGTCGGGCTGGAAGTTGACTTTCCTCAACTTCAGACCTTTAATAAGGAGAAGGAGGAGTAGGAAGCAACGAATAGCGTCTCGGCAGGGAACGGCGATAGCCCTTCCCAAAACTCTCGCCTTGGGTCTCTTTCCGTTTTCCACTGCCTCTTCCGAACCAGTGGGAAATTTTAATTAAACGCCAACCTTCGCCAGGTACGTGACAGAAATGGCCGACCCCTTTTATTAAAAAGAAAAAAGAGCGTTTGGTCGATTTTGACAGTTGAATCGCGTCAGTCATCCAGTCGACAGGGCCGTTTAATATCCTCTTGAATCGCAACCCCGTAGACGCTTCAACTCGATGCCCCCGTTTTCACGACTTAGGGAAGTAATTAGAGGGAAAGCGGCAATTAATCTCGCCGTTTTATGAAAACACCCTTATTGCCTCGGAACTAACAGTTCAAGTGTTGGTGCTTGAGTAAGAACGCCGCCATAATAATTTGAAAATCTGGAAAGTTGGAACACCTGCCAAATAAATACCTTCTAAGTGCGACTTTAGTTCAGTTTGAGTTGGGAAATCAAACGATAATCTTTGGTAAATACGGCAAGAAATGTAAAGAAATTAAAAGAAACCTGTTGATTCAGTGGAATTGATTGAAACTTGTCAGGAAATGCATTTTAAAACTCCGACATCTAAGCTCTTGCATTATCCCCTCCCACTCATCCTCGCCGCAGTAAATTGGAGCACTATGTGATATTGTTGAAAGATTTTATACATTCCCCCTGATACGCTCGTGGAAGAGCAGGAAAAATTAGAAGTTGGACACACTTGTAAAATTTCTTATTTAAATATCTGGTGCGTTGCAACACACAACTTTCCTTAGCTCTACAACAATTCACTTTGTACATGGCTAATTCTATTTAATCAATTCATTTATCACTCAGTTAACTTGAACTTGGTCAAACAACACTTCACGGCAACAGAAAGCGGTAGCGCTTACAGTTCCAGATTTTATTGTGCTGCTCGAACTCATTGCAGGACCATTATTGAGCGACTGGTACACAGATAATCAATGAGGCTGTAAACACAAATTTTTTGAAGAAGGATAGTAATTACTTTTGCAGAGTTATAGGGTAAAAACTTTTAGAACTGGTATTAAGCGAAACGGCGGTAGTTGAAACTCAGGAATTTCTGGAGTGAGCCCCATGTATCTCATGAGCGTTTTTAAACACTCACCCTATAGATATTGGATTGGACTACAATACCAATATTTTAAAAACATTCTACTAACATTCCAGCGGAGTTTATAAAGAAAAAACCGCGGCAAAAACGCTTTTCGTCGAAGATTTTGATAATTTATTGTGCTGCTCTCGTCATTTTCCCACAAATGGGAATTTTATAGTATCATTATCTTATTAAGAGCTAACAATATAAAAAATTTAATCAAAATCGTTGAAGCCGTTTTTGAGAAAAAAAATTTGGTGTTTTGATCACAATGATAACTATAATTAACTTTCGGTGGATTTTGCCCATACCCTTATTTTTTCGTCCCATGGTAACCTGTAGCCTGGACATCCAGTTTCAGTTGATTTGGTACGGTTGTTTTCTCTAAAAACCGCGCTAAAATCGATTTCGTCGAAAATTGTGATAATTTATTGTGCTGCTCTCGTCATTTTCCCACAAATGGGAATTTTATGGTATAATTGTCTTATTGAGAGCTATCAATATGAAAAATTTAATCAAAATCGTTAGAGCCGTTTTTGAGAAAAAAATATTTGGTGTTTTGATCACTATGATAACTATAGTTAACTTTCGGTGGATTTTGTTCATACCCCTATTTTTGCGTCCCATGGTAACCTGTAGGCTAGACATCAAGTTCCAGCTGATTTGGTACGGTGGTTTTCTCTAAAAATCGTTCACAGACACAGACCATTTTCCCAAATAGTGTTTTTCGGACTCAGAGGGGTCTGAAACATAAAGATCTGAAGAAAACTCAAAATTTTTTTTCAGCCGATTACATAACATTCCTTTCTACTTCGTAGAGCCAAGGAAAGTAAAAAAACTAAATGGTACAGTTCAGTAAAACTTGCAGACCCGTTTTCTTTCACTCCAACCGTGCCCTAACCCAATGCTAGAGTACAATTCCGTGTTAAATGTATCCCCCGTCCCCCGTCACCCCTCACGACATAGTAAATTGGGTGATTAGGTGAAATGGACGGAAAATGTTCTTTTGAAAGTGTTGGATAATTCAAGATTTTATTCTTGAAATCGAAGCGTTCAATTTCGGTTTCTTCCACCCTATATGGAAAAAGTTGAGTAAAAGTTATTCAGTAATCTCGATTTCACCTGTAACTTAAATGATAATATTTCACATTCGTAAACTTGGGGACTAGACAAAAAATATGGCAATTATATCCATTCCAGTAAGAAATAAAATGAGTTAAATCGATGAGAAATTTATATAGTTTAGCTTTATCCCCCATCCCCATATTGCTGCCGAGGGTTCACTGAAGAAAACGCGAAAGGAATAAAATGGAACGGTAATGTTTAATAATTGAAAATTATTTCATTTTCTTTTCCATAAATTTGTAAGTCCTTTCATTCGTTTCATAACTGTGAAAAGCACCCCAAAATGTCTTGGTTCTTTTCTCACCCGCCAAAATTCGGTGTTTAATGGGTCTGGCTTCTTCACACAGAAACGGTTTAGTTCTTCCCCTAACGACTTCACAATAAACGGACGACGAATGCGCAAACTGGATGTAATGACGCTGGAAAGTCGACTATTCAACGGGCGAACGTTTTTCTTTTTGAGCAACGGCTTCGAAGTAGGCCTGTAACGGCTTTTGATTAATATGCGCGAGTCTTTGTGGGTGAGCCAGGCGCGGGAGGGCTGATGCGAGTTTTTCGATCGCAGGTGGTATTTATCATAAAATTTCACAACATCCCCAGAAGCTCTGCACTTCTTCATTAACGCCTTCAGGCCAAACAACAGCCTTCGTCTCGTTCCTGAAAAGTACGGCCAAACAATATCTGCTAGTTGATCAATGCGACTCGGCCCACATTCTTCCAAAAGGGATTCCAACATGATGCAGGCTCGTTCATACTTGTCCATCACTAGAATG
This sequence comes from Pachypeltis micranthus, assembly GCA_020466155.1. Lineage (NCBI taxonomy): Eukaryota > Metazoa > Arthropoda > Insecta > Hemiptera > Miridae > Pachypeltis > Pachypeltis micranthus. The sequence continues at coordinate 11,726,587 of CM035772.1, forward strand.
CTACTTTAAAGAGGAGGATTTTGTATATTTTATCAAAGTTATATGCATGTGTTATGGTTGAATTGTGTTTTGATAACTGAAAAGTACCATTGTGATAGCTTACTAGATCCCTTACAACCGTGTTGCTATAGATAAATAGATACTCGAGTAGAATTTATAACACCTTTCCTCCAGTGATGCTGATTAATGGAGTAGGCAGTGATTGTATTGCTTTGATACAATCACTGAAAACTCTTTTGATTAACACCCATGGTCACACCAACCCTTCCAAGCCTGGCTTACCCACAAAGACTCTCGCATCTTAATCATAATACGTTGTAGGCATAGTTCTAGGCCAGAAAACTGTTTACCTCCATTTAAGAAGTAGAAATAAATTTTAGTTCATGACTTAGGTAATCGGTTTATTTTTCATATTCCTACCTCTGCCAAAATAAACACTTGGTCGTACTTAAAGTTTTACATACAAAAGAATATACGAGCATTTTTACTTTCCTTGGCTCTACAAAGTAGAAAGGAAAGTTATGTAATCGGCTGAAAAAAAAATTTTGAGTTTTCTTCAGATCTTTACGTTTCAGACCCTCCTGAGTCCGAAAAACACTATTTGGGAAAATGGTCTGTGTGTGTGTGTGTCTGTGAACGATTTTTAGAGAAAACCACCGTACCAACTCAGCTCAAACTTGAGATCTCCCCCGCAGGGCCCCATGGGACGCCAAAATAAGGGTTTGAACAAAATCCACCGAAATTTAACTATAGTTATCATAGTGATCAAAACACCAAATTTTTTTTCTCAAAAACGGATCTAACGATTTTGATTACATTTTTTATATAGATAGGTTTCAATAAGACAATTATACCATGAAATTCCCATTAGTGGGAAAATGACGAGAGCAGCACAATAAATTATCAAAATTTTCGACGAAAAGCGTTTTTGCCGCGGTTTTTTCTTTATAAACTCCGCAGGAATTCTTGTAGAATGTTAAAAAAAATGGTATTGTATTCCAATCTAATACCTAAAGGGTGAGTGTTTAAAAACGCTCATGAGATACATGGGGGTCACTACAGAAATTCCTGAATTTCAACTACGGCCGTTTCGCTTACTACCAGTTCTAAACGTTTTTACCCAATAACTCTGCAAAAGTAATTACTATCGTTCTTCAAAAAATGTTTGTTTACAGTCTCATTAATGATCTGTGTGCCAATTGCTCAATAATGGTCCTGAAATGAGTACGAGCAGCACAATAAAATCTGGAACTGTAAGAGCTACCGCTTCCTGCTGCCGTAAAGCGTTGTTTGTCCAAGTTCAAATTAACTGAGTGATAAATTAATTGATTAAATGGAATTAGCCATCTACAAAGTGAATTGTTGTAGAGCTAAGGAAAGTTGTGTGTTGCAACGCACCAGATATTTTGGGTTGCTATTCATTATTTTGTAACTCTCATTACATTGGTTATGTAGTCAGCTAGACCACTAACACAATTTTAATGAGAAAGTCAATATGTTAAGACAAAAATAGTTAACTTAACTTTCGTTGACATTTTGTTTAATCTGTTGTGCTGTTCTTATCATTTCTCAGTAGACGAAATCAATAATATTGTCCAGACACAAAATTAATCTAAATTGTTGGAACTTCGTTTTAAAAAAGTATTTTATAATCTAGCGTTTTTACATGCACTGGCGCTTCTCTCTCAAGTGCGTTTCCATATACATAGAACATTCATCGAATGTACTTTCCTGTGCCTGTACCTTGCCTCAGAAATTTAAAAATCAGAAGAAAACGGCACAAAATTGTGGCAGATTAGATTGGTTTTTTTCTACTTCAAAGGGTAATACTGCACTTCATCCTCACTTTGCTGGACAAAGAGAAGTAAAAAATGACCGTTTGTATCTATTAGCTGGACTAGGAATACTCCGTTCTATACGCGAAATTGGAATCATTCATTTGAAAAAAGGTGAGATAAAAAAAACAGTTGCAAAATATCGTCGCGATGTCGAGAGTATTTCTTTCATATGTTGAAAACCTCCACAACTTGAGATCACGTTAAAGTGGTGTATAACCACCTGGGGCGAGGTTCTGGTTCATTGTATAACCTGTTTAGTCAGCTACAATCACTTGACGAGTTCGATGGCCGTTGCCGATTTATTTTCGAGACGGTTTGTGCTTATCCCGCAGAGAGTAATGTCATTTAGTATTCTATAACCTCAGTTACTGTTACAATACCCATCATGCTCTTCATTAGTTGCCATTTGTTGTGTTAGCGTAGTAATCGGCTGGAGAAGTAACGAATCATGTTAGCTACGCAAAATTGTCATAAGTTACAGTCTTTTTACGAATCTATTGACCTTAACCGGTGTTTATAGTTAAAGTACTGCCACAGTTTTCGGAAACCCTTCCTTTTGCCTAAAGATGCGCTTCGTGCTTCGTACGGTATTACCGGTTTACAGTTGATAAGTACGGAGTCTACACGATTACACGGAGTTTCTTAACATATCAGCAAAATGTGTTTTGGTTTATTCAAGCGAATTTGCCACTGGGGACCCCTTACAGCTCTTGGTGAGTGTCGAACGAAGATTCGAATCATTTCATTGTCAGGTTTGTTCCAATTGTAACTATCCGGTTCGTTTCAGGAATAATAAAAGTGGTCACATACATGATGATCCACTGCAGCAACATGCTTGTACCCCCGACGCAGTCCTGGCATGGATTCTTGAATATGATCGTATTCCTGATGTTGAGCGGCCTCACTATTTACAATTTCTTCAGCGCAATGATCGAAGGCCCCGGTTATCTACCGCTTCAATGGGCACCGGTGAGTAATATTTCTTATTATGTACAGACGTGTTTGGTAAAAGTACGAGTAGGTATCAGGTATAAGGAGCTAGGAGTCACGATTCAAAACTGGATGGTCTCGGGCCGCTTTCAGAAGTTAAATGAAAGTACTCGGTAAATCGTCGTTTTTCTAACAAGTTTGGAAGAAAACATATTTTTGGTCTCATGTCCTCGTGCAAAACTGCTTACAATTAATTCACCGCAATTAGATTTTCAGGAGGCCTCAATGTCCGTTGAGTTTTGTATAAAAGTGATGTGCTTGCCCTCGGTTCTGGTAAATATGCAGTCGCTCGTATTACCAACTGTCTACAATGGATTGTATTTTTTCAGGAGTACGCGGGAGATGAGGCGTACTTACAATTTTGTGGGTCCTGCAAGGGATATAAGGCACCAAGGTCCCATCATTGTCGAAAATGTAAGTACAACGTCTTACGTTGCTTCAGTAGTTATCGTGTGAAGAAACCATGTCAATCAAATATGTTTTTGTTAATCTTTTATGGAAAAATGTGGTTGAATGCAGATCACATTGTGGCGTGGGGCCCTCTACACGTTAAAACCCACTGACTCTCACATGCACCACTGTACCTTGGCACTGTTCTTCTTTTTTTTGCATTATGTTATGCTGTGTTCTTATGAATTGTCATTCAAACAAGAGATTTTGTCAGAAAAGCGCTCAGGGGATATGTCAGATGAGTTGTCAAGTATTTTCTGTTGCATCACAACTCGCTCACTTTTCTTTCCCTCCACACTCTGACAAAATGCTGTGTTATCCTAATTTTATCAAGAAAACGACGAAATTGAGACAGCTCAACATTCGAATTCAACGATTCCCTTGGGGAGAGTCAACAGCGTACTGCTGCAATGCAAGGCACGATTTTTAAATAAATGTTAACATTCTGGTACACCTTGACGACCACACTACTTGAACGTGGCAAAAGGAACACTGGTCGATTTAATAAGTTGAAACAGTGCAATATGAATGATTTACTCAGCTCATGAATTGGGCAACAAGTGACGGTTCCCTAAGTCTTCTAAACAGTTCAACTGAATTCAGATTGTGAACTCCTACTTCCCTACCACAATACAAAACTGCACCAGACAGGAGTTTTCCCAAGTGTCTTGTCGAGCTTTTCAGGCATGGGCGCAGAAACTTTTGTCAACTACAGCTTTTTTGAAATGAGTTTCTGACATCTGACCAGGTAACTTCGAACAATAATGAGGGAACCTGAATGAGGCTCTCCCAGAATAAAACAGACCAGCAAGCCAGACGACATCGAGATTTATGGGTGCCAATTCTTTAAACACTCTCGAAGGTTCAATGGAACCGGAAGTATACGTTTTTTTGGCAGACTGCGGAACTATCATGGAGTTTCAATGAACTCAAGGCTTCATTGCTATTTTTTTCCGTAATGTTGACCCTATAACCTCAGAATAAACACAAGCCTCCCCCCAAAAAAGCACTTCGATAGTCACATGAATTACTTACCTGACTTCTTGTTTAGAGAGTTGAGTTAAGTTCAGGATTAGATAAACTGTGTGGAAAACGTTGGATTAGCTAGCTGCATAGTGACGAATATCATGGAATACACGTGGAGCTGAAGAAATAGTGTGATTTGTCACGCCAAATACTTGTCTGCATTGATTAAAAAGAGCAGCAGCTACGAGGCGTTCTACTCAAGCGACCTTAGTTCGAGTTTTTGCCAGGATGTCCAACTTCCTTCACGGCCCTCTTCGTCCAGTTTCATCGAATGGGTTCATTCCAATGAACAGCGATCATCTCTATGGCACCGTCGGGTTTCCTCACGGTGTCGCCAATCCACATTCATGTTCCTGTTGGGCGATTTGGCTGGGGGGAATGTAAGACTTAGACCATAGAGAGAATCAGTGGAAGCAAAGTGCTGCATCGAAAAATTGGCTTTGATTTCATCCCAAGTTTCTACTTGGCATAGACAGTGTAAGAAGGCCCAAGGTTGGGAAGCATCTTAGAATGCTATTTGAAGGTAAGATGCTGGCAATGAATCGTAGCTCATTTAACATAAAAATTACGAGGAATAAAATCATTCTACTGAAATGGTTTTACATATCTCAGAACTTGCAAACTGTGACCACGTCCGCACATGCCTCATACTGTCCCAAAGGCTGTGTTGGAGCGAGAGAACTGGACCACTGTGGAGAGCAGTTTCTGTTCAAAGAAATGACAGAGCGTGTCGTTGCTGGTGACAAGAGCACTCTCCGTCCATTTAACTCCCTTTTTTTTAGGAAATATATTGGCTACAATGTTTGCTCATTTTTAGGTGGCCGTTGCGTGTTAAAAATGGATCACCATTGTCCTTGGATTAACAACTGTGTCGGTCACGCCAATCACGCTCATTTTGTTGCTTTTCTCTTCTTTGCTGTTGCTGGTTGTGCTCATGCCGCTGTAATATTGTGCACTGCTCTCTATCAAACGTTTAATTGGGTAACTCAATCCCTCTAATATTTGTATTACTCGGACTGAAATATTACAAACCCCTTGGAGTAATTATTTTAATGCTAATTCTGGTTATGTTGTAGCATTACTACATGAGCCTGGGTTACACCCCTGCTAATATGGTCCAGTTTACAATAGCAACGTTGGCACTGACTGTGTTCGCTGTGGGCTTGTCTATTGGAGTTGTTCTCTCAGTTGGTGCGCTTCTTTTCTTTCAAGTGAGTTTATATTGTAATTTTCATACTCTCAGCTGACGAACCACATCTCCACAAAACGGGAGTTGAAGCATTAGCCCCCCCAGATCTGGACCTGGCCTGACTTCTCATTAAGCACAACACAGTGCTCAGCTTCCAAAAACATGATGTTAGGCCCCTGTTTAGTTAAAAAAAGAGGTAGGTAAAAGGACTGGACCATTGAAGTGTCGTCCAACCTTCATAAGAAGTTGGAGGGTTCTAAGCACCTACAAATACCCTGGCAGCTTTACACCTTTGGGAAATATCAGGACCACACGTAGTGCTTCAAGTGCCACCAGCATGATGGCCACCTGGCAGTGGCCTGCACTAGAACAGTGGTGTACCCCTGGTCAGCCATGCCACACCTCAGCAAGGACTGTAAGTGCGATGCTCCCCTTAAATGAGTCAACGGTGATGAACGCAAATTAGAGCAGGTCTCGCATTCTATATAAGATGCACGCTGCACCATCCATCAGCGAGCAATTGCCCTCCAGGAGTCATGAATGGACTATGTGTAGGTTAAACAATGTTCGAATCCTTCAGCTCACTACAAATAACAGTTCCCCAGTTATGGCTTACTTGCTGCCAAGTGGGCAAACCTTTGAGCGAAAGACGCTGCAGCTGCCATACAAGAATCATTCATAGGTTCAAGAAGCGTAGGGGAAAGAGGTACCCCAGCGTAGCATTAGGGAGAAAACGGCTACACCAAATCATCAGCTCAAATTTGGTGTTCAGCTTACCAATCAAAATAAGGGTATGTGCAAAATCGGCCAAAAACTGACCATAGTTTGATCAATAAACCAAATCTTTTATTCTTGAAATGGCTCTAATTATTTTGATTGAATGTTTTGCGTTCCAACTGACTTAAACACGATACCATTTTCTTTCTTGGGAAAATGACGATAGCAACAAAATTAATTAACATTTCAACAAAAATATTTTTTAGAACAGTGTTTCCTTCATAAATCTGATATATGACAGAATTCAAAATACTATCATTTCATTGACTAACTTAACTTTGTTTGCCGTGTAGCTTGCAATAAACACAAATTGTTTTTGCGTTAATCTGAAACGGGACTGACTGCTCTATATGTCCCAGAAAAGCATTTAATATTTGTAACAACGTGAGCAACATCAAGTAAATACGATAACACGCACTGATAGTGTCCAATTGTTCTTGAGAGTTCGAAGAGCTTGAGCCGTGATGCGCAAAATGGAATTCTCGCCTTACCAGGCACTGAGGTAGGAGACCTAGGATAGCTGATTCTAGGTACTGGGATGTCGGGTTGGCTCGATGTAGGTTGGATTTTCGGCTCAGTTTAGAGATGTGATGTCATACGACACGAAGTTCCAATCGAGCATCTAGATGTGACCAGCTTTATAGAAACGAAGACTACAAGATGGGTCATCGAGACGAACGTGGCACACAAAAATGAGACAACGGAGGGGGTGGTGTCGAAAAAATTGACTACGAAACGACTAGCGAAAGAACAGGGAATGGTAATAAGAAGAAATAAAAGGCGGCTTCAAAGTAGAGTGCGGGAGGGGTTCGAACGCAGTCATTTGAAATTTGCAATTCGTGGAGTTTGTTGTGGTTTTTATTCTTTTACTGTTAACCGCGACTTATATTTAGCGCCCATTTTTCCGCGGATCTAAGGTGTTCGGGATCTCAACATCACGAGGTGACGCCAGCACTTATTAAGAACACTTATTACGAATCATGCCCGTCCATATTCCGCCTTTTTTCTCACTACCGTTTTTCTATTGTCTGAAACGTCCGTTGTTTCATGATACGCCATCTCAACCGTTTAGTTCGTAATTTACCGTCGTGTTTTGAGTCAATCGCGTATCAGAGTTCACGACCGGTTCACGAAATTATGAACATTCATGGTATTTGGAACTATATGTACTGTGGACATCCCAGTACGTCAGTGCCACAACGTTTTGTTGGAAAGAGTAATCCCATTGTAAATAAATACAGTCCACTTTAAATTCTCGACTTCTGGAAGTTTCGTTTCATTATTCCCCAATATTAAACAGGAGGTGAGGCCTCTCTTCTTCTGGTAGGCTGATGCATTCTGCTCTCGCCTTCCCTCTGGTGAGACACTGCACTTCAACCTCAGATAACGAAAAGATAAACACAACTTAAAACAACGAATGGGAGTTGAATGAAGGATAATAAATAAGAAGATCCGATGAAAGGAAATAGTTCACTGCTCTCCATAAACTCAATTTTTACCACAAAAATCGCGATGACAGTCCCATAAATGATCTATATGCTGGACACCCAATGAAGGTTACGACATAAGTAGAAGCAACACAATAAATTCCAGAACTTGAAGCACTACCAGTTTCTCACGCAAAAAAAATCGCAGACTCACATACCGTGGAGATTGTGTGATGCTTCGCGCCAAATATTCTCCCCCCCCCCACTTCCCTTTGTTACCACTCTGCAGAAAACCATATCAAGGTGAGGGAGAACAACAACAACAAAATCGCGTACTCCCTTCAAGACTTGCTTTAAGTTGCAATTTTTATCGTTTTCAGCTTCGTGTTGTTTTCAAAAACAAAACTGGAATAGAAGAATGGATAGTCTCTAAAGCAGTGTCCCGGAGAACTTCTGAAGATGAGCCCTTCGTTTTTCCGTACAATTTGGGGTGCTGGCAGAATTTCACACAGGTAATTTTTGACTTTTAAAAGTTGCAATTTAAGTTTTTCAAAGTTCAAATCATATGTACTGAGGCAGTTTGGAGATGCTTTTGAAGAGTTGCTGACTCAAGCAAAAATTACGACAAATCGCGCCGAGAATTATGAACCAATGTCTTAATCACGATCGCCCGGTGCCTTTAATAGGTGTCGGTCTACTGACCTGTCCCTCTCCTTCATCGTCTTTTGCTGCTGCTCCTGGAGTGAACTCTTTTAATGAACGAATTTATAAGAGTTGAGCAAATCCCCGGAAAATCCGATCTTTGATTCGAGAAACGAGGGGGCTACAAGGAAAGTGTTTTCTTTCACATTGTAGTAGGCCCATTTAATTTCCCTTCGCGCTGGAACTTTCACAGCGTCAGCGAATCCCGGACCCGAGAATTCGTCTCATTATTTCTCTCTTACTTTTTTAATTTTCTCTCTGAGCCTCTTATTTTTCTTGGAGTGAAGAAGTTCGGCCCCACGTTGGTTTGGTGAAGAATAGGTAAACTCGGCAGAACTTCATTTATTCTCCTATCACCGCGTTTTAACACTCCTTTGAGTCGCCAATGGTGTCGTCCGTACAGGTTGGTGAAAATCCTGTCTTCATCAGCGGGAGGTCCATACTTGGCCTTGGTAGGAGGGGCATCTGTCGACTGCCTTCTCGAAGCGATAGTAACGCAAGATTCCATTGGGCCAACGTGCGACTTAATAGCCGAAATTCGAGTGAGACTCAAAGTTCCGGCCATTGCGTTAGCTGTAGAGCAGAAGAGCTTGAAACAACGAAAAGTGAAGAAAATAATTTTGGTTCGCTCAACTGTCATAAATTCGTTCCTTAAAAGAGTCCGCTCCAGGAGCAGCGGCTAAAGACGAGGGGGGAGATGTACTGACTGACTCCTATTAAAGGCACCGGGCGATCGTAGTCTAGTGGTTAAGACATTAGTTCATAATTCTTGACGAAGTCGGGATTTGTGGATCGGAGCTCCATGGGATTGCTGTTAATTTTTGCCTGAGTCCGCAGCTCTTCAAAAGCATCTCCAAACTACCTCAGTACTCACACAAACTTTTAAAACTAATAAAAATAATTTTATCATAATAATTCTGGTCGTATCTTATCATAAACTATTAATAATAAATATGCGTGCAAATGGTTATTTATTTATCAATAAATATTAATGTAATGTAAATTACTCGTTGAGTAATTTTTGAGCCAATTCTATCCCCCAAGTATCATATTATTACAACTTATTAGACTCCCGTTGGTATATTTTGTTTGGATTCACTATGAAACTAAGTTACTTCACTCAGTCTCTCGATCTTCGTGCACTTGTGTATATATATGGTCCCTGCATTGGCTACAGTTACTACGCACCATGTTGTCACAGTTTTTGTGTCGGCTGTTCTGTTTTCTAGATTGGGGAAAAGGGTTCTATCCGTTTTCCCAGAATAGGGTTGTTGGGATGAGTTAGGGTTTCCTTCACAGTTGCCCCTTCACGAAGATCGTTTTGCCTGGGCTGCATTAGCAAAAAGAGTGTTCTATCCTATCTGCGTCCACGTTATAACGGCTTTTGTGCCGGCTGTTTGGTACACTGCACATGATTGAATTGTCTGGGGGGACTTAGGCTGTTTGAGGTGCAGCTAGCAGCAGACGTAGGTGCCGCCTTCTATTGACTAGGTATTGAGTTTATCACAGTGGTGTCATTTATTTATTTTATTTTCATCTTCAATGTTCTGGCGACCATCGGTACTTTCTAGTTGTTCTTACTTAGCGGTTTACGCTGCACTTGCTCGGCAATCTAGCGTTCTGGGTTTCTGCCAATGTCTCTACCTCTGCTTTGTCCAATTGCTGATCTTCCGACTTGTCCTGGTGTGATTGTCATGTTTCACATTCTCGCTAGCCTTGTTTTGTGTGCTGCCTCTCCATTCCTGGTTGGAGTGAGGGTGTTCTGTGTTTTTCTGATACGGCTTACCTTTGAATAGCTAGCGCCTCATCCGCACATTTTCTTTTGGCTTCTGCAGCAGGAAAAGAGTTGCCACCTCTGTCAAAGAACCCATATATTTTGCATATAATATTTTTACTATCATGTTTTTTAGTTACACTTTAATTTTCTAAATTGTAAAAACGTTTTTTCCCCGCATTATACATTACGTTACAATGTATTAATTACCACAACTAAGTCTTTTCTTGTTTTAGGTTATAAATATGGACTTGGAAGCGTGCGGCGATGGAATCAATTGGCCAGTGGTAGATGGTTGCAATCAATACACACTTACAGTAAGTTTTTTATATTTACTCGCAAGTTAGTCATTTTGAAAGGAGCTCGCGTCATTTTTGTGTTGTTTCTGCAACTGATCAGTAGCAAGTTTGTGACGACCTTACAAACTATGTGTCGCTATTTTCTTTTGCTTTACGCTAGGAACGTGAACGATTTGCTCACGAAGTGTGATATTTTGGCCTGAAGGCTACGATCAGGAGAAGAGGGAATAGTAAAAAATAAATAATTTATAAATTAATTGTAATGTGCAAGTAAGTTAACATGCATTAATACGATTCACCATTCGAGTGTGTAATAACACTTAAATAGTAAACACAAATTAGAAAAGTAATAAAAATAGTACACGTTTCCTCAGCCCCAAGTACAGCCAGCGATTTTCATCTCTAGAAACTAATCCAACCTGCCGTGTCACTCAGTTTATATGAACTTAGTAGAACTTAACTCAACGTTCTAATATTTCGAAATTTCTTAGCTCGTCCCTGCTTATGTCACGATCTTTATTGAGTAATCAACGTGCAGGTTTTTTTTTTCCTTGGCTCTACAAAGTAGAAAGGAAAGTTAATTTTTGAGTTTTCTTCAGATCTTTACTTTAAAGACCCTCCTGGGTCCGAAAAACACTATTTGGGAAAATAGTCTGTGTGTCTGTGAACGATTTTTTTTTAAAGGTTCATGTGCTCAGGGATGATCGGAAACCAATATATAAAATTATAAATATAAAACTAGGAAGGACTCCAGATAAATAAATTACCACCTTGGTCAGAGATCATTTGTTATGCTGATGGCTCCAAAACCCCCGGAGGAAATGCAGGAACCACTTCTGTTTGGTATAAACACATCAGTATTTCAAAGTGAAGTGGTAGTAAACTCATGTATCAATGCGCTTGATTCGAGTAATGTTAAGGACACCAGTATTGCTATCTATGCTGGTAATCAATCCGTCATAAAAACATAGGGTATCTGATCCCAATCGCAAGTTCCCTCGTGAGTATGTATACAGTATATTCAGCATTGGAAGACTCCGCCAACGAGGAAACACAGTTTCCCTAAAATGTATACTAGGTCTCAAAAGGGTACGCAAGGAATGAATGAACTGGAAAACGCAGGGTTCATGTGTACCTGGATAAACCGAATTATTCGATTTGCTGAAGGCTCGTCTGCTGTATTGTGCTGGTTAGGCGCCTAAAACGTCAGGATTTACTCGAAATTTCAGTGTCGGCAGTCTGAACAAAGCTGTTGTCTCATCGAAGTGCCATCCTGTTGCCTGCTTCTGTTGACTTCCACCCAGTTCTCTGTTTGTGGTAGTAAATCTTCAAACTGTGGTTGCGAATAAAATCCCGTGTTCCAATTACATGGTCGTTATAGTACATACTCTTAGTAAAATTTCGTAACAATTGAAAAGGATAATAAATAGGAAAATGTTAGATGACGTAAGTGAGTTAATTAACAACCATGAAGGGTATCAATTGGTTAATGCTACAAACACGAATAGCTACGATGCACAACAGACTAATTAGTCGACAAAACTAAGCAAAATACGACAATGCTATCTGCTGGTGACTCTACAGCTGGAACATCATCCAAAGGTTCAATTCCAATATCAATGCAAGGTGCCCATGTGGGGAAATAGAAACAGTGGAGCATTTCCTGATTCAATGTCCATTATGGTTTGGCACTACAACCCACAATTTTGGTGACTGCCAGCTGTATGACACAAGTTTGAGAGGAATGGAATGGAAACAAATTCTCGAATTCGTGGAGACAACCGGTAAATTCCAGTATCCCTTCAAAAGTAGCCAAGTTGACTCCCGTAAACTCAGGGGAGATGAGCCTCAAACAGCCACAACTTCAGTCATTGTTCCCTCAGCCTTGGCTCTCTGGGTCCTACACTTTAACCTTTAAGACATGATTCAGCCACAAACGGACATTGCTGTATATTTCATTGCCTGACAAGACCTGATATTTCAATCAATATTTCCGATAATTTCCTGTTCACCCACCTGAAGCATTGAAAAATACAAATAAATGCTACAAAACATGTCTTGACTATAATGGAACAACAAAAATTGACATTTCTAGGCGACGCTAGGCAGTTGGCATGAGTCAAACTGGCAGGTGTTTGGAATGAGGCGGGAAAGGAGCGCAAGCCAGAGAGAAACGATAACTTTCACTGCATTCTGCACATTCCTTCAAGTAGTAGAATTTGCCATGTTTATTCATTACATTTAGCGCAATTTCCCCGTTTTCCATCTACATGCAGTCCAACACCAGTACGCTGCATCAAAAAACACATAAGAAACGCTACCAAACACTACGTAAATGTGATAACACTGCAAAAAACGTAAAGCGTCAAATTTAGTGGGGGGGGGGGGTGTATAAACATTTCCTGATCGAAAACGTCGGTGTATTATTCAAATATTATTCAAAATGAATATTAAACCAAGATGCGCAAAATCAAAAAATTCTTTCGATTATTTAACTCCATTTAGTAAGCAGATTGTAAAAATCCTACCAGCAACCTTGCTGCAAAAATGTCATCTTTTAAGAAAGGTCATGGTCACTTTGATCAAGGCCACTTATTCCATCCTTTACCCGATTTTTGGAGAGTGTGAGGAATGTTACTTAATTACGCGGCGTAATGTTTGACAGCCAGGTAGATATTGATTTCAGCTCATTGGGTCGCCTACTCCCTGTGCTCTTTCTCTAGCCTGGTCTAGAGGCCTTTGCCCCTTACTAAAGGGCTACAAGAAAGAAAACTCGCCAAGCCAAGAGGACATCCACCTTCTCTCTATGTCTGTGGCCTCAGCTGAAACCAGCTCCTTGCCAAAATTACTGAGCTCGATAAAGTGTAACTAGAGATAACAAGTTACTTATGAGCCATTGACAAATGCGTATTTTATTTCAGATGGAGCAAAAAGAACAAAAGCTTGAGAAGAGAATGAGGACGTTTCCTTATTTCGTGGAAAAGGAGTACAATGGGTCATGGTGCCCTTTGAAGTATGGCCTGAAAGTTCTTTGCTCTCCTCCATTATCAGACGAACCGAGAATACCTTTGAAACCATCTGAAACGGTCAATGTAACGCGATGGCGCAGGTAGGTTAACAATGTTGTTCCTTTTATGTATTTGCTGTTTCATATTTAGGCTAATATGCCTTGTATTATACTTTTCCAATTCCTTTCCATTGTTATCAATTGGATAAATGCTCCACCCCGTGAAGTAACACGCACAATCAAAGTCAGGCTGCACTTATGCTCTGGCTTCTTAAAGTATCACATTGGGCTGGTTGGGAAATGCCTGACTGGCCTTGGCAAAGGAAAACACCTTAACACTGTGTTAGGGGCCAGGTCGTACAGGAATATAAGGGAATGAGGAGCCCTTCGTGGGAACCACCAAGAGCCACTTGAATAAGGAGGTTGGCAAGTGGGAGGAGAAGCACAGGGCAGTCTGTGCCTGGCCAAAGGCAGTCTAGGTTGCTGTCTACAAAGGTACCACCTGCCCTAGGTTGGTGAGTCAGAGGTACAGAACTGCAGATTCTGTGAGGCGGATCTAGTCAGTGGAGCATGTACTGCATACGTGTGAGGGGGCTGGCTGCAGTGCGCCTCAGAGTCCTCACCCTGCAGTCGGGGGTCCAGAATTCCGCTGACGTATTCCCTGCGTGTCGTATGAGCCGACTAAAAGGGACAGCCGGGTGGGCCCAGCTTGAAAGACAACCTCACCTCTATGAGGTCCCCGCAAGATTACATCCAACGAGGCTTAACTGTGGCTGGGCGCCACAGTGTACTCTGTCGCCGCCCTGTGCTCACCCTGCAGTAGGGGGTCCAGAATTCCACTGCCGCATTCCCTGCGTGTTCGTATAAGCCGGACTAAAAGGGACACACCTTACACTTCATTCACATACATGACACACTGGGACCCCCCTACCTTTAGCTGGGATCGCAGAACACACTCCCCGCAGGAAGGGGTACAGAATTCTTCTGCCGTATCCTCTCTGCGTGGTCGTTAAAACCGGCCTTAAAGGGGCTTAAAGCTCACGACACTGACATACACAACATATTCCAGATACTAAATACACTGCAACGGCTTGCGTGGCAGAACACACTCACTTGAAACACTCATAATGAGCGAAAGACAGTCCTGGAAGTAGCTCACTAACACCTTTGAGCGATCCCTCATATAGGTGCGGCTCTTCGGAATGAGGAGGAAACCAGGTTTGAGCGTTCCTGGGGCGGCTGATAGCGCGTGTCCCGCTCACCACATCACTAGTGGCCGAGGCTGACTCTGAGCAGCAGCCAAAAATCCTCATGCGTCTTAGTCCCGGTGGGTGGCCGGACTGGCAGCTGCGGCGCATGTGGGGCCTCCTTTGACCCTCAACGACCAGCGAAGGGGCTAGAATCAATATGCCTGAGGGGAGCTTCCAGGACACTGCCTCGAGCACCCTCGCCATACCACTAACACACACAACAAATGAACTCACAAGGATACACTACACCAGTCCGCTTCTTTATTCACCCCCAAATAAGTAAAAACATGACAAAGTCAACTAAAACTTCAGCAGGTAATAAAACGCCACCTGCGCCTCTTCCTCGGCTCGCCAAGCTCGACTCCTCTCTTCGGACGATGAGCAACCTACTGTCGTCCAAACAAACAAGGGCGGAAAGAACCGGCAAACCGTTCATCTCCCTTCTTCCCTAGTAGCCCGGGCAACCCTGGCTTACTACAAGCACACGACACAGCGTGGACCCTAAACTGTCGGACATGGAGCAAATTTGCGCATACGTCCAAATCATCCACGGCCAGCTGGCACGATGAGGGCCAACGCGACAGGACCTATCGCGGGACCTCAGAATTCAGTTGCCTCTTCGAAATTTCGAGCTGGCTATAAAGCCAATGCCCCAACGACACATCGCCCCTGCCACTCCCCCCTGCCGGAAACTGTGGCGACTGTCGTGAGGGAAGAGCTGCGTGGGGCAATTGCCCAGCACCCAGGGCCACCAGCCCCCAAACTCGAGGAGCAACAACGAGCCAGGGTAGTACCCCAGGCTCTCATATGCGGCAGTAGCCGCTACTGCCTTCCTCCCCTCATGGAGCTGAGGCGGAATGGCAGCCTGCCAGGGCCAGGAAGCGCAGAGGGAAGCAGAAACAGGCCCCAACTACAGGAAGTGCAGGCCGAGGGCAGCGCCCGCCTATGCCTCCGCCCAAAAACAAGGGCAAAAATAAAAATAAAACCAAAATAAAAAAGCCTCCACCGCTGCCAAACTCCCCTAAAAACCCACGACAAAACGTGGTAGTGGTTAGAAGCGGACATGTGAGGAAGGAGAGGCTGGTCCTCCAACCCTGACGCAATGGAAGCGCTTATGCGGGTGTCCCTGCTACGGACCTCCAAGCTCTGAGTGTCCGAAAGTGCTAGACATCCGCACCGCAGTAGGAGGGTGGCGCCGCCATTGGACGGAAACGCCAGAAATGGCCAAGGCGCCACGAGCCACATTTCCACAAAAAGGAGTTGAAGCTCCAAGCGTCAGCCCCCTGGGTCGTTTCCCACGCCTGTTGCCAGCGACGCAGGCGGACTGACCTTCAAGAGGACTTGGCCCAACAAGTTGTTGAGCACAACCCCTGCGTTAGCTTGCAGCCGCAGGATGTCAGGCCTCTTCACCAAAAAGCGTGGCAGACAGAAGGATTGGGTGATTGAGGTATCACCCAGCCTGTACAAAAAAACTAGAGGGGGCAAGGCACCTCCAAATAGCCTGGCAGCGGTGCGCCATACGAAAGTACCAAGCCCCACTCAGTGCTACAAATGCCAGCGCTATGGCCACCTGGCAGTGTGGCCTGTACAAGACCTGTTGTGTGCGCCTGGTGCGCCTTGCCACATCTGGAGTAAGGAATGCAAGCGTGATGCTCCCCTGCAGTGCCAATTGCGCCGAACGCAAAATCCAACAGGTCGCACACTCTACACGACGACGACGCTGTACCATTCTGTCAGCGAGCGATTGCCCTCCAGGAGTCACGAGTGGATTATGAATAGGTCAAAACAGTTCGAATCCTTCAGCACAACACAAATAAGAGTTGCCCAGTTATGGCTGAGTTGCTGCAAAATGCACTCAAGAAACGCCTGCAGTGTCCTCGCCATACAGGAACCGATACATAGGATCCAAAACTCTTGGTCTCGGATCGCAGGCACGAGTGGTGGCTGGAGCAAGAACGAGCCAAGGCAGCAGTAGCCTGCATCGACCGTCCATTGACACGCTCGCACTCACTCACCTGAACAGCCAGCACTTTGGCCGCTGTGCTCATCCGAGCCGGTGGCTTTGAGCTGGTTGTAATATCATTTTACAGGCAATTTGGCGACCAGTTGCCAACAGCCTTGAACCACTCGAGCGGGCTCTAGCAGGCCTATCAGGACGACCCTGCGTAGTCTGTGCTGATGCAAACGCCAGATCACCATTGTGGGGATCCCCAACCCTGGATGGGGCAGGCGAGGCGTATATAGAGCTGCTCACCAGGTACAACTTGGTTGTTGCCAACGACCCCATGACTGAGGCGACCTATGATGGCCCGGGAGGAAGGTCGTGTGTATAGACGCCACAGCCGTGTCCCACACCCTGCTACTCAAATTGAAGGGTTGGCGAGTCGCATTCAGGTGCAACGCAGAGCGATCACATGGTTATTGACTTTGCCATTACGGATGATAACATCCTCTGCAAAGACACGCCGTGAAAAGCGATTCCGCACAAAAAATGCTGACTGGCCGCAATTTTAGGGTACTGGAAGGTACCGCGTGCAGACACCGACTCCTAATAGTGCAAGCATCCACACCTGAAGAGGTGGACAGCAAAGTGGACACATTTACCACAGCACTGCTCTGCTGGGCTCTCTGTACTTGGCCAACAGAAGCACAGGGCGATCAAAGTCCCATGGTGGACTGAGGAACTTAATCCCCTCAAGCAAAGCGCAAATAGAGCCAGAAGGATGTACCAAAACACTCGTGACCCTGATGCCAGAGCAACACTCCGAACTGCCTTCATCCAAGAGAAGAAGGCCTTCCACCGCGCCATCAAACGAGCCAAACGGCAAGGCTGGCGAAATTTTTGTGGAAGCGGAGAGCTCTGAGAACCCTGGGGCAGACACTACAAGTCCTCCATAGGAAAAGCAAATGTAGAGCAGGTCTTAGCTGCGATGCAAAATGAGTCAGGCTGGGCCTGCAGTATCGAACGTTCACTGGAAACCCTCCTTGAGAAGGCGTTCCCAGATGACCAACTAGCTCGAGACACTGAAGCCCAGAGGGCAGCAAGGGAGCTGATGATGGACCCTCTGAACGAGCCCGACATCCCATTGTGGACAACAGGCGACCTCGGCAGGCTTCTGGCACCTTAAAGCCCAACAAATCCCCTGGGCCATATAGAATAGAAAGCAATATGCTAAAGAAGGCTGAGTGGACAATATCCAGCGGTCTCCTTAATTTATTTAATGACTGTCTGCAGGTGGAAAAGTTCCCCACTCAGTGGAAGTCTGTGTGTGTTGTCACCCTTCAAAAGGGAGGCGACCTCAATCAGTCAGACCCGCGATCATGGAGACCACTCAGCCTTCTTTCCATATTAGGCAAAACACTAGAAATCTTGATGTTGCAGTCCCTCGAGAGTCTTTGGCCGCAACCTCACAGGCAGGCAATACGGGTGTACCAAAAGGAAGGTCCACGAGGATGTCATTGTCGAGATTCGGCGTGTTTCCTGCTGGCACCGGCTAAGTACGTCGTAGCAGTTCTGATTGACATCAGAGGAGCGTTTGACAACCTTTGGTGGCCAGCGCTCTTAATGAACTCAAAGGTAGGGGAATCCCCGCAACCTGTACTCGCTCGTCAGAAGTTACCTGGACAGACAGAACTGCTACGATCGAAAGTAGGCATGTCTCCGACCGGAGAAAGATTGAGAAGGGGTGCCCACAGGGCTCGGACCTAGACCAGCACTCTGGAATGCCTTCTTCGAAGGTCTTCTCAGGAAACTCATGGAGACTGACTGCGAGCCGTACGCCTATGTGGATGACTTGACTGTGCTGATCTTTGCAGAGTCAGTCCGCCAAATTGAAGAAAAAACCCACGCGGTTCGCACTGTCAACCAATGGTGCGAGCACGCCAAGATGCAGGTGGCTGAGGAAAAACCCAGCTAATCCTCTTGAAGGGGAAAGTGAATAATCCACCCACAATACGCTTTGGCGGCCACAGGCTCCTTCTTGAAAAGCACGTCAAGTATTTAGGAGTGAATATAGGTGAGAGGTGGGGTTTCAACCAACACCTCCAGTCCCTTAAAGGCACTACCATTGCAAGGTTTGCCTCACTGCGTCATTACTAAGGCCACTTGGGGGTGTGTGTTACCACGACACCATCCTCATGTATAAGGCCATCTATTTAGGTGTGATTGGCTACTGCCCTGTTGTCTGGGGTAGCAAACCAACAGTCAATCAAAAGAGAGTATTGGCCCAATCCCAGAGAGCCGCTCCTGTGGATCACCAAGGCCTACAAGATCAGAGTCAACGGAAGCACTCCAGGTGATCACTGGTCAGTTACCAGTTGATTTGGCTGTTGAGTGCATGATTGATAAGTGGAGAGTGAAACGGGAGCTCTCCCCGCTTTGGGGCTGAACTCCGTCAGGCGGATCTCACCACAGAACAGAAACTGCCGCCATCGATGAATGGGCTCTAGAGAAATGACAAGCGAGATGGGAATCCTCGTCAAAGGGACGTGATACGTATGAGTTCTTCCCCAACATCCGTGAAAGTCTTTCTAGAAAATGGGTTGAGCCAGACCACTGGACGAGCCAGTTCCTCACGGGACATGGTGACTTCAATGCGCGGCTCCACTTCTTTTCTCTGAAAGACTCTCCATTATGCACGTCTTGTGCCTCCAGTGCGGAGGAAACAAGAAACCATGTGCTGCTCCACTGCAGTTTCTACAACAGTGAGCGACGGTTGTTGAGAGGGCAAACGAACTTAGCAGCTTTGACTGCTACAAAGAAAGCCTATAACCATTTTGCACAGTTCGCAAAGAAGGTAATGGCTAAGAAACGTGGTTATAGTTGATCAGTCCTTTTGCCACCCAAGTAAACAGTAAGATCAGGTAGGGAACCAGATTAAGAACTACTCCCAGATGGTACGGGATTCCTCAGGTGGGTCACCTCCGCCGCCGTAACACACGGGCAACAGCTCTCTACGGTGAGACTGGCTAACGACCACATACCTGCCGTACCTCCACAGGTCTGAGTTCGGTGGATGCTGCAGGGGCCGGCCTCTTGCATATTAGCGAAACCGCAACTTCTATGACTGATATAACCCTCGTCGAGGGTTTAGGTACAGTCATGAAATAAAGAAACAGATCTGCGCCTCAGAGTCCCTCAGCTGTGGCTGGAGGAAGTAGCAGGGATGGATCTCAAGGTGGCCTTGCGTTTTGTGTGTTGAACTGTGAGGACATCGCATCAGAGAACACCAGCTCTACAGGAGCTGGGACTGAAACTGATAGAACATTGGAGGTGGCTCTTGTACCCCCACACAACAGGCCCATTTATGGTCACTATGGGGTTTTCCCAGTTGCATCAAAGTAGGGGGAAAACGTAGTAGCTTTAAGTGAACCTAAAAATATCTTTCTTGTCTTACTTATTAATCCTTTATTTTACAGGCACTGGCTGTTTGGTGAAGTTGTCAATGAAGATCCCGATGGCAAGGAAGCCAAAAGGTTGCGCGGATGGTTTCCTCGTTGTTGCGTCATGGAGTTGGGCTTCGAATCGGATGATCCTGATCTGAAGAAAACCCAGTAGGTCCTGTCCTGTCTTCGTTTGTTCATCGAAGTTGATA
Organism: Pachypeltis micranthus; assembly: GCA_020466155.1. Lineage (NCBI taxonomy): Eukaryota > Metazoa > Arthropoda > Insecta > Hemiptera > Miridae > Pachypeltis > Pachypeltis micranthus. The sequence goes on from CM035772.1 coordinate 11,746,910, forward strand.
AGGTAATGTGTGGTGAGCTATGAAAATCTTTTGCACATTGTTAGTCTTTATTGGCGGTGTTTATTATGTGAGCACCCTGTGTGAGCGCTGTATTCAAATATAGCTCTAGGTAACCTACTGAATTCAGCATTGGAACAGGAGCAACTGAATGGTACTGTCATGTCAGGACATGAACGCTTGAAGGTTGTGTCTGCGTAGTACGAATTTGTATGTAGACAAATTAACTTTCTTCCTTCAGAGAAGACAAGAGCTGGCTGAGATGTCAAGTCAAGGGGGTTACAGGAAAATCCACTGTACCATTGAGAAACCCCTACGTGAACTGAGGAAAATACTTTGGTCCTGGAAAAACAGACATGACTGATGACATGACTTGAGCGGCTCTAACCCCTGACTTCAAAGGTTACCTCTGTTCAAAAAAACGTTCTTCCCAATTTTAGACTCAAGAGCCAAACAGTACGCAATTCATAAATTTACCAACTACTTACAACTCAATTCACACAGTTTCGCGCATTTGCCGGCGATTTTTAAAACCTTTCTTCCTCTCTTCCCTCTCGTATATGATTTTCTTCTACGGGCGTGACTCGTCATGATGATTCACGATTCAGTTCAGTTCTTCGTGTGGAAATGTTGTAATTAACCTATTTGATTGTCGAGTGCGACGCGAATGCACACAACATGGCATGGGGCAGCACAGACACAAATGAAAGAGGTGAGTCCCTTCTTGACTACTTACTGTGCAATGGAATGGGGGTGGTCAATAGGGGGAGCACACCAACTTTTGTTACGCGCAGGAAGTGGGAGATGCTGGACATTACCGTCTCAAGTACCTTCTATGCCAGCAGAATAACAGATTGGCATGTCTCAAGGGTTGTTAGGCCTGTAGTCACTTATGGAGCCCTGGTTTGGTGGACTAGGGTGGAAAATAAAACAGTGCAGTTGAAGTTGAATAAACTGCAACATAGGCCGTGTCTAGCCATTGCAGGCTGTATGATAACATGCCCTACGGCAGCAATGGAGGTCTTGTTAGATTTAGCTCCACTCCACATACATGTTAAAAGGATGGCGTTCCTCGAGGCTGTGCGTACGTTGGGTCTGTTCATGCGGGGGAAGAAGAGGAGTTCCTGCCACTTGATCCTTGACAAGGTAAAGGTGGAGGGGCCCTAACTGTATGTGGTAGACTCAATACCTGTGAGGTTCAACTTTGCGTTACCCTTTCGGATACTCATTCGTGAGCGATCCAGGTGGGAATGGGGAGTTCCCGCTTTAGAAGCTGGGGCCCTGGTATATTACACTGATGGCTCGGTGCAGGGTGGCCTTACAGGGGCAGGCATCTTTGGACCAAGAATTAGAGCAGCGATCCCATTGGGGTTGCTGGCCACGGTGTTCCAGGCAGAGGTGGCTGCGGTGAGGGTCTGTGTGCAGCGGCTGCTGCAGAGGAGACTGAAGCGTAAGAGGATCAGTCAGGCCACTCTCAAGGCCTTAGCCTCATACTGTCTTACATCGTGGCAGGTGTGGGAGTATCTGACTGGACTAAAGGCCCTGGCTGAGGACAACAGTGTAACACTGTGTTGGGTGCCAGGGCATCAGGGTATAGAGGGAAACGAACAGGCTGATGGCAAAGAAGGGATCGGTGCAAATCCCTGTCAGCCCTGAGCCCTTTGTTGGGACTCCCAGGAGCCACCTACATAGAGAGGTTGGCAAATGGGAGGATAGGTGCAGGGCTGTCCATTGGCAGGGGCTGCCCGGGCTTAAACTTTCAAAACTCTTCATCCGACTCCCCAAAGGGGCCAAGGAGGTGCTTGCACTGGGGAGAAAGGATGTGAGGATCATATGTGGCCTGTTCACTGGTCACTGTCTGCTGAGGTACCACCTTACAAATATTGGCCAGTGCGAGGTACAGGTATGCAGGTTCTGCGTGGTGGGGCTAGAGATGGCAGAGCATGTGTTGTGTGTATGCGATGGACTCGCGGCATCGCGCCGTCATGTGTTTGGGAGGCCCTTTCTTCAGCCAGAAGAGGTGGCAAATGCAGAACTTGCGGATGTCCTTTGCTTTGTGCGGGGGTGGTGGGGGTGCAAAGGTGAGGTCTCGCCAAGTGAGACCAGTGCTGTGGTTCTGGTGATGGTGCAGGGGGGCCATGATCTGAGGATCATGGACGCCCTTACAATCAGCCCGTTTGTGGCCACAGTGCAAAAAAAAACAAACAAAAAACTATTTGCACCTCTTTGTTCGCGTTCAACAGGCCAGCTGTGTGAGAAGGATACAAAGTTGAATTTCGGTGGATAATGTACTCTCTGGTTCCATTGCTCAGACGGCTGTGCTACAAGGTGGTTCATACAAGAAGTAAAAGGAAACTGATAGGGGAGAGTGGTTTCTGTACACAACCCTTCATTAGATCTTGACAATTTGAGGCTGCTTTAGTCAGAAAAGGAAAATGTAGCGCTCAAGCACATCAAGATGATGCTGTGTGCATTGTAGCTGATTTTGAAGTTGGGCGAATAGAACACCGAAGCCAAACAAAATAAAAAATTATAAACTGAAGAACGTATAACCAAACTAAACTACTTTGGACGTGGAGACCCCAATTCGGAACCCACTTTTTATTGTTGACATATAAAACTGATTAGATTCCCGTTCATGGCGTAGAAACCTGTTGTGACTAGAAATGGCACGCTAGTTCCGTCTGGTGCAAAAGCAGTAGAAATCCTTCTATGTCCAGAACAAATATCCTACCTCCACTATTGTTACTACCTATATCTTTCACTGTCTTGTCATGGAGATCCATTGAAACCTTATTCTCTCAGGTGATGATGAGTACTAGTTATAACGCAATCTATTATATATATGAAAGAAGGACAGGTGCAGGTTAACGATAAGCTGAAGCAATTGCTGGTGTTTTCATGAATGCAGTGTGAATATCTGATAAACTGGTCAACATTTCTCCCACGGATGACTCCAACGACCAATTCACTGTTAAAACCTCCTGCCTCGCAATCATGCTTGTTTTGACCAGGATAGACTTAAATGAGCACGGTTTAATGTAGCACAAAATGTGTAATTGAAGAGTTGAAGACACAACAACGTTCGAACACTTGAATGTACAGAGGAGGAGTGAGTTAACATAACATAAAATACAGTCGTTCTGAGTGCAATTCTCCCGATTGGTTGGTTTCGTATGGAGGATGGTTGTGACCAGTGGAGGGGTGACTGGATGGAAACAGTAAGTATCTGAGAAATGAACGCTCGTTAGTTGGGGGCTCTTATGTTTTGCGGTATTGGAATCTGAAGCCTATTGTTGTGAAGTGACAAGTCGGAACGGTAATCCCAGAGGTGGGAAATTTTGAGGCGCTTGGGAAACCAATTGGGGAACTCCAAGCGTTTAGAGCCGGACGACTCGCAGGTACAAGGATTATCGGATCCAAAAAGGGAAATGTTGAGATGTTGGGAAAAACTGAGGTCAATTTATTTTGAGACTTGCTATAAACTCTTTGAACGTAATTGTCCTCAACAACTTGTTCGATTATTTCTTCCTGTGTTTGCAGTTAGACGTCCAAACCTGCTCAATAGTTTGTACATTTCGTGAAATTGCTTGCTTTACTGATATGTCCTTGTTTTTACTGTTTTTGTAAGCATCCTGTTAACTCCTCTTTTTACAGAAGCTCGGTGCGCTTAAACCTCCTCCTTAGGGCCCTCAATTTGGACTGATGACTGGTACTTAATGGACTCACCTTCTCCCGCCCTCTATTAGCGTTTACGTGTAAAAATTAAAAAAAGAAAGAAACAAATACTTTTTTCTAATTGCGAAATGTATAGGCGAGTTTACACCGAAGGCGTATTGTACAAGAACGCAAACTGAATCGCACTGGTGTGTTTTGGAACTTTGCTGAAGGGGTGAGAACAAAATTGGCGCTTACAGGCTGTAGGAATGAGGTGTGTTTGACTCAAGCAGAAAAATGAGGTTAGGACCCTTTGACCTCTTGCAGGTTTCGTCAGCATGAAAATGTAACTGAGAATGAATTAAACGTGTGATAAGGAGTAAAATATTTTTGTAATAATTCAAGAACTTGAAAAGAAAATGAAACGGAAAAAGGTTTAAGAATACGAGAGGGAAATGCCACAGGAAGCTAGGAAGTATTTTAGCAATCTGCTTCCTTGAAAGGGAAATGTGGAGTGACAGAAAGTTTCTAGTTGGAGGCTTGGCAATGATCTCCATCTGACCGCGTTCTTAGATTGGCCGACTACGAATTTATACACTCCCCACCTGGAACACATTTCACTTATGTGGAAGTTCAGCAACAATTTGGTTCATTTATAACCCATCTTCAGTTTTGGCTAATTACACCGAAGAACTGATTGTGAATGAGTTCTTCGTGCAATACCCTAAAGATATGTCTTTTAGGTGTGTACAGGCACCTTCCTTTTGAGTAATCAGACGAAATTGTCGCCTAAGCTCTGAATATGGTTTATAGTTGTGGTCTTCATAGCTGAATCGTTAATTGCTGTGCATGTAGCTCAACAAACCACCATCTGTTGCGACTGAGTCGTCAAAATACTCAACCTGGATACTGCTGGCAAGAAGAAGATAGCAGGAAACCAGTCATGGCTGAGGGGACAAGGACCGAAGTCGTGGCATTTGAGGCTCATTTCCCGTCTCCCCAGAATTTGTAGGAGTAGCTTGGCTCACTTCTTGTGTCAGTGACAAGCTTTACGCTGACATAACTCTCTTATGAGTGTTAAGGAACAGCCATCATGATACTGAAACAGCCCTGATAAGGGGAAGCAATAGAGAATTCTTCAGCGTAGGGGCCAAGGCCAAGTTTGTTGTTGCTCTGGAGGTTTTGGTTAATAAATCTGACCACTCAACCTCCTTCAGTTTGGCTGCCCAATATTTCCTCGAATATTTCTCTGCATTTTGAATATGAAAAGAAGACCTAAGGCCACTAGTGTGGTCTCGTTGCAATAACTCTAAGCGTTCTTGCTGTTCACTCCCTCGTCCACTATCTCATCATCTCAGCACCAAATTGTCCTTCTCTAGCTGATTAATGTCTTGGGGCCGGTGATTTATGTTTGTATTTGAACCCATCATGTGTTCCATTGTACTCCCCTCAACTCTCAGTAGCTACGTCTGTAGTTTAAATGATTGGAAAACAGGGTAAGGCGTGTCAGTTCAAAAGAAAAGTCTCAAATTATTATACACGGTTCATTATTCACAGCTTGATGGAGTCTCATGCGAGACCCGTCCCATTCTATTCTCCTTTGAAACAAAACTACAATGGAACATCAAAAATAGACAATCTCTATGTGACACTAGGCAATTGGCATTATGGTTCGAGTAGAACTGACAGGTGGTTGGAGAGTGGCGAGAGGGAGGGCAGAAAATGAGCGCAGGCCAGGGAGAATTGTCCCGAGAGGTAGACTCTGCCTCACTATATTTACTGTGATACCTCTGTTTTCCTCCTAGAAGCAGTCCTACACCTCTGAGGCCCATCCTATTCGACTAAGCATACAAAATACCTAAGAAACGTCCAAAACGACGTAATTGCTATAATACTGCCCAAATTTCGTTTTTGTACATTTTTAAGCAGTTGCACAAGGTACGTCCAGAAAGTAGGAATACTAGATTATTCTATTTTTCCAAAAAATTATAGTGTTTTTAGGTTAACATTTCGCGTATTTTTGTACATAATAAGTTTTGAGCCTCAGCACAAGCTTTTTGATACCCTCTGCGAAGAATTCTCCCGCCAACCCTTTATGCCAGTTCAGGACCTCTTTTTTCACTTCCTCGTCGGTTGAAAAACGTCTTCCACCTATGTGAGTCTTCAGGGAGGTGAAAAGATGAAAATTGGAAGGAGAGGGGAATACGGAGGGTAGTTCACATTGTCCCAACTGAATGAATCCAACAGCTCTTTGGCGACATTGGCTGCGTGAGGGAGGGCATTGTCTTGCAACAAGGGCGCCCCCTTTGTCAATATTCTCCTCCTTGTTTTGGTTTGCTCTCTCTCGAGCTTTTTAAGGGTTTGACAGTATCAAAGTGCATTAACCGTCTTCCCCTGGGGCGGGAAATCGACCAGAATGATTCCTTTTTGGTCCCAAAACACGGTGGCCATGATTTTTTTACTCGAAATGGGGAGGTCTTGAATTTGTTGCAGAGGGAGAAGAGTTGCCACTGAGATGATTGTCTTTTCGGCTCAGGAGTGTAATGAGCCACCAAGGCTCCAGTTACAACGAAGTTAAGGAAATCTTCACCTTCCAATTCGCAAGCATAGGCGACTCGATTCTCTGTGCTGTCGTGTCAATTATTTTGGCACCCACCTTGCACACAATTTTCTGAATCCGAGAGTTTCAGTGATTTTCGTACACGAGAGATCTGGAGAGTTGTGGAAACATTGCAGCAAGTGAATCCACTATCAATCGTTGGTCTTCACGAATAGCGTCCACGATTTGTTACACCTACTCATCAATCAAAATGGAAAGGCCTCCCACTCCTCTGATCGTCGTGAACATTCGTTCTTCCGACGCTGAACTCACTTGAAAACGTTCATTCTGTTCAGGACTCTTTCGCCATAAACCCCTTTGATCCGTGAAAAAATGTCCGTCGGCGTTTTACCCTCTGCGACAAGATACTGGACGATGGAGCGCACCTCACTCTTGGTGGGATTTTTTTACCGACATGTTTCACGCAAACAGTCTCCACGAAGGCAGTTTGAATACTACCGAGGTAATTCAGTGCTCGTTGCGTTCAGGAGGACCTCCTACATGAACCAGTGTGACGAACATTGGAAACAAAAATGTCCCCTGCAGGTACGGGCCTCAGTAATCTTACTTTCTGGATGTCCTTATGACAACCGTGAGGTTCGTATGATCGGATTAATGAGTAGGCGAGCAAAACTGGATGCCGAATGGAATTTTTCCTGTCTTCATTTCTCACTCTCCTTGCCGTAAATAAATTGACTGTTGGTCAGAACTCTCGTTTACAGTCCAGAGATGAATTACGTTACATAATCCGTTTTTGCACGCTGTTGAATGAAGTAAATAAATAAAAGATTGATGTATCGTCGATAAAGAGGTTCTTAATAGCGTTTGATCATCTTACGGTTCTAATAATTACTAACCAGTGCCTTCCAGGGCGTTCGCAAACCGCGTATTTGGTGTAAATTGGTCATGAGTTGGTTGGTGATTGTTAGGTTTTTTATCTTTATGTTTTATTTTTTACGGGTAGCGTGATCGTCGTCACTTTTGACGAACTTCCCAAAGCACGCCCTAACCAACGCATCACTGACTGAACATCACTTTTTCCTTTTTACTTGACTAGTGAAGCTCAATTGGTTTCATATTTTTATACAGCCGAATGTGAATGAGGTATTTTCGAATGTTCTTAACATTGTTTTGAGTACTAACGTTTTATTGTAATTTGTACTATACCCCCCCCTCCTCCCGTCCCTTACCTTTTGATATCATCGATACGTTTCAATAGTTGTTGCTTCATTGAAGTGCGTATTGCTTCCCCGAATAAAATGTATTTTCATCCAAAATCCTTCGCTTTGTTGTTCCCTTTCTTCTGCTTGGTGTCGAATGTTCCGTCTATTAGAGAACAGCCCGACTCCTGGAAATGCCAACCTTTGCTGGAATTGATAATGTTTGAATCAAACGGGTGTTGGATAGAAAGAGGATGGGAAAAGTTGGGGTGAGCGATGAAATGGAAACGTATGTCGTACCTTAACTGACGTTTATCGACTGCTTCTCTGGGACCAAGGGGTAAGATAAGTGATGAAAATTAGTACACTTTGGGGTGAAACAAAGAACATGGACCGAGATAACGCTACGACTGCATATATCGATAGGTCGCTTGGTACCGCTACGACTGCTATTATCGATATGCGTCACTGGCGCAGTTGGCGGGGAAGAGACTCAGTTCATTAATGGTTCTCGAGCCGGCAGTTCACGCTTAACCTTCACCTTTTACCTTTACCATCCTTCAAGTTTGTGCGTGTAGTATCTTGTGCATATTGACGTAAATTAATATAAAATGACTACACGTCAATTCGTTAGAACACAGAATGAATCTATATTTTTAATCTACAACCCAGATGACAAGCAATCAGCTGTGGTGTAATAATAACAGTAGTGTCGCTGGTAACTAGCTCACTACATTCCTCCCTAGGCCGAAATATTCTAACACATGATAAAATCGTTAAATTTTGAAGGGAGTTTAATCACTCTACCGCTTCTAGAACATACTTGTTCTCAAGGAGTCCCTGATGCTTGTTCTTGGGATTTCTCTGTAACATTCTGTATGAAGTTACTAGGAGAACTGACGGGTGCTCCTTCTGTTTCCATTTCCACCAACTCCTCGTCTCGTTCGGGTATCCTCTTGAGATGTGAAGAGTTTCTTGTGATCAGATGACTATCCGACTGAGCAGTTATCCGAGTTCCTTGGACATCGACAACCTCTAATGGATTTGGATTGAAAGGTGTGGAATATTTGTCGACCGTCTGCTGTTTCACTAGTACCTGATCTCCTGGCTTAAGTTCGTGAATCTTAGTATGTCTCCTAGCATCTGCATAGTTCTTCATTTTTTCTTTGGACCTTTCATCATTTTCCAAGAGTTGTTCATCTACATCATCACAGAACAAATTGGATGCCATTTGAGGTAAAAATGAACGAAAATTAGACCTTAACAATACTTTAGAAGGTTGGATTTGAGTGGGACAGTGTGGAGTGTCTCTATACTGGATCAAATTTTCGAGGTTTAGTAGAAGCTTCCATTGCAGTGATTCGCTAGACAAAAGCGACAGCTACCTACTGGATCATAAGTAAAATAATGATAGTTAATACTCACAACCCGGTCAGTTGGACCACCAACCTCCGATTGAGAGCTGTCCGTATTTCGCCGACTGCGCCAAAATATGTAGTATCTTGTGCATATTAATGTAAATTAATATAAAATGACTACACGTCAATTCGTTAGAACACAGAATGAATCAATATTTTTAATCTACAACCCAGATGACAAGCAATCAGCTGTGGTGTAATAATAACAGTAGTGTCGCTGGTAACTAGCTCACTACAGTGCGTTTCTATTTTTCCGGGTCGTTTCTATTTTTCCGGTGCGTGCTTTTTCCGGGTCATTGAAAACCGAGGGAAGGAAGTCCTCCTCGCAATCATACAGGAATTCATTCTCCCGGGCGCGACAGTGATCTCCAATTGCAAGAAGGCCTATGATTGCCTGGAGGGCGAAGGTTTCCGTCACCTAACCGTGAACCACTTCTTGTTTTTCATGGACAAGGCAACAGAGGCCCACACAAGTTCGATCGAGGGAACAAGGGCCGCTATCAAGCGAGGGATTCCCTCTAGATCGGTCACAGATCATTTTGATTCGTACCTCTTCGAATATATTTGGAGAAGGACGAGAAGTGACCGTGATGATCTAATGAGGGCATTTCTGAAGGATGTGGTACAGGTGAACAAAGTGAACGGTGGAGGAGAGGAAGCATCCGGCAGTTCTTCGTCAGGGACTTCCTAGAACCTGTAAGTACACAATGTCGTTATTTCTAATTTCAAACATGGCGCCAGAGCCTACGGTGCGTCACTGGCGCAGTTGGCAGGGAAGAGCCTACGAGCAATGTCGGACATATCGATAACCTGACCTCAGTCGTGATATATCGATATATTGCCTTATCAGAGGGAGCGGTCTATGTTCTTTGCTTTTACCTTGAATTGATATTTAGTGGTATACTGATGATGGGAATATCGGGCTGTTTACATAACTTTTCTCAGGACAACATGCGTTCTAGCTATAATCCTATATATTTTTCACTCGGTGCATATACATTTATAAAACATGATTACGCTCTACGTAGAAACTGGTAGTGCTTACAGTTCCAGAATTTATTTGGCTGCTGCTACTTATGCCACGACTGTCATTTAAAAACTGTCGATTTTTGGAGTAATAGGGGAGATGCAGTGAAAAACGTTAGTCAAAAGAACAATGTTAGTTTGAGTTGAGGAATTTCTGAGGTTGCTATAGATACTTTTTTTTAACGTCTACCTTATAGGTAGTTTATTGGACTGCCTGCACAATTCTTTTAGAACTCTAGCGTCTTATTAGCGGGATCTATCGAGAAATTAATTTTTCTTAAAATCGTAATATATTGTGCTGCTCTGCTATTTCCCATACCAATAAAATCATCGTACTATTGTTTGTATTATTAGGATCTGACAAGTTTGGTGTTTTGATCAGTGTGACATCTGTTTTCGACCTAGCTAACTATAGAAGTTTTGGATGTAGCCTTATTCGGTCATACTGTGGTGATGTGCAGGCTATGTAACTATAAGATTATAGCTCTTAAAATGTGAAGACCCGAAGAGAACTCAAAAAAGGTCTTTCTACGCCGCAGAGCTAAGGAAAGATGATGGGTTTGAGGAGGGCGGGGAAAAAGACGTAGAGTAGAACTGACAGTGAGAAAATAGCAGAGGTGCTGATGGTGTGGCTGTCCTTCGCTCTTGTTTACCACTCACCCGTCCACCAGGTATGTGTTATCGTTATATTTTATTTACAATGTGAGCATCAGTTTAACACAACGCATTGTTGTGCACCAGTTGTGAGGCACAATAAGTAACATTTATTGTAAATAAATGTTGTTGACTGATTGTTCACGCGACATCAGTGTCCCGCAGGCCCTAATGGCATCTGGAAGATGGCCTTTGCATGTTCATTGTTAACAGTTACGTATTCGTGGAAGCTAACCTTTTGAAAATGCGCCCGTGTCCATTTCAGCCCTGTCCAACATCTCCGATTTGTTACAATTTGAAATTTAGTTCGTTGTCGCCCTTGGCAAAACTCCTTTCATTCTTTCCTCGTTCCTTTCCTTAATTTTTTTGTAGTTCAACGCTCACCCAGCCTCTGTGCTCAAGTGGTAAATTTAGTTGTTTTTTTTTTCAAACATACAGTCCACTTTATTTTTTGTCTCACTTACTTGATTTCCGCGTAACCACCGATTGTTTTACCACTCCTGTCACTGTTTAGTAACAAAATTGGCTTATATAACTGTTGAACGAATAGTCACTGAAATGTGTGTGCGAAACAATGTGTGGGTATACATTTCAAGGAGACACTCAGGTTGGTCAAATTCAGATGGGCAGTTAGTGTGGAAATTTCAAAATTACACAAAAAACTCGATTTTGGTACACTTTGGTTATCTCTATTCAGTGGGCCTTCGGGAGAATATTTATGGGTAAAAATATGTACGTCTAGGCTAGTTGAAGACACACGTTGAGTCAACAAAATATCTGGAGCGCAGCAACACACAACGCAACCCTCGTTAATTCGACGACCTCCTACGTATACGAGCAGCGCATTTCTTCGCAAACATTTATGCAGAACAAAATGTAGCTATTAGTTGATTGAGAGTATCCTGTAAGTTTGATCGAAATCGGAATGTTGTAGCGAGGTTTGAAAACAATAAATTGATGTTCGACAAAGATTCGTTTACCCAGCCATCATGGTATATATCCGTTCAACAGGCAAATAGTTACGAAGAACAAAGTATGGGTACAGGTTGCTAGAACGCGCTTCGTATGATTGAGCAAATCTAGTTGAGCGATTACTCTGGAAATTATAAAAACATTTTCGACGCATTTTGGTTTTTATCTTTGTGCGACATACTGTCGTGGGAGCATTTATAGAGAAAAATATGTAGGTATTAATTATTTAAAGTTATCCAGTGAGTTTGGCGCAAATCATTGAAGCGGTTTTGCCAAAAACTGAATAAAACTTATTTTTGCTTCATAGGCCTATATAGTCCAGGAGCCGAGGGCTAAAAACGTTAAAAGTTGGTTACTATTTTTTCTGATAGTTCCCTCAATGTTTGGTAAAACATCCCGGCTCTCTCTGAAGTATGGAAAAATGGCGGCTCATCAAAAAAGTCAAAATTTGACTTATTAGTTGGTAGTTACAATATTTACCACAATTGAGGAATCGGCTTGTACTTTCCAAATTCACAACTCTGCTACATCCCATGCTTGGCCATTAAGTTCCAGAGTCAATCAAAATTCGTCGAATTTTGAACCAAATTTTGACTTATTAGTTGACATCGGAAATTTGTATGGTGGATTCGCATCGAGTAACTGAGTCGAAAAACCCGACTGCCACAATAGTTTATGATAATTTATTGTGCTGCTCTCGTCATTTTCCCACTAATGGGAATTTTATGGTATAATTATCTTATTAAGAGCTATCTATATACAAAATTTAATCTAAATCGTTAGAGCGGTTTTTGAGAAAAAAATTTGGTGTTTTGATCACTATGATAACTATAGTTAACTTTCGGTGGATTTTGCCCATACCCTTATTTTTGCGTCCCATGGTAACCTGCGAGCGAGATATCAAGTTTGAGCTGATTTGGTACGGTGGTTTTCTCTAAAAATCGTATACAGACACACATACACACAGACCATTTTCCCAAATCGTGTTTTTCGGACTCAGGAGGGTCTGAAATGTAAAGATCTGAAGAAAACTCAAAATTTTTTTTTCCGCCGATTACATAACTTTCCTTTCTACTTTGTAGAGCCAAGGAAAGTAAAAATGACCTACGGAGTTGAAACTTGAAATTTATGTTACGAATAGGTGAAGAGGAGTACTTTGAAAATTACCTTGTCTGCTTTCCTCATTTTGAGGACTCTTTCGAGCAGACAAAATCAAAATTTGATGAATTTGCTGGCTCAAAAATTGACTTATTAGTTGATACTTTCAAACGACGTGAATGAGTTCCACATCCATCAGCTTTACTATAAAATGTTATCTGCCACCTCAAAAACGTGGCATTTTCAAAGCAGAGTCGCTGAAATGTAATTGTCAGAAATTACAAAAAAAACAAAAAACTGAATATTTGACAGCTGAAAATGACGTGAATCGCTTCTACAGCCACTCACTAAACTATTAAATAGTATCTGCTGCCTTCAAAATGTTGTGTTCACACAGCAGACTCAACTTCTGGGCTAAAATTACTAATTGTATATTTGAAGTATATTCTGTCTCGATGGCTCATAAAACGAATATTACATAATCGCCTCAGTATTCCTGTATGCCTTTAGTGGATGGGAAGTAAAACCCATTAGTACGCATATAATATGCATTATAACATTTTATTCCCGATTTCAACAAAACACGTTCATCAAATAACTGGTGCGTAGCAACTCACAACTTTCCGCAGCCCCGTAAATACGACGTCCTGCTAGATATACGGGCGCTATATCTTCGTTTAACGCGGTTTTACCGGAACATTAATGGAGAACAAAATGTAGGTATTACTTAGTTGAGAGTACTTGGCAAGTTTTATTTTAATCGTTGTAGCCGTTTTTGATATAACTGGAAACCCGATAAATTATCCCTATGCACCTATCTGTTGAACGGAGATATAAGCCGTAATAGCTCGAAAAACGATGTTTCTCGAATAATACTTTATCGGGTTTCCAATAATATCAAAAACGGCTATACTGTGGTAAATATTGTAACTATCAACTAACAAGTCAAATTTTGACTTTTTTGATGAGCCGCCATTTTCTTAGTCAATACTTCAGAGAGCCGGGATCTTTTACCAAACATTGAGGGAACTATCAGAAAAAATAGTAACCAACTTTCAACTCAACGGTCAACGTTTTCAGCCCTCGGTTCCTGGACTAATATCTCCGTTCCCCCAGAGAAGAAAAGTTAACTGCTAACTGGTAGAAGATAATTGAAAGTTTAACCAAAGTCGTTAAAGCTGTTTTCGAGAAAAATGCGAAAACTCCTAGTTTTTGTTACTCCACCTATTGTAAATCGTTTGTAACCTTATTTTCGCGTCGTCAAAAAATGACGAACAAAACTAAAAAGTGTCAGCATAATTAGTTCAGCCGCTCTCCTGGAAAGCTAACTACCTCCCCACATACACAAACCATGCGCCGAAAATAGGTTTTTTGGATTCAGTAGGCCTCAAAACGTAAAGATCTGAAGGACCCCAACTTTTTGTTTGACTCGATCGCAATACTTAACTTACCTTTTGGGTTTTGGAATGTATAAATGTCCAATTCCTGCTCAAAAAACCGAATGCTTTTATTTGGTTTCAGGTGATCCAGGTTGGTATGGTAGCAAAATAAACTTTATTTGTAACTTGCAGGTGAAGCACGTGAAGCTCTCTGTGTGAGGGACTACACAGCGCACATTACGATGAAATGTCACAGGTAGGCGAGGGGCCTGCCAATTGACTCCATGTGTTTCTTGTAAAGGGCGATTTCAACTCCTTCCCAGTGTAAGTGTTCCTTCTGTGTGAGCATCCTGAAAATGAATGTTGACTTTCACGATTTAATGTACTAGCTAATTTTTATGTCCTAGCGTCCTTTTGCTCCAGCAAGCCAACGTTTTCTCCCTGCAGCAACTCCAGCTAGTCGTCACTCTACCCTATTTCAATTTCTGCAGAACGTCGCTAACCCAAAGATCAATTTAGTCTGACTTCTCAAAGCTCTTAGTAGCTCGTATATCTCATGTGCAATCCCCTCCCCATTTTCCTAAACGATACCTCTTACTCAACGCGCTCAATTTTTGAACAGCGTGTTTTGTACTGTCTTACGAATCTAGACTAGTACTGCAAAAGGCAATTAAAGAGCATTTGTTCCGTAGCCAAAGAAGTAGCATATTTTTGTCCATTGCCGCTCACCTGTCGATTTGCACGTAGATGTAATTTTATTTTTTGAATTGAACAACTCGAGGCGTTTAAATTTGTTTTTCCATCTTATCCCCATTGAGTAAGATGAAAGGTTAAATAGTTCTTCATATCCCAGGTGCAACTTTTCGAGAACTGCACAGTGTGTGCAGCATGCAATAGCAGTTACTTTCAGTGCTACCTTGACATTACTTACTTTGCTTTTATGTAGTCTAAAATTTTCTGTTCGACGGGCGTTCGTCCATTGTAGTAAATTTGTAGGTTATCTTTCATTATCTCCATGGTCATCATTCCCACCAGGCAGATTTTCGTGTTCTTGCTTTCCAAGGCGTATGAAACGGCCAAATTTCCAAGTTCTACGTGGTTTTTCTGTAAAATAGACATAATTTCTTTTTTATGAATTAGCCTTTAGCTACGCTAGCACCTGCTTATACGTGCTTCTTACCTTACACTCAGCCCTTCCAGTAATGAATTATGGCGCCACCAAAGTTGGCTGGACCAATTGAAGACTCAAAAAATAAGATTATCATTAGTTTCAATAAATGGAGGAGGTTAAAACGTGACCGTGGTGTTGGGTGGGGGGGGGGGGTCATATTTATTTTTAATAGAGAGGCTTTAAAGTTGAAGAATACGCTTTCAAAGTATTTTCTACTGATAAATACTTAACTTTCCTTCTTCATTACTGTGAAAACTGGGTTTCTGAATCAAAAAGAGTGTTTTTTTACATTTTGGAAAAACGACTTTAACGTTTTACACCAAACTCACAGGTTTTCAAATAAGCAATGACTATATATTGTTTAAATTAACGTACCTGTTAGGTGAGTCCTCCTCCTCTGGCTGGTGAGTTACTGTGACTATATATTGTTCTCCGTAAATATTCCTTTGGCAGCCTGCTGAACTGAGATGTCAACCAAAATGTGCCGAACGTCGTGCTTGTTTTTCTCGTATTTGAATTTTACATGAATAATGCTAGTGTGACGTTAATCAGTCTGTCGGAGTGTCTTCTAACAACTTATACCTACATTGCGTTCTTCTCCACTTTTTCTGCAACCACCCGACGAATGGAGATATGAGCCGGAAAACGAGATTCGAACGTTGAACGATCGCAATTTTTCGATCATTCCTCCAAAACTGCCAGGACGATTTTTATCAAATTTATGGGATACTTTCAGCTAAGTAGTACCTACGTTTTGTTCTTTGTGAAAAGTTTCGTAGAAATGCGTTGAGCGATGATACGACGCATGTAAACTCGCACGTAGCGCATCATTAACTTTGCACATGATTTTTTCATTGGGTCGATGCAGACGGCTTTCGCAAAATGGGTTTCTATGCGTTGATTCTAAACAGAGTAAGCTCATCCAGCAACACAGGTTGGGACTGCAAAGTTTCAGAGAACTGTCTTCTGTTTTTAAAATTAATTTTAACTCTTCCTCCTTTTCTGTAATCTCATCCATTACTGGTCTTCGGATTAATCCCTCCCCCCTCCCCCCTACCTAGTGCTTTTGTTGTCAGACATAGTTTGGTACCAGCACACAATCCACTGGATGCCCCGTTGCTGGACATTGTGATTCGCTTACTAGAATTTGTAAACAGCTGACCAATACCACAGTACTTTTGATGAGATAAGTGGACTTGGGCTTCCTCCTAGTGTTTGCTATCCGCCAACTCTGCTGACTGACTGTGATGAGGGAAGCGGGCTTGAGGACGGAACTACACTGCATTTTCTCAGAAAGACAACCAACAGCTACGTTATACAACAAGGGCTCATAGTACACCCCACCCTATACAAAATGAGAATTTTCCATTTCACGATACATAATTATACGTTCTCACCTTACAATATTCTGCAACGTCCTTACATGTTTGCCTTATCCGTTCATCAGCCGGGTGCCAGCTTCTGGGCCCTATGTTTGTCAATAATTGACAAGCAGTAGGAGATGCAGTGATGACTCCAATACCTTTACCCTGCAGACGAAAAAGACGATTTTTTATTGATACATTGTCCAGTGAGGGGCGACGGTGTCCATTTCGGTAAAAGTTATGTTCTTGAAATCGTAGAGTACTTTTAAAACATCCTGACGCCTCATAGAGTATTGAAGGCATTGAATGTATTTAAATTATGAGGCGCTAACAAATGCTATTTCTGTTAATCCAAGGGGCCAGGAATAAATATATTGTAAGCGTTGTGTGACAAGATATATATTCCACGATGTAAGAGGGCGTGGACGTGGGTAGCTTGGTTAATACAATTGTGCCACCTCTCAGCTCGCACTATCTCTAAATTACCATTTACTGTTCCTTCTATTTTTAATGTTGCTGATGACGGGCTTTTCAGAATTTCTCCGCGTTAATTAATCGATTCACTTACAACAGCCCACGTAGTAGTACTGACGACAATCACACCTCTGGCCCTCGTAACACTCTGTTTTTAACTGTTACAGTCAACACACTTGTGACTTCACATCATTAAATAAATAACTATACCTGCTCTTACTCTGATACCACTCATTAGCTAGTCCAAACCAAATCAGCTCAAGTTTGATATTAAACCTGTGGATGGTCACAAAATAAGGGTTTAGGCAAAAAATGTACGAAACTAACTTGGTCGCTTTTGTGCAAATAAGGATGATACACCGGCGATATACAATTTTCATACATGACGAGGGTAGCACAGTAAATTATCCAAAATCATAAAAATGAGTTTAGTGCAGTTTTATTTTTATAAACCTCGCTCACATGACATGGCTTTGTTAAAAATGTCTGAAGTGGTCCGAAATTCTGGAACGTTTGTTTTTAATGAAAATACCACTTTTGTCTCAAACACGGGTCTAGCGATGTTGGTTACATTTTTCGTATCAACAGTTACAAATAAAAAGGTTGAACTATAAATTGTTCATTGGCTAGAAAATTGCGGGAGAGGCACAATAAATTATCAAACCTTTAGAAGAAAATTTTTAGGTCGTTAAATTATACTATCGTTCTCAAAAACATTAGCCTGGTAGTCCAATAAACTACTTGTACGGTCTTCAAAAGATAATTAGGAGCGACAACAGAATTTCTGGTATTCAAACCCCCCCCCCCCGTTTCATTTAATAGCATTCTTCACAATTTGTACCCGATAACTCCAAAATAATGTAGATGAAACTTCTCAGGGCAATCTATAATAGTCATGGAGTGGAAGCTACTTTATAAATTGTGGAACTTTAAGCGCGGCCAGTATATTGAGTCCTACCAATTACATATAAACAATGAAAAACAGCCGTGTGGCTGGGGAAAATTGTGTGATTCGTGGTTTGAGATTGATTTATTTTACAACAGCGGCTTCCCAATAATTTGTCTCGAATGATCGAAATTGTATCGTTAACACCAAAGGCCCTTGAGCTACCTGAAGTTTATTAAACTTCTTCCATGATTACTGTAAACTGTCTTAACTTACATTCAGTCGAGGCATGTAGTCGTTCAACGTCGTATCAATGAGCGTATCTCTGGCATAAGCGATGATCACGTCAATGCGCACTTTACTTTTCTCGATTACTTCCCAGATGGGGGAAAGTGGATATGCGGACACGCCAATGTATCTAACTTTACCTTGCTTGACCATTTCCTCCACAGCTGGAAGTGTTTCCTCTAGAACTTGCTTTCTATCCGCGAATTCGACGTCGTGCACCTGGAAAATAATGATAAGCCTTCATGAATCACGAACATTTTCGTCAGGGTAAGTAAATAACTTCTTTTTTTACCTTCTTTAGTCTCAAGAAGTATGAACGAATATTATTTAGTCGTCTGATCCAATGAGCTACGTTTTGGGGATCGAAAACACTAGGTGTGATGCTTCACACAACTTCCCCCTGCCCTGAATGTGCTCACAGTTCTGGAATTTATTGCGTGGCACTTGATTACGTTAGGCCCTTAGTTGTTCATCGTGTAGAGAACGAAAATTGCTTTGTTGATTCATTGTGCTACTCGCATTATTTGCCAACGGATGAATATTTGTAGTACTGTTAACGCATTTGGAACTGTCCACACAAACAATGCAACCAAAAGCGGTTTTTTTGAAGAAGAAAAAAAAGGTGTTTTGATCAGTACGATAACTATTGTTGGTTTCGAACTGATTTTGCTCAAACCCATATTTTGAAGTCCCGCGATGATCTGCAGAGTGAGTATCAAATTGGACCTTGGCTGATTCTCAACACTTATAATAGAGTTATATCAGTCGCAAATCATGTTGGTTTCAGCTTTGCTATCCTGCAAGAGCCAGGGCAGTCACTCAGCATCCACTGAACCCCGATCTGTGTAGATACGGCAGGTTTTTGATCTTTTGCCAGTCTCCTTGGTGAAGAGATGTGGCCCACGTTAATCTGCACGGAGGTATAACCCTAGGGCATTGATACAATCAGGGAGGAATTCTTAATCCGGTTTCCCGCCTGATCTATTTACTTGGTTGACAAGCGTTATAGGGAAAATCAACTGTGGCCACGCTTTTTTATTTTTTATTTTTTGTCATAACCTTCTTCACAAACTGGTTAAAATGGTTATAAGCTTGCTTAGTTGCAGTGAAAGATGGAAGATTTGGTTGCTCTTCCAACAACCGCAGCTCACTATCGTGGGGACTATAGAGGATGAGCAGATGGTTTTTGTTCCTTCACTGGAGGCACGAAACGTGCAGGATGGAGAGTCCTTGAGAGAAAAGAAGTGGAGCCAGGCATTAAAGTCGCCATGATAGGAAAAACCTCATAGGTTTCACGTACCTTAGACTAGGATTCTCATCTCGCTTGCCATTTATCTAATGCCCAAGAGTTAGGGAGGTCTTGGCGTAGGAAGCTCCCTTTTCCCTCTGCGTTTGTTCCCCATGTACTCAACACCCAACTTTCCAGTAGTCACTTGGAGTACTTTTGTGAATGCTGTCTTGTAAGCCTTGGTGATACACTGGAGCACAGTTCTCTGGGATGGGGCCAATACTCTCCTTTGATTGACTCAGTTTGCTAACCCAGACAACGGGGCAGTAGCCAATCACGCCTAAGTATATGGCCTATATTGACTCCCAAGTACTTGACTTGCTTCTGAAAAAGGAGCCTGTGGTAGCTTTCCCCTTTAAGAGGATGATCTTTTTTACTTTCCTTGGCTCTACAAGGTAGAAAGGAAAGTTATGTAATCGGCTGACAAAAAAATTTTCTCTTCAGATCTTTACGTTTCAGAAAAATGAGTCCGAAAAACACTATTTGGGAAAATGGTCTGTGTGTGTGTGTATGTGTGTCTGTGAACGATTTTTAGAGAGAACCATCGTGCCGAATCCACTCAAACTTGATATCTCGCCCGCAGGTTACCATGAAACGCCAAAATAAGGGTGTGAACCAAATCCATCGAAAGTTAACTATAGTTATCATAGTGATCAAAACACCAAATATTTTTTTTCTCAAAAAAGGCTCTAGCTATTTTGATTAAATTTTTTATATTGATAGCTCTCAATGAGACAATTATACCATGAAATTCCCATTAGTGGGAAAATGACGAGAGCAGCACAATAAATGATCAACATTTTCGACGAAATCGATTTTAGCGCGGTTTTTAGAGAAAACAACCGTACCAAATCAGATGAAACTTGATGTCTAGCCTACAGGTTACCATGGGACGCAAAAATAAGGGTATGGGCAAAATCCACCGAAATTTAACTATAGTTATCATAGTGATCAAAACACCAAATTTTTTTTCTCAAAAACGGCTCTAACGATTTTGATTAAATTTTTTATGTAGACAGCTCTTGATAAGATAATTATACCATAAAATTTGTGGGTAAATGACGAGAGCAGCACAATAAATTATCAACATTTTCGACGAAAAGCGTTTTTGCCGCGGTGTTTTCCTTTTAAACCCCGCTGGCATGTTACGAGAATGTTTAAAAAAAGTCGTGTTGTAGTACAATCCAATACCTATAGGGTGAGTGTTTAAAAACGCTCATGAGATACATGGGGGTTACTCCAGAAATTACTGAATTTCAGCTACCGCCATTTCGCTTAATACCAGTTCTTACAGTTATTACGCAATAACTCTGCAAAAGTAATTACTATCCTTCTTCAAAAAATTTGTGTTTACAGTTATTTTTACAGTTATTTATTATCTGTATACCAATTGCTCAACAATGGTCCTGCAATGAGTACGAGCAGCACAATAAATTCCGGAACTGTAAGCGCTACCACTTCCTGCTGCCGTAAAGCGTTGTTTGACCAAGTTCAAATTAACTGAGTGATAAATGAATTGATTAAATAGAATTAGCCATTTACAAAGTCAATTGTTGCAGAGCTAAGGAAAGTTGTGTGTTGCAACGCACCAGATATTTTTGTAGTTTTTTCCTCAGCCACTTACACTCGGATCACAAGCACTCACACAGATTGCTATCTCTAATAGTGTTTTTCCTACTGTGAAGAAAACCGAAAACTTCTTTTCAGCTAATTACAAAACTTTCCTGCTCTTTCCTTAAAGCTATGGACAGTAAAAAGAACAGAACAAGATGCTGAAATCTGTGATTCTCCTTGATTTTTTATTTGGTGTTGCCGAAAATTTCATTTGTCGGCTCACATTCCCGTCATTTACGTTGATAAAACGGCTCCTACGCAGTGCCGCACACATAACCAACAATTCCGAAGCAAACGTGTTAATCGCGCGTTTACACGCTATTTCCTCATTTCTAATTCGCACACAAGTATCAACTGTACGGATGTCTTACGAAAATGATGTCGAGGTACGTCAAACCCAACCGGTTCAAACTTTCATTCACACTTCTTTGAACGCGCTCTTTGGAATAGTCAATCGTCGCCCAGTCCGTTCCATATCTGCCAACTTTGCTGGAAATGTAGAAGGATTGTCTCGGTATGCCTTTGGCTTTGAGAGCCTGTAACAGAAGGAGCGGTTTGTCTAATCAAACAGCTTTATGTACCTACGTCAAGTTTCATTCGCGTTACTCACCTTTCCAATCACAATTTCGGATCTTCCCGCGCCGTACAAGGGGGCTGTGTCAATGTAATTCATTCCTTGTTTCAAGCCGTACTCAAGAATATTCCCTGCTTCATTGTCGTCGAACTCACTAAAAAAAATGTGATTGAGCCAAACTTTCTTGTTTTATTAAAATATAAATCTAGCATTCCGTAAGCGTAAATGTTAGTAAATTAAGTGAATTGCGGGAGTTTTAAGAAAATAACGGCGCCAAAATTGAAGTCCAGATTTATTGGGCTCCCTTCGTCACTTTCTCATGGACGAGAATTTCACTATACGTTTGTGTTATTTGGAACTTTTTCACCCAAGATATTCAAACACTAATAATAATGCGTCTGCAAAAGCTCATTTCTCCTGTTTTGCAGGAACTATAACTCCTTCCACTCGTCCACACCAATATCGTCCCCTACTTTCCTCAGTCAGTCGTATGTCACCGTCGCAAACAATATCCGTCTCGTTAATCTGTTAACGAACAAATCCGAAGTTTTCCAGTGTCAAATAATGTTTGTTTTGCAATCCGACGACGGGAAACGAACAAGAATCTCCATCTAGGTATGTCGCAGTTTGCTTTGTATACGATTTGAGCTTTGCACATCATATTTAAACCATTTTTGTTATTCGGGAGCATCTTCCTATCACTCTAGCTATATGCAGCCTTAACTAACCCCATTAACCAGATCACTACAGTTAGTTTTGAACCAATTTTGCTCATGCCCTTTTTAGTAGTACGGGATGCCCTTCTTTTGACGTCTCGCGGTGATCTGCACGCTAAATATCAATTTTTGAGTCGATTTGATATAGACGTTTTATTTTAATCGCGTTCACAGACCATTTTCCCAAATGGCTAAATGAACTCTGAAGCATTTCAAATGTAGTGATTTGAAGATAACTACGCGTGCGAATTAGCGATTTTTGAGACGCGTGTCCAACAATTCAGGGAAAGGAGGGAAAAAACGCACATTCCTTTCTGCCTTTGGCTTGAAGCTCTAGTTTGGTTCGGTAAAAGGGGAATAAAGGAATTTAATAAATGCTCCGTACGCGTGTCAGAGAGAATAATGCCGACGTTTGAACCCACTGAGCAGCCAAGCTTTTCTTAATAGAATTTATTACCGAGTTGGAAGTATTTTTTGTCAGTATTCGGCTTTAAAAGGCGACGATTTCTTCCTGGGGAATATTCGCGTGGTATGTAAATAACGATTTGACGTGTGAAGATGCTATTACGAACCCATATAAAATAACTGGCCGTTTGTTTGGACTTAAAATCTTCAATTTGTTCGTAGGAATGTGTTTTAAAATATCACATTTCAGCGTGGGGACGTTAATACAAGTATTAAAGTTTACGTATCTGTTAGGTGAGTCCGTCTCCTCTGGCTGGTGTGTTGCTGGTGGCAAGCGCTTTCGATGTAAAGACATCATCGTCTGGCCGTTAAGTCAGTACTGGAGTCAGTCAGTTGGTCGTGGTCTTTATATATGAAAGGCAGGTAAAACGGGATGATGGTGGGTCGGGGAAGGGTTGGGGAGAGGAGGTCATGTACCTCAAGGGAAAACCCCTAAGGTGAATGGAACGTCTTGAATGATCTGTCAATTGTGGAATTTCCGTCTTTTTTCTGTAGGGTGGTCTGTAAATCCGTCAGTTGGTTGTTTTCGTTTGTGTAATGTTTTGAGTGGTGTGAATATGGTGTCGCATTTTGTGTTGATTTGTTCATTTATGATCTGTCCATTGAAGTTTTTTGTTTGTAAATTTCCATGTTTTCTAATATGTTCAGTTTTCGTCCTTTGTATTGTTTGTGTAGTAAGGTGGTACAGTCCTGTATTTTGGTAGGTTCATGTCCAGTTGTTTTGAGATGGTTAGCAAAGTTTGAATCGTCTTTGTTCCTATTAAGAGATTTAATGTGTTCTGAGTATCTGGTCCGTATTTTTCGTCCTGTCTGTCCTATGTATGCGTTTGTACAAGTACAAGTTATTTTATATACCCCACTTTGGTCGAGTGGGTCTGTCTTTTCAGTCTTTGTAGTTAGTTTGGTTCTAAGTGTGTTGTCCGTACGTAATGCGATTTGTATACCTTCCTTTCGGAGGATGTTAGTTATTCCGTATGTTTTTGGTCCTGTGTACGTGAATGTGCAGCGTCTTGTTAAGGTCTGTGTATTCTGTGTTTTTGAGTCGTGTGTTTTGGATTCGTATTGTCTTAATAATTTGTTTATTGTTTTTTGGAGTAACCGTTATTTTCTGCGATGGTATTGATAGTATCAAGTTCTTTTTTGTAATTTTGTGCGGGTAGTGGGACAGTTTTTAGTCTCCGTATCATGTGTCTAAATGCACTTAGTTTATGTTGTTGTGGGTGGTTTGATGTAAAGTGTATGGTCGTGTCGGTAGCAGTGGGTTTTCTGAAAATGTCGTATTGTAGTTCGTTGTCCAACCGTGTGATTTTCAGGTCCAAGTAATTAAGGGTTTTATTTTGTTCTTTGTCCATGTCATATTGGATGTTATGGTGGATATTGTTTAACGATGATGTCTTTACATCGAAAGCGCTTGCCACCAGCAACACACCAGCCAGAGGAGACGGACTCACCTAACAGATACGTAAACTTTAATAATTTGCCTTCTGGCGGACATAACCCTATTGCGTTAATACAAGTGTTTCAATGAGAGCCCCTTCAAACTTTTGCTTAGTCAGCTTTCCAATTTCCGCATCTCGTTCTGAAAAAACTCGACAAAAGGGCATCGCACAAGTTTCCTTAGCTCTACGTGAATTCACTGGTTTTCATAGCTTTTGCTACTAATTCAGAGTCCATTTGAACTTCGCAAAACATAACTTGGCGCTTACAGTTCCGGAATTGGATATTGCTTCCTACTGACAAGGCGAACGCTTTTGCTGAGACGCTTGAAACCAGATTCACCCCTCATAACATTGATTCGCCTTCCTTGGAGCAACAAGATGCTACTGCTTTCCCCTCACCTGCTATCTTCTCCTCTCCAAGCCAAATACACAACATAATAAACAAATTTTCGTCTCGCAATGGCCCACGTATACTTCTATCCCACCTTTCACGCGTATACACATTTGCTGTATTTGGTATTTCCCGCAGAAATGGAAGCACGCCACAGTTACCATGATTCCGAAACCACAAAAACCTGAAGATCAGCTAACATCTTACAGGCCTTCAGTCTTCTTTCCATCCTTGTTAAAACTTTTGAACGCCTTCTCCTCCCTAATTATATGACCTACACAAGCCATCTAATTCCTGACCAGCAGTTTTGGTTCCGCACTTCGCTTTCCTGCCCACTTCAGCTACAACGGATCACAAACTATATAAACAACTCAAATCATCAGCGACAGCCGTGCAGCTTTTTTTGGTGCGGAGCAAGCTTTTGATTGGCTTTGGCATGACGGCTTCCTTTTCAGACCATACCTTCCAAACAACTTGTACTCCCTCTTGAAAAGTTATCTAGAGGGGAAGACGTTTGAAGTTAACGTTCAAAATGAAAGATCCACAACACGGCGAATACTCGAAGGGGTTCCTCAGGGTTCAGTTCTGGGTCCATATTTGTACTCATTCCACTGTTGCATCAAACACTCGATTTTTGTGGGATGTACGCAGATGATATTGTTTATGCTGTTTCTGGGCCAGATGCTACTCCTGTGGCGAGACTCCTACAATCTAAAATAGAAATTCTTGGGCAGTGGTGTACAAAACGGAAAATTAAAATTAACCCGCTGAAATCATATGACATGACCTTCACCTATAAACGGCGTTACACACAACCACCCCTCATGTTTCTAGGCGACACCAGGCCAAATGTCCGATCAGTTCAGTATCTAGGAGTGATCCTATATAGACATCTGACATTCGAGGACCATATTTCTGTATTGCTCCATCGATTACGGTCCCATGTGTTCAACTTACAGTCTCTTCTGCACAATCCCACCATTTCCCTGAACAATAAAGTACTTATTTACACTTCTCTTGTCTGACCAATACGGACGTACGCCATCACGGTTTGGGGCATGTGTTCACCGTCATTATTCCGCCGTATTGAGCAACTGCAAAACGCAACCTTGCATAAACATATCATCCACACGCCTCCATTTGTTCGCAACCTGACCATCTATAATGACTTCTCACTGGAAGCCTCTACGGCCCATTTACATCTCATCATGTCCACCTTCACGACGCACAACCTCCACCACCCCAATCATCTGGTCCATGAAGGCTTCGCCAGACCATCGCATCAACGCCTGGTTCGTCCCCGCCATATTTTAAATATTGTAGGAACGTAGACCGGCTTCAATGTCAATGGTTACTGTACTGAACTAAGTGCGTAACTTTCAATTTTAGAAATTAACAGTGTGTTCCATCACGCCATTAAGGTATATTTATAAATAGTCTTAATAAAGTTACAAAAAAAATTTGTTGTGGTGCTCCTACTTGTGCCACGACCGTCATTGAGCAATCCGTAGGCAGAGAATTAGTGAGGCTGTAAACACGATTTTTTTAAAGATGGATAATATCCGTTGTTTCAGAATTTACGGGTAAAAAACTACTTCCGGAATTTTCGACGTTGCTTCTATACATCTTATGAGTATTATCGAACGCTCGTCGTATAGGTACTTGATTTGACTACAACGTCAATTTTTCTGAAGATCCTACGAACACTTGAGCGGAGTTTTTAAGGAAAAAACTGCGCTAAAATCGATTTACGTCGAAATACTGTGTTACTCTCGTAATTTTCCGATAAATCAGAATTTTATGGTGTTGTATCATTTGGAGCTTTCCATTAAGAGAAACTTAATCAAAATAGTTACGCCGTTTTTGAGAACAAAACTATTTAGTGTTTTGATGACTGTCATAACTATAGTTAGGTTGAGCGAATTTGGCTAGAGGTACCCTTACTTTGGCATCTCTGTGGGCTAGATATCAAGTTTGAGCTGATTTGGTTCGGCCAGTTTCTCTCAATCGCCTTCAAAGAGAGGCAATTTTCCCAAATAGTGTTTTTGCAGACTCAGTAGGCCATAAAACGTAAAAATCTGAAAAGAACTCCGCTTTTTACTTTCCGCTACCCGAAGGGAAGGAAAGTATAGTAATCGGCCCAAAAAAAAAATTTGAGTTTTCTTCAGATCTTTACGTTTCAGACCCTACTGAGTCTAAAAAACCTAATTTCGGCGCGTGGTCCGTGTGTGTGTATGTGTGTGTGTATGTGTGTGTCTGTAGTTCGATTTGCGGGAGAACGGCTGATCCGATTGAGCTGGTTCTTTTTTTGTTTTGTTCGTTATTTTTTTTAGACACCAAAATAAGGTTATGGACGATTTCGACCGAAGGGAAGGGGGGTGGGGGACAAAAATGTACCAAAAACTAGGGTTTTTCGCATTTTTCTCAAAAACGGCTATAACGATTTTGATTAAACTTTCAAATTATCTTCTCCTAATCAATACCTAACTTTTCTTCTTCATACATATCTCCATGAAAATACGGTGAACGGAGATATGGGCCCCTGCAGCAAAAATAGGGTTTTTACGCTTTTTGGCAAAACGGCTTCAGCGGTTTTCACCAAACTCACAGGATGTTTTCGAATAGTTAATACTTACATATTCTTCCCAATAAATGTTCCTGTGACGGTCCATTGAACTGAGATAAAAATCAAAATGTGTCGAAAATAACGTTTTTTCGAACATTTCCGTAAATTCCAGGGTAACTTTTTCACCAGATGTGATAAATTCTAATGGAGTGTCTTTAAGTCACCCATACCAACATTTCGTTCTCTATAATTATTTCTGTATATATATGTTGAACGGAGATATAAGCCAAGTTAACTCAGAAAAGGAGATTTGTCGAATATTAATTTATCGGTATTCCAAATTTCTCAAAAACGGCTCTAACGATTTCGATCAAACTTTCGGAGTACTCTCAGCTAACTAGTCCCTACATTTTGTTTTCCATAAATGTTCCTGTAAAAATGCGTTGAACGAAGATATAGCGCCCGCATATGTAGGTGGTGTTCGAAATTACGGGGGTGGCGGAAAGTTGTGTGTTGCTACGCACCAGATATTTTCCATCCAATTACATAACTTTCCTTCGTACCTCCTAGAGCCAAGGAAAGCAAAAAGAATTTGAACTCCCACCGTTTATCCCTCTACCGTCATACCTTATAACTATACCTTCATAGTTTATAATTTCCTTAGTGATAGGAAAGCCAGTTTAAGCAAACACTAAATCCCACACATTTTTTTCGTGTAGGCCTTGAAAATGGCAGTAAAATACTCAAAACGTTTGTCATAAAAGAGCATTATTTGTGACTGAACCTCGCAAATCAATCATAAAATATATATATGTACTGCAATTACGATTGACAAAAAGGACTTAAACCAATATTCAATAAGTTGAACAATCAATAGTATGGCTCTCACTCATAAAATCCACTGTACGCTCCTCCTCCAATCCCGAGTTTGGAAACCAACATGTCAGTGCCCCCTAGCTGGGAGTATTCCATCTTTTTGACGGCCGATAAGTCGTGAAAACCTTCTACGTATGTTTTTGGGAGAGCCATCTTGATTCACGAGAAATCTGAAATAAAATTAAATGTAGAAAGACGCGAGAAAATGTCAAAATGAAAATCAACGATAAATCGGACAATATTTCCAAACCTCCTCCTATTCTTCACTTTATAGTGCGATCTTTATTTGTCTTACATTCCCTTACTATGTCCCCAGACCGCGCATTTCTTAAGTTCGCAGCAAGTTCACATCCCCCCCCAACCAACCTATGGAGTGTGACGCCATTCCTAAGTTCTCGTCTCTATTTTTCTAGTGCTAACTATAATTACCGAGCTAAGAATTAGATGTTTTATTTTTTCGTCGGAATGTTTAATTTAATTTATTTGTTTGCTGACAAGATGTGACACATACATAGAAGAGAAGAAATATAGAAATATTCAGCCATTAATTGGCCTTTCACACAGGTTTTTACAGGTTAGAAAATATGCCATCGGGTTGAACAAATTCAGTTATGCGTGTACTATGGCAAATTTCGAAAATATTTTTTTAAAACACGGTTTTTGACACATTCTGGTTGTTTTCTCTGTTGAGAGGACTGTCAGGGGATCATGTACTGCAAGTAATACGCAGGTATTGGCTATTTTGACGCCCTGAGAGTTTGACGAAAATCGTTGTAGCATTTTTACCAAAACCATTTGATTCTAAGGTTAGCCCAATTTACACAAATGAACAACAAACGCTAGGTAATAAATCATTGAAATATATTTTGAACGTTCCATCAAAATCGTTAGAGCCATTTTAGAGACAAAAGCGAAAAAGCTTCATTTTTGCACCACCCCCCCCCCCCTCCACGACCATTCCGGTACCACAAAAAAACCAACTCAACCGGTTCAGCCGTTCTCCTGGAAATTTAACAACAGACAGGAGAATCCTCCTTGTTCCTCCGCAACATTTTACGAAAATCGCCGCTTCAACTTTTTTTTAAATTTCGTACCCTGACACCTCATGAATAAATCAACAGTAATCATCTACAGTTCTGGCGCGTGGGAGGTAAAATAACCAAACTTTCTTCATTCCTTGTTGGCAAATGTTGTCATTTAAATTTAATATATATCAATGAAGTTTAGTTAAATGAAATTACTCATTGACGATTGAGCTACAAAATATTATCCAATAGAAATCGCTACACAAAATAATAATATAAATTTTAAAATAATTTTTTCTTCGTATTTTCAACTTAATCATTACCTACAGAACCAATTCTTCCGATCAACCGTGAAAATGTCAATGCGCCCTTCTCTTCAATGTTAATTAAGAAAGTTAATGTATTAGTAGTGTTACATGACTGGGAACTACTAAGCATTTTTAAGCTCTGTGGTTATGTAACTATTTTTTCAAATAAGTTGTACATCGAAATTTGATACAGACGCAGTACAATAATAAGCGTGAATAACTGTTAATAATTTACAAATCGCGTTAATACTTATCACATATTACAAGACGGTATCGTTATTCTTATCTCACTCACCCGACCTCTGAGCGGAGAGAAGATATTGATAGCACTGAACTGAGAGGAAACTTCCAACGGATTAAGCGAGTCAGAGCCAGGCAGTCCCCTTAGTGGAACGATTGAGAGGAATCTTGTCCGTCCAATGAGAAATAGCCAACTCGCAATCTTCAATCAACACGCAACGATTACAAAAAATTTAAAGGGCTCTTTCTTTCCTCGACGAGAGAGGTAAACGTGTTTAGCTGAATGCATTTGTCGAGGAGTGACATTATCTCAAGAGGAAACGCTACTTGTCCATTTCATATATAAATATTTAAACTCTCATCAGATACAACGAACCGTAATCATCGAGTGAGTGGTTTTTCTCGCATAATTTGTCGTGACATAATCTCGTACACGGTATTATTTGACTGCTGCGAATCGTAGAAATCATTGGACGTTTCTAGAGCTCATTTGGAACCCTCTGAAGATGTGTTGGGACCAAATTTAATAATTATGGCAGCTTTTGTGAATAAGAAGAGTAATTGATGCACTGTCATTACCATTTCTGGATGACACATGACAAACTCTCAATATAGAATAACGAAAATAACTGCAGTATCAAGAGATGCGAATTTAAATGGTAGTTGAACAGATTTGTTATATTATTATTACTATTATATAAGTATAAGTGTCCAGCTTTGACGTTAACAATACATAAAGGTAAGCGCTCGTATGGATCTTAGGAGCTCCTTCGTCCAATTCATTCTGGAGTTTCAGAGCTACCAATCTCTACGCAGAAAAGTACCAACGCAGAAGTCATGTTTTACTAAGTTCATATGCACTGAGTGAAAAACATACTGGAGAAGCTGTTAAAGAGATAAACATATTTCCAATTCCTAGCACCGAATGTTTTGGCTAATTAATCCGTTCGAATGGTGATACACAAGATTTACCAGATGTCTCCCGAGAAAATGAACTTGAAATGAACAAATTGTTCAAATAGTCCTACTTATATGTTATGCCTAAAAGTAACACCAGATGGCGCACATAGAGTAAACAATTTGTACGAAACAGTTCAAATCAAACATAATGTGTTTCTTGAAATCCCAATCATCCGCAAGGAATACTTTGTAAAAGTCTCCTATAAGCTTTACCTCCGTTCTGCGTTGCTGGTTTCACACTCTCAGTTGACCAACAATACTCCGGCGAAGTCCATTTTCGGCTGATTTGTTATAGCCCACTGAATGTTAGCCCTCTTAAAGGGTAGTTATCAAACGTTATTACGAAATAGTGCGGTGGGTATTGTGACGACGATAGATGTAGAAACATAATTTGTTCGTAGTAAATATCGCTCATATTGACATTGATGTTGGTAGCACAATAAGCAACCTTCCCGATGGTGGTTTTATAACGGTTACCCAGCCCATTAATTAACTCATGAAATTTCAAACAACTCGAATCCTTGACTTACTTTTTTTCGCAGGGTTTTTCTTATAATTTCAAACAGTAAAGACGAAGTTTAGGTCTACGTGTGTTCAGTGTCATCCATAGTACGTGCCTTCTCCCAGTAAACGGGATCTCTCTTGTCTTATTCGAAGGAGATCGTTCCTAAATACCCCATATCTATCGAGGACTGTTAGTAGTAGTCTACCTCACTGTTTTTTCTCCCTATGCATTTTTGGATGGCTACGCTAATCCCCCTCAATCCAGTGGCCCACTGGCCTCTCTCAGAGCATACAAAGTCGTTCTTCTTCCTTTACCCTACCCCCCCCTCTTCCATTAACACATTAGGTCAGATTTTTATGATATGGGAATAAATACTTCTAGTTAGAAATACAGTCTTCGTTACAGCGCTGTGCGGCATCAACTTTTCACTGCCCTCAGGAGTTTCGACTCCTTCATTCGAATGAAATGACTTGTAGTTACTTATTTTGTAATACTTCTTGCAGATAAGACGACAGTAGCAGAATTTGGCGATGGAAGGTAAAAGGAGTGCGTCACAAATATTTCCAGACTATGGAGAAGCTAATTCTCATTCAGTAAGAAAACCACGCCTAGCTGAAATAAATAGAATGAAATAGGCTAAAGTAATAAAAAAGCTAATGGTACGTTTAATCATCGTTGAGTGGAAAGGGGGAGATCATTTCGATCCCTTAATGCACAACACTCAACGTGGATTGGTGCCTGGCCTTCAGAGGTCGCCTCCCGCCGGGGCTCTTTATGTGTTGGAACTCTCCACAGGCTCTCATGTTCACAAAAATGAAATCGCAGAACGCAGGCGAAGAAAAGCCCGTGGGGAACTGGACGTCAGCTAAGATATCGAGCCAGGGAGTACATCGGATACAATGTTGAACAGCACTAGTCATTATTTAATGCAATTCTGATCCTTTTAGACACCTGTTTGTAAAATGTTACAAATCAGAGTTGCAAATTATTGCATTGAGGAGTCAATACCATTAACCCATTACGTTTTCCATGCGCGTTTCCAGTTTTAAATTATGATAATATAACATCTAGATATCGCGCTGGGAAGCTATTTAAGTGAACTAGTTTAAGGAAGCCCCTCTAAGACTAAGAAGGACTGGGGGGGGGGGGGGGGTAGAGGTCCCTGCTACTTCAAAAAAAGTAAATTTTCTTATAAGAAACAAAAAATTAATGTTGGTCTAAAACCATTTTGGAGAAAATGTATTAATTTGTTCGTCGCAATCGCAGTAGCTGTTTTTTTTTAAACGAAAGTTCGCTTATATATGTTGGTATTTCAGGAATGGAAGAAAATATTCACTCATTTACCTACGACGCCAAAAGAATCAGCGTTTTTCATTAAACAACTCACGATCATGATTTTTTCAATAATCAGCTACACGAGAGGTGGGCGAACTATATAATTAACGTATTTTTGTTCTGTTACAAGAATTGAAGGCACAGTTATACTGCATAGCTTTTAGTCTCTTTTACATAACATTTAAATTACATTTTAACAAGTTTGATAGTTATACATAAGATGAAGCATTATTCAGTTCGAAGTCAACTTATCTATTGGGTGAGCACGCCTTCCCTATCACGTGTCGTGCTGTGAGCAAAGAGCTTTTATCTTGGGCCCACACTTGTTCGACTACTAAATAGCTCAGTACTACTTTTATTTTTTCGGTCTCGTAGGGTAGAATATCAATAGAAATGTATTAGTTGTGAGCTTTAAGCGTGAGATGAATTTATTTCATTGGAGTTCGTGATATTTTATTGCGATCTGCTGTGCAAACCAAATGTGCACTGCGCGAGAAAGAACCACTATAATTATTACGTGCACAAAGTAAAACGATTACGTTCAAGTTCACACAAAATTGGATAGAGAATAGAAGGTTTTCCTCCCTTTTGAATAACGTTATAAATGAACCACTGAGAAAACATAACTTAAATTTCATTCTGTGCGGGCTCAATGTTGACAAGAAGACTAACATCATCTAACACGAAGGGGGACTATTAGTACCTCTGAACTTCTGAAAAAAAGCAACCTCCTCAAGTGACGGTTCCAGTTATGAGGCTTTCTTCAGTTGCGCGTGCTTTCAGCGATTTTTAACACTCTCCAACTAACCAAATCGGGGTTTATTCCGTTTATATGGACTAGGTAGAAGGAAGCTCAATGTTCCACGTAAAAGCTAGTAGCGCTTAAAGTTCCGAGCGTTATCGAGTTGCTCCTCTTTTGAGAAAGTTCGTCTTCATTAATCTGGAAATACAGGTAAAACACCGTGAAACCACTACAATAGTTTGAATTCCTCCATTTAATGGGATGTTCCCGATTATTTTAATACCTTTGTTAAACCACCATTGCGTGGAAAAAGTTGCACTAAAATCGAGTTTCACTAAAATGTTTCGTAATTTATTGCGCTGATCTCATAATCTTCGATCTAAACAATTGAATCAAGATCGTTTTACCGGTTTTTGAGAAAAAAGAAGTGTGTTTTGATCCCTATGATAACTACAGCTAGTTTTCAAACGATTTTGCTCAACTCTTATTTTCGCGTCCCGTTTTGATTTGCAAGTTAAGCATCAAGCCTGAGCTGATTTGGCTCAGTCCTTTTCCCCCAATCACGGCACAGACACGCACTCGCCCACACAAATCAGAAGTATGGCCATGAGGTATGGGCCCGATTGGTAAAAAATTCCAATATTTTCATAAGTTCTATAAACTTGAACATTCTTTAATGACAATTGATATTTTCATATTTTTGGACCGTTACTTGAGTTACTTAACGCTGCAACGTGAGTAAGGCTGTAAGTTTAGTAAGACTGTTTTGGTTTGTTATTCATTCTGAATGTTTTCGGTCAGGAATAGAACTACCCTCAAAATCACACACTTAACGTTTCGAGGCATGAAGATTTCAAATCTGCGATGTCCGTCCACCGTCCGGTTTTTTCCTTAACGTGAATTAAAAAATGCGTTCTTTCACAAAAAATTCCATTTGGTACCTAGTTGTGCACTGGGCTGAAGTTAGCTACATATTTACAATTTGACCACTTGCCCTGAAGTCGCAGGATGGTCGCAGCGATTGACACAAAACATATTTAGAATCAGGAGAGTAATATCTACCTGGGTCTTTGTTCAGTTTATCAAAATTTGGCCTGGTTCGAAATTGGCCACCTATGACTTTGACCGTTTGCCCTGAAGTCAGGGATGGTCCAAAACATGAATATGAAACATATTTAGAATCAGGAAAGGATTATCAGGATGGAGGTTTTCAGATTTTCGATATTTGACCTATATCAAAATTGGCCACCTAATATAACATTTGACCGTTTGCCCTGAAGTCATGGACGGTCCAAGACGTGAATATGAAACATATTCAGAATCCGGACAGCAATATCTAGATGGGTGTTTTTCAGTTTTGCGTCAAAGTCTGCTAATTAACAGAACTCGCGGTACAATATAGTGAAAGTAATCGTTTCAGCGTCTCACACCAATCACCCCACCCGTCAATTCGACGCGTCACGTCGTACCATTTCCCTACAGGAGCGTCGTTCCGTAGTAGTTAGGTCGTGCTTGGTATGGGTTAGTGGTATTCATCAATGTTGTGTCGAATGGGATGGTTCTCAGAGGTGTGAGACTAGGCTAAGCTGTTCAAGAGAATAATAAAGCGTTGTGTATTAATTTGCGGCGTTTTCAAACGGGGTTTTATGGACACAGAAGACTCTGAAACTTGAAGATCTGAAGAAAACTCAATAATTTGCCGCCATACCAACGCTGTGTGATGCGAAGGAGGTCGTTGGGACCATTCAGCGGGAAGCCATTCTACTCCTGAAAAAGTCATTCCCTGACGGTAGCAGTTCCACGCATGACTGTGGACAGTTTTCCCTGGAGCAAGAATGTCGTTGGATTTCGAGTCATGCAGTTGGTTTGGGCGATCAATACCTATTACAAATGCGTAAATTGGTAAATTGAAATTCATGGCTCAAAGATGATCTCTTCGCAGTGCACACTATACACGCCAGGGGAGACAGTCACTCCCAACTATTTGGCTTTGAGCAAACTCCCCTTGGTGGACCTAGCACAACGTTTGCTGGGCTTCTTTTCACCTGATATATGTTTAAGGATCGTAGACTCTTTCAGTAACCCATTTGTTGATCGTCCATGTGATAACTCGTTTACCATTCAAGGTTTTTATTCGTTGAAGGTATATTTCCTCCTACCGCGTATTCAGACAAGCCCTACAAAGGAAACACGATCAAAGTCCTCAATGGAAGAAGAGAGTGCCACAACGCATTTTTAGTAACTAAATGGCTAAAAAGTGCCTTCCCCGCGCTCGAAATGGGATATGTAAGTGAATTTAATACTGTCAAGTGGGGATACTAAGGCAAGTTGCTGCAATTCAGCACATCTTATCTTAGCTTTAATTTGAATTTATATAAAAGCAAAATAAGACAGAGCAACACAAAGAACAGGCGCCTAAAAGTTTTTTTTTTGGAAATTTTGGAATTTTTAATCGGAGTTGTCCAACCGCAGGGAAGGGTTTTAGGCTGTGAAAGAGGAAGTTCCCCACAGCCTTGCCACTAGAGTTGTAAAAGATTGCCCATAAGCAAGATTCATGAGCACGAGTCGATAAGAATAAGGTAACTAGCCTATTAAAATTGTAAGGAGCAGTAGGATGAAGGTTTTTGAAGAGCTGAATTGAATGTCGCAAGCTAAAATAATTTATTCAATCAGCTAAAGCCCAAATTCTGAATGTTGTGCCCGCCATCTCGGCAATCCGATCGGACGAAGCCCATGGCTGTTATGGACAAAAAATGATTAACAAAATTAACGAAACGCAGTATAATCGCAAATACGCCGTGTTTCGTATCGTTTTCAAGGTATTTTTACATCCTAGATCGAATGGAATGAGTATCAGACGTGTACAACTACGTATAGTGAAATTACAGAAATTATAGTGAATTATAGTTTACTAATTGAAGGAACTCGTGGGAACTACAGTAGAAGTCAACGTTTCGTCGTTAGTACTCCCTCCCACCCGTCTCATCAAAACCATCCGTTACCTCGACTTGCAACGTCGTGCCAATTGCCTACAGGCGCTTATGGGTGCCGGGGGGATATTTAGTTTTCATAGTTCCATTGTAGTCAGGTCATGTTTCGTATAGTTTACTAGTATTTTTCGATACTGAATCGAATTGGAAGGGTCTCAGAGCAGTAATACTAGGTCAAGCTGTTCATGAGAATAATAAACCGTTGTGTAATAATTTGCAGAGTTATTTGTTGTCATTATCTTCTTCTCAAATAGTGCGAAACGATTATAAGCCTGCTTAGTAGCAGTCGAAGTTGGAAGGTGTGGCTGCTCTTCTGTCAACTGTCGCTCGATATGCTAAAGAAGGCTGAGCTGACGATCTTGTTAATTTATTCCTGCGTTGCAGGAACTAAAGTGGAGCAGTGTACCGCCCGAGGAACGACGCTAGCAGTCTAGTAGCACCACAATCGTAGTCTAGTGGTTAAAGACGATGGTTCATAATCCCGATGAAAGTCAGGCAATAATGGATCAGAGCTCCTTGTGATCGCGGTAATTTTTGCCTGAGTCAGCAGATCCCCAAACATCTCCAAACCCCCCTCGTAACAGCAGGACGTAGCATGGAGAGTCTTTGAGAGAAAAAAAATGGAGCCCTGCATTCAAGTTGCCATGTACTGCAAAGAACTGGCTCGTCCTGTGGTCTGGCAAGTTGAGATAAAACTCATAGGCGTCGTGTTCATCTGACGAGAATTCCCATCTCGCGTTTATCCCAATTATCTAATGCCCATTCATCTAGGGTAGCAACTTTTTGTTAAGTAGAGAGGTCTATAGAAAGTTCAGTCATTCTTAACATATTGCTTTCTATCTTATCGTGCCCAGGAGGCTCATTGGGTTTTACTCCTGGGAAGGCCCTGCCATGGCTACCTGTTGTCCACAATCAGATGTCAGACTTCGGAGGATTCGAGATCAGCTCCCTTGCTGCCCTCTGGGCATCTGCCTTGCTGAAATTGTTGCGTCACTGTGGAATGCCTATGAAAGGGGGTGTCTGGCGGACCTTCGATGCAACAGGACCAGCCTGGCTCATTATGCTAATACCTGCTCTACATTCCCTTTTCCTTTGGAGGACTTGTAAGCTTGCCTCAGAGGTTCTGACAGGCGTCAATTAATAAGCTAAAACAGAACCTTTCACAGCGGCTCTCTCCAACTCTCCTCTTATTTCCCAAAACGCTTCACTTGGTCGTACAAAAAAACGTAATAAAACTCGACAGAAAGAAAGAAAATAAATTTTTACTGGTTAGTAGTAGCAGTCAAAGTTGGAAGGTGTGCTGCTCTTCTGTCAACTGTCGCTCAATATGCTAAAGAAGGCTAAGTGGACGATCTTGTTAATTTATTCCTGCGTTGTAGGAACTGAAGTGGAGCAGTGTACCGCCCAAGGAACGACGCTAGTAGTCTAGTAGCACCGCAATCATAGTCTAGTGGTTAAAGGTGATGGTTAATCGTCCCGATAAAAGTCAGGCAATAATGGATCAGAGCTCCTCGCGAATTTTTGCCTGAGTCAGCAGATCCCCAAACATCTCCAACCCCCCCTCGTAATAGCAGCATGTAGCATGGAGAGTCTTTGAGAGAAAAGAAATGGAGCCACGCATTCAAGTTGCCAGTACTGTAAGGAACTGGCTCGTCCTGTGGTCTGGTTGAACCTACTTTCTCCCAAGAGGTTCATGGATGTTGAGATAAAACTCATAGGCGTGACGTGACGTCCCTCTGACGAGAATTCCCATCTCGCATTCATCCCATTTATCTAATGCCCATTCATCAAGCGCAGCAACTTTTTGTTAAGTAGAGAGGTCTATACAAAGTTCAGTCATTCTTAACATATTGTTTTCTACCTTATCTGGCCCAGGAGACTCGTTGGGATTTAAGGCTGCAAAGGCCCTGCCGTGGTTGCCTGTTGTTCACGATCAGATGTCAGACTTCGGAGGATCCAAGATCAGCTCCCTTGCTGCCCTCTGGGCATCTGTATCTACAGCTGTTGCGTCACTGTGGAATGCCTATGAAAGGGGATGTCTGGCGGACCTTCGGTGCAACAGGCCCAGCCTGACTCATTATGCATCGCAGCTAATACCTGCTCTACATTCCCTTTTCCTTTGGAGGACTTGTAAGCTTGCCTCAGAGGTTCTGACAGGCGTCAATTAATAAGCTAAAACAGAACATTTCACAGCGGCTCTCTCCAACTTTCCTCTTATTTCCCAAAACGCCAATAAATTTTTACTGGTTCACAGATGAAGGAATTGGTCTTCGACGTTGAGAATGCGGAGGGTAAAATAATTGAAAGCTACGCGGTGCTTTACAAGTACAAGGAACGCATGACATCATTTGACTTCGACGATGATAACATGAAGTATGGATTTCAAATTGCACTGTGCTCTGAGAAATGCAGTACATGACGGTTAACGTGGCCTCCAATTACCGATTACTGTCGCTTTTTCCGCAGACTGAAGGACTTTGATGAATTCTCGTTCCAACTTGAAATATCGACAATAATTTCTGAGATAGTGAAGCACATGAAGGGATTAGCCCCGCTGCCAGAAATATTCAAAATTCACCTCAACATTGTGTACTATGATGAAAGTAAGAAAACCAATATTAAAATACGAGTACGTGGTGCGACGCATCACACAACATTCTTCAAACGCCCGTTCAATAATCGATTTGGGTAGCACTAGCAACTAATCTAACTTATTTTATTGGCTCTGCGAAATAGAAAGGTAAGTTATGTAATTGGCAGAAGAAAAAGTTTCTCTCCAGATCGTAAGGTTTCAAGACCTGAGTCCGAAAAACACTATTTGGTTTAATGTTCTGTGTGTGTCGACCTAAAGGAGTGCAGTCATATCATGGGTAAGACCTGTAGAGGGGGGGGGGGCTTGCCATTGGGTTCTCGACCCTCATTATTGCCCTTCGCCTAACATGACTGACAGAAATACCTAGCCTGAATGAGGCAAGCAGGTTGGTGGTACACAGTCTTCTGAGGGCTGCGACAGTGGTGAGGGGGCGGCACTACTCGCTTGTCTCTGGAAAAGGACTGGGGCCTGACATCGTCATTGGTCACGACCATTCTGAGTGTTCCTCGATGTTCAGGTAGTATCTGGCAGCTGGGATCTTGCGCTAACAAGGCAAACCAAGAGGCCCGATTATTACAGGATGGATCTTCATATGGCGGCGTCATGAGCTCGTGACGTTGCAGCTTTGACGGTGTCTTGGTGTGGCATATAGTGCAAGGAAAGTGCTGAGGAGTGTGTCAGCAGGTATTCTCCAATGTATCACCCCCATGTTGCTCGGGTCGTATCTGAACTGCTGGTCGTTCTATCGGGGAACACCCTCTTATCCTTATTTCCTACCCACACCCAATATTTCTATCCCTAGAGCCCTCCCTATTTACTTATTATTGTTTATTTAGGTTCCTTTTTGGGCACCTCAGTCCCATTCATAGTGAGCTTCGTCTGAGAGTGCGATTGAGGAAAAACGGCTGAACCAAATCAGCTCAAACGCGATATCTAGCCCGCAGGATATCATGGGCTGCAAAAATGAGGGTATGAGGGAAAACCGCCGAAAACTAACTATAGTTATTATAGCGACCAAAACACTATTTTTTTCTCAAAAACTGCTATGGCGAGTTTAATCAAGTTGTTTGTTTGAATAGTTTCAAGTAACGCAACAATACCGTTAAATTCCTATCCGTGGGAAAATGATAAGAGAAGCACAATAAACTACCAAACATTTCGACCCAAATCGATTTTAGCGCAGTGTCTTCCACTCCGCTAATATAAATTGAAAATGTAGTCCAATCAAGACCATAGTTCATCTCACATTCACGAGATACATAGGAGCTACTCCGGAAATTCCAGAATTACAACCCCCACCGTTTCACTTACAGTTTTCTCTGTGTACTGATGGCTCAGTAATGATCGTGGTTCATGTAGAAGCACCGCAATAAATTCCGGAATCAAAAGCACTGTCAAATTCTACCACCGTGAAGTTATATTAAACCAAGTTCAAATGGGCTGAGTGAAAAATGAATTGAATTAGTAGTAAAAGCAATGAAAACCAGGGAATTAACGCAGAGCTAAGGAACATTGTGTGATGCGTCGGACCTGAAGTTTTTTTTTGCTCGGTTTATGTGAATGAACTAGATTTCTATATAGAAATGAATTTGTTGAGTTGTTTATTGAGTTGCTTCTACTTGCTCGATTTATTGAATTGCTTCTACGTGGACCACGGCCATTAATGAATGACCAAAGCCATTCAAAGAGGCGACTGTGGAAGCCCTTTTAATAGAAATGTTCGATAATTTATTGCGGTGAACTCATTATTTCCCTAGAAATGAGAATTTTATGTTATGTTGAACTGGCCAAACAAACGATGTCAAAATCGTTAGTTGCTTTTTGAAAATCGATTAGGTTCACCGTTTTCTCTCAATCGCGTTCAGACACACCTCACACACTATTTTCCCAAATAGTGTTACTCGCGCTCAGAATTTCTTGAAATGTAAAGATCTGAAGAAAAATGTATTTGTTGCCCGATTACCAGGGACTCGAAAAAGTGAAAACAGCCCGACCTAAATATTGTTCCCCTGATTTCAAAAGACTTATTTTGTAGGTTTTATTATGAATATGTCCAGATGTTACGAGTCACCAACCATCTTCCTTCTTGTGGAAAGGAGACTACCGGGGACTCGCTGAGCAGTGTGAGCCATCGTGAACTGTGTTTGTCAGGCAGAGTCTGGTGGGCCAGAGGTCGCACGTCGAACTTGGTAGTTTCAGCTCAATTAATTGGGGTTGGACCGATTTCCGAGACTTCCTTCCCGCTAAATCGGTGTGCACTATTGAACTGTCAAGTCCCCCTGCTCCCTTCGAAGCTGATTTATTAGTTTGATTCCGTTCATAGGAACACCGCCAACTTTCAGTCCGCAATTGTTCGAAGACATCGATATGGAGATTTACATGAAAACCAGAAAAGACTCGCCCCTCTTGGGCTCATTGACTACGCCTTTTCACAACTTGGCTGTTAAAATTGCGTCCGATCTCTTAAATGGAAAAGTGAGAAACTGTATTTCCCCTTCAAAATGATGCATGCCTGATGAGCCATTTCCGTTGTTGCTTGAAGAGCTTGTTTCAGTTTTCAGGGGAAACCCCCACAAATATCGCACAATCGAATCCGACGAAGAAGAGGCAACAGGATCATGCTGAAAATGTGAACCCGGTAAATTAAACACTAACGTTCAATATATATGTGATGTCCCCCTCATCGTCACATAACTGTCCTTCTCTATCAGACTCCATAGGATAAACGATTGACAAACAAATAAATGAGGTTTAGTGACACCCTTTGTTTATAAAAAAATAAAAAATAAAAAAAACTTGACACACTCGAAAAAGCGTACTCCCCCTCGACGGTCCACAATGTATCAGAATCAATTTGAAACAAAACAAATCGGTAAGTTCTCAAGAGACCCTTCGGGTAATAATTACAATGGTTGACTGACTCGTCAGACTGAGGTAAGTAGTTCTACTTGGTCTTAGTTCGGATTTGTGCCGTGAGGGGAGGAATGAGCAGCTAGTGATGACACAATGTGTTATTCGAGTGATAAATCGATAACTTGATTCAAACATAATGATTTGTGATTTGTAATGAATTGATAATAACAAAATGTAATGATTGGCGATGGTATAAAATCGGTAGGTCAGTAGATATGTAAAAGGATTCCTCATTTCATCACATATAATTATCTCGAAATTTCACGACTACGTGTTTTATTTCGTTTCAAACAGAAGCCTGAAGAAAACATTGAGCACCCTGAGGCCGAGGTCAATATGATCGAAGACAAGTTCTCGTCACTGCAGTTCTTACCGCCTGACAAGTAAGAGAACCGCTTGTGGATGCTCGTAGTATAAACCGAGCGTATGGAGCCAACATAAGTTACACGTATTTCGAAATACATACCGATTCCTTTGGGATACACGAAAGTTAAAGGAATTATAAATTGTAAAAGTCGCCTACATGAGCAAATGTTCATGAATCATCCTCAGAACGTGGCCATTTTGAATGATGAATTTTTTTTTTTTTACCCCTTACCTGAATAACATTAACAAAAACTCGATTTTTCCAGTTTTATCGCAAATACGCCGCGTTTGGTAACGTTTTCAAGGTATTTTTAAACGCTGGGTCGAGCTTGTAATGGTGACT
The DNA here is from genome assembly GCA_020466155.1 of Pachypeltis micranthus. Lineage (NCBI taxonomy): Eukaryota > Metazoa > Arthropoda > Insecta > Hemiptera > Miridae > Pachypeltis > Pachypeltis micranthus. The sequence goes on from CM035772.1 coordinate 11,789,302, forward strand.
CTGAGAGATACAGGACTGTGAAATCACAGCAAGTACAGTGAGCTGACTTCTGCTACATAAAGGAACTCGTGTGACATTGTAGTGAAAGTTACATTTTCTTAAAGTTAACGAACTTGCTTGGTGGGTCCGTCTTCTCTGGCTGGTAGAATGCGGTGGGCCAGCGCATTCGATCTAAAGACTGTTGGGCGCACGAGAGGTGGAGTTGAACAATGGAATAAAAAATGTGTCTGTGTGATCACTACGAGAACAAAGACTTTCGCGAAAATTCGTAGGTGAGTGAGTTTGAGAGGAGCTGTCTGTTGTGAAGAGGAATCTGAGAAAGAGGAGTGGGAGAGGAAAGGGAAATCCGTTGTCGTTGGAAATAACCGCGGAGGTGGAATTTTCACAGGTAAAAAGGGGTGATTGGGGAAACTGTGACTTTGCCGTTAGGGCAGGTGCAGGCATTCTGAGGTCAAAACCCCAGACTGATTCGGCTTGTGTCAGACAAAGACGTAATCTTCTGGCTGTCACCTAATCAGAGCATTAGTCGTGGCCTTCATATACAAAGAGAAATGTCACTCATTTCCAGGAAAACCCGTTGAAAGTGAAAGAAAAGGAGTGTGGGAGCAGTTTTGTTTTGCTTTAATTAATCCCGAGTCTTTTATGAACTGCGTGGTCTGTAAATCCGTCATTTTGTGTTGATTTGATCGTTTATGATCTGTCCACTAAAGTGTTTTTGTTTACAAATATCCATATTTCCTAGTATGTTTAGTTTTCGTTCTTCGTATTGTTTATGCAGTAAGATAGTGCTGTATTTTGGTAGGTCTGTGTCCAGTTGCCTTAAGGTGGTTGGCAAAATTTGAGTCGTCTTTGTTGTTCTGCATATTTTGTCCATATATTTCGTCCTGTTGGTCCTATGGACACGTTATGGCAAGTACAAGTTATTTTGTAATTATCACTTCGGTAGAGTGGGTCTATTTTGGTTTATTATTCATTCTGAATAATAACCCTATGTTTTCGGTCACGAAAAATTTTTTACAACCCCCCCTCAAAATTTGATACTTTACGTTTCAAGACATGGAGATTCCAAATTTGCAATGTCCGTCCGCCGTCCCCCGTCCCCCGTCCGGGCCGTTTTGTGCCTTTAACGTGGTCTAAAAAATTCGTTCTTTCGCCCAAAAATCCGATTTGGTATCTAGTTGTGCCCGCCATCTCGGCAATCCGATCGGACGAAGCCCGTGGTTGTAATGGGCAAAAAACGGTTAAAAAAATTAACGAAACGCAGTACAACGCGGGAGTTACAAGCGTTTCGTGAATTCCCTCCGCCCCGCCCGTCTCTTTAAAAAACCAACCGCTCTCGAGGCGAGCGCCTCCCGCTCGCTTCCCTCCCAACACTCAACTCCCCCCGGGTTCGCTTCGAGCACCCCCGTTCCAATTTCCCCGACGTTTTGGTTTTAATACGATTCAATTTTTTTAGATTCTTTCGTTTCATTCTCATTTTGGTTTTTTTCATAGATTTTTGGTTAAATTTTGATGTTAGTATTTAGCGTGCATGTTTTCATATTAAAATTCAGTTTTTTCTAGATACTTTCGTTTTTTTTGTTCATTTTAATATTACGATTCAGTTCTTTCGACCTTTTTTGGGTTTCATTATGATATTTTTCGATGCTGAATCGAACAGGATGGATCTCGGAGCATTAATGCTAGGTCAAGCTGATTATCCGAATAATAAACCGTTGTGTAATAATTTGCAGGGTTTTTTCAGTCTTAATAGGTAGTCTAGTTCTTAGTGTGTTGTACACAGTGCAATCTGCATACCTTGCATTGCATTTTCTCCCCAGACTGCGCTCATTTCCTCTCTCAGCCTCCCAATCTCACTCCAACCACCCACTCAGTTTGACTTGTCACGTCGTGTCAATTGGCTAGCTTCTCATGAAAACGCCAGTTTTCGTTGTCCACGTGTCAGGTCATGTTTCGTATCGTTTACCAGTGGTTTTACTTTTTTCAGAGCTTTACGGTTGAGGCCTACTGAGTCCGAAAAACCTCATTTGGGCGCGTGGTCCGTGTATGGGCATTTATGTGTGTAGTTCGATTTGCGGGAGAGCGCCTGAACCGATTGAGCTGGATTTCCCCCATCGATGGGAATGTGGGGGGGGGGGGGGATTGTACAAAAATAAGGGTTTTTGCATTCTTGAAAACGGCTAGAAGTATCTTCCACTAGTTGATACCTAACTTTTCTCCTCCATACATAACTCCATGTAAATGCGGTAAACGGAGAGGCTAAACGGTAGGCCTAAAAAGCAAAAATGGTTTTTTACGCTTTTTGGCAAAACGGCTTCAAAGATTTTCCTCAAACTCACAGAATGATTTTAAATAATTAATACCTACTTGTTCTCAATAAATGCTCCTCTGTCAGCCCATTGAACAGAGATAAAAATGAAAATGTGTCGAAAATAGTGTTTTTTTTAGCATTTTTGTAATTCCCCGAGTAACTACGTCACTGGATTTGATCAATCTTCTAGCAACCTATGTTCACATTTTGTTCCCCGCAACTATCTCTGTATATATCTGTTGAACGAAGATATAAGCCATGAGAGCTCGGAAAATGAGATTTTTCTTATATTAATTTACCGGTTTTCCAATTTTCTCGAAAACGGCTTTAACGATTTCGATAAAACTTACTAATTGCTCTCTACTGACTAGTACCAACATTTCGTTCACAGTAAATGTTCCTGTAGAACTAACATATAGCGCCCGTATATACGGTAGGTCGTCCAATTTACGGGTGTGGCGGAAAGTTGTGTTACTACGCACCTTGCGTTATATTTTGAATATTGTTAGACGTTAGATTGAATAGGCTACGTCTCAATCTGTGTGCAAGAGAATAATAACACGTTTTGTAATAATTGGCAGCAGTTAAAAAAAAGTGTGTACCGTGACGTTAAATGCCACCGGAGTGGGAGTGGTACACGCACAAAATCAAACATACCAATTTCTCACAAGTTAAACACTCGGGGTTTCGTGTGGCTCTTTCCGTGCTGTACGAGCTTCAAAATCTGTCTTACACTGTGTTGTCGCGTGTTGAAGAAATACACGACAATTTTGTAAATGTATCCATTTTTACATCAGTTTTTCTCCCAACGTTCTTTTCCTCTAGTTTTACTCGATTCCGCTATGATTTTCACTCATTGTTCGGCATTTTTACTCAACTTCCCAACAACTTTCATTCCTCGACGTACTTCTATCAATTTTCGACAAGGTTCTCGCAATATCCACAGATTCTTGTTTGGTTTTCCAACACATTTTCACAGTTTTCCGATACTTTATGACGTTTACTTAATTCCCCGAAGTGCTTGCAGAATTTCTCTCCGAGTTTTTTTCGATTTCCCTATCGTCTTGCCTCAATATCTACTACTTCAACTCCTTTTTGAACCCGAATTTACGTACCAAAAATTAATTTAGCTATTAACGTTAATTAGAGTGAATGAGTTATTTAATGTGTTCTTATTTCAAGTCGCAAGAAAGGTGCAGCAAAAAGAAGCTCGTGTGATTCTAGAAGAGAGATGATGGTTGCGGCTCCGTGCGTTCCTAATTTCCTTCTCCAGTTGGAGAAAGGAGACATGAGAGGGGTGTCAAAAGCTGACGCTGGTAATAAACTAAGCTGATTATTTTTAATATGATATCAATGAATTGTTTACTAATTTGCTATTAATGCGTCCATGTGGGCGCATGTAGTTTCAAAATGTTCATCGTGATCTTTCACTTGTAAACCCTGTTCTTAGTAATCGGTATCAGCAATCAGCAGCGCCTCTTAGTACGTGTATTGGGGATCATCTGTGACGACTGGTGCAACGTTCGCGTCATATATCTCACTACTCGTCATTAACCATAAAGCTACGCCCACGCTTAGGCGACTGCATTCATCATAGTGTGAACGCAGCTTTACATCCTAGGTTCGGCACACCGTCAAACTGTCGCTGTTAGGCCAATGCGCCCAGAATTCCCTTGTCCCCACACAAGTCAATAGAAGTGCTAATAAAAATATCAGGCGACTGAAAAAGAATAGGAACTTACGTGAATAATGAACGCCACTCAAGGTGGAACTAATGCCTTGATGAACTAAATTTTGCCCTCAATGACTTCTTTGTCTATGAGTGGCTCAACCAAGTATTCGCTCGCATTTATAAATTTTGTAAGGGAATGCGCTCCTATGCCTCTCATTATAGAACAGCCTTACCAAGCTGTTGCTACCAAGTAGAACGCGTACACTGGGAAATTGCCTGAACGAATGAACAAGCAGCTCAGTCAACTAGTCGAACAGAACTTCTTGAAAGCCAGCTTCAACCAGTGTCAGCACCAAGTTACCAGTACGTCGCCGGCCCACTTGAGATGACTAATTGTCATCTGCTGCTGATTGAGTTGCAACCAAACTCAACCCTAAGTTTAAGGGGCCCTTCGCCGTAACTTGAGTCAGTGCCAGTGGGGCATGTAAGCTCCGAAAACGCCGAATTGTAGAGTCCGTCTACGTTGAATGATATTGCCCCTCGTCAACCGCTGCAAAATGGTGTGTGACTTCAAAAAGGGACAAGAATAATTTAATACCGTGGTTTCGTAAGGTCGGAACGAGACCTCCGCTCTATTGTTTTTCCTATCAGCGTACGCGCATCGCCTAATCGGAATCGCTCACGGTCGGTTCTACCTTGCTCCCAATCCCAGTTTGTGCTTCGCACGTACGAGCGACGACCGCCCCACCAAATTCTCGATCACAGGAGACTCAAGAATTTTAGCTTTTGATTTTCTTCGAAATCGATAATCGTATTGGTACTTTGGCCTTCGTTATTTTGGTTTCTCATACCGACCGAATTGAGTTGGGGTCAACAAGGGTTCTTTCTTTTCCAACCCATCTATTTCGTTTAGGACAATGGTGGATTTCCCCGAAGGCCCAGGAGGCCCGGGCTTAAAGCGGCCAAAAAATTCACTGATGATAACAAGAAATAACTCAAAGTATGTGAATATTCTAAAGGCTCGCGCACATGGTGGGCCGCACAGCATCGTATAAGTAATCTTCCTAAATCACTTTTGTACTTTCTATGAATAAAATATAGAACAATGTGAAGTAATTATTTCGTACATATAAGCTATTTCATACATATAAGTGATTTAGGAAAAATATTGTTGTACGCGCGGTCCTTAAAAACACTGGTGTGGCTTCATGTTTGTCGAGTCACTTCAGCTTCTTCCGTCCTTAATCTCTCCCTAGCGACCTGACCAGGAAAAGCTTCTATATGGAGTAGGTGGAGTAGACATATGTAGACGTAGGTGCAGGTTTTGTATAAAATTGTAGTGTGCTTATAGCATTGGTAGTGAGTGGCCTATTTATATATAGCATTCTGACAAGTGGGATATGCACCGCGGGCAAACGACCTATTGTGTCAGTCCTAATGTCATACACGTCAATGAACGCCTCCAAAGGAAAGCTAGGTTATTCCTACAATAGTTTTCATTGATATCCACCCTGGGGAAAGTGGTACCAAAGACCAGAAGTCGCTCTCTCTCAAGTCTCTGGCACTGGGCGAAAACATGGTGGGGAGTCTCCTCATCCGTGCCACACCACCTACATTGAGGTGTGACTATTCCCATAACATACATGTGCTTGTTCATTATTGCAGTGCCAGGTGATGGTCCCAACAATCTGCCTTAAGTCCTTCCTCTCCATCCTCAGAAGGTTCGGTCTTATCTCACATGTTTGCTCTGAGATAAATCGTTTGGAGTGCCTTAGATGCATTCTGCTGGCATATTCTCCCACGGTCCTCTTGACTAGTGACAGAGAAATCTCACAATGGGGAGGTGGCCAGATAGTCCGCTCCTTCATTTCCATTAAAACACATTAAGTCAATTCGCGTTTGCTAAGGAGTTAAGCCACGTCCTGCACTCTCGCACCAATTTTGACGTTGTGCAGTTCACCAGCGTCTTGCAGGACGCTTGACTGTCAGTCAATATGTTGATAGTTCCCCGGCGGTGATGGCATAAATCTATGCTTGAAAAACCGTTGGAGTAGGGCCTAGTGCAGAGCCACTTATCCTCACCCCGGAGCCTGTGCCTTACGGAGTTTTTGATCCATCTGTATAGATGTTGATGTTATTAGGAGGCCGAAACTGACGACTCTCGCTGTTCCATAGGCCTCCCGGGTGAGTGGCTACTTATTGCACGGCCTGGGGCCTAGGGCGGCCAAGACTGCAAATCTGCCACTGATTAAGAATATTCTTTCTATTTATGTTAGAACTGGAGTCATGACGTTTTTTATATTTGTTTATTTGTGCTGTAGAACGCAGAGCATTTTATTTTATTTATTATGCAGTTTCATATATTCAGAAAATTTTCTTTTCTCGTGGTATCATCCCCTAACAAGTTCTTTTAGTGATAGTTATTTGCCTCTCGCGTCACTTCTGGAATGCTGTATTAACCAACGGGTCATGCGTTGACTCAGCCAAAAAGCTCAAAAGATGCTAATGACAGAAAAGTGTTGAAGGGATCCATTCCTTTTCCATTTCATTTGTTGCTTAATTGAAAACCACAGAGGAAAAACATAAATTTTGGCGTGGGGGATGTGACCGACGTGAAATTTATCATCGTTGTCAGAATGTTCTAAGACAAACATTTATTTTCTTTAGAGAGGCTCTTACGGTTTTAATTTAACGTTTTGCGTGGTCATTTTTAAACAAATCGACATTTTCCACTTCTCTTCCTTCTGCGTTCTGTATACGCAGTCAACAAAATTTTTCTTCGAACCCATTATCGAATTTAGAGGAGGGAAGGAACGTCGGGTGTCGTTTCGTACCATTCTTCGTTTCTACTTTTGTTGCGTTACGTTATTTCTGTTCTGACGTCGATACAGCCCATTTTGTATTTACGAGTTGTCATTCATCGGCCACTCAATAGTTCTCTTGAACTGAACAAGAGTTCTTCTTAATAAAATTTAAGATTTCATTGTTGTTACAGCTGAAACGACTCCAATTGATTCTAAATCAGAAACCGTTAATTGCATTTGTAAACGAAAAATTGAGAAGACTGCTTTATTCAAGTGCTTCAAGTGCAAAGAATGGCACCATTTGGTGAGCAGTTGCCATTCTCTTCTTGACAAAAACTTACGAAATATCCACTCACCAGTACGGGAAAAGCGTTTAGTTGTCGTCACCCCTTTGACTAAACCTGACTCTGTGAGGAAGATGGCAGAAGGTCCTCGAATAGCCTTCGCCCCTGGACCATTCATTATACTTCCATACCCCGTATAGCCAGTATCTCTGTAAGGCGGATACTCACAGAAATAGCTATGGGTGTCATAAGACATGGGGGTGCTAGAGATGGAATGGATGGATAGAACCAGCAGACCCGTTCGATCCTCGACCAGGCATCCCCCTTCCTGCAAACCCTGGGGGTGAGGCAATGGGTACCAGCGATACAGCTCGAGACACTGTCCAAGCTCCCCAATGAGGCTGTGCAAGCGAGATGGGAAATGAACACAACTAGTGGCCACTGTCCCCACAGCTTTGGCTGCCTCTCTGTAGGATGATGATGACGTCAGACATTTGGTCGGGTAAATCAAATTCAGTTGAGAATTTACGGTGGTCATTTTGAAAATGACGCGATTTTTGGCACATGTTGGTTTTATCTCAGTTCAACAGTAAACTAACTAGTTGAAAACATTTTGCGAGTTTAATCAAAACGTTTCTAAATGTTCGCACCGCCACCGACCGAGAGAGGAGACCGCTAGCTCCTTGCCATGGGACATAGTAGTGTATTGACAGAAGACACAGACGCGAGACCGAAGACAGAAAGACGGTCTCCGTCCCTGACCAGTGGTGTCTCGTGTGGCGCTCGAATAGCACCACAGTGCCGTTAAGTATGAGCTAGAAGACATCAACGGACCAAGTGAACGCCCCTATACAAGTTCGAAGTACAATTCTCCAATAACTGCAGTTTCTTCAGAACACCAAAGTTAAAACAAACTTACTTAGAGTTAGCACCAATTTATCTTTCAACGTTATTCTTCCTTTCGTTTGCATCGACTTTTTCAGTAAATTTAACACAGCGAACTGTGTTTTATTAAGCTAAAAATACATCCTGAACATACCGTCATCAAACAATAAATAGAAAATGATTCTTCTTGGCCTCTAGTCGAATAGAATTCGCTAATAGGCAATCTTTTCTTTGATTAGTAATAATAATACAAGTGTAAGTCGTCGTCTTCTTCTTCCTCCAACAGTAACTCGATTTGTATTTCCATTACACTTTCAAAATTAGTGACACACGCAACTGACTTCATCGACAGACTACGATACGGAATGAATCGCAGGTTTGGTTGCCGCATTCTCGTGACGTGCAAAACAAGTTATGCCCCCGAGACAGCTCTCGGCGTACAAGGCGCGTCTTGAAAGATGCTAGTACCTAAGACTTTGGTAGACTACCACTTTGTCTAGGCGTAAGGGTTGTACGTGTAAAGAACTGGGTCGCAGTTCAACGGGTGATGAAGGTATATCATATTCTCTTCACATTTAGCCTATCCTACGGGTTATTTTGCACACATAACGCTCGAGAAGGTGGAAACTGGACCATTTTTGAGGGGACCATTGGAGAAGTAACAACAAAGACCAGAAATCGCTCCCCCTCAAGTCTCTGGCACTGGGCCACGTCATGATGAAGAATTTCCTCATATGTACCACACCATCTGCCGCAAGTCCTTCCTCTTCTACTGGGACGAAATGAACTCTTCCATTTAGCGAAGGCACGTCCGGGGCATTTGTGCTAACTGGGCACCTCAAATGCTCCGATTCGCTTGAAACTTCAGTGTCGTCAGTCGTAACCGAGCAGTTCTCTCGTCGCCTTGTTGCCCACGCCCTTGTTCGCTCCATTAGGGAAGTAGGTGGTAAAACCTCCCAGAGTGTAATTGCGAATATCGTACTCCCCACCCCCACCCACGACTATTTTAGTGCGATATCGCTATTCTATCATAACACTCATCAGAACACTCTTATCACGTGTGTTGATCGAGCGTTTGGAGTGCCTCCCTCCCTCCGTGTTCCAGACATTCTGGTGCATTCTCCTGACGTATTCTCTCACTGCCCTCTTGGGTAGTGAAGGGGATACAAAACTATTTTCTCCAACATTCTCTGAATATGAAAAAGCCTTTCCATCTTTTTTTCAGGTTTGCTACAAACGAAAACCAACGACAGTTATCGAACCGTCAAGTGTTAGCGCGTGTTGGAACTGCGCTACGGTGAGCGCTGAGGTGAAATGTTTAGACCCTGAGCTCACATTAAAAAAAATGTCGACTGCTGAACTTGAGGTGATATTTATTTATTTTTATTTTAATCATTTTGAAATTCATTTTTCACCATCATGATTTATTCATAATTCGTTTGGTTCTCCCTCTCCCCCCCCCCACACACACTCTTACATACCTAATCCTGCTCGCTTTTCTCTCCAAACTCTCTTGCCCAAAGGAACATATAAACACCAGTAGTTTCCCTTTATGGCATTTCTAGGATGAGCGGCGTAATCCCCCTCACCACCCCAGCAGATGTATGACGTCATCCCCCTCCTCCTCCATCGCCATATGATATGACGACAGCCCCCCCCCCCCCCATGTGTGCATCATCATGTGATGTCATACCCTCCAACAGTGTAACTTCTGAGAGTATCCCCTCCCTACACATTGACTACATCTGATATGAACCCCACCACCACCCAGTCTACATCATCATGTGACGCCATGCCTCCACAATAATTGGTGCAACTTCTGAGAGGATCAACCACCCTAATGTGACGTCATGTCCCCCCCGCTCCCCTCTACTATAGTTATTTCTAAGGTGACGTCACACCCCCTCACAATTAACGCAACTTCTGAGTGGATCGTGACGTCAACCCCAACCAATTATTGCGCTAACGCCTAAGTACCTCCTACCCCAATTTCCCCACAACACACACGTGTTCACGCTAAATAAATCCCGAGTACACGTGGAGCCCTAAAATAAATCACTACGTATTTTTACTGAGACATAATTATTTGAAAATATCAGGGGCGTTGCAACACACAACTTTCCTTAGCTCTACAACAATTCACTTTGTACATGGCTAATTCTACTTACTCAATTCATTTATCACTCAGTTCCTTTGAACTTGGTCAAACAACACGTCACAGCAGCAGGAAACGGTAGCGCCTACAGTTCCGGAATTTATTGTGCTGCTCATACTCATTATAGGACCATTATTGAGCAATTAGTACACAGAAAATTAATGAGGCTGTACACGAATTTTTTGAAGAGGGATAATAATCACTTTTGCAGAGTTAATGGGTAATAACTGTTAGAACTGGCAGTAAGCGAAACGGCGGTAGTTGAAATTCAAGAATTTCTGAAGTGAGCCACATGTTTTTAAACACTCACACTTTAGGTATTGGATTGGACTACAATACCAATTTTCTTTAACTTTCTACTAACATCCCAGCGGAGTTTATAAGGAAAAAACTGCGCTAAAAACGCTTTTCGTCGAAAATGTTGATTATTTATTGTGCTGCTCTCGTCATTTTCCCACGAATGGGAATTTTATGGTGTGATTGCCATATTGAGAGCTATCAATATAAAAAATGTAATCAAAATCGTTAGAGCCGTTTTTGAGAAAAAATGTTTGTGTTTTGATCACTATGATGACTATAGATAACTTTTGATGGATTTTGCTCATACCCTTATTTTGGCGTCCCATGGTAACCTGCGGGCTAGATATTAAGTTTGAGGGGATTTGGTACGGTCGTTTTCTCTAAAAACCACTCTAAAATCCATTACGTCGAAAGTTTTGGCAATTTATTGTGCTGCTCTCGTCATTTTCCCATAAATGGGAATTTCATGGTATAGTTGCCATATTGAGAGCTATCAATATAAAAAATTTAATCAAAATCGTTTGTGCCGTTTTTGAGAAAAAAAATATTTGGTGTTTTGATCACTATGATACCTATAGTTAAATTTCGGTGGATTTGGTTCATACCCTTATTTTGGCGTCCCATGATGACCTGCAGGCGAGATATGAAGTTTGAGCTGATTTGGTACGGTGGTTTTCTCTAAAAATCGTTCAGACACACATACACGCACACACACACATACCATTTTCCCAAATAGTGTTTTTCGGACTCAGGAGGGTCTGAAACGTAAAGATCGGAAGAAAACTCAAAATTTTTTTTTCAGCCGATTACATAACTTTCCTTTCTACTTCGTAGAGCCAAGGAAAGTAAAAATTGTCGCCCTACGCTCCTAGCATACATTACGCAAATTACGAGATCCGTAGTAAAAATATCGCGTATCGTTATTATTGCGAAAAGAAAGCAAGCGAAAATAAGTTTTTAAATTTTTTTTTATTTCCGAAATTATATCGGTTATACGACGAAAAAGACGTAGGGCATCGTTAAATTTACTGGGGGTGACGTCATATACATCAGCTGCGGGAAGGGAACTACCAACACCCCAAAAACAGCAATAGGGCGGGCACCTCCAGTCAGCTAAAATATCACCGCTCACTTTGTAGTTTGTCCTTATTACTTCCCGTTTTTTACTTTCCTTTTTATTTTCACGACTTTCCGTCCTCATTGTTTAATTAGAGCCGAACGGTTTTTATTACGAACAGTAAATCTCTCAACATGAAGCAAACACCTAAAATACAACAAAATTCCTTCATGCGGGAAGTGAAATCATAATCAGCAATCACTTCATCTCAATCATCATTACGAGCTCTAACAAGTTCTGAAATATTCCATCGATAATTTATTTATGCTATACACAATATTACAACTGCAGTTTTTGTTTCGCTATAGTTCCTCCAGAAGTTCACTTTGTTTTGTCATATCTTTCGATAAGGGGCTCACGAAAAGTATTAAAGCAATAGGGTTATGTCCGCCAGTAGCTAAATTATTAAAGTTTACGTATCTGTTACGTGAGTCTGTCTCCTCTGGCTGGTGAGTTGCAGTGGGCAAGCGCTTTCGATGTAAAGACATCATCGTCTGACCATTAAGTCAGTTTGGTTGATGAAGTCAGTCATTGGGTTTGGTTGATGAAGTCAGTCAGCACTGACTTAACGGCCAGACGATGATGTCTTTACATCGAAAGCGCTTGCCCACAGCAACTCACCAGCCAGAGGAGACAGACTCACGTAACAGATAGACGTATATCAATGGCTAAGACGAAATACATCTATCGAGTTAACCAATATTCTGTAGTCACGGAACTGGTGTGGGAGGACACGAAGCCAGCGCATTCCCATATACCTTCCCAGATTGTTTTTGAACTTGGACTGTCCGCAGCCGAAAGTCCTCTGCGCCAGTCCTAATGTTTCTTGGCAATGCCACGCATTTCCTGCAACACTCTTCCCTTGGGGAAGTTGTACCACAAAACCAAAAGTCGCTATGTACCACGTGTCTCTTGCACGGGTTCAGGACGTGGTAGGGAATCTCCTCGTCTATTCTGGTAACCTTGACGCTAACAACGCACATCATAACATTTTTCATTAATTAAAAAATTGGCGTGGAGATGGCTTTTTTACGCCTAAAGGCACATTGCATTACATTGTGCCCCCGGCACTGTTGACTTTACGCATCGTCAATACATACAAATTTTAGATATTTTCTCTACTTTCATTTTGTATATAATAGTTTTTACCTTAAAATGAATTGAAAAGTAGACATTGTCGGGAAACTGTAGCAGGGCACAATTTTTCTCAATATAGTCCGCTTTAATTTTTTCTCGATATATGGCGGCGTGAGCGTCAACATTGAAATTCGGAAAGGGCGAATCGAGGTCGATTTAATAACCAATTTTCAAAACTCCCAACTTGAGGCCAACTCAATCCACAAAACCTAATTTCGGCGCGTGGTCGTGTTTGATTTGCGGAAGAACCGCAGAACCGAATGAGATGGTTCTGTTTTTGTTTTGTTCGTTATTTTTTGCAGACATCCAAATAAGGTTGTGGGTGATTTCTGTTGATGGAAAAGGGGGGTGGGGGACCAAAATGTTCCCAAAATTAGGGTTTTTCGCATTTCGATTGAAAACAACTCTAACAATTTTGATAAAACATTCAAAATTATCTTTTACTAGTAAGTACAAAACTTTTCTTCTGTATACATATCTCCATGTAAATACGGTGAACGGAGATATAGGCCTATAATAGATTTTTTACGCTTTTTGGAAAAACGGCTTCAACGATTTTCACCAAACTCACATGATGATTTTGAATAGTTAATGCGAATATGTTGTCCTGAATAAATGTTCCTCTGACCGTCCATTGAACAGAGATAAAAGTCAAAACGTGTCGAAAATAACGTTTTTTCGAGCATTTCCGTAAATTCTGGGGTAACTGCTTCACCAGATGTGAACAATCTTATGAAGTGTCTTTTAGCCACCCATACCCACATATCGTTCTCCGTAATTATTTGTGTTTAGGTATGTTGAACGGAAATATAAGCCAAGTTAACTTAGAAAAGGAGATTTATCGAATATTAAGGTATCGGTTCTCCAATTCTCTGAAAAACGGGCCTAACGACTTCGATCAAACTTACTGAGTACTCAGCTAACTAGTCTCTACATTTTGTTTTACATAAATGTTCCTGTAGAAATGCGTTGAACGAAGATAGAACGCGCGTGTATAGTACAGGTCATCGAATTAACGGGGGTGGCGGAAAGTTGTGTGTTGCTACGCTCCAGATAATTTTCCAACCCAATCGGTGTATTAGGTTCTTTAATGAAGGTAGTCAGACATCGCTAGAACGTCACTAGGGCGTGACTTGGGAAACGGACACTGGCGTAATTGTTACAGCTCTCGTCGGTTTCAAATCAGCCGGATAATTTATAAAACGTTATTATAGCCACTGGAATTGGTCAACCAGTGTGACTTAGTACCTTATTTTTGCGTTTTGACGTGAAAGTGTCAACAATTGCTGCTTTTACCCTAACGTTTTATTAGGTAACATTAGTTGTGGTAAAAACTGAGCTCTAGTTGCCCCTACACCCCATGGGGAAACGAGCCTGGCCTGGCTTGGCCTACCGGCTCATTGTCCTTCGAGGGGTGCGTACCTCTACGCTGCGGCGGAGGCACTGCACTGTGCTTGCGCTAGGGCAAGGACGGGGGAGTAGTCTCACTCGTCCTAGTCTCGTCTAGTGGGGGGCACCATTATTCCAGGCCCTTCCATCTTGCTGGAGAGGAACTACCCTATTGAGCGCGCACTCTGGCACTGATATAAAGGTGCAGGCAAAGAGCACGTAGGATGCGTTCTCCACAGGGGCAGTCAGTGAAGGGGCAGCGTCCGAAGAAATGCAGCCGCTCATTAAAGGCTCCATGGCCGAAGAGCAGCTGCACTCCCGCAAAGGACAGCCGCCACCAGCCCATCTGAAATGAACCTGAGGGTGGGACCCCCGTCCCATTGCGCCTGCCACCTGTTAATGAGTGCCTCCAGAGCGAGGGTGAGTTTCCTCCTGTTGTAGCGAGGGGAGGAGGGCCTGGAAAGGCTCGCGGTGTCTGTGACACAGTCCCGCTTTATGTGGGACTGGAGCACCGCTAGATCGAGGGCTAGGTCCAGGGGTGGCATGCCTGCCACTGCACCAATGGCTTCTGGTTCCCCTGACATATCTTGGATTCGATAGCACTATGAGTAATAGCTCTATGTTCCTGCACGTAATTGAACCGTGTTACGGGCATGAACTGCCAGTGTTCTGCACTGTCACGAGGGGTTTGGCAATGTTCGGAGAGCCACTGACTCCTGCAAAAATTACAGCAATTCCGAGCTCTGATCCAATGCCTGAGACATCCGGCGGTTGTATGGAAGATATATACTTTGTACCTCATAAGTCTGCTGATGCACCATCTAAACATTATAAAGGCACGCTCCGAACGCTAGGCTCTTCAGTTGTCAGTTTGCCTTCATGTGTTGCGGCTGCAACAAATTGTACTTTTCTCTAAGTGTCAAGTTTGAAATAATTGAAAGTGTTGTGAATTGAAGAATAAATCATTTTTAAAAACTAACTTTTGGGTCCGAAGAAATATCTTGGATGTACCGCCCTGACTCCCATTGTAGTAACCTCCAGTGATCATAGTATAGTGCTCATAGACGAATACATTAGATCGGAGCTCGGGATCGCTGTAATTTTTGCCTGAGTCAGCAGCTCTCCAAACATTTCCAAATCCCTCGTAACAACACCACACGCTTGATAAAATAAATGAACAATACGTTCACGTTTTACAGATAACCGCCCTCTTTCGGCAAGTTGTTCATAAGTTACGTTGGTTCTTCAAAACGAACGAAGCTATTTTGAAAGACGATTTCAACATGACCGACGAACAATCCCGAATGATTATGAGGAAACTGACTAACAGGAATTTGTTAAGGGCTCGCCAATCGTAAGTAAAAAAAGTCCTTTTACGACTGCGGGTTTTTGTCAAATTACGCGCTATAGAAATTTCGCTTTCATTTTTATTTCAGCTTGAAGGATCACAACGTCAACACAAGTAAACTTATTATGTACATCAATTCGTCCTTTAAATAGATACGCTAGCTAATGCTTAATAGTACGCTGCACTTTACCAAACTCATCTACAAAAGATAACCAAGAATTATTGCTGAAATTAATCTAGAATTTTTGGACAAGTTGTTGCACAAAGAAACATGAAAATAAATTTATAATTAGGCTGAAGTCTTGGGAAATATTTGTACATCACTGATTGCTCATATGGGAAGAAGATAACTGGCTGATCTAGAAAGCTGCTACATATAAGGAGCGTTATTGAAAACTCATCGTATAGGCCTTTTGTGCCGTGGCAGAGATGAGAACCCAGTTTGCTATCGGCCTTTCACCCTCAGCGCACGCTCGACACAACAGGCGGTAAAATTGTCGATAAATGCTGCAATCTAGACTACATGAAACCACTGAAGAGACAGTTACTGTTCTGCATTAGGGGATGTCTGTGGGAGTACCGACCTGGTGGCCCCTACCTCCCTCAGACCCCGCAGTTTAGAAACGAAAGAAGGAGATTTCTACTCTCCAGCGACCCCCCGACCACCACGATGTCTGCAGAGCAAGCACATTTTCCAGCATTAACAGGCCTAGCCCTGTGGAGGCAGCCACCTGACGTGGCCCTAACACATAATGCACCAGCAAAAGGGCGCGGGCTGTGCATTCCCATGGTAGCATTTTGGGTCAAACAACCCTTAAGGCATGAATGGTCACTGGCCCGCACCTTCTTTTGATGGCACTAACTGCTTTTCCTTATCCCAGGGTGGGGCAGTTTGGGCTTGCTGACCTCCCTGGGGTCAGGAAGGACCCCAATAAGCTGCGACAGAGGAACCCATAGCCACCACCCACTACTAGACTGAAGAGATAGGGAGCCTGTCATCACAACAGCATGGGTTCAGAAAAGCCACTCAACAATTGGTGCTGTGTGACGCTTGATGTCAAAAATGCCTTCACCTGCATAAGATGGTTTTTTTTCACGGAGGTGCTTGAGATTGCATTCAGGTTCCTGGCTACCTCTCCCAAAGGAAGCTCCTTCAGTGACAAACAAGGACGACGTGTATGGAGCCTGTCTGTGGGGGCTGCTACAAGCAGAAATGCCAGAGATGGCGTTCATCGTGTTATTCACTGTGCCACTCTGATAGTATTGGACCAGCTGATGCTAAGGATCACTGGATTATGCTTCAGTCCTCCTCTAAGGTGGCCCTCACAAGTATAGGGCAGGATTGAATAGCGGAGTAATTAAGCTGCTACTGTAGACATTTCTAAAACGTTCAATTTGGTTGGGACATTTTGGTTGTCATCTTCGATCGACGAACTGCCAGAGGAATATTTATAGGGAACAATACGCATTTATTGACTGGTTGAAGACAGACTGGCGCACGCATGTGCCGTTTATCCAAAAAAATGTTCTGTTTCTACATCCGCTCGCTGTATTTTCACGAAGAACAAAAGGTGCGCGAGTATTCATTCGTGCCTTGCTGCGTAGCCAAGAGATGCGATTTCCAACGACATGCTGCAAAGTCACTCTCTGTCCATCCATCAAGTGCTGCTCCTAACGAATCCGCCTGTCCCAAATTCACCTGGTTATCGTAATTTTCCATCGTCACTTGACCTTTATAGGCTGAAATGTTCAAACCCATACTTTAGGCTTGTTCATGGCAGGTTTCTTTCACTTCAACTTGAAATTGTACAGTCCACTGCTGTAACGCCAAGCGCTCAACATCACAAAGACCCTTAGGATGGAGTGGGAATGTGTATAAAGTACACTAAGAAATGATAATTATATTACGTAATAAGAGTATAACATAAAGCATAGATGATATATTCGCCATCGTGTAAATTAGTTCGGAGAGAGGAGTAATCCTAAAAATGTCGAGAAGTAGGAATCCAACACCACATCTCCCACGTAGCAGTCTCTCATACAAATATTGCACTTTTATTTAAAGACCTGCGGCTGCACAATTTGGTACAAAATCTACCCCCCCCCTCTCATTTTTTCTGAATTGTTTGCTTTGTAGATAAAAAACTTAATTAGGTTCTAAATAATTATTTGTCTGAGGAAATATTTCTCAACCATTACCGTCTTTATCGCTCCTGGATAAGGTCCAGAACACTTCACATAGTTTCATAAAGAGCTCAATGAATGAGTGAGTAATGGGTGTATTCTATTGACAGCCTCAACAGGCTACTGCTTCAGTTACAGTTCAGACCATTTCGATAAATTCCGCACTCCTCGCAATTACAGCTTACATGCTTCATCTTCAGTACAATCACCAGAGCGCTGGCTGAGAGCTTTGGGGACTTGGAAGCAGAAGCGTTGGATCAAGTGTGCCCAATCCAACACAAACACAAGGCTGTGGAGACAACACAACCTCTATTACAGCCAACTTTACTACTAGCACCAGTACAACCTTCGAATGTATACTTTAATAGCAGTCTGTTTTGGTTTATTATAACCCTATGCTTTCGGTCGGGAACATCCCCCCCCCCTCCCCAATGTCACAAGATATCGGGATTCTTTCGCACGAAAATCTCATTTGGAATCTAGTTGTGCCGGCCTGCTAGGCAATCCGATCGGACGAAGCCCATCGTTGTTATGGGCAAAAAATGGTTTAAAAGATCAACAAAAATACAATTTTGGCAGTTTTAACGCAACTTCGCCGTGTTTGGTACCGTTTTCAAGGTTTTTTAGATGCTGGGTCGAATGGGATGGTGCTCAGGGCTGTTTAAGAGAACAATAAACCCTTGGCATCGTTTTTACTTTCGGATCATCAGTATCCCATTTATTCTGCATTGAATTGTACAACCGAGTACAGCATGACTTCTGCGGCTCACTGTGGTTCTCGTTATCATATTTTGTTCTTTGGGACTTGGTGACTTGCCATTTTACTGACGTTGGATCTTTTGAACTGCCTCTCAAAGAGCATCAAGGCGTCCAACACCTGCACTCTCAAGACCTCTCTCCCTACGTTATTTTACTTAGTAGGCATCAAAACGTAAAGATCTGAAGGGAGGTTGGCAAGTGGGAGAAGAAGTGCAGGGCTTCAGACTAGAGAGAGAAAATATAAGGACAGTATGTAGCTTGTTCACGGGGTACTGCACACTAAGGTACCACCTGGCCAAGATGGGACAGTGAGAAATACAGAGTTGCAGATTCTGCGAGGCTGGACTGGAGTCACTGTGTACTTGTGAGGGGCTGGCTATGGAACACAGGGAATAACATCTCCTAGAGACCGAGGACATGATGCTGCTCATGAACGCCACGCTGCTACAGCCCCATTTGAGGGCACAGTCGGGTTGTCTCGGTTCACGCCAGTATACAGGGGGGGGGGGGGTTACATGGAATAACTTCTCTCATATTGCAGTTCAAGAGAACCCAGCAGAAATTATAGTTTTATTTCATTAATTTCATCAACTAGTTCCCTGGACATCCTTGAAAATGTTAGTTGTTTGTACAGTCACCTTGAGAAGTTAGCCCGTATTTAGTTATGCATTTCAATCGTATTGTTTTTCTATATCAGAACTTGCTTCATTTTATTTTACTTTATTACAAGTTTTCTTTTTTTAGATTGTCTTCTTTTTTACTTATCTTTGAATACAATTTTTTTAATCGTTGAATCTGCCACCACCCTCTTTTTATCGATGCACAAAGAATATGTACAAGCATTGCTGGCATATCCCATTGTTGTCATATTTTGGTTTCTCAATCGACCCAAAGTTTCAGCCCCAACTAAACCTTCAAAGAATTCTAGGCGATTCCATGTAAACCACTTAGAGACAACTAACAGATTCTTCGTAATGTACGTTTGTTTGGATGCTGAAGCACTTTTCGCCTCAGTTCTCTGACTGCTGCCATGAGTGATCTCGTATTATTATAAATCTGCTTGCAACCTGCTTCCAGCATAACGACAGACATTATGGAAAGCAAGAGTGACTTCAGTTCAGCTCTGATACGTTGGATATCGCAGCGAAACGTGCTCTTGTCAATGTATGAGAAAGGCAATGCAGCTCACTGGCTGTCCCTCGCCCTGCAGAAGACAGAACTGGTCGTGGAGAAGCCACAAAGCATGGAAACTCTGCTCCCCCATCGTGTGGAGACCATAGAGCTGCAAACGAGGGAATCAGTTCGATATTTGGGCGTAATGGCGGATACCAAGTTGTCGTTTGCTTTCCACATTCGGCAAGCAGCGGTTTTTTACTGTTTGATGGCAAGTGCATATGAACATTTTGCTCTCCATTCTATATGAAGTGGGTTTGAGGGCTGATGCACTGAGTATTACCCACCACAGGAAGGTAATGGCAGTGCACAGTTTCTCAGGAAGCAGTATTGGTGGTGGTGAGCGTCATTCCAAGCCACCTTCTAGCAGTTGAGCTGTACCCATCAAGAGGGGAGCCAGAGTACAGCCACTGGAAGAGAAGAAGAAGGGCTGTGGCCCTTGTGTGGTGGCAGGACAAGATTCCAGCACTAATTCCATGACTCAGTGAGATGGATTTCTACCTCACCCAGTTCCTAACTGGAGATGAAGCATTTAGAGCCGACTTGCACCGAATTGGTAAGTTCACACTGCCTGCACAACCAATGCAGTGGTGGATCATGCTTCCCATGGCATCTTCTCCTGCCAAAGGCAGGCAGGCTGGCAGTAAACAGTGAAAGACACAGTCAGCCAGCTCACGCGTAAGGCATTTGTACGCTCCATGTTGAATTCTGAGAAAAACTGGAGGTGCATTGGTCAATTTGCCAGGGCACTGCTCAGACAGAAGAGGATGGAGCTGGCTGATCCAGAGCCAGTATCTCCCAGCGATGAACAACAAAAACTTGGAGGAAAGACTGCTCCTGAACCTCCCCAACTGCTGGGCAGTATGGAAGGATGTACAGGAACTGTGGCACACTGCAAGATTCTAGTGAGAGTGAAGAGGACAAGGAAGAGCTGCCAGCCCAGGGAGGCGTGAGGGCCTACCTAATGTAATGTGCTAAATGGTTCCAGGCTGGTTCTCAATACGCAGGTGTAAATTCATGGGGCCACTAGAAGCAGACCTTTCCCTCCTACGTCCCAAAAAAGCGTGTGAGGATAGTTAGTTTTTGAGACTCGTGTACAAAGGTAGTAGTTTCATTCGGAAGTCTCCGGCTCATTTTAGTCTATTCCCTCGCAGTGAAGAATGACACACCATTCCTGCTAAACATTTTTGAGAGAAAACCGCACAACCAAACGAACTCATAACGTCATTTGTAAAGACCCGGAGAAATGTTCTTTCCTCAACACCACTTTACCCCACGGAGTGAGGGAGCCATCTTCATAGTAAAAACACGGGCCGAGAACCACTCGCCCGATCGTCTTGTTCTTTTTGCGGAACGTCAATTTCCCAGAGTTGCACACTTTCAAAGAAACGACGACGTAGCTGTGTTTTTGTCCCGAAGAGTCGATTTTGAAAAGGGCCGTGTGATCGAACGAGATGACGTCGCTGTGATCTTCTTTCCAACAGATGGCCGACACTCTTTCTTTGGTCTTTTTCGAAAGGCTGAAGTACGATTGTTTTACGTAGAAACGGCTGCCCCCTGAAATTAGCGACAAATCATTAGGCCATTCGATACTCCGGAATTGAGAAGTCATTCTGCTCTAGTTGATTATGTATATTATTCGACCGAGGACGTTATACTTACAATACTTTTGAAGTATTTTGCTGGCTCGGATGACAGTGACGCTCAAAGTGTCGCTGAGATGAAACGTGATTTCCATTCGTGTGTGGCAAGTGTCCAGCTTAAAACAGAAACAATCAAGTTAGTGAATAAAGCGGATTGCGAAAACTAATCTGAAATGAAGCTTCGAATTAGTGTTTACCGATTTGTTACTTTGCTTAGCCCTATGGAGTAGCCAGAAAAGTTAGATAATCAGCAGAAATTTTTGTTATTATTCAGTTTTCTTCAAATATTTACTTAAAACGTAACCATAAAACGGGCATCTGAGTTTGAAAACAGCATTTAAGAAAAAACAGTAGACTCAAATCGGCTAAAACTTGATAATTTCCCTGTAAATCAACACAGGGCACCAAAAAGGAGGGTCCGAGCAAAATTGGCTAAAAACTAACTATATAAATATCTGGTGCGTAGCAAATCACAACTTTCCACCACAAGTTCGAATACCACCTACATTTGCGGGCGCTATATCTTCATTCAACGCATTTCTACAGAAACATTTATGGGGAACAAAATGTAGGGGCTAGTTAGCTGAGAGTACTCCGTAAGTTTGATCGAAATTGTTTGAGCCGTTTTTCAGAAAATTGGAATACCGATAAATTAATATTCGACAAATCTCCTTTTCTGAGTTAACTTGGCTTATATCTTCGTTCAACATATATATACAGAAATAGTTATGGAGGACAAAATGTTGGTATGGGTGATTAAAAGACACTCCATTAGAATTTACCACATCTGGTGAAGTAGTTACCCTGGAATTTACGGAAATGTTCGAAAAAACGTTATTTTCGACACATTTTGATTTTTATCTCTGTTCAATGGACAGTCAGAGGAAAGTTTATTGAGAACAATATGTAGGTATTAACTATTTGAAAACATCCTGCGAGTTTGGTGAAAATCGCTGGAGCCGTTTTGCCAAAAAGCGTAAAAAGCCTATTTTTGCTTCATTGGCCAATATCTCCGTTCACCGTATTTTCATGAAGATATGTATGGGGAAGAAATGATAGGTATTGATCAGTAAAAGTTTTCAAGAAAAATGCGAAAAACCCTAGTTTTTGGTACATTTTCGTCCCCCTACCCCCTTTCCTTCGGCCGAAATCGTCCATAACCTTATTTTGGTGTCTAGAAAAAATAACGAACAAAACCAAAAAAGAAAAGAACCAGCTCAATCGGATCAGCCGTTCTCCCGCAAATCGATCTACAGACACACAGGTTTGTTTCCTTATTTGATGACTGTACCTAAACCCTCGACGAGGGTTATATCAGTCATAGAAGTTGCGGTTTCGCTAATATGCAAGAGGCCGGCCCCTGCAGCATCCACCTTAACTCAGACCTGTGGAGGTACGGCAGGTATTTGGTCGTTAGCCAGTCTCCCGGTAGAGAACTGTTGCCCGTGTGTGACTGCGCGGAGGTGACCACCTGAGGAATCCCGTACCATCTGGGAGGAGTTCTTAATCTGGTTTCCTACCTGATCTAACTATTTACTTGGGTGGCAAGTTTCAAAAGGACAGATCAACTATGACCACGTTTCTTATCCATCACCTTCTTTATGAACTTTGCGAAATGGTTATAGGCTTGCTTTGTAGCAGACAATGCTGCCAAGTTCGTTTGCCCTCCCAACAACCGTCGCTCACTGTTGTAGAAACTACAGTGGAGCAGCATATGGTTTCTTGTTTCCTCCACACTGAAGGCACAAGACGTGCATAATGGAGAGTCTTTCAGAGAAAAGAAGTGGAGCCGCGCATTGAAGTCACCATGTCCCGTGAGGAACTGGCTCGTCCAGTGGTCTGGCTCAACCCATTTTCTAGAGAGACGTTCACGGATGTTGTGGAAGAACTCATACGTATCACATCCCTTTGACGAGAATTCCCATCTCGCTTGCCATTCCTCTAGAGCCCAATCGTCGATGGCGGCAAGTTTCTGTTCTGTGGTGAGATCCGCACGGAGTTCAGCCCAAAGCGGGGGAAGCTCCCGTTTCACTCTCCACTTGTCAATCATGCACTCAACAGCCAAATCAACTGGTAACTGACCAGTGATCACCTGGAGTGCTTCCGTTGATACAGTCTTGTAGGCCTTGGTGATCCAGAGGAGCGCGGCTCTCTGGGATTGGGCCAATACTCTCTTTTGATTGACTGTTAGTTTGCTACCCCAGACAACAGGGCAGTAGCCAAGCACGCCTAGATATATGGCCTTATACATGAGGATAGTGTCGTGGTAACACACACCCCAAGTGGCCTTAGTAATGGCACGCAGTGAGGCAAACCTTGCAATGGTAGTGCCTTTAAGGGACTGGAGGTGTTGGTTGAAACCCCACCTCTCACCTATATTCACTCCTAAATACTTGACGTGCTTTTCAAGAAGGAGCCTGTGGCCGTCAAAGCGTATTGAGGGTGGATTATTCACTTTGCCTTTCAAGAGGATTAGCTGGGTTTTTTCCTCAGCCACCTGCATCTTGACATGCTCGCACCATTGGGTGACGGTGTGTAGCACGTGGTGGGTTTTATTCTTCAATTTGGCGGACTGACACTGCAAAGATCAGCACAGTCAAGTCATCCACAAAGGCGTGCAGCTCGCAGTCAGTCTCCATGAGTCTGCTGAGAAGACCTTCGAAGAAGGCATTCTAGAGTGCTGGTCCAAGGACCGAGCCCTGATTGTAGCAGTTCTGTCTGTCTCTGAGTGGGACTGCAAACTCAAGATTTCTAGTGTTTTGCCTAATATGGAAAGAAGGCTGAGAGGTCTCCATGATTGCACGTCTGACTGATTGCAGTCGCCTCCCTTTTAAAGAGTGAAAACACGCGCAGACTTCCACTGAGTGGGGAACTGTCCGACCTGCAGACAGTCATTATATAAATTAAGGAGGCCGCTGGAGATTGTCCGTTCAACCTTCCTTAGCATATTGCTTTCTATTTTATCTGGCCCAGGAGATTTGTTGGCCACAAGGGCACTGCCGAGGTCGCCTGTTGTCCACAATGGGATGTGGGGCTCGTTCGGGGGGCTCATGATCATCTCCCTTGCTACCCTCTGGGCTTCAGTACCTTGAGACCTGGTCTACATTTGCTTTCCCAATGGAGGTCTTGTAATGTCTGCCCCAGGGGTTCTCAGAGCTTTCCGCTTCCACGAAATTTCGCCAGCCTTGCCGTTGGGCTTGTTTGATGGCACGGTGGAAGGCCTTCTTCTCCTGGATGAAGTTAGCTCAGAGTGTGGCTCTGGCATCGGGGGCACAAGTGTGTTGGTACATCCTTCTGGCTCTATTTACACTTTGCTTGAGGGGATTGAGTTCCTCAGTCCACCATGGAACTTTGATCGCCCAGTGCTTCTGTTGCCCAAGTACAGAGAGCCCAGCAGAGTGCAGTGCTGTGGTAAATATGTCCACTTTGCTGTCCACCTCTCCAGGTGTGGCAGCTTGCACTATTAGGTCGGTGTCTGCAGCACGCAATTCACCTTCTAGTACCCTACAGAATTGTGGCCAGTCATAATTTTGGTGCGGAATCGCTTTTCACGCGTGTCTTTGCAGAGGATGTTGTCATCTGTGATGGCAAAGTCAATAACCATGTGATCGCTCTGCCTTGCACCTGGTACGACTCACCAACCCTGCAATTGAGTGGCAGGGTGTGAGACATGGCTATGATGTCTATGCACGACGTTCCTCCCGGACCATCATCTGTTGCCTCAATCGTGGGGTCGTTAGCAACAACCAAGTTGTACCTGGTGAGCAACTCTATATACGCCTCGCCTGCCCCATCCAGGGTTGGGGATCCCCACAATGGTGATCTGGCATCTGCACAGACTATGCAGGGTCGTCCTGATAGGCCTGCTAGAGCCCGCTCGAGTGGTTGAAGGCTATTGGCAACTGGTGCGCCAAATTGCCTGTAAAATGATATTACGACCAGATCAAAGCCACTGGCTCGGATGAGCACAGCAGCCAAGTGCTGGCTGTTCAGGTGGGTGAGTGCGAGCATGTCAATGTATGGGTCAATACTAGCCACTGCTGCCTTGGCTCCTGTTCTTGCTCCAGCCACCACTCGTGCCTGCGATCCCAGACCAAGAGTTTTGGATCCTATGTATGGTTCCTGTATGGCGAGAACACTGCAGCGTTTCTTGAGTGCATTTTGCAGCAACTCAGCTATAACCGGGGAACTCTTATTTGTGTTGTGCTGAAGGATTCGAACTGTTTTTAACCTATTCATAATCCACTCGTGACTCCTGGAGGGCAATTGCTCGCTAACGAATGGTAGAGCGTGCATCTCATGTAGAGTGCGAGACCTATTGGCATTTGCGTTCGACGCGATTGGCACACTTGAGGGGAGCCTCACGCTTGCATTCCTTACGCATATGTGGCAAGGCGCACACAACAGGTCTTGTACAGGCCACTGCCAGGTGGCCATACCGCTGGCGTTTGTAGCACTGTGTGGGGGCTTGGTACTTTCGGATGGCGCACTGCTGCCAAGCAATTTGGAGGCGCCTTGCCCCCTCTAGTTTATTGTGTAGACTGGGTGATACCTCAATCACCCAATCCTTTCGTCTGCCACGCTTTTTCGTGAAAAGGGGCTGACGTCCTGCGGCTGCAAGCCTAACGCAGGGTTGTGTTCAACAACTTGTTGGACCAAGTCCTCTTTTTGTAGGTCGGTCCACACGTCGCACAATAGCAGGCGTGGGAAGCGACCCAGGGGGGCTTCAACTCCTTCTTCGTGGAGATAAAGCTCGTAAGCGCCTTGGCCATTTCCCGCGTTTCCGTCACAATGAAGGCGCCACCTCCCACTGCAGTGCGGATGTCAAGCACTCAGACGCTTAGTGCTTGGAGGTCCTTAGCAGGGACACCCCGCATCAGGGCTTCCATTGCATCAGGGGTAGAGTGACCAGCCTCTCCTTCCTCACACGTACGCCTAACCACTACCACGTTTTGTCGTGGGTTTTTAGGGGTGGGGCCGGGGGGTTGGTAAGTGGTGGAGGCTTCTTATTTATGTTTTTATTGTGAATTTTGCCTTTGCTTTTTTTTTTTTTTTTCTTGTGAAGTTACATTTTAAGACCTACTGAGTACAAAAACACTGTTTGGGGATGGTCTGTGAACATGGTTTTATAAATGGCTGAACCCAATCAGCTCAAACTTGACATCTAGCCTGCAGGTGATCATGGGATGCTGAAATAAGGGTATGCGCAAAATCAGCCTAAAATTAACAGTAGTTGCGATGGTGATGAAAACAACAAATTTTCTTTCTCTAATTCAGCTCTATTGATTTTGATTAAATCATGTAAATGGGCTGTTCAATAATACCTTAACATTTCCATCCATGAAGCAATGACGAGAGCAGCAAAATAAGTTGCCAAACACATTGGCGAAAACCGATGTTAGCGCAGTTTTTCGTTGTAAACTCCATTCAGATGTTACTAGAATCTTCATAAAAATTGACATGGAAATCCGATCAAGTACCTACATGAAGAGCGTTTGATTTTGCCCACACTTCTTACTCGATAATTCTGAATTGCTGATTATTGTCCTTCTCACAAACTATTTCACAGTCTCATTGATTTTCGATTTACTGGTTGGCCAATGATAGTCTCGGCACAAGAAGGAGCACCACAACAAATGTTGGAACTACAAGCTCTCTCTTTCTACTCCTGTGGACTTACATCTGAAAAAGTTCTAATGAACTGCGTGAAACATGAGTTAGTTGGTAGCGAAAATCAGTGAATTCACGTAGAGAATTAAGAAATACCTAGCAGTGTAATTGGTTATTGGTGGTAGTTACTACCAAACGGCAAACCAGAGTAAATTTCGATCAATTAGGCACGTTACCAGCTGTGTGTTGTTCCATGATCTAGTGGTTATAGATGCATCTTGAACATTAAGGGAATGTTCACGTCAAAGAAAATCGTAAGTCGAGATATATTATTCACAATAGTGGGGGTTTTGACTTCTTTAAGTTCATTGGTATCATACCAGATTCCAAGCTTAAGACTGAATGGGCAACAAATTTGATAATAGTGAGTTAGGGAGACGAATTAGCACATTAACTGGTCACTATGTGGTTGGAAACGTTTTAGTTTCAATAAATTGCAATATAAACTGATGATTCTCTACAGAACCAGCAACCCTTGAGGTGGGTTGGGTTTGTTCCCAATTTTGTGTTGTGGGAACGGACGTGGTTCAGAATCTGGATTTGGTTATCGGGCGACAGAAAGATGAACGCTAAAGAAACGCCGGAAAACGAGAGGAAAGCAATCCCCCCGTGCCAAATTAGAGATGAACCCCCTGAAGCTGAGGTGATGGGACATAGTTTCTTAGTGGCCACGACTTTGGTCATTGTTCCTTCGGCTTTGACACTTGCCCTGATGTATTTTCTGCGCCTCTTCCAAATCATCGTAATCAGTCATTTAGCTGGAGAGTTTTGTGTTTTGTGACTTGAACGGCCCAATGGAAACTCCAGGTAATTTAATGTTCGAATTAACATCGTCACCAGATGAGATACTCCTTATTGGCAAAAGAAGTGATTGGAGTGCGGAGATGTAATGTGATCGTATTTAGTTTACATTGTAATATTAGTTGTTTTCAAGAATAACACCATGTTAACTATGAGCAAGGAGCACCAAATCACAGCCACTGGGCACATGGAATCATTTTTTCCTGCAATCCACGCATTTTTGCAACCTTCCACAGTTGATGTAAGGAAATAACTGTACATTAACTGTTTAGCATATACACAGATCAACAGCCCAACTCCTTTTTACTTTCCGCTACCCTGAGGTATTGTAATCGTGTCAAATAAAAGTTGGGTTTTCTTTAGATCTTTACCTTTCGAAACCTACTGAATCTAAAAAAAATCCGTTTGCTCGGGTCGTGTCAAAGTCTGCTGTGGATGTCCAGATAGTATCTTAGCTAGCCAAGAAGGGCCAATACGATAGGATGGATCTTCGTATGACGTTGTAAAATGTGTCCCTGTAGTTCGATTCGCGGGGGAATGGTAGGACCGTTTGAGCTGGTTCATTTTCTGTTTTGTTCGTCATCGGAAAGGGTGTGGAGGACTAAAATGTACCAAAAACTAGGTGTCTTCGGATTTTTCTCGAAAACGGCTCTAACAATTTTGATTAAAATGTCAAATTGTCGTCTACTAGTTAGAACGAAACTTTTCTTCTCCATATCTCCATTAAAAGACGATGAATTGAGATCTGAGACTAAAAGGCACAAAAAGGTTTTAAACGCGTTTTGGCAAAGCTACTTCAACGATTTTCACTAAACTCACGGGATGTTTTCGTTTAGTTAATACCTATATATTGTTCTCTGTCCATTGAACATAAATAAAAATGATATTAATTTTTCGTCTAACATTTTTGTTATACCCCGAATAACTGAGTCACTGAATTTCATCAATCTTACAGGGTGTGTGAAGGGTAGCCGGATCAGCGAAATGCCAAATCCAACGTGTTTGGCTAATAATTATGAGAATAATGTGAGTATGTTGGCGGTTATATCAACTTAGGGAAAAACGCATTAATCACCTTTTCTGTTTGAAAAGGTGAATGCGGGCGATACCCTCACTGTGGCCACAAACGGGCCTATCGTAAGGACGTCCATGAGCCTCAGCTGATGGCCCACCTGCTCCACCCCCAGGCCCCACGGCACTGGGCTGACTTAGTGCGACGTCACCTATATATCCCCGCATAAAGTGATGGGCATTCGCAAATTCTGGTCATGCCACCTCCTCCGGCTGAAGAAAAGGCCTCCCAAACTCACGACAGCATGATGCTGCGAGTCTATCGCATATGCACAACACATGCTCTGCATTACCAGTACCTCACACTTGCCAATATTAGCAAGGTGGTACCTCAGTGGACAGTGACCTATGAACAGGCCATGTATGATCCTCATATCCTTCCTCCCCAGTGCAAGAACCTCCTTGGCCCTCCCTCGGGAAAGTCGGATGAAGAGTTTTGACTGTCTAAGGCCAGGCAACCCCTGCCAATGGGTAGCCCTGCACTTATCCTCTCATTTGCCAACCCCTCCATGTAAGTGGCTCCTGGTAGTCCCAACAAAGGGCTCAGGGCTGACGGGTATCTGCGCCGCTCCCTTCTTTGCCAGCCCTTCAGTCCGTTCGTTTCTCTCTATTCCCTGATGCCCCGACACCCAACACAGTGTTTTGCTGTTGTCCTCGACCAGGGCCTTCAGTCCAGTCAGACACTCCCCCACCAGCCACAACGTAAGACAATACAAGTCTAAGGATTTGAGAGTGTCCTGACAATGTAGATCTTTTGCCGCTTCAGTCCCCTCTGTAGCAGCCACTGCACACAGACTGTCACCGCAGGCACCTCTGTCCCCCAATGGGATCGCTGCTCTAATTTTCGGCCCAAAGATACCTGCCCCTGCCAGGCCACCCTACATCGAGCCATCAGTGTAGTATACCAGGGCCCCAGCTTCAAACGTGGGAACTCCTCCTTCCCTGAATCGCTCATGCATGAGTATCCCACAAGAATAGCAGGAAGTTGAACTTAGCAGGTATTGAGTCTACCACATGCACGCAGGCCCCTCTACTGCCACCCTGTCCAGAATACAGTGGCAAGAACCCCTCCTCCCACGCATGATCATACCCACATACACACAGATTGGAGGAACGCCATCCTTTCACCACGTATCTGGAGTGGAGCTAAATATAACATGACCTCCAGTGCAGCCGAGGGCATATCCTCATGCGCCCTACATTGCAGTTGATTCAACTGCACCTCCACGGCTTTATTTTCCGCCCTAGTCCACTAACCCAGAGCTTCATAGGTGACTACAGGCCTAACAACTGCAGTTTGCTGCCCCAGATTAACCAGGCCTTAGCCCTCATGTCTTCCTCACCATCTTCTGAGCTGCCCACATCACTACCAATGCCCCCTGTAAGGCTTTTTTCACGTGTGTGGCTCAAGTGAACATTCCATCAAGGAAAAATCCCAGGTACTTGATCTCATGCTGGACCTTTACCACCTTACTGCCAGCCTGATTTTCCGCAGCGCAAGGCTGCGCCATCTAGTGAATGGGACCAGGCTCGTTTTGTCTGGATTGACAAACAGTCCTTGCCCATTACACCATCTCTGTCGGGTATTCAGTGCATGCTGCATGCATTCACTGATTACACTTGCGAATTTGTCCCTGACTATAATTACCAGGTCGTCCTCGCAACCTATTACCTTATAGCACTCCTCCTCCAGCAGTTCAAGAATGGTATCAGCTACTAGTAACCAGAGGAGAGGGGATCCTACGAAGGACATGAGACTGATGGGGCTTCAGGGGATACTCGCCCTGAAAACCTTCACCAGTTGCAAACCCAGAGCCTTTCTCCCATGCTGCAATATGGCCGGGAAGATCCCATCCACACCTGGCACCTTGTAAGCTTTGAACGAACCAATTTCCCATTTAACCTTGTTGAGTGTAAACATTTCCCTGGAAGCAGCTGCTAGCAGCAGGTTCCCCAATTGCCTGTGGCAGGTTGCTCCATTGGCACTCTGCTGATGGTGGTGGCTATCTTCCTGCTGGAGGCTATGAGACCCCAAAATGTGCCAGCTACCAGTAGCTTCTCCAAGGTCTCCCTGCTGCTCCTTGTGTATGCTTCCCCTGCCTTTAGTAGAAAGCCTATCTGTGGCCTCTCCTCCCTAGAGAGGATCTTCTGCACCTTGGACATGGTGGACAAGTCTTTCGTGCCCCCGCAGAAGTCTCTCCAGGATTTCCTTTTTGCCTGTTTGAGGGCCTTATTATACACTGAGGAAACCCCTGTATGTGTCCCCCTTACCCTCTTTCTTCGTCCTGTTGAAGAGCCCCCTCGTTTCCTGATGAAGTCTATTTAGTTCCTTGATCCACCAAGGAACCTCCCTATTGGATGTTCAGGTTTTCAACTCGCAGTTCGCTTCATGCGCCTCCTACATAGCTGTGTAGATCTCACCTTTCACCCTATGAGCAGTATATGACAATTTTGCGCAACCTTGGGATCGTCTGTGAATTCAGCACTTTATACGATGGATTGGTTAGAGACATTTTCACTTGCGGGATACTTGACAGAGACGTAAAGGCAAAGCTGATTGGAATGGGTGACGTCACCAGTGATAAAGTGCTTGAAACCGCTAGGAATCAGGCAGCGATTTCTAAACAAGTACAGGAACAAGTCCTTGGGATTAAAGAAGAGAGCCTCGATGTATTAAGAAGGAAGATGCAACACCCTTCTAGGAGGACCTTATCGTCAAAATCGGAGACCAATGGAAGTGGAAATGTACGCGACCGGGGAACTCAACAGTATGTAACTAATTGTCAATTTTGTGGTTACAATCACACAAAGGGGCGATGCCCGGCGTTTGGAAGGGTCTGTAACGTTTGTAAAAAGACCAATCATTTCTCAACTGTGTGTAGATCCAAAAAACGTGTAAATCTATTAGAAAATGAAGAGGAGAAAGAGGAAGAGTTTGAGATGGACGTTATTGATATTCATGAGCTTAAGGCGTCACCGGCGATTGCTAGTGGATCGGAATGGTATACTACTGAATTGGATATTAATGGGCATCCAATCACTATGAAGATTGATACCGGGGCCCAATGCAACGTAATTGGAATTGCTGAGTATGAAAGGATCGGCTTCAATCAAGATGAACTTGAAGTAGCAAAGGTAAAAATCACATCATTTACAAAAAACGTTGTACCAGTAATAGGGAAAAAAGTATTTAAGTGTAGATATAAGAACAAAGTATTTTTGCTTCCTTTCTTTGTAGTTGAAGCTGATTGTGTGAACATATTGGGATTGCAAAGTAGCGAGAGACTGGGATTAATAAAAAGAGTTTGTGTTGTTGAGTCGACTTCCGGGTTTCAGCTACCACAGGAGTTTGCAGAGTTATTTGAAGGTGATGTAGGCTGCGCTCCAAAATCTGTTAGCATTGAGATCGATCCAAGTATAAAACCTGTAATATCACCAGTGCGTAGGGTACCATATAAATTACTCCCCAAAATAAAATCCGAACTAGATCGAATGGTAAAAATAGGCGTAATTGAGCAAATAGTGGAGCCGACTGAGTGGGTTAACCAGATGATAGTGGTTCAAAAAAAAGATGGGTCTCTCAGGGTCTGTATGGATCCTAGACCCTTAAACAAGGCGATTAGGCGACCACACTTTCCTTTTCCCGTCATTGAGGATGTCACGACCAAACTATGTAGTGCTACTGTATTTTGCAAATTAGATGCTAAATCTGGATTTTGGATGTTGCCATTGGACGACCAAAGTTCGCGACTATGCACTTTTGTTACTCCGTGGGGTAGATTTGTGTTTAAAAGATTGCCTTTTGGTGTGTCATGCGGACCAGAACTATTCCATAGATTTATTTCTCAAGTGTTCAGTGGTATAGAAAATGTATTCACATTTCAAGATGATATTTTTGTATGGGCAAAATCGAATGCGGAGATGATGAAAAATCTGAATTTAGTCTTTGAAGCTGCACAGAAGAATGGAATAAAATTTAATAAGAAAAAATGTGAGTTTTTCGTTGAAAAGGTGACGTTTTTGGGGCACACTTTCAGCAAGGAAGGAGTAGAAGTGGACCAGGAAAAAATTAAAGCTGTGTTGGCATTGAAAGCCCCGGTTGACAAAAAATCGCTCCAACGTGTTTTGGGGTTATTCAATTACGTTTCGAAATTTATTCCTAATTATTCTGAATGTACCACAGGTTTTAGGGAACTCCTGAAGGACGATGTCGAGTTTTCATGGAACGCAGCTTTGAATAAAGATTTTGAAAAGTTGAAAACCATGCTCACCAAGGCCCCAATTCTTCAATATTACAATCACTTCAAACCAGTAACTCTAACTGTTGATGCGAGTTCTCATTCATTGGGGGCTGCACTTCTTCAAAACGGTTTACCCATAGCATATGCATCAAGGGCCCTCACTGACACTCAACAAAGGTATGCCCAGATTGAGAAAGAGTTGCTTGCTGTATGTTTCGGGGTCGAACGTTTTCGCCAGTATATTTTTGGACATGATGTGGTGGATGTAGAAACGGATCACAAACCACTATTGGGTCTGTATGAAAAACCATTGTATAAGATCCCAGTACGGTTACAGCGAATGTTGATGAGATTACAACCGTACAACCTACGTTTACAGCACAAGCCGGGTAAGCACCTTCATTTGGCAGATGTATTATCTAGGGATGTTTCAACTGTAGGCCTTTCGTGGAGCAGTGATATAGACGAAGATATTGAATTGCAAGTGGCCCTATTAGTTGAAAACCTGCCAGTTACCAAGGATTTATGGAATAGGATTAAAAAATACTATGATGAAGACCCTAGTATCATGCAACTCAAAGACTATATAAATAATGGATGGCCACCTTACTATAAAGACGTCAATGAATTAGTAAAACCTTATTTTCAGCTGAAAACAGAGCTAATTGTTCTCAAAGATTTGATTTTTTATAGCGACAGAATCATAATTCCGAAAGGAATGCGAATAGAAATATTGGTTAGTCTACATTCTGGACATTCAGGAATTAATAGGATGGTAGAAAGAGCTGGTATATCGGTTTTTTGGACTGGAATAAACCAGCACATAAAAAATTTTGTAAGTTCGTGTCCAATCTGTCTGAAACATCAGGTACACAAACAAAAACTAGTGATGAAATGTAAAGAGATACCACAGCTTCCATGGTTAGAAGTGGGATGTGACATTTTTGAACTAAATTCAAAAAAATACCTAGTGATTGTTGATGCCCTTTCAGGTTATCCAGAAGTGTTGGAGTTAGAAACTTTAAAAAGTGTCTCGGTTATAAAAGGAATGAAAGAAACTTTTGCTAGGCATGGGATTCCAATGATAGTGTATACTGATGGCGCATTAAGCTTTGATTGCGACCTCTTCAGACAATTTTCGAAGGAGTGGAGCTTTCTCCATATAATTTCAACCCCACACTATCCTCGCTCTAATGGACTTGCGGAAAGCGCTGTAAAATCTGTAAAAAATATGTTTAAAAAGGTATTCGATAATAATGAATGCCCTTACCTTGCCTTATTAAATTTTAGAAATACTCCTAAGAACGGTATAAGTTCTCCTGCTGCTAATTTGATGGGAAGATCTCTGAGGACAAAAGTTCCATCCGCGTTCAAGCTATTAATGCCCAAAATAACTTATGATAAAGATAGAAAATTGATGATTGAAAAACGAAATAAATCAAAAGAATGCTATGATAGGTCTGCAACCACTAGACTTCCATTTGCTGAAGGGCAAACCGTGGTTTTTAAGAAGTTACCTGACTCAAATTGGTTCCCAGGTGTAATAGTTAGGAAGGAAGGACGCCCCAATTCCTATTTGGTTGAAGGAGAAAACGGAAGAAAATATGTAAGGAATGAAATCTATATACGTCCACGGTCTATTAGTGATCAAAGAGTTTTGGCTCAGTCTGAAAGCACTACGAAGGGTATCCTGATGTCAGATAGAGTGGAGGCTAGTGCCATCATTCCTATAGATAGTCCAAAAGTCCCGAACGCATGTATTAGTCCAATTCGATCTCCTAAAGATTCTGTTGGTACAAATGTTTCTTCTCCAAAATCACTAGAGAAAAAATCAAGAGTGGGTAGAGTTATTAAAAAGCCTAAAAGATTGATTGAAGAATTGTAAATATGTATATCTATTACCAAATACATGAAAAGTATGTTTGTTTCAGAGGGGTGTTTGGAGTCAGAAAACTGTAGCTGATTGATTTCCTACCTTTGCAAACATATTGTTTATTGTGTTGTTTATTTTCAACTTGTTCGTGTATTCATTAATTACACATGTAATAATAAGTATAGTCCTTATGATTTGTGGTGATTGCTGCCTCATCCATGAAGTTGATTCTATGTTAATCTA
This sequence comes from Pachypeltis micranthus, assembly GCA_020466155.1. Taxonomy (NCBI): domain Eukaryota; kingdom Metazoa; phylum Arthropoda; class Insecta; order Hemiptera; family Miridae; genus Pachypeltis; species Pachypeltis micranthus. Next base: position 11,824,362 of record CM035772.1, read on the forward strand.
CTAATGATGTTGTTACTATTTAATTCTTGCTACCGCATTTGCCTGTTATATATTAACCTTGTTCTAGTTTGATCATTCTCTTAATTTTCAAAAAAGGGATGATGTTGTAATGTTGCTACTCCTAGATAGAGCTGAAGTGTTGCGGGTGTATAACCCGTTCCCGACTATTGCTAATCACCTTCTGATAAGATCCATATGTATGTCGGACAAGACACTTTGATGAGAATATATACGCTTGCGTTTAAACAAAAGCTCTGCTTCCTGATTTTATCATTTTTCGTACTATGGTATAAAACACACCCATTCCACCCCTTGTACAGAACCCAATCTGTGTTCTTCGGGTTCCGATATGTCTCTGTCACACTATATGGGAACCTCGGCCTGAACATCACCATCTGATGGTCAGACGTTGAGGCTTCCCAAAAGACATGCCGATCTTCTATTCTACTGGCATAGAAGGCACTGTCTGTGGTGCCTCATGCTTCATTATGTGCATTGGCATCAGACCCGACAATCAACTGAAGATCTTCCCTTTTGCAGTAATGGATCACCTGCTGCATCTTCAGCGGGGGGACCTCAGCGCCATCGCCTGGGAAGTAGGCTGATGCCACCACCGTCCTTGCCCAGAGTCTTTTACTGTCTCGAGCTTCCAGCATCACTGCTACCAAATCCTTGTGACAGAACTCAGGAATTTTAAGCATACGTAAGTTGCGTCTTACCACAATAGCCGCCCTAAGACGGCCTTCTCTGCTGCAAAAGACCAACTTACCAGTACTAGCAGATACCCCTGCTGTCTGCCCAAGGCTCCTGCAGCCTGACCTGGAGGAAGCTGAGACGCTGTGCACTCATCGACGCTCACGCCGACTCTCCAACTCCCGCAGGACCTTATGTCTCTGAGGAGAATCTTGGAGCGAGCAGGCGTGATTCCCTTCCGGTCTCTCTGCAGCTTGGGCCGAGAGAGCCTTGACGTCCTCTCCGCCCTCCCTGCTATTTCTACCCCCCCCCCTCCCAGCAGCATTATCAAACGACCAGCTGCAAAACTGGTACCAATGCGTCTAAGCTCCATTCGTGCCCAATGCCTCATGCATACCTGTGGTTGCTCATTAGGGAGGAGGTATGTTTCAATTTACCTTAATTTTCTACTCCATCCTGCATTCGTTTCTTCTATTTTACTTTCTGCCATTTTCTTTTCTCCATCATCAACTTGACAACCCTGCGCCATCCTCCTCTGACAGAATCGATTTAAGTTCCATTACTTATCACCGTACAGGCACAGTTATTATCATCATCGTACAGCCATTGAACATCTCATCATCAATCTCCTTTTTTGTTTTTCACCTCATTGAACATTCTGCAATTGTGTACTAATTTTATCATTCGTTATTCCTGGTGTTCCTGGGGTAGGATTGAAATCAAACGGAACATCTGAAGTTGACAGCCTCACAGCAAAGTAGTAGATCAGAAGTGGACATTTCCTTTTTTTTTTGTATTTTCTAGTCTTCATGTCTTCCGCTATTAAAGTAAGTGACTGATTTAATTGGTTCAATCAGATACCCCGAACTAGTGCCGACAGAGATCAACAGCCCAAACAATCATGAGGAACTCCTTTTTGATTGGGGAATACTGATCAGTTTAGTGTACATGGGCTCATAAAATCCGTCACGACGAAATGCGTGGGAAATGACACCACCCACAGGCCTGTCTTGATTAAACGTGAATGTTATATTATTTATTGATACTTTACATTTATGTGATAAATATTTACGAGTAGAACCACAGAAGGGATTATCGAGGTAAATGTCTGTGTTCCGGTATTGGCTGGCTCGTAAGATTCCATTTATCGTCTCAATGTATGGCTCGGGAGCCTTCAGCTGGCCAGTGATCCTGCCCATTTGGTTTTCCATTGAGACTCGCTCACTTGTGCTGTAGTGACTTTTATGAATAGCGTTTGAAGTCTATTATGTCCACAAAGACTCGTATTAAAGACACATTTTGTTGCTGTTTGCAGATACCTCCAAGTCAGATGTCAACATGATGTTTCTCGAGTTAGCTGAAGGTGAGCACGTTTCTACTGTTGTTAATCACGCATTTGATTAGCTGTGTAGTGTTGAGGCTGAATGGTATTTTTTTCCATTTGCAGAGCCAGAGATCAAAATGGAGCAAACGTGTGATGTCGATTCATTAGATATTAATGCAGGTGAGGCCACTTTAACGTACATTTAGTCTGTGTTCTACACGTTAAAACGACGTTTTGCCAACAGCAGCCTTGCAGCAGCTTCCTCATAGATGTGACTATGTAGCAGTTGACGACGAGCAGTAAATTTTTTTTTCTTCCAAACGCTCACGTCGCAGAAGCATCATGAACCTTCGATTTGGTCCACCCTCGTAAATCTACGGCACCTGCTGTGTACAGACAGCGTGGTTACTTGCCATAGTACCATCGTTTAAACGTCACAATCGATCTCAAAGAGGAAGTTCATTCATGGGGATCGACTTGCCTCATTTTTGTGGAGGTGTCCTCTGCATATATCACACTACTAGGAATACTACGAACATCAAGATGTGTGTTGCTGCGCACCAGATATTTATATTTTATTATTATATGTTAGATAAGTATTATTTAAAAATACAGGTGAGAAGCCATATGCTTGTGATGAATGTGACTTCAGGGCAGCTCAATGGTCCCATCTGAGCGTGCACATGAGAACACACACAGGTACAGTACTATATATGCTCACATTGGTAAAATATTAACGAATAATGGCATTTGTTAGATAAGCATTACTTTGAAATACAGGTGAGAAGCCATTTGCTTGTGACGAGTGTGACTTCAGGGCATCTTGCAAGTCAACAGTGAAACATCACATGAGAACACACTCGGGTACAGTATTTGCATTTAATATTTATTTACTAATATTAACGTGACTTTCCCGCACCATGCTTGCAATTTATGGAGCAGTGGGGTCAGTGTTGCCAGGGCTACCCTGGCTTCAGTCGCCTCGATGGCTACTTAGGCTCAATAATTAGGGACTTACCATTCTCGTACCTATGGTGTTAACTCTCCTGAGCCAGCTGGCTATGGGTCAGCCAGATCGCTCTGACTATTAGGAGAAGGGAATGTGCCTGTCAGCCTCCACATGGCTTGGTAGGACAAATAAAAATTGTGATGTAATACTGATTAGTTGTAATGCATATGTTAATGTAAAATAAATGTGTGTTCGTTTGTAGGTGAGAAACCATTTGCATGCCATGAATGTGACTACAGGGCATTTGAAAAGAAGAGCGTGGCCATTCACATGAGATCACACACAGGTACAGTATTTGCATTTATCTAAACCACCCAGGTCTCTCAACATGTTGTCCGTGTTTTTTGTTTTTTTTAGCCCCTCCGTTCCTTCCTTTTAGTTTATTATTCATTCTGAATAATAACCTTATTCTAATAATAATAATAATTATTATTATAATAATAACTATCCAGAATGAATAATAACCCTATGTTTTCGGTCACGAAAAATTTTTTACAACCCCCCCCCCCTCCCTCAAAATTTGATACTTTACGTTTCAAGACTTGGAGATTCCAAATTTGCAATGTCCGTCCCCCGTCCGGGCCGTTTTGTGCCTTTAACGTGGTCCAAAAATATCGTTCATTCACACAAAAATCCAATTTGGTATCTAGTTGTGCCCGCCATCCGATTGGACAAAGCCCATGATTGTTATGGGCAAAAAACGGTTAAAAACATTAACGAAACGCAGTACAACGCGGGAACTACAGCGGAAGTCAACGTTTCGTCGTTTTTACTTTTTTGGTTTTAATACGATTCAATTTTTTTAGATTCCTTCGTTTCTCATTTTGTTTTTTTTTTCATAGATTTTTGGTTACATTTTGATATCAGTATTTAGCGTGCATGTTTTCATATTAAAATCAGTTTTTTCTAGATAACTTCGTTTTTTTGTTTTATTTAATATTACGATTCAGTTCTTTTCGACCTTTTTTTGGGTTTCATTTTGATATTTTTCGATGCTGAATCGAACGGGATGGGTCTCGGAGCACTAATGCTAGGTCAAGCTATTTATCCGAATAATAAACCGTTGTGTAATAATTTGCAGGGTTTTTGACGTATGGTTACTGATGCTTATCTATTAACTGTCTACAAATTACTGCGTGTTGTCCTCCGTTGAGCCAAGCACAACCCCCTTCTCTCATACCCCCCTCCTCCCACTAATGAATGATGAGAAAACTGCCATCGTCGAAATAAGGCGGAAAGGCAGGCAACCCGGCTATTACAAGTAATAAACACGTGATGGACTCTTGTCAGAGAGGGAGTGTCAAGATTCTACTTTGCCTGATGGCACGGTTAAGGGTGAATGGGACAAGTCCTGTGCTCAACAAATGAACTCACAAGGGTACACTGCGTCTGTCTGCTTCTTTAATCTCCCTCCCTTCACCCCACCACCTGCATTAGTGAAAACAAAGTGACAAAGTCAGTTAAAGCTTCACCGGGAAATGAAAACGCCAACTGTGCCTCTTCCTGGGGCTTGACCCCTCCCTCTTCGGACGATGAGCAACCTACTCGTCGTTCAAACAAACAAGGGCGAAAAGAACCAGGCAAAGCGCCTTCACCTTCCCCTTCCACTACTCGTAGCCTGGGCAACCTGACTACTACAAGCAGTAGACACCCAGTGGACCGTAATCTGTCGGATATGTAACAGGTTTGTGTCCAAATCATTCATGGCCAGCTGGCACGAATGAGGGTCAATGCGACGGTACCAATGCATGACCCCCCCCCCCCCCCAATGATTTCGCCTCCTGCCATAACCCCACTGTGGTAAACCGTGGTGGCTGGGGAGGGGAATCGTACAGGCTGCTGGTGGTCCCTCCACCCCTGATGCAATGAAAACGCTGATCTAGGGTGTCCCAGCCAAGCCCCTACATTCGCGCTAAGAGGGAGTTGAAGCTACAAGCATCAGCCACCCTAGGTCGCTTCCCACACTTGCTGCTGTGTGAACTGACCAACCTAAAATGGACCTTGCCAAACAACTTGTTGAGCCCAAACCTGCTCTAAGCTTATAGCCACAACAGGTTAGGCTGCTTTTCATTAATAAAAACGGGGTAGATGGTAGAAGTGGATTATCAAACTGTCAATAACAAAACTGGGGGCAAGGCGCCATGTCAATGTGTAATTTGTAAATACCACGCACCCACACAGTGCTGCAATGGCCAGCTTTATGGTCACTTGGTAGTTGCCTGCACAGGACATGTGTGAAATGAATGTTTGGCCTACACGTGTGGTAATGCTGTTCTGTCAAATTACAGGTAAGAAACCATTTGCATGTGAGGAATGTGACTACGTGGCATGTACAAAAAGTACCCTGACAGTTCACATGAGAACACACAGGTCTGTTTCTTTATTTGATGACTGTACCTAAACCCTCAACGAGGGTTATATCAGTCATGGAAGTTGCGGTTTCGCTAAGAGGCCGGCCCCTGCAGCATCCACCGAACTCAGACCTGTGGAGGTACGGCAGGTATTTGGTCGTTAGCCAGTCTCCCAGAAGAGAGCTGTTGCCCGTGTGTGACCGTGCGGAGGTGACCACCTGAGGAATCTCGTACCATCCAGGAGGAGTTCTTAATCTGGTTTCCTACCTGATCTAACTATTTACTTGGGTGGCAAGTTTCAAAAGGACAGATCAAATATGACCACGTTTCTTAGCCTACACCTTCTTCACGAACATTGCAAAATGGTCATAGGCTTGCTTTGAAGCAGTCAAACTGCTAAGTTCATTTGCGCTCCCAACAACCGTTGCTCACTGTTGTAGAAACTACAGTGGAGCAGCACATGGTTTCTTGTTCCCTGGAGGGGCAAGACGTGCATAATGGAGAGTCTTTCAGAGAAAAGAAGTGGAGCCGCGCATTGAAGTCACCATGTCCCGTGAGGAACTGGCTCACCCAGTGGTCTGGCTCAACCCATTTTCTTGAAAGACGTTCACGGATGTTGGGGAAGAACTCATACGTATCACATCCCTTTGAGGAGGATTCTCATCTCGCTTTCCATTTCTCTAACACCCATTCGTCGATGGCGGCAAGTTTCTGTTCTGTAGTGATGTTGCGAGAAAGGTGTTTGGAGATGCTTTTTGAAGAGCTGCTCACTCAGGCAAAAATTACGGCAATCGCGCCGGAGATTCGATCCACAACCCTCGACTTACGTCGAGAATTATGAATCGACTGTCTTATCCACTAGACCACGATCAACCGGTTGCCTTTAACAGGAGTCAGTCAGCACATCTCCCCCCTCGTCTTTTAACCGCTGCTCCTGGAGCGGACTCTTTTAAGGAAAGAATTTACGAGAGTTGAGCAAATCCCTGGAAAATCCGATCTTTGATTCGAGAAACGAGAGGGCTACAAGGAAAGTCTTTTTTCTTTCACATTGTAGTAGGCGCGTCGCCCATTTTACCTTCGCGCTGGAACTCTCACAGCGTCAGCGAATCCCGGGCCCGAGAACTCGTCTCATTATTTTCTCTCTTAATTTTTTTGTTTTTCTCTTTGGGCCTCTTCTTTTTCTTGAATGAAGAAGTTCGACCACTAGTTGGGCGCCATTGTTACGAAAGGAAGGAAGTTTGGAGATGCTTTTTGAAGAGCTGCTGACTAAGGCAAAAATTACGGCAATCGCGCCGGAGATTCGATCCACATTCCTCGACTTACGTCGAGAATTATGAATCGTCTGTCTTAACCACTAGACCACGATCAACCGGTTGCCTTTAACAGGAGTCAGTCAGCACAGTGAGATCCACACGGAGTTCAGCCCAAAGTAGGAGAAGCTCCCGTTTCACTCTCCACTTGTCAACCATGCACTCAACAGCCAAATCAACTGGTAACTGACCAGTGATCACCTGGAGTGCTTCTATAGATACAGTCTTATAGGCCTTGGTGATCCACAGGAGCGCAGCTCTCTGGGATTGAGCCTACTCTCTTTTGATTGACTGTTAGTTTGCTACCCCAGACAACGAGGCAGTAGCCAATCATGCCTAGATAGATGGCCTTATACATGAGGATAGTGTCATGGTAACACACACCCCAAGTGGCCTTTGTAATTGCACGCAGTGAGGCAATCCTTGCAACCTTGTGTTGGTTGAAACCTCACCTCTCACCTATATTCACTCCTAAATACTTGACGTACTTTTCCGGAACGAGCCTGTGGCCGCCAAAGCATATTGTGGGTGGATTATTCACTTGGCCTTTCAAGAGGATTAGCTGGGTTTTTTCCTCAGCCACCTGCATCTTGCCATGCTCACACCATTGGGTGACGGTGCGGAGCACGTGGTGCGTTTTTTCTTCAATTTGGCAGACTGACTCTGCAAAGATCAGCACAGTCAAGTCATACACATAGGCGTACGGCTTGCAGTCAGTCTCCATGAGTCTCCTGAGGAGACCTTCGAAGAAGGAATTCCAGAGTGCTAGTCCAAGAACTGAGTCCTGTGGGCACCCGTTCTATATTTTTCCCTGGACGGAGACATGCCTGCATTCGATCTTAGCAGTTCTGTCACTCAGGTAACTTCTGACGAGCGAGTACAGGTTGCGGGGGATTCCCCTACCTTTGAGCTCATTAAGGAGTGCTGGCCACCAAAGGTTGTCACACGCTCCTCTGATGTCAATCAGAACTGCTATGACGTACTTAGCCGGTGCCAGCAGGGAAACACGCCAAATTTCGACAATGACATCCTGCATAGACCTTCTTTTGGTACACCCGTATTGCCTGTCTGTGAGGTTGCGGCCAAAGACTCCTGTAGGGACTGCAACATCAAGATTTCTAGTGTTTGGCCTAATATGGAAAGAAGGCTGAGTGGTCTCCAGTGGGTCTGACTGATTGTGGTCGCCTCCCTTTTGAAGAGTGACAACACGCGCAGGCTTCCACTGAGTGGGGAACTGTCCGACCTGCAGACAGTCATTAAATAAATTAAGGAGGCCGCTGGAGATTGTCCATTCAGCCTTCCTTAGCATATTGCTTTCTATTTTATCTGGCCCAGGAGATTTGTTGGGCTTTAAGGTCGCAAGGGCCCTGCCAAGGTCGCCTGTTGTTCACAATGGGATGTCGGGCTCGTTCGGAGTGTCCATGATCAGCTCCCTTGCTGCCCTCTGGGCTTCAGTGTCTCGAGCTACTTGGTCATCTGGGAACGCCTTCTCAAGGAGGGTTTCCAGTGACCTTGGTGATCTGGCGTTTGCATCAGCACAGACTATGCAGGGTCGTCCTGATAGGCCTGCTAGAGCCCGCTCAAGTGATTGAAGGCTTTTGCCAACTGGTGCGCCAAATTGCCTGTAAAATGATATTACAACCAGCTCAAAGCCACCGGCTCGGATGAGCACAGCGGCCAAGTGCTGGGTTTTCAGGTGGGTGAGTGCGAGCATATTATGGACGGGTCAATGCAGGCCACTGCTGCCTTGGACCCGTTCTTGCTCCAGCCACCACTCGTGCCTGCGATCCCAGACCTAGAGTTTTGGATCCTATGTAAGGTTCCTGTATGGCGAGAACACTGCAGCGTTTCTTGAGTGCATTTTGCAGCAACTCAGCCATAACTGGGGAACTCTTATTTGTGTTGTGCTGAAGGATTCGAACTGTTTTTAACCTATTCATAATCCACTCGTGACTCCTGGCGGGCAATTGCTCTCTGACGAATGGTAGAGCGTGCGTCTCATGTACAGTGCGAGACCTATTGGCATTTGTGTTCGACACAATTGGCATACTTGAGGGGAGCCTCACACTTGCATTCCTTGCTGAGATGTGGCAAGGCGCACACAGCAGGTCTTGTACAGGCCACTGCCAGGTGGCCATACTGCTGGCGTTTGTAGCACTGTGTGGGAGCTTGGTACTTTCGGATGGCGCACTGCTGCCATGCAATTTGGAGGTGCCTTGCCCCCGCTAGTTTATTGTGTAGACTGGGTGATACCTCGATCACCCAATCCTTTTGTCTGCCACGCTAATTCATGGAAAGGGGCTGACGTCCTGTGGCTGCAAGCCTAACGCAGGGTTGTGCTCAACAACTTGTTGGGCCAAGTCCTCTTTTTGTAGGTCCGCACGTCGCACAATAGCAGGCATGGGAAGCGACCCAGGTGGGCTGATGCTTGTAGCTTCAACTTCTTCTTCATGGAGATATGGCTCGTAAGCGCCTTGGCTATTTCCTGCGTTTCCGTCACAATGACGGCGCCACCTCCCACTACAGTGTGGATGTCAAGCACTCAGACGCTTAGTGCTTGGAGGTCCTTAGCAGGGACACCCCGCATCAGGGCTTCCATTGCAACAGGGGTGGAGTGACCAGCCTTTCCTTCCTCACACGTATGCCTAACCACTACCACGTTTTGTCGTCGGTTTTTAGGGGGGAGTTTGGTAAGCAGTGGAGGCTTCTTATTTTTGTTTGTATTTTGAATTTTGCCCTTGTTGTTGGGCTGTTCTTCTTCCCCCTGCGCTTCCTGACCCTGGCAGACTGCCATTCAGCCTCAGCTCCATGAGGGATGGAGAAGGGCACAGTAGCGGCTACTGCTGCATATGAGGGGCTTGGGGTACTACCCTGGCTGATTGTAGCTCCTTGAGCTTGGGGGACTGGTGGCACTGGCTGCTGGGTAATTGCCCTACGCAGCTCTTTCCTCGTAGACAGCCGCCACAGTTTCCTGCAGGGGGGGAGTGGCAGGGGGTGATTTCGTTGGGGGGGGGGGGCACTAGCTTTGATAGCCAGCTTCGATATTTCGAAGAGGCAGCTAGTGGCGAGGTCCCGCATTGGTCCCATCGCGTTGACCCTCATCTGTGCCAGCTGACTGTAGATAAGTTGGACATACGCACAAATCTGCTCGATGTCCGACAGGTTAGGGTCCACAGGGTGTCTAGTACTTGTAGTAGCCAGGTTGCCTGGGCTACTAGGGTGAGAAGACGGAGATGGACACGGTTTGACCAGTTCTTTCCGCCCTTGTTTGTTTGGACGACGAGTAGGTTGCTCATCGTCCGAAGAGGGAGAGTTCTGAGGAAGAGTCGCAGGGTTTTTATTACCTGCTGATGTTTTAACTGACCTTGTCATGTTATTTTTACTAATTGGGGGGGGGGGGGGATTAACGAAGAAGACTGGTGTAGTGTATCCAGTGTGTAGAGTTCATTTGTTGTGTGTGTTAGTGGTATGAGCGAGAGGTGCTCGAGGCAGTGTCCTGGAAGCTCCCCCTCAGGTATATTGATTCTAGCCCCTTTCGCTGGTCCATTGAGGGTCAAAGGGAGGCCCCCACATGCGCCGCAGCTGCCATTCCGGCCACCCACCAGGACTAAGACGCATGAGGGATTTTTCAGCTGCTGCTCAGAGTCAGCCCTCTGCCACTGGTGATGTGGTGAGCTGGACACACGCTATCAGCCGCCCCAGGAACGCTCAAACCTGGTTTTTCCCCCTCCTCATTCCGAAGGCCGCACCTATATAGGGGATCGCTCAAAGGTGTTAGTGAGCTACTTCCAGGACTGTCTTTCGCTCATTATGAGTGTTTGAAGTCAATGTGTTCTGCCACGTGAGCTGTTGCAGTGTATTTTGCATGTGGAATATGTTGTGTATGTCAGTGTCGTGAGCTGTAAGCCCCTTTAAGGGCGGCTTTTACCGCCACGCAGAGGATATGGCAGGAGTATTCTGTCCCCCTTCCTGCAGGGGGTGAGTTCTGCGATCCCAGCTCAAGGTTGGGGGTTCCCAGTGTGTCATGTATGTGAACGAAGTGTAAGTTTTGTCCCTTTTAGTCGACTCATACGGCATGCAGGGTATACGTCAGCGGTATTCTGGACCCCTGACTGCAGGGTGAGGGCCCAGTCAGCACAAATGCCCCGGATGAGCCCCCGCAGAATGGAAGGGTTTGGTATGTCCTGGTACATCACTCCGCCCTTGATGAAGTGCCTGTCCTCAGGTGCTCATGAGCACTGTAGTTTCATGCCGTGTACTGGAGTCAGTGTTGCTCTCCACCCAACTAAGGGGAACCTGATCTTGAACATGGAGAGAGAGAGAAAAGTTCCAAAAGGGTACCCATGTTTGTGGTGGAAGTACTGATTTAACAACTATAAATACACATGCACTTAACAATGTATTTGGAGTACACATCTTCTATGGATCGTACGTCCAGTAGGGGTAGTGCTGAGTGAAGAGCTGTGACTGCCGTGCTCTGATTAGTTGTACTCTTGGAAACTAGCGAGGCGCTCCGACTCATGGCGTGTGTAGGAGTGTTTGATGCCTGTATTGACGGTATTCAGACGCATACGTTAGTGGCAACTCTTGAGAGTGTGTGAAGTTGCCAGACAATGCGTACATAGATTGTACACTTCCACATGGGTTTTTACCTTTCACCTTTTCGAAAGCGTGTGGTTTCCCCGGACTCGTTGTTTGAGAGGTTGTTCAGGGTTGAGGTGGTTCCTTCCCCACTGGTTGAGCGTCGCAGAATTACAATCAACTCCTAATAAATTGAGGTTTGTAAAAATGGGGCCATCTTGTAAAGAGATTTCACTGTCAGAAATTAGCCGCCAGCAACAGGGCTCTCGTAGGCTCTAGCCCATCATTAATGTGTATCACACTCAATGGCGGTTTGCCACAATAATGTTCCGTTTACTCATTCTAACAAAGTGTTGAATTTTAGGTGAGTTGCCATTAGCGTGTGACAAATGTGACTACAGGACACATGTGAGATCAAGGCTGACCCTTCACATGAATACACACTCAGGTATGATAGCTGGTTTTACTTAGTTGTAACTAATACTCATGAATAGTTTTATTTTCGCTTTCCGCTACCCAATAGGTAAGGAAAAGTAATTCGATTGTGCAAAAAAACTGGGGAGTGTTCTTTGAAAGTTCCTATGAAGTGGAGGTAAACAGCTACGTTCTTTATCAAAATTACTGTTCCCATACCTGCATAAGAGGGTTCTATCAGTTGAAAGTCATGCAAGTTGCCGTTTCGATATCATGCAGGAGTCCAAGCCCAGATTTGTGAAGATATGGCAGGTTGTCATTTAGCTAGTGTCCCAGGGAAGAGCTGATGACTATGTAGAACGAATACAAACACTTAAACGATACAAATGATAAAGTTAATGTCCTGTTAAAAGTAGTAAACGAGAAGTTGACGATTGATGCGTTTGTTATTTCTGGTCAACTTCAGGTTGAATGCTGATGACCCGGGAGATGGTCATTGTGGAATGCTGATGACTCAGGGAGAAATGAAAAAAGTGACAACTTAGAGACGAGTGTAGCAGCTAAACACATATGAAAAGTAAGAGATTCGATTGAACATCCATTACAGATGGTTCAGGAATGGCTAGTAGGATATCTCCAGTCAACTTGTTATGAAGTGACCAGATGAGAGATAACACCACTTTAGAATGGTGTCACGAGAATTAGGGATTGCACTTATTTTTGCTGCAAGTTTTAGATCAGTCTCCTCGATAAAACGAGGAAGGATTACTTTTTCTGACTTTACTGCTGCTTCCCCAAATTCCTCCAAAATGGGGGGCGGTAAGATGTGTGTGGTGGATTGACTTACTAATTAATGTGACGTAAGGTCACCCATTCAGAACTCCCAAATTGTGTGTTTTCATTCAAAAACTATTGAAAGACTTTTCTGAGTGTCCCAGCAATTTTAATCAGTGTACAAACTAGTTATGCTACTCATGCAGCGTACCAATGTGATCTAATGCACAAGCACACGTAACAAATACGTCTGCTGTATGATTAGAAAACATCTCTGTATGAATGACTTTTGTTGCCATGCATACCAGTACACGTAGATGTGTTATCGATGCTAGAGCTTTGTGACAATGATATTCTTTCACAAAGAATGGACCGGTACCATCTGAACTTGATTTAAGGAAGGCACGTGGATGTTTAACCATGAATGATGGCTCTGCTTTTGGTGTGAAGAAAAATAATTAGGTCGTCGAATATAGAGGGGTAGCGGAAAACTTTTTTTATTGTATTGCTGCCCCCCAGATATTTATATTTTGTTTTTGTGTTAAATTTCAGGACAGAAGCCATTTGCATGTGTAGAATGTGACTACAAGGCAGCTCGTAAGTCATACCTGATCCAGCATATGAGAACGCATACAGGTACAGTGAGATAGCTACCACAATATACTATCTTGATATTGTAATAGTTGCAGCTGACAGCAGCGAAGTTTCGAGTGAATCCGGGCCTTTGAGGTCCCCAGTCACTGCACAAATGCCCCCGACGACCCTCTTCTGAATGGAAGGGTTTGGTATGTCCTGGTACATCACTCCGCCCTTGATGAAGTGCCTGTCCTCAGGTACTCATGAGCACTGTAGTTTTTGCTGTGTACCGGAGTCAGTGTTGCTCTAAACCCAACTAAGGGGAACCTGATCTTGAACTTGGAGAGAGAGAAAATTTTGATAAAAGTTCCAAAAGGGTACCCATGTTTGTGGTGGAAGTACTGATTTAAGAACTATAAAAACACATGCACTTAACAATGTATTTGGAGTACACATCTTCTATGGATCGTACGTCCAGTAGGGGTAGTGCTGAGTGAAGAGCTGTGACTGCCGTGCTCTGATTAGTTGCACTCTTGGAAACTAGCGAGGCGCTCCGACTCATGGCGCGTAGGACTGTTTGATGCCTGTATTGACGGTATTCAGACGCATACGTTAGTGGCAACTCTTGAGAGTGTGTGAAGTTGCCAGACAATGCGTACATAGATTGTACACTTCCACATAGGTTTTTACCGTTTTCGCGTGTGGTTTCCCCAGACTCGTTTTTTGAGAGGTCATTCGGGGACATATACGTGGGAATATGTTGATCTTGCGTATGTTCTATGCTGCTGCGACGTTAGATAAGCATTAACCTTCTCTATTTAGACGTGAGCGCGACCTTGATAGAAGATGAGCTTCTCAACACTGGTCCTACTTTCCTCAAAGCTACCCTCGTCGATTGGACACAAAGCTGTGTTCAACTTTTCGTCAAGAACCGAAAATGTTCTAACATAATGACGGGCGAGAAAGTAGGTCGCAGCCGAAGGACAGAAAATCTGAAGGCGGGATAAAAAATTCCCATCTTGCTAGAAGAACCTTCAAGTTATCAATGGCCGAAATCATGAACTAATGAAGTGAAAGTTACAACCACTTGTTGGGCGCCAATGGTACGGATATAATAGCGATATCGCACTATGTGTGCCCGAGAGTTAGTACAATATGAACCGAATAGCAATTGGAACTTGGAGTTTTATTCACAAATCACTTTCTGATAAGTTTTACTACCACAAACAGGGAACTGGGTGGGAGCGAATGCGGACAACAGAGTGATGAAAGAACTGCTTGGTTACAACTGATGGCGGCGAAGTTTTGAGTGAATCGGGGGGCTGACTGGGCACCTCAAATGCCCCGGACGAGCCTCCGTCAAATGGAAGAGTTTGGTTCGTCCTGGTACAATATGAAAAATTATCACAAGTACTATCGTTTAAACGTCACATTCGATCTCAAAGAGGAAGTTCATTAATGGGGATCGACTTGCCTCATTTTTGTGGAGGTGTCCTCTGCATATATCACACTACTAGGAATACTACGAACATCAAGATGTGTGTTGCTGCGCACCAGATATTTATATTTCGCTTTTGTGTTAATTTTCAGGTCTAAAGCCATTTGCATGTATTGAATGTGACTACAGGACAACTCGACAGTCCAATCTGAGCTTGCATATGAGAAGACACACAGGTACAGTACTACATATGCTCACATTGGTAAAATATTAACGAATAATGGCATTTGTTAGATAAGTATTATTTTGAAATACAGGTGAGAAGCGATATGCTTGTGATGAATGTGACTTCAGGGCAGCTCAACGGTCCACCCTGAGCGTGCACATGAGAACACACACAGGTACAGTACTACATATGCTCACATTGGTAAAATATTAACGAATAATGGCATTTGTTAGATTAGTATTATTTTGAAATACAGGTGAGAAGCCATATGCTTGTGATGAATGTGACTTCAGGGCAGCTCAACGGTCCACCCTGAGCGTGCACATGAGAGCACACACAGGTACAGTACTATATATATAATATCTCTCCGATCTCCGTCAATGGAATAAGGATGCAGATGCGTTTCTCTGAAATAACGAGTTTTTATTTTACAAACGATTTGTCAAAGGGGGCGGGGGTATTGTAGAGAATATAAAGATTATCTCACCTGAAATAACGAGAAACTACATTTAAAGATCCTATTCCGGTATTGTTCAATTGTAGAGTTAACTTAATGTCACTTCACTTAGACAACGCGGTGCAGTATGATAGCATATCTTTCACCTGTCCTCGCGACTGCGGTCCACTTCTAATATCGAGTTGGCTCTTCGATCACGCGGCAGCTTCTAAATGTGACGCACTCATAATGGGTGACATTGTCATTCATTACATCTCCCCCTCAAGGCAAAAAAAATTTCAAGTTAAAACGCAGAAATTTTTCAATTACAGGTAAGCAGCGGGTGTAGTTTAGAGACATGAAATAGGTTTGATTCTGGTTTCTTGTGTCCAGTGTCTACTTCATAGATAGAATTTGAAACCTTCTTTATAATTTTGTATGGACCAATTCTTAATTCATCCATTTTTTTTCTGTTTAGCTTATTCCCGTTTTCCACGTAGACTCTGTCTCCCACTTCTAGTTTACATGCCTTTCTATGTAGGTCGAATAGTTGTTTGTTGTGTTCGTGTGACTTTATTGTGTTCGCTAGAGCCTTCGTTCTATCTCTTTTCAGGTCTTCTAATGTGCATGTTGTCTGAAGTTCTGGAGGTAGAATATTTTCCATGTCACCTTCCAATAGGTATTTTGGTGTAAATGTTGTGACTGTGTGCTCAGTTGCATTATATTTATCCACACATCTTTGCGCTATAGTGGTCCAAGCTTGTTTCGTTTTATTCCCATTAATTTCACATCGTATCTTGTTTACTAAAGTTTGGTTTAGCCTCTCATTTAAACCGTTTGAAGATGGTGTATCGACAGCAGTGAAAATTAGACTTATGTTTTTAGTGTGTAGATAATTTTTGAATTCTTTGGAATTTATACCTGGGTATTGATCCGTCAGTAGGATATCTATTTCACTGTTTTGTGCTACTTTATCGATCAGTTTTATAAAGTCACCAGTGGTTTGAGTTTTTGACGTGAGAATATAGGCATACCTCGTGAAGTGATCAACCAGTAGATGCAAATACTTTTTCGTTGATCGTGATCCTCCAAAGCCACCAATGGTATCAATAGATACAATTTCAAATGGTTTCGTAGCAGGGCCCAAATGTGACAGTAATCCGTATTTTATTCCTCGTCTCGCTTTGTTTTTGATGCATGTTTCACACCCGTCACATATTTTATTTATGTTCTTCCTGATGTTTTTGCCTGTATAGAATGGGGTTATTTTGTTGATCATTTGGGTTCTCCCCAAGTGGCAGTAGCTGTTGTGAACCTTTTTTATTAGAGTTTCGCTGAGCTTTTCAGAGAGAACAATTTTTTTTCTTTGTTTTTTCTTCGTATAGTAAATGCCATTTTCCAGTGTAAGTTGTCTTCGTTGTAGATTTTTGTTTTCACTTTGATCTTGCTTAATATCAGATAAGTTTATACAATTTACTACTCTTATACAATCGTCGGCATTTTCATGAGGTTCCAATACAGGATTTCTGCTCAAAGCATCAGCTTCTTGGTTTGTTTTCCCTGGGTTGTAGAGGATTTGAAAGTCGTATTGGGATAAATAGTATGTCAGATCCCCAAGCTCTTCATCAGTTCTTGATTTGATGTTCATGTTTTCCAACGGTTTGTGATCGCAGTATATGGTAAATTGTTTTCCCATCAACCAGTGCTGCCAGTATTTCACAGCTTCCTTGATTGCAAGGCACTCGAGGTAAATTGCCTTCCTCTCTTTTCTGAGCTTCAGTTAGTTTCTTCGAGAAATAGGCAACAGGCTTGGTTTCCCGTTTTTAGACTTTTGTTTTAGTACTGCTCCCACTCCCTTTATGCTAGCATCTGTATAAATGTGTATTGGTAGTTTAGGATCAAAGATGTGCAGATGTGGCTCTGAACATAGCATGTTTTTTATTTTGTCGAAAGAGTCCTGACACTCTGCAGACCATTCAAATTTCACGTCCTTTCGCAATAAATTGTGTAACGGGTCCAGGATAATCGATCCATTTGGTAGAAATTTATGATGAAAATTGACCTTTCCCAAGAATTGGCGTATATTTTTTGTCTGTGGAATTGGAAATTTTTACTGCAATTAGGTAGTCCTTTAGAGGTCTGATCGAGTTATTCTCTATTATGTGGCCCAAATATTTGGCATGGTTATTTGCAAAAGTGCATTTGGCAAATTTCAGTCGAAAACCCTCTGTTTGGAGTGCTTCCAATAGTTGTGTAAGGTGATGCAAATGTTCTTTGAAGGTTCTCGAAAATATCAATATGTCGTCAATGAAATTTACGGCGAAATCGGAGAGCTTGTATTTCCTTATTATGCTGCCCAATATTCTTTGGAAAATGGCAGGGGCAGTCCGTAGACCAAATGGTAGGCATGTCCATTGATAGTGACCTTGTTGCGTCACAAAAGCCGTTTTGTATCGATCTTGAACCTTCATTGGTATGGACCAAAATGCTGAGTTTATGTCGAGAGTGGAGAAGTATTTACAGTTGACAGTTTTTATCATTAGATCTTCGATGAGTGGGAATGGTTGTGATTGAGGAATGACCATTTTATTCAAGTTTCTAAAATCAATACACAGCCTTGTTTTTGTAGCCTCACCTTTCTTGAATGCCAAAGTTACTGGTGCTGCAAATGGGCTATACGATTCCTCAATTAAATTTTTTTCTAGTAGTGCGGATATTTGTTCCTCTATCTCTTGTCTGTCTTCCTCTGTACATCTGTATGGGCGTTTGGAGCAATATTTTTCCACCATTAAGTCAATGTGAGCTTCGTAATTTTTTACCGTTCCGACGTCATATTTGTCCTTGGCAAAAACTGATTTATGGCGTTCTATTAAGTTATCTATTTCTGTTTGTTGTCGGGAATCTAGATGGTTTACGATCATTTCAAAGCTTTCCGTGTTTATGTGTTCATTAAAATTTACTTCGTATTCACTGAGTTTTGTGTCTTGGTTCTCCAAGTTTGACATTAACACCCCTTCAGTTCTCGATTGCGGTACCTCAATATTCGATGCAGCTGTAAATCCCTCCTTTTTGGAGAGCTCCGATTTTTCTACTTGCAGTCCTCTGATGTGAATCTTCTGAGTATCTTCTTTATTCGAGATCATCTTTTCTTCTGGGGTATTCTGCTGTGAGATATGTAGTTCTTCATTCTGTAATAATCTGAAGTTTTTTATGCAATCTAATCCAATTAAAAAGTCGTAATGGAAATTTTTACTATCCACTACAAATACATCCATAGTTTTTTCGATGTTGAAGATTTTTATTTTCATGGTCACGATACCGTTTGCTTTCTTTTCACCATTGATAGTTTTCAAGTTTACTAGTTTCATATTGTTTGTGCGTTGTTGCGGTTTTATTCTTAATAATTTCGCGTTAATCAGCGACACATTCGATCCAGAATCATAAATTCCTGAAACCGTTAAAGTATCATCCAATAGTAACTTGACTGTTATCAATGGTGGCACATCTAGTTTTTTGGATCGGTGTTGTTTAGTCCGATTTCCAATTCGGAGTGATTGACCGATTTCACGAATGATTTAGGGATTCTCTCTTTAAACCAACAATGATCTTCTGCATGGAAACGTTTTCCTTTATTCTCGTTTAGACAAAATCGGCAAGGTTTTTTCTCTTCTATGCGATGTTGTTTTGAGTCAGATTTAACAATGCTTTTTGTTTCGTACCTGTTTTTCCCCACAAGATGCTCCAGTTTCCCTAGCTCTTGGTAGAGATTTTCTGTACCTTCCAACGCTTCTCTGTCGATCCTATCCGCAACATAGTTTGGTAGACCGAAAACGATAAGGTCTATAAGGGTACCTGTGTCGATTAATGACCTCACCTCCAGCAGGAGTCTTTCTTTTCTTATTGCGTACTCAAGCAGTGAACCTGCTTGATACTTGAAAGCAAGTGCATATCGGATAGGTGACCATCCTTTGTTTGCGAACGTTTTTAGAAAATTCTCCTCCCATAAGTTCCATTCGGATTCGATGGTGTGTTTTACCATCATGCAGGTGTACCATTCCCCACCGGCGTTTTCTAAAAACTGTTTGAAAATAGTGATCTTCTTGGTGTCATCGTTGATTTGGAAGCGGACGCATTCCTCATTAAAGTCTTCGATCCATTGAGATGCATTAGGGTTTTTACCAGTGAATTTTGCTATCCTAAAGTCCTTTGCGATCGCACCTAGCTTTTTAGCGTCCGAACTGGTTTTTGTTTCTTCAAGCAATGTCTTCAAAAGCTTTTCCAACATTGGACTCGAGCCTCTGGGGGTAGGTTCGGCGCCAATTATTTTATTTGTAATTTCTTCAAGATAAATTTCGTTGAACTGAATATTTTCGTCATCATCCAAATAGGTTTTGGCCAGGTCTTCCGTTAAATTGATCCAGATTTTTCTGGTCTGATGCCGTTTTGTTAATGATTTCTTTATTTTGGCGAAGTTTGAAGTGCTTGTGATTACGCTGTGTTGACTTACCGGTTGTGATTCGGGTGGTATCTCGAAGACCTGTCCGGCGGGTGTTGCTATAGACGTGATACACATTACATTCGATTTCCCATCTGCCGTTTGCTTCACTACGAAATCAAATCTCAACTTCTTCATCTTCCGAGAATTAGTCGCAGAAAATGTAGTTTTATAATATCTCTCCGATCTCCGTCAATGGAATAAGGATGCAGATGCGTTTCTCTGAAATAACGAGTTTTTATTTTACAAACGATTTGTCAAAGGGGGCGGGGGTATTGTAGAGAATATAAAGATTATCTCACCTGAAATAACGAGAAACTACATTTAAAGATCCTATTCCGGTATTGTTCAATTGTAGAGTTAACTTAATGTCACTTCACTTAGACAACGCGGTGCAGTATGATAGCATATCTTTCACCTGTCCTCGCGACTGCGGTCCACTTCTAATATCGAGTTGGCTCTTCGATCACGCGGCAGCTTCTAAATGTGACGCACTCATAATGGCTGACATTGTCATTCATTACATATATGCTCACATTGGTAAAATATTAACGAATAATGGCATTTGTTAGATAAGTATTATTTAAAAATACAGGTGAGAAGCCATATGCTTGTGATGAATGTGACTTCAGCGCAGCTCAACGGTCCACCCTGAACGTGCACATGAGAACACACACAGGTACAGTACTACATATGCTCACATTGGTAAAATATTAACGAATAATGGCATTTGTTAGGTAAGTATTATTTTGAAATACAGGTGAGAAGCCATATGCTTGTGATGAATGTGACTACAGGACAACTCGACAGTCCACCCTGAGCGTGCACATGAGAACACACACAGGTACAGTACTACATATGCTCACATTGGTAAAATATTAACGAATAATGGCATTTGTTAGATAAGTATTATTTTGAAATACAGGTGAGAAGCCATTTGCTTGTGATGAATGTGACTTCAGGGCAGCTCAACGGTCCCATCTGAGCTTGCACATGAGAACACACACAGGTACAGTACTACATATGCTCACATTGGTAAAATATTAACGAATAATGGCATTTGTTAGATAAGTATTATTTTGAAATACAGGTGAGAAGCCATTTGCTTGTGACGAATGTGACTTCAGGGCATCTTGCAAGTCAAACGTGAAACAACACAAGATAACACACTCGGGTACAGTATTTGCATTTAATATTTATTTACTAATATTAACGTGACTTTCCCGCACTGTGCTTGCAATTTATGGAGCAGTGGGGTCAGTGTTGCCAGGGCTACCTTGGCTTCAGTCACCTCGATGGCTACTTAGGCTCGATAATTAGTGACTTACCATTCTGGTACCTACGGTGTTAACTCTCAACTGAGCCAGCTGGCTATGGGTCAGCCAGATCACTCTGACTATTAGAGGAGAAGGGGATGTGCCTGTCAGCCTCCACGTGGCTTGGTAGGACGGACAAAAATTGTGATTTTGACGTATGGTTACTGATGCTTATCTATTAACTGTCTACAAATTACTGCGTGTCGCCTCTGGTGTGCCAAGCACGACCCCTTTCTCTCTCCCCCCCCCCCCTCAGACACACAATGATGATTGAAGAGAAAACTGCAATTGTCCAAATAAGGCGGAAATGCAGGCAAGCAGGCTATTACATATAATAAACCCGTGATGGACTCTTCTCAGAGAGGGAGTGTCGAGATTATACATGGCCTGGTTGTGGGTGAATGGGAATGGGACAACTCGAGAGCTTAACCTCGTCAACCACTGACTTTCAAAGTGGGTGCCCCCTTGCAATAGTGTCCCAGTGACTACCCCCCCCCCCCTGCCGTGAATGGTGGTGGGGGAAGAGCTGCGCAGCCACCAGCCCCCTAAGTTGAAGGAGAGGATGCAACCCTGGGTGCGTAACTGGGCCCCCCTTTCAATTTGGACCGAGCCAGCCAAGTAGTACCCTAAGCCCCTCATATGCAACACATGGAGGAAGGAGAGCCTAGTCCCTCTAATCGAAATGCGATGGAAATGCTGATGTGGGGTGTCCCAGCCAAGCACCTACATTCCCACTAAGAGGGAGTTGAAGCTCCAAGAATCAGCCACCTTAAGTTGCTTCCCACACTTGCTGCTGTGTGAACTGACCAACCAAAAATGGACCTTGCCGAACAGCTTGTTGATCCCAACCCTGCTCTAAGCTTACAGCCACAGCAGGTTAGGCTGCTTTTCATTAATAGAAACGGTGTAGATGGTAGAAGAGGATTATCAAACTGTCAATAACAAAACTGGAGGCAAGGCGCCATGTCAGTGTGTCAATCGTAAATACCACGCAGCCACACAGTGCTGCAAAGGCCAGCTTTATGGCCACTTGGTAGTTGCCTGCACGTGACATGTGTTAGCTCCTAGTGTGCCATGCACACTTCCCCACTACCATGGCACCTCAACTGTGCCAACTGCATTGAGCACAAACTAGAGCAGGTTTGTGGGACAAGTGTTGCCAAGTCAACACTGGCTTTGGTGATCACTCTGGTAACTCACACCCAATTAGTGACTTGTTCCCCCCAGATCTATCGTATTAACAGTCATGTGGTCATCGTGGATCTGGTAAATGTGACTACATATTCACTCCTGTTTGGTTATACTATGAATCTCCTTGATTTTGAATACATGTACCTGCAAGATTACTCTGACTGGGATGAGCCGCTGGCCTCCACCTTGTAATCATGATCATTGTCTGACGAGGCGGGTAAAAGAGATGAATGTTTGGCCCACACGTGTTGTAATTCTGCTCTGTCAAATATCAGGTGAGAAACCATTCGCATGTGAGGAATGTGACTACATAGCATCTAAAAAGAGTACCCTGACTGTTCACATGAGAACACACACAGGTACATTTGCATTTATTGACTACTAAGTAATATTAACCAGATTATCCTTCACCATGGCTGCTATTTGGCTTTGGTATTTATGGACTGTCACGAATTGACCGAGTGAGATGCGTTTTTACTTTTTAAATCATGTTTCACAGGGTCTACTTTTAGTTCACCAAATTTCGTTCCATTAACCCTGAAGTATTCGTGTATTGCATCATTGCATAAATTCTTTCAACATCTTCCTATGTCTGCAACCCAATTCTGTTCAGTTAGATCTCATGCAGAAGCGGTTAAACTTTGTAGAGATCTCTGCCAATTCGTATCCAGTGAAGATTTCATTCAAAAATGGAACCTTCCTATGAAGGAATACCTAGCCTCACAGTGTCGAAAATCTATGTTCTAACTCCACACGGATGGTTTGGCTTCTGCCTTAACAACCGTTGCTTGTGCAAAATACTTCGTGGGATTAGCTGTGTGATAAGTGGTGGGGGGTGGGGGGGTTACACCTTCATCACAAGCTGAACGTCGCACCATTCTATGTTTTTATTACATATACAACCCTTATGCGAAGATAAAGTGTCATGTTCACCTGTCCTGTAAGCGTAATGCGTAACCACGAGATATCACTTTTCAGAGCTGGCCCTCATAAATGCAACCATTTATGGCGTGCTATCCACCAGCTATTATTTCCGTTACAATTGCTGGTAAACCGATCAGCATGGAACTTGACACAGGCGGGGTTTGCTCGATGGTGACCAACACGGTCCTACGTCAAATACTTCCTGATTTCCAACTATTGCCTACATCACGAATCTTTGTGAGCTACACCAAGCACAAATTCAAATGTTTGGGCTACTTACCAGTTGAGGTCACCTTTTGGGGCAGAACAAAAACGCTGAATCTTTATGTTACAGCTTTCAAAACGGATAGCATTTTTGGCCGTGAATGGATTAAAGAATTCGCTGATCTGCTCAACTTCGAAGAATTCTTCAGAGTAAACACTTCAAAGGACGCGGTAGCCTGTACTTCAATCACCTCCCAACAGGCATTGGATGCACTTTCTGTTCAGTCTCGACTGAAAGCTCTGATTGAAAAATATAACGTCATTTTTAGTGATGAAGCCGGTACTTACATTGGACCTCCTTTAGACGTTACATTCCGAGAAGGTGCCCAACCCGTATTTATGCGCGCTCGTCAAATACCACATGCACTCAGAGACATTTATGCTGCTGAAATTGAGAAAAAGATTAATTCTGGATTCTACAAGAGAGTGGCATCATCCAGTTGGGCATCTCCAACCCATGTAGTGATGAAGGGCGATAAAATGAGGGTTACAGGTGACTACAAAGCTACTCTCAATCCACAAATCGTTGTTGATGAACACCCTATTCCAAATGCGGCAAACATTTTTCACGAAATCCGCGGCTCCACGAAATTTTCAAAACTGGATTTTTCAGATGCATTCATGAGCTTACCTTGCACAGAAAGGTCACTAAGAAAGGCTATGACCCTCAACACTCAAAGTCACGGCTTAATTCAACCCACCCGAGCTCAGTACGGAGTAGCAAGTATACCTGCCAAGTGGCAACGGACCATCGATGAAGTTTTCAAAAACATCAAATCCGCCAAGTGTCGGCGGACGATGTCATCGTATTCACAACTTCGGAGGAAGAAATGCTTGCTGCCCTTAAACTAATTTTTGAGACGATCCAACACTCAGGGCTTAAGCTTCGAAAATCCAAGTGCGCTTTCCTCCTGGATTCTATAGATTTTTTAGGTCACACAATCGATGCTGCTGGTCTTCACCCACAAAATAAACACATTGAAGCAATCCTGAAGTCTCCTCTACCGTCTAATATGAGTCAGTTACAGACGTTCTTGGGAAAAGTGACGTACTACCACTCGTTCATCCCCAACTTTTCACATTTCACTGCTCCTCTGCGAGACATGCTTCGCCAATCCAGATTTAAGTGGACACCTGAAGCCAGGAGCTCTCATAGCCACTTGCTCTCAGAGCTCACTTCAAACCGCGTTCTCATTCCCTACGATCCAAAGTTACCCCTTATTTTGGCAACAGATGCAAGTCCTGTTGGTATGGGGTCAGTTCTGTCACACATAACGCCGGATGGTACAGAACGCCCAATTTTCTATTCTAGTAAAGCTTTAAACAAGACAGAGCAGCGCTACCCCCAAATAGACCGTGAAGCTCTCGCAATAGTTTGGGCAGTAAAGAAGTTTTTCGTTTATTTATACGCTCGTAAATTCACCATTGTCACAGACAATAAGCCCATTACGCATATATTTAGGTATTAAAGAAATTGGGTTACGTCCGCCAGTAGGCAAATTACTAAAGATAACGTACCTGTTAGGTGAGTCCGTCTCCTCTGGCTACTCACAAGCCAGAGGAGACGGACTCACCTAACAGGTACGTTATCTTTACGCATATATTTGCTCCCGATTCTTCGTTACCAAAGTTCACTCTATCACGATGCGCAAATTATGCCAGTTTCTTAGTAACTTCACATATGAAATCAAATTCAGGCCAAGCTCTCAACATCAAAATGCAGTCTTCCTTTCTCGACTACCAATTCCCGATAATAATACCTCAACAACTTCATCCAAGTTTGAACAGATTGTTGATTCGCAACCGGATGATTTCGATTGTTTCATTTTACATCAAATCCGTCAACTGCCTTTGACTGCACTCGACATTGCCAAAGAAACACGCAGAGATCCCAGACTGTCGCCGATTCTGAATGCTGTTCAAGCAGGGAAGGATCTCACAGCTCTGGGATTACGGGGCAATGAAGCTCAATATTCGTCATCCGAGGGTTGCCTATTACTTGGACATAGAGTGGTGATACCAGAGAATTCCGACAAGCAATGCTGAAAGAGCTTCATATGGCTCACATTGGTATAGTGAAGATAAGGGATTAGCACGTTCCTTAATTTTCTGGCCCTCCATTGACCAGGACATTGAGACAATGTCAAAGTCATGTACTGAATGTGCTCAACACTGAAAATCTCCTCCAAAATCACGTTCTCATCATTGGGAATACCCTAACGCTCCTTGGGAAAGAATCCACTGTGACTATGCAGGACCAGTTCATGGGACGTATTTATTCATTGCTGTCGACGCCTATTCCAAGTGGATTCATGTATCTGTCACCTCATCGACAACTGCCCAGGTGACGTGTAACATGTTGGGTACAGTTTTCTCCCAATTTGGTATCCCAACACTAGTAGTCACGGATAATGGTCCACAATTCACCTCAGAGCTCTTCCAGACCTTCTTGAAGGAACAAGGCGTCCGTTTCCATCGCACCATAGCTCCATATCACCCCTCAACCAATGGACAGGCTGAACGTGCTGTCCAAACTTCAAAATATCTGGTGCGTAGCAACACACAACTTTCCGCCACCCCCGTAATTTCGAACACCAGCTACATATGCGGGCGCTATATCTTCGTTCTACGCATTTTTACAGGAACATTTAGGGAGAACAAAATGTAGGGACTAGTCAGCTGAGAGTACTCCGAAAGTTTGATCGAAATCGTTAGAGCCGTTTTTGAGAAAATTGGAATACCGATAAATTAATATTCGACAAATCTCCTTTTCTGAGTTAACATGGCTTATATCTCCGTTCAACATATATATACAGAAATAATTATAGAGAACGAAATGTTGGTATTGGTGACTAAAAGACACTCCATTAGGATTTATCACATCTGGTGAAAAAGTTACCCTGAAATTTACGGAAATGTTAGAAAAAATGTTATTTTCGACACATTTTCATTTTTATCTCTGTTCAATGGACCGTCACAGGAACATTTATTGAATAGAGTATGTAGGTATTAACTATTTGAAAACATCTTGTGAGTTTGGTGAAAATCGCTGGAGCCGTTTGGCCAAAAAACGTAAAAAACCTATTTTTGCTTCAGGGGCCCATATCTCCGTTCACCGTATTTTCATGGAGATATGTATGGAGAAGAAAAGTTAGGTACTGATCAGGAGAAGATAATTTGAAAGTTTAATCAAAATCGTTAGAGCCGTTTTCGAGAAAAATGCGAAAAACCCTAGTTTTTGGTACATTTTCGTCCCCCACCCCTCCTTCCCATCGGCCGAAATCGTCCATAACCTTATTTTGGTGTCTACAAAAAATAACGAACAAAACAAGAAAAGAGCCAGCTCAATCGGATCAGCCGTTCTCCCACGAATCGAACTACAGACACACATACACGGACCACGCGCCGAAATTAGGTTTTTTAGACTCAGTAGGGTCTGAAACGTAAAGATCTGAAGAAAACCCAAATTTTTTTTTTGGGCCGATTACTATACTTTCCTTCCCTTCGGGTAGCGGAAAGTAAAAAGGCCCTAGCCACCTCAGGCGCTAATAAGAATACTCTGCAAAACTTGATCAACCAGTTACTTACTCCAGTACCATAAAGCTCCTCACCAAACCACAGGAAAACCACCATCTCTCCTGTTCTTGGGAAGAATCGTCAAGTCTAGGATTGATCAAGTTATGCCAGATCTCAAAGCACAGATGTCAGAAAGGCTAACGACCAATTTTACCCCAAATTTCCGGTTGTTCAATGCTGGAGACAAGGTCATGTTCCGCTCATACGGCAACAACACGTCTGTTTGGAAACCAGGTGTCATCGAAGCAAAACTAGGGAACCTCCACTATCTCATAGGGAGTAATGGGATCAGTTTTAAACGGCACATAGATCAACTCCGTTCTGCTCCAACTGATCAAAATACACAAGTTGTGCCTTCATCCCCGTCGTCGTACTTTCCAGTGCTCTTGCCCACACAGGGCCCGTCGCTCGCTACAACGACGAGTGCTGAGTAAAGTCCTCAATTAACAATACCAGGCCAGCCAGACACCCCAGTCACTCCTCAACGCAGATACCCTCTCCGTGAGCGTCATCCTCCTAGAAGATTCGCATTCTCACAGACTCCATAAGAACTTTTACAAGCATTTTCATTTATCTTTTGTAGAAGAGTTTTTTGTTGATTTCAAACTACCAGGGGATAGTGTTATGTATTGACGTCTGCTCGCTTCCATCTCCCTTTTACACTCGAGGTATCTTTTCGTTTTTGGTTAAACCTAACCTAACTAAATGTAAATAAAGAAACGTGTTCATATGGAAAAGTGTAGCGTACTGGCCTGCAGCCCAACCCGTTTTCCCAAATCCAAAAATCCATCAGAAACCAACTAGGAACATCATTTGTGCAGCTTTAGGGGTAAGTTCTCTCGTCCTCTTGAACCATACGTCAGAGCAGCATGTTGTTTTTAGAAGATGCGTCACCTCAGCCAAGTTTGTCTAGAGTGGTAACCACGTCTGTAAATAAAGCCCCCATCAGCTACTAGACTGACACATTTTATCAAAGTCAATCCTCCTATCAAGTTAATCTGTTTTCCATGGCTAGCCATGCGCTGATATACTGACATACAGCCTGAAGATGATGTATTTACGTCGAAAACACACTACTCAAGGTTATTCTATGTGCCCCTATTCCAGATATTTTATGTTCATTTATTTCGAGAATGTGTGCCGCTGCCCTCATCATTGAAAAAAAGTGCATCCGTTTTGACATCCCCAAGAACTTTTGTTTGATTCGTTGCAATGACCTTCCACCATTTCCTTGTGAAACTGTAGCTCTCATGCCCTGTACATTACATTGCTGCCGACAATATGCATTCTTTGTGCTTAGCAACATGATTGATATGCTTCTGTTGATGAAATGGTTCCATTCTTCTATTTGCTGACGTAATACAGTTCAATGACTGAAATGAGTGTGCACAGCTCATCAATCGTACATGACATTGTGTTACTTTCTTTACTGTTCCTTAGTTGCTGATTGTTTTCTATTTGTGGCAGGAAAGAAGAGAATGAGATGACAGTCCTTGTTGATCCCCACAACACGTCTGGCAGCATGCAATCGCTCTACTGCAATCATATTCACTCTCTACGTCAGTCAAGTTATCAATGTCTTCGCGCAAACATTTTGCAGGAAACGTAACCTCTTTATGAGATGCTCGGTAACTGGTAAGGGGGGGGGGGTGAAATTAGAATCAATAAGGCTTGAACGAAGCAGAACTTGGCAACCTATTGAGCAGTATTGTAAATCACCAGATCATGAGACAGAACCAAACACTCTGGAACTTGTGAGTGATGGAAGTTCTGAGTTATTGCTTCTGTTTATGTTCTTATCCTTAGCATCATCCTAATTGTTTGGCTGTCAGTTATGTCGTTTGAATGAATATAAATCTGAAATAGGAGTTGCTGTTGTTCACTTTATTATCCCATTGAATTGGTTTCATATTGTGTGTATTGGTATAAATAATAACGAGTAATAATACTTTCGTTGGCTCCACGAAGTAGAGAGAAACGTTATGTAATTGCCTGAAAATGGGTTTTTTTATTCAGTTTTCTCTTCATACATTTTAGGACCTACTGAGTCCAAAAACACTGTTTGGGAATGGTCTGTGAACATGGTTATAAAAATGGCTGAACCCAATCAGCTCAAACTTGATATCTAGCCTACAGGTGATCATGGGGTGCTGAAATAAGGGTATGCGCAAAATCAGCCTAAAATTAACAGTAGTTACCATGGTGATGAAAACAAAAAATTTTCTTTCTCTAAATCAGCTCTATTGATTTTGATTAAATCATTTAAATGGGCAGTTCTAAATAACAATAATACCTTATAATTGCCATCCATGAAGCAATGACGAGAGCAGCAAAATAAGTTGCCAAACACATTGGCGAAAACCGATGTTAGCGCAGTTTTTCGTTGTAAACTCCATTCAGGTGTTACTAGAATCTTCATAAAAATTGACATGGAAATCCGATCAAGTACCTACATGAAGAGCGTTTGATTTTGCCCACAGTTCTCAATTCTGAATTACTGATTATTATCCTTCTCACAAACTATTTCACAGTCTCATTGATTTTCGATTTGCTGGTTGGCCAATGATAGTCTCGGCACAAGAAGGAGCACCACAATAAATGTTGGAACTACAAGCTCTCTCTTTTTACCTCTGTGGATTTACATCTGAAAAAGTTCTAATGAACTGCGTGAAACATGAGTTAGTTAGTAGCGAAAATCAGTGAAGATCACTTGATGAAGCTGATGGCTAATAAACGTGGTCACAGTTGATCAGTCCTTTTGAAACTTGCCACCCAAGTAAATAGTTGGATCAGGTGGGAAACCAGATTAAGAAATCCTCCAAGACGGTACGGGATTCCTCAGGTGGTCACCTCCGTGTGACCACACACGGGCAAATACCTGTCGAACCTCCACAGGTCTGAGTTCGGTGGATGCTGCAGGGCCGGCCTCTTGCACATTAACCTCTTGCAGAAACCGCAACTTCTACGACTGATATAACCCTCGTTGAGGGTTTAGCAACAATCATCAAATAAGGAAACAGATCTGTCTGGGAAAACAATTAAGGAAGGGCTACTGAAGCAAATCGGTTCAAATTCGATATGCAAATCAACACGAAACGTCAACATAAAGGTATGAGCAAAATCGGTTTAAAGATAACTTAGTTGTATTCGTGATCAAAATACATAATGTGTATTTTTCAAAAACGGAAGTAACGATTATGATTAAGTTTTGTGTGAACAGCGGTTGATGGTATAATGTTACTGTAACATTTTCATCTGTTGGAAAATGAAAAGAGAGACAATAAATTATCAATGATTTCGACCAAAAAAAGAAGCAGTTTAGCGCAGTTTTTTATTATAAATATCGCTCACTTGACACTAGTGTTCTCAAAAAGATCTGAGTAGTAGTCATAACAGGCTACATGTAAGATGAGAGCTCAATAATAGTCAACCACGAGGTACCTTGGAAATTTTAGATTTCAAAATGATGTGGTTCTTACGACGAACTTTTTCCGCAGTATTTCCCCAATAATTCCTGAACTGTAAACACAAACTTCCCAAAAAAAATTTCGGGTTGATAGTCCCATCAATTACCCACACATTGGTGTTTAAATGAAGGTTGTTTCATAAGTAGCTGGAGTCCAATTAATTCTGGAACTCTCAGAACTATCAATCTCTACGTAGAACAGTACCAACGCAGAAATCATGTTTTACTAAGTTCATATGCACTGAATGAAAAACATATTGGAGAAGCAGTTAGAGAGATAAACATCCAATTCCTAGCATCGAATGTTTTGGCTAATCAATCCGTTCGAAGGGTGATTCACAAGATTTACCAGATATCTCCCGAGAAAATGAACTTGAATCATTTCAAGCAAATAATCCTACTTACTAAAGTTAACGTACCTGTTAGGTGAGTCCGTCTCCTCTGGCTTGTGAGTTACTGTGGGCAAGCGCTTTCGATGTAAAGACATCATCGTCTGGCCGTTAAGTCAGTACTTGACTTAACGGCCAGACGATGATGTCTTTACATCGAAAGCGCTTGCCCACAGTAACTCACAAGCCAGAGGAGACGGACTCACCTAACAGGTACGTTAACTTTAGTAATTTGCCTACTGGCGGATATAACCCAATTTCTCTAATACCTAATCCTACTTATATATTATGCCTAAAAGTAACGCCAGATGGCGCACATAGAGTAAACAATTTGTACGAAACAGTTCAAATCAAACAATGTGTTTCTTGAAATCCCAATCATCCGCAAGGAATACTTCGTAAAGTCTTCTGTAAGCTTTACCTCCGTTCTGTGTTGCTGGTTTCACACTCAGTTGACCAACGATACTCCGGCGGAGTCGATTTTCGGCTGATTTGTTATAGCCCACTGAATATTAACCCTCTGAAAAGGTTGTTACTAAACGTTATGACGAAATAGTGCGGTGGATATTGTTATGATAGATGTAGAAACATAATTTGTTCGGAGTAAATCTCACTCATATTGACATTGATGTAGGTAGCACAATAAGCAACCTTCCCGATGGTGGTTTTATAACGGTTACCAAGCCCATTAATTAATCAATTTCAAACAACTCGAATCCTTGACTTACTTTTTTTCTCCGTGTTTTTCTTATAATTTCAAACAGTAAAGACGAAGTTTAGGTCTACGTGTATTCAGTGTCGTCCATATTACATGCCTCCCCCCAGTAAACGGGATCTCTCTTGTCTTATTCGAAGGAGATCGTTCCTAAATACCCCATATCTATCGAGGACTGTTAGTAGTAGTCTACCTCTCACTGTTTTTTCTCCCTATGCATTTTTGGATGGCTACGCTAATCCCCCTCAATCCAGTGGCCCACTGGCCTCTCTCAGAAATACAGCCTTCATTGCAGCGCTGTGCGGCATCAACTTTTCACTGCCCTCAGGAGTTTCGACTCCTTCATTCGAATGAAATGACTTGTAGTTACTTTTTTTGTAATACTTCTTGCAGATAAGACGACAGTAGCAGAATTTGGCGATGGAAGGTAAAAGGAGTGCGTCACAAATATTTCCAGACTATGGAGAAGCTAATTCTCATTCAGTAAGAAAACCACGCCTAGCTGAAATAAATAGAATGAAATTGGCTAAAGTAATAAAAAAAGCAAATTGTACGTTTAATCATCGTTGAGCGAAAAGGGGAGATCATTTCGATATTGAGGGATCAACACAGGCACAACACTCAACGTGGATTGGAGGAAGTGGAGCCGCAGCCTGGCCCTATGAGGTCGCCTCCGGCCGGGGTTCTCTATGTTTATGAACTCTCCACAGGCTCTCATGTTCACAAAAATGAAATCGCAGAACGCAGGTGAAGAAAAGGCAGAGGGGAACTGAACGTCAGCTAAGCGAGCCAGAGTTCATCGGATAGAATTTTGAACAGCACTAGTCATTATTTAATGCAATTCTGTAAAGTGCTACAAATCAGAGTTGCAGATTATTGCATTGAGGAGTCAATACCATTCACCCATTACGTTTTTCAAACGCGTTTCCAGTTTTAAATTATGATAATATAACATCTAGATATCGCGCTGGGAAGCTATTTAAGTGAACTAGTTTAAGGAAGCCCCTCTAAGTAGGACTGTGGGGTTAGAGGTCCCTGTTACTTCTTTTAGAAGAGTGAGTCCCTTCCTGCTGTCCCTTTTACATAACTTCCCTTCTCAGAGAAAACCACTGCATTGTAGCGTGGGGGGGGGGGAGTGAAAGAGAGAGAAAACCGCTTTAATTTTTGCCAGAAGTCCTTCTGAAGGTATGGAACTGCAACCTTTTCTGTTCTCACTACATTCTTCCCTTCAGTACTTTTATACGTAAACACGTACATATCCTCCAACGTTACAATATCTTTGGGGAACACACAATGACCGAAATTACATAAGGCGTAGACCTGTACATCATTGTTTAAAAAGTAAATTTTGTTATAAGAAACAAAAAAAGGAGCGAACACGTCACAACTTGGTCAAACAACACGTCACAGCAGCAGGAAACGGTAGCGCCTACAGTTCTGGAATTTATTGTGCTGCTCGTACTCATTCCAGAACCTTTATTGAGCAATTGGTACACAGAAAATTATTGAGGCTGTAAACACACATTTTTTTGAAGAAGGATAGTAATCACTTTTGCAGAGTTATTGGGTAATAACTGTTAGAACTGGTATTAAGCGAAACGGCAGTAGTTGAAATTCAGGAATTTCTGGAGTGAGCCCCATGTATTTCATGAGCGTTTTTAAACACTCACCCTTCAAGTATATGATTGGACTATAATACCGATTTTTTTCAACATTCTACGAGAATTCCAGCGGAGTTTATAGGGAAAAAACTGCGCGAAAAACGCTTTTGGTCGAAAATTTTGATAATTTATTGTGCTGCTCTCGTCATTTTCCCACGAATGAGAATTTTATGGTATCATTGCCTCATTGAGAGCTATCAATATAAAAAATTTAATTAAAATCGTTAGAGCCGTTTTTGAGAAAAAATATCTGGTGGGTTGCAACACACAACTTTCCTTAGCTCTACGTCAATTCACTTGTGTACATGGCTAATTCTATTCAATCAATTCATTTATCACTTAGTTCATTTGAACTTGGTCAAACAACGCTTTACGGCAGCAGAAAGCGGTAGCGCTTACAGTTCAGGAATTTATTGTGCTGTTCGTACTCATTGCAGAACCATTATTGAGCAATTGGTACACAGATAATTAATGAGGCTGTAAACACAATTTTAGAATAAAAGGATAGTAATCGCTTTTGCACAGTTATTGGAAAATAACTGTTAGAACTGGTAGTAAGTGAAACGGCAGTAGTTGAAATTCAGGAATTTCTGGAGTGAGTCCCATGTATCTCATGAGCGTTTTTAAACACTCAATCTTTAGGTATTGGAATGGACTACAATACCAACTTTTTTTAACATTCTACAAGAATTCCAGCGGAGTTTATAAGGAAAAACAGCGCTAAAAACGCTTTTGGTCGAAAATTTTGATAATTTATTGTGCTGCTCTCGTCATTTTCCCACGAATGAGAATTTTATAGTATCATTGACTTATTGAGAGCTATCTATATAAAAAATTTAATTAAAATCGTTAGAGCCGTTTTTGAGAAAAAAAATTTGGTGTTTTGTTCACTATGATGACTATAGTTAACTTTCGGTGGATTTTGCCCATACCCTCATTATTGCGTCCCATGGTAACCTGTAGGCTAGACATCAAGTTTCAGCTGATTTGGTACGGTGGTTTTCTCTAAAAACTGCGCTAAAATCGATTTCGTCGAAAATTTTGGTAATTTATTGTGCTGCTCTCGTCATTTTCCCACAAATGGGAATTTTATGGTATAATTGCCTTATTGAGAGCTATCAATGTAAAAAATTTAATCAAAATCGTTAGAGCCGTTTTTGAGAAAAAAAATATTTGGTGTTTTGATCACTATGATAACTATAGTTTACTTTTGGTGGATTTTGTTCAAATCCTTATTTTGGCGTCCCATGGTGACCTACGGGCGAGATATGAAGTTTGAGCTGATTTGGTACGATGGTTTTCTCTAAAAATCGTTCACAGACACACATACACACACAGGTCTGTTTCTTTATTTGATGACTGTACCTAAACCCTCGACGAGGGTTATATCAGTCATAGATGTTGCGGTTTCGCTAATATGCAAGAGGCCGGCCCCTGCAGCATCCACCGAACTCAGACCTGTGGAGGTACGGCAGGTATTTGGTCGTTAGCCAGTCTCACCGTAGAGAGCTGTTGCCCGTGTGTTACCGCGCGGAGGTGACCACCTGAGGAATCCCGTACCATCTGGGAGTAGTTCTTAATCTGGTTCCCTACCTGATCTTACTTTTTACTTGGGTGGCAAGTTTCAAAAGGACAGATCAACTATAACCACGTTTCTTAGCCATCACCTTCTTTGCGAACTTTGCAAAATGGTTATAGGCTTCCTTTGTAGCAGTCAATGCTGCTAAGTTCGTTTGCCCTCCCAACAACCGTCGCTCACTGTTGTAGAAACTACAGTGGAGCAGCACATGGTTTCTTGTTTCCTCCGCACTGGAGGCACAAGACGTGCATAATGGAGAGTCTTTCAGAGAAAAGAAGTGGAGCCGCGCATTGAAGTCACCATGTCCCGTGAGGAACTGGTCGTCTGGCTCAACCCATTTTCTAGAAAGACGTTCACGGATGTTGGGGAAGAACTCATACGTATCACGTCCCTTTGACGAGGATTCCCATCTCGCTTGCCATTTCTCTAGAGCCCATTCATCGATGGCGGCAAGTTTCTGTTCTGTGGTGTGATCCGCACGGAGTTCAGCCCAAAGCGGGGGAAGCTCCCGTTTCACTCTCCACTTGTCAACCATGCACTCAACAGCCAAATCAACTGGTAACTGACCAGTGATCACCTGGAGTGCTTCCGTTGATACAGTCTTGTAGGCCTTGGTGATCCACAGGAGCGCAGCTCTCTGGGATTGGGCCAATACTCTCTTTTGATTGACTGTTAGTTTGCTACCCCAGACAACGGGGCAGTAGCCAATCACACCTAAATAGATGGCCTTATACATGAGGATGGTGTCGTGGTAACACACACCCCAAGTGGCCTTAGTAATGGCACGCAGTGAGGCAAACCTTGCAATGGTAGTGCCTTTAAGGGATTGGAGGTGTTGGTTGAAACCCCACCTCTCACCTATATTCACTCCTAAATACTTGACGTGCTTTTCAAGAAGGAGCCTGTGGCCGCCAAAGCGTATTGTGGGTGGATTATTCACTTTCCCCTTCAAGAGGATTAGCTGGGTTTTTTCCTCAGCCACCTGCATCTTGACATGCTCGCACCATTGGTTGACAGTGCGGAGCACGTGGTGGGTTTTTTCTTCAATTTGGCGGACTGACTCTGCAAAGATCAGCACAGTCAAGTCATCCACATAGGCGTACGGCTCGCAGTCAGTCTCCATGAGTTTCCTGAGAAGACCTTCGAAGAAGGCATTCCAGAGTGCTGGTCCTAGGACCGAGCCCTGTGGGCACCCCTTCTCAATCTTTCTCCGGACGGAGACATGCCTACTTTCGATCGTAGCAGTTCTGTCTGTCAGGTAACTTCTGACGAGCGAGTACAGGTTGCGGGGGATTCCCTACCTTTGAGTTCATTAAGGAGAGCTGACCACCAAACGTTGTGAAAGCGCCCTCTGATGTCAATCAGAACTGCTACGACGTACTTAGCCGGTGCCAGCAGGGAAACACGCCGGATCTCGACAATGACATCCTGCGTGGACCTTCCTTTGGTACACCCGTATTGCCTGCCTGTGAGGTTGCGGCCAAAGACTCCTTCCAGGGACTGCAACATCAAGATTTCTAGTGTTTTGCCTAATATGGAAAGAAGGCTGAGTGGTCTCCATGATCGCGGGTCCGACTGATTGCGGTCGCCTCCCTTTTGAAGAGTGACAACGCGCGCAGACTTCCACTGAGTGGGGAACTGTCCGACCTGCAGACAGTCATTCAATAAATTAAGGAGACCGCTGGAGATTGTCCGCTCAGCCTTCCTTAGCATATTGCTTTCTATTTTATCTGGCCCAGGAGATTTGTTGGGCTTTAAGGTCGCAAGAGCCCTGCCGAGGTCGCCTGTTGTCCACAATGGGATGTCGGGCTCGTTCAGAGGGTCCATGATCAGCTCCCTTGCTGCCCTCTGGGCTTCAGTGTCTCGAGCTACTTGGTCATCTGGGAACGCCTTCTCAAGGAGGGTTTCTAGTGAACTTGGTGATCTGGCGTTTGCATCAGCACAGACTATGCAGGGTCGTCCTGATAGGCCTGCTAGAGCCCGCTCGAGTGGTTCAAGGCTGTTGGCAACTGGTGCGCCAAATTGCCTGTAAAATGATATTACAACCAGCTCAAAGCCACCGGCTCGGAGTAGCACAGCGGCCAAGTGCTGGCTGTTCAGGTGAGTGAGTGCGAGCATGTCAATGGACGGGTCGATGCAGGCCACTGCGGCCTTGGCTCCCGTTCTTGCTCCAGCCACCACTCGTGCCTGCGATCCCAGACCAAGAGTTTTGGATCCTATGTATGGTTCCTGTATGGCGAGAACACTGCAGCGTTTCTTGAGTGCATTTTGCAGCAACTCAGCCATAACTGGGCAACTCTTATTTGTGTTGTGCTGAAGGATTCGAACTGTTTTTGACCTATTCATAATCCACTCGTGACTCCTGGAGGGCAATTGCTCGCTGACGAATGGTACAGCGTGCGTCTCGTGTAGAGTGTGCAACCTGTTGGATTTTGCGTTCGACGCAATTGGCACACTTGAGGGGAGCATGACGCTTGCATTCCTTACTCAGATGTGGCAAGGCGCACCAGGCGCACACAACAGGTCTTGTACAGGCCACTGCCAGGTGGCCATAGCGCTGGCATTTGTAGCACTGAGTGGGGGCTTGGTACTTTCGTATGACGCACCGTTGCCAAGCTATTTGGAGGTGCCTTGCCCCCTCTAGTTTTTTGTATAGGCTGGGTGATACCTCAATCACCCAATCCTTCTGTCTGCCACGCTTTTTGGTGAAGAGAGGCCTGACGTCCTGCGGCTGCAAGCCTAACGCAGGGTTGTGCTCAACAACTTGTTGGGCCAAGTCCTCTTTTTGAAGGTCAGTCCGCACGTCGCACAATAGCAGGCATGGGAAACGACCGAGGGGGGCTGACGCTTGGAGCTTCAACTCCTTTTTTGTGGAAATGTGGCTCGTGAGCGCCTTGGCCATTTCTGGCGTTTCCGTCACAATGACGGCGCCACCTCCTACTGCGGTGCGGATGTCTAGCACTCGGACGCTTAGAGCTTGGAGGTCCGTAGCAGGGACACCCCGCATAAGCGCTTCCATTGCATCAGGGTTGGAGGGACCAGCCTCTCCTTCCTTACGTGTATGCCTAACCACTACCACGTTTTGTCGTGGGTTTTTAGGGGGGAGTTTGGTAGGCGGTGGAGGCTTTTTATTTTTATTTTTGCCCTTGTTTTTGGGCGGAGGCGTAGGCGGGGCGCTGCCCTCGGCCTGCACGTCGTGCTTAGTTGGGGCCTTTTTCTGCTTCCCCCTGCGCTTCCTGGCCCTGGCAGACTGCCATTCGGCCTCAGCTCCTTGAGGGAGGGAGGAAGGCGCAGTAGCGGCTACTGCCGCATATGAGGGGCCTGGGGTACTACCCTGGCTCGTTAAAGCTCCCTGAGTTTGGGGGCTGGTGGCACTGGCTGCTGGGCAATTGCCCAACGCAGCTCTTCCCTCACGACAGCCGCCACAGTTTCCCGCAGCGGGGGAGAGGCAGGGGGCGATGTCGTTGGGGGGGCATTAGCTTTGATTGCCAGCTTCGAAATTTCGAAGAGGCAACTAGTGACGAGGTCCCGCATAGGTCCTGTCGCGTTGACCCTCATCCGTGCCAGCTGACTGTAGATAATTTGGACATACGCACAAATCTGCTCCATGTCCGACAGTTTAGGGTCCACGATGTGTCGTGTGCTTGTAGTAGCCGGGTTGCCCAGGCTACTAGGGGGAGAAGGGGGAGATGAACACGGTTTGCCCGGTTCTTTCCGCCCTTGTTTGTTTGGACGACGAGTAGATTGTTCATCGTCTGAAGAGGGAGGGGTCGAGCTTGGCGAGCCCGAGGAAGAGGCGCAGGTGGCGTTTTTATTACCTGCTATTGTTTTATGTGACTTTGTCATTATATTTTTACTAATATGGGGGGGGGGGGATTAAAGAAGCAGACTGGTGTAGTGTATCCTTGTGAGTTCATTTGTTGTGTGTGTTAGTGGTATGAGCGAGAGGTGCTCGAGGCAGTGTCCTGGAAGCTCCCCCTCAGGCATATTGATTCTAGCCCCTTTCGCTGGTCCGTTGAGGGTCAAAGGGAATGCGCCGCAGCTGCCAGTCCGGCCACCCACCGGGACTAAGACGCATGAGGGATTTTTCGGCTGCTGCTCAGAGTCAGCCCTCGGCCACTAGTGATGTGGTGAGCGGGACACACGCTATCAGCCGCCCCAGGAACGCTCAAACCTGGTTTTCCCCCTGCTCATTCCGAAGGCCGCACCTATATAGGGAATCGCTCAAAGGTGTTAGTGAGCTACTTCCAGGACTGTCTTTCGCTCATTATGAGTGTTTTAAGTAATGTGTTCTGCCACGCAAGCCGTTGCAGTGTATTTTGTATCTGGAATATGTTGTGTATGTCAGTGTCGTGAGCTTTAAGCCCCTTTAAGGCCGAATTTAACGGCCACGCAGAGGATACGGCAGGAGAATTCTGTCCCCCTTCCTGCGGGGGGTGTGTTCTGCGATCCCAGCTAAAGGTAGGGGGTTCCCAGTGTGTCATGTATGTGAATGAAGTGTAAGTTGTGTCCCTTTTAGTCCGGCTTATACGAACACGCAGGGAGTACGGCAGTGGAATTCTGGACCCCCTACTGCAGGGTGAGCACAGTGTGGCGACAGAGTACACTGTGACGCCCAGCCACAGTTAAGCCTCGTTGGATGTAATCCTGCGGGGACCTCGTAGAGGTGAGGTTGTCTTTCAAGCTGGGCCCACCCGGCTGTCCCTTTTAGTCGGCTCATACGACACGCAGGGAATACGTCAGCGGAATTCTGGACCCCCGACTGCAGGGCACATACACACACACAGACTGACACACAGACACACAGACCATTTTCCCAAATAGTGTTTTTCGGACTCAGGGGGGTCTGAAACGTAAAGATCTGAAGAGAACTCAAAATTTTTTTTTCAGCCGATTACATAACTTTCCTTTCTACTTCGTAGAGCAAGGAAAGTAAAAATGAATGTTGGTCTAAAACCATTTTTGAGAAAATGTATTCATTTGTTCGTCGCAATCGCAGTAGCTGCATTTTTTTAACGAACGTTCGCTTATATATGTTGTTATTTCAGGAATGGAAGAAAATATTCACTCATTCACCTATGACGCCAAAAGAATCTGCGTTTTTCATTAAACAACTCACGATCATGATTTTTTCAATAATCAGCTACACGAGAGGTGGGCGAACTATATTTGTTCTGTTACAAGAATTGAATGCACAGTTATACTGCATAGCTTTTAGTCTCTTTTACATAACTTTTAAATTACATTTTAACAAGTTTGATAGTTATACATAAGATGAAGCATTATTCAGTTCGAAGTCAACTTATCTATTGGGTGAGCACGCCTTCCCTATCACGTGGCGTGCTGTGAGCAAAGGGCTTTTATCTTGGGCCCTTACTTGTTCGACTACTAAATAGCTCAGTACTACTTTTATTTATTCGGTCTTGTAGGGTAGAATATGAATAGAAATGTATTAGTTGTGAGCTTTAAGCGTGAGATGAATTTATTTCATTGGACCAAGGTTAACGTACTTGTTAGTTCTGGCTGGTGAGTTACTGTGGGCAAGCGCTTTCGATGTAAAGACATCATCGTCTGGCCGTTAAGTCAGTACTCAGTTGCGCGTGCTTTCAGCGATTTTTAACACTCTACCAACTAACCGAATCGGGGTGTTATTCCGCTTATATGAACTAGGTAGAAAGAAGGAAGCTCAATGTTCCACATAAAAACTAGTAGCGCTTAAAGTTTCGGGCGTTATCGAGTTGCTCCTCTTTTGAGAAAGTTCGTCTTCATTAATCTGGAAATACAAGTAAAACACCGTGAAACAATAGTTTGAATGCCTCCATTTAATGGGATGTTCCCGATTATTTTATTACCTTCATTAAACCACCATTGCTTAGAAAATGTTGCACTAAAATCGAGTTTCACTACAATGTTTCGTAATTTATTGCACTGATCGCATCATCTTCCATCTAAAAAATTGAATCAAAATCGTTTTAGCCGTTTTGGAGAAAAAATTATTTAGTGTTTTGATCCCTATGATAGCAACAGCTCAAACTCTTATTTTTGCGTCCCGTTTTGATCTGCTAGTTAGGTATCAAATCTGAGCTGATTTGGCTCAGTCCTTTTCTCTCAATCACAGCACAGACACGCACACGCCCACACAAATCAGAAGTATGGCCATGAGGTATGCCCCGATTGGTAAAAAAATCATTGGAGCATTCCAATATTTTCATAAGTTCTATAAACTTGAACATTTTTTAATGACAATTGATATTTTCATATTTTTGGACCGTTACTTGAGTTACGTAACGCTGCAACGTGAGTGAGGCTGTTTTGGTTTGTTATTCTTTCTGAATGTTTTCGGTCAGGAATACAACTACCCTCAAAATCACACACTTGACGTTTCAAGGCATGAAGATTTCAAATCTACGATGTCCGTCCACCGTCCGGTTTTTTCCTTAACGTGAATTAAAAAATGCGTTCTTTCCCAAAAAAATCCCATTTGGTATCTAGTTGTGCACTGGGCTGAAGTTAGCTACATATTTACAATTTGACCACTTGCCCTGAAGTCAGGGATGGTCCAAAACATGAATATAAAACATATATATAATATGAAACATATTTAGAATCAGGAAAGGATTATCAGGATGAAGGTTTTCAGATTTTCGATATTTGGCCTGTATCAAAATTGGCCACCCAATATAACCTTTGACCGTTTGCCCTGAAGTCATGGATGATCCAAAACATGAATATGAAACATATTCAGAATCCGGGCAGCAGTATCTAGATGGGTGTTTTTCTGTTTTGCGTATAAATCTAAAGCAGTGAAATCACAGTAATTTAGTAAGCCAAAGTCTGCTAATTAACAGAACTCGCGGTAAAAAACAGCGAAAGTAATCGTTTCAGCGTCTCACACCAATCACCCCACCCGTCAGTTCGACGCGTCACGTCGTACCATTTGCCTACAGACGCGTCGTTCCGTAGTAGTTAGGTCGTGCTTGGTATGGGTTAGTGGTATTCATCAATGTTGTGTCGAATGGGATGGTTCTCAACGGTGTGAGACTAGGCTAAGCTGTTCAAGAGAATAATAAAGCGTTGTGTAATAATTTGCGGCGTTTTCAAACGGGGTTTTATGGACACGGAAGACTCTGAAACTTGAAGATCTGAAGAAAACTCAGTAATTTGCCGCCATACCAACGCTGTGTGATGCGAAGGAGGTCGTTGGGACCATTTGGCGGGAAGCCATTCACTCCTGAAAAAGTCATTCCCTGTCGGTAGCAGTTCCACGCATGACTGTAGACCGTTTTCCCTGGAGCAAGAATGTCGTTGGATTTCGAGTCATGCAGTTGGTTTGGGCGATCAATACCTATTACAAATGCGTAAATTGGTAAATTGAAATTCATGGCTCAAAGATGATCTCTTCGCAGTGCACGCCAGGGGAGACAGTCACTCCCAACTATTTGGCTTTGAGCAAACTCCCCTTGGTGGACCTAGCACAACGTTTGCTGGGCTCCTTTTCACCTGATATATGTTTAAGGATCGTAGACTCTTTCAGTTACCCATTTGTTGATCGTCCATGTGATAACTCGTTTACCATTCAAGGTTTTTATTCGTTGAAGGTATATTTCCTCCTACCGCGTATTCTGACAAACCCTACAAAGGAAACACAATCAAAGTCCTCAATGGAAGAAGAGAGTGCCACAACGCATTTTTAGTAACTAAATGGCTAAAAAGTGCCTTCCCCGCGCTCGAAATGGGATATGTAAGTTGTGATGTTTCCTATTCTTTGAGAATTTTATACCGTAAAGTGGGGATACTAAGGCAAGTTGCTGCAACTCTGCACATCTTAACTTAGCTTTAATTTGAAGTTATATGAAATCAAAATAAGACGGAGCAACACAAAGAAGGATTACAGCGGCCCCCAAAAGTTTTATTTTTTGGAATTTTTAATCGGAATTGTCCAACCGCAGGGAAGGGATTTAGGCTAAGAAAGAGGAAGTTCCCCACAGCCTTGCCACTAGAGTTGTAAGAGATTACCCATAAGCAAGATTACTGAGCATGAGTCGATAAGAATAAGGTCAAAATTGTAAGGAGCAGTAGGATGAAGGTTTTGAGAGCCGAATTGAATGTCGCAAGTTAAAATAATTTATTTAATCAGCTAAAGCCTAGCAACGGGGGGGGGGCGAAAATTGGGCGAATGTACCTAAAACAAGAACTATGGGTGGTTGTATAAAATCAATAGATTTTAAAGATGATAAAAATACGGTTGAACCCTCTGCCTCGTCAGAAAACTGTTGCATGTCTAAATCCTATTTCTTCTCTCTTCCTCCCTACCATTGGAACTAGAAAGTGAAAACAATGAGAAAAGGCGACGGAGGAAATAGGTGAATAAAGAAATAGCGCTGTAAAGATAGTGAACGTTGATTTATTTCTTTTTACTTACATCGTACCAGTGTGACAAAGAAGAGTAATATTCAGTAAGCTCCACCGAAAGGGTAGAGAAGCAAAAAAAGTATCATAATTAAACCTAGTCAAAGTTGTTTAACGAAATTTTAATTACATTTCGATAAAAGAAGGAATTTGGGATAAAAGAAATTTGGAAAAGAAAATTTGAAGAATAAAAAAAAAGTATAAGAATAAAATAAAAGTTTTTAACTCTGCAAAAGTAATTACTATCCTTCTTCAAAAAATTTGTGTTTACAGCCTCATTGATTATCTGTGTACCAATCGCTCAATAATGGTCCTGCCATGAGTACGAGCAGCACAATAAAATCTGGAACTGTAAACGCTACCACGTCCTTCTGCCGTAAAGCTTTGCTTGACCAAGTTCAAATTAACTGAGTGATGAATGAATTGATTAAATAGAATTAGCCATGTGCAAAGTGAATTGTTGTAGAGCTAAGGAAAGTTGTGTGTTGCAACGCAGCAGATATTTTGTTGTGGTCATTATCTTCTTCTCAAATAGTGCGAAACGATTATAAGCTTGCTTAGTAGCAGTCAAAGTTGGAAGGTGTGCTGCTCTTCTGTCAACTGTCGCTCAATATGCTAAAGAAGGCTAAGTGGACGATCTTGTTAATTTATTCCTGCGTTGTAGGAACTGAAGT
The DNA here is from genome assembly GCA_020466155.1 of Pachypeltis micranthus. Lineage (NCBI taxonomy): Eukaryota > Metazoa > Arthropoda > Insecta > Hemiptera > Miridae > Pachypeltis > Pachypeltis micranthus. The sequence continues at coordinate 11,868,153 of CM035772.1, forward strand.
GGAGCAGTGTACCGCCCAAGGAACGACGCTAGTAGTCTAGTAGCACCGCAATCATAGTCTAGTGGTTAAAGGTGATGGTTAATCGTCCCGATAAAAGTCAGGCAATAATGGATCAGAGCTCCTCGCGAATTTTTGCCTGAGTCAGCAGATCCCCAAACATCTCCAACCCCCCCTCGTAATAGCAGCATGTAGCATGGAGAGTCTTTGAGAGAAAAGAAATGGAGCCACGCATTCAAGTTGCCAGTACTGTAAGGAACTGGCTCGTCCTGTGGTCTGGTTGAACCTACTTTCTCCCAAGAGGTTCATGGATGTTGAGATAAAACTCATAGGCGTGACGTGACGTCCCTCTGACGAGAATTCCCATCTCGCATTCATCCCATTTATCTAATGCCCATTCATCAAGCGCAGCAACTTTTTGTTAAGTAGAGAGGTCTATACAAAGTTCAGTCATTCTTAACATATTGTTTTCTACCTTATCTGGCCCAGGAGACTCGTTGGGCTTTAAGGCTGCAAAGGCCCTGCCGTGGTTGCCTGTTGTTCACGATCAGATGTCAGACTTCGGAGGATCCAAGATCAGCTCCCTTGCTGCCCTCTGGGCATCTGTATCTACAGCTGTTGCGTCACTGTGGAATGCCTATGAAAGGGGATGTCTGGCGGACCTTCGGTGCAACAGGCCCAGCCTGACTCATTATGCATCGCAGCTAATACCTGCTCTACATTCCCTTTTCCTTTGGAGGACTTGTAAGCTTGCCTCAGAGGTTCTGACAGGCGTCAATTAATAAGCTAAAACAGAACATTTCACAGCGGCTCTCTCCAACTTTCCTCTTATTTCCCAAAACGCCAATAAATTTTTACTGGTTCACAGATGAAGGAATTGGTCTTCGACGTTGAGAATGCGGAGGGTAAAATAATTGAAAGCTACGCGGTGCTTTACAAGTACAAGGAACGCATGACATCATTTGACTTCGACGATGATAACATGAAGTATGGATTTCAAATTGCACTGTGCTCTGAGAAATGCAGTACGTGACGGTTAACGTGGCCTCCAATTACCGATTACTGTCGCTTTTTCTGCAGATTAAAAGACTTCGATGAATTCTCGTTCCAACTTGAAATATCGACAATAATTTCTGAGATAGTGAAGCACATGAAGGGATTAGCCCCGCTGCCAGAAATATTCAAAATTCACCTCAACATTGTGTACTATGATGAAAGTAAGAAAGAAAACCAATATTAAAATACGTGGTGCGACGCATCACACAACATTCTTCAAACGCCCGTTCATTTATCGATTTGGGTAGCACTAGCAACTAATCTAACTTATTTTATTGGCTCTGCGAAATAGAAAGGTAAGTTATGTAATTGGCAGAAAAAAATTTTCCCTCCAGATCGTAAGGTTTCAAGACCTGAGTCCGAAAAACACTATTTGGTTTAATGTTCTGTGTGTGTCGACCTAAAGGGGTGCAGCCTTGTCATGGGTAAGACCTGTAGAGGTGGGGGGGAGGGCTTGCCATTGGGTTCTCGACCCTCATTATTGCCCCCTTCGCCTAACATGACTGACAGAAATACCTAGCCTGAATGAGGCAAGCAGGTTGGTGGTACACAGTCTTCTGAGGGCTGCGACAGTGGTGAGGGGGCGGCACTACTCGGTTGTCTCTGGAAAAGGACTGGGGCCTGACATCGTCATTGGTCACGACCATTCTGTAGTGTTCCTCGATGTTCAGGTAGTATCTGGCAGCTGGGATCTTGCGCTAACAAGGCAAACCAAGAGGCCCGAATATGACAGGATGGATCTTCATATGGCGGCGTCAGGAGCTCGTGACGTTGCAGCTTTGACGGTGTCCTGGTGTGGCATATAGTGCAGGGAAAGTGTTGAGGAGTGTGTCTGCAGGTATTCTCCAATGTATCACCCCCATGTTGCTCGGGTCGTATCTGAACTGCTGGTCGTTCTATCGGGGAACATCCTCTTATCCTTCTTTCCTACCCACACCCAATATTTCTATCCCTAGATCCCCATTTACTTATTATTGTTTATTTAGGTTCCTTTTTGGGCACCTCAGTCCCATTCATAGTCCCCCTGCTCCCTTCGAAGCTGATTTATTAGTTTGATTCCTTTCATAGGAACACCGCTAACTTTCAGTCCGCAATTGTTCGAAGACATCGATATTGAGATTTACATGAAAACCAGAAAAGACTCGCCCCTCTTGGGCTCATTGACTACGCCTTTTCACAACTTGGCTGTTAAAATTGCGTCCGATCTTTTAAATGGAAAAGTGAGAAGCTGTATTTCCCCTTCAAAATGCTGCATGCCTGATAAACCATTTCCGTTGTTGCCTGAAGAGCTTGTTTCAGTTTTCAGGGGAAACCCCCACAAATATCGCACAATCGAATCCGACGAAGAAGAGGAAACGGGATCATGCTGAAAAGGTGAACCCGGTAAATTAAACACTAACGTTCAATATATATGTGATGTCCCTCTCATCCTCACATAACTGTCCTTCTTCTTTATCAGACTCCATAGGATAAACGATTGACAAACAAATAAATGAGGTTTAGTGACAACCTTTGTTTATTAAAAAAAAAAACGAAACTTGACACACTTGAAAAAGCGTACTCCCCCTAGACGGTCCATAATGTATCAGAATCAATTTGAAACAAAACAAATCGGTAAGTCCTCAAAAGACCCTTCGGGTAACAAGTACAATGGTTGACTGACTCGTCAGACTGAGGTAAGTAGTTCTACTTGGTCTTAGTTTGGATTTGTGCCGTGAGGGGGGGAATGAGCAGCTAGTGATGACACAGTGCGTTATTCGATTGATAAATCGATAACTTGATTCAAACATTATGATTTGTGATTTGTAATGAATTGATAATAACAAAATGTAATGATTGGCGATAGTATAAAATCGGTAGGTCAGTAGATATGTAAAAGGATTCCTCATTTCATCACATATAATTATCTCGAAATTTCACGACTACGTGTTTTATTTCGTTTCAAACAGAAGCCTGAAGAAAACATTGAGCCCCCTGAGGCCGAGGTCAATATGATCGAAGGCAAGTTTTCGTCACTGCAGCTCTTACCGCCTGACAAGTAAGAGAACCGCTTGTGGATGCTCAAAGTATAGACCTAGCGCATGGGGCCAACATAAGTTACATGTATTTCGAAATACATACCGATTCCTTTGGGATACACGATAGTTAAAGGAATTATAAATTGCAAAAGTCCTCTACATGAGCAACTTTTCATGAATCATCCTCAGAACGTGGTCATTTTGAATAGCCTACCTTTTCAGGCAATACGATCGGGCGAAACTCATGGTTGTTATGGGCAAAAAATGGTTTAAAACATTAACAAAAACTCGTTTTTGTCAGTTTTATCGCAAATACGCCGTGGTTGGTATCGTTTTTAAATACTGGGTCAAATTTGTAATGGTGACTCTGAGAGATACAGGACTGTGAAATCACAGCAAGTACAGTGAGCTGACTTTTGCTACATTAAGTCGTAGTGAAACATTGTAGTGAAAGTTAAATTTTCTTAAAGTTAACGTACTTGCTTGGTGGTCCGTCTTCTCTAGCTGGCAGAATGCGGTGGGCTAGCGCACGAGTGACAAGTGACGAGTGACTTTCGCGAGAATTCGTAGGTGAGTGAGTTTGAGAGGAGCTGTCTGTTGTGAAGAGGAATCTGAGAAAGAGGAGTGGGAAAAGAAAGATGGGAAAACCGCTTCAGGGAAATCCGTTGTCGTTGGAAATAACCGCAGAAGTGGAATTTTCACAGGTAAAAAGGGGTGATTGGGGAAACTATGACTTTGCCATTAGGGCAGGTGCAGGCATTCTGAGGTCAAAAACCCAGACTGATTCGGCTTGTGTCAGACAAAGACGTAATCGTCTGGCTGTCACCTAATCAGTGCATTAGTCGTGGCCTTCATATACAAAGGTATAGGTCATTCATTTCCAGGAAAAACCGTTGAAAGTGAAAGAAAAGGAGTGTGGGGGCAGTTTTGTTTTGTTTTAATTAATCCCGAGTCTTTTTTGAACTGCGTGGTCTGTAAATCCGTCATTTTGTGTTGATTTGATCGTTTATGATCTGTCCACTAAAGTGTTTTTGTTTACAAATATCCATATTTCCTAGTATGTTTAGTTTTCGTTCTTTGTATAGTTTACGCAGTAAGATAGTGCTGTATTTTGGTAGGTCCGTGTCCAGTTGCCTTAAGGTGGTTGGCAAAATTTGAGTCGTCTTCGTTTCTACTAACAGATTTGTGTGTTCTGCATATTTTGTCCATATTTTTCGTCCTGTTGGTCCTATGGACACGTTATGGCAAGTACTAGTTATTTTGTATTTATCACTACGGTCGAGTGGGTCTATTTTTTCAGTCTTAGTAGGTAGTTTAGTTCTTAGTGTGTTGTAGGCGGTGCAATTCGTATACCTTGCATTGCATTTTCTCCTCAGACTGCGCTCATTTCCTCTCTCGGCCTCCCATCTCACTCCAACCACCGGTCAGTTCGACTTGTCACGTCGTTTCGATTGGCTAGCTTCTCATGAAAACGCCAGTTTTCGTTGTCCACGTGTCAGGTCATGTTTCGTATCGTTTACTAGTGGTTTTACTTTCTTCAGAGCTTTACGGTTGAGGCCTACTGAGTCCGAAAAACCTCATTTGGGCGCGTGGTCCGTGTATGGGCATTTATGTCTGTAGTTAGAATTGCGGGAGAGCTGGTGAACCGATTGAACTGGTTTTCTCCCATTGATGGGATGGGGACGAAAATGTCCAAAAATAGTGGTTTCTTCTACTAGTTGATACCTAACTTTTCTCCTCCATACATAACTCCATGAAAATGCGGTAAACGGAGAGGCTAAACGGTAGGCCTAAAAAGCAAAAATGGTTTTTTACGCTTTTTGGCAAAACGGCTTCAAAGATTTTCCTCAAACTCACAGAATGATTTTAAATAATTAATACCTACTTGTTCTCAATAAATGCTCCTCGGTCAGCCCATTGAACAGAGATAAAAATGAAAATGTGTCGAAAATAGTGTTTTTTTTAGCATTTTTGTAATTCCCCGAGTAACTACGTCACTGGATTTGATCATTCTTACGAAGTGTCTTCTAGCAACCTATAGTCATATTTTGTTCCCCGCAACTATCTCTGTATATATCTATTGGACGAAGATATAAGCCATGATAGCTCGGAGAACGAGATTTTTCGAATATTAATTAACCGGTTTTCCAATTTTCTCGAAAACGGCTTTAACGATTTTGTTAAAACTTACTAATTGCTCTCTACTGACTAGTACCAACATTTCGTTCACAATAAATGTTCCTGTAGAACGAAGATAGGGAAGTGGCGGAAAGTTGAGTTGCAACGCACCAGATATAGCCTGGCGTTATATTCTGAATATTGTTAGACGTTGGATTGAATAGGCTACGTCTCAATCTGTGTGCAAGAAAATAATAACACGTTGTGTAATAATTGGCAGCGTTTAAAAAAAAAAGTGTGTACCGTGACGTTAAATGCCACCGGAGTGGGAGTGGTACACGCACAAAATCAAACATACCAATTTCTCACAAGTTAAACACACGGGGTTTTGTGTGGCTCTTTCCGTGCTATACGAGCTTCAAAATCAGTCTTACACTGTGTTGTCGCGTGTTGAAGAAATACACGACAATTTCGTACATCAGTTTTTCTCCCAACGCTCTTTTCCTCTAGTTTTACTCGATTCCGCAATGATTTTCACTCATTCTTCGGCATTTTTACTCAACTTCCCAACAACTTTCATTCCTCGACGTATTTCTATCAATTTTCGACAAGGTTCTCGCAATATCCACAGATTCTTGTTTGGTTTTCCAACACATTTTTTTCCCCGATATATTTTAACAAAACTTTTTGACGTTTACTTAATTCCCCGAAGTGCTTGCAGAATTTCTCTCCGAGTTTTTTTTCGATTTCCCTATCGTCTTGCCTCAATATCTACTACTTCAACTCTTTTTTGAACCCGAATTTACGTACCAAAAATTAATTTAGCTATTAACGTTAATTAGAGTGAATGAGTTATTTAATGTTTTCTTATTTCAAGTCGCAAGAAAGGTGCAGCAAAAAGGAGCTCGTGTGATTCTAAAAGAGAGATGATGGTTGCGGCTTCGTGCGTTCCTAATTTCCTTCTCCAGTTGGAGAAAGAAGATATGAGAGGGGTGTCAAAGGCGGACGCTGGTAATAAACTAATCTGATTATTTTTAATATGATATCAATGAATTGTTTACTAATTTGCTATTAATGCGTCCATGTGGGCGCATGTAGTTCCAAAATGTTCATCGTGATCCTTCACTTGTAAACCCTGCTCTTAGTTATCGCTATCAGCAGCGCCTCTTAGTATGTGTATTGGGGATCATCTGTGACGACAGGTGCAACGTTGGCGTCATATATCTCACTACTCGTCATTAACCATAAAGCTACGCCCACGCTTAGGCGACTGCATTCATCATAGTGTGGACGCAACTTTACATCCTAGGTTCGGCACACCGTCAAACTGTCGCTGTTAGGCCAGTGCGCCCAGAATTCCCTTGTCCCCACACAAGTCAATAGAAGTGCTAATAAAAATATCAGGCGACTGAAAAAGAATAGGAGCTTACGTGAATAATGAACGCCACTCAAGGTGGAACTAATGCCTTGATGAACTAAATTTTTCCCTCAATGACTTCTTTGTCTATGAGTGGCTCAACCAAGTATTCGCTCGCATTTATAAATTTTGTAAGGGAATGCGCTGCTATGCCTCTCATTATAGAACAGCCTTACCAAGCTGTTGCTACCAAGTAGAGCGCGTACACTGGGAAATTGCCTGAACGAATGAACAAGCAGCTCAGTCAACTAGTCGAACAGAACTTCTTGAAAGCCAGCTTCAACCAGTGTCAGCACCAAGTTACCATTCTGTCGCCGGCACACTTGAGATGACTAATTGTCATCTGCTGCTGATTAAGTTGCAACCAAACTCAACCCTAAGTTTGAGGGGCCCTTCACCGTAACTAAAGTCATTGCCAGTGGGGCATGTAAGGTCCGAAAACGCCGAATTGTAGAGTCCGTCTACGTTGAATGATATTGCCCCCCGTCAACTGCTGCAAAATGGTGTGTGACTTCAAAAAGGGACAAGAACAATTTAGTACCGTGGTTTCGTAAGGTCGAAACGAGACCTCCGCTCTATTGTTTTCCCAATCAGCGTACGCGCGTATCGCCTAATCGGAATCGCTCACGGTCGGTTCTACCTTGCTCCAAATCCCAGTTTGTGCTTCGCGTACGAGCGACGACCGTCCCAAATTCTCGATCACAGGAGACTCAAGAATTTTAGCTTTTGATTTTTTTCGAAATCGATTAACGTATTGGTACTTTGGCCTTCGTTATTTTGGTTTCTCATACCGACCGGATTGAATTGGGGTCAACAAGGGTTCCTTCTTTCCCAGCACACCCCTTTCATTCAGGACAGTGACGGATTTCCTCGTAGGCCCAGGAGGCCCGGGCCTAAAGTGGCCAAAAAATTCACTGACGATAACAAGAAATAACTCAAAGGATGTAAATATTCTGAAGGCTCGCGCACATAGTGGGCCGCACTGCACCGCATCTTCCTAAATCACTTTTGTACTTTGTATGAATAAAATATAGAACAATGTGAAGTAATTATTTCGCTCATACAAAATGTACATATAAGTTATTTGACACATATAAGTGATTTAGGAAAAATATTGTTATACGCGCGATCCTTAAAAACACTTGTGTGGCTTCATGTTTGTTGAGTCACTTTAGCTAATAAATAAGGGAATATTTAGTTTCCGTAGTTCCATTGTAGTCAGGTCATGTTTCGTATGGTTTACTAGTATTTTTCGATGCTGAATCGAATGGAATGGGTCTCGGAGCAGTAATACTAGGTCAAGCTGTTCATGAGAATAATAAACCATTGACTCAGCCAAAAAGCTCAAACGATGCTAATGACAGAAAAGCGTTGAAGGGATCCATTCCTTTTCCATTTCATTTGTTGCTTAATTAAAAACCACAGAGGAAAAACGTAAATTTTGGCGCGGCGGATTTGATTATATGAACGACGTGAAGTGTATCATAGTTCTCAAGATGATCAAAAACAAACATTTATTTTCGTCAGAGAGCCTCTTACGGTTTTAATTTAACGTTTTGCGTGGCCATTTTTAAACAATCCACATTTTCCACTTCCCTTCCATCAACTGGACAACCCCCTCGTGATCCTGGTTTCTGAGTACACAGTCAACAAAATTTTTCTTCAAACCTATTATCGAATTTACAGGAGGGAAGGAACGTCATGTGTCGTTTCGTACCAGTCTTCATTTCTACTTTTATTGCGATACGTTATTTCTGTTCTGATGTCGATACAGCCCATTTTGCATTTACGAGTTGTCATTCATCGGCCACTCAATAGTTCTCTTGAACTGAACAAGAGTTCTTCTTAATAAAATTTAAGATTTCATTGTTGTTACAGCTGAAACGACTCCAATTGATTCTAAATCAGAAACCGTTAATTGCATTTGTAAACGAAAAATTGAGAAGACTGCTTTATTCAAGTGCTTCAAGTGCAAAGAATGGCACCATTTGGTGAGCAGTTGCCATTCTCTTCTTGACAAAAACTTACGAATATCCACTCACCAGTACGGGAAAAGCGTTTAGTTGTTGTCACCCCTTTGACTAAACCTGACTCTGTGAGGAAGATGGCAGAAGGTCCTCGAGTAGCCTTCGTCCCTGTATCATCCATTATACTTCCATACCCCGTATAGCCAGTATCTCTGTAAGGCGGATACTCACAGAAATAGCTATGGGTGTCATAAGACATGGGGGTGCTAGGGATGGAATGGATGGATAGAACCAGCAGACCCGTTCGATCCTCGACCAGGCACCCCCCTTCCTGCAAACCCAGGGGGGTGAGGCAATGGGTACCAGCGATACAGCTCGAGACACTATGCAGGCTCCCCAATGAGGCAGGGGAGATGGGAAATGAACTAGTGGCCACTGTTCCTACAGCTTTGGCGGCCTCCCTGTAGGATGATGATATCAGACATTTGGTCGGGTAGATCAAATTCAGTTGCGAACTTACTGTGGTCATTTTGAAAATGTTGACACGATTTTTGGCACATGTTGGTTGTTATCTCATCTGTTCAACAGTAAACTGACTAGTTGAAAACGTTTTGCGAGTTTAATCAAAACGTTTCTAAAGGTTCGCACCGAGACTGGAGACCGCTAGCTCCTTGCCATGGGACTTTGTAGTGTATTGACAGGAGACACAGACGCGAGACCGAAGACAGAAAGACGGTGGTCCCTGACCAGTGGTGTCTCGTGTGGCGCTCGAAAAGCACCATAGTGCCATTAAGTATGAGCTCGAAGACATCAACGGACCAAGTGAACGCCCGTATACAAGTTCGTCGTACAATGCTCCAATAACTGCAGCTTCGTCAGAACACCAAACACGAAAATTATTTTCGACGACGCATTTGACCAGAATAATTGTATAAAAGTTAAAAACAAACTTACTTAGAGTTAGCACCGATTTCTCTTTCAACGTTATTCTTCCTCTCGTTAGCATTGTCTTTTTCAGTAGATTTAACACAGCAAACTGTATTTTATTGAGCCAAAAATACATTCTGAACATACCGTCATCAAACAATAAATAGAAAATGATTCTTCTTGGCCTCTAGTCGAACATAATTCGCTAATAGGCAATATTTTCGTTAATTAGTCAGAAATGAAAATAAATCGTCGTCTTCTTCTTCCTCCAACAGTAACTCTATTTGTATTTCCATTACACTTTCAAAATTAGTGACACACGCAACTGACTACGATACGGAATGAATCACAGGATTAGTTGCCGCCTCAAGGGCTGGGCTCTGGAGTGTGATATCTCGTGTCGTGCGTATTAAGTTAGACCTCCGGGACAGCTCTCGACGTACAAGGCGCGTCCTGAAAGATGCCAGTACCTAAGACATTACACTTTGTCTATGCGTAAGGGATGTACGTGTAAACGAACTGGTGCGCAGTTCAGCGTCTGATGAAGGTATATCATACTCTCTTCACATTTAGCCTATCCTACGGGGTATTTTGCGCACATAGCGCTCCAGAAGGTGGAAACTGGACCATTTTTGAGGGGGTCAGAACAATACACAACAACTTTTTCTTAATTTTTCATCTCTGACTGTTCCTTATTTGCGATTACCACAAAGGCCTGAAGCCCGATCGTGCAAGTTCTAACGTCTCACAGGTCCATGCCTAGCATCCTCAGGAATGCCAGGTATTTCCTGCAAGAGTTCCTGGAGAAGTAACAACGAAGACCAGAAATCGCTCCCCCTCAAGTCTCTGGCACTGGGCCAGGTCATGATAAAGAGTTTCCTAATAGGTATTAAAGAAATTGGGTTGTGTCCGCCAGTAGGCAAATACTAAAGTTAACGTACCTGTTAGGTGAGTCCGTCTCCTCTGGCTTGTGAGTTACTGTGGGCAAGCGCTTTCGATGTAAAGACATCATCGTCTGGCCGTTTAGTCAGTACTGGAGTCAGTCAGTTGGTCGTGGTCTTTATATACAAAGAGAAAGGTGAAGGGAGTGATGAAGCGTTGGGGAAGGGGCGGGGAGAGGTCTTGTTGGTCAGTCTTGTTAGTAGTACCTTAGCCGGACTGGCTGTGTTAGGTATTAAAGAAATTGGGTTGTGTCCGCCAGTAGGCAAATACTAAAGTTAACGTACCTGTTAGGTGAGTCCGTCTCCTCTGGCTTGTGAGTTACTGTGGGCAAGCGCTTTCGATGTAAAGACATCATCGTCTGGCCGTTTAGTCAGTACTGGAGTCAGTCAGTTGGTCGTGGTCTTTATATACAAAGAGAAAGGTGAAGGGAGTGATGAAGCGTTGGGGAAGGGGCGGGGAGAGGTCTTGTTGGTCAGTCTTGTTAGTAGTACCTTAGCCGGACTGGCTGTGTTAGGTATTAAAGAAATTGGGTTGTGTCCGCCAGTAGGCAAATACTAAAGTTAACGTACCTGTTAGGTGAGTCCGTCTCCTCTGGCTTGTGAGTTACTGTGGGCAAGCGCTTTCGATGTAAAGACCAGACGATGATGTCTTTACATCGAAAGCGCTTGCCCACAGTAACTCACAAGCCAGAGGAGACGGACTCACCTAACAGGTACGTTAACTTTAGTATTTGCCTACTGGCGGACACAACCCAATTTCTTTAATACCTAACACAGCCAGTCCGGCTAAGGTACTACTAACAAGACTGACCAACAAGACCTCTCCCCGCCCCTTCCCCAACGCTTCATCACTCCCTTCACCTTTCTCTTTGTATATAAAGACCACGACCAACTGACTGACTCCAGTACTGACTAAACGGCCAGACGATGATGTCTTTACATCGAAAGCGCTTGCCCACAGTAACTCACAAGCCAGAGGAGACGGACTCACCTAACAGGTACGTTAACTTTAGTTTCCTAATATGTACCACACCATCTGCCGCAAGTCCTTCCTCTTCTACTGGGACGAACTGAACTCTTCCATTTAGCGAAGGCTCGTCCGGGGCATTTGTGCTAACTGGGCACTTCAAATGCTTGGAACTCTGCTGTCGTCAGTCGTAACCGAGCGGTTCTCTCGTCGCCCGCGCCCTCGTTCACTCCATGAGAAACTCTTACTTCCCAGAGTGTAATTGCGAATATCGTACTCCCCCACCCCCAACTCCTTTAGCACGATATCCTAATTCTATCATCAGAACGCTACGTCTTATCACGTGTGTTGATTCAGCGTTTGAAGTGCATCCCTCCCCCCGTGTTCCAGACATTCTGGTGCATTCTCCTGACGTATTCTCTCACTGCCCTCTTGGGTAGTGAAGGGGATACAAAACAATTTTCTCCAACCTTCTCTGAATATGAAAAAGCCTTTCCATATTTTTCTCAGGTTTGCTACAAACGAAAACCAACGACAGTTATCGAACCGTCAAGCGTTAGTGCGTGTTGGAACTGCGCTGCAGTGAGCGATGAGGTGAAATGTTTAGACCCTGAGCTCACATTCAAAAAAATGTCGACTGCTGAACTTGAGGTGATATTTATTTGTTTTTATTTTAATCATCATGATTTATTCATTATTCTTTTGGTACTCCCCCCCACACGTTTACATACCTAATTCTGCTCGCTTTTCTATCCGAACTCTCTTGCCCGCAGGAACATATAAACACCAGTAGCTTCCCTTTATGGCACTTCTGGGATGAGTGGCGTAATCCCCCCCCATCGCTTCGTATTTTTACTGAGGCATAATTATTTGAAAAAATTGTCGCCCTAATACTCAAATTACGAGAACGACTTTCCGTCCTCATTGTTTTATTAGAGCCGAACAGTTTTTATTACGTACAGTAAATCTCTCAACATAAAGCAAACACCTAAAATACAACATAATTCCTTCATGCGGGAATTGAAATCATAATCAGCGATCGCTTCATCTCAATCATCATTACGAGCTCTAACAAGTTCTGAAATATCCTATAGATAATTTACTTATGCTGTACACAATATTACAACTGCAGTTATTGTTTCGCTATGAACTTTGCTGCGCACAAAAAACGAGGGTTTTTGAATAAGAATGTTGGGCTCATGGAGGAGTCGTGACACCGCTTTTCCTACGCTGTTATTGCGCCGTTATCGCCACACACCGTGAACCACTGTCGATCTTAGTCCCTCCATATGTTCACTTTGTTCTGTCATATCTTCCGATAAGGAGCTCATGAAAAGTGTTCGATCGTTTTCCCTTCACTTGCTTATAATGGATTCTCACACATGCCAATTTATCACATAGGAAGCATCAGCACTGTGGAACCAATGGCTAAGACTAAATACATCTATCGAGTTCAACCAATATTCTGTAGTCACGGAACTGGTGTGGGAGAACACGAAGCCGGCGCATTCCCAGATTTTTACTTTCCTTGCTCTACGAAGTAGAAAGGAAAGTTATGTAATCGGCTGAAAAAAAAATTTTGAGTTCTCTTCAGATCTTTACGTTTCAGACCCCCCTGAGTCCGAAAAACACTATTTGGGAAAATGGTCTGTGTGTCTGTGAACGATTTTTAGAGAGAACCACCGTACCAAATCAGCTCAAATTTGATATCTAGCCCGGTAGTCACTATGGGACGCCAAAATAAGGGTATGAACAAAATCCACCGAAATTTAACTATAGTTATCATAGTGATCAAAACACCAAATATTTTTTTTCTCAAAAACGGCTCTAACGATTTTGATTAAATTTTTTATATTGGTAGCTCCAAATATGGCAACTATACCATAAAATCCCCATCTATGGGAAAATGACGAGAGCAGCACAATAAATTACCAAAACTTTCGACGAAATCGATTTTAGCGCGGTTTTTACAGAAAACAATCGTACCAAATCAGCTGAAACTTGATGATGTCTAGCCTACAGGTTACCATGGGACGCAAAAATAAGGGTATGGGCAAAATCCATCGAAAGTTAACCATAGTTATCATAGTGATCAAAACACCACATTTGTTTTTCTCAAAAACCGCTCAACGAATTTGATTAAATTTTTTATATTGATAGCTCTCAATAAGGCAATTATACCATAAAATTCCCATTTGTGAGAAAATGACGAGAGCAGCACAATAAATTACCAAAATTTTAGACGAAATCGATTTTAGCGCGGTTTATAGATAAAACAACCGTACCAAATCAGCTGAAACTTGATGTCCAGCCTACGAGTTACCATGGGACGCAATAGTGAGGGTATGGGCAAAATCCACCGAAAGTTAACTATAGTCATCATAGTGATCAAAACACCAAATTTTTTTTCTCAAAAACGGCTCTAACGATTTTAATTAAATTTTTTATATTGATTGCTCTCAATGAGGCAATGATACCATAAAATTTTCATTCGTGGGAAAATGACGAGAGCAGCACAATAAATTATCAAAATTTTCGACCAAAAGCGTTTTTCGCGCAGTTTTTTCCCTATAAACTCCGCTGGAATTCTCGTAGAATGTTAAAAAAATCGGTATTATAGTCCAATCATATACCTAAAGGGTGAGTGTTTAAAAACGCTCATGAGATACATGGGGCTCATTCCAGAAATTCCTGAATTTCAACTACTGCCGTTTCGCTTAATACCAGTTCTAACAGTTATTACCCAATAACTCTGCAAAAGTGATTACTATCCTTCTTCAAAAAAATTCGAGTTTACAGCCTCAATAATTTTCTGTGTACCAATTGCTCAATAAAGGTTCTGGAATGAGTACGAGCAGCACAATAAATTCCAGAACTGTAGGCGCTACCGTTTCCTGCTGCTGTGACGTGTTGTTTGACCAAGTTCAAAGGCCATGTACACAAGTGAATTGGCGTAGAGCTAAGGAAAGTTGTGTGTTGCAACGCACCAGATATTTTTTTTTAACTTGGACTGTCCGCAGGCGAAAGTCCTCATACGCCAGTCCTAATGTCGCTCAGGTCCTTAGAAATGCCACGCATTTCTTCCAACACTCTTCCCTTGGGGAAGTTGTACCACAAAACCAAAAGTCGCTATGTACCACGTCTTTTGCACTGATTCAGGAGGTGGTAGGGAATCTCCTCGTCTATTATGGTAACCTTGACGCTAACAACGCACATCATAACATTTTTCATTAATTAAAAAGTGGCGTGGAGATGGTTTTTTTACGCCAAAAGGCACGTTGCATTACATTGTGCCACCGGCACTGTTGATTTTACACATCGTCAATTCATACAAATTTTAGAAAAATTTTTTCTCCGTAATTATTTCTGTATAGGTATGTTGAACGGAAATATAAGCCAAGTTAACTTAGAAAAGGAGATTTATCGAATATTAATTTATCGGTTTTCCAATTCTCTGAAAAACAGGCCTAACGACTTCGATCAAACTTACTGAGTACTCAGCTAACTAGTCCCTAAATTTTGTTCTGTATAAATGATCCTGTAGAAATGCGTTGAAAGAAGATATAACGCGCGTGTATACTGCAGGTCATCGAATTTACGGGAGTAGCGGAAAGTTGTGTGTTGCTACGCTCCAGATATTTTTCCAACCCAATCGGTGTATTATGCGTAGGTTCTTTAATGAAGGTCGTGACATCGCTAGAACGACACTAGGACGTGACTTGGGAAACG
This sequence comes from Pachypeltis micranthus, assembly GCA_020466155.1. Taxonomy (NCBI): domain Eukaryota; kingdom Metazoa; phylum Arthropoda; class Insecta; order Hemiptera; family Miridae; genus Pachypeltis; species Pachypeltis micranthus. Next base: position 11,883,290 of record CM035772.1, read on the forward strand.
GACACTGGCGTAATTGTTACAGCTCTCGTCGGTTTCAAATCAGCCGGATAATTTATAAAACGTTATTACAGCCACTGGAATTGGTCAACCAGTGTGACTCAGTACCTTATTTTTGCGTTTTGACGTGAAAGTGTCAACAATTGCTGCTTTTACCCTAACGTTTTATTAGGTAACATTAGTTGTGGTAAAAACTGAGCTCTAGTTGCCCCTACACCCCATGGGGAAACGAGCCTTCGAGGGGTGCGTACCTCTACGCTGCGGCGGAGGCACTGCACTGTGCTTGCGCTAGGGCAAGGGCGGGGGAGTAGTCTCACTCGTCCTAGTCTCGTCTAGTGGGGGGCACCATTATTCCACGCCCTTCTGTCTTGCTGGAGAGGAACTACCCTACTGAGCGCGCACTCTGGCACTGATATAAAGGTGGCAGGCAAAGAGCACGTAGGATGCGTTCTCCACAGGGGCAGTCAGTGAAGGGGCAGCGTCCGAAGAAATGCAGCCACTCATTAAAGGTTCCATGGCCGAAGAGCAGCTGCACTCCCGCAAAGGACAGCGCCACCAGCCCATCTGAAATGAACCTGAGGGTGGGACCCCTGTTCCATTGCGCCTGCCACCTGTTAATGAGTGCCTCCAGAGCGAGGGTGAGTTTCCTCCTGTTGTAGCGAGGGGAGGACCTGGAATGGCCCACGGTACTCTGTGACACAGTCCCACTTTATGTGGGACTGGAGCACCGCTAGATCGAGTGCTAGGTCCAGGGGTGGCATGCCTGCCACTGCACCAATGGCTTCTGGCTCCCCCGACATATGTTGGACTTGATAGCACTATGAGTAATAGCTCTATGTTCCTGCACGTAATTGAACCGTGTTACGGCATGAACTGCCAGTGTTCTGCACTGTCACGAGGGGTTTGGCAATGTTCGGAGAGCCACTTACTCCTGCAAAAATTACAGCAATAATGAGTTCTGATCCAATGCCTGAGACATCCGGCGGTTGTATGGAAGTTATATACTCTGTACCTCTTAAGTCTGCTGATGCAGTACCTAAACAGTATAAAGGCACGCTCCGAACGCTAGGCTCTTCAGTTGTCAATTTGCCTTCGTGTGTTGCGGCTGCAACAAATTGTACTTTTCTCTAAGTGTCAAGTTTGAAATCATTGAAAGTGTAGTGAATTGAAGAATAAATCATTTTTAAAAACTAACTTTTGGGTCCGAATAAAGATCTTGGACGTACCGCCCTGACTCCCATTGTAGTCACCTCCAGTGATCATAGTCTAGTGGTCATGGACGAATACATTAGATCGGAGCTCGGAATCGCTGTAATTTTTGCCTGAGTCAGCGGCTCTCCACACACTTCTAAACCCCTCGTAACAACACCACTCGCTTGATAAAATAAATGAACAATACGTTCACGTTTTACAGGTAACCGCCCTCTTTCGGCAAGTTGTTCATAAGTTACGTTGGTTCTTCAAAACGAACGAAGCTATTTTGAAAGACGATTTCAACATGACCGACGAACAATCCCGAATGATTATGAGGAAACTGACTAACAGGAATTTGTTAAGGGCTCGCCAATCGTAAGTAAAAAAAGTCCTTTTACGACTGCGGGTTTTTGTCAAATTACGCGCTATAGAAATTTCGCTTTCATTTTTATTTCAGCTCGAAGGATCACAACGTCAGCACAAGTAAACTTATTATGTACATCAATTCGTCCTTTAAGTAGATACGCTAGCTAATGCTTAATAGTACGCTGCACTTTACCAAACTCATCTACAAAAGATAACCAAGAATTATGGCTGAAATTAATCTAGAATTTTTGGACAAGTTGTTGCACAAAGAAACATGAAAATAAATTTATAATTAGGCTGAAGTCTTGGGAAATATTTGTACATCATTGATTGCTCATATGGGAAGAAGATAACTGGCTGATTTAGAAAGCTGCTACATATAAGGAGCGTTATTGAAAACTCATCGTATAGGCCTTTTGTGCCCTGGCAGAGATGAGAACCCAGTTTGCTATCGGCCTTTCACCCTCAGCGCACGCTCGACACAACAGGTGGTAAAATTGTCGATAAATGCTGCAATCTAGACTACATGAAACCACTGAAGAGACAGTTACTGTTCTGCATTAGGGGATGTCTGTGGGAGTACCGACCTGGTGGCCCCTACCTCCCTCAGACCCCGCAATTTAGAAATGAAAGAAGGAGATGGGATTTCTACTCTCCAGTGACCCCTCGATGTCCGCAGAGCAAGCGCATTTTCCAGCATTATCAGGCCTTGCCGTGGGTAGGAGTTGGATTGATCCGTTCTACCTACCTTGCCCTGTGGAAGCAGCCACCTGACATGACCCTAACCCATAATGCACCGGCGCAAGGCTGCAGGCTGTGCATTCCCGTGGTACCATTTTGGGTCAAGTAACCCTTAAGGCCCGAATGGCACTTACGGCTTTTCCTTATCAAAGGGTGGGGCAGTTTGGGCTTGCTGACCTCCCTGGAGTCAGGAAGGACCCCAGTAAGCTGCGACAGAGGATCCCATAGCCTCCACCCACTACTAGACTGAAGAGACAGGGAGCCAGTCAGCTCAACAGCATGGGTTCAGAAAAACCACTCAACAATTGGTGCTGTGTGACGCTTGATGTCAAAAATGCCTTCACCGGCGTAAGATGGTTTTTTTTCATGGAGGTGCTTGAGATTACATTCAGGTTCCTGGCTACCTTTCCCAAAGGAAGCTCTTTCAGTGACAAACAAGGACGACGTGTATGGAGCCTGTCTATGAAGGCTGCTACAAGCAGAAATGCCAGAGATGGCGTTCATCGTGTTCTTCAACACTGGCACTGTGTCACTCTGATAGTATTGGACCAGCTGATGCTAAGGATCACTGGATTATGCTTCAGTCCTCCTCTAAGGTGGCTCTCACAAGTATAGGACAGGATTGAATAGCGGAGTAATTAAGCTGCTACTGTAGAAATTTCTAAAACGTTCAATTTGGTTGGGACATTTTGGTTGTCATCTTCGATCGACGAACTGTCAGAGGAATATTTATAGGGAACAATACGCATTTATTGACTGGTTGAAGACAGACTGGCGCACGCATGCGCCGTTTATCCAAATAAATGTTCTGTTTCTACATCCACTCGCTGTATTTTCACGAAGAACAAAAGGTGCGCGAGTATTCATTCGTGCCTTGCTGCGTAGCCAAGAGATGCGATTTCCAACGACATGCTGCAAAGTCATTCTCTGTCCATCCATCAAGTGCTGCTCCTAACGAATCCGCCTGTCCTAAATTCACCAGGTTATCGTAATTTTCCATCGTCACTTGACCTTTACAGGCTGAAATGTTCAAACCCATACTTTAGGCTTGTTCATGGCAGGTTTCTTTCACTTCAACTTGAAATTGTACGATCCACTGCTGTAACGCCAAGCGCTCAACATCACACAGACCCTTAGGATGGAGTGGGAATGTGTATAAAGTACACTATGAAATGATAATTATATTACGTAATAAGAGTATAACATAAAGCATAGATGATATATTCGCCATCGTGTAAATTAGTTCGGAGAGAGGAGTAATCCTAAAAATGTCGAGAAGTAGGAAACCAACACCTCATCATCCACGTAGCAGTCTCTCATACAAATATTGCACTATATAAAGACCTGCGGCTGCACAATTTGGTACAAAAGCTACCAACCCCCCAACCCCCCCTCTCATTTTTTTTCTGAATTGTTTTCTTTGTAGATAAAAAACTTAATTAGGTTCTAAATAATTATTTGTCTGAGGAAATATTTCTCAACCATTACCGTCTTTATCGCTCCTGGATAAGGTCCAGAACACTTCACATAGTTTCCTAAAGAGCTCAATGAATGAGTGAGTAATGGGTGTATTCTATTGACTGCCTCAACAGGCTACTGCTTCAGTTACAGTTCAGACCATTTCGATAAATTCTGCACACCTCGCAATTACAGCTTACAATGTGCTTCATCTTCAGAACAATCACCAGATAACGCTGAGAGCTTTGGGGACTTGGAAGCATAAGCGATGGGTCAAGCGTGCCCAATCCAACACAAACACAAGGCTGTGGAGGCAACACAATCACTATCACAGCCAACTTTACTACTAGCACCAGTACAACCTTCGAATGTATATTTGAATAGCAGTCTGTTTTGGTTTATTATAACCCTACGCTTTCAGGAACACCCCCCCCCCTCAAAATGTCATGAGATATCGGGATTCTTTCGCACAAAAATCTCATTTGGAATCTAGTTGTGCCGGCCTGCTAGGCAATCCGATTGGACGAAGCCCATGGTTGTTATGGGCAAAAAATGGTTAAAAATATCAACAAAAATACAATTTTGGCAGTTTTAACGCAACTTTGCCGTGTTTAGTACCGTTTTCAAGGTTTTTTAGATGCTGGGTCGAATGGGATGGTGCTCAGGGCTGTTTAAGAGAATAATAAACCCTTGGCATCGTTTTTACTTTCGGATCATCAGTATCCCATTTATTCTGCATTGAATTGTACAACTGTGTACAGCATGACTTCAGCGGCTCACTGTGGTTCTCGTTATCATATTTTGTTCTTTGGGACTTGGTGACTTGCCATTTTACTGACGTTGGATCTTTTGAACTGCCTCTCAAAGAGCATCAAAGCGTCCAACACCTGCACTCTCAAGACCTCTCTCCCTACGTTATTTTACTTAGTAGGCATCAAAACGTAAAGATCTGAAGGGAGGTTGGCAAGTGGGAGAAGAAGTGCAGGGCTTCAGACTAGAGAGAGAAAATATAAGGACAGTATGTAGCTTATTCACGGGGCACTGCACACTAAGGTACCACCTGGCCAAGATGGGGCAGTGAGAAATACAGAGTTGCAGATTCTGCGAGGCTGGACTGGAGTCACTGTGTACTTGTGAGGGGCTGGCTATGGAACACAGGGAATAACATCTCCTAGGAACCGAGGACATGATACTGCTCATGAACGCCACGCTGCTACAGCCCCATTTGAGGGCACAGTCGGGTTGTCTCGGTTCACACCAGTATATGGTGGGGGGGGGGTGTACATGGAATAACTTCTATCATATTGCAGTTCAAGAGAACCCATCAGAAATTATAGTTTTACTTCATTAATTTCATCAACCGGTTCCCTGGACATCCTTGAAAATGTTAGTTGTTTGTACAGTCACCTTGAGAAGTTAGCCCGTCTTCAGTTATGCATTTCAATCGTATTGTTTTTCTATATCAGAACTTGCTTCATTTTATTTTACTTTATTACAAGTTTTCTTTTTTTAGATTGTCTTCTTTTTTACTTATCTTTGAATACAATTTTTTTAATCGTTGAATCTGCCACCACCCTCTTTTTATCGATGCACAAAGAATATGTACAAGCATTGCTGACATGTCTCATTATTGTCATATTTTGGTTTCTCAATCGGCCCAAAGTTTCAGCCCCAACTAAACCTTCAAAGAATTCTAGGCGATTCCATGCAAACCACTTACAGACCACTAACAGATTCTTCGTAATGTACGTTTGTTCGGATGCTGAGGCACTGTTCGCCTCAGTTCTCTGACTGCTGCCATGAGTGATCTCGTATTATTATAAATCTGCTTGCAACCTCTGTGTGTATCTATTTAGCATAACGACAGACATTATGGAAAGCAAGAGTGACTTCAGTTCAGCTGATACGTTGGATATCGCAGCGAAACGTGCTCTTGTCAATGTATGAGAAAGGTAATGCAGCTCACTGGCTGTCCCTCGCCCTGCAGAAGACAGAACTGGTCGTGGCGAAGCCACAAAGCATGGAAACTCTGCTCCCCATTCGTGTGGAGACCATAGAGCTGCAAACGAGGGAATCAGTTCGATATTTGGGCGTAATGGCGGACACCAAGTAGTCGTTTGGTTTCCACGTTCGGCAAGCAGCGGTTCTTTACTGTTTGATGGCAAGTGCATATGAACATTTTGCTCTCCATTCTATATGAAGTGGGTTTGAGGGCTGACGCGCTGAGTATTACCCACCACAGGAAGGTAATGGCAGTGCAAAGTTTCTCAGGAAGCAGTATTGGTGGTGGTGAGCGTCATTCCAAGCCACCTTCTAGCAGTTGAGCTGTACCCATCAAGAGGGGAGCCAGATTACAGCCGCTGGAAGAGAAGAAGAAGGGCTGTGGCCCTTGTGTGATGGCAAGACAAGATTCCAGCACCAAGTCCATGACTCGGTGAGATGGATTTCTACCTCACCCAGTTCCTAACTGGACATGAAGCATTTAGAGCCGACTTGCACCGAATTGGTAAGTTCACATTGCCCTCACAACCAATGCAGGGGTGGATCATGCTTCCTATGGCATCTTCTCCTGCCAAAGGCAGGCAGGCTGGCAGTAAACGGTGAAAGACACAGTCAGCCAGCTCACACGAAATGCATTTGTACACTCCATGTAGAATTCTGAGAAAAACTGGAGGTGCATTGGTCAATTTGCCAGGGCACTGCTCAGACAGAAGAGGATGGAGCTGGCTGATCCAGAGCCAGTATCTGACATGGATGAACAACAAAAACATGGAGGAAAGACTGCTCCTGAACCTCCCCAACTTCTGGGCAGTATGGAAGGATGTACAGGAACTGTGGCACACTGCAAGATTCTAGTGAGAGTGAAGAGGACAAGGAAGAGCTGCCAGCCCAGGGAGGCGTGAGGGCCTACCTAACGTAATGTGCTAAATGGTTCCAGGCTGGTTCTCAATACGCAGGTGTAAATTCATGGGGCCACTTGGAGCAGACCTTTCCCTCCTACGTCCCAACAAAATGTGTAAGAATAGTTGGTTTTAGAGACCCCCGGCTGATTTTAGTCTATTCCCTCGCAGTGAAGATTGACACACCATGCCTGCTAAACATTTTGGAGAGAAAACCGCACAATCAAACGAACTCATAACGTCATTTGTAAAGACCCGGAGAAATGTTCTTTCCTCAACACCACTTTACCCCACGGAGTGAGAGAGCCATCTTCATAGTAAAAACACGGGCCGAGAACCACTCGCCCAATCGTTTTGTCGTTTTTGCGGAATGTCAATTTCCCGGAGTCGCACACTTTCAAAGAAACGACGACGTAGCTGTGTTTTTGCCCCGAAGAGTCGATTTTGAAAAGGGCCGTGTGATCGAACGAGATGACGTCGCTGTGATCTTCTTTCCAACAGATGGCCGACACTCTTTCTTTGGTCTTTTTCGAAAGGCTGAAGTACGATTGTTTTACGTAGAAACGGCTGCCCCCTGAAATTAGCGACAAATCATTAGGCCGTTCGATACTCCGGAATTGAGAAGTCATTCTGCTCTAGTTAGTCATCGCCAGTGGATTGTCAAGTGCCCCTAGTTGAATACGTATATTATTCTACGTTATACTTACAATACTTTTGAAGTATTTTGCTGGCTCGGATGACAGTGACGCTCAAAGTGTCGCTGAGATGAAACGTGATTTCCATTCGTGTGTGGCAAGTGTCCAGCTTAAAACAGAAGCAACGAAGTTAGTGAATAAAGCGGATTGCGAAAACTAATCTGAAATGAAGCTTCGAATTAGTGTTTACCGATTTGTTACTTTGCTTAGCCCTATGGAGTAGCCAGAAAAGTTAGATAATCAGCGAAAAATTTTGTTGTTATTCAGTTTTCTTCAAATAATTACGTTTTAAGGGCATCTGAGTTCGAAAACAGCATTTAAGAAAAACCCTGCAAATTATTACACAATGGTTTATTATTCTCATGAACAGCTTGACCTAGTATTACTGCTCCCCCATCCCATTCGATTCAGCATCGAATACTATTAAACCATACGAAACATGACCTGGCTACAATGGAACTACGGAAACAAAACGTCTGATGATTTTGCCCCGTCGGGTCGGGGGAAATGGAACGGGGGCGCTTCGAGCGAACCCGTTGTGAGTCGAAAGGGGAGTTGAGCGGCGGCGTCGTCGGGAGGCGAGCGAGCGCGGGTGGTTTTTTAATGAGACGGGTGGGGAGGGAGGGAGTTCAAACGACGAAATGTTGCCTTCCGCTGTAGTTATCGCGTTGTACTGCGTTTCCTTAATTTTTTTAAACCGTTTTTTGCCCATTACAACCACGGGCTTCGTCCGATCGGATTGCCGAGATGGCGGGCACAACTAGATACCAAATGGGATTTTCGGGTGAAAGAACGAATTTTTTAGACCACGTTAAAGGCACAAAACGGCCTGGATGGCGGACGGGGGACGGACATTGCAAATTTGGAATCTCCATGTCTTGAAACGTAAAGTATCAAATTTTGAGGGGGGGTTGTAAAAAATGTTTCGTGACCGAAAACATAGGGTTATTATTCAGAATGAATTATAAACCAAAATGCTGCAAATTATTACGCCCCGGTTGATAGTTCTCTTAAACCGCTTGACCCAGTCCCACGCCTTTGAGAACCATCCCATTCGATTCACCATGAAAAAATGTCAGTAAATCATACGAAACATTACCTGACTAGAACGGAACGACTAAAATGACGTATTCCAGGCGCCTGTAGGCAATTGGCACGACGTCTCGATTCGAGCTGGCAGGTGTTTAGAGTGAGACGATGAAACGATTACAATTACTTCCGCTGTATTGTCCGAGTTCTTTTAATTATTATAATATGGCTCACTATAATTACTCGATCAAGACGCATTCGTACACCTCTGAAACTCATTCCATTCGACCCAGCATCTAAAAATACCTTGAAAACGATACCAAACATGGCGTATTTGCTTTAAAACGGCCAAAATTGTAGTTTTGTTAATCCTTTTAACTATTATTCGCCCACAACAACCACGGGCTTCGTCCGATCGGGCTGCCAAGCAGGGGGGCAGAACTAGATACCAAATGGGATTTTTGGGCGAAAGAACGGGTTGTTTAGTCAACGTTAAGGGCATAAAACGTTACATAAAGGACGGCGGACGGATATTGAAAATTTGGAATCCCGATGCCTTGAAACGTAAAGTGCCCTAGTAAACCATACGAAACATGTCCTGGCTACAATGGAACTACGGAAACAAAACGTCTGATGATTTTGCCCCGTCGGGCCCTTCGAGCGAACCCGTTGCGAGGCGAAAGGGGAGTTGAGCCGCCCGCCCTGCAGCGTTGCCACCGTTTTTTATTTAGACGGGCGGGAGGGAGGGAGTTCAAACGACGAAACGTTGAATTGTGGTTAAACAATGAGTGTTTAAAAACGCTCATGAGATACATGGGGCGCACTGCAGAAATTCAAACACTGCAACAGTAATTACGCTTCCTGCTGCTGTGAAGTGTTGTTTGACCAAGTTCAAATGAATGAAGAAATTCGAGAAAAAGCTATGAACACAAGTGAATTGACGTAGAGCTAAGGAAAGTTGTGTGTTGCAACGCACCAGATATTTCTGAAAAGTATTGACCGTTTTGGAATTATCGGGTAAACGCTGCGAGGGGTGATGTTGAGTGAAACGAAGGTGGTTGGAATTCTGGAATTTCTGGGGTTGCTCCTAATTACATTAAGATCGTTACTAAACTCCTCGGATCGTAACACGCTCAAGTCTAGATGCGTAGATGCTCAAGGCTATTCTCTGAGAATTCCATTGGAACATCACTAGCCCCTCTGATCTGAACGCCAGCATGACTAAAAACGAAGGGAACATCTATTTGCCTTTGTATAATTGTATTAAAAAAGCCAACATTTTATATGAACTCTTTCATTGCCGAGATAAATTATTGAAGTATAACTTTACTCGACCAATTGTATACTACTTCTGTGGCTGTTTTAACTGTATTTGAAGTCAATAAGAATGGAGACAAACAACGCATTTCCAAACTTCACAGCTAGGACTTTCGTTCGTGTTTACTGAAACACAACTCGGAATGTCAAAACATACGTACCGTAGTGGAGCGGCCCAATTTCAATGGATAAGTTCGGGGGTCTTTGGTGGCGTCTGAAATGTTGAACAAGGCGTGACCGATAGCGTCGTGTCGTCCCAAGAACTCTGCATGATACACTGAAACTCTGGAAAAGAAGAGACGCAATGAGAAGCAAAAAGAGTTTTTTCAAAGTTTGAAACGATAGTTACCACAATTTACATCAAATTTGCCGGCTATCTTCAACCAGTCAATCCTTACATACTGTTCTTCCTGAATATTCATCCAAACTACCAAAAAGGGCCAAGAAACGATCTGCTGAATAAAAAAACCTAACTTCTACTCGTAGCCCGTGTTTGCTTCCAAGCTGAAGGCAGTCACCAGGTAAAATCCAGTTAGCTGCGGGGGACGATTGTCCGTGGCTGTTTGGTTCACACCCCTGGTTCCACTTCCACCACTCGCTCTCCAGGGTTTTCCAGCCCCTACATTTTGGCTGTTTGGTATTCATTTGCGTCTTGGTCTCCCTACGAGCTCTTGTCTCTAAGTATCAGTGAACACGTGCCCCCACGTGGAATGAAGAGAGGGCGGCTCCTCTGTTCGAGACCCATCACCAAAACAGACCCACTCGACCAAAGTGGGGTGTATAAAATAACTTGTACGTCGAAAAATGCGTACTATGACCAACAGGACGAAAAATAGGAGGACAATCTCTTAGTAGGAATTCATTTTCCCACGAATGGGAATTTTATGGTATAATTGCCTTATTGAGAGCTATCAATATAAAAAATTTAATTAAAATCGTTAGAGCCGTTTTCGCGAAAAAAAAATATTTGGTGTTTTGATCACTATGATAACTATAGTTAAATTTCGGTGGATTTTGTTCATACCCTTATTTTGGCGTCCCATGGTAACCTGCGGGCGAGATATGAAGTTTGAGCTGATTTGGTACGGTCGTTTTCTCTAAAAATCGTTCACAGACACACAGACCCACAGACCATTTTCCCAAATAGTGTTTTTCGGACTCACGAGGGTCTAAAACGTAAAGATCTGAAGAAAACTCAAATTTTTTTTTTCTGCCGATTACATAACTTTCCTTTCTACTTCGTAGAGCCAAGGAAAGTAAAAAACGTTCACTTCCAACGGATTTCCCATGAGGCTCCTTTCCTCTTCTAACATGCCCCTCGCAACCCCCTGTGACCAAAAGTCAACTCTTAACGGGGGTGAACCCACGAAAATGAACTACTTTTTATAGTCGAGGAAAAATATTTACTTTAAGGTATAACGCAATTTCTGTTCAAGGTACACTGGTTTATTTCGAGATACAAATAAAATTAAAAGGGAAGACTTCTCAAGGAGAAAAGTCACAGATATAACCAAGTACGTACGAGATAACGTAAAATCTATATACATATAAACGACAATCTCATCGTAGAGGGTAGGATGAGATTTGGGCAGTTTGTTAGTTCTAAATTTTTATTGTCATACTTAGATTCACAATTTAAAAGCATTTTAGAAATTCATGTGTGGAAAATCACATCAGTCAAGTGGCGTCCCTCGTTCGCGATACACTGCTGGAGTCTTTCTTGGAAATTTCCGGAAACTCTCTCAACTGCGACGATTTCCACGCAAATAGCATCCTTCAATTCCTCCAATGTTCGGGGCTTGTGCTGGTAAACACGTGCTTTGAGGTGTCCCCACAGAAAAAAGTCACATGCGGACAAATCTGGGGACTGAGGAGGCCAATGAACGTCACTGAACCTGGAAATAAGGCGGCCAGGGAAAAGAGGACGAATAACGCTCATTGTTGCCCTAGCTGTGTGAGCGGTTGCCCCATTCTGTTGGAACCACATACGCCGGATTGCAATACGTTTTTGTCTCAATTCAGGTGTAAAGAATCCGGTTCTCATCTCGACATAGCGTTCTGAGTTGACGGTAATAGCAATGCCATTGTCGTTTTCAAAGAAGTAAGGGCCGATGATGCAAGTTTGGGATATGGCGCACCAAACAGTATCTTTTGCGCTATGCAGCGGTTGTTCGTGTAATTGTCGGGGATTTTCATCAGCCCAATAACGACAATTTTGCTGATTCACCATGCCATTGAGGTGGAAGTGAGCCTCATCGCTCATGAACAAAATGCTTCCATCACACGGGCGAAGGTCATTCGTTGTGCATAATCCCCTGGGTGTAATTGTTGCACAATGGACAACCTATAGGGGTGAAACCTCAACTCTAGATGCAAAATACGCCTAACCGATCGATCACTGAGGCGAAGTTCAGTAGCATGCAGGCGAGCTGATTGACTCGGGCTGCGAATTAGTGCTTGTCGTACACTTTCAATGTTCTCTGGTGTTCGAATCGATCTTGGAGCTCCTGGTGGTCTGTTCCTCATCAATGAACCTCGTGTGCAAAGTCCTTCAACCCAACGAAGAATGGTGTTTCTTGAGGTAACAGCCCGATTTCGGTGGATACAAAAATGACGAAGAAACTCACGCTGGACTGCCGTGACGGACTCGTTATTACGAACGAAACTGTCGTAAGCAAAAACGCGGTGCTCAACTGTCCACAGGTCCATGACTTCAACTGGTAAAAAAAATGCTACGACCTCCCGATTACAATGGTCCCTTCCCCACATTTGTCGACCCATTAGGGGAGAAGTACTGGCCATTTCAAAAACATCCGACCTTTATGCCGCACCCTGTATTATTGGGTTAGTCCTCTGGTACCAGATGATATACAGTACTTACAGTCCCAACAGCCGTGGAAGTTACAAGATAAGAAATTATGCGAGATCTGATAAACCTCTTTGCAAATTTTGTCTTTACGATTAGGTAGGGCTGTACAGATCAGAACTCCAAGGAATGAAGGGAAGGAATAATCTTCAGAAATGGCGGTAAGTACCGCGTTCTTTACATTGGCAGTTGGGAACTTGAATTCGATAGGTAGTACTTGAAATTGAGCAATGAAACAATTTTCTTTTGAGTTTCGATGCAACTTCTCACACGAACGATGATTTTATGGGAGTGGTTTAAATGTCCAAATGCCTATCGGTACGATAATCATGGGGTCTTTTGGGACGATGGTGACCGACCCAGACCGGACGATGCTGAAGTGATGAAGAGGACAGCAATATGCAGACAGATCCCCTAAGACGGTGGAAATACAGAAGGCTATATGCTGACTATAGCAAACAGGCTAATATGCCAAATTAATTGGGATGTGAACGAAAAGTAAGGGACAGTACGATAGCGGTAGCAGCTTGAAGGCGAACAGAATGAGAAGAAAGGAAAACGGTGACTCTCCCTCCTGGCGCTAGGAAGCAGCAGCTCTCATGATGCTGGTAATTCAACAAGTGGTTGTAAAAAAAATATTTCGTTCTTGCAAAATAATTTGTAATCCTCCTCGGGAGTAATTCAAAGCATTTTAATAAGACCAACCAATATTTGTTAGTTAAGCAACAATTGATTGCAACTAATTGGGTGCTTGAAGGCGGATCAATGACACCCATGCTCCATCTCCCTAAGCAACCAATACCGCTAATTCAAAGGTGGCGGGAATTTCAAATTAATTCACCACACACCCCTCGTGACAACACCGTCCCGTTCATCTTTCTCTTCCTATATAAAGACCACAACCAAACTGACTTTAGTACTGACTTCTCATTAGTCAGACGATGATGGTCTTAACATTGAAAGCGCTCGTGGTTGGACCCACCAAACAGGTACGGTTAACTTTAGTCATTTACCTACTGGCAGAACTAACCCATTCACTATTGTGACGAGGGAGGTTTGGAGATGTTTGGGCACTCAGGCAATAATTACATCGATTGCGAGCTCTGATCAAATAGCCTAACGTTCGTCGGATTATGAGACCTTTGTCGCATTGCCCGGTGCCTTTTTTAATAATGGGAGTCAGTGTCGATGTCCGTTGAAATGTTGCACAATTTATTGCTGATCTTGTAATTTTCACACAAATGAAAATTCATCATTTGGAGCTATTGGCATAAAAAATTTAATCAAAATCGTTATCGTTTTGAATTTTTTTAAAATATTTGGTGTTTTGATCACTATGTTAAGTATGATCAGTATGATAATAAGTTGTTAGTTTGCGACCGGTTTTGCTCAAACCCTTATTGTTGGCGTTTTATAACGACCTGCAAACTAAATATCAAATTTGAGATTATACGTCGCCCAATGTTTGTTTTTCTTCATTTCTAGATTATAATAATCCGAATAATTTGAGGGTGTTAGGTTATTAGCGCACAATGAAACAGTCGAACAAAGACACCTTCCGTCCACGTATAAAAAACAAGCCCAACCATATGCTGCTCCCAGGGGGCTCTACCGACGACCTGCCCCCAATAATCAAATTTTTCGTGAAGACATTTACGAAATGGCTTACAATCAATGAAAACCATTACTTACCTAAACCCCCTGGAATTGACGTCTTTACTGAAAAAAGCGAACGTCTGGTTCACCTTGAGGTTCGAGGTTCCCGCGAGTTTCCTTCCGGTTTTAACGTTTTTCTTGTCGCCCATTAAAGACACTTTGAATATGACGGGATAACTTTGGCGTTGAGGGCCCATTCCGCTCAGATCTCTCACTCCGTCGATAGTTACTGTGAGCCTGTGGGGGGATAAAACACAATAAACAAAATTAAAAATGTTAACGTGAAATTGATTGGTTTTAGGGACAATTGATGTTTTGAAGGACATGATCGCTTCCATGAATTTTGGAAAGGTTAATGTGAAACATCTAATTAACATTTGAAATGAAATTTAACAATTTGATAATTAAAATTAATGGTTAACGCTTTTTTTCAACAACGAGCAATTTTTAGTAGTAATGCAGACAGTACACACATATTGGTGGTTGAACCCCAGAATAGTGGACGGGGGTACATTTGTTGTGCTAGTTACAACTTTCATCACTGGCAACTTTCTAGCGCTAGTATTCTTCAAAATATGACTTAAATCGTTCGACTAACCGTTCAACTATGGAATCATTCCGCGAAACCCACCCTTCGGTAAATTTCCATTGTAACCGAAATATCGTCCTTCAGTTGTCCAGTTGCCGCCACCGTATGCGTCTTTCTCCACATTGTGTTCATTACGTATCCAATTTTTTTCGCGCCCGTCCGGCTTCTCCTGCTTTAGAGCTTTCCCCACTGCCCTCTACGCGTTTATTTTTTTCATCTTTTTCGATCAGCCATGGATAGGCGAATTAATACGAAATTGATTCATCAATTAAGAGAAAAAGGCCCGAGGACTGTTGCGGATTGGTGTATGAGTTTCAGTTTGCTCTCTGACAAGTATGAGTGTTCTGAATGTGGTAAATGGATGAAATTATGCCAAACGATTTAAGTCATATTTTGAAGAATACTAGCGCTAGGAAGTTGCGACAACCTCACAAAGGCTTTCTTCGAGGCGATAAAACAAGCCTATCCCCCTCGAAGTTCGGAAACGTAAATTGAGAGGTGAGTGATTTTTATTTATTTTTGTGGTCATCAATGTGTGTTCTGTTGCACTACGCGAATGATATTTATTATTGTTGTGGTCATTAATGTCTGTTGCATTAGGCGCGCACTGTTTGTCCATATTGGCTCAGTTTTGCGCGCTTTCCGTGGTTTACATTCTTCCTGTTTCTTTCGCACGCTTTGTTTACATTCACTTTTGCATCAAAACTTCGCTCAACTCGTTCACCAGTATCAGTGACGCTAGTAAACGTTCCAAATCGCGAACCGAAGAACTGGACAAATGTACCCGCGTCCACTATTCTGGGATTTTACCCATATTGGCTAGTTGAAGACACCACTTGAATTCCATGAAAACTGTTTTAGCGTCAGTTAATGAAGACCTAAAAATGGACCAAAGCCAATGTTTTTCGGCAAAGGTCCCTCCTTGCCTTGAGTGTCCTTAGTCATAAGTTTCGTTTCCTTTGTTGTTTTCTTTTTGTCTACTACGTAAAGGACAATTTAATCTAGTGCCTTCACGCTTCAAGCAGTTCAGTTCTTGCCCGAAAATTAGCCTGGCCACCCGAACATTTTTTCTTGTTATTCCTGGTAATCCAAAAGGCGTATTTGGGGATCCGAAATGAGCAGTTCCGCGCAAACCAACTCGGAATCCAATCGGACATTTACCCGATCGCGAGTTCACCAGAATGGGACACTCAAAGCTGCTAGTATATCCAGTTTCATCGCCTCCATTCCATCTCATCAGAACCGAAGTCAACCTGGTCAGGGAGTCAGGTCAGACGTAAAAGGACAGTGTGGAACCCTTTTCTTTTGCACCTATAGGAATTCTTGTTCTATTTTACTCGGAGAAATAATTTCTTTTCTTTTGCTAATAAATTTCATGTACACCGTGTGGTTCAAGGGTTTTGTTCAAAGGAAAATTCTCCTCCCCCACCACATTGAACGTTACAAAAACTGTTAAGCCGTTTAGCCCAACAAATTTAAGAAACCTCTTTGTTCTTCATAGGCCTATGTTTCCGCTCTCTGTCAAAGTTTTTTCAGTGATTTATTCGTGTAAGGGACAACAAATAGGTTCGGAATAGTAGAGGATAAGAGGATAATACAGAACAGTTGGGAAACCCCTCTGGTTAACTGCGTTAAGGTAGAAGGAAAATAAAATTATTTGGTTCAACTATTGGAGATGGAAATAGGCCAGCACTGTCTTATTATTATTTTTTTTTTTTCAAGTTTATTTTGTTTGAGACAATTATAATTTACTATACAATATTCCTCACTGGTAGGTAGTAGTGCTCTAACAATCATTGTTCCTTGTCCTCTCGCTTGCACTCAAGGGTGCTACAACAAATTCACAACAACAACCAACAAACAATTCACAATTAACTTAGGTAAGTATGAGGTAATGAACATGTCGTGGTCGTCTGAGGCGGCGAACGTCTGGCGGTAAAAAGCTCTCATTAACGAGAAAGTTAGGGTGTGCTACATTCCTTTCGATGAAATTGGTGGTGACTTTAGTGAGAATAGCGACGGTTGTATCGATGTCGAAATCTCGATAAATGGTTTCGTTCCTGACGAAGGCCGGAGCTCTGATTATGCGCCGTTGGAGAGTCGCATTATGTTGTTGGGAGACTCTTCTAAATTGCGATGTGAAGCACGTTCCCCATATGGGGAGAGCGTACAACCAGATTGGGCGGATCAGCGTCTTGTATATTAAAATTTTGTTGAAGGCAGCAGTGGGGTGAGAGCTTTTGTCTGAGACCTCAGCCTTTTTAAGAGCTCGGTAATGTGCTCGTGAAAAGTTAGGGCCCTGTCCAATATCACTCCCAAGTATTTATGTGATGGGGCATTTGACACATCATGGACGAGATATTTTAGTTGTGATTCCGTGAATTTTCTTCTGTAGGTGTAGGCCACTGCCACAGATTTAGAGGCGTTCACGTTTATTCTCCACTTTGTACACCATCGACCCAAGGTTTTTAGGTAAATTTGCAGTCGTCTGCTTGCCTCTTCATAGTGTGCATTGCTCACTGCATAAAGCAGATCGTCGGCATATAATGCAGATAAGTCAGGAAACTTGGGGAGTGTTATGTCTGAGCAAAACACGGAATATAAATACGGCCCCCACACACTTCCCCGTGGGACGCCTGCCAGGATCACTCGAGACGATGATTGCTCGTTCTGAACACCTACCACGAACGATCTTTCCGTCAGATAGCTCGCAAGAAGATCAAATAAGTTGTTATGAAGATGACTTCTCATTTTGAATAGCAAGCCTTTGTGCCACGTCCTGTCGAAAGCTTGTTCCACATCAAAATAGGCGACGCGACTGAATTCCTTTTTGTGGAAGGAGTTCTTTAGGAATGCCGTGAGCCGTTGCAGCTGCAGTGGACAGGAATGTGATGATCTAAAACCGAATTGTTGGTTAGGGATGAGCTGTACGGTGTATTGTAGGAAGGAAGGTAATACCAGCCGCTCAAACACCTTAGACAAAAGCGACAAGAGACTAATTGGTCTGTATGAAGCTGCAATATGTTCAGGCTTACCCGGCATTGGAATCATACACACGGTCGCGTGTCTCCACTTCTTGGGGAAATAACCCAGTTGTGCTCAAGCCGTGTAAATCCTCGCTAGGTACGCAAACAGTTTACGAGGCCCACGCAATAACAGAGGCTGTAGCTCGAGGCCTGTAAATCGAGGCCTGGAGCTTTTCTCGTGGGTGATTGTTTAATAACCCTCTTGACTTCTTTGGGAGAGAAATAGATAGGAGGAGAAGGAAAAGAACTGTCATTTCGCTCCAACGTTGAATTAGGAGTGTCATGTTGTCATGTCTACACTTCAACATCTAGCGGCGACGAGATGACTTACTTTTTTCTCTCAGCCTCTTCTGCGCGAATCATCATTGAGTTCGTGTACACACTATAAACCCCCCCCCCCCCAAGTTGTGCGATTGCTGCGACCTCGTATCTTCGTTGTGGCCAGTCTGAGAGGAGCGGCGCCTTCCATAACGCCGCCGAATGATACACTGCACACCTCAGTCAAGTTTTCCATTTCCAATCTTCGCTTTTATTTTTAAAATAATGTACACATACGTTGAGCTGACACGAGCAATATCCACCATCACTCAATATAACAGTTCATTCACAGTCTAACTCCCTCGTTTTCAGCATATTTCAGTTCCCCCACCATCACCTTCAATCCATCAATCGAATCTGTCAGCTGTCCAGCTCCATCAGTCCACATGTTCCTCCTCAAATCTAACTAGGTACACGCACAGATCATATTTTTTCGCATCAGGCCTCAAAACGTATATATCTGAAGAAAGTTAACGCTTTTGCACGATTGCAGAACTTCCTTTAACCTTTGAGTAACCAGAAGTAATATTAATTAAAAATAGAATACACACTAAAAATACTAATATATCGTCAGTCGAGAGGGGGAAATCGGATGAGCACTCACAATTTCTGCAGAGAGTTGAGCGCCACTAAAACGTCAACGGTTCCGTAAGAACGTTCCGGCCAAAACTTGAAGTGTCCAACTTCGCCGCAGGACTCACTATTGGGAGTGTCGTCATTTTGAATGTACAGAGACAAGTCTAGACCGTACTGTTTGGCCAATTTCGTTGCTTCGCTTTCGTCGTCGATGCTCAGCGTCTGGGGGTTGTAAAATAAAACTTGTTAATTTGAGTGGATTAAGCCATCGTGTGCCCTATCCACTGGCCACTACTAATAAAGTTTAACAAAGGACAAGGGATTGTGACTGGGTTACTGTTCACGCATTTGAGATTAGTGGAGTGCAGATAGAAAGATCAAGCTTATGCTTTTATGCCAACTGTCTATTATTTTGTGAAGGCAACAGGCTCTTTCGGTTTATTATTCATTGTGACCCCCCTTCCCCATCTCAAAAGTGGGCACTTTACGTTTCATGGCATCGGGATTCCAAAGTTGCAATATCTGTCCGCCATCCGCCGTCCTTTATGTAACGTTTTATGCCCTTAACGTTGACTAAACAACCCATTCTTTCGCACTAAGCTCCCATTTGCTTTCTAGTTCTGCCCCCCCGGCTTGGCAGCCCGATCGGACGAAGCCCGTGGTTGTTGTGGGCGAAAAATGGTTAAAAGAATTAACAAATATCTGGTGCGTTGCAACGGAGTTTATAAGGAAAAAACTGCGCTAAAAACGCTTTTGGTGGAAAATTTCAATAATTTATTGTGCTGCTCTCGTCATTTTCCCACGAATAGGAATTTTATGGTATCATTGCCTTATTGAGAGCTATCAATATAAGAAATTTAATCAAAATCGTTGGAGCCGTTTGTGAGAAAAAAAATTTGGTGTTTTGATCACTATGATAACTATAGTTAACTTTCGGTGGATTTTGCACATACCCTTATTTTGGCGTCCCATGGTAACCTGTAGGCTAGACATCAAGTTTCAGCTTTTGGTACGGTTGTTTTCTCTAAAAACCGCGCTAAAATCGATTTCGTCGAAAGTTTTGGTAATTTATTGTGCTGCTCTCGTCATTTTCCCACAAATGGGAATTTTATAGTATATTTCCTTTTCGAGAGCTATCAATATAAAAAGTTTAATCAAAATCGTTAGAGCCGTTTTTGAGAAAAAAAAATATTTGGTGTTCTGATCACTATGATAACTCTAGTCAACTTTCGGTGGATTTTGTTCATACCCTTATTTTGGCGTTTCATGGTAACCTGCGGGCGAGATATCAAGTTTGAGTGGATTCCGCACGATGGTTCTCTCTAAAAATCATTCACAAACACACGTACACAGACACACAGACCATTTTCCCAAATAGTGTTTTTCGGACTCAGGAGGGTCTGAAACGGAAATATCTGAAGAGAACTCACAATTTTTTTGTCAGCCAATTACATAACTTTCCTTCCTACTTTGTAGAGCCAAGGAAAGTAAAAATACAATTTTGGTCGTTTTAAAGCAAATACGCCGTGTTTGGTATCGTTTTCAAGGTATTTTTAGATGCTGGGTCGAATGGAATGAGTTTCACAGGTGTACGAATGCGTCTTGATCGAGTAATTATAGTGAGCCATATTATAATCATTAAAAGAACTCGTGGGACAATACAGCGGAAGTAATTGTAATTGTTTCATCGTCTCACTCTAAACACCTGCCAGCTCGAATCGAGACGTCGTGCCAATTGTCTACAGGCGCCTGGAATACGTCATTTTAGTCGTTCCGTTCTAGTCAGGTAATGTTTCGTATGATTTACTGACATTTTTTCATGGTGAATCGAATGGGATGGTTCTCAAAGGCGTGGGACTGGATCAAGCGGTTTAAGAGAACTATCAACCGGGGCGTAATAATTTGCAGCATTTTTTCAGTTGACGAACGCTTATAACAACCATTAACCGGAGACAGGCCAATCTTCTCGACGCTTGTTTTTCCCCAGCGTTTCAGCAGTTTGAATGTTTGGTACAACTTTACAATTACTAAATCTTAAATAAATGCCTTTTATTCGAGGAATTTCGTGTCGATCAATCGTAATAAAATGACGAATTGAAACAATTGCAAAAGATTTATTTTACTTTTGCTCAATTCGACGTCGGAACAAGGTTAGTCAAGTTTTGCACCGGGACTCCAAGTTATTTTTACTTTCCTTCGCTCTACCAAGTAGAAGGGAAATTTGTGTAATCGGCTGAAAAATATCAGGAGCATCACACTTCTTTCCTTAGCTCTACGTCAATTCACTTGCACGGCTTCATTTACCAACTCAAGTTATTTGAAACATCGCTCCACTGTCGCAGAAAGCAGTTGCGCTTACAGATTGGGAATTTATTGCGCTGCTCGTACTCATCCCCCAACCATTATTGAGCAACTGGTGCACAGAGCCTTTATGAAGGTGCAAACCTGATTTTTCGGAAAAGGATAATAATCACTTTTCCAGAGTTATCGAGTAAAAACGCTTTAAAATGGTAGAAATGGAAATGGCGGTGGATGAAATTTTTCTGAAGAACCTAGTAACATTTTCGTCAAAATGTTCGGTAATTTATGATTTTGTGGTCTTTATATACGAAGAGAAAGGTAAACGAGATGGTGGTGCACCGGGGAAGTGGTGGTTGGGGGGGGGGAGGAGGTCATGCACCTCTGGGGAAACCCACTAGAGGTGAAAGGAACGTCAATGGTCGATTCTAAGTTTTTTTGTGTAGGGTGGTCTGTAAATCCGTCAGTTGGTTGTTTTCGTTTGCATAGTGTCTTAAGTGGTGTAAATATGGTGTCGCATTCTGTGTTGATTTGTTCGTTTAATATTGGTCCATTGAAGTTTTATTGTTTATAGATTTCCATGTTTTCTAATATGTTCAGTGTTCGTCCTTTGTATTGTTTATGTAGTAAGATGGCGCAGTCCTGTATTTTGGTAGGTTCATGTCCAGTTGTCTTGAGGTGGTTGGCAAAGTTTGAAACGTTTTTGTTCCTACTAAGAGATTTAATGGCTTTTGCAGACAGGGAACATCTCCACCAGGGTTAAGGTAAGCCTCCAAAGAACAACTAGACAGTTCAAACTGGAAGAGGCAATGGTCATGCTACCGACGTTATGTCAGAGCGAAAGAAGACGTTTCGGACCGAGGTGGGCGCCCTGCGGTGGTACACCGATGGTTCAGTCATGGGAGGCAGAGCTGGACTGGGCATTGTTGGGCCCAACTACAGTCTGGCTAAGCCGCTGGGAGAATACGCCACGATTTTCCAAGCTGAAATCCTACATATTCTCGGACAGCCAGGCCGCATTAAATGCCATCACAGCCTATAGTTTTAGGTCCAGGCTGGCATGGGAATACAATAAGCTTTCCCTCATCTGGGTGCCGGCTCACAAGGGGCATGAGGGCAATGAAAAGGCTGACCACCTTGCGAAGAAGGGCACAGAAGCACTACCCATTGGGCCTGAACCTCACGACGGTATGACCAAAAGTCACCTGAACCGTTTGGTGGCTCAATGGGAGACACAGGAAAATAGCGCCCATTGGCATCGCCAGCCACGACTTAGACAATCAAAAAGGCTTATTACGCCTTCTGGTCAAAGGGCAAAGGCGATGCTGACACTTTCCAGGAGGGATCTGAGGGTCTTGATCAGCTTCCTCACCGGACACTGCCCACTCAGGTATCACCTCAACAAGATGGGCATCTCAGAGGCGGTGGAATGCAGACTCTGTGGTGAGAAGGATGAGACGGCGGAGCACATCCTATGCGAGTGCCCTGCCTTAGCAGTAAAACGCTTTGGATACTTTGCCCAGGGGATTATTGAGCCCCATATCATCGCGGAAGCTGCAGTGAAGGACATACTCGGCTTCATAAAGGGGGCGGGTATGTACGACGCCTTTTACTAAGGAAGGGCTAGTGTCACACGTGGCCGCAGTGACAAAGGGACTTGTCCCACACGCCCTCGGAAAAGAAAAAAAAAAAAGAAGAGATATAATGTGTTCTGAATATCTGGTCCGTATTTTTCGTCCTGTCTGTCCTATGTATGCGTTTTTACAAGTGCAGGTTATTTTATAAAGCCCACTTTGGTCGAGCGGTCCTGTCTTTTCAGTCTTTGCAGTTAGTTTGGTTCTAAGTGTGTTGTCCGAACGTAATGCGATGTGTATGCCTTCCTTTCGGAGGATATTAGTTATTCCGTATATTTTTGGTCCTGTGTACGTAAATGTGCAGCGTCTTGTTAAAGTCTGTGTATTTTGTGTTTTTAGTCGCCTTTTTTGGAGTCATATTGTCTTAATAATTTGTTTATTGTTTTTTTGGAGTAACCGTTATTTTCTGCAATAGTATTAATAGTATCAAGTTCTGTTTGGTAATTTTGTTCGGATAGTGGGATAGTTTTTAGTCTCCGTATCATGTGTCTGAATGCACTTAGTTTATATTGTTGTGGGTGGTTTGATGTATAGTGTATGGTCGTGTCGGTAGCAGTGGGTTTTCTAAAAATGTCGTATTGTAGTTCGTTGTCCAACTGTGTGATTTTCAGGTCCGAGTAATTAAGAGTTTTATTTTGTTCTTTGTCCATGTCATATTGGATGTTATGGTGGGTATTGTTTGAGCCTTTTAATATATCGTCAGTGTTATCACGGCTTAATATGCAGATGATATCATCTACATATATGGCATAGTGTTTGATATCGTGTTTTATCATTGAGGTCTGGATGTGAGTTTCTTCATAATGCTGTCCGTGTAAGTTTTGTCCGAGGGTCAGTTTGGTGAGGTTGGACTCACCTAACAGGTACGTTAACTTTAGTCATTTGCCTGCTGGCGGACCTAACCCAATTGCTTTAATAATGATAATTTGCTCACGCCTTTTTGATGGCCCATATTGATCTACTGGCTGGATTTTGGATTTTTAACCGATTTGGTAGTGCGATTCACGTTCTCAATTGGTGTTTTTTGGACTGAGAAGCCTTTGAAACGTAAAGACCTGAATCTCAAAACGTTTGTTTTACCCAAATTCCCCTCCGTATGGTAAGGAAAGCTGTTAAAGAGCTCAATCGATTCAGCGGTTCTCCCGTAAACCTTACCACAGACACACATGCTGGGCTTTGCTGAAATTAGGCGTTTTTTTCGAATCAGCAGACCTCGATATGTCAGGTTATGAATAACTCAACTTTTACGCAGCTGCAATTGCGTACCAAAGACTAAAAAATTAAACGACTGACCTCCAAGCTCTGAGCTTGTAACCAGGAAGACCGTTTTTCGTCTGAATCTAAAGCTTGAGTTGTGTACTCCGTAATCGACATCATGTGCTGCGACGACTTGTCTGCCACCTGTGGACAAACGAGCACAACAAACAAATTAAACGAATTTCAAGAGAAACTGTTGAGACGTCAACACGGCGAGAAAATCTTGCCACTAACAGTTCACCAAATTTTATTTACGAGTTTTCAACTGGAGCGAGGGCTCTCAGGTACTACTTTTCAAGTACAGTTTTATTTCTTTGGTAGCTGAGAAATCGTCTAATTAATAAACGCTCCTCAACGTTATTGATAAAACTAACGTGGTGTTGACTATTGAAAACTGAGGCAGAAAAAACACTCAAAAGCATTGGAAAAGTGGGTTTAAAGTGTCTGATGAGTAGGAAACACTTTCTTCTACGCCACTAATTCGGCTCGTATTCAAGCGCTTTGCTTTCAACACATTACTACGGAAACATTTACAGAGAACAAAATAAAAACGATACTTAAACGTCCAGCAAATGTCGTTTTCCGTCTTTGTTCAACGGCTAGTCACCGAACTTTGCGTACGAAACAAATTGTGGGTATCAATTGCAAGAAGACGCTCAGGTTGATCAAATTCAGTTAGGCAGTTATTGAGAAAATTTCAAAACGTAAACAAACTACATTTTTGGCACACTTTGGTTATCTCTGTCCAACAAATGTCGAAGGAACACTTACGCCTACAAATATACACGTATTGGCAAGTTAAAGACACCTTGAGTTTAGAAACTGTTCGGCGCTGGCTGAATTGGTTGAAATCTTTTAGGGCCTTTGCCAGATGCATTCAGTCCAACTATTTCTGATTTCTGACCTGGAGGCTGAGGTCTTAAGTTCATTTGAAGTTCTAAGTTAAGTTTTCCCTTGTTAGACATTCCAAAATGTTCTTTTCCGACCACTCGGTTTACCTCCTCGCCATCACACAACTCTTCCCAGACCCAACCTAAAACCACTGACTCGTCTCTCAGTTCTCACTATACACACTCGCCTCACACCTCTCTGGAAACTCACTCGCTCTCCAGCTCTGCAATCAGTTCACTTTTTTTCCGGAGGCATGCGGGGCAAGTCCCTTTGTCACGTATGGGCTTATTGTGACACTGACCCTTACTTAGTAGAAGGCGTCGTACATACCCGCCCCCCTTAGGAAGCCGAGTATGGCCTACGCTGCAGATTCCGCTATGATTTGGGATTCTATAGTCCCCTGAGCAAAGTATTCGAAGCGTTTTAACTGCCAAGGACACACATAGGATGTGCTCTGCCGTCTTGTCCTCCTCGCCGCAAAGTCTACATTCCACCACCTCCGAGATGTCCATCTTGTTGAGGTGATATCTGAGTGGGCAGTGCCCGGTGAGGAAGCTTATCAGTACTCTCAGATCTTGTCTAGAGAGTGTCAGCATCGCCTTCGCCCTTTGACAAGAAGGCGTGACAAGCCTTTTCGCTTTTCGCATCGAGCCACCATACGATTCAGGTGACTCTTCGTCATACCCACGTAGCGTTATGAGGGAGAGCCTATTATGGGGTGCCGAGTTCACTTATTAGAGAGCCCCCTTGTTTGCGCTTAAATACACATTCAAACTCATAATCATAGTGTTAGTAGTCCTCACCCACACTCACCACGTACATCCCTATTTTTCATACACCTCATAAAGCCCCTCTCAGGCGCTCAACAGACGATCAAATAATGTTCAACAGATGCTCTCCCAGCTATCATGGCCAGTTTTCCATTCTATAGATAGATACAGAAATAGTTGCGGGTTAAAGATACTCCATAAGATAGACCAAATCCAGAGAAGCAGTTATTCCAGGGGTTATACAATGTTCAAAAACATTGTTTTCGACATTTTGGTTTTATCTCTGTTCATAGGACTATCAGAGGAACATTTAAGTATGTATTAACTAGTTAAGGACATGCTGTGAGTATGGTGAAAATTGTTGATGCCGTTTTCCCAAAATGGTTTGGAACAATGTTTTACAACCCCTCCCCGCGTTTCAAGGCCAATCCAATTTGCAATGTCGTCCGCTGCCCCGGCCATATTTTGCCTTTAACGCACATACGCCTTACACATGGTCTAAAAAATCTGTTGATTCTCACAAAAATTCCATTTTGGTATCTAGTTGTGCCCGCCTACTCGACAATCTAACGACTTTTTATGAGAAATGACAGGTAAAAAAAAATTATCGAAAAACGATATTTTGGCAGTATTATCGCAATCACGTCGCGTTTGGTATGGTTTCCTAGATATTTTTCAATGCTGGGGCGAAGAAGACGAGTCTCAAAAGCGCAGGGCTGCGTCTAAATGGAAACCGTGAAATTACAGTAAATAAAGTTATAAGTTCTTCCCAGTCTGCGCTAATTCCTCCTCCTACGCTGCCTCTCGTCCCACTAAAACCATTCTAGGTTCAACTCGTCGCGTCGTGCCATTTGCCTAGCGTCGCCTAGAAAATGTCAATTTTCGTTGTTCCGTTGATGTCAGGCCATGTTCTACTAGTACCTTCGATGCTAAATCGCATAAGATGGGTCTCGGAGGTGTGAGACTACGTCAATAATAATCCGTTGTGTGATGATTTGCTCCGTTTTTACTTCCCTTGGCTCAACGAAGTAACAAGGAAAATTAAGAGAGAGAAAAAAAAGTGTTCATCCTATCTTTACGTTTCAAGGGCTACTGAGAACGAAAAACGCCGTTTGGGCAAATTTCCTGCGCGTATGTTAATTGTTTTTGAGGTCTCCCCCATTCTCGCTCATTGTATCGTTAATTTATTGGAATACGACGCCGACTTTTGTGATCATTTATTGTGCTCACTTTCCCAAGATTGAGAATTGTATGGTACTACCCATATAATCAAAAGCCTTAGAGCCGTTTTTGAGAGGAAAAAATATTTGGTATTTTGATCACTATAGAGAGAGAGTTACTTCTCAGTTGATTGTACTCATACCCCTGTTTCGGCGCCCCATAGTAACTTGTCGGCTAAGTATACAATTTGAGAGGATTTGCGATGGGCGTTCACAATTCGTTCACAGGTGTTTTTACTTTCCGCTACCCGTATAGTAATCGGGTCAAAAAAAAAATTTTGAGTTTTCTTCAGATCTTTACGTTTTGTGGCCTACTGAGTCCAAAAAACCTAATATCGGCGCGTAGTCCGTGTGTGTGTCTGTAATTCGATTTGCGGGAGAACGGCTGATCCGATTGAGCTGGTTATTTTTTTGTTTTGTTTGTTATTTTTTGTAGACACCAAAATAAGGTTATGGACGATTTCGGCCGATGGGAAGGGGGGTGGGGGGACGAAAATGTACCAAAAACTAGGGCTTTTCGCATTTTCCTCAAAAACGGCTCTAACGATTTTGATTAAACTTTTAAATTATCTTCTACTAATCGATACCTAACTTTTCTTCTCCATACATATCTCCATGAAAATACGGTGAACGGAGATATAGGCCTATGAAGCAAAAATAGGTTTTTTACGCTTTTTGGCAAAACGACTCCAGCGATTTTCACCAAACTCACCAGATGTTTTCAAATAGTTAATACCTAAATATTGTTCTCAATAAATGTTCCTCTGACAATCCATTGAACAGAGATAAAAATGAAAATGTGTCGAAAATAACGTTTTTTCGAACATTTCCGTAAATTCCAGGGTAACTGCTTCACCTGATGTGATAAATTCTAATGGAGTGTCTTTTAGTCACCCATACCAACATTTCGTTCTCCATAATTATTTCTGTATATATATATGTTGAACGGAGATATAAGCCAAGTTAACACAGAAAAGGAGATTTGTCGAATATTGATTTATCGTTATTCCAATTTTCCCAAAAACGGCTATAACGATTTCGATCAAACTTTCGGAGTACTCTCAGCTAACTAGTATGTACATTTTGTTCTCTATAAATTTCCGATTACAGAAATTGTCTTTCTACTTCATTGGGCTAAGGAAAGTAAAATTTTTAATCCCCCCCCCCCCGCACACACACCCCCTCTCTTAAATTGGGGCGTTGAGTAAAAACTGAAAAATTTCATATTTCTCCCGTCCTCTTTCCACACAATAATGTGCGCGCGCTCTAAGCACTAACATCCTGGACTTCAAAGTGCACTTATCAGACATCGAACTGAAGGGATGTTAACATTGAAAGTACGGAAAAAAACCTAGAGCTCACCTTCATGGCGAAGAGATTTGGCGACGAGCTATAGGACGGTCGCCTGAGAGGCCGCCACTCTGGGTCGTTCACTTTGGCCCTTTTGTTGATAATATCGTCCTGCGAGACAGTCACGTCGGTGCTCGCGTTCACTTCTAAATACCACGGAAAATGTATTTTTTGTAAAATAGAGTCTTTCTCCATAATTGACAAAATAAACCAGATAATTCAACACAACCGCGACAATTGAAGTGACGCTACTTCAAAACACTTAACTTGGCATCAACTCGGGACGAGAATGCTCATTATTTTCATCCTACGAGGGCGACGAGATTTGGACATAAAGAGAAAAGCATCACATTAAAATGTACAGCGATTGAGAGTCATGTCGCCTAGTAAACCTTGAACCGATAAAAATTCACTGACTTTTGAACTGCGTCGGGAGCGCGTCGTTGCTCTGATTGACTTTGGCGAGGTTTTTCTGTTCGGAAGCGTCGGACCTTTGCCCGGAGAGCATTTTTTTCCAACTTTTAGACTTGCTTTTCGGATGAGGCACTTCCGTTATGGTTGGGAGCGCTTTGACTCTCGAGTCCACTTCTTCTTTAGTTACACCTGTTATCTCAACAAAACAATAGAGAGTGTCACGATGTGTAGCAATCATTCAGATCCCTAAACTATCAAGGGTGACTTCCCTACACACTCACTCGGCGATTTTTATCGCTCTAGCAACCAGTCAATTCGCTCAGTTCATTTCAACTTGGCAACACATTACTTCACGTTTTTCGAAGAAACTAGTAGCTCGCAATGTTCCGATATATATTGAGTTGCTGGTTCTTACGCCACGACAATTGTTGCGCAATCACTGTACTCGTGATTTATGACAGTGAACACGAGTTTTCGGAAGGATCGCGTTTATCATTTTGAGTTATCGGGTAAAAACTGTGAGAAACGGCAATAAGTGCAACGGCGGTGGTTTGAACTCAGGAATTCCTAGTTGTTCCTATACACCTTGTGAGCGTTATTACACTATCATCTCATCGGTACATTATTGAACTACCACCCCCATTTTTCTGTCAACACTTATAACATACGAGCGGGATATGTAAGGAAAAAACATCGAAATTTTTGATAATTTATTGTACTGCTCCCGTCATTTTCCCCCGGATGAAAATGTTACTGTACTGTCTCGTCATTTGGAACCGTCCACACAAAAAATGTAATCAAAAATGTTCCCCATTCCTACGACAAATATTAGTGAAGTCTACCTACGTTCTACTACAGGGAGAATTTTTACCATCGACTCCAATCATCTGCATCACGGTCAGACGTTTTTTATTTTTCTAATTTTCTCGCCACAGCAGAACTATTAATTTTCTCGTGGAAGAAGTGATTTATTCATTTCGTTCATTCAGTGCATTTATTTTCTTCACAGCTCCAGATTTCTTGCTACAAAAAGTTCCTTTTCTTTTTTACTTTCCTTGGCTCTACAAAGTAGAAAGAAAAGTTATGTAATCGGCTGAAAAAAAAACTTTGAGTTCTCTTCAGATCTTTACGTTTCAGACCCCCCTGAGTCCGAAAAACACTATTTGGGAAAATGGTCTGCGTGTGTGAACGATTTTTAGAGAAAACGACCGTACCAAATCAGCTCAAACTTGATATCTCGCCCGCAGGCCTCCATGAGACGCGAAAATAAGGGTTTGGACAAAAACCACCGAAAGTTAACTATAGTTATCATAGTGATCAAAACATCAAATATTTTTTTTCTCAAAAACGGCTCTAACGATTTTGATTAAATTTTTTATATTGATAGCTCTCAATGAGACAATTATACCATAAAATTCCCATTAGTGGGAAAATGACGAGAGCAGCACAATAAATGATCAACATTTTCGACGAAATCGATTTTAGCGCGGTTTTTAGAGAAAACAACCGCACCAAATCAACTGAAACTTGATGTCCAGCCTACAGGTTACCATGGGACGCAAAAATAAGGGTATGGGCAAAATCCACCGAAAGTCAACTATAGTTATCATAGTGATCAAAATACCAAATTTTTTTTCTCAAAAACGGCTCTAACGATTTTGATTAAATTTTTTATATTGATAGCTCTCAATAAGGTGATTATACCATAAAATTCCCATTCGTGGGAAAATGACGAGAGCAGCACAATAAATTATCAAAATTTTCGACCAAAAGCGTTTTTAGCGCAGTTTTTTCCTTATAAACTCCGCTGGAATGTTTGTAGAATGTTTAACAAAATTGGTATCGTAGTCCAATCCAATACCTAAAGGGTGAGTGTTTAAAAACGCTCATGAGATACATGTGGGTCACTCCAGAAATTCCTGAATTTCAACTACTGCCGTTTCGCTTACTACCAGTTCTGAACATTTTTACCCAATAACTCTGCAAAAGTAATTACTATCCTTCTTCAAAATATTTGTGCTTACAGCCTCATTAATTATCTGTGTACCAATTGCTCAATAATGGTCCTGGAATGAGTATGAGCAGCACAATAAATTCCGGAACTGTAAGCGCTACCGCTTCCTGCTGCCCTAAAGCGTTGTCTGACCAAATTCAAATGAACTGAGTGATAAATGAATTGATTAAATAGAATTAGCCATGTACAAAGTGAATTGTTGTAGAGCTAAGGAAAGTTGTGTGTTGCAACGCACCAGATATTTTTGTCTACGTTCATGATACCAGTCACATCTAACTTCACGCTACAGTCGATTCGATCTGATACTCGAGAGGGGACTGTGGTCATCCCATTCCCCAACAAGTGGATTAGTCATACATTTTTTACCTCAAACTCACCTGGCTGTACGGAAAGCGGTGTGCTACGCCAAGGAACTGACACACCATTGTACGACTGAATGATACTCGAGTGTCTCGGCAATTCATTTTCTTCCCCATTTTCATCGAGCACTGTGACCCCAACGCTGAAACCAATCAAAATAAAACACTTTGTCGAGCATCGATGAGAAAAGCGCATTCATTAGTGAAATGATTCATTAAGGGAATATCAACACACAACGCTTTTAACTCCCACCCCACCCCACCACATATTTCTCCAGCCGCTCTTGTGGCTAAAACAGATTAGGGGACTACTAGTGAAGATAACTTTGCTTTAGCGCCGTCCGTTCGTGTCCCCACCAATCCCATCCTGCTCCTACAAGCCATGAATTTTCTTCGGGCTTTTTCTGACGTCTCGACAAACTTTGGCATGAGGATATCCTAGCTAAAATAATACACCACTTACCAAGCAATTATTACAGAATTCTTCGCAGAACCTACCACCGTCAAACTTGGCAACGCATCTTCCAGGACTCATCAAGGTCTCTTAGCGCTTTCCTGTGAAAATTGGTTATCCTGATGATCCAGAGAACGGGAGATAATGGCAGGAGCATCGTGTTTTCTTTGTGGTAATTATCAAGTAAAAACTATGAGAAATAGTGGTGGTTTGAATGGTCAAACGGAGGTGGTTTGAATTACGGAATTTCTAGGGTTGCTCCTAACCACCTTACGAGTTATTAAACTCATTAGTCCGGGTGACGACCCTGATTTTGCTAACCATATTACCGATTATGACATTAAAAACAGCCCTAATAATTTATTTTATTGAGTAGCTTTGTTTCGGCCGTTTTCTTTTCGAATGCATTCGCAGACACACACACACACGTTTCAAATGGTGTTTTTCGGTCACATTAGCCCTAGAAACGCGAAGATCTGAAGAAAACTCAACAACTTTTTTCAGCAAATTACTCAACTTCCCTTCCTACTGTGTAGGGCTACGAAAAGTAATTAACGATCGGTGCGTAGCAACACACAACTTTCCGCCACCCCTTTGAGTTCGAACACCACCTACATAGGCGGGCGCTATATCTTCGTTCAACGCATTTCTACGGAAACATTTATGGAGAACAAAATGTAGGGACTAGTTAGCTGAGAGTACTCCGTAAGTTTGATCGAAATCGTCAGAGCCGTTTTTGAGAAAAGTGGAATACCGATAAATTAATATTCGACAAATCTCCTTTTCTGAGTTAAACTTGGCTGATATCTCCGTTCAACAGATGGATACAGAGATAGTTGCTGAGAACAAAATGTGGGTTTAGATTGCTAAAAGACACTCCATAAGATTTATCACATCTGGTGAAGCAGTTACCCTGGAATTTACGAAAATGTTCGAAAAAACGTTATTTTCGACAGATTTTGATTTTTATCTCTGTTCAATGGACGGTCACAGGAACATTTATTGAGAACAATATGTAGGTATTAACTATTCGAAAACATCTTGAAAGTTTGGTAATAATCGCTGAAGACATTTTGCCAAAAAGCGTAAAAAACCTACTCCTGCTTCATGGGCCTATATCTCCGTTCACCGTATTTTCATGGAGATATGTATGGAGAAGAAAAGTTAGGTATCGATTAGTAGAAGATAATTTGAAAGTTTAATCAAAATCATTAGGGCCGTTTTCGAGAAAAATGCGAAAAACCTTAGTTTTTGGTACTTTTTCGTCTATAACCTTATTTTGGTGTCTACAAAAAATAACAAACAAAACAAAAAAAGAACCAGCTCAATCGGATCAGCCGTTCTCCCGCAAATCGAACTACAGACAGACACACACACGGACTACGCGCCGAAATTAGGTTTTTTAGACTCAGTAGGCCTCAAAACGTAAAGATCTGAAGAAAACCCAAATTTTTTTTTTTTGACACGATTACTATACTTTCCTTTCGCTTTGGAGTAGCGGAAAGTAAACATTTGGTCTGAAAAGAAAAAAATGGCCTGTGTGTGTCTGTGAACGTCAATTCTGATCGATAGGCAAATGGTGAAGCAGCACAATAAAATCTTCTCAAAAAAATCGTGCTGACAGTCTCATAATGCACATGGCAGTGTCATAAGTAGCAGGTAATTAATTCAGGTCTTTCACCACCAGTTTCTACGTAGAATGTTACGTGTTATCCATATAAAATTCCACTTTGCTAAAGGTGAGGGGGAGAGAGCTATAATTTATCAATTGTATTAAACTCCATATGGAGCGTAAAAAATGGCACACTCAGTTTCGAAGTAACGAAAAATGAACTATGAGGCGACGAAGTGTTTTACCTGGAGATCCGCCTGACAGTGACGCGATGATTGTCCAACAGAAGAGGCGTAAGATTGACTTGAGAGCTTCCTCCGCAACAGCACTCGTACAATTTGCTATACAAGATCCCCATAATCTGAAACGCACGGGCATCCGCTGAGAATCATATCAAAACGCGTTGAAAACACGACCAATTCACTTGAAACGACGACCGAGTCCAAACTGACCACAAGGGTTTAAAGGGACCTTTTTTCTCCCTCTTTCTCACTCTCTCTTTGTCTTTTCTGAAATGATTTGGAAAAAAAACGAAATGAGTGGGCGGGGGGGAAGGTATTGACACTTCGGTTCTGCAGGTCTGGGGCTCGTCGGTTCAATTGAGAACGAGAGAAGAGATAAAAAGTTGTCACCTACCAGCATAAACGAGGACAGGGCAGCAGTGGCAGGGACTGCGGGGAGGCAGATGTCACGTCACATTCACGCGGCTCTCGCTCCCTTCGAGCTCCGTCGGACGACCGTTGGAACTACAAAACCAAGAAACAATGGGAAATTAAAGGAAATCTTAGAAGGTTCGAAACGACAATGAAACTGTAATTTTGATGGAAACAATATTTGGTGAGACGAGAACGGTACTAGTTTCACCCCTCCTTCTTCCCACTACTTTTACCGTCCTCTCTCTCTCTCTCTTTTTATTTTAGTTTTATCTAAGCACGTCGGTGGAAGTGAACAGATAGCGAACGTTCAATATGAGGCCATTCTCCCCTCCCTTAACCGCACAACCCACACGACCATCGTATTTCATCGAGTTCACGAAGGACTTCAACGTAGTCGCTAAATATCGCATCCTGCACGAACCCTACAAGACGAAATTCCGCGAGATTGTGTAACAGTTGTAAGGTGCGTTATTTGAGCAATTCAATTTGGGGGAAGGAAAATCTAAAAATGAAAATAGCAACTAAAAATCCATGGGCTCCTGAACTGCTGCACTTGGAGTGAGACCCCCTTCCCATCTGGATCTATCAAGTTTTCCAGACAAAGGGTTTATATCTTGTCAGACAGCCGGCTGCACTTAAGGCCCGAGCTTCTAATACTATTTCATCAGGGTTGCTTTGGGAATGCCAGACTGGGCAGGAGAACGCTTTAACTCTGTGTTGGGTTTTGGGCCATAAAATAATAGAAGGGAATGAGAAGGCCAACTAACTGGCTGGAGATGTACCAGCACTGATCCCAGTGGGAGCTGAACCCATCGCAGGGACTGCCATGAGCCATTTGCCTAATGAGGTTAGCAAGTGGGAGGATAAGTGCAGGGCTCATTGGCAGGATGTTCACAGTTATCTGCAGAACCTGAGGGGGGACTTGTGAGGAGGGGTTGGCTGCAGCACGGCTCAGAGTGCTTTAGGTTCCTGTACTGTAGCTAGATGGGGTTGGCTGCGACACGCCTCAGAGTGCTTGAGGTTCCTGTGCTGTAGCTAGCTGGGGTTGCAGAGGACAGCCTTGAGGTTGTCTTGCATTTCGTGTTAGAATGGTCGAGACGTCGCAACGGGTAATACCAGCTCCATGGGACCTGGGAATGGAGCTGAGAGGTTTTGTCTCGGTTCACACCAGTCAGTAGGGGGAGTGTTCGATTATGGAACCTTCAAAAGACGACCAGAACTTGTACAAACACTTAATAATTCGGTTTGCAAAATTTTCAATTAGAGTACGCGTACTCGTAAGTTTTAGTAGCAACCAAGCAAATCTACGCCTTATAATGCAAGTGAAACACATTTTGGTTTATTATTCAGAATGAATAATAACCCTATGTTTTCGGTCACGAAAAATTTTTTACAACCCCCCCCCCCCCTCAAAATTTGATACTTTACGTTTCAAGACTTGGAGATTCCAAATTTGCAATGTCCGTCCGCCGCCCCCCATCCGGGCCATTTTGTGCCTTTAACGTGGTCTAAAAAATTCGTTCTTTCGCCCAAAAATCCGATTTGGTATCTAGTTGTGCCCGCCAACTCGGCAATCCGATCGGACGAAGCCCGTGGTTGTAATGGGCAAAAAACGGTTAAAACAATTAATGAAACGCAGTACAACGCGGGAGCTACAGCGTTTCGTCGTTTGAACTCCCTCCCGTCTCATTAAAAAAGCAACCGTGCTCGAGGCGAGCGAGCGCGCCTCCCGCTCTTGCTTGTTTCCCAACGACGCCGCCACTCGCCTCCCCTTTCGCCTTTCGCTTCGAGCGCCCCCGTTCCAATTTCCCCGACGTTATGGTTTTAATACGATTCAATTTTTTTAGATTCTTTCGTTTCATTCTCATTTTGGTTTTTTTCATAGATTTTTGGTTAAATTTTGATATTAGTATTTAGCGTGCATGTTTTCATATTAAAATTCAGTTTTTTCTAGATACTTTCGTTTTTTTTTGTTTATTTTAATATTACGATTCAGTGCTTTTCGACCTTTTTTTGGGTTTCATTATGATATTTTACGATGCTGAATCGAACAGGATGGGTCTCGGAGCATTAATGCTAGATCAAGCTGATAATCCGAATAATAAACCGTTGTGTAATAATTTGCAGGGTTTTTAAAACTATTTTTCGGGACCTGTTATGAATGGATTCATTTATTGTTATTTGCGTCGTGTTTACAGTATGGAAGCCTAAACGCAAATAGCTTGTAATAGATATAATGAAAAGGAATCAGCCAACATGCTTATTTGATGGCTGTTCGACACAAAGCGCCAAATCTGTCCACGGTTTTGACCTCGGAATTTCCGCTCCTGCCCAATGGGTCGCACCTGTGGTAAGGTCATTGTTTCTCCAATGGTTTCTTCCACCGTTTCTCTCTCCTCCTTCTTCAGATTCCTCTCCTCCACTGAGGACTTCCAAATCATTCCGCTTCCAACTCTTGTCCTAGTAACTTCTCTCTCTCCCATATGGTTTCCCGCAACAGTTCACGCGTTCCGAGTAGTAACCTTGTGTCACCCTATTGTTCACGATCTCAGCTCAAATCTAACTCAACTCAATTCCACACGTGGAATACAGTCCTCCTCACGCTCACTGAGTGTCATTTTTATTTCGATCCTCACATTCCCCCTCTCGTGCGCCCAACAATGGCATCTTTGCAACATCCACCTGGGAGATCTTCTTATGAGTACACTCGCAATTCAAAGAAATAAAATGGAATACGCTCTTTGTCAAATGAGGGGGAAGCGTTGGAATTCATAACATGGGGATGTGATGGTTGTTAACATTATCGATCGTTACAATGTAATTCAACTGCCAATATTACAACAATTATAACACAACGGTTTACTACTCTCCTATTCAATCGAACGCCGAAAACAAATATTAGGAATATAACATGGCTATATCAACAATACAGTAAACGACAACTCATATGCTAACAACATTTGTATAGCACCTCCGAGACCCATCCCATTCAATTCAGCATCGAACAATACGGGCAAACGATACGAAACACGTCCTGACTACGGCGGAAACCCGAAAATTTACGCTTTCCAGGCGACGCTAGGCAATTGGCACGACGCGACGAGTTGAGCTGACGGGTGATTGGTGTGAGACGAGAAGAAGTGTGAGAAATGAGCGCTAACTGGAAAGAAACTCTAACTGTCGCTATATTCCCAGTCCTACACAAGTTAAACCCTTCTCGTTCGACTCAGCATCGAAAAATACCCAGAAAACGATATCAAACACAACGTAATTGCAATAAAACTGCCACAAATTTTTAAATTATTTTTGTTAACCAGTATTTTCAAGCAGTGCAAGAGAATAATAAACTGTTGTGTCGTAACTTGCAGCGTTTTCGTAAATATGTCTGATCCTCCCGGCAACACGATACACGAAGAAACAATCAGTCGCACAATAGGTTTAAAAATATTTGGTGCGTTGCAACACACAACTTTCCTTAGCTCTACGACAATTCACTTTGTACATGGCTAATTCTATTTAATCAATTCATTTATCACTCAGTTAATTTGAACTTGGCCAAACAACGCTTTACGGCAGCAGGAAGCGGTAGCGCTTACAGTTTCGAAAGTTATTGTGCTGCTCGTACTCATTGCCGGACCATTATTGAGCAATTGCTACACAGATAATTAATGAGGCTGTAAACACACATTTTTTGAAGAAGGATAGTAATTACTGTTGCAGAGTTATTGGGTAAACACTTTTAGTACTGGTAGTAAGCGAAACGGCAGTAGTTGAAACTCAGTAATTTCTGGAGTGAGCCCCATGTACCTCATGAGCGTTTTTAAACAATCACCCTTTAGGTATTTGATTGGACTACAATACCAATTTTCTTTAACATTCTACTAACATTCCAGCGGAGTTTATAAGGAAAAACCCGCGCTAAAAACGCTTTTCGTCGAAAATTTTGATAATTTATTGTGCTGCTCTCGTCATTTTCCCACAAATGGGAATTTTATGGTATAATTATCTTATTAAGAGCTATCTATATAAGAAATTTAATCAAAATCGTTAGAGCCGTTTACGAGAAAAACAATTAGGTGTTTTGATCACTATGATAACTATAGTTAACTTTCAGTAGATTTGGTCCATACCCTTATTTTGGCGTCCCATGGTAACCTGTAGACTAGACATCATGTTTCAGATTTGGTACGGTTGTTTTCTCTAAAAACCGCGCTAAAACCGATTTCGTCTAAAGTTTCGGTAATTTATTGTGCTGCTCTCGTAATTTTCCCACAAATGGGAATTTTATGGTATAGTTGCCATATTTGGAGCTACCAATATAAAAAATTTAATCAAAATCGTTAGAGCCATTTTTGAGAAAAAAATATTTGGTGTTTGGATCACTATGATAACTATAGTTAAATTTCGGTGGTTTTTGTTCAAACCCTTGTTTTGGCGTCCCATAGTTATTTCCGGGCGAGATATCAAGTTTGAGTGGATTTGGTACGATGGTTGTTTCTAAAAATCGTTCACAGACACACAGACCATTTTCCCAAATAGTGTTTTTCGGACTCAGGGGGGTCTAAAACGTAAAGATCTGAAGAGAAATTTTTTTTAAGCCGATTACATAACTTTCCTTTCTACTTCGTAGAGCCAAGGAAAGTAAAAAACGGTAGCGGGGAAGTAAATTTAGAGCTTCGCTCGTCACTTCAGATGCTGACATTCTACAAAATTCATGAAAGCTTTTAAATTTGTTCAGTCGTTCTTCCGAGATATTTTTCAGTAATTTCATCTTGTAATAAAATCATTTCGTGTTCCGCATAATTGTTTCCCACGTATTAGTAAATGGTCGTCGGAAGTTATGTCACGAAATGATTCTGACGCGCCCTGCGTGATTAGCCAGAGGAATAAGATCTGAACAAAATGTCACTCTGAGAGCTCACCACGCTCCTGAAGCCATCCAACCGACCAAAAATTGAGCAGCGAACTTGTCAAAATTAAAGTTAACAAAATTTTAAAAAATGGAAATGCGTGAAACAACTTTTGTTATAATTACCTTCTTCGTCTAAACCAAGTTCTTCTCTTCAGGGCCCATTGCAGTACAAGGTCGAGTGGAAGGGCTGAGGGTGAAGACCGGCTCCATCAAGGTTTTATGGGGTACGACTCTGGGCTAAATAGCTACAATTGAAAATCCAGACTGATCACTTCTTTTTTATTTAATTTTGTATTTTAAATGTTTACTTTCCGCTACCCGGGGGCAACGAAAGTACTGCAATCGCGTACAAAACAATAAGTTGACTTTTCTTCAAATTTCTACAATTGGAAGCCGACTAAATTAAATGCACCACAAAAATTTTAATTCTCCGTGCGGAGGTATATAAGAACAAATGCGGCTAGGGCAGAAGGATTACTGATCAAATGAGGATTTCTTACAGTGCACTGCACAGCTAACAGTGTGTGTCCTAATCCTGGGATACTCGCGCACTTGATATTGATACTTTGAAGGGGCGGTTATAGCGCTTAGGAATGAGACAACGCTGTTATGACACGCTTTATTCAAATGTCAGCTTAATGTTCATCCTCTGGCCTAATTCCTTCTCAATCCTACTCATCATTATGTCCGCGTTTACCTTTAGGACCTTCAGAAATATTTAGGCGCCATCCTCGTCGCTTTTTACTTTCCTTGGCTCTACAAAGTAGAAAGGAAAGTTATGTAATCGGCTGAAAATTTTTTTCCGAGTTTTCTTCAGATCTTTACGTTTTAGACCCTCCTGAGTCCGAAAAACACTATTTGGGAAAATGGTCTGTGTGTGTCTGTGAACGATTTTTGGAGAAAACCACCGTGCCAAATCAGCTCAAACTTGATATCTCGCCCGCAGGTTACTATGGGACGCCAAAATAAGGGTTTGAACAAAATCCACGGTAAGTTAACTATAGTTATCATAGTGATCAAAACACCAAATACTTTTTTTCTCAAAAATGGCTCTAACGACTTTGATTGAATTTTTTACATTGATAGCTCCTAATATGGCAACAATACCATAAAATTCTCAATTGTGGGAAAATGACGAGAGCAGCACAATAAATTACCAAAACTTTCGACGAAATCGATTTTAGCGCGGTTTTTAGAGAAAACAACCGTACCAAATCAGCTGAAACTTGACGTCTAGCCTACAGGTTACCATGGGACGCAAAAATAAGGGTATGGGCAAAATCCTCCGAAAGTCAACTATAGTTATCATAGTGATCAAAACACCACATTTTTTTTATCAAAAACGGCTCTAACGATTTTAATTAAATTTTTTATATTGATAGCTCTCAATAAGGCAATTACACCATAAAATTCCCATTCGTGGAAAAATGACGAGAGCAGCACAATAAATTATCAAAATTGTTGACGAAAAGCGTTTTTAGCGCAGTTTTTTCTTTATAAACTCCGCTGGTGTTAGTAGAATGTTAAAAAAAATTGGTATTATAGTCCAATCCAATATCTATATGGTGAGTGTTTAAAAACGCTCATGAGATACATGGGGCGCACTCCAGAATTTCCTGAGTTTCAACTACTGCCGTTTCGCTTACTACCAGTTCTAAACGTTTTTACCCAATAACTCTTCTGCAAAAGTGATTACTATCCTTCTTCAAAAAATTCATGTTTACAGCCGCATTAACTATCTGTGTACCAGTTGCTCAATAATGGTCCTGTAATGAGTACGAGCAGCACAATAAATTCCAGAACTGTAGGCGCTACCGCTTCCTGCTGCTGTGAAGTGTTGTTTGACCAAGTTCAAAGGATCTGAGTGATAAATGAATTGATTAAATAGAATTAGCCACGTACAAAATGAATTGACGTAGAGCTAAGGAAAGCTGTGTGTTGCAACGCACCAGATATTTTCATCCTTCTTCATTCGCTTTTCCCAACTGTTTGTCAAGCGTATTTTGTCAAGAGGCCACATTTATAATAGTTAGAAAACTACTTCACCTTGAGCATTGCCTGGTACGATATCAATCGACGCAAGGTACTGCGCGCGATTATTCATTCTAAGCTGATTCTGACTTACACGACTTTTCCATGCTGCAGCACAAAAAACTGTTGCAGCTACAACCATCTTCGAAGCTAACTAAATATTTGTTCCCAAATTAATTTGGTTTTCTTTAGAAGATTTAATTTTGCTCATTCATTAATTTGTAGACCCACGCGCGTCGTTGTTTCTTTCCATTTATGCAAATTATACCCGCAATAAATACCACATACTTGAGTTTGGGAGGTTTTGTTGGACGTACAATTCGTCCACAATCTCCCCCAACGCAAAGACTAGTTTTGACATTTGAAAATGAAGCGATTTTGGTTAATTATTCATTCTGAATAATAATCCTATGTTTTCGGTCACGAAAAATTTTGTACAACCCCCCCTCAAAATTTGATACTTTACGTTTCAAGACATGGAGATTCCAAATTTGCAATGTCCGTCCGCCGTCCCCCGTCCACCGTCCGGGCCGTTTTGTGCCTTTAACGTGGTCTAAAAAATTCGTTCTTTCGCCCAAAAATCCGATTTGGTATCTAGTTGTACCCGCCATCTCGACAATCCGATCGGACGAAGCCCATGGTTGTTATGGGCAAAAAATGGTTAAAAAAATTAACGAAACGCAGTATAATCGCAATAAGCCGTGTTTTGTTTCGTTTTCAAGGCCCGCTCGACTCGCAGCGCCCTTTGGACTCGCAACGTCCTGCCAATTGCCGAGCGAGGGTTCGTCCCACCATTCCATCGGATCAGACGTTTACGGGCGCCTGGCGCCGGGGGAATATTTTTAATTTCCGTAGTCCCATTGTAGTCAGGTCATGTTTCGTATGGTTTACTAGTATTCGATGCTAATTCGGATGGGATGGGGGAGCAGTAATACTAGGTCAAGCTGTTCATTAGAATAATGAACCATTGTGTAATAATTTGCAGGGTTTTTACTTTCCGTTACTCACAGCTTGAGGAAAGTATTGCAATCGTGTAAAAAAATAGCAGGTTCGCCGCATCACACAACTTCCCTTCGCTCTACGTCAATTGGTTTTCATGGCGTTTGCAACTAATTCAATTTATTTTTCCACTCAGTTCATTTGAACTTAGTAAAACACCACTTCACGACGGCAGAAAGCGGTAGAGCTTACAGTTCCGGAATTTATTGTGCTGCCCTCACTCATGCCCTGACCATTATTGAGGAATTGACACACACAGAATTAATGAGGCAGTAAACACCATTTATTAGAAAAGGATAATAATCGCTTTTTCTGAGTTATTGGGTAAGTGAAACGTCGGCGGTTGAAATTACGGAATATCTTATGAGCGCTATTAAATTAATTAGCGTCA
Source organism: Pachypeltis micranthus (assembly GCA_020466155.1). NCBI lineage: Eukaryota > Metazoa > Arthropoda > Insecta > Hemiptera > Miridae > Pachypeltis > Pachypeltis micranthus. The sequence continues at coordinate 11,925,280 of CM035772.1, forward strand.
TCGTATAAGTATTTGGCTGCAGTACAACCTGAATTTTACTGAAGATCCTAGTAACATTTAAGTGGAGTTTATAAGGAAAAATTATTATCGAAATGTTTGGTAATTTATTGTCTCTCGTCATTTCCCCAGGGATTAGGATGTTATGCTATTGTTGTCTCATCAGAAGCTGTGTACACGGAAAATGTTATCCAAATCGTTAGAGCCGTCTAAAATGTACCAACAGCTACGGGTTTTCGCGTTTTTTCTCGTAGACGCCTAAAACGATTTTGAATAAACTTTCAAATTATCTACTTTCACTTAGTACCCAACTTTTCTCCTCTAGAAATATCTGGTGCGTAGCAACACACAACTTTCCGCCACCCCTTAAAGGTCGAACACCACCTACATAGGCAGGCGCTATATCTTCGTTCAACGCATTTCTACAGAAACATTTATGGAGAACAAAATGTAGGGACTAATTAGCTGAGTGTACTCCGTTAGTTTGATCGAAATCGTTAGAGCCGTTTTTGAGAAAATTGGAATACCGATAAATTAATATTCGACAAATCTTTTCCGAGTTAACTTGGTTTATATCTCCGTTCAACATATATATACAGAAATAATTATAGAGAACGAAATGTTGGTATGGGTGGCTGAAAGACACTCCGTAAGATTGATCACATCTGGTGAAGCAGTTACCCTGGAATTTTCGGAAACGTTCGAAAAACGTTATTTTCATTTTTATCTCTGTTCAATGGACTGTCAGAGGAACATTTATTCAGAACAATACGTAGGTATTAACTATTCGAAAACATCTTGAAACTTTGGTGAAAATCGCTGAAGCCGTTTTGCCAAAAAGCGTAAAAAACCTATTTTTGCTTCATAGGCCTATATCTCCGTTCACCGTATTTTCATGAAGATATGAATAGAGAAGAAAAGTTAGGTATTGATCAGTAGAAGATAATTTGAAAGTTTAATCAAATCTTTATAGCCGTTTTCGAGAAAAATACGAAAACCCTTAGTTTTTGGTATATTTTCGTCCCCCACCCACCATCCGAAATCGCCCATAGCCTTATTTTGGTGACTACAAAAAATAACGAACAAAACAAAGATGAACCAGCTCAATCGAACTACAGACACACACACGCGCACCACGCGCCGAAATTAGGTTTTTTACACTCAGTAGGCCTTAAAACGTAAAGATCTAAAGACTTCTCAATTTTTACTTTCCTTGGCTCTACGAAGTAGAAAGGAGAGTTATGTAATCGGCTGAAAAAAAAATTTTGAGTTTTCTTCAGATCTTCACGTTTCAGACGCTCCTGAGTCCGACAAACACTATTTGGGAAAATGGTCTGTATGTCTGTGTGTCACTTAAGTGTGTCTGTGAACGATTTTTAGAGAAAACCACCGTACCAAATCAGCTCAAACTTCATATCTCGCCCGCTGGTCACAAGGTAACTATAGTTATCATAGTGATCAAAACACCAAATTTTTTTTTCTCAAAAACGGCTCTAACGACTTTAATTAAATTTTTTATATTGATAGCTCCCAATAAGGCAACTATACCATAAAATTCCCATCTATGGGAAAATGACGAGAGCAGCACAATAAATTATCAAAATTTTCGACGAAAAGCGTTTTTAGCGCGGTTTTTTCTTATAAACTTATAAATTGGTATTTTAGTCCAATTCAATACCCAGAGGGTGAGGTGTTTAAAACCGCTCATGAGATTGATGGGGCTCACTCCAGAAATTCCTGAATTTCAACTACCGCTGTTTCGCTTACTACTAGTTCTAACAGTTGTTACCCAATAACTCTGCAAAAGTAACTACTATCCTTCTTTTAAAAAATCGTGTCTACAGCCTCATTAATTATCTGTGTACCAATTGCTCAATAATGGTCCTAAAATGAGTACGAGCAGCACAATAAAATCTGGAACTGTAAGCGCTATCCCTTCCTGCTGCCGTAAAGCGTTGTTGGACCAAGTTCAAAGGAACTGAGTGATAAATGAATTGATTAAATAGAATTAGCCATGTACAAAATGAATTGACGTAGAGCTAAGGAAAGTTGTGTGTTGCTACGCACCAGATATTTTACACTCAGTAGGCCTCAAAACGTAAAGATCTGAAGACTTCCCAAGTTTTTTTTGATTAATATACTTTCCTTTCCCTTTGGGGTAGCGGAAAGTGGAAACAAAATGCGTCGAAAATGCGGTGGTTTCATGTACTTTTCATAATTCTCAGAGTGGGTGCTTTAGTGAATTTAATCAATCTTACAGAGTGTCTTCTAGCAACCTGTACCCACATTTTGTTCCCAGCAATTATTTCTGTATCTGACTGTTGAAAGGAAATGTAAGTTATGAACTTATCAATCGCTCTTCAACTTTTCTCTAACGATTACGATCGAACTTACGAGGTACTCTTTACTAATACCTACGTATATTCTCCATAAGTGTTTTGCGTAGAAACGTGTTGAAGATACAGCGCTCGTAAATATAGCATGGACGTTAAATTTGGCTCCTTGCTGGCGGAAAGGTGTGTGTTGCTACGCACCAGATATTGCTAAGGGAATGCCAAGTCAGATTTCTCATTGTAACGTGAAATAGCGCTGTTGACAGCAAGAAAACTCAGCCAACAATCGGCGTTTTCACCTTTGAGTGTCTTGTTTCCACTCACCCATTGCAGTTGGTCTGTGACTCATTCAAAAATCATTCTTCCAATTCCTCCAACATCGAGTCTACCAGCAACACGGCATGAACGAGCTGACGTTCCAGGAAGACCATAAATGCGTTCTACGAATCACAAAACTACGCCAACTTCAACGCCAGAGTTCAGCCAGATCAACCGGGAAGCGTGAGCCGAAGGAGGGGAGACTGAAAGTGGCAGGTTTTTTTACTTTCCGCTACCCGAAGGGAAGGAAAGTATAGTAATCGGCCCAAAAAAAAAATTTGGGTTTTTTTCAGATCTTTACGTTTTGAGGCCTACTGAGTCTAAAAAACCTAATTTCGGCGCGTGGTCCGTGTGTCTGTAGTTCGATTTGCGGGAGAACGGCTAATCCGGTTGAGCTGGTTCTTTTTTTGTTTTGTTCGTCATTTTTTGTAGACACCAAAATAAGGTTATGGACGATTTCGGTCGATGGGAGGGGGGGGGGACAAAAATGTACCAAAAACTAGGGTTTTTCGCATTTTTCTCGAAAACGGCTCTAACGATTTTGATCAAACTTTCAAATTATCTTCTACTAATCATTACCTAACTATTCTTCTCTATACATATCTCCATGAAAATACGGTGAACGGAGATATAGTCCTATGAACCAAAAATAGGTTTTTTACACTTGTTGGCAGAACGGCTTCAACAATTATCACCAAACTTACAGGATGTTTTCTAATAGTTCATACCTACATATTGTTCTCAATAAATGTTCCTCTGACAGTCTATTGAACAGAGATAAAAATCAAAATGTGTCGAAAATAACGTTTTTTCGAACATTTCCGTAAATTCCAGGGTAACTTCTTCATCAGATGTGATAAATCTTAATGGAGTGTCTTCAGTTACCTATACCAACGTTTCGTTCTGAATAATTATTTCTGTATATATATGTTGAACGGAGATATAAGCCAAGTTCACTCAGAAAAGGAGATTTGTCGAATAATTATTTATCGGAATTCCAATTTTCTCAAAAATGGCTCTAACGATTTCGATCAAACTTACGGAGTACTCTCAGCTAACTAGTCCCTACATTTTGTTCTCCATAAATGTTTCCGTAGAAATGCGTTGAACGAAGATATAGCGCCCGCCTATGTAGGTGGTGTTCGAACTTAAAGGGGCGGCGGAAAGTTGTGTGTTGCTACGCACCAGATATTTCTTTCCACCTTTCAATGCGGCCACTATAATTTCATCGGCGCTCAGGAACAGGACGTCCTGAGTTCACGCTGTTGTACAAGTTGTTCAACAAGCGCGTTGTTCATGTTCCTGCAAAGCGACCATGATTTATGAGTCGCAAATGAGCCCAACTGTTGTTTATTAATTATAGCAAACGGAAATGCTCAGGAATGCTCCAGCGAATTTTCCTTAGTAACTGTCGATTGACGACAATAAATTCCGCCCTAAAACAGCCCATGATTTCTACTTTTCCAATAGAATTTAATTAACCACGTACAAACAAATCCTATTTGGGAAGTACAGGGAAAACAAAAATACATCTAGAACCTTTTAATCGTAATTTTTTAAACGTAGGTGAAGAGAAACACAAGCTACGTAGCCTCAAACGTGGCCAACAGGCGTATTAACCAGCTGCACGTTGTTGAGTTTAAAACCGATACATAATCACTCAAAATTATTTCTTAAAAAAAAGTAGTTCGCATTACGCCACGTGAACTACATTACTCACTAAAAATTAATACAGTTAATGTGAATCACGACCCCACCTGTCTGCCAATGTGTTTACATAAGCATTTTTACTAATACACTAGAACATATACAATAAATATGACAGTTTTGCATGGCCCACCTTGCAAAATAAATCTTGAACTAATTTTAAAAAAATATATCGTGGAAGATAAAGGCTCGTTATCCTCCCCCCCCCCCCCCCCCGTGCATCAGAGTTCAAGAAACGCCTTACAATAACAATGGGAAGAACTTGGCCTTCAGGGTCAAAAACAGGATGAAACTTACGTATAGCTAAGGGATGAACGACTGTACCTGACTTGACAGCACTATGCAGCCTTGATTCAGGAATGGCAATAAGTAATGTTGACAGAATGTGAAGATTTGATACGCAGAAAGCTCAGAGTTGAATGGTGAATGATGGGCATCGAGTACATGCAACTTGAGTTGTATGAGGGAAGTCTCCAAGCCCTAAGTTATGTAACTCTTGTGGAACACCCCATGCTGTTAAATCAGTGTCCTTTGGTCTTCCACAATGCTTCCACTCCAATATGTTGTTTACATCCTTAAAAAGGGGTTTGTTTATGCCATCCAAAACAGAGACACAGTGCCTCTAGGGAAACTAGAAATCCTCGAACTTGAGGGGCGCTTCAAACATGCCCTTCCAATGCCTCCGCCTCAGCTTGCTCTTCCTCCCTTTCTAAGGCAATAACTGTTGTAAGCTTGTTCCATTTCTCCTCAACCGTTGTGCACACTGAAGGAAATCTGATGTTGCTCTTTTTGGTCGCCAGGCAAGCCAATTCTTTCCACCACCCAGGTTTTTTCTGAGATACTCATAGGCCTCCTTTGCCATCAAGTTAATGGTGGGCCTTTGATCTCAGATTGTACCACGTATTTACTGTAGAGTCAATATGCGAGGTACTAATTCGAAGGAGCAAAGATTGATCTAGGGATACTCAAAGAAGATGATTCCTCTACAAACATGTTTAATTTAGGGACCAGTTTTTAATCTAAACTGGATTTACCAAACGTTCGAGATCTTGTTGAAGGAAGAAAGAAATACATATTTTCAATCCCCAGTCATACAAGATCTTAAACGACCGACCGTGAATTGAGACGTCGCCACGTCAGCTCACAATTTATTGTGATAGTGCCTCTTTTTAAATTTAAAACTGCAAAGCTGCTACATCGATGAGCTCTAAATCCACAGGGCCTAACATACCTGCAACTGAATCTGTTCCCACCACTACGATTGATAGACAGAGCAAACATCAGGGTTCGTGGGCATGTGTTGGAACCTAAATCTCCTGAAAGACTCCACATTCAGTTTCCCAGCGTCAAGTCAAACGCTGTACAAGATGAGCAATTAGCCTTCAAACGGGAATTCGTGTTCCCAGACACGACTGGTCACCAACAATGGAGCATGCGGTAATCTGCAAGGTTCCTAGGACAGGCTAATCTATCAGCAGAAAGTAAATTACTTGAGAAGCACCCAACCTGAGGATGCGCACCTTGGGTGGTGGTTTTTCCTTTGAACTGCTCATAAAATGACTCCCCACTCTTGAGATTATTTCTTTTTTATTGCTCGCCGATCTTGTAACGACCTCAGGATTTTATACAATAATACCTATTAGACGTGCAGTGACGATTCTTGCAGAGACAAAATTATCTTCCCTCTCCAGACTCTCAAAGAGGCTTTAACCTGCTTTCCAAATAGCTGGTGGGTGTTACCGAAATGCACTTCAGAACTAATTGGTATTGAAGACTAGCTCGTTGAGCTGGCTCATCAATCACATCCAACACTCACCTCTCCATAGCCCTGAGTGTACCAAGGCTGTCCCTGGAAAAGCCCTGAAGATCAGTCGAGTGAGAAAATGATGACAAAAATGAACAAGGAAATGCTGTGGACTGGACTGTCCGCCTGGCAGATATTCTGGTCTCAATTAAACCAAACCCAAACTGAATAACCTTCGTATGAGCCACAGAAAGCAGTTCACGTACTCATATACACGTTATACATAGAGCTAATTGTTTATGTTTTTTATTTCAACAGTTTGGGTTAAAAGCAACTCAAAATCACAACTTTTCACCTCGAAAAAGTTACTACACCCCACAAGTTCACTTTATCAAAAGTATGAACTCATTGACTCCATTCTTTAGTTGAACACCGAGAAAATCAATGTAAAGACAATTCTATAAGAGCAACTGCATCAATTCCAATGACGAATCAGCGTATACGCCCCATAACTGTTTCATCATTCACACAAAACACTTTACAATGGTTTGACACCAATGAAGATGTTTGTAGCAGCAACATGAGCGGCATGTTGACCCAAACAAGCATATTACGGACCAATTCGCGTTGACAAGGCAGAAAGGGAACCTAAAAAGGAAATACTGCCGAAGGTACCGATGAAATCCCTCTCAGACGAAAATAACAAGGAGTTGGGTTGATAACAAGCGATAATAAAGCTATCCAAATGTGGACCCCCGAAGGAATGTAGGGCTAAGAACGTTTATTGTTTACAATTACAAGTTTGCTAGCAAGTTACTGAATTAAAAAAAAAAAATTGCTCTGTATATACCGTTGAGGTAATTTCAATAAAATTAAGTTTTCAAACTATTATTTATAAATATAGTAGCAGGTATGAATAACCACAAGTGACTAAATATCAAGATAAAACGCGACATTACATACACCGAATTCCAAGTAAAACAACTCACGCGGGAACTCTTTCGAAAATTGTGAAAGGCGCTGCAAAGTCAATTAAAATTGAGAGGGAGGGGGGAAAACTTTTTAAACAAGAATTAAATCTCAAGGTTTGACGGGAACCTTTCTTTTGTCAAGGGGAGCTGAGAACGTGAAAATAAAACATATTTTGAGTCTAGTCACTTTTGTTTTGTTTATGAAAACCCGACGGGAAGACCGTACACGTGAAAAAATATAAAAGGTGAGCCGTAATCAATCAGCATAAATCATCCGGGCGCGTGGTTAGTAGACGTGACGTCCGGACGTGTAGCGCGTGGCTCTTCAGTAAGGTACGTAACGCCGCGGCGATGCTCCACGAAGGCTCATTCTGAAGAAAAACGAAAATTGACGACATTTGTATGAGGCGATGAGTCGACAAAGTCTAAAAACATCAACATTTGAGAGGGAGGGGGATAAAACAAAGAAGTTTAGTGGGACGCAAAACAGACCACTTAACTCAGCCCCACGTACATTCAGCAGAATGTTCTATCGGTCTACTGACGTAATCTTTTATTTGTTGGAAGATTCCTGTGTGCTGTTGTGGAATTATAGGGAAAACGCGGTAAAAAAAATGTAATCCCATGAGTCGTCTATGTCTCAGTAGAGCTCCAGAAGTTCGTGTGTTGTTACTAATCTTACATCCGTAATTAAACTTTCACAGTGTGGATAGCGCGTAACGCTGGCTTAATCCAGTGGAGATTGTTGTAGAAAAGCTAAAGTCCCCGAATGAAAACGTAGCAAAAGCATAGAATGTTGTAAAAAATGGATTTATAACTAATTTGAAATCGTGTAAATATAATGTCAAGGATCAAGTTTGCTCATAACGTCATTCTGACAATCTCAAATCAATCTGCAGGCTGAACCAAATTTCGGTCGATCTTTAACAAGCTGTGCTCAGTCAATTGTATGCAAACGAACACATTATTATCTCAAATGGTTCTTTGAGCAGTACTGACAAGAAAACTAAAAACAAAAATGTCCATCGATTACAAAACTTTCCTTGGGGCTAAGAAAAGCGAATGTCTCGAAAAACTCAAAAAATTATGCACGACACATTTTAAATGGCGCGACAGCCGCGCGATTCAAATATTCCGATTTGAAGGATATTGTTGAACCGAGGGGGACAGTAGAACTGCACCGCAACGAACCAAATGCTTGGATCGAACGCCCTCTCTAGATTCTCGCGGAGAATCCTCGGAGAGTTTTTCACTGAAGGCAAAGAACGGGCATTCTCACTTTTCTAGGGTATCCTCCCGAAGCACGTTCATTGAAGCTGGACGAGGCAAAAACACACGCGTCCACCCCCGCGAAGTGGAGCTATTGGGAACGCAAGGGAAATTAGAGGTTGGTCCTTGTTTCGAGCACATTGGCCTCTCGTGATCCTTAAACTCGAAAAAAAACTGCTCTCACTCCTCGGGCTACTCTGCATGAGTCTGGAGGGTTCTTAACAGGAGAGTTCCTTCCTGCAGCTGCTAGTTAAACTTGATTATACAAAGTTCCGACTAAATTATGAGCACTAAACTAAGCTGTCCTGGAAGTGTCCGCATCATCCTCGCTAATATTAGCTCCCACCTCTAGGGTTAATAATATTGTGATGTGGCTGTGATCATAGTCTACATACCACTACTCATGAATCATTATGCAATCCCTCAGTTCGACCTGTAGTAGTCTCGTTATCCACCAATTTATTTATAATTACGATATGGGTACCATTGTTCCACTCATGGTGGGCTTTGAAGTGAAAAAAAGTGTGCTTGTCTTACCTACAGTGGTGCATTGTCCCATATCAGATAGGACAGCACAGCCTACAACACCAACCTGACGAAGGTCGAGAAAAACCTGAGCAGGGGTGAGGGAGAGTCCTTGCAGTGGACCTTCAAAAAACTCCTCCTGATGCAACGAGTGAGCTCCTTCCAAAGGCCACATCCCCCCCCCCCTCTTCCTCTCATTTCAACCCCTAGGCCCTTTCCTACGTATTAGAAAACTCCCAGCGTTGATACTAACAGCATTCAGGAATGAAAGAAGTCCACAACTGGCAAAACCATCTAGCCAAATTGCAGGCACAGGCAGCGGAGAGAGTGCCTACAGCCCCATTAGCCAATAACTCGTTGACGCCTCACATTCTTTCTCAGTCCCTTGTGCATTCAGCGGTTTTCATCTCCACCAACTAATAAAATATGTTTTTCATTCAATTTAGAAGAACTTGATAGAATGTAGCACATGCCACAGTCTTTACTGTTCAATCAGTGCATGGCGATTCATCAGACTGTCCACACGATTTTTCTGAGAAGGGCAATGTGATGCTATTTGAAATCATCCTTCTAATCATGTGATTACTATTAAACCCACATCGCATAGGCAACTTATTAGACCACCGCCCAGATTTTTGTGCGAACGCTAGTGTCGAGCGGGATTTATAACTAAAAAACTGCGCTAAAATCGAATTTCTTGTAAATGTTAAATAATTAAACTATTCTTAAGCGTTTCACTTTTTTCGTACATTCCTCGCAATTTGTAAATACCATAATGACTATTATTTTCCATGTGCTGGTTATTTATATACATATTGAGGCTGATACTGCAATGATACGCGAAAATTTGTTCAACATGAGGAGCTGTACACTCGGAACTCTCTGTACCCTACGCTCATTATATCTGAACCCTGCTACAACATTGTACTGCACAGTTTTGAGTGCCAATTGCCCCAGCCCAAATCCTCAAACTCAATGTTTCACGTTTCTCGCACCATTTTGGGCACTACTCTGACCGTTCTTCGTCTCTCACTTGACACCCTGTTCTGCTTAATGATTGGGTTGGTTTGTAATTAATTAATTAATTCATTTTTCATGACTGAAGTGAACATCATAGGGAACATAATGATTGTCTGAGTGGTTTTGAGGAAACTATGCGTATCGTTTTGTATAACCATTACCTTTCTGTACCCTGTATTCTTGCAGTTGGCCTGTACCTGTTATTTTCAAATAAGTTAAGATGAAGAATAATTTATAACTAATTATAAAAATACGTGGTAACGATTAGGACCATGAAACAGAACCAAAATGGGTCTTATGAAGACAATACGCACGAATTCCTTTTTCTGTGTTACAAAAAATACCACGAGTCAAGTACAAAATAAACACTAAGTTTAAAAATGACCCAAGCACTGAAAAAATAACCTCACATTACCTGCTACTGTAGCGGCTGGATTCAGGGGACCTGCGGCTGCTGTAAACGTAGTCAGACTCCCCCCTTCTCTCGTAAGCAGAGCTGGATGTTCCTCGGATGTACTCGGCGTCTCTGTCGTAGCGCGAAGGAGGAGACAAATCTCGAGATCTACTCATCGGCAGAGGAGGCAAAAAGTCTCTGGAACTTCTTGACAGAGATTCACGGCTAATGGGCGGGGGAGGAGGATAACGGCGGTCATCATCATAGAGCGATCTAGAAGAGGCTCGTTCGTAGTAGCGCTCGTAATAGCTGTCCTGCAATCGGTAATTAAGGTTTTTAGTTCAAGCGATCAATAGATCCCTTCTTAAAATAAGGGCTAAACTACTCTGGAAACAACAACTATTTGAGGTCAGGATGGTCTGGACATCATAGGACTCAATTTCAGCCTTGCCAAGCTATTGGGAGAGTACACCACGATATATCAAGCAAAAATTCTAACCATAAATATTTGCGCACAAGAGATCCTGGCAAAAGGACTCAAGGGTAAGTGGAAAGGCCATCTCAGCCCACACCTTAAGATCCATGCTGACACAGAAATCGTCGTGCAGAGCACAAACCCAATGAAAAGGTACACTGCCTTGTGAAAAGGGGTACAGGTTCCATACCCCATTGAGTCCGATCCTCTCAAAGAATTGACGAAAAGAATTGAAAACAGATTTTGTGGCCACGAAGACAAATTAGCAGAGTACATCTTATGCGAGTGCCGTCATAGGAGCCAGGCGATTCAAATACTTTTCCCAGGGATTCACTGGAACCCAAACGATGGTGAAGTCAGCAGTAAGGGACAAAGTCAGCAGGGCCATCTTCACCAACTGTGTAAATCCTGATTTGACTCGATCAATACCTAACCGCTCCACTCCAAAACAAAAAAAAACGGGTATCACCAGCTTTGGTTCGTATCTTTCCTCTTTTCTTATACCCTCACATTGTTTCCTCGCTTACAGGACAGGATGCTGTACAGACGCCCAATTACCTTTCTTAACTGTGGCTTCATAAGTCCATTGCCTTCTCAATGTGGTTTCATATCGCGGCTTGTCTAACAGCATTCCACAGTTATCTTGAATAGCGTGGTGGAAACGAAATGTGTTAGCCTTGATCAGATACATCACGATCAGTGCTGTTTTGGTGAAAATCGTCTAAAAGGGGATGGTATGTGTGACGTGTTTTATTAGATAAGGGACATCACTACAGCACGCCAAACGTGTGCCACAGTGACAAAGTCCTGTGTGCTCTCAGGTTAAAAAAATCTGTTTCGTATTCCCAGAACATAATTATTCACTTTCGTCTTCATGTATTGAAATAAGGTGGTCAAGTTAGAAAATCTGTTCGTCATATCATCTTCCCTGCCTGGTAGTGTACTGCTGGCAAGCGCTTTTGATATTAAGGGATCATCATCTGACAGATAAAGATCGTATGTCTGTACATCTAATTCACTACCTTAATACCTGCTGGAGGAGATGGACTCACCCAATAGGTATTCTGCATATGGTCAACAATCAATTGTAAAAAAAATTGGGAACAAGATACAAGAAGTCTACTCAAAACTGTCAATCATATTACATTAAAACATGGATGTGCCAACTCAATGGTCTAGGAAGGTACAGAGTACCACTCCACCGCCAACATGGCCCGACAAGTAACCCCCCCCCCCCATCCATCATTGCTAGACATTAGGCAGGACTTGGGTGTCCTGAGGACAGCATCAGGCGGAGATGACTGGATGGATACTGGGTAGCTCTGTAGTCTCTGGTTTGTGCACTCCGACTCAAGGACTCCATTGAGCACCGGTGACAATTTCTGCATGCCATCCTCCTTTCTGTCTGGGACTGCCTGCAGATGAACCAGTGGCATCCCTACTATCCAGTTGCTGTCTCCGCACTGGGCCTCCACTTTGTCAAGCACTACATTTGATGACTGCCTGTGAGAGGAGGGTCGAGTCAAGGAGGATGGTTCAAGGGCGAATAAAGAGGCAGATACTATCTATTACCCCATAAGCAAAAGAAAAAAACAAAATCCCCTGAATCAGGTAGTTCAGATTGTTCGTGGTACAGTACCAACTGGCCTAATGCGTGATCTACTGATGGAAGAAAGTCTGGGTAAAAACTTGTTTCCTACATATATACTCGACGAGGAATGTACAATCAAATAACCCACTTGTGTCATATAGCTCACTACACTAACTATTTAGGTGGTCTATCTGCCAAGCCAATAGAATAATTTCTAGTACAAAACTGTATCCCCAGGATATATTTTAATCGCCAAGTTGTGCTCACCTTGATTTTTGCGAAGGGATCAACACCGCTAAGCAGCCTATCCCTGATGAACGGAGGTGGTGGTGGAGGATATGGATCCCTCGGAGCCAGAATCCTGTCCCTGTAGCCCAAACCCCTGTCAGGCCCCAATCTCCTATAACCGAAGGAATGTGAAACAATTGTAGTTATGCACACACTGTTGAGAAGATGGAAGTATACACCTAAAAAACAACTGTAATTCAACTTACCCTCCAGCTTTGGGACACTCTTTAGACCAATGTCCACCTTTGCCGCATCTAGAAAAATAAGGTTTACGTTTAGAGCTTGTTGCACGAATTCAATTCACTAATACGAGCGACTTGACAGACTGTTAGCGGATTCAACATTTATTTGTTAAAAATTGGCTTATATGAGAAAACTAATCGAGCATCATGCTTCAATTAAAATCGTCTCACACAACTCAAGCAGAACAGACAATTCCTTCGAGCAATTTCGCTCTTGTTTTATGTTTTGTCATGAGTTGTGAATCAAATAATCAGGTTTACTCCCATCTATTCGATCTTGTGGTGTAGAATAACAATAGAAATGTGATAGTTGCAGCCGTAAAAGTGAGATTGGGAAATGACACAAATGCAGTTGAACGAAACATGAGACTAACAGCTCAGGGCAAAGAATATGTGAACTATAATCGCTGAGGTTATCAAACGGCGCTAAGCAAAAATGTTTTTACTGATTGCGGAGAACTCTACACTCCCATTGGCCCTCCCCCTTCCACAGCTGGACAAATGCCGATTCAGCCCACACAGGCCAAGAAAGATCACAAACCTGATCAGCTGAGTAATCTTGGTACCTCAATCACCTGTAAGTCTTTATGTCATACTAGAACACGTTTTACCACACCTTCTGTAGAGCAGATCAAGCAATTCAGTCCCCAATTCATTGTATTACAACTACGGCCGATCAAAGCTGTGTTTTCATCCTCTTAGCCGCTACCATCTTAACAATTTCCATACCCTTTCAGCAGATAAGCCTGCCCACTCCAATTTATTTATTCTGTACTTCATGCACACATAGTCATTGGCGTATGCTCATACTCACTCCATTTTATCTTCACCTCATCAAGACCCCTAAAACTAGAATCTTTTTTCAACTTCCTTCAATTACTCAAGTTTTTTTAATTTATTGTGCCAATTCCTCTAATTCCACCCTTTACATTAATAAACGCGCTTTTTCCTTGGTAATTTCCGAATTACTTTCTTCACTGCCCTCCTCTCATATAACTACCAAATCTCCACATTCTAAGTTAGTTTGCTGTACTTCTACCACGGTCTTCTACTCCAAGCCAACCCTGTGTGTTAGGTGTGACCGAGAAACGTTGAAATCCAATTTCCCTGCACCTTAACACATTGGCTGCCCATGCCCAATCGTGGGATTGCCCATTGGTTTCTAACCTCGACAGAACAGTGACGCACACTGTGAGTCGTGGGCGTTGTAAAACCTGAAAAACTGAAACCTGGTCTAGGGACGCCCATGACGCACAGAGTGCGTCACTGTTCTCTCGAGGTAACCAATGGGCAATCCCACGATTGGGCATGGGCAGCCAATGTGTTAACACACTGAAATCATTTTGCGTTCAAAGAATAACGAACAGGTTGGATGTTGACTCAACGAAAACGAGTATTGGTCAAGTTTTTTTCTTGAAAGGAATTAAATGTGACAAAATGTAAGAGAAAATTTCCTACTGTTTAGGAATCATTGATACTCCTCCAATTTTAAGGTATCTGAAGACAAAGTATCAAGCAAAAAGTGTTGGTTCAAATTATTACAAAAGCTGCCGATGATTGTATACTATTTGGAAAAGAGGGCCACCATGAAGGTCGTGTTGAAGTACATTTTAAAAATTCCCATAGTGACTCAACGAGACTCTCCAGTTTCTCTATTATCGAGTTATTGTTATAATACAATTAAGAAATATCGAGAATCAATCAAGTGAGTGATTATCGTAATAGTAGCTAACGCGTATTTCATCTCCAAGTGACTATTTAGTGCCTAGATTAAGTATGATGTAGTAAGAGATGAATGTGCTGAGGTACATGGTGCTAAACGACCTGTAGGAGTATGAGAAATAGCATAACCCACCTGTAACACTGTTCAGGATCCCCCATTCCTGGGCGCTGCCTCACGCGACTCGTGGAGACTTGTACTTTCATGGGTTGACCTTCAATGACGAACCCATTCAAATCCCAGATGCAGCTGTTGATATCGGTGCTGTCGAGATGCTACAACAAACAACGGCAGTTAAACGACCGTAAACTGACTAACATTCAAAATTCTTTCTTCAAATCCACTCACCACAAACCCGAAATTGCGAACGATGTCGCATTCAACTACAGTCCCGTACTTCTGGAAAAGCTGTTTAACTTGTGTAGCTTTCACCCCATCGGGCAAATTGCCAACGAAAATTTTGGTCGTCGGAGTGTTTGGTCCTTTCCTGCTGAGAGCAGCTTCGACTTTCATCGGCTGTCCACTGACAAGATAGCCATTGAGGTTTTGAATCGCATCTCGTCCAGCTTCTTCTGACTCCATGTGCTGATGAAAAAGAAAGCACGATGATGTGCTGATCGTTAAAGAAATTTGAATACTTTTACATACAATATACGTGATGTGGGGCTACCTGCACAAATATGATTAGATACAGGTCTAAGAGCGAAAGCCCCGACTTGTATGTACAGAATTTGGCCTGGGATTAATTATTTTGAGAACTTCCAAAACTATAAATTAAAAATGGTGAGAAGACCATTTGGTTCTGAGTAAAATCAGCATGTTTTGCACTTAATAAATGACACAGAAATGAAGCAACCTAGAGATTACGAAGCAGTAATGCTGATCACTCAGTTAGGAGGGTAAAGATGGAGCCAACAGAGTAGATGATGACCCAAGCTGATTCCCTCTATGCTTTGGGAAACTTAAGATTTTCTCTCCTGCAACCCCTGAGTATGGACTTAGCATACGTGAGGATTCTCTGTGAAACCTGGCATCCTAAAGCTCTCACTACGCTATCAGACTTCGAGGCGTTCACCTTGAAATGAGTGAAAGTGACCGTAAATTCTTCTTGGAAGTAATAGAAAAGTATTGTCAACACCCGTATATTCTGTTCTATATCCTCTATTTTGAAATGACGCTGTGCAGTTATGTAACACAGTAAAACCAATTAGATATCTACGGGATTCCAAATCTGCAATCTGTCCACGTTTTGTGTCTTTAACGTGGTCTAAAAAATCCGTTCTTCCGCACAAAAATCCCATTTGGTATCTATTGTGCCCACCTATTCGGCAATCCGATCGGACGAAGCCCACGGTTTTTATGGGCAAAAAACGGTTAAAAATTAACAAAACGCAGTTTAATCGCAACTACGCCGCGTTTGGTATCGTTTTTAATGTATTTTTAGATCCTGGGTCGAATGGAATGAGTATCAGACGTGCACAACTGCGTATAGTCAAATTGCGGTAATTATAGTGAGCCAAAATCTACTAATTGAAAGAACTTGAGGGAACTACAGGGGAAGTAAAAGTTTCATCGTTTGTCCCCCCCCCCCCCGGCACATCAACAACACCAGCTCCCACTCGACTCGCAACGTCGTTCCATCGTGGTAATCCAATCTTTAAATGTTGCAGCAGTAGGCAACCAACAGCCAGTAGGGGTACTTTTCAGTATGGGCGATAACGTTTTTGAGCCCTGTGTTCGCAAATCGGTCAAGGTTGGCACATCCTGCAAGTGAGCAGGATGTTTCTGAAGAGTCTAAAGAACATGTGAACGTGTACTGAAATATTTGAGAACTACAGAACAATATGAGCTAGCCCATTATCTTGGTTTCCTACAATGCTCACGCAACAGCTTCTAGAAAGAGTGGGTAGTGGGCAGTGCAGCCACAGGTACATTTTTTACATGTGTTACGTTAAACTTTTGCCACAGGCCGGCCACTCCTTATCGCTGGCATTCACTCAAAATTCGAATTGATTTGATCCACTGCCAGTTGAACTAATCAATTTGCATCGGGCCTCACTTCAGAAATCAGTAGAGAGAAGGTTTCATTTATAAGATGAGGTGAAGAGGGTTGACAACCAGGAATAATCCGCTGGCAACGAAATGGATTAGAGGCAGTTTCCTTGGTAATTAATCCTCAACCTTTTGTTATGTTTTTTTTTATGGTGTTCATTTCCAAATTTGGTGTTGAGTGGTTAGTTTACGGTCTGTCAACCAAATGCATTCAGTAAATAAGTTCCCGTGTATCCAAGAAACAATAAATAATTTTCTTCACAGTTCATCTAATATGATCACGCAGTCCTGCATGAGCGCTGGTTCATAATTGTGCAGTAAAACGAAAAAACGAACAAAAATCAGATAATAATGAACAAAATAAAGCAAGGATCAGCTACACCTCCTTCGAACCCATTGTACTTCCAGCATGTCCAATTACTTGATTACAACTTTGCCCTGCTACAAAAGAGTTCACTACATCGGTGTGCTCGCCCTCAGTACACAACCATGTAGTACTACCAGAGACGACATTTCACCCAATTAGTAAGTTATCACTAACTAAAGGACTAGCGCAATTATGACGAGAATTGTTTCTGGTATATGTCAAGGACGTGATCATAGAATCGCCATCTTCCGTAGTCAAAGAAGCATATTGTGCACCAACTCGCCGTACAGCCCCTGCTTATAGTATTTACGAAAACGGTGCTTACCACGAAGCCATAATTCTTCATCACCCCGCATTCCACCACTTTTCCATATTTTTCAAAAAGTGGGGTGATATCGGACGAAGAAACCGATTCGAGCAAGTTCCCGACGAAGATCTTGAAAGTCCCGGCGCTGCTGACGGGCATCTTGTCGATTCAATCCTGAAAACAATGAAACACTTAGCTTTCCAACTGGTGGAACGGGAGCGTCGAAAGGTCAATGACAGTTAACGTGCACATAATCCAAGCATAGTGTATTGCAACTGCTCTCGTCAAATTAGCGAAAAGTTGGACATAAATCGTAATAATGAAAGTAACCGAGCGGAAGAGAGCGAATCGACTGGTGCTCGAAAATCATTATTCGCCTAAGACGCAGAAGAATGCGGTTACAAAGATACCTTGAGTCGAGAGACTAAAATCTGCTTTGAGAGAGGGAAAACTTGTCGAAAGTATAAAGGATTCGGTAGTATATTCCGTATAGAATCAGCTGATCACATGTATCTTACCTAATACTACGAATAAGTCGTAAATTAACAGCAATTCTCTGCACGCGCACAACACAGACGCTTCACTCCGAAGGATCGGCTGGACGTGAGAACCGTATCAGTGCAGCCAACACATCAGCAACGAGTACACCTAACCAAAATTCTAAAATCGATTGTTCATCGATCACGCTCGGTAATTCATTGTATCTCTATCACTATACTATATTCGTATCAGCTTAACGCACACGCACGTACATTTACTTGCGAATAGTAAGTATACACGAAAACGCACCCTCGGAAATTCATGCTCCAAAGGGTCTGTTCCAACCGAAAGAAGTTCGTAGCAAAAACGCGTTCCAATTCAGGCTGTGTATCGATATTCAAAAACGTCTATTCCACTTTTTTCAGCCCAACGAACAAAGAATTGCGTAATAGGGAAAAAAGGTTTTCCTTCAAAAGCATTACGTTTTAAAAATTCACTGTCCAGGAAACCAAATTTAGAGGAAACGAACGGTGTATGAACAAGAGAGAAGAACTGCACCAACTCGGCTGAAATTTGATATTCGACACGCAAACTTACCAAGGACTCCAAACTATCGTTTTCATAGTGATAGAAACACCATCCCTTCTCAAAACGTAAAACTTAGAATAAAGAAGAGTGGCAAAATCGGCTCCACGCCTAGTAAGAAACGTTGACGAAATTGGACATTTCAATGTACTACCCCAATGAATCCGGCTCAAGTTAACGTACCTGTTTGGTGAGTCCGTCTATTCTGGCTGGTGAGATACTGTGGGCGAGCGCTTTCGATGTCAAGACATCGGCTGTTAAGTCAGTAGTTTAAGTAAAATTTTCCACAATCATTCAGACGGGCCAAACAATTACCTGTTCGCTGTGATGCTATGTCACCAACTTGTGTCGAACACAGGGTATTTTAAATGAAATTATTTGCGGTATTAATGTTTCACTCTACACTATAACCTTCACAAAAACATTAATTGGCTCGCACAACAATGAAAATCGCTCAATTCGGAAAGTCGCGAAGCTTTATTATCAGAAAAATCCACAGGATGAAAATTCAAGTTTGTCATGTTATTATTTTCAATATTTGCCATCAAGGTAATTTTTCATCTTAATTATGCGCTTTACTTAACCCAGGTACGAAAGAAATGGGTTCGTGCCAACTAAACATTGGCCTACATTAATATTTTCCCTTTCTACGCCAAGTTGCTGGCAAGGTTTTTGCTTCCCTTAGCCCTAGGAAGTAGAAAAGAAATTTACGTAATCCCGCGAAAAAAAAGAAGAATTATCTTCATGTCTTTACGTTTCAGACCCTACTGAGTCCGAAAACACTATTGGGGAAAGTGGTATCAATGTCTGTGAATGCGGTGAGAGAAAATAGTTGATCCAAATCAGCTCACACTTGAAATCTAGCCAGCAGGTAACCATGTGACGCCAAAATTAGGGTATGAACAAAATCCATCCAAAAAATATCTGGTGCGTTGCAACACACAACTTTCCTTAGCTCTACGTCAATTCACTTTGTACATGGCTAATTCTATTTAATCGATTCATTTATCACTCAGTTCATTTGAACTTGGTCAAGCAACACTTCACAGCAGCAGGAAGCGATAGCGCTTACAGTTATGGAATTTATTGTGCTGCTCGTACTCATTTCAGGACCATTATTGAGCAATTGGTACACGGATAATTAATGAGCCTGTAAACACGAATTTTTTGAAGAAGGATAGTAATCACGTTTGCAGAGTTATTGGGTAATAACTGTTAGAACTGGTAGTAAGCGAAACGGCAGTAGTTAAAATTCAGGAATTTCTGGAGTGAGCCCCATGTATCTCATGAGCGTTTTTAAATCCTCACCCTATAGGTATTGTATTAGACTACAATACCAATTTTTTTGAACATTCTACCAACATTCCATCGGAGTTTAAAGGAAAGAACCGCGCTAAAAACTCCTTTCGTCGAAAATTTAGATGATTTATTGTGCTGCTCTCGTCCTTTTCCCCACAAATGAGAATTTGATGGTATAGTTGCCATATAAGCTACCAATACAAAAAATTTAATCAAAATCGTTAGAGCCATTTTTGAAGAAAAACAATTTGGTGTTTTAATCACTATGATAACTATAGTTACCTTTCGGTGGATTTTGTTCATACCCTTATTTTTGGGTCCCATGGTAACCGACTGCGCGTTAGATATCAAGTTAGAGCTGATTTGATACTGTAGTTTTCTTCAAAAATCGTTTACAGACACACATACTAAGACCATTTTCCCAAATAGTGTTTTTCGAACTCAGGAGAGTCTGAAACGTGAAGATCTGAAGAAAACTCAAATTTTTTTTTCAGGCGATTACATAACTTTCCTTAATACTTTGTAGAGCCAAGGAAAGTAAAAATGGCTCAACAAGGGTTTTGTTACGAAATAAATTATCGACCGTTGCTATTTAATGCTAGAAAAGCTAGTTTTTTCCAAAACCAAATATAACTATTTCGATTTGAGTTGCAACACACCACCGCGAAAATACGAAGGGTCTACTCAGTATTAACAACTTCTTTTGCACGGCTCTTACAATTTAGAGCTCTCGCAGGGCGCATATTACTAGCAACACCAATCAAACCACTAACAAAACGTTTTCGAATTGTCCACAGTAATGTCGTACCGGTACTTGCAGTTAGATATTGTTTATCGTTATACGTAACCGTTAAATGAGTGTTATCGCCCCAAATAAACCGGAAAACGATTCACAGAAAACACTTTCACCAAATTATCTCAAAAACGTTTCAAAGATTGTGATCAAACTCGCAGGATACTTTTCAAATAGTACCAACATAATCGTAAGAGCTCGTGTAAAAAGTAGTTTCATTTAAATGCCTCTCTAACCCTAAGGGTAAATGGTTTATAGTCCAGTAAAGAGAAGGAATTTTCAAGAAATGAAAATCGCGTAAAAAATTCGTGAAACTGGTGAAAAAGAAGGAACGTTTTCAAACTATTAACATAACGTACACCTTGTACAGAGAAATTGGGGGTTTGAGACTGTATCGAAACTTATTCAAAATGTTAGTGAAGTGAAGTAAAAATAAATCAACTGTCGTCAACACTGGAAAACGGAAGATTTCGAAAAAATCTGAGGACTTACTCGAGAAAAGCGCGCTTAAGTATTTCTACGAAATTTAATATGCCTTATAATTCCAATCGGAGGGAGGATGTTGTACGAAAGTAATCAAGGAAATTTGGACCCCACCCCAGTTAGCGACACAAAATAAAGAATTTCCAAGTCTCCTCCCCCATTCAAATATCTGTAAATTACGCCAGAGTCCTGAATAATCTGCTCGAGAAAGGCGAGGAAGCAATAAAAGGCACACAAGTAAATAAAAAATAATTTTATTCAATAATATTCAATGTCAGTAACCAAATAAAGTGAAAACACATTGATGAAGTAGAGTAGTGTAGTACTAATCATAATGAAGGGGGGAGGACAGATTAGCGGACGTATCTTTGACCCTGCTCAAAGAAGCACGTCCTACAACAGACTGCTACGAATGGAGATGACGAATATGCCTCTCTCATGAATAACTGGCACGAAGTGGCAGTTGTAGTTTGTTAGACTCGCAAAGCCCTTCATTGAAAGTCAACCATGATCGTAAAGATTAACATTTCTTTCACTAGTGGTGAGTATAATCACTGTAACGGCTATATGCATGTACTTCGAAGCCAATATAAAAAAAAAAACAGGAGATGAGGAGGAGAGTAAAAAAAACGCATGTGTTGTGATGGGCAAAAAACGCTTTTAAAAATATGCTAAAAGGAAATTTTGGCGGTTTCATTGTATTTTGTGGTGACTTCGTGTTTGGGATCGTTTCTTAGCTATTTTCCAATGATTGATAGAATCAGATGAATCACAGGGGTGTATGACTGCGTCTAAGTGGAAAACAGTGAAATTACTGTAAATATAATGAATTAGAAGTAGACGAATTCCACTACTTAAAAGAATTCGCGCAATGCAGGTAGAGTTATGGTTTCTCCCCAGCCTGCTCTCATCTCCCGCTCTACCTCTCGTCAGTTCGACTCGTCACGTCGTGGTAATTGCCTAGTGCCGACTGGAAAACGTCCATTTTCGTTGTTGTCGGGTCATGTTTCGTTTCATTTACCAGTATTTTTCAATGCTGAATCAAATGGGATGGGTCTTAGGTGTGTGAAATCGCGTCAAGCTGTGCAGCAGAATAATAAACGGCTTTGTAACGATTTGCAGTGTTTTTAGTGTTGTACTTTGTATGTTATAAGGCTGAATCCGGAATGACCAATAAGTGTGCTGTATTTTTTATATGGAGGGAGAGAATCTGAATTCGTGACTTTTCACGCCTTCACTGAAACGGCAACCCAA
Organism: Pachypeltis micranthus; assembly: GCA_020466155.1. NCBI lineage: Eukaryota > Metazoa > Arthropoda > Insecta > Hemiptera > Miridae > Pachypeltis > Pachypeltis micranthus. Next base: position 11,947,494 of record CM035772.1, read on the forward strand.
AAAAATATCAATGCCAGGACGTTGACTAGTTGAGTGTAGCACCAACCTAGTTTACTAAAACCAATCTACGTTATTGTTCAGCTGTCTGTCATACCCTCAGACACGTTTGTGATAGGTTATTAATTACCTAGTTGAAGTTGAAGTAGACCCATCTCTGACACGAACAGAGGACGACAGGCGGCAGCTCTCGATGCAAAAAAAGCATGGACAGGAAAGAGAGGGCAATCACTGGCAGATGGAAACCCACCCATACGCGTGGCAAGCAGCACTCTCTAAAACAAGAACAGAAACTGGTCGTGAGTATAAATTAAGACACATTTATTGCTAACACAATGGGACATACCCCAATACAAAATATTGCCTGAATGGACATCGTAGATGTTTCTCAGGAGGCAGTATTATTGGTCATCCCGTACCTACTGGCAGCTAAGTGGAAGGAGCTATACTCATCACGGGGGCACCCAGCGTATGGCCACCAGAAGAGAAGAAAGGCTGTGACCCTTGGGTGGTGCGACGTAGAACAGAAGGGGGGCAGATAGCTGATTTCAGCACTTGGTCCATACCTTGGGTGGTGTCACAGCGAGGTGGATTTCTAACTCACCCAGTTCCTAACAGGACATGGAGAAGTCAGAGCATACCTGCACCGAATTGGTAAGGCTGCAAGCTCATACTACCTGCACTGCAGGGCAATGGTGGCTGAATAAATGGGCAGGATAGTGGACACAGTGGAAGACACAGTCAGCCATCTCTAGCCGAAGCATTCGTCTGCTCCACGTGGAATTCCCAGGAAAACTGGAGGTGTATACTTCAAATTGGCCGGGGCAGTTCTCAGCCAAAAGAGGATGGAGCTTGCTGATCTGGGGCCACTATTTCACAAGAACGAAAAATGAAGACATGGAGGAAATACCACATCAGAACCTCCCATACTGCTGGTTAGTATGGAAAGATGTTCTGGAATGGCAGCACACTACACTCTTCTTGCAAAGGGGAAGATGACATGAAAGAAGAGCTGCCATCGCAGACTGGCGTGAGGGCCAACCTGGGGCAATGTGCTGAACAGTTACAGGTTGGTTCTCAATACGCACAAGTAAATTCATGGAGCAACTAGGAACAGACCCTCCCTCCTACGTCCTAATAAAAATAAAACCACAGATTTATAAAGCCACAATAACAATAATTTAAAACTGTTAGATGATAGCAGCTAGACTGATACAAGGTCCCTTTGTGGATCATTTTAGAATAGCAGGTTACAGTCACAATGCGATGAATCAGCCCAGTTATCTATGGTATTCACAATAACATGAAAATTGTTGTCACCAACCACCCTCCAGACGCAACTCAAAATTAGAGTCAAATTATTAGACTGACTGCCATTTGAGTCCCTGTAAAGTCATGATCGAGGGAAAACTGCAGATAAAAAAATAGCTCAAAGCAGATCAACATAGAGCACTAAAAAAATATGGGTCGGTGTAAAACACCTAATATTGTTTTCAAAAATATTACTTGAAAGATTTTGGCCTGGTTTTGTGTGTGGCCAGATCCAGATAACACAGTAGTAATATAAATTTTCATTCATGGGTAGATAAGGGCGGTACCATACATCATTAAACATTCTTTTTATATAAATCCCTCACGCATAACTAGCTTTTTTTAAATTATGGTGGTTCACTTAGGTACCTGTACAATGGAAGTTAACAAGGACCAAAACATAATTGAGAGAAATCTAAAAAAATTCCAGAATTCTAACGTTTTTCACAGTCTTTCCCCTACAACTCGAGAATCGTAAACACGAACTTTTCACACAAAAAACTGTTGATTCAGGTTTGAATTACTATACGCTGACCACTCAATAAACTTCACAACATAAGTAGGAACAACCCAATAAATTCGGGAACGTCAAGTTCTACAGAGTTCGTATTAACAGAGGAAGAGTTGTTTGATTTGTCACACCAGACGTTTTTTAGTTTTGTGAAATAGGGAAATAGTCGTTTGAGTTGAGAAAATGGGTGGTTGGAGGAATCGACTGCGGATTCAGTAACTAATTTTCAAGAGTTCCTAGAAGCAAGAGAAGGGGAACACACGACACACATCGACGAAAGTAACATAAACTTATTCAGCATCGAACGAACTTTGAAGACTTTCATTGAAGCACTGGCCAGTTACCTGTTGACTCGGCCTTCGGATGCATGGGCAAGTGGGGAGTGAAAAGGGAGCTTCCTTCACTCTGAGCCTAACTCTGTATAGACCTCTCTTTCGAACGAAAGCGCACTAGATGAACTGGTATTAAATAAATGACGAACGAGGTAGGAATCCACGTCAAGGGGACATGACAAAGTTTTTTCCAGACATTCGTGAAAGTCTTAGGAGAAACTAGACTGAGTCAGTTCCTTACGGAGCATAGCGACTTTAATGCACGCCTCCACTTCTTTTCTCTCAAAGACTCTCTAATGCGGCGGAAACAAAAAACCACGAGCTGTTCCATGATAGCACCAATGACAGTAAGCGACGGTTGTTCAAACCTTCCAGCTTTGACTGGTACTAATCAAGCTTATAACCATTTCACCCGGTTTGCGAAGAAGGTAATCGCAAAAAATCGTGGTCACCTCTCCCTTTGAAACTTGCAACCAAGTAAATAAAGAGGGAAACCAAATTTAGAACTCCTACATGGTAAAAGTTCTCAGATAACACATGGGCAACCGCTCTCCACTGGGAGACAGGCCCATTGATACCTTGCCGTACCTCAACAGATCTGCAGTAGGTAGATGTGCGATTGCCTGGGCTTATGCGTGATAGCTTTCCATCACAGCTACTGTTTCATTCACCTTCTAACTTCAAACGCCGTAACAACTTGTCACAAAGGTTGTTTTTAATTTACAGCATTATTAATGAGAATTTTTTTCAATCAGTTACCAAAACCTTCAACTGAATGCAGCAGTACGCAAAATAATAAATGTATGAAAATGCGCGATAAAGTGTTAAGACCAACCTGCCCAATATGCAAACCACAGCGCAGCACAATGCACCTCATCGACAGCACAGTCGCCAGATTTTAGGTCCAACTCTTCAGGTGTATCTAACAACTGAAACATCATAAAATTTAAATACCAATTCAACACGTCATGGAAATATTTTTATAATTGTCAAGAACAAACAGGGGCACACGCATCTGCAGCAATGCATTGCGCATGCTGAAGATTGAAACGAAAGGAGAGAACACGTTCAAGTTTTGAAAATAATTTCGCATCGGGCGGTTTTGAAGAATTGAAGGAAAAAATTCGATGAATCACAATTGCCTACCTTGTACGCTCCGGGATTAAGTTCGGCGGGCCCTCGAAAAGAGCGAGCGATCGCATTACCGGCGGTATGAACCGGAACACGATGCGGAACGGCGGAAACCGCAATGCAGAGGCGACTCGGGTTTAAAAACAAACAGTCCCGTTTACCAAGAGGGAGAAGTTAACACATTTATTTTCATAGGTACAAAGAAAAGTTTACAGATTAGACACTTGCATGGGTTCGGAGGGGGCAGGGGAGGACATTTCCGTATTCTCATCATTTTCCTAAGCCAGTTTATACAAAAAGATACTGTGAAATTAACAGTGAACACGATACCACTTATCGTTTTGTCATTAGACGCATAATAATCAGGGTCTGGTGAATCATGGGAGCACAAAATACTACTAGATATTATTAGTATAGGTCAACTAAAGCGGTCTCTACATGTTTTTTTTCTTTTTAATTGTTCAACTCTTATCGATTACGAGTCGAATTAAAAATTGTGATTTAACGTCAAAAAGATTTTCTTTTTCATTTAAAAGAGGAATATTTAAGATGTTGCGCCAAATCAAGCCGTATGATGTCATCCCGATCTTCAGTACGGTGTGTAACGGCGCGGCGGTGATGCACCACGAGGTCCAAGTCTGAACAGAATCAAACCAACGAAATACGTTAGAAAACATACGATGCCGCCGCCTAAATATCAATTAGCACTGAAACAAGGGGGATTGGCCTCCTCAGGTTCTTTTGAGGCAGATGTTAGAGGAGCACGGGGGTTCACAATTTGCCGGGCTCACAGCTATTACAAGTGACACGGCTATATATGATCGGATACCGACTGACCGAAAGGACCGAAGATATCAATCGTTCAATTAAAAAAAAAGAGGGCACATGCGAAAGGGCAGAAATCGAAAGTGACCGTTTGAGAGTTTAGTTGTGAACCCAGCCATTAAAAATTTCGAAGGCGTGTAGAGAAAACCGAGTTCGTGCCAATGAAAAGAGAGACGCGTTTGCACGCGAGTCGACGGCCGCGTAATTAACGCACAAGTACTCGTCAACGACAGCAATATAAGCGAGAGTCGCTAGAAAATAAATTGGTTCACTATTAATAAGCATTATAATAAATCTGTGGCATGCAAAAACCCACAATTATTACTATTAAATGACGTCTACGCCCGTTTGTAAAATATAATGAAGAGTACAGAAAAGCTACAAGAGTCATCCAAAAAGTAAAGTCCCCTAAGAGTCAAGCATTTTAAAAGAAATTTCGTAAGGCGAAGCTATCACATCTTTTTAAAATGTGCCATACCCAAGAACTTTGTATGGCCCCCTTGAACATTTACAATACTCAAAAGAAATTAGCCATTTGAACCGCACAATCTCTCACAGTTAAGTGAGGTTTATGGGGTGGGGGGAGGGGAGGAAAAAAGTTCACGAACAGCATTGTGAAATTAAAGACAGTCGAGAAAAAAAACAGGTGCGACGCATAAAACCACTTTTCTTGGCCTCGCGAGCATTCAGCTATTTCCAGGACTAATCAATCAAATAATCAAATCCGTTTTTCCATTGTTTATAATAATAACGCTCTACATGAACACTGGTGGAGTTTAAGGTTCCGGTATTTATTGTGCTGATCCAATTTGCGCCATACCATTATTGAGCAAACAGCGCACAGGAAATTTTTTGCGAAGAATAGCGTACATCATTAGGGAATAATCAGGTACGAACTTGTAGAAGTGGTAGTAAGTGCGAGGTTGAAATTCCGTAATTTCTGGAACAGCTCCAAAACCCTTCATGAGCGTTATTAAACGCTCTTCCGTATAAGCACGTTATTTGACTACTGCCATCATTTTTCTGGGGATTCTAGAATAAGGTGTATTCGAGCAGAAATTATAAACGAAAAACTACGCTAAAATCGATTTTCGTCCTAACGTTTGATAATTTATAGTGCTGCTCTCGTCATTTTCCCACGGATGAGAATTTTGTGGTATGGTCGTTTTTATGGAACTGAATACACATAAAATTTCATCAAAATCATAATAGCCGTTTAGAGAAAAAAATAGTGTGTTGATAACTTTACTTAGTTCCCGGCGGTTTTAGCGCATACCATTATTTTGGGGTCGCAAGGTGACGTGCGAGCTAGATGTCAAATTTGAGCTGATATGGTTCAACCGTTTTCGCTCAATAGCGTTCACAGACATACCATTCCCTGATAGCGTTAGATAGGAGATTTACTTTTTGGATGAATCTCACATGATACATACAAAATGAAGAGAAAATTCTCAATTAGTGGTTAGTTGGTTGGTACTGTCCAAATGTGATCAACTATGAGGGACGTCCCAAAAGTAAGTTCTGATCATTTGTAAATTCGTAGGAAATTGCCGTAGGGAAAAAATTCCAACGGGGATACTTCATATTACATCTGGTGGCAACACTGAATTTTTCTTATGTTGCTATCACTTGTTGCGGCTTATCAGCACCAGTGTAAACATGGCTGCTACATTGAAAAACCCCTCAAATTGTGAAATCAGTTTTTTAGTTTTTGAGAATGTTTCTGTGCCCGAAATTTACCGCAGACTCTCTTCAGCGTATGGAGAAGGGGTCATGAGCATCGAAATGGTCCGTGAGTGGAAGAGAAGTTTCCTGGAAGGGCGGGAAAGTGTGCACGATGAACAGCGAAGTGGGCGCCCTTCCACTTCTCGTGGAGAGGACGCAGTTTCTGCAGTTCGCAAGCTTTTGGAGGAAGATGCGCGCTTTACTCTAAGTGATATTGGCGAGAAAGTGCACAACAAACATCAATTGGCTCGTTCTTCCGTACACCGAATCATTAGGGAAGATCTCAAGTACTCGAAAGTGTGTGCAAGGTGGGTGCCTCCGACCGCACTCAGCAAAAATCACCCAACATTTGCTTGGAACATTTCATTGGGATGTTTTCCCCCACCCCCCATACTCTCCATACCTTGCACCGAGTGACTTTTTCCTTTTCCCCCTCCTCAAAGTCCACTTGGGCGGAAGAAAGTTCCGTACGAACGCCGAACTCGAAGCCGCGGTCTCGGAATTCTTCAAACAAAATGACGCAGAATGGTACGACAAGGGGTTACGTAAACTGGCACCACAGTACCAAAAATGCATCGATCGGAATTGGCGACTACGTCGAAAAATAAAGTAGATCCGTACCTTTAAGAATAATTTTTTTTTTGCAAATTGGTTGAGTTTTCGATTTTTCCCAGCACTTCGGAACTTACTTTTGGGACGTCCCTCGTAAATTGAGAATATTGAAATAATTCCTATAGTAACATTAATCATTTCGTAGGGCGTAAGTTACACGTAGTGGCATAAATGACGCATCGGCCATGCGACGTGTTCAACTGATTTCACATTGAAAGAGAACGTTGATAGAATCACAACTCCTTGGAACCTAGAATGAAGTCTTACTTACTTTTATTTACTTGCTACTACAACTAACACCGTACGTTACAACTTCAGTTCCACTTTTCATGCGTAAAGGCTGACTTGACTGAAGGAAACCCAACTACCTACCAAAGATTGTTATTTGAGATTATTTCATAAACTAAGAGCACGATGAACTCGTAACTGACTAGTATTGCATGAGGTTGTGCTTCTGGAGACCCTGCGCTGCTGAGGACGCGTCTGTAGAAGGATGAGAGCTCACAGTTCGTCACTCACATTAGTGAAGAAAAAGGGTGAAGCTTACTGATCCAGAGAAAGAAGACCAGCTGTAGGACTACTGAAGAGAAGCAAAGCAGATTCCTGAAGTGGAGGAAAGCTCAAACGATATAACGATGAAAAACTACTATGCAAGTGGTAACAAAGACAAAACTAAGTGTATCACTGCAGGAACATGGAGAGAGTGCTGACCCGAAATGAAAAATCATCACATTCAGGATTGGTTTCATTCATACTTATTGTAAAGCGAATGAGAGAACGAAATCTGTCAAAAAAGTGGGAAGGGAGAGAACTAATACGATAAAAGTAAAAATGAGGTAAATGAACCTCAGAGCGAAAAAAAGCACATCACTAAGACTTTGGCAATCAATAATGATCCCTCTATCAGAAGCGGATTCCAAGTTCCTTCTGAACATGGCTTTTCATCCTTAACCACTAGTCAGACGCATCTTGCTAGTAGTGTGAGTATACAAGGTCTGTCCCAAACGCATCTGACTTTTGTTCATACTTCCATGTGAAGAGGACCTTATGCGATACCAATAAAACGACTTAGTTCCATTGGAATGTTGCACAAGCCCTTTAAAGACGATCGCATGGGCACAAATAAAAGAGTGGTACAGGCGATTCAAAAGTGACCACACATCCATTAAGAGTATCCTCGTTTGTTGAAGCAATATCAATTCAATGTATGTTTTTTGTTATTGTGAGGGCGCTGTGCACCACGAATATGCTCCTAAATGCCAGACAATCAACAAAGATTGCGTGATGTAATCAGGAGAAAATGTTCGCAATTTTGGGAAGCTGTGACTGTCTTCTCAATCACCACAATGATCCAGCCACACACACACCTCGAACCTTGTGCAGCAGTATTCATTGCTTCGCAAAGCTTCGCCAGTCCAGACGTAGCTCTCGGTGAATTTTGGTTGTTTCCTTGACTGAAAATGCCGCTTAAGGGACATCGAGTCGACAATAAAGAGATCGTTGAAAGTAATGTGACGAACGTACAAGGCGATTCTTATCTGACTTTCAAGAGTGCTTTAATAAGTGAAAACGACGATACGTCTGGTTAAATCAAGCGCCGAGAAATCGAGGTAGGTCAGATACTTTTGGGGCAGACCTCATGCGTGTAGAACACCAAAAAAGAACAACCTTTGACGAATTCCAGGAGTCCCTAACCAAGACTGTCCACTCGAGTTGTGGCCCAGTTGTTCCTGATACAGCTTCACCCTTTTCAGGCAGGAGGAAGTATTCACACAGAGTTGCGATCATCAAAGAACAATAATTCAGCGTAGAACGACAAATGAACATCAGAATTTGAAACGTTTGCAAACAAAACCACAAGCATTTTCTCCAGGGAATTGCTAACTAGCCGAACGTAGTTCTTGTCCAGATGACACAACAGCTGCTAGAAAATGAACAGCGACGCACAAAGCCCAGTGGACCAGGCAAATATGAAACTTTACTGATTCCGCAACCACTCGATTTGAGGTGTGATACATTCCCAGTGCAAATAGCGGCGTCAATGTGAGACAGATGGAGTGGTTTATCCTCGACCAACCTATACCCGTTTAACCCTATAACCGAATTATTATTACGTAACTAGGAGGTACCGAATGAACGAAATTTACATACGTCTTCCAGGAGACACATGATGAACTACTTACCGGCCACGATCTTCATAGGCTTCATATGAGACATAATCTTCGTATGAGCGGCTGCAAAAATGAAGGCAAGCAATTGGAAATATAACTCGAAATATCAGCGACGAAGTAGTTGACATTTATTTTATAGGAAAGACGAAATTTTAAAAGAAGTACACGTCAACAGGAATTTTGTTTGTAAATTTTTTCGTTTTCATACCATCGTTAGTACATATCTCATTCCACATCCGAAGCATAAAATCAAGTGCGACGCATCACCTTAATTTCCTCGTTTCAACGCACTTTCAACTGTTGGTATCCCTCCTTTAACTAATCTGATCACACTTCACTCAAACCCAGCCTTTTACAGTCCGACCTGTAGGACCAACTGGGACATTGCTTCCATGAGGGGTCTGCCAAACTCTCCTACGAAGGTTTCGGTGATGTTTATGAATTCAATTCAGCCCCATGGGGATATTATCAATGTAAAGAAGGCGGAACTCTTTGTCAAACGTTCTTAATTTTGAGGAAAAAGAAAAAAGAGGTAGTTTTTTTCCAAGTGCAAGTACGAAAGAAAGTAATGTAATCGGCTGAATTTTTTCTTCTTTTGTTTCCTCCAGATTTTCACGTTTCTAGCATAAACATCAATATCACTAGGCGAAGTGGCGGTGCGATAAAATAAGGGTATTAGCAAAGTCGGTCCAAAATTATATTCATCACAGTGATCCAAACACGAAATATTTTTTCTCAAAAATGGCTCGAACGATTTTTATTAAATGTTTACGTACGCACAGCTCCAAATAACACAACATTACCATGAAATTTTCATACGTGGGAAAATAACGAGAGTAGCACAATGACAATTATAAAAAATTGCAAAGACAGTCGATTCTAGCGCAATTTTATCTCGATATATTACGCTCGAATAATATCAGCTTTCCTAAAAAATTCAGCGCGGTAGTCAGGATACGCTCAGGATTTACTAACGCTCATTAGCAACGGAAGAAACTCCGGAATTACACCATCATTTTTCGCAGTTTTCACCCAATAATTGCTAAACAGTCAACGCCAACCTTCTAGTAAAAAATCTCACTCACAGTCTCATAAATCCCCCATTGGGCGAGTTCTCAATAACGGTCGTGCCATGAGTAGGAGCAAGTCAATAAATTTCAGTAAAACTTTAAGGGCCACCACACTGTACGTGGTAGGTGAAGTCAAGTTTTACATAGTTCAAATGAATTAGTAGCTAATGCATGGGGGGGGGGGGGGTGTTGTGTGGCGTCGCTCAGATCCCCAAAAGATTTGTGTGGCTCGCCATGGGTTCCTACTTGCACAGGATCCATCGTTGATGTCCCAGAAACATCTGCATGAATTCACTCAAACCTGCTGTCGATGGCGCTTCAACTCGAAAGACGGGAAGAAATATGCTAGTTATAAACATTACTGACGCGAACTGAATGCTTTAACGGCAGTCAAAAATGCCTACTTGTCGGTCCTACAGCTGCACTCACGGTTGTACGCTGTCAGACGTAGAAAGGGAGATCCATTGTAGGACAAATCTACAGGTCCTACAAGACTCATATGACCTACAGATTGGACTGTGAATGGCTGACTTTACGAACAGACGTAGTGTTTTCGATAACGGAAAATCTAATTTCTGTCCCATACGGAATCATGTGAAGGTTGACAAAAACTAGAAATGGAGTGGAAATAAGTAAAGTAATAATAGTAGTAAGTAAGTAAGTAATAAGTTCTCCAAATAGAAAATGGTTCTGGGAGAAAAAACAGTTGGGCAAAATAAACAAATGAGCTACGCATTGGGGGGGGGCTCTTAGCAATTTCGTGAGTGAGTAGTCATTAAAAACACACAATAATTTTTTTTTGAAATTGTTAGAATAAACGTTCCAACAGGAAAGACAGTGAAACTATGATAAAAGTGCACACTGCAAAATTTTCTCGGTTGTCGATATCATTTGGCTGTCAACAAGATTATTATAAGAACGCACAATCGACTGAGCGGACTTTACAGAATTACTATGAAATTACTGAAAAAATAAATATTTCATCACGCCGTTCTCGTCATTGTCTTACGTTTCTTCGATATTGTATAGCAGTTCACAATCGTTTTGAATTATCGACAAAAACAAATAAATCGAAGTCAGGTGCATCACATCACACAACTTTCATTAGCTCTACGAAATTCGCTGGTTTTCATAGCTTACGCTATTAATTAATTCATTTTTCCCTCAGTACATTTGAATTTGGTCAAACACAACGCTACGGTGGAAGAAAATGATAGCGCTTATAGTTCCGGAATTTATTGTGATGCTCCTACTTGTGTCAAGACAATTATTGAGAAATCAGTACACAGAGATTTAATGGGACCGTAAACACGATTTTTCAAAATTATGGGGTGAAAGCTGAGAAAAATGGTAGTGAGACAGTGGGGAGCGATTGGGCAATGATGCCAATTCTTTTGAATATTCCAATAATATGACATGCTTGGTAATTTATGATGGCGCTTTCAACAGTTGAGACTTTTATGATATTGTGTGATTTAGAATCAAACCAGTTATAGCCGATTTAAAGAAAAAAAAGTTAGTGTTTTGCCCACTACGATAACTATACTATACTAACACACAGACCATTTTCCAAACTCAGATCTTGAAAACGTGAAAAACATTTTTCATCCGATTACAAAGCTTTTCTTTCTACTTCGTAGAACCAAGGAAAGTAGAAATATTTGGTATTTTGATCAGTACAACTTAACTTGATTTTGATCCGAATTTGTGAATAATCTAATTATGGCGCGCCTCACATTGACGAAATTCAAATCTGACTGATTTAGCACAGCAGTTTTCTCTCAATCGAGTTCACAAGCTCATACAAAGGTAATTTTGTGGAAGACTTTTAAAACCCAAATGTTGTTATTGCAGTCAGATGATTTCATAATGTGATTGGAACTTGAAATGAGTCGACTAAATTACTTATCTTTCTCATATGAACGACTGAAGAACGCCGACGAACTACATCTGAACTAATTAATGAAGCCAATAATGAAAAAATTGTTCCGAACCTGTAACGCGATGATGGCGGCTCGGGCGACCTTCGGCTGAATATACTGTAGTCGGAAGCTCTTTCCGCGTAAGCGCTTGAACTGCTACGCGATGGAGGAAGAGGGTCCCTAGAACTCCTTGAAATGGAAGGTGGTGGAGGCGGCAGCCAAGGGTCTCTCGAGCTTCTCAGGGATGGCTCCCTACCAATCGGTGGTAAAGGGCCAGGAGGGAGCCTGCGGTCGTAGTCTCTATCATCGTCAAAGCGACTGGGCGGACGATCGTAGTACCTGTCGTAATAACTTTCCTGAAAAAATATAACGATAACGGCGATTTCAAATTGAATAAAATTCGTGACTTGAACCATCAAATGAACATTTTCCTCAGGCCTGGAATCAATAGGTGTGTTCAACTACACAACTAATTGAAGAAAATCTGTGAGTTTCATGTAAACTGTTACACCAGTTTTCCCAAAATGTTAAAAAACTGTTTGCGCTTCATAGGTCTGTATTCCACTCAACGATTTCTAATAGAAATTTGTAGATAACTTAAGTTAGCTACTGATTAGTAAAAGATAATTTAATGGTTACAGCAGTTTTTGGGGAAAAACCCAGCCTTTGTTACATCCCCCTCCCCACAAAATCACTGAAATGCTCGTCAACTTTTTTCTTTAAATAACGAGCTCACCAGGTCAGCATTCTTCTCCAGTAAATCTAACAAACGAATCAGTTTAAATTAATTTTAAAATCCTACTCGTATGAGTACCTTGGGCTTGGCGTATGATTCCAACATGCGATCTCTCAAGAATGGTGGAGGGGGTGGTGGTGGGTAGGGGTCCCGAGGTCCGCCGAACAACCTTTCCCTGAATCCCCTATCAGGTCCCAATGATCTGAAAATGTCGACGAAACATATAAAAAACGTATTCGCGTAGGTCATAACGAGTGAAAATCAATTTAAGAAATTCGGTCTTACGCTCCGCCTGCTTTCGGACACTCCTTCGACCAATGCCCTCCGCGTCCGCACCTGCAGAATGAGAAACGGGTAAGAGATTTCATCAACTTAAAAAAGAGTAATTCGAACATGGAAGCTCAACACCGGCTTTCCTGATCGGTTTCTATTTCTAGACTGCTGTACTTCAGAAAATAATAAGACGTACGTTTCTCAAACAAACGTTTTAGCCTTTAGATACACAAAATGTTCCGGGCAAGCACCCTCCTGGGAGAATTTTCATAGAGCACAATTATTACTATTTCCTTACACGTTTCATAGTCAGAGTGGCAGATGAATAGGCTCAAATCTGACTCTTCAGAAGACAAAGAGAGGCTCAAAAAGTGGCGTTTTGGAAAGCAGCCAGTCATTTTGCCTCTCGTTTGAATCAAACGGAATTAGAATTTCAACTGAAAATGTATAGCATTTGCTACTGGAACGACCGCAGCTATACCTGTGCGAGGAGGCTAATTGATCTTCAGTAGCATAAGCCAACTGCTTTCAGACTACCCAACCTATGCCCATTATATACTAGATCTCTTAGAGATTGACTTCTAGAACTGAAGTCAGCAGGACCTTCCAAGCCAACATGTCTCCATAATGAAGATGTTGAATCGATGATAACATTCGGCCTGTCCCATCAAACGTCACTGGTGAGGCCTCATGAGATGAAAATCCAAACCAGCCACCCTTTAGCAGTCGACATTATTCGTCATCTGAAGTTTTCCCTCATTCTCTAAGAGCCGGTTTATCAATTCTTCAGTTAAAGCGTCGAATTGGCAGCCGTCAGTCAGCGATATTCAATGAGTGGAAATAGTGAGATGCTGTTCAACTCATCAAACGCCAATGACTGAAACCAAGCGTAAACGGCCCTTCAAAGTCGGGTCATTGGGAGTTATTCAAAGATTTGACTTATTCGACCTTTATTTGGGCCTGCAAATGATGCTGATGAACCGGACCTAAACCTTCGAGAGTGCTGCCAAAAATTTGTCGAGTATTTCGTCGTGTTCGAACCACTTCTTCATTCAATTGACTTACAGTTTTTCATGTTTGCCTTCCTCACAAGGTCTCACAGCAGCTTGAAGAATGACACCCATTCTGTGACCCTCAGGGTCAATGGATTTTACAGCAAACAAACCTGACAGCCTCTCTTCAAACCACAAGAACCCAATTTTGTTCTAGAAGCGAAATTTGTTTCATTCTGCACTAGGCACTTGCCGTCTCCCCTGAATTATAAACATTACAGAATTCATCGGGCATTTAAAAAATATAAAGAACATACAACAAAAAACAGCAGCTCATGACATCTGCAGTATTCAAGCTATCAAGGCAGGAGTGATCTCATTTAATTTGTTATCAAAAATATGTCTCGCAATAAAACCTTCCCTTTGGCATCACACTCGAAATATCCTTTGAATAATCCAATGGAAGATGGTTACACAAAATCGATACTAAATTCAAGGCAACTTACCTGTAACATTGTTCGGGGTCTCCCATGCCAGGGCGCTGTCGCACTCTGCTAGTTGAAACTTGAACTTTCATCGGCTGACCCTCGAGTTCATAACCATCAAGCTCTTTCAAAACTGAATTCACATCAGCGGATGCAATGTGCTGTATAAATAAATGAATGGGATGAAACAAGGGGGGTCAAATAAAAGTAAGAGGAGTTCTCGTATTGGAGGGGAAAAAACAAAATTGCACATACCACAAATCCATAATTTCTCACAATGTCGCATTCCACAACGGTTCCGTACTTGGAAAACAACGACCTCACTTGAGATGCCTTAACGCCATCGGCAAGATTACCGACAAACATTTTAGTCGTGGGAGTGTTGGGCCCTTTGCGACTCGTGGCGGCTTCAACTTTCATGGGCTGTCCGGAAACTAAATAGCCGTTCAGATTTTGAATAGCGTCCCGGCCGGCGTCTTCATTTTCCATGTGCTTCAAGAGTAACAAAAAAAAAAATAGGTGAAACAAGCGAAAGTTACTATTGTCTACAAAAATATCTGATACAGCGCATCACACAAACTTCCTTGACCTTGCATGCATTCAGTGATTCTTTGAACTCTGGCAACTAATCAAATCTGTTTTTCATTCTGATTATAACAACGTTCAACATGACAGTAAAAGGCAATTATGGTTCTGCAATTTATTGTGGTGCCCCTATCATGCCCATTACTGAGAACAAGTTCACCAGGTGATGTTGGAGACAGTCTACTTTTTTTCTTTTTTTCATCCTCGCTGTTTGGGAATAATCGAGAGTTGATCAATATTTAATTATTTTGGCGTTCCATGGTAATTTGCAGGCTACATATCAAGTTTGAGCTGATTTTGTCCAGCCGCTTTTTCTCAATTGTCACACACACACACATATCCCAAGCAGTGCTTTTTGGACTCAGTGGCCATCAAAATATTTGATAGATCTGAAGAGAACTCACACATCGTTTTTTTTCCAGCTAAATTACATAACTTTCCTTTCTACTTTATAGAGTTAAGGTAAGTAAAAATGCGGGTGAATTGCATTATGCAGATCGTTTTAATGTAAGTTCTCGAGTTTCCAGCAAGGTGTTGCTCACTGTTTCCTACCAGTTTGATTCGAGTGTCTTTGGGCTATATTTTACCACCTCCGCTTAGTGCACTCTACACGTTTTTTGTTTTTTTAACGATTTTTTTACGCCCAAGAGTACGCAATTTCAAGTGGCTCAACAGTGACAACTATTCATGTCCTGAGTGCGGCGAATGAATGAAATTGAGTGAGAGATGTGGTAAGCAAGACGGGCAAGAATGGAGCTGTCGTAAGGGTGTCCACGACTTCAAACGTTCTGTGTCGTGGATTACCCTTGTTGAATATGTGCAACATTCTACTTTGTCAATGGCAGATATGATTGCTTTGGAAGTCAAAGTGTCTGCTCACACCTTCACTGACGATGAAACGTTTGCCAAAAAGTAATTGAGAATGGAAATTGCGCCTAGAAACAAAAGTGGGTGCTATTTTAAATTTATTATATCTCCCTGGGGTGATGACGTATTTTCGTCGTTTTTTGCATTCACTTTCTGTTATTTCGCGTGCCGCACAATTACTGTGTTACGGTGAACTGTACTCGGGAACCAAACGAGTGCGGACAATGCAATTTTACCTAACATACAATTCGATAAACTTAATATTTCAACAACTTTACCTAATTGCAAATATTTTCAATTCCTGCAAAATTATCCAACAGTTTTAGCTTAATTTCCCCAATTCCCCAATTGGGAGAGAACTGAAATTGTACGTGAACCAACTAATGTTCAGATGTACATGCCCAGGCTCGTAGTTCCAAATTTTTACTCACTAATAACAGATTTTTTACACAATATCTCTACGAAACAGTATTCTTCCAACAATTTCCAGTATTATCCCTTTCTTAGTTTACGTACTATTTTTACTCGACTTCCTCTTAGTTTTTACTCCCAACGATTTCTGCTGTTCTTCCAACACTTCTTTTCCAATTTTCGAATTTACACTGAAAATTCCCATTTTCACGTATACTACTCAAGTTGTCCGACCATTTGCCAATGTTAACAGCACAATCACTTTTATTGGATGTCCTTACTATTTTTCAACGACCCGTTTACTCTTTCCAGTTAATTTATAATTTCACACACGTTTGGCATTTACTCACATTTCCAAATTCCCGTTTCAATAGTATTCGCTTTTTCCGAACAAATCATCACTCACACTTCAAAAAATAGACTCTAGTCCACAAAAATCTCTATACAATATCCCAACCCTTACAACTTGCAAACAGGGTTTACAAAACTTCCCAACGGTTATTACTTGATTTCACTGAGCACTGTCTCATTTTTGTTAGATTTCCTCAACAATTTCATTAGATTTCCCTATGATTTGAGAATAACGTTTCAAAATGCTTACCCTTCTACGATTTTAACCCGATTGCACGCATATTCATTCCGCCCCTGCTGCCACTCATACTCACACAATGATGTAAAAAAGAAGTTTAGTAAAAGAACTAGTCATGAAAGCATTTACACATTTAAAAAGTCGAATGATACAGAAGACAACTAACCACAAATCCGTAGTTCTTCTTGATGTCACATTCAACGACTTTCCCATACTTTTCAAACAGTGGTTTGACGTCGTCGTTTTTCACTGAATCCAATAGATTACCTACGAAGATTTTGAAGGTGCCCACACTGCTGACAGGCATCTTGGAAGCTGATAACAAATGAAAAACATGGTTGGGTGGATCGAGAAATACAAGGGTCTACTTTTTGAAGATAAGTCAGGGGAAAAATTCAAATATAAACTCAAGAGAAAAGGGATGGCAGAGCCAGCGGCACGAAGGCGGGAGTATTAACATGTCTCCTCAGGGGAGGGAGGCAGACACCATTCCTCAAGTCCACACCATCATAGAGAAAGCAGACAAAGAAGACATGGGCCGCGTACTTCATGACCCCTACCCCACACAGGCAGTCACCGAACAGATGGCAATGTGGAAGAAGTAAGTTCCACAGCATACTCTCGTATTCCGGTAGTGCTCTGCTTAATGTGGGATTGGAGCACTGTATAGTCCAGAACTAGTTCCGAAGGGAGGACCCCATCCAATACTTGAAGGGCAGTATGCCAGTAGGACAGCACGCAACATGTCCCACTGTAGTGCCAGCCAGACTCGAGGGGGTGACCCACTAGGTCACTGCAGCACACCACACAATTGGTAAGGCATAAACCAGCCTTTCGAAAGGAGTTTTAAACTTGTCAACCAGATTCAGTTGGCACACCATTATTAGTACGTATAACGAAATAAATTGACCACTTTTCCACTTTCTGTATTATAATGAAATGGACTCACCCCACATACTTCAAGTTAAATTATAATTGTTATAACGCTCCCCAGTCACTTGAAGAGCTCTGAGGCCAGTTTCTGCCCTTTTAAAAAAGCAAAACACTTATGGAATTCAGCGGTCATCGGAAGACTGTGCTACGATGGCTAAATGTCTGTCCCAATCTGTTGAGTCACCACTCAGCCAAAAGGGCTCAAGCTAAAACGCTCATGGTTAATTTCAGTTTCCTAGTATAACTTTGATAGCTGTGAGCCTAACCAGTGTACACGTTAAACTGACCTACAAACAACACCTGAATATCTAGAATATCTGATTTTTTGTTAAGACAGCTACCTTATTTGAATAACCCAAGGATGAGGAATTTTCTCAGTATCTACGCTGTGAGGCGATAAAATTACCCTGTCTGGTGCTTTGCTGTTTAATGAATGACTTTGTCACACAATATTCAGGGCCAGTATATCAATTCTACAGTTAAAACGTCAAATTGGAAGTCATTGGTCAACAATGAAAGGGCGAGCGGAATTAGCGGGAGTATCAAACGCAGATTATTGACACCTAGCGCTAACTGGGCCTCTTGACTTATTCGAGCCTGCTACTTAAAAAGGTTGAACAAACATAGCAGAACGCATGCTCTATACAGCAAGAACATTGTGCCTACACAAACACATGGTGGGCACTATGTAACAGGTAGTGCTCCCAAGCTCAGGTAGAAAGAAACAATCGGGCCGTGCGAATTTAATTAATAAAACCTCAAAGGGTACTCTAGAGAGGGAGACAGTTAGGCAATAAGATTTCGATGATCCCAGTATGTATAAGTATCACTTTCCTATACCAACTACATTGTGGAAATCGTGGAAGTTCAAGTGATTTATGACCTCTTTATTAGTTGGATGAATTGCATTTTCTGGTCTGTAACAATCACTCACTGAGAGCCGCTACGGGTGAACTAAAGAACATGGACCGACCGCTTGATAACGCTACGACTGCATGTATCGATAGTTCGCTTGAACGCTACGACTGCAAGTATCGATATGCGTCGCCGGCCCAGTTGGTGGGGGAGAGCCTATGAGCGATGTCTGGCATATCGATAACCTTACCTCGGTCGTGATATATCGATATATTGCCTTACCAGAGGGAGCGGTCCATATTCTTTGCTTTTACCGCTGCTACTTCAAAGTGTTCTTTGACTAGCACATTCCATAATGAAACACACTAACTATTCAACTTTAGCACTAAGGAACCAAACTGTCCAAATAAGGAACCCCTCTCTTTGTCAAAAACATTGTAATGTCAAGTCCTCAAGTTGCCACCAAAGTGTTTGAGCGTTTTCTGTGTGATATTGCCACCTTCTTTTACCACCGCCCTCTTCCGATAGGCACCTTCTTTTTTTGGAAAGTCATCAAAACTGCCTAACCCCCTCAAATTTCTGACGCGATGTTCACTCGCGATTTGGTTTCAATTCGACCAATCGCCTGTTATCGTGAACCCTTCTTCCCTAAACTGTAACCGCACTCGTGAACCCAATAGTAACAAAGCGTCCACAAAAACTATGCTGCATGCATGCGCCTTTTCACATTTCTGTGATGGCCCGACTCAAACTCAACGCATTTAAATTAGATTTGGTACAAATGGCATAAACAGGGTCATTCAAAGGAAAACGTTTCTCAACAGATCTTTCAACGGCCTACTGCACTATTATTGTTCCATCGGAGCACTATTATTAGCACCCTAATATTCGGGTATACATAACCTCCCCGGTTCACTGTTCCCCGCACATACCTGGCATGGTCAAACATTGCATGCGTATGAGAAAGGTAGAGGGCAACCTGGTTTCAAGTCTACGACCCAGGGTTATACCCAGTCCAGGACAGTTGCTCAGACTGTCACAAGCACAGCCATTTTGGAATGCCGGGGAACTAGAATATTTTAGTTTATCAACAAATGGGATAATGCTAAACCAGCCCGGCAACAGCAAACCAAAAATTACTATGGAGCTCAAATGTATGAAAAAACTCGAGATTCAAATATCGATCGGCCATTACACCCAGATAGCCTAGGAAAGAGACGCGCTCCCGTGACGCCTGTCCGAGAACCCATAGTCGGACGATAGAAGGCCTAGCATCCCACAATCCCGCGAATGAAAACAATAATAAACAAGCAGTTTGTAACACCTATAGCTCACAACTGGCTACCTAGCATGCACTACGAGCAACTATTTCAACGGAAATTCAAACGGTGTCCCTCCGTAACACCTCGCACTGGTGGTGTTAGCACTGACTTTAATGAAGAGATATTATAACACAATAGTTCAATTAAAAATCAATCATACTAGGGGTCAATGACCTGACTGACTATTTACCTGACAGGTGGCTGAACTCCGTAACAATAAAACGACAGACGACAAAATATGAAGCCGACTACCGACTACAGGCAACAAATCCCAAGAGGTGGAATAAAGATGGCGTGGGGGAACAATCGAAAGATTTGAAGGACGAATAACGGGTCGTAACGAGAAAATCTAGGGGCCGCCCTTCGAGCAGCTTCGGATTTCCCCCGGAGAAACCCGATTTTTTACGAATACCAAAGGTTTCGGGTTGAACTTATTCCGCGTGGTAGTAAGAACACAAACAATTTTAATTTTCTAATTGACACGGGAAAATAATTAATAAAATTATTTCAAAATAAATAACATCGATAGCCTTCCTAATATTTAAATTATACTGGACATCAAGGAAGCCGTCTACCAGCTATTCTCAATAATTGTACAGCTATTGTGGAATGAAGTTTGCATTGATTCTTAAAAAACATAATCAAATACTTGATGTGACGCATCACAAATCTTTCCTCGCACATTCGGCGATTTTCTTGTCTTTGGCCACTAATTCAATATGTTTCACTCAATCCATTTGAACTTGGTAAAACATAACTTCACCTGTCACACAGTGTGGTAGCGCTTGAATGTGAAGTTCAGTTGTTCCTACTCATGCCACGACTGTTCTTCAACAATCAGTGTGTATAAGTGATTTATGAGATTGCTAACTTGATTTTTATGAAATGTTGATGAAATTTCCATTTCCAAATTATCAGGTAAAAACTATTAGAAATGGTAGTAAGTGAAACGGCGAAGGTTTGAATTCCAGAGTATCTAGACTTGCTCCCTATTTCCTTATTAACGTATTAAACCCTCGTCGTATGGGTAGTTAAATGAAGAGGCACATAAGCGTATGAGCTATATGTATCAAGGAAACATACACGAAAATCACTTTTCGTCGCAATATTTGATAATTTATTGTGCCGCTTACATAATTTTTCCACGAATAGTAATTTTATGGTACGGTTGTGTTATTTGTAGCTGTATACACAAAAAGTGTAAGGAAAACCGTTGGAAACGTTGCAGGGGGGGGGGGATGTATTGTTTTGATCACTATGATAATTGTAGTTATTAAACATCGATTCTGCTCAATCCCTTGTTTTAATGTTCCGTGGTGATGCTGTTGGCTAAATGCCAACGTATATAACGACCATCAGTTTAAAAACGATGACTGATGTTACCTGCCTCCACTCCATGATTTTCTGACACCGCCATATATAGATCCATCCAGTCGCATTTGTGCTTCTTGGCTTGCCAGATACTACCTGGACATCCAGGATCACTGCAGGCTGGTTGGGACCAACGGCGACGATATCAGGCCTCAATCCTTCTCCAGAGACAACCCAGCAGTGCCGCTCCCTCTCCACTTCCCAGCCCTCAGATGACAATGCACCAGAAGCCAGCTTGCAGACTGCGCCATGACGCTTAACACAGCTCCCATGAGTATGCAGACACACATGCACAACATGATTTAGCGACTCAAACAGGTTATCACAGGCATGACTGCGAGCATTCACAACTTTACTGTTTCTTTATTTCATGACTGTACCTAAACCCTCGACGAGGGTTATATCAGTCATAGAAGTTGCGGTTTCGCTAATATGCAAGAGGCCGGCCCCTGCAGCATCCACCGAACTCAGACCTGTGGAGGTACGGCAGGTATGTGGTCGTTAGCCAGTCTCACCGTGAGAGCTGTTGCCCGTGTGTTACGGGAGGTGACCACCTGAGGAATCCCGTACCATCTGGGAGTAGTTCTTAATCTGGTTCACTACCTGATCTTACTGTTTACTTGGGTGGCAAGTTTCAAAAGGACTGATCAACTATAACCACGTTTCTTAGCCATTACCTTCTTTGCGAACTTTGCAAAATGGTTATAGGCTTCCTTTGTAGCAGTCAAAGCTGCTAAGTTCGTTTGCCCTCTCAACAACCGTCGCTCACTGTTGTAGAAACTACAGTGGAGCAGCACATGGTTTCTTGTTTCCTCCGCACTGGAGGCACAAGACGTGCATAATGGAGAGTCTTTCAGAGAAAAGAAAAAGGAGCCGCGCATTGAAGTCACCATGTCCCGTGAGGAACTGGCTCGTCCAGTGGTCTGGCTCAACCCATTTTCTAGAAAGACGTTCACGGATGTTGGGGAAGAACTCATACGTATCACGTCCCTTTGACGAGGATTCCCATCTCGCTTGCCATTTCTCTAGAGCCCATTCATCGATGGCGGCAAGTTTCTGTTCTGTGGTGAGATCCGCACGGAGTTCAGCCCAAAGCGGGGAAGCTCCGTTTCACTCTCCACTTGTCAATCATGCACTCAACAGCCAAATCAACTGGTAACTGACCAGTGATCACCTGGAGTGCTTCGTTGATACAGTCTTGTAGGCCTTGGTGATCCACAGGAAGCGCGGCTCTCTGGGATTGGGCCAATACTCTCTTTTGATTGACTGTTAGTCTGCTACCCCAGACAACAGGGCAGTAGCCAATCACACCTAAATAGATGGCCTTATACATGAGGATGGTGTCGTGGTAACACACACCCCAAGTGGCCTTAATGTGTACGCAGTGAGGCAAACCTTGCAATGGTAGTGCCTTTAGGGACTGGAGGTGTTGGTTGAAACCCCACCTCTCACCTATATTCACTCCTAAATACTTGACGTGCTTTTCAAGAAGGAGCCTGTGGCCGCCAAAGCGTATTGTGGGTGGATTATTCACTTTCCCCTTCAAGAGGATTAGCTGGGTTTTTCCTCAGCCACCTGCATCTTGACGTGCTCGCACCATTGGTTGACAGTGCGAACCCGTGGTGGGTTTTTCTTCAATTTGGCGGACTGACTCTGCAAAGATCAGCACAGTCAAGTCATCCACATAGGCGTACGGCTCGCAGTCAGTCTCCATGAGTTTCCTGAGAAGACCGAAGAAGGCATTCCAGAGTGCTGGTCCTAGGACCGAGCCCTGTGGGCACCCCTTCTCAATCTTTCTCGGGACGGAGACATGCCTACTTTCGATCGTAGCAGTTCTGTCTGTCAGGTAACTTCGACGAGCGAGTACAGGTTGCGGGGATTCCCTACCTTTGAGTTCATTAAGGAGCGCTGGCCACCAAAGGTTGTCAAACGCTCCTCTGATGTCAATCAGAACTGCTACGACGTACTTAGCCGGTGCCAGCAGGGAAACACGCCGAATCTCGACAATGACATCCTGCGTGGACCTTCCTTTGGTACACCCGTATTGCCTGCCTGTGAGGTTGCGGCCAAAGACTCCTTCGAGGGACTGCAACATCAAGATTTCTAGTGTTTTGCCTAATATGGAAAGAAGGCTGAGTGGTCTCCATGATCGCGGGTCCGACTGATTGCGGTCGCCTCCCTTTTGAAGAGTGACAACGCGCGCAGACTTCCACTGAGTGGGGAACTGTCCGACCTGCAGACAGTCATTAAATAAATTAAGGAGACCGCTGGAGATTGTCCGCTCAGCCTTCCTTAGCATATTGCTTTCTATTTTATCTTATCTGGCCCAGGAGATTTGTTGGGCTTTAAGGTCGCAAGAGCCCTGCCGAGGTCGCCTGTTGTCCACAATGGGATGTCGGGCTCGTTCGGAGGGTCCATGATCAGCTCCCTTGCTGCCCTCTGGGCTTCAGTGTCTCGAGCTAGTTGGTCATCTGGGAACGCCTTCTCAAGGAGGGTTTCCAGTGAACGTTCGATACTGCAGGCCCAGCCTGACTCATTTTGCATCGCAGCTAAGACCTGCTCTACATTTGCTTTTCCTATGGAGGACTTGTAGTGTCTGCCCCAGGGGTTCTCAGAGCTCTCCGCTTCCACAAAATTTCGCCAGCCTTGCCGTTTGGCTCGTTTGATGGCGCGTGGAAGGCCTTCTTCTCTTGGATGAAGGCAGTTCGAGTGTTGCTCTGGCATCAGGGTCGAGTGTTTTGGTCCATCCTTGTGGCTCTATTTGCACTTTGCTTGAGGGGATTAAGTTCCTCAGTCCACCATGGGACTTTGATCGCCCTGTGCTTCTGTTGGCCAAGTACAGAGAGCCCAGCAGAGTGCAGTGCTGTGGTAAATGTGTCCACTTTGCTGTCCACCTCTTCCAGGTGTGGATGCTTGCACTAATTAGGTCGGTGTCTGCGACACGCGGTGCCTTCCAGTACCCTAAAGAATTGCGGCCAGTCAGCATTTTTTGTCTGGAATCGCTTTTCACGCGTGTCTTTGCAGAGGATGTTCTCATCCGTAATGGCAAAGTCAATAACCATGTGATCGCTCTGCGTTGCACCTGGTACGACTCGCCAACCCTTCAATTTGGTAGCAGGGTGTGGGACACGGCTGTGACGTCTATACACGACCTTCCTCCCGGGCCATCATAGGTCGCCTCAGTCATGGGGTCGTTGGCAACAACCAAGTTGTACCTGGTGAGCAGCTCTATATACGCCTCGCCCGCCCCATCCAGGGTTGGGGATCCCACAATGGTGATCTGGCGTTTGCATCAGCACAGACCTACGCAGGGTCGTCTGATAGGCCTGCTAGAGCCGGCTCGAGTGGTTCAAGGCTGTTGGCAACTGGTGCGCCAAATTGCCTGTAAAATGATATTACAACCAGCTCAAAGCCACCGGCTCGGATGAGCACAGCGCCAAGTGCTGGCTGTTCAGGTGAGTGAGTGCGAGCATGTCAATGGACGGGTCGATGCAGGCTACTGCTGCCTTGGCTCCCGTTCTTGCTCCAGCCACCACTGCGTGCCTGCGATCCGAGACCAAGAGTTTTGGATCCTATGTCACGGTTCCTGTATGGCGAGGACACTGCAGCGTTTCTTGAGTGCATTTTGCAGCAACTCAGCCATAACTGGGCAACTCTTATTTGTGTTGTGCTGAAGGATTCGAACTGTTTTTGACCTATTCATAATCCACTCGTGACTCCTGGAGGGCTCGCTGACGAATGGTACAGCGTGCGTCGTGTAGAGTGTGCGACCTGTTGGATTTGCGTTCGACGCAATTGGCACGCGAGGGAGCATCACGCTTGCATTCCTTACTCAGATGTGGCAAGGCGCACCAGGCGCACACAACAGGTCTTGTACAGGCCACTGCCAGGTGGCCATAGCGCTGGCATTTGTAGCACTGAGTGGGGGCTTGGTACTTTCAGTATGGCGCACGCTGCCGGGCTATTTGGAGGTGCCTTGCCCTCTGGTTTTTTGTACAGGCTGGGTGATACCTCAATCACCCAATCCTTCTGTCTGTCACGCTTTTGTGTGAAGAGAGGCCTGACATCCTGCGGCTGCAAGCCTAACGCAGGGTTGTGCTCAACAACTTGTTGGGCCAAGTCCTCTTTTTGAAGGTCGGTCCGCACGTCGCACAGCAGCAGGCGTGGGAAACGACCCAGGGGCTGACGCGGAGCTTCAACTCCTTTTGTGGAAATGTGGCTCGTGAGCGCCTTGGCCATTTCTGGCGTTTCCGTCACAATGACAGCGCCACCTCCTACTGCGGTCGGATGTCTAAGCACTCGGACACTCAGAGCTTGGAGGTCCGTGGCAGGACACCGCGCCATAAGCGCTTCCATTGCGTCAGGGTTGGAGGGACCAGCCTCTCCTTCCTCACATGTCGCCTAACCACTACCACGTTTTGTCGTGGGTTTTTAGGGGGAGTTTGGCAAGCGGTGGAGGCTTTTTATTTTTATTTTGCCCTTGTTTTTGAGGCGGAGGCATAGGCGGGCGCTGCCCTGGCCTGCACTTCCTGCTTAGTTGGGGCCTGTTTCTGCCTTCCCTCTGCGCTTCCTGGCCCTGGCAGGCTGCCATTCCGCCTCAGCTCCATGAGGGGAGGAAGGCGCAGTAGCGGCTACTGCCGCATATGAGGAGCCTGGGGTACTACCCTGGCTCGTTGTTGCTCCTCGAGTTTGGGGGCTGGTGGCACTGGCTGCTGGGCAGTGCCCTACGCAGCTCTTCCCTCACGACAACCGCCACAGTTTCCACAGCAGGGTGGCAGGGGGCGATGTCGTTGGGGGCATTAGCTTTTTATAGCCAGCTTCGAAATTTCGAAGAGGCAACTAGTTACGAGGTCCCGCCATAGGTCCTGTCGCGTTGGCCCTCATCCGTGCCAGCTGGTCGTGGATGATTTGGGACGTATCGCAAATTTGCTCCATGTCCGACAGTTTAGGTCCACGCTGTGTCGTGTGCTTGTAGTAGCCGGGTTGCCCGGGCTACTAGGAAAGGGGAGATGAACGCGGTTTGCCCGGTTCTTTCCGCCCTTGTTTGTTTTGGACGACAGTAGGTTGCTCATCGTCGAAGAAGGGAAAGTCGACTTGGCGAGCCCGAGGAAGAGGCGCAGGTGGCGTTTTTATTACCTGCTGAAGTTTTAGTTGACTTTGTCATGTTTTTACTTATTTGGGGGGGTGATTAAAGAAGCGGACTGGTGTAGTGTATCCTTGTGAGTTCATTTGTTGTGTGTGTTCGTGGTATGAGCGAGAGGTGCTCGAGGCAGTGTCCTGGAAGCTCCCCTCAGGCATATTGATTCTAGCCCCTTTCGCTGGTCCGTTGAGGGTCAAAGGAGGCCCCACATGCGCCGCAGCTGCCAGTCTGGCCACCCACCGAGGACTAAGACGCATGAGGGATTTTTCGGCTGCTGCTCAGAGTCAGCCCTCGGCCACTAGTGATGTGGTGAGCAGGACACAGCTATCAGCCGCCCCAGGAACGCTCAAACCTGGTTTTTCCTCCTCATTCCGAAGGCCGCACCTATATAGGGGATCGCTCAAAGGTGTTAGTGAGCTACTTCCAGGACTGTCTTTCGCTCATTATGAGTGTTTCAAGTGAGTGTGTTCTGCCACGCAAGCCGTTGCAGTGTATTTAGTATCTGGAATATGTTGTGTATGTCAGTGTCGTGAGCTTTAAGCCCCTTTAAGGCCGGTTTTAACGACCACGCAGAGGATACGGCAGGAGAATTCTGTACCCCTTCCTGCGGGGGGTGTGTTCTGCGATCCCAGCTTTGGGAGTAAGTACGTCTGAAGGAGGCGCAGCATCTACTGTGGTTTCAGTGGAGCCTTAGCAACTTTCCAAAGATAGTCACCGAGATCCCCAGAACTTCTGACTGAGGAGGATGCACCGAGAAACTCAATCCCAAGATACTGCGACATCTCAAGAACGCCTCTAGCTGGAATACAGGATAGGCCAATGACAACACCTGCATCCACCACCTTCATGGTATAATCCCAATAGGACAGCACCAATGAAAACGAGCCACAGTTCTCCGAATTTACCCCCACACATATTTAGCTGTCTTACAAACATGTCAAGAGCGATCTGCAAGCCCTGCTTGGTACCTGCAAGGAGCACATCATCCGTGAACGCAAATACGACCACCCACACACCTGGGGCGAGATCAAACCCTACTTCTTGAGGCTGCTTACCTAGCGCAGTGTAAAAAAAACTCAATTTGTTTTTCAGCTGACAACTTTCCTACTTTGTAGAGCTAAGAAAAGTAAAAACCTGGTGCCACACAATCCAACTTTCCTCAGCCCACATACATCCAGCAATTCTAGGATCAGTTTCAGTAACTAATCCAACAAAGTTTTCCCTCTGATTATATGAACCTTAATTCATAGTTCCATACAGAGTGTTTTACTTCATCGTGCGCCACGAACTATACTGAGTGATCAATTTACTGGTGTATCATAATTTCTTGCTGGTGACTTCAAAAATTATAAACCACGTTTACTGATCAAGAATATTCTCTCGAGTCAAAAGTCATCAAATGTTGTAAATGTCAATTCACAAATGAGATAAACTTACGCAATTGCATATGACTCCGCTGTTTTTACTAATTTTTGGTATGATCTAGTTTCGATTGTCATTAGAATATTATTTAAGGGCATCAATATCCGATCTGTTGGGTGTACAGAAGAATTTGAAGACCCAACCATTCTGCATTACTAAAACAAGTCGTGCATCGCCAAAGCAACCTGACGAAATCTAGATACAGCAACAACAACGAGCAGATTTGTGTGGATTGTTTCTTATCAGTCAACAAACTGACAGTTGAGGAATTGAGATAGTGTTGTTATTGTTTTTTCCCTGATTTACGACTTATTATATGTTTTAACACAGATGAATAGCACGGTAGTGCGATGCACATTCATTGCTTTCCACTTCTCTCAACACATTTCAAGTTTTCAACACTTGCATGCTCAATTTGTTACTTAAAATTTACTGTAAATTGTGTTTATCAATTCAGACAGTTCCAACAATTGCTTGATTACTTGGATCGAATCAATCTAAACCGATTCTTTCAATATTGTTACCCTTTTTTACTTAGAAAGTCGTCAAACCCTTACGTGAATAATGTACATAATCAGTATCATATAATGTATAGTTATCTATTCATAGAGCCTAACTGCCTGCGGTCTGCCTGGAAGTTTCGTGTTCCTGAGGGGCAGTACACTGTTGTATAAATTGTATTCTTGGAGCTGATCACTCTACACGCAGTCAAAGGCCTTTGATATATCGATAAACGCTAGAGTACAATATTAACTCGTCTCTAAGAAGCTTGGAATTAGGATGATTACTAAGGCGTTTTGAACTTAGTGACTAAGCGAGGCGCCTTAGTAGTTTGGACCTGTTGGAAATATTTACGAGAATCGTGCCTTTCGATTTTCTTAGGTTTGTTTTTGCTGGCTCTGATTTTGAAGACACTTCGACAGATGGTAACTACCACACCCCCTTGTTGCCGGTTATGTCTTTCGAGCGACAATAGCATGTTGGATATTTTTGGTTCTTCACCATCAGTTTCTTCTGTCTCTTTTCTAGACAAGATACACACATGCTTACCTATTAAGGTTCGTCCGTGAATATATCCTCTTTTGCGCACTTTGTGTTGAGTGATGTATGAGTCAAGTTAATTTTCTAGATTGAGGCTGAAGACGAATATTCCAAAAGTGTGTGTAAACCTTGTTGGGATAAAGTCGACCAATATTACGATTTTTGGGTTCTAATCGAATTGTCTCAAAAACAATTGAAAAATGTAACGAAGAACGCGCGTAACAATGTGACATCTGAAGGGGAAGAGGTTAGTGTTTCTACTTGTTAACTAATAATGTAGTTTTAATATTCTAGTTAGTTTTTTATAGTTTATAGTTTTTCTCTAATAGTTAATAATGTTTACTTTCCTTAGCCGTGTAAGGTTCTCAGCTGATTATATTTATTGTTGACTTTTCTACAGATCTTTGATTGATTGTCTGTGAATCCAAATCGGCCCACATTCTATATTCAGCCTGTACGTCAATAGGTGACGCACGTTGTCATTGTGATCAAAACACTAATTTTTTCTCAAAAATACGGTTATAACGATTTCTATAAACTGTTTTGTGCTGTCAGACAGTTCAAACAACTGAACGATAATAAACAAACTATTTTCACTCATGGGAAAATGACGAGAGGAGCATAATAAATTACCAAACATTCCAGCAAAAATAATTTTAATGCAGTTTTTCCTTATAAATTCCTCTTATATGGCACTAGGATTGCCATTCAAATTACTTTGAAGCAAGCCCAATTTCTAGTCTGAGCATGGTTTGAACCCAGGAGGAGTATCCCCAAAGGCTGGTTATATCTCTGGTAAACCTACAGGCTGTTTAATGCATGCAACTTGGTAACATTTAAAGCTAGTGCCAGTTGACTCAAGTTTTTGGCGTTATTAGTGACGTGTTCCTCTTTCTTTCTTCCATTCAACAACCTCAGTCATTCCGTGGCCATGTATCAGTCGGGCTTCTCTGATATGATTGTAGCCTCTACCAGGATCATATAAACTGAGTGAACTGAGATCGGATTAGTTGCTAGAGTGATGGCCATTCGTGAGTGTGAGTGGGGCTGAGGAAAGTTGTGTTCTGTATCACTATAAGTTTTAAATTATCCAAGTTTTGTTGTGATGATGTTTTAATAATGCGTTTTCTATTAAGGAAGCCTTGCACACGATAGGTTGCAGTTTTTATAATAAAAAAAATAGATATATATATATTTCCCCAATCTTTAATAGCACTTGTTTGTAATTATGCGATAAAAAAATGATTTAGTTTTAAAGTGAGTCTTGTAATGGTGGTGCTTATCATTTGGTTCATGAAAATATCTGCCTATCATTTTAGAGCTTTGATCAGAAGGAAACGTCCTGTGATCCTGACATAGCAAACGTAGTATCTTCCACTCAAGAGGAGAACACACCTGCTCCGTAAGTATTTATGTGTATTTGAGCTAGTGTGCAGGGAATGAAACTTAGTAAATATTATTAGTAATAAAGTTCCTATGGATTGATGTAAACCAGTTACCAATTGTGACTGGTAGGGGATTTAAAAACTCAAGACTGATATAACCCTCGTCGAGGGTTCAGGAATAGTCATTTGATAAGGAAACACCTGTGTTAAACAACTGGCGCGGCCTCTACTCCTCCCTCAATTAAGTTGGTTCAGTACACCATAATTTCTGTCAACCTTCCTCTTGGTTAAATGTGGCTGCACTCTGTAAGTATATGCTCCACTCTACTGGGGCACTGTGAAACTGCATTACGATCTCAAGTTTTTTTCATTTAAGGCGTTTTATTTGTTTATGTATAGGTTCTATAAAAGTCGCATTTTACCACATTTTCGGAGCATGGTGTCTGAAACATGATTGGTTGGGAACTTACAGCGTCATAAGGTTGATTGTTAGTCTCAAACTCTTTTTCTTTAGTGGTTAGGTGTAACAATTCACTACAGTACTAGGTACGAACTAAATCACTCATGGCAAAGTGCGGAAACTCATTTCAATGATTAAGTTGTATTTTTTTGCCCCCCCCCCCCCCACGGCATACGGGACTAAGTCCGTTTGTCACTGCTGCCACACATAGGCCTATTGTGACACTGGCCATTTCTTAGTAGGAGGCGTCGTACATACCCGTCCCTATAGGTAGCCGAGTATGTCTTTCACCGCAGATATGATTTGGGGTTCAATAATGTCAGTTCCCTGTGCAAAGTATTCGAAGCGTTTAACTGCCAAGGCAGGGCATTCACATAGGATATGTTCTGGCGTCTCGTCCTCCTTGTGGCAAAGTCTGCACTCCACCACCTCTGAGATGCCCATCTTATTGAGGTGATATCTGAGTGGGCAGTGCCCGGTGAGGAATCTTGTCAGAACTCTCAGATCCTGCCTAGAGAGTGTCAGCATCGCCTTCGCCCTTAGACAGGAAGGCGTAACAAGATCTGAATCGTGGCTGGCGGTGCCAATGGACGCTGTTTTCCTGTATCTCCCATCGAGCCACCCTTTCAGGTGACCCTTCGTCATACCCACGTATGGTTCAGGCCTGATGGGTAGGGATTCAGTGTCTCTTTTCGCAAGGCAATCGGCCGTTTCGTTGCCCTCATGCCCCCTATGAGCCAGCACCTTGATAAGGGAGCGCCTGTTATGGGCGCCGAGCTGCTTGAGCGCATGAAGGCATTCTCATGCCAGCTTGGACCTAAAACTATAGGCTGCAATAGCCTTTCAGGCGGCCTGGCTGTCTGAGAATATGTAGTGTTAGGATGATTGTCTGTTTCCACTAAATGACTCGGTCAGGTTACTTCCACATTTAAAAAAATATAAATTGGTTCACCCTATTGTTACGACCTCTCCCCCTTCACTCTTCCTCATGTCACTGGTAACATTTAGATCTCCCCTCAAAATTTGACATTGGATTTCGCTGTTTTCCGTGTAGACGCAGTCCTACATCTCTGAGACCCATCTTATTCGATTCAACTTCGACAAATACCTAGGAAACGACTCTAAACGCGACAAAATTTAGTGTTTGGCCAATTTTTTAAACAATTTTTCGCCTATAACAACCATGGGGTTCATTCTATCAGATTGCTGAGTAGGCCGGCCCAACTAGATATCAAATGGAATTTTCGTGAGGAAGAACGGAATTTTTAGATCACGTTAAAAAATGGCAAAATATGGCGCGAACAGTAGGTGGACATTGCAGATTTGGAATCCTTATGTCTTGAAACAAAGTGTCAAAGTTTGAAGGGGAAGGGGGGTTGTAAGAAAGTGTTCTTGGGCAAAAACATAGGTGTATTATTCAGAATGAATTATTTATTCTTGTTTTGCAAAAAGCTTCAATTTTCTTAAAAACAATACGCAGTAATTACTAAAAGTTAATGATGACTAATATATTTATTATTAATGCAATGAATGAAAATGAGTTTAATGATGGCTATTGTTGGTATACTGTCTACAGATTAATGTAGTTTTTCATTTATCTAACGGTTAAAAAGTAACTGTAATTTACTTTAATTCAAAAATACACACCAAAAGCTAAATAAGTAAAAATTATTTTTTTGGTTATACTTAACGCTATGTAAATAAAAGAAAAAAAATCCAACATCAGTTCACTAATGTTTAATGCCGACCAGTTTCGACGAAACAGCAAATTCACTAACCGCTTGTAAAGTCGCTTTTAATAATGCATTAAATTGTAATTAGTTTGTGCAAATGGCCTTGTGTGGGATTCTGAACTCTTGTAGTCAACTTCACCGTCTCATATGTCGCCTGTTATTCTACTTTCAAATAAACTCGTCCCAAAACCACTAAAAAAGAACTAAATGAACAAAGGCGTTACTACTTACTGTTTTAGTAGTTCTTACTCTCAAAGAACCATTTACCATCAGCCCATCAGATAATTACGAACGTTCAGGAGAAAAGAACCCTCGGGTAATCGCGAACTCCTGTAACCCACTCCCAGGTCTGCTTCCTACCTCACTCCAGGTTATTCTGAGGGTTGCCTGGAAGTTGCTGTGGCTGAGGGTGGCGAGAGGTCTGGTTAGAGCTGTGATTCAGTCTCCCCTGCATCACGGATTTAATCTGTTGCTGAGTGGGGCTTAACACATAGTCTTTGACTGAGGTGGTGCTGGATCATAGGTTTCAGCTCTCTGGGGCACCTAGTGTGGATGTCTAGGTATTCTTTGATTATGCTTGAGCTGCCCCAGAAAGCTCAATAGGAATCAGTTCTTGCAAACATTCTTCCCAATTCTTCAACAGCAGGTGTGATGCGCTGTCTACCTGCGTTCAAGTTTGTCTTTTACCTTCGGTATTTTTGAAAACAAAATGCAGGGGTGTGATAATTTGACGCTGTACTTCCTAATGGAGGCTTAGGCAGTCCTGGAAGATTCATTTTTCATCCCATTCAGCCTTAGTTACTATAGACAAAATTATTTTTTAATTTTATTCACGTTGGAATTCGTGAATATTTTCCAGGGAACAAGACCATGCGGAAGAGTACGTTTGCCGAGACTGTGGGATTCACGGGATCGACTTCAATTTAAAACCAAAGACGCCAAATCAGCCCTGCATCGTCTGCCAGCAAGTTGAATTAACCAAAGCAGGGACTAAATTGAGAAAATACGAATGCAGCGTGTGCACTTACAGCAACTCGTCGATGAGTAATTTCAAAATACACATGAAAAAACACAACGGGGAGTTTGTAGCTGAATGTCACCATTGTGGAAAAGGGTTTTACAGCAGGGCTGCTTGTAACGAGCACGAGTCCGTCAAACACGATCTTCAGGTCGCGAAGAACCGATGCAACGAATGCGATAAACGGTACAACAGCAAGTCGTATTTGCGATTACACCAAAAAACGCACGACCTTAATTTTGACAAAGCTCACCAATGCGAAACGTGCGGGAAAACGTATTGGTCCCGCAGGGCCCTGAAAAGGCACGAACTAGTCGCCCACTTGGGGCAGGTTTACCGCTGCGGAGTTTGCGACAAAGAAGTCAAAAGTTTGGAGTCTCTGAAAAACCATTTGAAAATCCACGAAGGCGAAAAGCCTTTCGTTTGTTCAACTTGTGGACATTCTTTTCGAACGAGAAATGGGTTGACTGTTCACGAAAGGGTTCACACTGGGAGTAAACCGTTCAAATGCTCGTTATGCGAACAGTCGTTCACGCAAAGCTCGAGTTTGAAAATTCACGTTCGGTACCACAAAGGGGACCGGCCGTTTTGTTGTGCTCAGTGCGATAAAAGGTACGTAACTGCCACACATTTGAAAAACCACATGAAATCACATACGAAAATAACTGAAAAATGATTGTGTGGTAGACCTAAGTGAGAGGTTCCTGTAAGTGACGTTCCAGAAGGATGACACCAGTCAGAGCCGTGAGGCTGGTGGATTTAAAAAAAAATTCGTTACTCATTTAATATTACTGATGGCATCCGAGGAATCCCACTCCATAGCTCCGAATAGAACTTTTGTGTGGCATCCATGAGCTGCCTCAAGTCCTCTCGATTCCACTTTCAAGTCTCACAGAGCTGGGAAGTTCTTTATGCAATGTCCCATGTACGCCTCCATGATTCTTACAAAAAGCGCAAGACACACACAGCTTGCTTCTTGCAACTCAGCACCTCTGACTTGCCAGTCATGACCAGGTGGTACCTCAGTGGCCAAATACTATCCTTACACTTTTTCCTTGCAAACTGAGGACCTACCTCGATTGCTCCCAGGAGAGTATAATGAATAACCTTGACTTGCCTTTGGCCAGGCACATGCTGCCAATAGGCAGCCTTACACTTCTCCTCCTACTTACCAACCTTGTTAAGCAGGTGGTAGTTGGTGGTCTGTACGAGGATATAGGTCCCACTAGGTACATACCATTCACACGAACGTTTCTCGTTCTGTGTTACAGTTAAATAAAAGTGATATCGCATTAAGTGATTCGGGAGAAAGTACGATATTAACCGAATGCAATTGGAACAGAGTTTCATTCTCAATCACAGTCGGGTAAGTTTAACCACCACAAACAGGGAACTGGGTGGGAGCGAGCGTGCGCAACACGGCGACGGGGGAACCGGCTCATTTGCAACTGACGGCAGCGAAGTCTCGGGTGAACTGGGACATTTGAGGTGCCCAGTCAGTACAAATGCCCCTGACGAGCCTCCGCTGAATGGAAGGGTTTGGTTCGTCCTGGTAAATCACTCTGCCCTTGATGAAGTGCCTGTCCTCACACACTCATGAACACTGCAGTCCAGGGCATTGCTGTCCACCCAACAAAGGGGAACTTAATCTTGAGCATAGCGAGCTAGAGATAATTGTGATTAAAGTTCCAAAAGGGTGCCCCGGTTTGTGGTGGGAGTATTGAATAAATGCAAATAAACAGTCACCTCACAATGTCTCTAACGTTCACATCTTCTGTGGATCGTACGTCTTCGTCCCACATAGCTGTGACATCCATGGTTCAGACAATCGGTTCATCTCTTGGCGAAAGACGATTCTCTCAGTAAGGGGAGTCAGAGTTTCCCTCCTCCTCAGAGGACACCAGCGCTCAGGTGTTCCAGAAAGGCTAGTGCAGAGCGAAGATGCTGCGTCTACCATGCACTGGTTAGTTGCACTTTTGGGACTTTTGATACTGGCTCATGGGGTGTAGCAGGGTGTGATGCCTGTTTTGACAGCATTCACATGTGTACGTTGAGCGGCAGCTCTTGAGCGTGTGTGAGGCTGCCAGACAATTCGTACACAGATTGTGCACTTCCGCGTAGGTTCTTCGAGCCTGCTGGTTAGAGTTGAGGAAACGTGGGCATTTTTTTACCCCATGATGTTTGCCATAGATAGGGCAGGGATGTGGCTCTGGCGATGGAGTTTTATCTTCACCAGGCCTTTTTGAAGGCGCGTGGTTTCCCCGGACTCGCTTGAGAGGTCGTTCCGGGACAGACACGCGGGGAGATGTCGATGTTGATGCAGGATGGGGAATTGAGTTTTCCGCTGACTAGTAGGTTTATGCTGCTGCGGTGCTAGATAAGCATTGACCTTCTTTATGTAGATGTGCGCGAGATCATGATAGACCAGAAGCTCCTTGACATCTGTCCTGCTTTCCTCGAAACAGCCGTCATCAATTGAACACAAAGCTGTGTTCAACTGTTCGTCAAGAACGGACAACGTTCGAACATAATGACGGGCGTTCACAGCAGAAAAGTTGATGGTCAATCGCATTGGAAGAACCTTCCAGTTTTCCTGTGTGGCCGGCATCTCAAACTAATGCAGGAAAGGTTCAACCACTAGTTGGGCACCAATTTTACGGTTAAATAAGAGTGATATCGCACTTTATGAGAAGGAGAGTGAGTACAATATCAACCAAATGCAATTGGAACACACAAGTTTTATTCTCAATTACACTCTGGGAAGTTTAACCACCACAAACAGGGAACTGGGAGGGAGTGAATGCGAGCGATATGGCGACGGGGGAACTGGCTCAGTTTCAACTGAAGGCAGGGAAGTCTTGGGCGAATTGGGGCATTTGAGGTGCCCAGTCAGCACAAATTCCCCGGAGGAACCTCCGCTGAATGGAAGGGTTTGGTTCGTCCCGATACATCTGTTTTTTGTGTTGAAAGGCTTGGAGGAATCAAAGAAAAATTAAACCAAATTCATGTTTCATAACATAACATTACTTTATTGAAACTTGTCAATTTTATTAGACACTATCACTTTTTTGTTGAAAACGAGACGAATGTATAGAAAAACGCTTAAAATATATTCGTGTAGAAATTGAGACACATCAAATAATTGTAGTATCCAGCTCCAGTGCAACGTTGTTGCTTATTTATCAATGACACAACATTTGTGTATGTATATACTGGCATATGCAGAGCCTGCAGACGACCGAATGGAACTTATTTCTGTCCTAATCTTTCCTTCCCTTGACGAGGACTCAAGATTTCACTCCACATCTTCCTGAGATGACTCATCGCGTCTGCCACCTCTTTTTCAATGCACTCGTGGATTCTAGTTCGCTCCGCAGTTTCCAAATTTTTCGAGGGTTTGGCCAATCCTCTTCCTAGTCTCCTTTGAGATTGAAGTTTGACACATTCTTTCCCGTAGTGACTTGGGGATTACTTAAAGCCACCACACCTAATATTTCAAGAAGTGGTAGAAGGCCTGTACAATTGAACACGACTCTAGCCTTGTCCTACATTTATTGCTCTACAGTAATGTTTGTAGTTTTCAAGCTTGGGAAAACTATGAGCGATGAACCGACATGAGCACGCTATTCCCATTGGCAACTATGAACCAGTTCGGACTCATCAGTGTAGAACTCCTGTTGAGTGGATAGAAATCATGGAACAGGAACACCCAGCTGACAGAACTCATTTAAAAGAGAGTGACTGATATCCTACTGGAAAGTAAAAATAAAAGACCAGAAATAATGTACCTAATGTCGTGGGCTTAGCAAGTTCAGAATGATTCTACGCTAAGCTGATCATGAGCTCTTCGAACGAGGGGAAGGACGTGAAAATAGTATACATTCAACTCGTCAAAGATTACTGCGCCCTCCCAGCGTTTGGTTTTAGAAGCAAGGAGAGCAAAGTCGAGTTACAGCTACAAAGGTTGGTCCAGTTTTCCAGACTGTCCATTTAAGCATCCCTCAAGCGCCATCTCTGCGCGATATTCTCATACTCGATTGCAGTAGCTTCCCCCCCCCCCCCTCTTACAAAACTGATGAACCCCAATTTAATTGATAACAAAAAGGGTTGGCTACCCCAGGGCTTCTGAGATTAGCTAATTTGAGGGGAAATTCGACCCACGTGTTGATTGTATTCCCCTGAATGGCTTACAACTGTCGATAGCAGGGAAGTAAATATTCATTGATATAACACAGTGTCCACAGATTTGCATTGCACGAGCCAAGTTGTTCATCGTGATAATCACACCAAAGAGAAGTATCAGACAATACGATTATTCTGCTTGCGCTACTTCAATAACAATCCAACATTACAAGGTAAAGCTCAAAATCACCACAAATCCTTCAAAGAGATCTATTCAACTAATGACAGCGGTTCGACGATAATGAATACAAACCTTTTTTTTTGTTTTGTTTTATCAAACAACCCTACGATATAATCGATTATTTAGTACATATTAAGAAAAACCCAGTCAGACACAGGCCAGGTACTAAAATTAGCAAAGTCTTTGTTTATTTTACATCACAGTATTGTTGAGGATAATGTCAAGGCAGTGTTTATAAGGTAGTTGCTAAATGTAATTTTGAACGGTCAACCACGATAAAATTTCAATTCAGGATGTCGGCTACATCTTCATTGCTTAGAGCCGGTACGTCGATGCCTGCAATCAACAGAATCCCCAGGTCAATCAACAGAAAATACAATCAGGTATTTTTGAAACAACAGGTCGATGACAAAAGCGTTACAACTGGGTAAAACATAACTATAGTATAGAATTTTTGTTCCCTCCCATGGGCAGGGTTCCACATATAGGGCCTATTGTGACGATGTCCCTTAGATAATAAAAGTCTTCTTACATACCAGCCTTTTTTAAGAAGACACAGACTGATGCAGTTTAGGGATCCATGAACCCCTGAGAAAAATATCTGAAGCGCCTGGTTGCGAAGACAGAGCACTCACATAAGTTGTGCTGTGCCATTTCATCCCCCTCACCACAGAATTTGCATTCAACTGCACTTGTGGAGGTGGTGCCCAGCGAGGAAGCTGGTAAGGACTCAAGTTCCTGTCTGGTGAGCGTAAATATTGCCTTTGCCCTTGAACAGGAGGGTGCAATGAGTCTTTCTGCCTGTCTCAGTCATGGCCTGTTGTGTCGAGGTAGTATGCTGACGGGAATGTTTTTCCTGTGTCCCACACCAAGTCGCTGGCTGATTTAGCCTCTTCTGTCGTTTCAATCAATAGGGATTCTGTGCTCCTTTTTGCAAGGCAGTTTGCCTTTCCACTGCCCTTTGTGAGCCAGCAACCAAATAAGGGAACGTTTTGACTGCCAACTGTGTCGTTTGAGTGCCTGAAGACATTCCCATGTCAGCCTGGATGTGAAGGTGTACAGCGAGATGGCCTTTATATGGAATATATAGTTCCCGCAGAATATGGTAGTAATAAAAGTTTCGTGATTTATTGAGTTGCTCCTATTCATGCCACATCCATTATTGATTAATTAGTGTGTACTGACTGACTCCTATTAAAGGCACCCTCACGATCATGGTCTACTGTGATTAAGACGATGGTTCATAATCCTGACAAATGTCAATTTATTTATCGAAGCTCCTCCAACGTGGGGCGCCAATTGTACTGAGGTAGTTTGGAGATGCTTTTGAAGAAGCCGCTGACTCAGGCAAAAATTACTGCAATCGCGAGGAGCTCCGATCCAATAAACCGACATTCGTTGCGTCATGAACCACTAGACCACAATCGCCCGGTGCCTTTAATCAGCGTCGGTATCAGTGCACAGGAGAGTTATTAAATCGTCAACATGATTGTTCTGAGAAGGATCGCATTTATTGTTTTGGAATTATCAGATAAAAACTGTCACAAATGGCAGCAAACGAAACGGCTGTGTAGGTTATTCATTGGACTACCGCCCAAATTTTTCCAAGAATTTTAGCAGCATCAGAGCGAAATTGGTCATTGGTTTTGATCATTATGATAACAGCGGTTAGTTTATGACTGATTTCGCTCATACTTTAATGTAGGCGTTCCATAGTAATCCGCAAGCAAAATATATTTGATTTGTCTCAATTGCGTTCACAGACACCATTTTGACTCATGAGGCCTTGAAACGCTGAGCTCTGAAGAGGACTCCATTTTGGTTTATTATTCATTCTGAATAATAACCCTATGTTTTCGGTCAGGAAACATTTTTTACAACCCCCCTCAAAATTTGATACTTCACGTTTCAAGACGGGTATTCCAAATCTGCAATGTCCGTCCCCCATCCGGGCCGTTTTATGCCTTTAACGTGGTCACTGAATGAAGACATTGCGTGGAGGTACTACAAAAGGAAGATTTGATGAGGAGTAGGGTTGATTTCTTCCCCACTGCGTCGCAAAGCATTCACGAAAAGCAGAGCCAGGAAACTTCAGTCTCGAAATTATGCGTCAGGTGCAACGTGTTGCTAAGGAAAGAAGGCAGAGGTGAGGAAGGATCTTTCAGGAGCTTTGGGATGAGGCGAGTTTAAGGATGGGAAAGATTGGACGCTTTTGGCGAAACTCGTGACATGGGTGATCGAGGAGAAGCCTCCGGCTGTGTCGTTTTCTATTCAGCATAGCGCAGCATTCAAAGGAAGTCTGCTTTTCACCTCTTTCAGCAGGCAGAGAAGGGTTCGACTTCTTACTTGCTCACTTCTACAAATTTGTACAATTTTTGCATCCATCCATACAGCAGTTCCCATGGATAGAAATCCCATACGCTGTCATGACACTTGTGTAGTCAAAGCAATTCCAGACGCTATAAAACGTTAAAGTAGTTGCCTCACTTTAACCTAACAGCAAATAAGTGGCAGCTAAGACGCAATGCGCTAATGTTGGCGCCACAAGACGAGCTCGAACTTTAGTAAACTACTGGACGATCTAAAAAACTATTACGATCCACAAAATGTGAGTAAATGAGCCAAAATAAACGCTCACCTTGTTTCCTGTAGAACAGAATGTACGCATCGTTGTAATCCTTTTCTTGAGGCGGCTTATTGGTCACGCAATTATCGTTGAAATGGTGCCACTGTCCAGTGTACGGATGCCGGGTGTACGCAGTGTAGTGCCCTGCATACAAACCTATGACAAAATCAAACGTCATTTTTGGCTATGCTCACATTTTCTCCATTATGCGTTCTTTTGTGTCGCTGAGACGTTGAGCATATTCCTAAAATATTTGAGATGACCTTCCACAACCGAAGTTTCAAGTCCTTCACGCAAAAACAGCTCACACAGATGGGAAGCAACAACTCATTCAAAATTGAGTGTTTTGACTGGCAGTAAAAACAAGCAGTGGTATCTTGAGGTTCAGTCAAAGCAATAAACCATTCAGCTACAAACAGAAATGCCGACAGGTTGTTTAATTCAGGAGTTACAAATGGAAGCACAACATAACTAGCCTGACAAATCCTTATTTGACACACTGTCAAACTGTCGTTGGTAACGTCTACTTTCAAGTCCAGTCACCTTCAGGGCATGACGAACTGTCGGTTTGGCTTCCCACTACCTAACACAAACGTATTTCGTCTCATTCTCTTTCATTCGTCGAACCAGGAAATTCTTAACTTCGCTCCTCTCCGTCCAATTCACAATTTCAGAGAACTTTTGAACATTCTTTCCTTTCACATTACGTTAACTCTGCTTCGCTACACATTTTCGAGTTCTCCTTCTCCGATCACTCAACTTCTATATCTCACGCTAAATAACTCCGCATAGTAATTTCAAACCCATTAGTTAGTCAGCCACCATGACTGTTTCAGATTAAGAATGCTGAAATGCCTATCCCCATGTCCTAATAACTTGAAATAATCAATAAGAATGACACCCAATACATAGTCTCTCATTTTTTTTACTTTCCTTGGCTCTACAAAGTAGAAAAGAAAGTTATGTAATTGCCCGAAAAAAAAAATTTGAGTTTTCTTCAGATCTTTATTTTACTTTCCTTGGCTGTACAAAGTTGAAAGGAAAGTTATGTAATCGGCTGAAAACCGATTTTTTTTTTAGTTTTCTTCAGATCTTTACGTTTCAGAACCTCCTGAGTCCGAAAAACACTATTTGGGAAAATGGTCTGTGTGTGTGCGTCTGTGAACGATTTTTAGAGAAAACCACCGTACTAAATCAGCTCAAACTTGATATCTCGCCCGCTGGTTACCACGAGACGCCAAAATAAGGGTTTGAACAAAATCAACCGAAAGTTAACTATAGTTATCATAATGATCAAAACACCAAATAT
The DNA here is from genome assembly GCA_020466155.1 of Pachypeltis micranthus. Taxonomy (NCBI): domain Eukaryota; kingdom Metazoa; phylum Arthropoda; class Insecta; order Hemiptera; family Miridae; genus Pachypeltis; species Pachypeltis micranthus. Next base: position 11,989,017 of record CM035772.1, read on the forward strand.
TTTTTTTTTTTTCTCAAAAACGACTCAAACGATTTTGATTAAATTTTTTATATTGATAACTCCCAATAAGGCAACTATATCATAAAATTCCCATTCGTGGGAAAATGACGAGAGCGGCACAATAAATTATCAAACTTTTCTACGAAAATCGGTTTTAGCGCGGTTTTTTGGTTTATTATTCATTCTGAATAATAACCCTATGTTTTCGGTCACGAAAAATTTTTTACAACCCCCCCTCAAAATTTGATACTTTACATTTCAAGACATGGGGATTCCAAATCTGCAATGTCTGTCCGCCGTCCCCCGTTTTGTACCTTTAACATGGTCTAAAAAATTCGTCCTTTCGCACAAAAATCCCATTTGGTATCTAGTTGTGCCCGCCATCTCGGCAATCCGATCGGACGAAGCCCATGGTTGTTATGGGCAAAAAATGGTTAAAAAAATTAACGAAACGCAGTATAATCGCAAATAAGCCGTGTTTTGTATCGCTTTCAAGGCCCGCTCGACTCGCAGCGCCCTGCCAATTGCCAAGCGAGGGTTCCCTGAAAGCCCTCTTCCCACCCCTCCATCAGATCAGACGTTTACGGGCGCCATGCGCCCCGGGGGAATATTTCCGTAGTTCCATTGTAGTCAGGTCATGTTTCGTATGGTTTACTAGTATTCGATGCTGAATCGAATGGATGGAGGATGCAGTAATACTAGGTCAAGCTGTTCATGAGAATAATAAACCATTGTGTAATAATTTGCAGGGTTTTTTCCTTTTAAACTCCGCTGAAATGTTAGAAAGTGAATTGACGTAGAGCTAAGGAAAGTTGTGTGTTGCAACGCACCAGATATTTCACTTTCCGTCGCCCAAAGCATGAGGAAATCATAGCAATCGAGTAGAAAAAACTCGAATTTTCTCTAGATCTTTTTCTAGAGTCTAGATCTAGGTAGTTTTGAGGGTCACTGAATTGAAAGATTCTCAGCAATACCATCCACTGTTCTAAATGTCCTCTGGGCGTCACAAATGACACGAGCCCACTGAAGTCGGGATGCCAATTCTTTTTGGAAGGAACAAAAGATACAGAAGTCAGTCTGTAAACACTTAGCCCAGAGGTTGGCAAAGGGCGGATCTTTGAACTCTTGAGTGTGGCTCAGGCAGAAATATCCTATGAGCTTGCCCGGCCTCAACGTATTCATGCGGACAATCTTTTTCGAGTACGAATCTTATTAAAAACAAACTAAGAAGTCGTCTCATAGATGAGAACCTGGAAATGTGTCTAACATTATAAACAACTAACAAACCGGACTTGAGCAAACTTTTAAAGGAGATGCAAGAACATTCTTCGCATTAAGTAGTGTTTATATGGATGCTTTACTAGATATCAAATTATTTTCTATCAATGAATAAAATCCTTATTAAATACGAAATCAAGTTTTATCCAATGTACCCATAAGTTAATGAATCTCTAAAATGACTATAAATGTTTACTACATTTACAAACAAATTCGGCTATCAATTTTTTAAAATCGTTTTAGCCTGACCACTGCCCAACCCCACCTTTCTTTTCTTTGGACAAAGACAGTTCAGGCACCCAACCGGTACACAGATTTTCCCACGTAAAAAACCAGCAGCTCAACCACCATAAGGGCATTGTTCCATCTGCAGGGGTACAGTTAAAGTGGAGTTGTTGACACGACACTTCTGTGCCACGTCCTCAAGGACCTGGGATGACGTAAGACTGCCCCCCCCCCCCCAACGCACACAGACCATTTGAGAAAATGTTGTTTTTCGGGCTCAGAAGCCGTGGAAACTTGACGATCCGAAGGAAACTACCAACATTTTCAGCTGTTTACTTAACTTTCCCCCTTATTTGTTCATCTAAGGTGAGCAATAAGAGAAGCTCTCGATGGACATAAACGTTAAAGAGCACGAAACATGATTTCACGTACAAAGAAATTCTTGTCAAATTGGTACGTACCTCCAATGTGGCAAACGCAGGCGTACAGGTCGTAAGTCGAATCGGAACTTGGTAGGGACAGTCCAGCTAAAGGGAATATGACCTTTTGCTCGAGTTTAGTGCTGGTACTGTTACGAAACACGAACCTGCAAAATCGAATCGCTTACCGTAAAAACCAAAATCGATAACGAACAAAGGACATAGTTACTCGTTTCGGGTCAATCAAGATTTCACCTTTTCAAATAAACAATGAGGTAATCAGGGCAGCACCAAACAGTCAACGTCTTAGTCGCGCATCTATTCTCTTCACATCGAGGGCAAAACCAGGGATTATTCCCGTCCAACTCCTCGCTAAAAGGAAACAAAAAGGCGAGATTTTCAAAATTGGACGATAAAATTTTACAACTACAAATACAAGATTGCCAAGCCCACCCTTATATGCCCACCATGCAGTGTTAAGGGCAAGATCTTGAATGTTGGTCTTCAGTTACGTGCGGCTAGAGAGAGGGAATATTAATTATATTAATATTATACCGTGTTCTATACTTGAAGAAAAAATGCCTAACTGCCGAGGCAGAAACTGATCGTTATCTTACACTGAAGTGACTTGCAGTATAGTCTGGTACACGTTAAGGAACGGTGATCGCGTCAAAAAAAAAAGTTGGATTTTCTTCAGATCTTTACGTTTTGAGGCCTACTGTGTCCGTGTGTGTCTGTCCGTAGTTCGATTTGCGGAAGAATGGCTGGACCGATTGAGCTGGTTCTTTTTACTTTCCGCTACCCGAAGGGAAGGAAAGTATAGTAATCGGCCCAAAAAAAAATTTGGGTTTTCTTCAGATCTTTACGTTTCAGACCATACTGAGTCTAAAAAACCTAATTTCGGCGCGTGGTCCGTGTGTATGTGTGTGTGTGTCTGTAGTTCGATTTGCGGGAGAACGGCTGATCCGATTGAGTTGGTTCTTTTTTTGTTTTGTTCGTTATTTTTTTTAGACACCAAAATAAGGTTATGGACGATTTCGGCCGGTGTGAGGGGGGGGGGGGGACGAAAATGTACCAAAAACTAGGGTTTTCGCATTTTTCTCGAAAACGGCTCTAACGATTTTGATTAAACGTTCAAATTATCTTCTCCTAATCAATACCTAACTTTTCTTCTCTATACATATCTCCATGAAAATACGGTGAACGGAGATATGGGCCCCTGAAGCAAAATTAGGTTTTTTTACGCTTTTTAGCAAAACGGCTTCAGCGATTTTCACCAAACTCACAGGATGTTTTCAAATAGTTGATACCTACATATTCTTTTCAATAAATGTTCCTGCGACGGTCCATTGAACAGAGATAAAAATCAAAATGTGTCAAAAATAACGTTTTTTCTAACATTTCCGTAAATTCCAGGGTAAGTTTTTCACCAGGTGTGATAAATCCTAATGGAGTGTCTTTTAGTAACCCATACTCACATTTCGTTTCCTATAATTATTTCTGTATATATATGTTGAACGGAGATATAAGCCAAGTTAACTCAGAAAAGGAGATTTGTCGAATATTAATTTATCGGTATTCCAATTTTCTCAACAACGGCTCTAACGATTTCGATCAAACTTTCAGAGTACTCTCAGCTAACTAGTCCCTACATTTTGTTCTGCATAAATGTTCCTGTAAAAATGCGTTGAACGAAGATATAGCGCCCGCCTATGTAGGTGGTGTTCGAACTTAAAGGGGTGGCGGAAAGTTGTGTGTTGCTACGCACCAGATATTTTTGTTTTGTTCGTTGTTTTTTGCAGACACCAAAATAAGGTTATGGACGATTTCAGCCAATGGGAAGGGGGTTTGGGGGGACGACGAAAATGTACCAAAAATAGGGTATTCGCATTTTTCTTGAAAACGGCTATAACGATTTTGATTAAACTTTCATATTATCTTCTAGTAGTTAGTAAGACACCTTTCTTCCACATATATCTCCATGAGAACACGGTGAACAGAGATAAATAAAAACTGCTTCAACGATTTCCACCAAACTCACAAAACGTTTATAGATAGTTCATACCTATATATTGTTCTCAATAAATGTTCCTCTGACATTCCACGGAACAGAGATACAAATTAAATTATGACGAAAATAATGTTTTTTTGAATATTTTTGTAATTTTCCGATTAAGTGCGTCACTGAATTTGATCAATCATACGGAGTGTCTTCTAGCAACCTATACCCACATTTTGTTGTCAATGATTATTTATGTATCTATTTGTTGGACGGAAATATGAGCCATGATAGCTCGGCAAACGAAATTTCTCTAATATTAGTTTATCAATTTTCCAAATGTCTGAAAAACGGCTCTAACAATCTCAATCAAATGCAGGTATTCTCTACGAGTTTACGCACATTTTTTCTCCATAAAAGTTCCTGTAGAAATGCGTTGAACGAAGAAATGGCACCCGTGCATGCAGCAGGTCGTCGAATTTACGGCGGCTGCAGAAAGTTGTGTGTTACTACCCACCAAATATTTTCTACACGCTTTGTGACTTTCTTACGATGGATACGGCGTTCCTTCTTTTAGTAAGCTGTTTTATGGTCATCTCATTTCGTCATCGAAGATAGAAGAATCAACAAGTCGGCCAATAAATTGAAAATTAAATTTAACTTTAATTCACCGTGTGAATTACACTCCCCACGCTTCAACAGCACCCCACATCCGCCCGACCACATTATTCGGCAGCGAATGTGTTAAACGCACTCCAGTAATTAGGCTGAAGAAGGACTCGTTTATTTTTAATCCTGTCGATGCGCCAATCTAGTTAGTTCCTGTACTGTATAGTCGATGTACTGATAATGATGGCTCTCACGTGACGTCATTACAAGCCCCATGTAATGTCTGATTTTCAATGAATTGTCTTAATTAAATATAACGTTGTGTCTTAGTAATATCGTGCTGCGGACTCATTATTACCCCGATACATTACAGCTCCTTTCCAAGAAGGCTTAAATTTTTTATTCGCACAATAAACGTATCAATTCTAGATACTCATTTATTCGTTGGAATTGTTTTTTTTTTTTTTTAAATTTCTTTTACCAAATCCGACTAAGTGGGTTATCCCAGTGCAGCAGGAAATACCATCCTCTTTGGTACAAGTGGATCAGACTCCTGTCCTTGAATAATTGTAGTTTTCTGTGTAGTAATAGTTGACATTATTCACACACGTGCTTCTATTATTTCCAATCATTTACGACTTCATATACCCCGGATGGTAGTAGAGCTTAGTGAACAACACCCCACAAATAAATCCCACCTGCCGACGAATAAAGGTTCACACAGTTCAGCGACAATCCCAACATGAAACTAACGTAGTAAACGAATCCAACCTTTTGCTAAAAGCTTCGATGCAATCGTGCAGCGTCAGAGGTTTGTGAGGCAAACGAGGAGGCAACTCGGTGCGATAATTGTCGCTTTCGCAACTGATTTGAGACGTGTACGCGACAGCCAACGTAGTAGTGATTGATAGATCAACGTCACCTTCATCACAAACTTGGCACCCTCGACAATGCGCGTAATACATGCATCGCGAGCAGTTATGACCCTGCAAATAGAAATATAATTTTTTTATGAGCCGTTTCTATTATTTGATCTTTATTAGGTAAAGGTACCAGGGGGAGAACATGCAGGTTGGGCTAGCTCATCAAGTTGTTTGATCTCATCCAATTCCTACGAATGAACAAGCAAATATCACTCTTTCGCCCAGGAATTACTTTATGAAACGCGCCATTGTGAGCTTAGAGCAAGAAAAGGCGGCATCGTTGTGTGCAATACATTTGATGGTTTTCATCACCGACATCGGTTAATTAAAACTACAGCGAAATAGTGGAGATATATATCTTAGTATAAAATAGAAATTGGAAGTATCCATTCCTCATGAACTATCCACAGCACTTCAATTTACTCAATTTAGTACAATGTAACGCCATACGCTCAACTGATATCACCTGTTCGATGTGGGCCGAATGAGTTGAAATCTTGAGCTCGGAACTTCCACACACACCACATATGGGAAGTCCTGGTCTCGGGCATTCCCCGACCAGTCCAGCTCGTATGAACTGAAGCCTTTGATCGTAGCTGCGAGGAAGTGCCTGTTCAGTCGGCTTTCTCATAGAGAAGCGGCTAAGTTTATTAACATTATTTCCAAAGCTGGTTTTTCGAAAATATCCACTTCCCACCTCTCCAACTCACAGCTCTTCCCACACCTAACCAAAAAACAACATTCGTCTCTCAGTTCTCCTGCTTTTCACCACTCTAGCTCCCTGCAATCAGTTCACGTATTCAGGGACCCCCTTGCATGCACATAAATACTCCTTCATTCATATATGAAGTGTTAATACAGTGCTCACCACGTTCATTCATTTATTTATTTTACTCCAACTCACACTCCCTCTCTTGTGCGCCCAACAACACCTTTCTACGTAAATATAATGTAGTGCATTTACTTCGTACACTCCTACGTGTAATCTATTAAATTATACAATAACCTCGTATGAAACAAATTATTACTAGGAAGAGTATCGTCAAATCGAATGAGTATGCGAAACTTACTTTTCCATCCACCAACAGAACTTTGTACGGGTCTGTACAGGGTAAAACGCCTTTCAAAAGCCCGTGGAGCGACTCGGAAGAAATGGTGCTCGGAATCCGCAATAAACGAGGGTGACCAAACAACTCAACACTTTTCTGGTTGTTGTTGCCATCCCCAATTTTATCGATGCGGAAAACTACTGGCACGTTTATCATTCTGAAACATTCAAGGAAAAAAAGGTAAAAAGCCTCTCCTAAGTTGCATAGCGCGAAACAAACAAAATATACTCTTAATTTATAATGTTCTGTCATTCTGGTTAAACAGAAAGGTGCTTGCCAATGAAGACTGGTGAATTCGTAGCACACCATGAACCTCTTCTACATTCGACAGAGTTCATAAGTAGATATAGGCAAATTTTAAACTGATGAATGAACTAGGCTTAGTCCATCATTGATCAATAATGAATAATTATTTTTTTAAAACAACGATTTTGATAAAATTGTTAAATTATTAGGCATCACAATAAAATTTCCTACATCTGCGGAAATGCCATTGATTTTCTTTACACTACACCTGCACCATATGACTCAGCGACCATCCACAATGTTATGATCCTGGCCTCTTGTACATCTCATGTCTGTAGGCAGTGATGGCAGACAAACGGCGTGAAAGTGCCAGCAATCCTTTCATAGATGTCTCCTGAAACTCATTCAACACCAAGGGGAGTTGGGACACTGCCTGAGTTCTCATCCATCAACCGAAACCACGCACAGCAGCTGCTAACTCCAAAAGCTTATTGGGCTTAAGAGCAGAGGGAGTAGCCGTGTTACACCGTCACAGCTGGCCCTGAACGAATTCAAGACCACAGCTCATACGACACCTGCCATACACGGACCACTCATGGAAATAAGTTTTTTCGGATTCAGTAAGTCTCAAAATGTACAGATCTGACGAAAAGCCCACTTTTTACTATCCTTGACTCTCCAAAGTAGAGAGGAAAGTTATGTAATCAGCTGAAAAAAAATTATGAGTTTTCTTCAGATCATTACGCTTCAGACCCTCCTGAGTCCGAAAAACACTATTTGGGAAAATGGTCTGAGTGTGTGTGTGACTGTGAACGACTTTTAGAGAAAACGACCGTATCAAATCAGCTCAAACTTGATATCTCGCCCGCAGGTTACCATGGGACACCAACATAAGGGTTTGAACAAAATCCACCGAAAGTTAACCATAGTTACCATAGTGAACAAAACACCAAATTTTTTTCTCAAAAATGGCTCAAACGATTTTGATTAAATTTTTTATATTGATAGCTCTCAATAAGGCAATTATACCATAAAATTCCCATTCGTGGAAAAATGACGAGAGCAGCACAATAAATTATCGAAATTTTCGACGAAAATAGTTTTTAGTGCGGTTTTATCCTTATAAACTCCGTTGGAATGTTACTAGAATGTTTAAAAAAAATTGGTGTAGTAGTCAAATCCAATACGTATACGGTAGGCGTTTAAAAACACTCATAAGATATATGGGGGGTCACTCCAGAAATTCCGGAATTTCAACTCCCGCCGTTTCGCTAATACCAGTTCTAAAAGTTGTTACCCAATAACTATGCAAAAGTGATTATTATCCCATTCAAAAAGATGTGTTTACAGCCTCATTAATTCGCGGTGTATCAATTGCTCAATAATTGTCCGGGAATGAGTACGTGCAGCACAATAAATTCTGGAACTGTGAGCGCTACTGATTTCTGCAGCCATGAAGTGATGTTTGACCAAGTTTAAATGAACTGAGTGATAAATGAATTGAGTAAGTAAAAAAGCCATGTGGAAAGTGGACGTAGATCTAAAGAAAGTTGTGTGTTGCAACGCACCAGATATTTTTTATAAGATTGTAATACACTCCTTACCCTTTGGGTAGCAGGAAGCTAATATGGGTTGCCATTGCCCTTACCTGATGGAAGACTGCAAATCGTTCTTAATAGGTCGCAAATCAACATCGGGATATATATCTTCCCTACACACAGGACATTTAAAATAAGTACCCCGATGATGCTGACACGAATCCTGAAAAAGCAATAATAGCGACGTCAATGAGAGTAAGGTTCAATTGATGAAGGATTGGGATGCGATTTACTTATTAAGCAGCATGTGGACTTACTTAAAGCCTCCAAAAAGATTAACAAAATAAAGTAATTATCGAGCAATAATTTATCGTGATACACTCATTACAATTAACCTTTGATTTAATAAGGAATTATTTCTTTTAGTTATTTTTCGAAAAATAAAACAGTAATATTGATAATTTATTACGATTGACTACTATTCAATAACAATCAAATAAAAATAATATGAGACCCCATAGTTGGTTGACACTCAAATTAGACTCGTAGAAAAAGCAATTAAAACGAGTAAACGACAAGCGGTTTCCACGTCTCCAGGCTGAGAGGAAAACAATAGCCAATATTAAGACACAACAAACTTTTCAATTGAAAAACCATTTGAAAGGTACTTACAGATATACACTGCTCACACAGTTTGCAAGAACAGCCTTCGTGTTGTTTCATGTAGCATTTTTCTTCCAGGCAAATAGTGCACGAATTGTCCACAGCAGACTCTTCACTCTAATTTACAACCAGTTGCCATTCAACGCGTTAATAAACCAAGTCATTGAAACGATATTTCATGGAAACTGCAGGAGTGCAGTTCGAGATTGTACCTTTGATTCAGCGCTTCTCTTGATTTCAGAGGGCGATATGGTTTCAAATGCGTACAACCGCCTCTCGGAGTCATTCAGATGACGAATGAGAAAAGAATCATCCTGTAGAGTAAAAACGCGTCGACGTGAATACCCGAGTAAGAATTGTTCAAATTGACAAAAATAATTAATTGTCCTAACCAAAATTTTAGACACGTGATGATCAAGCACTTCAGCCATCGTAATGTTAGAAGTATGGTCCCAATCTATTTTCTCCTTCAGTTGCTCCTTAAGCGTGCCGATAGAATCGTATTTATTTACTTGTATTGAGCAAACAATTGGATCATTTGACGAGTTTCTCATGTAAGTGACGGCTGAAAACATAGAACCCATTAAATGGACAAAAAAACCTGAGAAGGAAAATAAAAATACCTGGCTCCCCCTCCAATCGCCCTTCAAGGATACGTTAGACATCATTCAGCCCATTTCTACAGACGAATACGTAGTTACTTTTGCCTGAAAGTACGCTATGAGTTAGATCGCAATTGTCATTGCTGTTTTTGATTAAAGGTGAAAAACGAACCTTTAATGATTGGCGAAATTAATTTTCTGTTGCATTTAACCTAAAAGCAAGAAAAGTGATAGACGGAAGCTAAGTTTTTAATAGATATTCCCGTTTTGAAGCCTCCTGAATTAAAATCTCAAATTTTGGTGTGTGGTCGATGGCGTTTGTCTACTCAGTGCAAGAGAGATAAATGGAAAATAATTACAGACGAAAACATAGTCATGAGAGAGAGTTCAGAGTCAAGAGCTACAAGTGCAAGTTGTGTGACATGAAGAGGACAGCAAAGTGGATATTACCACCACAGCGCTGCACTGCTGGGCATTCTGTACTTAGGCATCAGAAGCACACGGCGATCAAAGTCCTCTGGCAGACTGATATACTGGACGGATATACCACCAGACTCACCATCCTGATGCCGTTCCATCAAACGAACCAATTTTGTGGAAGAAGAGTGCTTTGAGGACACCTGGGGCGAGCGTTACGAGTCCTCCTTAGGAAAAGCGAATGTAGCAGGTTTTAGCTGAGATTTGTGAAGGATATAGCCTCTATTGCTGTTGGCTCTCCTCCATTGCATTGCAGGGAAAAGCGCGGGAAGGACGAGCGTGTATATTTGCGAGGCTTCAAGCTTTTTAGGGCCATTCCACTTCTTCACACGCCCTGCGAAGTAGCAATTGAGCCTCTCCCTTATCAGCCAAAGTTTTTAAGTTCAGGGTTTTCCTCCCTCGCTTGAATATTGTTGGATAAAGGTGAGCAAACCTCTGTTTATTAACCCACCTTGACACGATATTGTCTTTCATAACGATCCGGGCAAATTAGGTTACTTTGATTAAATATTGAAAGGAGTTCACTTCATTTATTTCAACTCTAAAGTTAATTTACCTGTTAGGTGAGTCTGTCTCCTTTGGCTGGCTCACTGTGGGTGAGCGCTTTCGATGTAAAGACATCATTGTCTGGCCGTTAAGTCAGTACTAGAGTCAGTTAGTTGGTAGTGGTTTTTATATAAGAAGAGAAAGGTAAACGAGATGGTGGAGTGGCAGTGAATGGAGGGGGGAAGAAGGTCCCACCTGTGGGGGGGGGGGTGTTCACTTACCATCCCTTCATCTCTAGCGGGTCTCCCCAGAGGTGCATGACCATATCTCACCAGCCAGAAGAGATGGACTCACCAAACAGGTACGTTAACTTACTGACTGGCGGAACTAACCCATCTACTTTAATATTTCATTTCTGTTTATTCAATAAAATTCAAAGTGGGTGTTATTGAGTTCTTAGTTTCATTTCCTTGTTTTCTCCTCAAGAAGAGTTATTTATTTATTTGATATCTGACGTGAGTTTAGTGAGTTCTAGTCTGATTACGTATATTGGGCCCAGACACCAACTGTTGTAATACATAACCGCTAGACGCATAACAGCATACAACGGGATTCAGGCAGGGCCTGCAGCATCGAAATCTCGCTGGAAACCCTCCTTTCAAAGGGTTTCCCCTGCGACACTGTAGCTCTACATACAAAAGCCCATACGATGGCAAGGGAGCTGATCATCGACCCCCCAAACGAGTCATACAATGTGAACAACAGGCAGCTTTGGTAGGGCCAACAACCTTAAAGCCTAACAATTTGATAAACGGGAACAAACCTCCTTCTTACTAAACTCTCAGACTATCGTTAGTCGCTTGCTGCCAATTCAGAGTTTTAAATGGAGAGTTTATAAACCACCCCTTAATCAAGTACTAGTTATGTTAATCTTGTTAACGTATCGTTTTCTTTTCAGTCTGCTAGAACTTTCTCCAGCTATAACAAACCAAGATAAAGTGTTACTCACTGATTTGGCGTTGAAGAGCGTTAGGAAGTGGCACTGAAAGGTACATGAACGGTTCATATGTGACACTGACGAAGTTACACGTTGAGCAGACAACCTGAAACATCAGACAGATTCAGTTAGTATTGTGATGGAACATCGTATGCACCTCCAGAAGGAGGCAGGTTAGACTAACGTTTCCTTTGTGAAAACCTTGCACACTGCTACTCTGCCATTTGTCGCCAGGGCGTACCAAAGATACTGATATAATTTACCATACTGGTAGTCAGGATGTCAAAGACTCCGTTTTTGGTTTTCAACTGCTCCCTGCAACTATTTTTAGATCTATCCTCCCAAGCGTGTGACTGATAGTTTAGTGCAGTGTGTGCACTAAACCGTTACAATGTACACACGAAGACATTGGAATTATACAGCTAGTCAGATGAAATAATGAAATTGATCGAACGTTCATGTGCACGTTCATGTGTTCCCGTCATCCATTCAATGCACTACATTTTTCCGGAATCACTCCCACACTTTCAAAGACACTTTTCACCAGCCAAAACTTCTTAGTTTAGTCATTGACGATTACAACAAATTATTTGTCAAGCATTTAGGTAACATTGAGGCGCAGGCAGAACTAGTTGGAAGTTGGGCCTTCCCCGAACATCAAGCCCACCTATTTCTGACGCCTCAAGCCCTTTGTTCATAGCTGCGGGAAAGTCTGCTTCCTCTTAAGTTATTTCCAAAATATCCTTGTTTCCACATTTCAGCTCTTCCTAAACTCATTCGTCTCCCAGTTTTCATGGTAGACACTCGTTTCATATCTCTCCGACAACTAATTCGCACTCCTCTCTCCTTCCTGTACAACCAGTTCACGCAGTCACAGCCCTCTTGGTCAAGGTTCTATAGCCACACTCATATCCCACTCTAGCTCTTCTGTCACTCAAGCTCACCACGTTCATTTCTTTCTCACACTCTCCCTCTCTCCCGCCCTACACCGTTATATGATGTGGTAGACAGCGCAGTAGCAATTGAAGGGCGCCTTTTAGTGAGATCCATATTATGGAGTGGAGTACCCCAAGATGTATTTTTCTGAGTCTGTCATAGCACACTTTATAGAATTTGACTTGCTCGTCAACAAATCTTCATCCTTTGAATTTATGAGTAACCATTGAAGTATCTGAATGAACATTAGACAAACCGTGCTTTTAAATTGTCCTTGAAACGTGTCGACAATGACGCTGCGGTTGGTTGACAAGTGATTTTTCCAATGAACGTCCGCTTCATTTTCTTCGGGAGTAGGGATTTTGATGTCAGCCGAATTAGAGTTGGGGGAACTGGACATCTTGATATCTATAGAACTCCTTCCGTTCGATTCCAGGCGCTCGCAAGCTAATCTGAAATTTTAGACAACAGATCAACTGGACCGTAAATGCATATGTCTGGTTCGCACGGTTTTCTAGTTTGACAGACGAACATTGCAACTTTTTACGATATTGTACTAGGTGTAGGAGTGTGTATGATAACGACTGAACATTATTGGAACACGATGTTTTATTCGCAATTACAGTTTGAAGATTAACCTCCACCAAAAGGGAATTGGGTGGGAGCAAATGAGAGCACAGGGGATAGAACGACACCTTGACAACGCCTCAGCTCTAATCAGATTGCCAACACCAAAGTTTCGCGTAAATCAGAACTTTTACGGTGCCCAGTCAGTACAAATGCGCTGGACGAGCCTTCGCTAAATCGAAGAGTTCAGTTCGTCCGGGTACATCACTCTGCACTTCAAGAAGTGCCTGCACTCAAGTACTCATGAATACTGCAGTTTCCTGCCGTGTACCTAACAAACCGCCCTACTTTTGAGCAGAGAGAGACTACGAGAAAAGTTCTGAAAAGATGCCCATGTTTGTGGTGAAAGTATTGACTTAATAAATGGAAAAATTGATTGAAAAATAAAAACAATTCACAATATTGTCTCTGGAGTTCACATGTTCTGTAGATTGTTGGTCTTCGCTACTCACAACTCATCCAGGGTTGGAAAAATCTGTTCATCTCTTGGAGAAATACGATTTCTTGTTTACCCTTTCGACCTTCCTTCTTACAGGGCAACTAGTAGCTGCATACGAAGGTGGTATGACTACCGTGGACTGATCAGTTGCACTCTTGTAAACCACTGGGGCGTTCTAGTTCTAGCTCATTCGATCGAGAAGTGTACGATGCCCGTGTTGACATTGAAGTGTGAAGTTGCCAGTCAATTCCTACACAGATTGTGCATTTAGACGTAGGTTCTATCACCATCTAGGCTGGATTTGAGGAAACGTGGGCTCTTTCCCACAGGGATGTTTGCCACAGGTAGAACATGGATCTGACGGTTGTCAAGACAACTTCGTTTTTTGAAGGGTCGTTCTGGGAGATTTTTCACTTAGGAAGATGTACGAATTTTAGTAGACCCCGAGGAAGGTTTTGGACTTGAGGCAACATTGCTGTAGTTGTGCTGAGGAGGTTTCTCAAGATGGTACTTCGATGGAAGAAAAGTATTGGCCTCTTGTATGTAGATATGAGCGAAACGCTTCCCAATACCCGTCCTGCTTTCCTCAAAACAACTGTCATCGATTGAGCACATAGCTGTGTCAACTATTCATCAAGAACAAGCAAAAATCGAACATAAGGTAGGTAAGTTGCAGCACCCCAGCCTAATGAGGCTCTAATGCGGCTGGTCTTGGCCTGGTGTGACTGCGCATGCCTCCGCCTCTCCATGGCCAAGACCCAGCTCGTCCTGCTGCGCACAGGCCCATCCCTTCCTCCTCGAATCGAGCTGGCCGAGGAAACGAGGGTCACCCTGGGGGCCACTGCCTCTTATTTGGGCATAAAATTCAGCCCTCGTGGCCGTCCAACCCAGCACCATGCCTTCCTGAGGAGCAAGTGCTCCTAACTGATGGCCCAGATCAGGTCCATGTCAGGGTCAACCTGGGGGGCCAAGTCGTACGCCTGGTATCACTACTATCGGGCTGTATTCATTCCTGTGGTGCTGTATGCCGCTGCACCCCTACACACCGTGACCAACAGCTTCCAGGACGCTTCATCGAGACATTCTCCTGGCAGTCTTGCCGGCATACCGCACTACCTCCCACTTGGCCCTTCAGGTGCTGGCACGTGCGCCCGCTTTGAACCTGGTCCTTGACCTGGCGGTGCTCAGGTCGTGCATAAGGTGGGGTTGGATGGCGGAGTACAGGGGACAATTCCAGGCCCTCCTCCCCTCGCTACAGGAACAACCCATCGTCCTTCGCTGAGGTGTTGCTGCTCTCTGGCCATGGTGCCTTCAATGAGTGGCTGCACTTCTTCAGGCGCCACCCCTGCAGCGACTGCCCATGTGGAGAGGCTACGGAGAGTGCAGCACATGCACTCTTCACCTGAAACCTGTACAGCAACGCCAGGGAACATGCTTGGCTTCCTGCGGCGGAAGGAGTCTCGTGGCTCCTCTCCAGCAACGCGGAGGTCCACCGGCTTTGCATCTTCGCCCAAGTGTCGTGGTGCCCCCAGGTTGAGGCCGAAGAGGAGTAGGGAGACGACTTCTTCGTGATCCCCATGCACTGGCCACAATGCGCTTACTTTTGTTACTTGTCAATCTTGAATAATAGTGAGTTGCTGGCATCACAAACTAGTATAGTTGGGCACCAATGTTTACTATATCATATTCAGTATATGAAGGGAAAGGGGGACAGGACACCTCTGCGAGACAACAGCTCCATTCAGACTGCAAACACCGAAGTTATGCATAAATTGGGAGCTTTGTGGTGCCTCGTCGATCAAAACACCAAATGTATTTATTCTAAAAATTGCTGAAATGATTTTGACAACAATTTTTTGAGTAGACTCCTTCAAATAGCAATAAACATAACCTTTTCATTCGTCGGAAAGTGAAGCAGCACACTAAAGTATTACGAATTTTGACAAAATTAATTTTGACGCTGTTTTTTCAAAATAAATTAGGCTTATGTGACAGTCCAATAAGCTGCATATACATTGATCATTAAATAGCGGACATAAAATAGGCAGGGAGATATTTAAATGTAATATTTACCGTTCATTTTTCTCCAGAATTGGCGTTCCTTGTCGGCCCTGTCTCTCCAATTCCATTTTCTTATTTTTTTCCTCGTGTTCATCAGCTTCCGATTGAAGTCGAACTCTTTTCAAATCTAACCCTTCTTTAAAATCTGCCGGGCTCGAGAAATGAGTTACGGACGACTTACAACGTTTTCCCCCAGTGTTGTTTTCAAACAAGTGGAAAGAGTTCGTATTGAATTGCTCCCCTCGCCTACGTGGGTTGTCCAGTCGAGGGTACTTCTCCGAATCGAACCTTTTGGAAGTGGGGGGAAAATAAGCTTAGTAAGTACGAGCAACACGGAAAAACGCGCGTTAAGAATTTCATTTCAAAACCAATTAAATCACCTTATTTCGTTGTTGGCTTCTTGTTGTTCCACTAAAACGTTAATGTTAGAGGTTTTCGCTCTTTTCAGAATGTCTTCCAATCCCGAAAATGGGGGTTGCATAGAGTTATTCATGACGTGAACTCCATCGCCAGACAAAGTCGTAGGGAAAACGTTATTGTACTGTATTTCATGACTCGACGTCTCATCCTTTCCTTTGAAGGGAATCAAGTTAGAGCTCAAATGATTGTTCATTTCGAGCGACTTGCGTACTTTGCAGTCGGCATGTTGCGTATCATCCAACTCCGCACTGCCGCTACTGACATCGGTGTTTTTAAGGATTTTGTCGCCGTTTTCGTGACTAGTTGACGGATGGAATTGATCGTCCATGTGCGACGTTTTCTGAAATGGAAAAGAAAATGAATTACGATAATGACGCACTACAAGTACAACATTTTTCGATACACTTCATGTTTCACGCACTCATCAAGCGCTCATGCTTTTATGGTAATTCGAACGTCATGCATTTTTACGGAATTCTACCCCACAGTAAAACGGTTCATTTATGCAGACGACACAGCAGTAGCCGCCCAAGGAGAAATCTTTGAAGAGGTAGAAGAAACTCTCGGACTCTACCTTGAAACCCTTGGAACACATTACGACTGAAACCACCTTAACCCTAACCCGAGAAAAACCCAAGTTTGTGCTTTTCATCTGAGGAACAAAGAAGCCTGGAGGAAACTTAGAATAACATGGAGACAACAGGAGCTTGAGCATTGCAGTACGCCAAAATACCTTGGTGTTAAATTAGACCGAACACTCTCCTACAAAGCTCACTTTCATGATACAAAGCTGAAAGTAACTGCTAGAAACAATATAATACGGAAACTAACAGGAACAACTTGGGGAGCTCAACCTCACATGTGACGGAACTAGTAGGTACGGACTACTGTGATGCCATGAAGAAGAGACTCATTCCTTTACGATTACCTACCGAGAAGGTTACAGTTATATTATAAGATTATTATTCAAAAGTTTATCGTATGAATATAGCTCCCGTTCGTTAATACGCTATTTTAATTAAAACCTAGCTTCCCTATTTGTCAATTAGGTTTACATGATGCCAAAATACTGCACCTCTAGCCAATTTGGTGCATCCCTCATCACGTACTACGTACATCAGTGATGGCATTGTCTCTCTCTGCAGCAGAATACGCAG
The DNA here is from genome assembly GCA_020466155.1 of Pachypeltis micranthus. NCBI lineage: Eukaryota > Metazoa > Arthropoda > Insecta > Hemiptera > Miridae > Pachypeltis > Pachypeltis micranthus. The sequence goes on from CM035772.1 coordinate 12,006,228, forward strand.
CCCCAGTCTGGAATAAGTCAGTCCATACAAAACAAGTTGACATAGCGGTGAATGAAACAGGGAGAATCATTACAGGATGCCTTAGACCAACACCTGTCGAACAAATGTACCCAATTGTAGGTATAGCTCCCCCACCCATCCGACGAACAGTTGAATCTGAAATAGAGCGGAAAAAACAATCCAGTGGTCCAAGTCATCCTCTGTTTAATCACCAACAACAACGAACAAGACTCAAGTCCAGGAAAGGTTTTATTAGAACGACAGAACCTTTAAGCATGACTCCAGAACAAAAAGGCTAAACTTGTGGCAAGAGAAATTACTGACTCCAATACTGGAACTAAAAGAAGAACCAAACGGTGGTTTTGAACTTCCCTTTACCACCTGGAAATCACCAAACCGACTTGGTACAAAAGTAACCAGATGCAAAACTAATCTGGTTAAGTGGGGCCACACTGAAGAGGATACAACCTGCGACTGTGGGCTAGAGCAAGATTACGATCATCTTCTGCGATGTGACTTACTAACATCACCCTGCACATATGAAGATATTTTAGCATGTAATGACAAAGCGATCCAAGCGGCTGAATACTGGAAATACAAAGTTTGTACGATGGATCTGGACACGGAAAGAAGAAGACTTAGCTGAAATTGCTGTGAATGCGTGCGGTCAAGATCTTTACAGCCATTTTAGCGTGAAGCCACAAGTCTCATTTTTCGATGTGTTGAATGGATGAAATGCTGCATCAGATTGATGAAATTCATTTATACTTTCAATGTGAAATTTCAAAAAAGTTTCGTTGACCTACTATGTCCATCGAAAAGCAAATGACGAGAGAACAACTGAGCCGAATTGGCTCAAATTGGAGATGTTGACTGTCGGTCATTATGGTATGCTGAAATGAAGGTGTGAGCAAAACTCAGTCCATAACTAACTATAGTTATCATAGCAATCAAAACTTTTTTTTTCAAAAGTTTCAATGGTTATATTAATTACGCAACCCAACAAACAAACAAAAATGGGATGTGCTGGCCATGCCACTAGGTTTACCCTATATTTTTGAGGTCACTGAACACCTAAAATATACCCGAAAATGTGAAAATTGACTGGATTACTCTCATCTTCCCTTACTTTTTCGTATCTGTGCAGCTATAATATTGACTATACCAAACGATACAAAAATAGACATTAACAATAATGCATAATTTGATTGTTTTAATAAATGTGTCGATTTAGCTACTTTTTACTATTTTTGGAGGTTAGGGCAACTGTGGCGTCATGGAACGATTCTAATCTCAAATTCGTGTTCAGCGACCTCAAAAACGGAGTGTAAACCTAGTGGCATGTGATTTAAGTTGTGATTTCGTCAGATCTTCACGTTTTGACGCCTAATTAATTACAGACGTGTGTGTGCAGTCGACACCAACATTGTCAGACAAAAACGACCAGTTAATTAGCCGTTTCTTTATTAAGATTATTTTTGACTTTTGTGGGACGCAAAAATGTGGTTGGAAAGAGCGAGGGAAGGGAACAAAAATTACTACAAAACGAGAGGATTTCACAGTTATTCTGATAATCAATGTGCGATTGCATATTATTGTACTTTCTTCAACTGAATTCAGTTAAACCCGCGGGTGCCGATTACTGCGAGTAGTTGTAACGAGATCGCTTCTCGTTACAACTGAAATCAATTCCCAGTAAAATGAGAGCCAACAACACATCCCCCAGGAGGCTATTCAAAACTTGACTGTAGAGACGGGGATAGGGTGTATCCTCATTTGAGCAAAAGGGTGTGATACCTAGTATTTATGAGCAGAGGTTGCAGAGTCCAAACATTTATTTCTTCAATTTTTTACACAAATAAAAATTGCGTAATTTCATCACAAAAAGTAAATTTGAACAAGTTATTAAAAAACACTTTTTCTTTAAGAATGTGTGATTTTTTGGCTACTTTGCCTCTAGGTGTTAATAAATAATGTGTGCAAGTGGGTAAGAATTTGATGAGCGTACAGAAAAGGGATTAAACCAGCTGGGGAACATTTTGTGTGGCTCCCATTTCATCAGCATTCTTGTGGGCAAACAAATGTGTTCCATTCTTACAAATTGTCGTCTTCTGGGCTGGTTAAGGCATTGGTTAGAGTACTGAGCTAATTATTCTTAGGTTTTTTCGACTGTTAAATTAATGAGGTGACTAACTGCAAGGCGTGTCTTCGTCCCATTATCCCCATCTTGTTTATTATTTGATTCAAACCAAGCAAATAGGTTTTTACTTTGAGCAAAAAACGTTATTCATTGTCTTCAATATATTATTCCAAAATATATTAGTCATTTGGTTTTCGCCCGAGGTAATTTTATTTTTACGCACATTTTCACTCACTTTTGCTAAGAAACCAATTTCAAATCTCGAAACTCGCATTAATTGGCATAGATGGGTTGAACTGAAGAAAATACGGAAATGCTTAACCCACGAGTTAATTTCCCCAATTTTACGCGATTGTTGGGTAATTATTTCACCCCCCCCCCCCCCAGAACTCCTTTGAATTTTAACAGCAACGCATGTTCTACGATTCCGTTTCGGTACTCCTTAGATTTTTCAAAGTTGAATTCTGACACTTAACCTAACACTACACGCTCAACACATAGACTTATAGACCTTGTATTTTTAATTGATGTATACCATCAAATAGGTAGTGAATATTACCTTTGAGTTTACCGTAGTAAGGGCAGTAGAACCAATATTTTGACCCTTCTTAGGCGCCGTATTCATCTGTTCGTGAAGACAGTCGAGCAATAAAGCCAAAAACTCCTGACAATCGTGCTGCAAAACGCCACATCGTTATAACGTTACAATAAATATATTTTAGGCGTAAACAAATTCGTCAACTTTTCAGTGCAAGTACAATGATAAATACTTGGGGTGGCAGTGGGAAGGCATTTTGACCTTTGCCAATGTTTACGTTACGTTGGTGACCCCTGTCAGGCAGCATTCACCCCTTTCTCCCTTTAAGACGCTACAGATAGGTTTTAATATAGGTTGATAATATGCATACAGAATAACATTCTCACGAGGTTTAGTTAACGTTTTCAACATTTTACGCTTCTTCGAAGACAAGCGAAAAAATTAAGAATAAGTCAGAACAGAGGAGTTAATGAACCTTCTAAATGCTGGGCAATCGCTGGGACATTTAAATCTCAGGAACTGAAGAATTATCCCTCCCAAATGCACAATTGTCAGAAGTAGGACCAGAACTAAGAGGAACGTTTTGTTGTTCTCTGAACATGAGATCACTCCAGGGCCCTCGCTGGTCAGATTTTCCAAAGAAGAACAGGATTATATCGATTTTTCAACTTACATGTCTGTTGTCATCGAACTGAGGAAAATGCGCCACCAACGAGCTTCTAAATTGTGACGGATACACCACACTCTGTTTGGACGTCCAAATGGTTCTGGTCAGCTCCGCAAGTCCCCTCGTAAGAACGTGCTCTGGAGGAATCGTCGTTCTCATGAGGAATACGACAAGAGGAGCGGTGGCCATCAGCGACTGAACCCCGGCGCTCATAAAACAAGTGTTACCGAGATTTCGTAGGCCGCAAACACCCGGCACCCCTGCTCTTCCTTCCACTGATAAACAAATCACAAATGGTTTAAAAGTATGTAAAAAAACACGAAATTCAACTAAAAGGTTAACAGAACACGACGTTAGCAATGGATTTTAACCAACTTGTAGGTTTTTGGAAAAAAGAGGACTTCTGCAGCTGAGACTGTCATATGAGTGAAGATTGTGACCTGCAGGGGAATCGCAAATTATAAAAGATTGACAATCCATAAAATGCGAAAGAAATAAAAACTGTCGAAATGATCTTTTTCAGGCGGAATTTATTACGAGTAGACTGGTCCCAGACGCTAGAACCACCACAACTCGTCAACCTTGAACCAATTCCGTGCAGAAAAGATTATTTTATTTTAGTTTCTACTCTTTTGATAGTGAATGGCATCCCATAATTTCACAAAATGCGCACGAAACTGATATCATCTGAAATTCAACTCGCAACCTCATGGTGAATTTGAGATAACGAAAAATAAAGCGACTCCTTGAATTAATAGAGTGAACAACACAAAGCTCCATCTTATTCCAGGACGTACAAATTTGACGTCCCGCTATATTTACAGGCGCTGTATCTTCGTTCAACACATTTCTAAGCAAACATTTATAGAAAACATACGTAGGTTACGCGTTTGTAGTATTTTTTATCAAAATAGATCTGCTGATTGGTAACTACTTTGGCTGAGTTTAGATGTGGATACAGTAAACGGAGGTTCTTAAAGTTGTTGTATTGTTCAGATTGTTATTGATGTCATGAATTTCTTAATTCTCAAAATACTATTTGGTTTTCGTAAAAACTACTTCATTTTTGCTATCGCCCACTAGCCCCTATGGCCTCCACCACTCACATTTCCTCAGCTCCTATACGAATTTTCACCCTCAACATTAAAAAAAAGCAAACTATTAAATACTTTCAACGTTAATTCTTCATATTTCATCGAATTCTTCTTTCCTTTTCTGCATTTTCTGAACAAATTATCGATGCGACAATAGAAGGCAGCGAATAACAGGTCATTTCACTTTCATTGAGCACAAGTGAGTTCATATTGATTGAGACCCTCGTAATACAGAAGCTGATTACAACTAAAACAAAAATTAGACCTAAATCGGAGTGAAACATATCATAACCAAAAGGTTTCGGATTGTTTTTAATAGAATGCGGTTTCTACGTTTAGTGAAGTCCAAGGTTGTGCAGAACGAACTCTTCTTGACATATTGAAGTATTTATTAAATAAATCAAAACAATAACCAAAAGTGTCAGTAATCACAACTAACTTATCAGCCACAAAATTGTTGCACGGATTTTTGAATTTTCAACCTTTCCTCTCATGTTCTACGTGATTTCCTCCCCCGAATTATATTGTTGTTATTATAAAACGTTAAACATATCCTAGAATGAGTGGCACAGGCAGAGAAAACAGGCTGCCACCATTAGTCACAAAAGCGGACTGATTAGGTCAGATCACATGGAAGTAGATTAGCTATAGGCCAAGAGTCAGAAAACCTCAGGCCGTTAAAAGGTACTGACTCTGCAGCATAGGTAAACAACTGCAACGGTTTCTGATCCCCGGCTCAATTAGTGCCAACAGATATCATGTGAGTACAAGAAAAGTAAAAAATAAAATAAAAAGTTCAGCATCACACAGGTTCCCTTTGTATCAGGGAAGTTTGAGAAACAGATTGAGGGAAATGACAGAAAGTGGATAAAGGAGGTCGTGAGTTGAGGAGAGGAACCTTCTGAAAATGTTAGTTAATGAGGCAATCATGTACAAGCGGTGATAAGGGAATAAACCAAGTTTAGACCCGTGTTCCAGTCCATTTTGTGCACATACCCAAAGGGTCTTCAAACGTCTCGGACGTTTCTTGCTCGACCGGAGAAAATAGGCCAAAATCGTCATTGAATGGAGCAGGGTCTTCTGGGTTGTACTCCTGTACAGCCAGGGAGCTCGGAGGAGGAGGTATTGGAAGAGATAAAGCCTCGTCGTTCCTAAAACAACATAAATAAACATATAGAAACGAACTGTCGACGAAAAGGAATTTTTAATAGTTGTGAGATGAGTCGCACTTGATATGTCAATCTTTGTCTTGCAAGTTATTTGATGTAACTTCTGTCAGTCTTGGGCCATAACTGACGGATGTTTGGAGATACGCTGTACTGTTTACTATTTCGGTTACACTCCTAATTTTACGCATTCTGCATTCCCTACGGAGTCATTATTTTCTACAAGTGATGCGCCCAGTTGCAATTGTAGTCTCCCTGTGGTAGTGTTGAAGAAGAGCTTCAGGCGCTAATCAACAAAATGCTACCTTTAATGATTCCGTGCCACTAATTCTGTACATACCTCTCCCCATAAAACCGATTAACAGCGCCGAATGGTTACTGGGGAATGGTCAGCGTTCTTCTACCACTAGATCGTTCTTCGGTCACGATGATGAGCAATTACAAGAAAAAAACACATGAAAACCTGGGACAAGTAAGTTATTAACCCAGAAAAAGTAACTAACCAGGTGCTTTCAAGACCCATGGCTTCGGTCGTTAGAGACGTATCATCGTCATCGAACGATTCTATGGGTTCGAAAAGAGGAGGGTCTACGGTGGTTGTGGGTTTCTGAGCATCGATGTCAGAATGCGGAAGCCCAACATCGCAGTCCATGGATCCGATGGTGGTGAAGCCGCAAGACAAAAAACCTACTGAGAATGAGAAGCCGTCTATTTCGTATAAGGAATTTATAGTATTTCTCGTATTTGCATTCAAACGGCGAACGAAAATTGCTTCAGGAAAGGTTTCAAAATCAAAACTTCAACTCGGAGCATATGTGTGACTTCTCGACAATGACCAGTCGAGATGATACGAGAACAGATTATGGAAACCTCAGCTTGCGGTACTGATTTTTTCACCGAGCCACCCAGTGGGGCCAACAACGCTAAAACGAATTTTGTTGAGCTCGCATCTTTTCTTATTAAGAACTTGCCCACAATTAATAATATTAATTTATTCATCGCCCCAGATGTGGAATAATCATCATTGTGGTCAGACCACCAAACCTTTTTTTTTTTTTTTTCAAAACGGTCCTTACGATTTTGTTCAAATTTTATGTGCGAACAGTTCCAAGTAGTACAACTGTGCCGTAAGATTAGGATTCATAGGAAAATGCGAGAGGAGCATAATAAATCATCAAGTATTTCGAAGAAAAGGGATTTTGGCTCTGGGGTTTTCTCTTAAATCCAACTCATATGAGATGTTTCTACCGTTCTCAGCAAAATGCGGTAGTTCGATATTCACGTTCAAAAGATACTTAGGAGCAACCACAGAAATTTAGGAGTAGAACCACTGCCTAGGTTCGAAGTGACCACTTCTACCAGTTTATAACCGATAATTTCAAAACGGCTACGACAAACCTTTTAAGAACAAGGAAAGTAAAACGTGTTGACAATTTCATGAATCACCTATGCACTGATTAAACCATAATGGTCGCAGCATAAGAAGAGGCAACTCAACAAATTCTGAAACATCACGTGACCTGCAATCATCACCACTGCGAATAACTGTACACATGAAGCTAAACATATAAAGAACATGCCATGCAGGGTTCTCCATGTGTTGGCAAGTCTACTTACTACCAGGGCTCAAAAGGTACCCTGGGACAGAGCAGTTTTTGGTGAACATTACCTTTTGCACCTTGCAGTTCTTTTGCACAGCATGCCCTCCACGCCTCCAGAAATTTGTTATTCCCCAGGTCTACGCTGTCTGATGAGTGATATATAATGATAAACCCCCAATAATTTCCCACACCAGTGACAAAGTCATGGACATTGTGATGGATGCTGTTGGTAAATTGAAATATCCGTCCAGTCGTTTAGAACAGCCCGTTCCATAAGAACGTTTAGGACAGCCCGTTCCATAAGAACGTTTAGGACAGCCCGTTCGGTATAAGTACAGCGCTGCGCGCAACGTCTCAACGCGCAGGTCGGCAAACTGTCCCTCTACAATGGTGACATATTTATGTTTGTGTGTAGGCAACATTGCGTTTATCCCAGACGAAAATTAAATCTGCCTACGAGTTATCGGGATCGTGCTTTAAACCAAAGATTCGTGCCGTTTTGTGTTAATTCTAAGAATTGGTATTTTCATATTTGTCTGTTAGTAACTTCACGATAAGTTCCTGTCACGAACGATGAACTAAAATAGCGTGTAAGTTTCCTGTGTCGAGTGCCCTTATCATTAGTTTAGTTTCGTGTAAGGTATGTAAAGTTCTGTTTGTTTCTCAAAGTCTGTTGCTTGTAAGTGCGTAAATTAAGATAATGGGGAGTAAAAAGCATAAGAAGGAATCGAAGAAGAGGAAACATCACAGTCGAAGTGAGTCCAGGTCACCGATCCGGGAAGAGAAGGAAAGGCGCAAGCACAAGAAGCGTCATCACAAGGAGAGAAAGAAGGAAAAGCATGTTTTATCCAAAAAGGTGAATACGGAGTCTTCTAATTCCGATGATGACGTAATTTACGTGCCCCCTCCTCCTAAAATATCCAAACTTTCAGTTCCTTCGTCCCCTCCTAAAATATCCAAACCATCAGCTCCGTCACCTCCTACAAAAACATCCAAACCGGCTCCTTCGCCTCCACCACCGCCAACTATCACCATAGAACATTCGCCATCTCCTCCTCCCCCGCCACCACCATCTATTTCAAAGTCTGCGATGGGCGGAAGCTCCGAGCAAAGCATCAGCATCGAAGAAACCAACGCCCTGAGAGCCAAACTTGGACTCAAACCCCTTTCCGTCACTCCAAAAGAACCTCCAGCAACGGAATCGAACCTAGTTCGATGCCCAGAAACGAATGTCGAGTTCGTTCACAAACCTGCCGAAGATTTGACTCAGAAGAAACTGAGCGAGAAAATTCGAACTAAATTGGCCGTGAGGAAAGAGAAACGGGAAATTGAAAAGAAATTGTCGGCCATCAAAGGGCTTGGGGAAGACAGCGATAAAGAAAGCTCCGCCGCCAGCTGGGTGAAGAAATCGCGCAAGTTAGAAGAGGAACGGCTAAAAGCTCAACTGAAAGCGAAAGAATTGGATGAAATGGACGAAGAATTTGGGATTGGGGATTTGGTCGCTGAAGAAATTCAAAAAGAAAAAGTGGCAGCTTACACCGGAGCTGACTTGCGAGGTTTGAAAGTAGAACATGACATGGACAGTTTTACAGAAGGCAAGTCAGTTATCTTGACACTCAAAGATAAGGGGGTATTGGAAGAAGAAGGTGATGCTCTGGTCAATGTTAACATGATTGATGAAGAGAAATACAAGAAGAACGTGCTAAACAAAAAGATGAAGCCTTATGGGTACAATGCTGTTGATAACGGAGAAATGGATGTGGACGATGATGAAGGTGTGCTGTCCAAGTACGACGAAGAGATCGATGGTATCAAGAAATCCAGTTTTACTTTGGGAGAAACGAATAGTGAACGAACTAAAATGAGGCTGAAAAATATGTTGAAGGAAGATAGAAGAGCCAAGTTGGAATCATTAGCCACGTCAGAGTTGAAGCTTGCCAGTGATTACTACGCTCCTGAAGAAATGAAAATCAAACGGCCCAAAAAAAAGAAAAAGCTCAGAAGCCGCATATTGAAGACAGACGATCTTTTAGCTGATGCTCCTGATGAGAAACCAAACCACCGTAGTTTAAAATCAGAGCGTGGTATAATAGATAATCCTCTCATCAAAGTGGAGTCAGAAGATCCTATGGATTTAGACGGTATTTCACAAGTTCCAGTTCTTGGTGCTGGCGACGTAAAGGTTGAAGAAGAATCTGACACAGAGTTGGAACTGGCACTAAAAAAGGCTCGTCGCTTGAAACAAATGCCCACAGAGTTTCCCAAGAAGCTTCCCAAAATTGAAGAAGTTTTAGGGCATGTAACTGAAGAAACTGAAGATGATGCTGGGATGTCTGCTATTGTGCTCAATTCTACAGCTGAGTTCTGTCGCACTCTTGGTGACATTCCAACTTATGGTATGGCGGGAAATAGGGACGAAGACCCAAGCTTGCTTCTTGATTATGAAAAAGCCGACGAGTCAAAAAAGAAGCGACAGGAAGAGTACGAAGACCGTGGAGGTTGGAATGAAGTTGACATGGACGACAAGTTAGTTGAGACCAAGCAAATAGAAGGCACGATTCTTGATGCTGAACCAGACTTAGGGGCTGGTGTCGCTGGTGCCCTAAGATTGGCGGTTTCCAAAGGCTACCTTGAAAAAGAGACAACTAGCCGCCCTTCTGCTTCTCGCTTTGCTCATCTCGCTGCTCAAAACTACTCGATAGACGATAAGGCGCATGCTATGGAGGACGATAAATTTGGTAGGAGGGAACGATACCTCGGACCAACGATGGACTTCAAGGAAAGAGATAGTTATAAACCTAACATAAAATTGGAGTACATCGACGATGAAGGCCACTTGCTGAGCGCGAAAGAGGCCTTCAGGTATCTTTCACACAAATTTCACGGTAAAGGCCCTGGTAAGAATAAAGTGGAAAAGAGAATGAAGAAGAGCGAGCAAGAGGTTTTAATGAAGCAAATGAGCTCTTCTGATACACCACTCGGCACACTCAATATGCTTCAACACAAACAGAAAGAGACGCAATCAGCTTTCGTTGTTTTAAGTGGAAGTAAAGCGCTCACTACTCCGGCAGCCATCTCCAAAACTAAAGTGACAAAATGAGTAGCCAACTGAATCACCATCTGTGCGTGGACTGTTGAATCTTGTATGATAATTCAAGTATAAAATAAAATACGGTAAACTTTTACATGATTATTCAAACCACATTTTTCTGTGCCACATTGTCAGTTCATGTACATGTTTCTCACCTTCGTCTGAGTTTCATAACATTGCCATGAAAGTTCAAGTGCCATTCGTCAAAACTTTCACCTGAAATGATGTTTCAGGGCCGCTCCTCATTCAAGTCACTGCGTGAACATTTAAGCTGAAGTTCATCTTTTGATTTGAAGTTAAGTATTTCTCGATCAATTTATCGGTGTTAATAGAAATATTCTTGTTTTATTCCCTTTCTGCTTTTTTATTTGAGGTTTGACCTTCTGAGGAGACAATTGGACCATCTTGTTAGGCTCAAGTGGTACTCAACGGTACGTATTTCCTCTTGTTAGGCTTTAGTTACACTTTATTGTTATATCCGGATGGCACTCGTGAAACACATTTTTTGATGAGGTTGCTTTTACGAATAAATCAGTTATACAAAATTTTACAAGAGATTGAACTGCTAACATAAATATATGTTGCAACAAATCCCATCTAAACTTTTCACTTCAGTCGAAAAACAAAGAAAAAAGTTCCAAAAGAGGAATTTGGTTTTTCCTTAGGTTCAACAGTTTTTTTCCAAAGTCACAGCGCCCAGGGGAGGCCCGATCAAACAATACTTGACTCCCGTTGTTCTAAAACAAAACCCACTCAGTTGCCATCACGTGTAGTTTCTACTATTTTCTTGAGCTCTCTTTTAACGCTAATACAATTACAATTTCTCCTTTCTACATTTACAATATCTCCTTTTCACGCCACTCAACTTCTTTCTTGTGTTGAACAAGTAATGACGCCATTCACCAATGCTTCACTTCGTTGTTCAAGACTGAATTTGAACCATCGCTCAGGGTGATCTAGGATATTCAGCAGGTTTCTGTCTGGAATGCAAAACATTGATGTTGTTTAGTTAAAAGTGTAATTTTAGATTTTACAAATTTCTAGGGCTGTATACCACACAACTTTTCTCAATCCGTGGTCATTTCTATGATACTCCATACGTCGTATTTTACCTTCTTCATGTTGATTTGAATCTTTTAACTTTCTTTGGTTGTATGAAGCAGAAAATGGAGTTATTTAATAAGCTGAAAACAAAATTTTGCATTTCGTTAAGATTTTCATGTTTTAAGGCCTGCTGAGTCCGAAAAATACTATTTGAGAAAGTGGTTTGTGTGTGTCGGTGTTTGCAGTTGCTCTGCGTGGTTTGGTTGTTGGGTGGGAGCTAAGGCAGTGTCCCAGCTCCACCTACTAAGAGGGGGCTTATGAGGGTGTCTAAGGGATTACTGGCACTTGTCTGTGCCTGTGGTAACCATTTTGAGTTGTAGTGCAGCAGTCAGGTCTGCATCGAGCGTCATAATACAGTCTGCTTGTGCATTGTCATCTTAGGGGAAGTGGAGAGGGAGTGGCACTAGCCGAGTTGCCTTTGGAGAAAGACCGAGGCCTGATTTCGTCGCCGTTGGTCCTTACTAGTCTGCAGTAGCCCTATAAGTTCAGGTAGTACCTGGCAGCTGGGATTTTTCACTAACTTGGTAAGCCAAGAGACGCAAATATGACAGGACGAATCTTTGTATTGCAGCATTGGAAGCTCGTGGCATCAAAGTAGGTAAGATCAAGGCTGCAGCGTGGTGTGTGGTGCAAGAAAAGTGTTGAGGAGATGAGTCAGCCAGAGTGTCAGCAGGCCTTCTCTGAGGTATCACCACCCGTGCGTTGCTCAGGCTGTACCTAAATTGGTGGTCGTTCTATCGTGGACCATCTTATCCATCTTTCCTTCCCTCTCCCAATCCTTCAATACGTCTGGGCGCCCTCCCCTTAATTATTGTTTATCTAGTTTCTTTTTTGGGCTCCACCCTCCCATTAACGGTGAGCTTAAGGGAAAAAACTTTTTTTATTGAGTTTTTGGACTCAGTAGGCCTTAAAACTTAAAGATCAGAAAAGAATTTTCCTTCCTACTTTGTAGAGCCAAGGAAAGTAAAAAAGTATAAACGAAAACTATAATTATTTTATAAAAGTAAAAAGATTTTTATGTAAATAAAAAAAAGTTCGATTTAATGTAAAACAGGTTTAATTCAAATTAAAATATCTGGTGCGACGCATCACACAACTATCCTTCGCTGTGCGTAAATTCACTGGTTTTCATTATTTTTGCTACTAATTGGATTCGTTTGAACTTGGCTAAACATAACTTTTGGTAGTAGAAAGTGGTAGCGCCTTCCCGAATTTATTGATTTGCACTTACTCATGCCCCTAACCACTATTGAGCAGGTAGTAAGCGGAGTTAATGAGGCTGTAAACACGATTGCTTTGAGAAGGATAACAATCATGTTTCTAGAGTTATCGAGCAACACCTCTTAGAAATGGGTAGTAAGTGAAACAGTATTGGATGAAATTCCGGAATTTCGTGAGCCCGACATGTCTTATGAGCGTTATTGAAGACTCATCTTATGCGTACTTGTTCATCAAACTACTCCCTGAATTTGTCTGAAGATTGTACCAATATTCGAGCGGAGTTTATTAGGCAGGACTGAGCTAATATCCATTTCCATTTTCCGTAGATATGTTTGGAAATTTATTGTGCTGCTCTCCTCATTTTCCTGCCCATGATAGTTTCATGGTGTAGTATTATTTTGAGCTGTTTATACAAGAAATTTAATCATAATCGTTATAGCCGTTTTTCAGGAAAAAAAGTATTTGTTGTTTCGATAACTTTATATTTTTTGGGTGAACTTTGTTCATACCCTTATTGACATAGCATTTTCACTAGTAGTCATCCAATTAGTTTACTTTCTGCTTTTTAGAGCCAAGGAATGTGAAAAGATTTAAACTAATGCGAAAAAGGTTCAACTAAATGGCAACATACTATATATACTGTATTCTGGGTTGTATAGAAATGTTAAAGAAGAACGCTAGTATCACTCACTAGCAGAAAGTTCCAAGAAACCATAAACTTGACATGCTAGAATGGAAATAAGCTGTAAATGAAGAATTTGCATCATTAAACATAAATAAGATCCGGACAATTTGTTGTCAACCAGCGAATCTCAAAACCTTTACTAGTTGACTGATCGTTAAAAATAAGTATAAGTTGGACAATACAGTGGAACGTAGAAAGGCCAGATTAGTAGCAAGAGGTTTCAAACACCTTGGCGTTGACTATAATGACATGTTCACCCCTCAACTCCACCCGTATGATGTTAGCACTAGATGTTGAACATAACATGAATGTCCATCAGCTAGACGTGGTAACGGCCTATCTAAACAGTAACCTAGACAAAGACGTATACATGGAAATTCCTGTAGAGCTAACGAGATCGTTGTAAAGCCGTGTTTTCCTAGCGACGGGTTTTTCCGTTGCGTTGAGCGGAGTCTACTGGCGGGAAGTGACATTCCACGCAGCGTGATAATGTTAACCTGTGAGCGTCTTGAAAGCCAACGTCACAAGGCGAGACAACGAGTCTCTCTTGTGTTCTGTTACGAGGGGAATTAACATTGTAAGCGATATCGCACTAAGAGAGTTGGGGAGTTAGTACGATATCAAGCCGAATACAATTCGAACAAGGAGTTTTATCCGTGAATTACATTCGGAGATGTTTTACCACCACAAATCGGGATCCGGGTGGGAGTGAACGCGAGCGCGGACGACACAGCGACGAGGGAACGGGGCATTTGAGGTGCCCAGTCAGCATAAACGTCCCGAACGAGCCTCTGTTGAATGGAGGGATTTGGTTCGTCTCGGTACTCTCTAGGGAATCACGTTATCTCGTTGCATCGAGCGTAATGACACATGCCAGCCTCTTATGCCGCTGGAACACGCCAGCAGGACACGTTCTCCGCTCTCTAGGAAAATGGTTGCATTCTTTTCCCATTGAACGAGTGGTCGATGTCACCCTGCGATGCGACTAAAAAAACCCGAAGCTAGGAAAACATGGCTCAAGACTTAACAAAATTTGGAGACCCTACTCTTCAAAAGGAAGCATCTAAAATAGTCAAGCAGCTTGGACATCAATGGTACCAATTGCTTCCCTGCTTGTACACGAAGTCAGACTCACAAGATGTGCATAAATGTTCTCGTCACAGTCCATTGAACAAATATAAAAATCAAAATGTTTCAAAAATAATGGTCCTTAGAAATTTTCATATTTTCCAGAGTGCTTCACTGGATTTGCTCTATCTCACAGTATTTTTGAGCAACCCATAACTGTATTCTCATCTCTGCAACTATATCTATAAGTTTAAATGGAAATAGCCATGATAGCTCGGAAAATGAGATTTGTGGAATATTAATTTATTGTTTTCCAATTGTCTCAAAAATGTATCAAACGATTTCGATCAAACTTACGGAGTATTCTTAACTAACTAATGCCTACATTTTATTCTGTAAATGCGTTAAATGTTTCCATAGAAATGTGTTGAATGAAGAAATACAGCAGGTCGTCGAATTTATGAGGGTTGTGGAAAGTTGTGTGTTGTGGGCCAGACATTTACAACACTAGCCTCCTCAGTTAAATTGGTAAAAGCTGTTCAGACAACAATAAGACCAGCACGTAAAAGGAGGACTTACCGCAGAACGTTCTGCTTTCGCTTCTTCGCCTGATTTGTCTTATTTGTATCAATTCATTCTACCCGAAGGGTGAAGTGCCATGACTGCCGCATTGCCTACTGCTCAAACTGCTTGGTCTTCCAGAATGGTTGTAAGAGCTTCTTAACAAGAATGAAGAGACACATTATCAAGATCGTACAATTTTATTCTCAATCTATACATCAACTACAACACCAAATCTAAATTCGATTCTTAAAAATATAAAATAAAAAAATTTTGATCACTTTGGTTGGTACCTGTGATGAGTGAACCCGACTGTTTATGAAAAAAGGAACCAATCGCCACTGCTTCTAGTACGACAACAACAGTATCTGCCCAGTCACATTTCGAATGGCGCAAATCTACACGTTGACTGACTAGACACAATACCAATGTTGATCTATAATTAGAGATCATTTGTCACTCAGAGTTTTCTTCATGAACGTCTGTTGTGAAAACAGCAATGAATCAGGTCGTAGAATGTAAGAAATTGCATGAAATTATTCTAAGGTCAAGTTATGTGATGGTACTGTTTACAGAAAGAAGAAAGCAATCACAGTGCAGACTCTAATCCAAAACAGCGGGAACTCTCTCCCCTTAGTGCCGCCTTTTCAATTATTGATTATGTAGTGAGTCTGTTGTTTATCTCAGTGAGTCAAGTGTGTGAATGCCTGTAAGGGCATGTATAATTACAAAATACAAGTTTGACAAAAAAAGTTAAATTATTGTTTCATTAGTTCAATTTAAAATACTCTGCAGCTTATATTATTGACAAGTCATTTGAGGTATGAACGTTGTTTGGGTCGTAGGCGACGTTTGGTTATAGAATCACGCTCCGAAGTAAGGGAGCAGTGGGTAGAGCAAATAAGTTGCTGAATATATTATAAAGAAGTTCCATAGTCCCTTACAGATGCCTGGCTAATGTAGAAGTACTGGCCACCTCACTGAGGAGGTTTGTGGCTGGTTGTTGACTTTTGTGGAGTTCCTCTGCTACTTTGGTGGTTATGAGGGGGTGTGACAGGTGCTAGCCTCTCTGAAGAGCCACTGACTGGACGTTGCCATACAGAAGAATCTGATTTGTGACCTCTACATTATCTTAAACTACCTGAATGGTTTTCATGTGTAGTTTGTTGATCTGATACCTTGAATTGGGCGTGGGTGCTTGCTGGTGTTGTTTTCTGTCTGTGAATGTTTGTTGTTCCCTTCTTCACGCATTTCATAGATAAAGTTGCTGTGAAGTTTGTGGCTTCTTCAGTTCTACATTATGCATGATTGCAGCTTCTCTCGAGGAAGCTCTATCTGTCTATGCCACTTTAGTACATCCTCCACATTGGCAGGGGGTTCTTTCTCGCAGTGTCATCTCTCTCTCTCTCTCACTCACATAAATTAGTTTGTCACATTTCTCATCTTTTATCCGTCCCTACACATATGAAATTTTCGAAAGCTTCTGGTCACTTTGATTGAGTAAGATCTTTTAAATTAAAATAAAATTCACGGTTATCAGTCCTAAGATTATACCAAACGAAATTTCCCATTCTCGATCATAGTACAAGTCCTCCCCACCATTCTAGCTTTAGACCCATCTCACGAGTTGCCCTCTAATGCTTTTTCACGAAGATGGAAGTACCCAAACTCTTTTGGTTTATTATTCATTCTGAATATTACTGTGGTCTAAAAAATTCGTTCTTTCGCCCAAAAATCCGATTTGGTATCTAGTTGTGCCCGCCATCTCTGCAATCCGATCGGACGAAGCCCGTGGTTGTAATGGGCAAAAAACGGTTAAAAAAATTAACGAAACGCAGTACAACGCGGGAGCTACAGCGTTTCGTTGTTTGAACTCCCTCCCTCCCCACCCGTCTCATTAAAAAAGCAACCGCGCTCGCTTGCCTCCCAATGACGCCGCCACTCAACTACCCTTTCGCCTCGGAACGGGTTTGCTTCGAGCGCCCCCGTTCCAATTTCCCCGACGACGGGGCAAAATCATCAGACGTTTTGTTTCCGTAGTTCCATTGTAGTCAGGTCATGTTTCGTATGGTTTACTAGTATTCGATGCTGAATCGAATGGGATGGGGGAGCACTAATACTAGGTCAAGCTGTTCATGAGAATAATAAACCATTGTGTACTAATTTGCAGGGTTTTTTCTAATGATGTTGATTCAACATTGGCGCTATCGTTACTTTAACGTTGCATAAAACCCCTTAGACGAACCAGAGCTGTTCCCGTAGGCTTCAGATGAAAGATACAGTGAAAGGCCCCCTCTGGCCTGTACAATAAGACCTGTAAATATTGTCCATTTTTCGCACAGAAGTATACTACACAAAAAAAAAACTGAAGGAGCCACTTCAGGCATTCCAGTTAGTCACGATCTACAGCTCACCAGCGTGAAAGTTGCAGATATCGAAAGTGTGTTACATAAGGTACGTACAAACACTGAATGGTCTCATGAAGAAGTACTCGGTTAAACCAGTTGAGCAATCATTAAATGAACAACTATCTTATGGCAGTAGCACAATCATGTAATCACCGTCATAAAGGAGTGAGTAAATTTGAGTGCAACGTGTGATTAGACCAAATATAATACATCAATACAAATACATCACAGAGATACGAATATAATAGTGTTTTAAAATGTAAAATTCCTTTAAAAAATGATGATGTCGCATCACACGGTAATCAAAGTTTGTAAAAAGCACCACTTTTCACTAAAACAGTTTTAACAAATAAAATTTAGTCTATCATGCACTTTCTAAATGAAATCTTTTAATGTAAACTTAACCACTGATGACATGATTGAGGTGTTTCGCTTACCAACAGCTTCGCTGCACTCATTTTCTATAAAAAACGGTGCAATCACTGCCAGCAAGGGAAAATATGTGCAGCAGTCTTACAAACGCATTTGAACAAATGTGGAACAAGCAGGTCTTGTACATTGCTTTTCTGTACTAATAACCTGATCGTAGAGATAACTCTAGCCTGTGCGTATAGATCTGGCCTCAACGTTTTTCTATAAGTCGATTTGCGAGCAATCACAATTTTAAGCAAGAGCAAAACTGAATTATCGAATCTATGTTCATTGAATTTCTCCCCCACTTCAATTTCATAAAGTTGAACCCCGAACACGATAGAACAATACAAATTCCAGTTATAAGACAATTCGATTTAAAAAAAAAATTGAGCTCCAGGGGGAATCGAACTTGAGCCAGCCTGTCTCAATTGGGCTTGGTTCGATCGATACAGCGAAGCCCATTGGAAGGGCACTAAACAAGCAAGCACTATCGTAAGCTGCTACCAGAGGAATGTAACGCTAAACCCAGTTAAGAAATCACAAGATCAATCCGGTAAACAACTAAAACAATAAAGTGGAACGCTTCACGATGTTGAATGTGAGTGACAGCTTTGAATCTTTTTCTTAAGTATTCCTTATTTTATTTTAGCCACTTTTAATACACGCTCATTCGTAGGGCGTACGTCTAAAGCCAACTATTCAAAGAATTAGTTTCAAAAAGACAAGGTGCATCTTTCCTCAGTTTCAAACGATAAAGTTTTCTTTTTTCCTCAAATCTGAACGTTAATTTTGCACAAGGGAACAATCCTCGATAACTTTTAAGTTTCCACACGACAGAAAACTCATAAGAAGAAATCGTACGTACAAAATAGAATAGGAACTTAGAATAAAACAGCCATACACGATTCGTTAACAACATAAAAAGACTTGCTCGCGCGGATTCGAACACGGGTCCCTCCTCTATTACTTTGCTCGGTCAGCGCTCACGGTCGTAACCACTCTTATATGTTGCTTTAGCATCGAATTAAACCTCGTAGCTAGCGCAGCAACTATCTAGAGTCAATCCGGTAAAAAAAATGTGGAACGCTTCACGATTTTGCGTGTCATCCTTGCGCAGGGGCCATGCTAATCTTCTCTGTATCGTTCCAATTTTAGTATATGTACCGCCGAAGCGAGTACGGTAGAGTGCAGCTTTTGAAAGCTTATAAGTGGCAAGTTAACAAGTGTTCCCTCATAACTGCAGATCTCGTTACCCCCAAAATATGTTGAGTAGAATTACGGACGTGCACAACCCGAGCGAACTACATTTTTTCCTAGCCGCATTACCACTCCTAGCATACCATATTCGAATTCCACCGCAATTTCGACAGAAAATTCACCGAACTATCATGTTTTCGAGTTCGCAACAGCTCGAAAAGTGAGCAGTAAGCGCTCAAAACGTACATTAACGAAAAAATATTTTCGTAGGTGTAGTAAACACGATACAGGGGTTTTAATGTGTTTTTTTTTTTCAATTCATGTACAATAAATGCGGTTTACATTTTTCGATTGTACCTTGAAAACCTGTTTGAATCATTTCTTCAAATAACAGCACGAAGATCGTTGGACAAAAAACACACACTACACATAAACCCCACAACATTTTAATAACGCAACGCTGCAATGGAAGGCAGAGCGCACACATTTCACTGTACGAAGGAATAGGCACATGAACAGATATCATGTTGGCATGTAGCTGGGACTTGAAGAATGATTAAGACAGGAAGTTGGCGGTGAGGTAAAGATAGTAGTGCAGTGATCGACAGAGCATGTAACTATGATTGGGGAGCCTAGATGATTAGAATTCAAATGAGGCACTTGAATGAAGATTTCATCTAGAACAATAACCCTGGCCAATATTGACTAATCAACAAAGATCGTAAAATTATTGCAAGAACTAAAATGTGAGTTTGGAATACCGAAATCTGGTGTCAGGAAGATTTAATTAAAAAATTCAAATAGTTAGATTGCATGTTAAATTGATTCGGAAATACTAACAGCCCATCAATTTACGCGGGAAAAAGCTTTACCTCGAAATCGCTCATCTGGAAATGGTCAACACTTTGGAAAATCCGCTTAAAATGATTATGACAGATGACGAATTTTGGGTTTATGGTTCAACAGACATTACAGTGGAATTTGGCCCGAAAAAGCCCCCCCCCCCACCATTTTATTTGTCCCTCTCTCTCTCTCTCTCTGCTTCAAACGGTACTGACTTACATGAGAGACATTACTATGCTCAGGGTGGTCAAGCAAAATCGTTTTGATTGTGCATTTCTCGACGTGCATCACTTTCCTGAAGAATTAATTTGTTAACTATCACTCCTGCACAAGCTGAAGGTGCCATTCTTTGGTGACCAGTTCAGCTGTCAATTTTATTCTGGATTTTGTCTTGTATTGATGTGCTCTGAGCTGATTCGGGAGAGTATCAGTTGGTTCACCACAGGTCTTTCAATAGCCACTGAAACATTCTTCAGCTCAAGAACCTCAAAAACTGCTTTGCACACGGCTTGGGTACTATCATTCAGTTTGGACAAAAATCGGACAAAGTTAATTATAGTAAGCTTGTAAAACTATAGGTAATTGAAACTGATAACACAATCAGTGGGGACTTAGAAAATAACGCTAACGATGCTTTTAGAAAGCGAAATACCTCGACAGGGGGGAAAAATAAAATAACCATTTTTTCGATCAATTCGCTTGGGTGGTAGTTGAAGTAACTGTTGAAAGCGTAGGAGCAGACGACGACGAGGCCACTGGCGTTTGGAGGAGGGGAGCATTAGACACAGACGGTGTTACCTGAACGTCGTTAGGGATGTTAGTAGTTGGAACTGATGTGGCAGGCACTTCTGTGGATGAAGCTGATGATGAACCGACCACAGATTCGTAGGATGGAGGTGGTCCTGAAGGATGAGGAATGTAAGGAGGCTTGGGTGAAGGAGGGACTAAAACGGTGTACGATGGAGGCGGCTCAAGGGTCCTTCCTGTACAAAGGAGAAAGTAAGATTACACTTAAAACATTTCTTCTGCATATATTTTGTAAGTACACTTTGCTGTATTGCTGTTAGTGAGTTCGTAAATAAACTGTAGATATTATAAAGCTATACGTATTCAAACAACAAGGCAAGAATATGTACACCGCACTGCAAAAATACTTGAAGCGCATTATTCCACTTTTGGTTTATTATTCATTCTGAATAATAACCCTATGTTTTCGGTCACGAAACATTTTTAACAACCCCCCCCCCCCCTCAAAATTTGATACTTTACGTTTCAAGACATGGGATTCCAAATTCGCAATGTCCGTCTGTTGTGTTTTGTGCCTTTAACGTGGTCTACAAAATTCGTTCTTTCGCACAAAAATCCGATTTGGTATCTTGTTGTGCCCGCCATCTCGGCAATTTGATCGGATGAAGCCCATGGTTGTTATGGGCAAAAAATGGTTTAAAAAATTAACGAAACGCAGTATAACGTGGGAACTACAGCAGAAGTCAACGTTTCGTCATTAACACTCCCTCCCTCCCTCCCGTCTCAATAACAAACCACCCACCCAACGCCACCCGCCTCGTCCTCGCCTCGCAACGCCATCCACTCGACTCTCGACTCGCAAAACCCCCCGATTGGGCGGGAAGGCTACTTCCTCCGGCTACAGACGTTTACGGGCGCCGGGGGAATATTTAGTTTTCGTATTTCCGTTGTAGTCAGGTCATGTTTCATATGGTTTACTAGTATTTTTCGACGCTGAATCGAATGGAATGGGTCTCGGAGCAGTAATACTAGGTCAAGCTGTTCATGAGAATAATAAACCATTCTGTAATAATTTGCAGGGTTTTTAAAGAAATATAAGATGCTACTCACTAATGTTCAGCTAAGAAGCAATCTTCGTTCGGCTTTGTTTTTTAATGAAGGGGTGGATGCCTTATAGGCGAACACTACACATTAAACTCAGACTCTAAGAACAATGTTCTTTCTCTAAGTCCAACTTACCGTACTAGGTACTGTGTAGAAGTTTCAAAAGCATTTACAGCCAGGTCTCTTATCTTTTTCAAGGATACGCTCGCAAAATTTGGACACTGCTTCCCCAGCTCAGTGCACAATTTTCACAACAGTGTCTTCCTCACGATAATGTTTGCCCCCATTCTGCTCATGCAATGCTGGATCTACTGCAGCAATTAGGTGGGAACGTTTTGTCCTGACTTTGATAAGATGTGCATCTTTAATTTCATGTAATTTTATTTTAATTAAATGGTTTTGAGTATTTTTATAGAAGCCTTCGCTTTCTAGATCTCCCTCACGTGACAGATGAATCAGGTGTCTGTGGCAAAGCACAAAAGAAGAAAAAGTAGACATGGCATAAGGTGCCTAGAGAGAAAGGTGATGTCAAAACCAGCCAGTTGCCTCCACAATAATACGTGTGACACCTACCACACCTATGTTGTCTGGCCCCCCTTCGTCTCTTTGCCTCCAGATACAAACCAACCAGTGCCAATTTACCTCAACCGTAGCAATGGTTCATTTATTCAACCATCCTCAACCAAAAGACTAAACATCAGCTTTCACTGTACCCAGCCTCTTTGTCCTTTCAACCACCACCACTAGTCAACTAGTAAGAAGAACGATTTCCTAATAAAATAACGTAGAGATGAAAGGAGCATTACTTAAAAAGCTAGGAAGAAATAGGATATGACCTTCCTTCTGGAACAATTCCTACTAGTTCCCTCCAGACACTTGCAGAGTATTCTTGAGGGGCTTGTTTGCCAAAGTGGGGAGAGCAAAGAACGTGCATTTACTCTCCTGAGTGGATCATCCTTCATCAAAGTTGTCATACGCTGTGAAAACACACACATCCACACTCTCGCAAAGTATTCTGGTGGAGTAAGGTCAAAAGCAATGGGAGAGTGGAGAGGACAACAAAGAGCTCCGATCAACCCCTTCTACATTCTCACTCCTTGCTGCATAGTGAAGTCGGACAGAGTGAGGTGAGGATGAAGGGGGCTGCTGAGGACCCTCTTCCCATTCTAGCTACTCAGTGAGGGTGAGGAAAGGACTTTACACTCAACCAGTTCTACAAAGTCTAAAAGTCAACAACACATGTGTTGTGCGCGTATGTTACAACTACGTAACATAATCATTATCAGATGGAGGAAACAATACTTTTTTATACTCAAATATTCAACAAACAATATTTGTTTATCATCAATAACGCAAAGATGTTTTGATGGAGCGAAAAATGCTTTTGTTTTGTAGAAGTCTTAAGTCTTAGAAAGATTGAGGTGTGTCGAACGAGTTAATACAAGGCAACCTATAATTTAAACTGCTTCTTACCTGCATAATGAGGCTTCCAGAATACAATCGTGGAGCCTTGACTGTGTGTTGGATGATATAGAACTCTAGTAGATGGAGTATCACTGTGGGGAAGAGGAGAGCGATGGTGCATAGCTCTGGGATTCCCATTTGGAACTGAAACGTGAGGTGGTGGCATAAAATATCTTCCACCATTGACCCAGTACCGGTACCACCATTGTCCCCCAGAACAAACCACCAACATGAATATCACCATTAGCCTGAAACCAAAGAAATCAAATTAATAAATAGTAACTCAGAGTGCCAAACATTACATTGCCAGCTCTCATTTTAATATAACTTAATAAGACTTTTTCACAATTTTTAATAAGATGGTTCCTGAAGGAGGACCACATGTATAAATAACTCTGAGCTTTTAGTTCTCAGGTCGGATGGGAAATGTGAGATGTATTGGAAATGAATGGTCATGTGCTGAGCTGTGTTTTATGTGCGCCATCAACGATTATTGGCGAATACACGTAATTCTATTATTTTATAGGGGTGGTCAATTTTATTGGAGCTGCAATATGGACTTATAAAGCTTTCCTTCCCTCACTTGATTGCAACAAGAAGTATTTGAAGCTAATAATAGACAAGACGAAACAGACGATGGCGATTAATATTTATACATGGGCAGGTTATAAACATAAGGTTACTAAATTAGAAGTATACGCGGAAGCCAATAGTTCATAAATAATCCTTTCGAAGACAATATTTTTCGGAGCAGACAGCGGCCTTTCGAATCGTAAACAAGTTTGTGAGAAGGTTTATTCATTAAAATCACGTGAACGGCTGCAGGAATGCGAGATGGCGATAAGATAGGGGCTGACCGTCTGGTTTGAAACCGACCAAAACAGAAATGGCGTAGTTCAACGGCGGGTGACGTAGTAGCAGTAAACGCGTAGCTCCCGTTCAGGCTTTTCGAGCAGTTTTTTTCGCATTTTGACCTAGATAATTTCGCAAGTTCCTGACTCTTTGCAGTTTTAGTGTTGATAACAGGAAAACAAAGTAGTTGCGAAAGCAGTTATTGAGAAAAGGTTTGAATACGTTCGCGTCCGATTGTATTTATAACGAATCCGCGAATTTTGAAGGTCGACGCGTCATAAATTAGTCGATAAGACGAACATTGATGAATTTGTTTAAGTGATGCCATTTGTGCACTACAATGAACAGCCGATCGCAATCTTTCGATTTGGAAGTGGAAGGTTACCAGGTTGACGAAGCCGTTTCAAGTATATTTCACACAGTTTTACTTCACAGAACTTTAGGTAAGTTTTCGTATAAGAGCGAAGAGCGATATTCAGTCGGAACGCTCGGTTACGACGATGTCGACTGCGATTTCATCGATTTGACTTATGTCTGCTGTTCGTCTCCTCACTTAGAACGACGCCTCAAAAACGAAATATCCGTCTTTTCTCGAGCGCTTCGACGGGACGACGGCCCTTGCTCGAGGGGAAAGATATCTTTAGAGTTCTACCAAAGGAAACGAGCCTGGTGGCCTTTTCACGTCGAAACGATACCCTGGGAAGCCTGGGATTTGAGGTTGGAGCTCGTTCAGCTCAACACCGAAGCGGAAAAAACGCTTTTTCGCGAAAAACTCGGGGCTCTCTTGTCTGAAAAAATAATGAGAATCGCTCAAGTGATTAATAGAAACGATTACGTGCCGAAAGTGCCGGATCAACGGGATTTGGATTTAGTGTTCGACACTTCGTTCGACGACGTTCAACCTTATTTGTTTCAAGTTTCATTCGTGACGACGACCCCTCCACCACCCAGTGTCGGCTCTACAGTCAAGAAAATACTAAGAGAAACACTCCACTTATAAATCCCCCTTTCAATGAATTTTTTCTCAAAATGTACGACAACATTTTGTACAACCTCAAGATTCAGTGGCTACTTTGATAAATAGTGGACGCTTTCAAACAACCTATCTCGTAACGACAAAAACGTCCAAAAATGTTGCGCTTACGGTGGCAACAGGAGCAACGAAATAAATTCTTAAGTCATTCAACCTCATAGAAAAAAATAGGGTTGAAAGGTTGCGCGCAGTTCATACGCGACATCTCTCGTTCATTAGGTGTTGACCCAGGCCCTGATAAGACGTTTTTGCTGACACTCAATAAACCAGTGCCCCAGTTGCAAGTCAGTTTCCACAAAGACCATTTCTTGGCATTACTCTGCTGCTACTTTCATTTTACACAATTTTGTCAATTATTTTGTAAATATTTTATGATTCTGTAATAGTTTTTGATCGAAAATTAACATATAGGTGGCGGATTACTGGAGGTTAGTCAATCTAATGGTTTCGATGTCCTGAGTAACAGTAAATTCTACTCCGTGGTGGTTTCCGTTTTGTTTCAAAAGTAGTGTTCTTTTGTTTATTTGTTAATGTGCAACGCTTAGACTTGATCTGAAATGAACACATTTGACACCAGCACGTTGCAATTATCCAACGACTTCTATTCTGTGATTGATTACAGAGATGTGAGTGGTAGAAACCAAACTTTACCTAAGTGGTTTATCCCACAGTTTTTTTTACGACCAGAAAGACTATTTACATTCACACTTGGAATGTAGTTAGCCTCTGCAGAACCTAAGGAGATGTAAAAAACTGACATGGTCTGCACTAACCTTATGAATTCTTGGAATTATTTACAAAATACTTTCACAAAAGATCATTTCAGACTGGTTTTTTTGCTTTGAGTTTTCGTAAGTGCGACTTAAAACTTGTTAACACGTTCACTGCGGCGATTATTGTTCAAAACCGATTTTCTACGCGGCAACTTTGAGGTTGACCTAAATAAGGGATGGGAGATGTCGACAGGTAGTCGACGTCCGCCGGGGGGAAGGGGTCTCATTTGTCGACTACGTGTCGACATCCGCAGTGAACGTGTTAAACTGTTTATGTTGTGTTGATGGCAGACAGTGATGCTGCGTAGTTTGATCTTGTGTCTTAGGAGTTGAAACTGACTGGTCCTAGTTTTTCGACCAAAATGTCATTTCCAGTTCTCTTCTCTCCAAATGCGCCCTGTAGATTGCGATGGATTGATAGCTTTTTTCGGTAATTTTTACTTCCATGTACAATGTACGTCAATTAACGCTGATGAATCCGAATTGTATAAAAAGCAGTAAAATTTAAAATTACTTGATTGGCAATTAATTATTACTTACGCATATACGTCGTTTGCACACTACCAAAGCCTAAACATTAACTCCTTTAGGATATTTGACTCGACGTCTTATTAATTATTCTTATTACGCCCTCTGCTGCCCAGTGGAAACAGACTTACCTTTTGGGCAAACAATTTATTTCTAACGGTTCGAATTTTCGTCAGGGTGGTTTTTCATTGTATTGGCACTCCTGCCCAGCCTTTTGAAGGGGTATTGCCAGAGGGGCAGCAACTTACGTGGCACTATTGCTATCGATGCCTTACCTTGCTGCTCCTGTTTAAAAGAGAAACAGGATAGAACTGCTAAGGACCAGCCTGGTTTGGCATTTTGTGTTGTATGAAACATAAACGTTCGCAGAGAAATAATGGTACGTAGTATATCTCGACACAATATACCAGCAGTTTCGGCTTTTAAAACTGTCATCAGTGCAAATCGACTTTTTGTAGTGAGTAGTTATTTTTCGGTGGCAATAGACTATTTCTTCCCTGTTTTTACAATCTGCACGTGGGTGGATCCCTGGTTTTGGAACATGTACTGTACAGCTCTGCACCTGTAGCTCAGTTCTATCAGATTGGGACTGATCTCTTGAGTGCCCTTAACAGGTACTATAGCAATATTACCCCAAATGCTCTCATACCCTGCTTCCCTCGCCAAATAAATCTTTCTCAAACGTGTAACAATACCCAGTTTTGGCAATGGGGCTAGTTGCAAGGGGACAGACAAAATATGAAGGTGCAGGAATCCGCTCAACCCCTTGGTTTATACGGAATTGTAGAAAAAAATATTCTTGTCGGAATGAAACCTAATGATTTGTGATGCACGAAAATGCAACTTTTAAGCTCAGAGCGGGAGGTTCTGCCACAGCCCCCTCCATTCACTCGTTGCTCTGATTGTGATGCACGTTTTAGGCCTAAAGTGCGATAAGAGTAAGGAGCCTCCTGGATCATGACATCCTCTAATTTAGTAGCTCAAAGGTATTTCAATGACATTTCTTGTCAATCCTGTTTGATTCACGACTCCAGGGGTTTTGTGAGGTCTTGGGTTCTTTTTTTGTCCCAGTGCTCCCTTAAAGCTTTAATATGTACAATGATTTGACTATTGGCGCTACTTATTGAGAAGGTGCAAGACAGAGATACATGCAAATATTTATGACAACTAGTTGCGGCGAACAGATACTTCCCGTTTAGTAGATTTTTGCAAAACGTCTGAGTCAGTTGATTAATTCTGATCTCAACCTATTTATTCATTTCGTTTTACAGCTAACACAGAAGTACAAACACTTTTTGCACTTGATGTGATTTTTTTTTCATATAGCACTTATACTACTTTAGATAGTTGGGAGACAGTTTCAACAAAAAGCAGCACTCCCTTCCACGTTATAAGCAAATGTACGAAAGAGTTAGAAGTGAAATTAAGTAATTTTTCTTCAACGCATGTTCTTTGATAACGTAAAGTGTTCCCCTAGTTTAAAAAGTTTATTTTTAGGTAATATTTTTGTACAAAAGTTTTCAAATTAATTCTGTGATTGTTCTAGAGCAGACTTGACTAACAAATTCCCTTCCATTTGGATGTATCTAAGAGTTTTATAAATGTTTATTAATGAAGTATTGTAGAGGTGATTACAAGAACAACTGTGAACTTTAGAAATAGTTTTCCAAATCCTTACATTCTAAATGAATGATCATTGTTTTTAAGAATAAAGTGAAAATATCACGTTTGTGTATTAAATTGTTTCAAACATCTCCTGACTGCAGTCAAATGAATAGTGATACATGTATTTATAAGGGAGAGGGAGAGTGGCGTGCTTTGCGCAGCAAGTCACAAATGAGGATATATATTACGAAGACAGTGTACGTGCACTGTATAACCAAGGATTCTTTTGTGGACCCATATTCAGGGGACAAGTTGAAAATCTTTGCCTGGGGCTCGACAGTTTAAACAAAAACTTTCTTCTCATTTCAGAGGCCTTCATGTCCAATAAACACCCTTCGAGACAATGTTCTCAGTGTATGTGTTACTGGTAGAAATTAGAGAAAACCGCAGCAAATTATTTCACAATGGTTTATTTTTCTCTTGCACAGCTTGACAGTCTCACACCTCTGAAGCCCATCCGATTCTATTCAGCACTGGAAAATACTAGTGAACGATACGAAACACAACCTGACTACAACAGAGCTACAAAAATTGACATTTCTGGGCGACGATATGACGAGTCGAACTGACAGCTAGTTGGAGTGAGATAGGTAGCGGGGGGTGTTACTTTTGCAATATGGTCGTGCGAGTTCCTTAAAAGAATTTGACTCACTATATTTACGATTACTTCACTGTTTTCCACTTAGATGCAGTCCTACACCTCTGAGGCTCATTCTGAATGATAAACCTAAAGGAATGGTGTGTGAAGGTGCTGGCGCCTGAGGACTTTGTTTCTTCTACGCTGATGCAGATTCCTGTCATGTTTGCTTCTGGCCGAGAGGTTCTTCACCGACTTCCTCTTCCAATATTTAGAACTTAGCATTACAGTTGAGCAAAAAGTAATTTCCCGTGTCACCCAGCAAAGATCTGTACTATGCGCAGACAGGATAAACTTGAGTAAGTTAGTAAGCGAAATGCCCTATAGTTTCATGAAGGTGGAAAGCCAGTTGGAGATGGTGTTGCATAACCTTCCCTAGATGGAGTAGTCAATAGGAGATCTATCAATCAGTTCAGAGGATATTGAGGCAAGTCACCGATTTAGGGGATAACCGAGAAGATCTAGTACTATCGGAATTCACATTATTCAAAAGCGTTGCCCTGGGTGCTCATGAGAAGGATTTTCTAGCTAACGTAATGTGAATAATCTCCAACATTAGGTACACCGTAGTATGAACTCATTCTGGACTGGAGATGTTCTACTCTGTAGATGAAACAATACAAGTTGCGATTTTGCGCCTCTTACTGAATATGAGCAAATCATGCCAGACTGTCACTAACTATCTCTCCTCAAAATATCTGGGAAACGACAACTCGTATGCAAACGACACATCCTGTACCCATCCCTTTCGATTCAGCATCCCCGACCAAACTAACCCGACTAAAACGGAACAATGTAAATTGACATTTTCTAGGGGATGCTAGGCAATTGGCACAACGTTACGAGTAGAACTGGAAGGTGGTTTGAGTAAGAAAATATATGGTGCGTAGCAACACACAACTTTCCGCCACCCCTTTAAGTTCGAACACCACCTACATAGGCGGGCGCTATATCTTCGTTCAACGCATTTTTACAGGAACATTTATGGAGAACAAAATGTAGGGACTAGTTGGCTGAGAGTACTCCGAAAGTTTGATCGAAATCGTTAGAGCCGTTTTTGAGAAAATTGGAATACCGATAAATTAATATTCGACAAATCTCCTTTTCTGAGTTAACTTGGCTTATATCTCCGTTCAACATATATATACAGAAATAATTATAGAGAACGAAATGTTGGTATGGGTGACTAAAAGACACTCCATTAGGATTTATCACACCTGGTGAAAAACTTACCCTGGAATTTACGGAAATGTTAGAAAAAACGTTATTTTTGACACATTTTGATTTTTATCTCTTTTCAATGGACCGTCACAGGAACATTTATTGAGAGGAATATGTAGGTATTAACTATTTGAAAACATCCTGTGAGTTTGGTGAAAATCGTTGAAGCCGTTTTGCCAAAAAGCGTAAAAAACCTATTTTTGCTTCATGGGCCCATATCTCCGTTCACCGTATTTTCATGGAGATATGTATTGAGAAGAAAAGTTAGGTATTGATTAGGAGAAGATAATTTGAAAGTTTAATCAAAATCGTTAGAGCCGTTTTCGAGAAAAATGCGAAAAACCCTAGTTTTTGGTACGTTTTCGGCCCCCCTTCCCATCGGCCGAAATCGTCCATAACCTTATTTTGGTGTCTACAAAAAATAAGGAACAAAACAAAAAAAGAACCAGCTCAATCGGATCAGCCGTTCTCCCGCAAATCGAACTACAGACACACACACATACACACGGACCACGCGCCGAAATTAGGTTTTTTAGACTCAGTAGGGTCTGAAACGTAAAGATCTGAAGAAAACCCAAATTTTTTTTTTGGGCCGATTACTATACTTTCCTTCCCTTCGGGTAGCGGAAAGTAAAAAGGCAGTGAGCGAAATGAGCAAAGGCAGGGGAAAAACGATAACTACGGCTACTTTATCCCGCAAGTTCCTTCAAGTAGTAGAATTAACCTCAATATATGTACTGTGATATCACGGTATTCTCCTAGATTCAGTCCTACACGTCTGAGGCCCATCTTATTCGACTCAGCATCGAAAAATACCTAGGAGACGATACCAAACACGACGCAATAGCAAACAACCGCCAAAATTTCGTTTTTGGCTAATTTTGGGAAACTTTTTTTTGGCCATGACAACCACAGGTTTTCACCCATTTCATTGCTGAGTAGGCAGGCACAATTAGATACCAAATAGAATTTTTGTGAGAAAAAGACGGACTTTGCATATTTGGCATCCCCATGTCTTGAAGGAATCATAGACGAAATGATGGAATCAAATCATCTACAGATCAACATGGGACATCAAAATAGGGTTTTGAGTAAAATCAGCCTAAAACCAACCACATTGGTTAAAGCAGCCCATTTTTCCCCTCAAAAACTGCAGTAACGATTTTGATTAAATTTGTTTGAAAAGCTGCTTTCCTGAAAAAAAAAAAAAACTGAATAATGCAGCCCTCATCAACCAGTCTCTATATGTGCGTGGCCCTTGCTAACGCACATTGAACAGTTAAAATACTCAACTTTCAACTAGTTTATCATGCTGGGTGAAGCTTCTGATGGGAAATATAAACCCCCAGACGACAGTTCAAATGACCCTCGCAGCAACCCAAATATAACGAACATTTCCAACCTGAATGCAGTACCATCTATTATCATATCTACTGTGTAGTTACTGTGAAACTGGATTCGTACATTTTACCAACCATGTACTGGATATTTGTAAGTAGGTGATGGTTTGTGTCAGGTCATTTCCCCAAAGTTGATAGTTGATAAGTTAGCTGGTCTGGGAAATAATCATTTTCATTCCTGGAGGGTACATGAAGTCCTTGAGTGAAAGCACCAGGAATTCCTGCCCTTAGAACAGTACCTCAACCTTGTTAACGCAACAGTTGTCTCTGGAATAAATTGCTATGTTTCCTTACTCATTAGCATTTAAATTCTTGACTATCACTGACGAACCTTTCGTGGCAAAACTTAAATTGTACGAGTACATAATCACACACATCTTCTCACAGCAAGAGAAAAAGTTACGTACCAATAGTACCAGAGTTGGTAGAATTGAAATGTTGGGGATATGCAGCATCCTTTGTTGCAACAATACTCATTTCTTGGGCACCTGAAACACATTTACAAAACGCATAGTATTTTTCTCGCGAAATCAAGTAGTTCTAAGGTGCCATTGCCTCTAACAACCCCATGTTGTACAGACTCTGCACTTGTGACATTACATTAATGATATCTTATACTCTAGAATTTTCGGGTGCTGGTTTTTTACAACGTTAAGATGACTAGGAACTTTTGAATGCTTGATCAAGTGAAAAATGCCTACTCTAACGTATCTCGTGATGACATTTCCTGTGTATTTGGAATTTAAAAACGTTCAGGCGTTTTAGTGTGCATTGAGGTTTTTGGGAAGTGTCAGGAGATGAAGGTAGGTAGTACGTTTCGTGACCCTTTTTCCTGTCGATTCCAGGAGCATAAGTGACGGCAAAATGATCTATGGAAGTACAAACAGGAAGACTTAAATGAAGGAGCTAAGACGGAAATGAAAAAATAATCCTGTGATTGGTAGAAGATCCCAGGGATTAAAAAGCTGTTCACGTATTGCTCTTGTACATTAAATTACGTTTTGCCCTTCAAGATATAAAGGACGTGCCACGTAATCTGTAGATCACTTTGAACTGAGGTCAAGCATTCACACTCGGATCACGCAACGGCTGACAGCCAATCTTGAAGGCGTGAACAATTAAATATAGCATAAAATCAAGAAACGTAATTGCCAATGTCGGAATAAGGTCCTCAAAGTGAGGCATAGTCCGAATTTGGACAACCATAGGGGATGCTAGTTCAATCAAAAGTCGATCCGAGTGATTAGTACTTTGAGCCTGCTGGCTCTTTTGAATTGTAGTACTATTTGCTCGTTCGAATAATTGACCCTGAATGTTTGTTCATTACTGTGGTGCATGGTATATTTCGTATGTATTACTTGACTTACATGTGGAATGTGTGACGCACTCTAGTAGATGATTACCAGATGTTCAGGTGGTTCAGTTCCCGATGGTGTCTCGGCTTCGCCTTGTCCCCCATTCCTATTCTCGCAACGCTTCCGTTTACGTATTGCGTCGTATCGAAAACTGATTTGTCTTACAACGAGTACAGAGTGATATTTCTTTATTTCTCATGGTGTTTAATTGACTTTAAACCTTTTACTATCACTAAACGAACTTCGAACTGGTAAGTGTACTTTGAATATTTACAGTATTTTGACTCGGCTTGAATCAGAATGATAGTCTCATTCACCTCTGAAGTAGCCTCGTTTGAACCGTTTAGCTGGCAGCCAATCATCGCAAAATACAGACGCAATATTCAAAATCGAACAGGTAAAAAAACTATAGAAATTATCTCACCCGTAGTAAGTGATCTTCCCATCTATTTCAATTTTGCAATGCCTCGCTTCGACCTGAAACATATAAAACATTACAGTGCTTTCGAATTGATGGCACGCTCCCTTCATACAACATACCAAACTAGTCAACATTTCGCTGACTGAAGCATAATGAAAATTAAGTACATATACGCAGCCGAAAAAATTGAGTTTCTCAGAAAGCCCACATTTCCAGGGAGGTGCGTGCATTAAAATCTGTGCGCAAGGCGCAAACAAACGATTATGAGCTATTCTCCTCATCGACGAGAAAGAGGAGCCCCTCCCCCCTTAAAAATAGTTATGAGAATGAGTTGATTAAATTATTAGATTTATTTAAAGCTTTCAAACTATCTTTTACTACAGAATTTTCGTTTCCATAAAATGCGTTGAATGAAGATTCAGTACCCGTGCTCATAGTATATCACCGAATTTTTCAGGCGTTGTGAACAGCACATATTTTCCGTAGAAATTAGTTAAATGAAGACCCAGGATCTATCTACAGTTAATGGCAGTTAAAATATTAGTCAAAAAAGCGATAACAAACAGAGAAAAGGGCTGAACCAAATCGGCTCAAATTGATACCTAGCCTGCAGATAAATGCAGTCATGCACCAAAATACGGGTATGAGTGAAATCGGCTGAAAACTAACTATAGTTATCACAGTGATAAAAAACCTAAATTTTTTCCTTTTCAAAAACGACTTCGATCAAGTTTTTTGTGCGAACAGATTTAAATGACGATAATTTAAAAGTTTGACGCATGAGAACTTTAGCCGTTTTTTCTGAAAGATCTCGCTCATGTATAACGTTTAAAAAAAATATAAATTTCGCCACACATAGGATGCAAGTGTCATACTACTCATAAGCAACTGAGCAGCAACTTTGGAAATTTCAGACGTCGTTTTGTTTACTGTTTCCCCTATTATTCCAGAATTGTGAGCTCGACCTAACCAGAAAAATTCTGCTGACAGTCCCACCAATTACCTATACATAGGTTTTTCAATGAAGGTGGTGTCATAAGTAGCAGCAGCTCAATAAATGTTGAAACGTTAAGAACTATAAGTTTCTCGCTAGTGGACATTAGGTTCTAACAGGCTCACATTAACTGAGTAAACAACATATTGGATTAGTTGCCAAAGTTCTATCATCTTTCCATCTTCAGTGTTTATATGTGTACACATATATTGTATCATCTACTCAATGGAGAGCCTGCACAGTGCTCCCAGCTGTATCACCGGTACCCATTGCCTCACTCCCCTGGGTTTGGAGGAGAGGGGATGCCTGGTTGGGGATTGAGTGCCTGGCGTGGAAAGCCTCATGCCCCAACGGACTCGGCATAGTACATGAGGAACTCGACATTTGACTACTGGTGTTCGCTCAAGAGTGGAACATTTCAACATTTTTATGAGAAGTCATTAAGGAATATTGAATATTGTTTGGACTGACATAAGACACAAGCACTATGGACTGTGTTCTATAAACTGCAACAGCAATCATGACACAACTATTGCGAAGGACCATTTCTCATCGCGGCATAGTTTCTGAGATTCCAATAGTTGCACAAGCGTTATTGTTTTTAATTCGCTCATTTATTCTGAGTTATATGACGAGACTGTTTCCTTATCAATATGACTGTTCCTGAACCCTCCGAGGGAGTTATGTAGACGTACGAAAACCGTTGGTGTAAGCAGTTAAAATGCCCCCAGATCATGGGTACAGTATCTCCTAGGTGATTTGATTGTACACAACTCATGCTTCATGGGGTTTATGAAGAAACGGTTTATTTTATCGTGACATTATGCTTTCCTAGCAATCTTACTAAGGACTGCGCGTCTAGTAGGTAGAAAACAACTGCTGCCGCTAGATAAGCTTCCATAGTTACAAGACAAATATCGATGTATTCAATATTGAGTTCGGCCGGGGGAGCTGCATGACGTTTGATAAAAGGCAATTCAGTCAGCTATCAGCGGCATTTCACTTATATCACGTTTTTAACAAGATAAACGATATTTAAAGCGTAAATAAACTGATTCCCTAGTTGTCAAAATAGCTGGCAGTAGACTTATGTCATAACGCACTGAGCTCTTAAAACATCTGATCAGCTGTTGATTGTCGTGTTATCTATTGGGCGGCCTTGTGCCACTACCTCTTTAGATTTATATTCTTTGCCGTGCAGTGGTTCGAAAGATTTTAGCAGATTTTATCGAATATGCTGGTGTTGAAATATCTCTTATGCTATCGGAGATTCTCTATTTAGAGATTCCTAGTCTATTTGTAATTCTATCTGCAAAGTATAGAATAAATTGTATCACGAGATTTGAGGTTTTTGTTTACAATAGTTTTGTGTGTACGAATGGGGTATTGCGTTGGTGATTGTTCAAGATTGATAGTTTTGAGTGATAGGTTGATTGTGTATGATTTGTATAGTACTTTGGTGGTGTGTAATTGACAAAATGTTTGTGGTTTGAAGTGGTTCATAGGGTGTGATCTGAGGTAAGTATTGGGTGCTAAAGGTAGCATATTACCATCCATCCTTGTGCTGTATTTAGGTGGGTAGGATGGCGTTTGAGGGTGAGTCTCCTCGTAATGGTCCATTCTAATTGATAAGGAAGCACCTTCGTGCCAGAGTTTCATAGTACTGGCGTAAGATGACACCATGGTTTGATACATAGTTTTATTTCTGGAGGAGCTCTTCAGCTCCGAATCTTTGCAAGTATCCAGTCTAGTGTGATGTGTGGTGTAGGCACAGAGAAGTTTTTTCAGTACTGGACACTTATATTACGATCACAGTGTAATATAATTAATTGACGTCAGGGATGCAGTGACAGCCAAAAAGGGGAACAACCTGAGCCTTTACAGACTCAACATTTTATTAGCCAGACAAACATATTATTGGCCGCTTCGCTTACTGCATCCGTTTATATTGATTTGAGCAGGGCAGTTTATAGTGACTGCAAGCCAATTGTAAAACACTTCTCGGTTTTAATAATGTAACATTTGAACTAAATCAAGGTCAACGACTATCATAATAGAATGCAAATCACGCTGGTACTATTCGAAAACAGCAAGTTCATGTGAATTTTTCCGTGCTTTAAGCAACCAGGGCCAAACATATCATAGGGTATCATTGAGGGGTTTTCAAACTCGTTGGGAAAACAGTGATAGGTACAATAGGGGATGTGGAATTAGCTAAAAATACAGCTAGAACTGTCACGTCATCATATTTCTGGAGCGGCTGTCAAAGATGTTGTTTTCATGGTGCAGCTATTTGTTAGTATTACTTTTCTATGATATTTCCCGCATACAGGGGATAGCCGTTTCTGTATTCTTTTAATCTTGAGGACTCATTTTCATTTCGTACTTGGGTACATTTTCAGTTATTTCGTTCATATTACAATTACAGGACTTCGAAAAAAAGTGTTACTGTAGCGCTGTAAGTATTGGCTTCTCGTCACAATACTACTCCAACCCTGCACTACGTGTATGGCTCTGTAAATGATTCCGAATTCTGGCATCAAACTTTCGGAAATAATCATCTTACACTTTGAACTCTATTGCAATAGTTGTCCTTCGATGGATATTAAAACGAGTCACTAATAATATATTTTCTCGTTATATTTAGATTGGTTAAGTATTGATGGTTGCAGTGGTCTAAATAATATGTGCACTGGTGCACGAAAGTAAATCTTCGTTCCCTTCTTCGAGACTCGCACCAGTTGCTACGACGTCTCTCTAAAGCTAAGCCATAAAACTTCGCCTCTAAGAAGGACGAACTTATGAAATTAATCCAAGGGTGAGCTACAACCAAAAATTTTGATAATGCATAAAATATGAACCAGTTCCAGTCCAATCTAAAACCGGAAAACATACGTATTGTGAGCGACAAAATTTTATGAACGATGACAAGGTCGCATTTCTCGCCCGATTTTCACAATTCTTCTTTTGTTTGATTCAGTTTTTGGTCTAGTCGTGCAAAAAACACAGCATTCTCCAAATTCACGGGAATGTAGTCGGAGGGGGGAGGGGATACAGTAAAATAATGCAATTCTCACTATTCTTAACCGATTTTCATGATTCTCGTTTTGTTGTGTTCGGTATTGGGTCTAATTTCACATCGAGATATGCAATGAAGGGGGCGGGGGGTAGTACCATCAAATCATGATACTTGGCTATTGTTGACTGATTTTGATGATTCTGAGTTCGTTCTGTGCAGTTTTTATTCCAATTGCCACACTCTTTAAACAATTATTACTTTCCTTGGCTCTACAAAGAAGAAAGGAAAGTTATGTAATCGGCTGAAAAAAAAATTTTGAGTTTTCTTCAGATCTTTACGTTTCAGACCCTCCTGAGTCCGAAAAACACTATTTGGGAAAATGATCTGTGTGTGTGTATGTGTGTCTGTGAACGATTTTTAGAGAAAACCACCGTACCAAATCAGCTCAAACTTCATATCTCGCCGGTAGGTTATGATGGGACGCCAAAATAAGGGTATGGGCAAAATCCACCGAAATTTAACTATAGTTATCATAGTGATCAAAACACCAATTTTTTTTTCTCAAAAACGGCTCCAACGATTTTGATTACATTTTTTATATAGATAGCTCTCAATAAGACAATTATACCATAAAATTCCCATTCGTGGGAAAATGACTAGAGCTGCACAATAAATTATCAAAATTTTCGACGAAAAGCGTTTTTGCCGCGGTTTTTTCCTTATAAACTCCGCTGGAATTTTTGTAGAATGTTAAAAAAAATTGGTATTGTAGTCCAATCTAATACCTAAAGGGTGAGTGTTTAAAAACGCTCATGAGATACATGGGGGTCACTCCAGAAATTCCTGAATTTCAACTACTGCCGTTTCGCTTACTACCAGTTCTAAACGTCTTTACCTAATAACTCTGCAAAAGTAATTACTATCGTTCTTCAAAAAATTTGTGTTTACAGCCTCATTAATTATCTGTGTACCAATTGCTCAGTAATGGTCCTGGAATGAGTACGAGCAGCACAATAAAATCTGGAACTGTAAGCGCTACCACTTCCTGCTGCCGTAAAGCGTTGTTTGACGAAGCTCAAATTAACTGAGTGATACATTAATTGATTAAATGGAATTAGCCATGTACAAAGTGAATTGTTGTAGAGCTAAGGAAAGTTGTGTGTTGCAACGCACCAGATATTTATTCATCGTTGCACAGGGAGAGTGGAAGTGTTAAAAACTGTAAGATTATTCGATTCACCCAACACTCCACCCATTTCCTCGGTTTTCCATCCAGTTTTGGGTCAAACTGAGCAGCAAACCACTCGAATGTTAAATTTAGTTACGGGAGGGCGAATAAAGTGGGGTACATGAGGTTAAATAATGATAGAAAGTACAACAAGATGTTAGAATGAAATGCAGAGATGAGCAGAACAGAAATATTGATGGGTTCATTGTAATAAAATTCAGAAGGAACATAGAAAGGCTCCTAAAACTGACTAATGCACTCACATTCGCTTGTCCCTATGCGTAGTGCATATGTTGCATGCATTACTTATCGACATGTTTCGTATTTTTGCCAGATTTTGCAGACTCTTGCCTCACTGAGCGCCTAATGAAAACGGAGTATAGCGATATGGAGGAAACGCCAAATCTCAGTCACCGGTTGAGCTCTTGAGGTAGCAAAATGGATTTCTCCCACTCCCAACTTTTGGGGAAGTTAAACGGGTTTCGCCCCTGGTGTATAACAGAGCTGGGATACGCGGGTCGGTCCAGGATACCCCCTTCTCTCACCTTCAGGCGAACCTCTGAAGTGGGAAGTGTGTCAGAATAAGGGACCCCAATGGAAAGAGGGCTCAGCTCCTTCAGTCTAGTGCCCGCTATGTCATCGGTTTGCTTCCAAGGCTAACTTCTCTTCCAAGGTCAGTCGCCCCTTTTTCTTCCACTTGGCAACTTTCTTTACAGGGTCACAATCTCACTCCTTCGGCTGCTGTCCTGCTGTCTCCCTCTCTCACCTTTTCAAAAGGGAAATTCTTAGCCCTTAACACCGCCTTCACTATCGACTCCAACTTACGTCTCTAGCTTTCACTCGAGGTAAGAAAAAAAAATTGACTTATCGTCGAGACTATTATGGTGGCATCAAACACTGTACCAATAATTTTTAAATGTCCAAAATTAAAAAGAAGGGAAACAAGCAATAATTTCCCGCCCTTCTCTCCTCTTTAATCTCTCTTATACGCTTAATATTCAGATCACTGCACCTACACGAAATTACTGCATCTACAAGCCGACTCTTTTGGGAATTTACCAACATTTTGACACACAGTTAAGGTATACCAATAAAAATTAAAAATTAAATTTTCTTGTAAACTTAGTTTTTGTGAAAATTCTGGAGTGAAGCAACAACTCCTTCGGTAACAACTAGGATTTTTGTTAGCATTCGGTCAAGCGTTTATCATTCAAACAACTATAAACTGCAACTATTTATTGTATTTACGGATACAATATTATTTAAATAACGGGCAAAATATTAATTTATTCTGATAAAATATTTACACCGAGTTTCAATGCTGGTTTCGTCTTAATACATGAAAATTCGTTCAGTGGGTGAGAGAATGCGCGGCTGAAGCTTTGTTTTCCAATTCTCTTACCTAAAACGATACGTTCTATGTGAATTTTCGCTATGTTGTTGATCCTCATAGGAGAAATTAGATTCTTTTCTCGTAATAAAAATATGTTCTTTTTTTTGTCATTCCAATAATTAAATTAAAGAATCAAAGGTATTTTAAGACGTAACACATCTAATTATTATTTTGGAGTATTGTTTCGTGTGCTTATTTCATCAAATTTTTATATTTGTTAGGTTAACGAGTTTTGACGTTTGATTGACTTTGGGTTAATCATCGTTCGCTATAAGAAGGAAATCAGAAGCTATTTTTAGATAGTTTCTTAAAATAAATTGAAGTGTTTTCATTGTATGTTTAAATAGCCATGTGTAGTAGTTTGTTTGAACTTCCAATTAATATTAAACAGGTCGTAAGTATTGAGCTCCATTGTTCACGAAAGGTTCGACCAGATATAACCTTTGGAAGTCCCGCGAAGTGAGCGCCTCATCAAATATGTACGTTTGCGAAGCTGTGGTTAACCGACCGAAGAAAGCCGACAAGTAGTCGTACTTTTGCGGCAGATGAGAGTTCACCGACTCCCCTAACGGTCTATCCCGGTCGATTTGGTTGACTAGCTGCACCGGAAGCCTATTACTGGTTGCAGAACTTGGTTTTATTGTTGTTACCCCCGGCTCAATTTTGCCCGTTAGAATAACTTTTTCACGAATCGGTAACGGGAGAAAATGCGAAAGCGATGGTAAAAGGTCGAGAGGCTCGGATCCTCCGAAATGGGCAGCAAAAATAGTTCTTCGTGAACGAATTTTTCACGCACCACCGCCGAAACAGCCGTTTACCCTGACTTGCTCGATCACAATGTATGGCGAAGTAGTTAGGATGGAGCCAACAACCCTTTTATAGGGAACCAAATTATGAGCCCATTGTAGGTACCCATCAATTCCTGCCACTGATGACTGAGAATTCGACGGGGAATTTACAGTTAGTTTAATCGTGTAAATAATGGAAATTGCAAAAT
Source organism: Pachypeltis micranthus (assembly GCA_020466155.1). NCBI lineage: Eukaryota > Metazoa > Arthropoda > Insecta > Hemiptera > Miridae > Pachypeltis > Pachypeltis micranthus. The sequence continues at coordinate 12,046,857 of CM035772.1, forward strand.
CTATTAAGTTAGCCCTCTCAGAAGCAACCCAATTTAAATGGAGAAAACGTAATAATATACGAGCTTCCTATTTCGCCAGTTATTATTGGGTTGAAAACGGCTGCTGAAGAAAAAATGCCATTACGTAGCCACAGTGCGTGGAATGTCCCTTAAAGTCCAGCTTTCCGAGTAATTATTGCACGCGGCCATCGAATTCTACGTGGGGCAGGAATAAAATCTGCACCGTGGCGTTTAAACATTGAGTGGGATATACAGACACGAACGCTCAATATCTTGAGAAGTTGATCGTCATATGCTATGTGGTATAAAACTTACATACGTACATCTACAACCCCCCCCCCCTCCAACAACCCCCAACAAGTGTTCAACGAGAACAATGTTCGAACAATCGAAGTTGGTCTGTTCAATCTTAAATATAAGAGTATTGTGGAGCTTTAAACTTAGGGCTTAACAAGAAGAGGTTAACTAATCAGTTTAAAAGACAGTTTTTAAATATTTACTGTTGTTTTTAGTATATTTTATTTTTTTAATTTTATTCTGTTACGGTTATCCATTTGTCATTTCACATTCGATACTTCCCCCTTAGTTTCTGTTTCACATCCAATTTAATGTTGCTTTCAAAGATTCCTCTGTCTCCTAAATTTTTCACTTTTATTATGCCCCGTACAACCCCTTTTTACTTTCCTTGGCTCTACAAAGTAGAAAGGAAAGTTATGTAATCGGCTGAAAAAAAATGTTGTGTTTTCTTCAGATCTTTACGTTTCAGACCCTCCTGAGTCCGAAAAACACTATTTGTGAAAATGGTCTGTGTGTGTATATGCTGTCTGTGAACGATTTTTAGAGAAAACCACCGTACCAAATCAGCTCAAACTTCATATCTCGCCCGCAGGTCATCATGGGACGCCAAAATAAGGGTATGAACAAAATCCACCGAAATTTAACTATAGTTATCATAGTGATCAAAACACCAAATATTTTTTTCTCAAAAACGGCTTTAACGATTTTGATTAAATTTTTTTTATTAATAGCTCCCAATATGGCAAATATACCATAAAATTCCCATTTATGGGAAAATGACGAGAGCAGCACAATAAATTGCCAAAACATTCGACGTAATCGATTTTTGAGTGGTTTTTAGAGAAAACGACCGTACGAAATCCCCTCAAACTTGACATCTAGCCCGCAGGTTACCATGGTACGCCAAAATAAGGGCATGAGCAAAATCCACCGAAAGTTAACTATAGTCATTATAGTGATCAAAACACACAATTTTTTTCTCAAAAACGGCTCTAACGATTTTGATTAAATTTTTTATATTGATAGCTCTTGATAAGGCAATTATACTATGAAATTCCCATTTATGGGAAAATGACGAGAGCAGCACAATAAATTGCCAAAACATTCGACGTAATCGATTTTAGAGTGGTTTTTAGAGAAAACGACCGTACGAAATCCCCTCAAACTTGACATCTAGCCCGCAGGTTACCATGGTACGCCAAAATAAGGGCATGAGCAAAATCCACCGAAAGTTAACTATAGTCATTATAGTGATCAAAACACACAATTTTTTTCTCAAAAACGGCTCTAACGATTTTGATTAAATTTTTTATATTGATAGCTCTTGATAAGGCAATTATACCATGAAATTCCCATTTGTGGGAAAATGACGAGAGCAGCACAATAAATTATCAAAATTTTCGACGAAACGCCTTTTTAGCGCAGTTTCTTCCTTATAAACTCCGCTGGGATGTTAGTAGAAAGTTAAAGAAAATCAGTATTGTAGTCCAATCCACTACCTAAAGTGTGAGTGTTTAAAAAAGCTCATGAGGTACATGGGTCTCACTTCAGAAATTCCGGAATTTCAACTACTGCCGTTTCGCTTACTACCAGTTCTAACAGTTATTGCCCAATAACCCTGCAATAGTGATTACTATCCTTCTTCAAAAACTTCGTGTTTACAGCCTCATTAATTTCCTGTGTACCAATTGGTCAATAATTGTCCTATAATGATTATGAGCAGTACAATAAATTCTAGAACTGTAGGCGCTACCGCTTCCTGCTGCTGTGACGTGTTGTTTGACCAAGTTCAAAGGAACTGAGTGATAAATGTGTTGATTAAATAGAATTAGCCATGTACAAAGTGAATTGACGTTGAGCTAAGGAAAGTTGTGTGTTGCAACGCACCAGATATTTGAAATTACAACTACTTCACTAAAATCTAAAAGGTGAACAGTAGTTTTGAATGGCTGAAAGCCTAAATTAAGCACGCATCTTTACAAATATTTCCCCTATTTCTGCCCTCATATGTATAACGTGTGGATTTGTGTGGAGATAAATGAAAAAAAGGTTTGTCAGAGCCAAGATGACGATTTAACTTGAGAAGGACTTGAAGAAGAGAAGGGGAACGAATAAGCCAAACGGAAGTGACCAAATACGTTAAACATTCCAACTTGGTTCTGCTGTCAATTTAGAGCTTATTGTTGAACTGAGTAAATGTTTAGTTGAACCCGATGGTATTATGTACTTCATATCACTCACGCAAATACGATCGACTTGGACTTGGAACGCGCAGATGGGAAATTAAGTTTTCTGAACCTACATTATTACACATTTCCTATATTCAGTAAGTCTTTTCTGCGCCACACGGGCGTACCGTTGTATTTTTCCATCAATTAAGTTAATACTGAAAGCTTGTCGCATAGAATCTATCGAATCATAGGGGGCACGCCCGCTTTCGTGAATTGAGACGTTCCGGACGGACGAGAGAGAAAGTTTGTAGAAAAGCTTCAAGCAAACCGAGATAGTCGGAACTTGACATTTGACGGGAGATTGAAATCGCCTGGCTCAGTCACAACGAACGGTACGGCTCATTAGAGAAGAAAACATTTAAAGAGAAATTTAGGGGGGTTCTTATAGGCGATTTTTTTCGTCTTAACACCACGAACTCTCGTCGAAGGTTGTTTGCCCTAGTCCGAGAGTGCAGCAAGCGAATTTTAATCGATTGGTTGCAGTGTTTTGGAAAATGGTTAATACTATCTTGTCGATACGGGGTTAACAATTGAGGGAGAGTCCAACTATTAACTTTGGAGCAGCGGCTCAGACGATGAAGGCTCTCAGCAAATGATTGATATGTAAGTGGGACCCTTGAGTCTGTTCCACATACACCACACAACTTTCTCACGCAACTATTTCTCGAGAAATAAGGCCAGAGAGTTGAAATCGAAATGGGGAGTTAACACCTGCTGTATTTGACATTAAATTTTTATAACGTGGCTATAAATTACTCCGGGTAGGAAAGGAAACGTGGAAGCACCAATAACTACTTGATTCCGTTTACGATTAGTCGACCGAAGAACCGCTAATTTATTACCGTCAGGTTTGTGCTATCGTTGTACAAAAAAACGTTCATCGACAGCAACAAATGACCATATTCACATTCTGATAATTTCTAAAAATATCTGATGCTAAACATCTCGTCTTTGTTCGTCGTGGTACAACGATCACGTTCGGCAAATCTGACGGTCCAGCGTATGATGGAGTTTATCGCCGTTCAATGGATGGTTACAGGAATCGTGGGGAAAACATGTTGGTACGAAGTTGGAAATCGGTTAATAACATATATTTGGAAAGTTTAATCAACATTGTTAAACCGTTTTCGAGAAAAAACTGCTGTTTTGATCACTATGACAAGTATAGTTAGTTTTGAGCGGATTTTGCTCTTACTCTTATTTTGGCGTCCCACTATGATCTCCAAATTTGAGTATGAGCTGATAAGTTCAAGCCATTCCCCCCCCAATTGCAACCGTAGCCGCGCAGACTGTTATCTCGAATAATGTTTCTACGTAGTTTTATTTGCATGCAAAGATCTGAAGAAAACTAGATTTTGATTTCTACTATCCTTGGCTCTACGAAGTAGAAAGGAAAATTATGTAATCGGCTGAAAAAAAAAATTTTGAGTTTTCTTCAGATCTTTACGTTTCAGACCCTCCCGAGTCCGAAAAACACTATTTGGGAAAATGGTCTGTGTGTGTGTCTGTGAACGATTTTTATAGAAAACCACCGTACCAAATCAGCTCAAACTTCATATCTCGCCCGCAGGTTACCATGGGACGCCAAAATAAGGGTATGAACAAAATCCATCGAAATTTAACTATAGTCATCATAGTGATCAAAACACCAAATATTTTTTTTCTCAAAAACGGCTCTAACGATTTTGATTAAATGTTTTATATTGATAGCTCCTAATATGTCAACTATACTGTAAAATTCCCATATACGGGAAAATGACGAGAGCAGCACAATAAATTACCAAAACTTTTGACGAAATCGATTTTAGCGCGGTTTTTAGAGAAAACAACCGTACCAAATCAGCTGTAAAATGATGTCTAGCCTACAGGTTACCATGGGACGCAAAAATAAGGGTATGGGCAAAATCCACCGAAATTTAACTATAGTTATCATAGTGATCAAAATACCAAATATTTTTTTTGTCAAAAACGGCTCTAACGATTTTGATTAAATTTTTTATATAGATAGCTCTCAATAAGAAAATTATACCATGACATTTCCATTCGTGGGAAAATGACGAGAGCAGCACAATAAATTATCAAAATTTTCGACGAAAAGCGTTTTTAGCGCAATTTTTTCCGTATATATTCCGCTGGAATTTTTGTAGAATGTTAAAAAAAATTGGTATTGTAGTCCAATCTAATACCTAAAGGGTGAGCGTTTAAAAACGCTCATGAGATACATGGGGGTCACTCTAGAAATTCAAGAATTTCAACTACTGCCGTTTCGCTTGCTACCAGTTCTAAAAGTTTTTACCCAAAACTCTGCAAAAGTAATTACTATCCTTCTTCAAAAAATCCTTGTTTACAGCCTCATTAACTATCTGTGTACCAATTGCTCAATAATGATCCTGGAATGAGTACGAGCAGCACAATAAATTCCGGAACTGTAAGCGCTACCGCTTTTTGCTACCGTGAAATGTTGTTTGAACAAGTTCAAATGAACTGAGTGATAAAAGAATTGATTAAATGGAATTAGCCATGTACAAAGTGAATTGTTGTAGAGCTAAGGAAAGTTGTGTGTTGCAACGCACCAGATATTTTCACCCGACTACGTAGCCTTTCTTTCTACTTCGTAGGGCTAACGGAAGTAGAAACACAAACGAGCGCTTCAGGGGAAGAGTCCTTTTCTTTTGTAAACTATCAATTCATCCAATAATTAGATACCGAATTTGAACAGATTTTAACCCCGTATACACTATTTTCGCAAATGGTGTTTTTCGGACTCAGAATCCTTATTCAGCCGATTAGATAATCTTCCTCTAACATCGTAAGGCGTCGGAGAATTAAAATTCGAAAATAAGCCTACGACGACTTTTCTTTCCAAAGGCCCCCACACTGTACCCCACAATTTAACATCACGTGTATATGAACGATCATTGGCACCAAATGCTGCCTAATTTAGAATGCGATGGTGTTCGTTAGGTGGACAATGAGCTACGAACTAATCTTTGTGATATTTCCAAGTGTTCCCCTACTCAATTTTAGTATTTCTGTTGATTGACAAGTTTCATATCAAACATACATTAGTAAAATATTAGTTAGCGATTTGAGCAACCGTACACTTACCTCCGTTTTGCTCAAAGGCGTCATTAAGGTCATTCTGATGCTGACTTCAAGCCGAAAGCTCAATAACTTTTTTTTCAAGTTTCTCGTTGATTTCCCCTCGTTTATACTCGTACGCATTAGTACTCATAGTTGTGTACGTGTATTTCCGGTTTTCTTTCTTTTTAGCGAGTTTTCATAGAAAATTTATTGCAATAGTGCGAAAGAAGTTGCAGTACGATGAGAAAAAGGAAAGACCGGCTAACCTTCCAAAGCACAGGGAGAGAAAGATTACCGATATTAATGTCCATGCCCCCCCCCCCCCTGCGGTTCTTTACAATTTGAAGGTTTCTGAGCCCGAAAAACACAATTTGAGAAAATGAGCAGTGAGTGTCTCTGAACTGGACAGAAAGAGAACCAAATTAGCTTAAATGTGAGCTTGATTCTGCAGATCATGCGATGCCAAAATAAGGTTGTCAGCAAAATCGGCGGAAAACTAACTGTTTACCAAATGTTTTCTCTCTAACCGTCGGTAAATATTTGGATTAAATTTTGTGTGCGCATAGTTACGAACAACTCAATAATAATATTAAACTTTTACACGTTGGAGGGCAGCGCAATAAATTACCAAAGATTTCCATTTTAGTAGATTTCTTATACGATAGCAAAAATCATATTGTTAGAACAATAAGTTACTTCTAATAACTTACTGCTGGAAATTATTTCGTCTTTACGCTCTCCTTAGTGCTTGTACAATAATACACATACAAAAATACTGAAAGATAAGAGGTGCCGAGAAGTGGAATTTGGTGCAAACGTTTTCGTAGAATCGCTCCCTTATTATCAATTTTCTGCAAAAATTCACTAAAACGGGATTATACTCGTATTTCCGTTAGTTCGTGCCCGGCGGAAGGATAATTGGAAAAATTCTTGAAGAAATCGAGAGGTAGGCGGTTCCGAAAAGTGGGTTACGGGCTTTTTACTACCCACAGTTGTTTGGGCGGTGTGGAGGGGGGGGGAGTCCAGAGTGTTAGTACTGGAAATTTGAAGAGTCCAGCACCGAAGAAGCTTGCAGTTTCTGACAAAATAACGTTCGAGGCTCCTCCAAAATGAAGCTCCTTCATGAAAATGAAGCTTCCTCTTCTCGTTTCCTCCAGACTCCATGATCGGCCTTGGCATTCGGTTAGAGGTCGGATCCTCCAGCGGTTCCAGCCATCAGAATCTCCCACTTGGAAGCGCCGGAGGGAGGAGCTGAACAACTAACGGTCCTTTCTAGGTCACTAGGCGAGCGTAGGCGTAACGTTATAATAACAACCGCCTCCGTTGCTCATTCGATGAGTTTCGTCGGAACAGAATCAGGGAGAAATGCTCCAGACTCGTCTTCGCCATCGAGAACCACCATCCTCTTGAGTTGACATTTGGTTGTTTTCCCCTTTACACTGCATCCTCACTGAGCGTTCTCCGATATATCGCGACAGGTATCGGAATTCCGAGCGTTGACCTAACTTTCAAACTTCTTTACAGAACCAGCGATGCCAAATGATTACTTTTGATTTAAAAAAGTGTATTGCTTTCCGCAACTCAGTTTTGCATCATTAATAAAACAAAAAAATGCGTGCAGTCCTCCATAAGAGCTGAACCCGCTTCAGACATATGCATTGCACAAATACTCCTATAAATAGGCTCATAAGCCTCTTATTTAAAAATTACAAGGAATATACAAAAAGCATGAATCTCATATCTTCAGAACGGTTCATGTAATGATAAAATACCCCAAAGTTTTTAAAAAATTCGCATTCTACCCTTTTTGATCCTACAGCAATGCCTTCACTTGCTACGAAAATTCGTTAAAGACGACGTTGTGGGAGAACGGCTGAGCTCGTTATTTCTTCTTATGTGCGTAATTCTTTAACATTTATTCACGAGAGAGCCAAATTTACAGTCTATAAAACAAGAAAATAATTCGATGAAACGAGGGAGGAAAGATGGTCTTACTGAGAATACATGAGGTTACTATGTGAGGATTTAACGACGATGAGGCATCATTCAGCGTAGAAAAATAAAATGAACAGCATAAAACTAGAAGGAGATTAGTAAGAGCTATAAAGGGTTTAGGTAGTTACGAGGAATATTATCCAGAGCAATACCACAACTCCGCGTATGTTATTAAATATAACTAATATGGGAACTGCGTTATGCGTGTAACGGAGGACAAACTGAAGACTCAGAACTAGGGTCTTTACGAATAACCCCCGATGGCTGGTACGCTCAGGAACTCTCACGACGGTCTTAGTAAAATAGGCAGTGGATAAAATAAATCAATAACATGAACGTATAATGAAAAATAGCATGAAGCAACAGGCGCGGCAAAACAGGTACGGAGTGAGATTGAACCTTAAAATGAACCAAACAAAGTAAAATTGATATTCAACACTTTTCCGATTCGTTGTAAAAGAAAATGCGTTGAGTAAGACCCCCGGCTATGCACACAAAATGTTTGTCCGCGCCCACGATTTAAGGAATTTTTGAAATTTGACAAATCAAATTTGGAGTACTTACAGTTGTTTGGAACTGCTGGCCCAAAAAAAGTTATCGGGCGTAATGACGGATAATTCATTACATATCCAAAGACGTTCGTCTTAAATTCGCACACTAACTTTTTTAACACGATTCGGGTAGTTTCATTTTTTTAACGAATATTCGCTGAAAATGCCACAGAAGCTTTCTCGCCTTCCGCTATAACCCAGGACGTGTTGCACATGAATGTGAATCACAAGAACTGATTCATTACCGGATCCGGCATCCCGATTTCACTCGTGGATCCTGTTGTACCTAACGGTTGCAGATAATTTTCTGACGTCATCACTCTTCATTGTATGTGCCGTCTTTCGTCGGAATGAAAGTCATCGGTGACCTCAAAAGCCGTAGCTCTTGTAACACGAGTCATCCAGTCGTTAATTAGATGAATTTTAGAGTTGGCTTCAATTTTCCGTTAATTATACTTTGCGCCAAATAATGTAATATCTCGTCGAGAAGCTTTTATTTGGTTTAAGGAGTATTCTCAACCCTTGCAAGTTCAACGATGCGCCATATATGTAAGCCTTGTATCTTCGTTCAACGCATTTATACAGAAACGTGTACTAAGTACAAAATGTGGGTACTAGTTTACTGAAAGGACTCCGTGAGTTTTATCTAAATCGTTACAACTTTTTTTGGACAAGATGCAAAACGAGTGCGTTGTAGTGTTCGGAGATTTGTTATGTATTCCAATGAATGGTTACAGAAATAGTTGCTGGGAATAGAATTGGGGTAAAGTTTGCTGCAGTCAGGTTGATAAAATTCCACTAGGGAATTTTAGGCATTTTAGGCAATTCCGCATTCTCTCCAGAACATTTTTTTGGTTATTATCTCCGTTCGACGGTCTGTAAGGGAAATGTTTACGGAGAAAGATATATAAGAACTGACTTGTTAAAAACAATCTGTAAGTTTGATTTGAATTAGTAAAGCCCCAATAGCAAATAGCTGAAATAAAACAACACGTTTGGCGTCTTAGTTTTTTAATTACATCCTTTCCGTATATTCATAAATATGTTTATGGGAAACAACAAACATTCCTTCTTTTTTTTTATGGAAACTGCTCATAATTTTATTTTCCGGTCTCTAAAAACATTAACGAAGTAGCTCAATAGGTTCGTTTATTCTCACGCGAAGTGGACTACAGACATAGTCATTGTTCACGAGTACAAATTAGGATTGTTTGATTCAGTAGGCCTCAAAACTTTAAGATTCAATGACCAATTAGTTTATTGTATTCGATGCGTTCTACGCCCTTTGGGCGACGGAAAGTGAAAACTGTCAAGCACGTCTTACGAACCTTCAAAACGTATCACTGCTGGACGTAATATAACAAAAATAGCGCGCTTGAGGACGTTTAGTAAATATACACAAAATGAATCGTCGCGGAACCTTTCTCGCAACACGCCTCATCAACAAACAACACTCGTTCGGTTTAAAAATGTAAAAACATTAAACGAATGTAAACGAATTGCATTACAGAAAGTGACGGCACTAATGCTAACACAGTTGTTTCCTTCGGACCATGCAGACATACGTCAATAACCATTAAATGAATAATGCAAATAACAAATGTTGTACAATAATAAAACTGGCATATTACAATAAGATGAAATATTTCTATATAGTTACACCAAACGTTTATATTTTGAGTCAAATTGATTTCATTATAATAAAGTTAACTTAATCTTATTTTTTATACAAAAGAAAGTGATTACCATTGACCAACGAAAGTTTTTACGTTAAGTTCTCCCGGGGGGATTTTTTTTTTTTTTTTTTTTTACCCGAGGGCGTGTGGGACAAGTCTCTTTGTCACTGCGGCCGCATATGGGCCTATTGTGACACTGACCCTTTCTTAGTAGAAGGCGTCGTACATACCCGCCCCCCTCAGGAAGCCGAGTATGTTCTTCACCGCAGATTCCGCCATGATTTGGGGTTCAGTGGTACCCTGACCGAAGTATTCAAAGCGTTTTGCTGCCAGAGCAGGGCATTCACATATGATATGCTCTGCTGTCTCGTCCTCCTCACCGCAGAGTCTGCATTCCACCGCCTCTGAGATGCCCATCTTGTTGAGGTGATATCTGAGTGGGCAGTGCCCAGTGAGGAAGCTTATCAGTACTCTCAGATCTTGTCTAGAGAGTGTCAGCATCGCCTTCGCCCTTTGACAGGAAGGCGTGACAAGCCTTTTCGCCTGTCTTAGTCGTGGCTGGCGATGCCAATGGGCGCCATTTTCCTGTATCTCCCATCGAGCAACCAGACGGTTCAGGTGACTTTTCGTCAGACCCACGTGTGGTTCAGGCCCGATGGGTAGGGATTCTGTACCCCTTTTCGCGAGGCGGTCAGCCTTTTCATTGTCCTCGTGCCCCCTGTGAGCCGGCACCCAAATGAGGGAGAGCCTGTTACGAGCGCCGAGCTGCTTGAGCGCATGGAGGCATTCCCATGCCAGCTTAGACCTAAAACTATAGGCTGCGATGGCCTTTAAGGCAGGCCAGGCCAGCTGACTGAGAAAATGCAGATCCGCTTGCCCTTGAGCCCTTTGTTCAGGATCTCTTCTGTGATCTCTTGGGTTTGGCCCATTGTTCGCGGCTGCTTATTCAGTCAGCATGCTGACCTTATTCACAGCTGGCCGCAGACATGTCCCTGGGAACAATGCCATGGCCGTTCCACTATCCACAACCCATGGTCACGCCTGGTAGCATGGGCATGCTCCTGGGAAGATAACCCAGAACCAGGAAGTTCTCCTGTTACTTTTTCCAATTTGTGGTTATCTTAATTTATTTCGCTTTTATCATTACTGTTATTACTAGAACCTTTAATTTATTTCATTTTTCATTTTAAGGCTACCTTACTGTCTAGATTACTATTCATCGACTTTTGATTTGCTTATTACTTTGCTTTACTGCCTATTTTATTCTTACGAAATTTCAACGAATAAATTTACCGAAATGTGGGTAGAACATTGTTTTTTTTGTAATTGCGTAAAAAGGTCTGTACTGAGAATTGTGGGGGAAGAGCAGAAATGGGGTTCTTTTTTTGGTTTAGTTCGTATTTTTATGAAGGGTCGAAAATAAGGCTGTAAGTGGTAGTATTTCTATCGATAGGGGATAGGGGAAGAACAAAATGTACCAAAAATGAGCGTGTTTGTATGAGGCTTGAACGATTTTAATTAAATTTTCAAAATATCTTTTGCAATACGTAACATTCGTCTTCTATGAATATCTCTGTGTAAATAGGCGACCGAAGACGAAGCAGCCAGCAGAGGTAGTAGAAAGCTGTGTGTTTGTTGCTCATCAGCCACGCATTTTTACTTTCCTTGGCTCTACGAAGTAGAAAGGAAAGTTATGTAATCGGCTGAAAAAAAAAATTTTGAGTGTTCTTCAGATCTTTACGTTTCAGACCCTCCTGAGTCCGAAAAACACTATTTGGGAAAATGGTCTGTGTGTGTGTGTGTGTGTGTGTGTCTGTGAACGATTTTTAGAGAAAACCGTACCAAATCAGCTCAAACTTGATATCTCGCCGCAGGTCACCATGGAACGCCAAAATAAGGGTATGGGCAAAATCCACCGAAATTTAACTATAGTTATCATAGTGATCAAAACACCAAATATTTTTTTTCTCAAAAGCGGCTCTAACGATTTTGATTAAATTTTTTATATTGATAGCTCCTAATATGTCAACTATACTATAAAATTCCCATATACGGGAAAATGACGAGAGCAGCACAATAAATTACCAAAACTTTTGACGAAATCGATTTTAGCGCGGTTTTTAGAGAAAACAACCGTACCAAATCAGCTGTAAAATGATGTCTAGCCTACAGGTTACCATGGGAATTTTTTTTGTTGTCAAAAACGGCTCTAACGATTTTGATTAAATTTTTTATATTGATAGCTCCTAATATGTCAACTATACTATAAAATTCCCATATACGGGAAAATGACGAGAGCAGCACAATAAATTACCAAAACTTTTGACGAAATCGATTTTAGCGCGGTTTTTAGAGAAAACAACCGTACCAAATCAGCTGTAAAATGATGTCTAGCCTACAGGTTACCATGGGAATTTTTTTGTTTGTCAAAAACGGCTCTAACGATTTTGATTAAATTTTTTTATATAGATAGCTCTCAATAAGACAATTATATTATCCAATTTCCATTCGTAGGAAAATGACGAGAGCAGCACAATAAAATTAAATACAATTAGCCATGTACAAAGTGAATTGTTGTAGAGCCAAGGAAAGTAGTGTGTTGCAACTCACCAGATATTTCTCTAGAGGGATATCGAAAGTAACTGATCTCTGCCACTTCCCCGACAGACGCCTAAATAGCGCATCCCTCGGGTTCTGGTGGTGTAAATAGCAATACAGAACATGCAAATCGAACAAGTTTTCCTTCTCATTCTCATTGCACTCGCAACTCATCTGACTCCCTTCACATAGAAGTGAATTGAATCGTGTTTCATTGATCTAAGCTGACAAACTGTACGGATTGCACCTACGCACCCAGATATGATTAACTCATATTACATGTTACATGTGTGTCGTAATGCAAGGAATTGAGGAAAACACAGAAACTCGCGAGAACCCCCTTCAAACAATTGATGCGTGGTGATACCATACGATTTGTGTGTAACAAGAAAATGCGCCAAAATAGGCCCCTACTTGAACGTTTAGGTCGTACAAAACGTTTTACGAAAATAAAATTCGGAATATGTGCGTTATGCTGGAAGGACAAATATACGTAAATATTTACACGCTTATATTAAAAAATGGACGATTCGTTAGGGTATACCGTACGAATTCCGATGCATCAGTTTTATGCACTTTTAGCTTTGTTGACGTTTGCAATAGCTTAATTTTGTGTAAAAGTATAATTATTACTAGCAGCCCTCTTATTTTCTTTCGTCTCTCGACCCTGGACGTTCGACACGCAACGGAGACGTAAGCGCCAAACTAGACGCTATCAGGGCGAATCAGATCAGTAGGATGAACCGCTTTCACTTGGTGAACCAACGAGAAAGATAAACCAGCAATCGAATGACTTGTTCAGAAGCTCGTTCGTTGTTTTGTTTTCAACGGTCGACCGAAGAGAAAATTCTCCTAAAACAGCTCCCCCACTCGACAAATGTAGGACCTCACCTTTGTGATCACGCATTCTTGGGTGTCCACCGTCCCCACGTCCTTCGACCAGACTCACAACCAACTCTCGTTCCGTTTAATATTTGCCTACTTTGACGACTTTTCGCTTTCTTTCGTGCCTATTTTTTGTTTCTTTCTAACTTTCCCTCCTCCTCATCACAGGTCGAAGAGAATTGCAGTTTACCCCTCGATCCGAATGTGCTGACAATTGAAATGCATTTTCCGATTCTCAATCAGGAACGCTGATTCTGTGGAGCTAACCGAATATCAAAAATCTCAATCCTCTTTACTAATTTCCATAGTGCATCGTGAAACTTGGTCAGAAACTAGCCATTTTCACTAATGCGGATCCTCAAGAACAATTTTCTTTACATGCTTGTTGAAAATACTTTACGTACCAGTGGAAAGATATCGTAACAGAAACACAATGTTCCTCAAGTCCAACCCTCTTTCCTGCGGCGCTCTACTAACTTAATTTGCGAGCAAATAACCCTTGCCCAGGGATCCCCTTAGTTAATTGCTCAAAGCTGTAATTTCTCACCTACAAATGCAGATCCCCATTTGTTTCACCTGTAATAAACAGGAAGGAACGATGAAAGCAGGTGTACCTCAGTCCGGATGTAGTCATTTACCTGCCACCCAGAGCGCCGCTCTTGCGTTACCTTGGCCAGTTCTCAGTTTATGGTTGCCTCCCGCTGTCAACCTTTCTCTTTAAGCAGCTCCTGGATTTCTTTGTTTCGGCACTTTCATTGCTTCACTTAATACTCCGCTTCCTACCGTGTAGAGCTCGGAATCGGCCGTCTCTGCATTGGCGTATTGGAAAATTCTGCACGAGTCTCGTCAAATTACACAAGAAAAAATTAATACTAATTACAGTATTTAATAATTGTGCAAAATAGACAAAACATGAAACTCGATATTTTTCGAGAGTAGTTCAAGCTCTCAACGTGCGCCTCATTCAATTAGAAATGAAAAATACACCAAAATTGGCGTGTTTGACACTAAACCACGCATTTTTAAAATTCCCAAAATCAAATGTGGTTTTCGCCTAGGAATTGGGCTGGTTAAAACCGAAACGCCTGAACTGTTTCACTTTCTACTACCCAGCGGAGAGGAAAGAATACAAAATATTTCTTCACACATATTCGGTTTGGGGTCTACTGAAACGAAAAAAAAAACAGATTTCAGCGTGTGACCAGGGTGTATTGTTCTATTGTCTGGACCGATTGATCTGATTTTTGAAGGCTCGAAAAGAAGTTTATGGGCATCGATGGGAAGAGAGGCTTGATCTAACAAAATGTACCGAAAACGAATTTTGGAATGTTCTCGAAAATACCACGTATAACAGCTGCACTCATTGCGATAGAGTCGAAAGGGCAAAATCGGGGATTTAACTGGACCGACAGAAGTTGGCTTAACCCAGTTCAACAAATCGCCCATCGGATTTCAGCTCGGCGGGTACCTAGATTTACAAAACGGGGCGTCACATTTACTAATAAGGTAGGCTCCTGGAATGGGATAACACGTACAGGAAAAACGTGAAGGTGCGGGTACGTCCTGCAGTTGAGCGGAAATCAGTTGAAACTGAAAACGAGGGTAGACTTTAGGGAGCGTCGCGTCGTTGCTGTACCGTTATGAAGAGTCGCTCGTGAATCACCGATTAGGTGACACCCCGTTGGCTTCACTACGGGATACGGTTAGCTTTTATCAGGCGAAGAAGAAATATCTGGCGTAAAAACGTCCCCGGTGTCTCATCTTGGGCGAGGTCGTCACGTTTTTAAAAGCCTCCATTTTAAGAGACATCTCGGGGATCTTTTCCCAGGTATCTACAGACGACCTGAGTGCTTCATAACTTCTCTTTGAGAGATCTAAGAGCTCTAATTAAAGGGGGTTTTAAATACTTGAGATCAAAATATTTTCTTTATTGGTTTACTCGTTAGAACTAAATAAAGTAGTTCAAACATCCGTAATTCTCGACCCTGCGAATGGCAAATTGAAGTGTTCGCTCATTAGCGAAAGGAAGGTTCACAGCAGTCTGTGGTGGAGATCAGCTGAATACGAAGGATAACATACTCAGCAGCAGCTTTCAAACAAGCCTTTTTCCAAGAAGCTTTAAAGAAACGAATTGTCGAATTCTAAAAAACTCTAATCCCAGCAGTCAACCAACACACACAACCTGTTAACGACCCCCCCCCCCCCGCCGATGACAGACACTTCAGGGGAACTTTGACGGCTTCGAGTAACTATTCCAGAACGTGGTCGAATGACTGTGGAGCAGTGGGCTATTGCTCTGATAGTTTTCTCTCAAAGACTCTCCATCATGCACGTCTTGCGCCTCCAGTGCGGAGGAAACGAGAAACAGTGAGCGACGGTTGTTGGGAGGGCAGACGAGCTTAGCAGCATTGAATGCTGCAAAGCAAGCCAATAACCATTTTGCAGAGTTCGCGAAGAAGGTGATAGCTAAGAAACGTGGTCACAGTTGATCAGTCCTTTTGAAACTTGCCACCCAAATAAATAGTTAACTCAGGTGGGAAACCAGATTAAGAACTCTTCCTAGATGGTACGGGATTCCTCAGGCGGTAACACAGGGCCAAAGCTCTCTACCGGGAGAAAAGCAAACGACCAAATGCCTGCCGTACCTCCGCAGGTCTGAGTTCGGTGGCTGCTCTTGCATATTAGCGACTGATATAACCTGCTCTAACAGAAAACTCGGGTAAATTTGAGACAATCGGAGTAGTAAGGAGATGTATTCAAATTAATATGGTTTCTCACGTTTTTTTCTGTCGACTTCTTGACAAACCGATGTCTCTTCAACTCAACAATCCTAATTGCGTCTTCCACGTTTCAACTGTTTCTGCTCAACGATCATAATTACTCTAGTAATTTTGTCAATTGCTTTCTTCTCGTCCTCTTAAGGTAGGAGGTGAGTCCGAAAAACACTATTTGGGAAAATGGTCTGTGTGTCTGTGAACGATTTTTAGAGAGAACCACCGTACCAAATCCACTCAAACTTGATATCTCGTCCGCACGTTACTATGGAACGCCAAAATAAGGGTTTGAACAAAATCTACCGAAAGTTAACTATAGTTATCATAGTGATCAAAACACCAAATTTTTTTTCTCAAAAACGGCTCTAACGATTTTGATTAAATTTCTTATATGATAGCTCTCAATAAGGCAACTATACCATAAAATTCCCATCCGTGGGAAAATGACGGGAGCAGCACTATAAATTATCAACATTTTCGACGAAAAGCGTTTTTAGCGCAGTTTTTTCCTCATTAACTCCGCTGGAATTTTTGTAGAATGTTAAAAAAAATTGGTATTGTAGTCCAATCCAATACCTAAAGGGTGAGAGTTTAAAAACGCTCAAGAGATTCATGGGGGTCACTCCAGAAATTTCTGAATTTCAACTACTGCCGTTTCGCTTACTACCAGTTCTAAACGTTTTTACCCAATAACTCTGCAAAAGTAATTACTATCCTTTTTCAAAAAAATTGTGTTTACAGCCTCATTAAATATCTGTGTACCAATTGCTCAATAATGGTCCTGCAATGAGTTCGAGCAGCACAATAAAATCTGGAACTGTAAGCGCTACCGCTTCCTGCTGCCGTAAAGCGTTGTTTGACCAAGTTCAAATTAACTGAGTGGTAAATGAATTGATTAAGTGGACATGGCCATGTAAAAAGTGAATTGATTTTGGTGCAGTTTTACTGTTATCACAATGTGCTACTCTGATATAAATACCATAAATCACGCGTGTAAAGGCATTTTCGTCGGATTTCATTTTCATTCATTTCGCTTTTTGAGTTCATGTGCCAAAGTAAAGACACAAAAATGTCAAAATACATACAATCCTTTCATGGTACATTCACTTAATGTATGGTGTGTTTTGATAGAAGACCCATTCAACTGGTTGAGGCCGGTAAAAATAATTTTGGAAAAGTGGTGAAATAAAGCCACCCCTTCCTGTTAGTCTTGGTGACTATGCAACAAAATATCTTGAAGAGAGAACATTTACTTGAAATTCACACCGTCAGCCGAATCAAGTTGAATAATGCCGCCTAAAAAGTCAATTTTGTTGAAATCCTCCGGCGAATGCGGTTATGTTGACTAAAGTTGAAAAACGTTCCAACGTCCGATTCACACTAAACGACTAATTTGTTTTTCAGATCCCACGTTGAATCCGGATGCATCGATTCTGAGTTCTGCCCTAAATTCGTCGAAACGACATGAGTTATTCCCTCCTCCTGTTGACTGTTCTACACGTGATAGGACATTCAATTTCCGATGCTGCGCCGGTTGACGAAGAGGTTCCTGCCAAGGTTGTTGAAGCTCCCGGTCGCATAATGACCATTCAGCCGCTTGCGACGTTCAACCATGGAAAACCGTTCTTCGCTGAAAGAGACCCAGTGACGGGTAAGGAATTATCAGAATGAAAATGCGTGTCAGCCCAACAAAAAGGTTGTGGATTCCCAAGTTGCAAAACAGTGTGCCCGTTGATTTTACTCGCAAACATGTTCCACCGAGAATACTTAATTCCAACGAATTTAATATGATAGACGATTCTCGTTCTCAATGGGTTTTTGAGCACCGACACACTAAAACATAAAAACATGTTCATATTAACGCAGTTTGAAACCAATTTCGAGCAAATACAAACAAATTCCAACAGGGGAGAACACTAAAAGAAAAAAAAAACACTTGGCATGTGGACAAAATAGTGTTTAGCTCTCAGGCTTGACGCCTTCGTCTGAAATCACGTTCTGAACCAACTGCCAACGTTGGCTCCTTAACGTCTGTCTTATATCTCCCTGTACAACTAGAGGTTACCTGAGCAATGACAGTTGAACGGACCGGCACAAACCAGTACTCCATGAATTATTCATTGTCATTCATTGTGTTTGGGTTCTATAGGCGCTCATAGATTTTCAAATGATATTTGAACGATATTTCATATTACTAAAAAGGGTTTCAATTGAAAAATGAGTGCTTTATCCCGGAGCTGTGATTTCAAAAGATAAATATTGTAGTGAATAATAGAATACAGAAAAAGCAACAACAAAAATTGACAGATTTCGTTATTAGAAATTCATAATTAAATTTATTATTGATCAACTTTCTTTCCGAAGGGTAAGGAAAGAGTAGTGAGTGTAAAAAAACGTCGAGTTTTCTTCAGAATTTTAAGTTTGTAGGCTTACTGAATAAAGTAACCTAATTTCTGCTCGTGGCCTTTGTCTGTCGTTATGTGCCGGACCAACGGCTGGACCAATTTTTTTGTTGTCTGAGATTTTTTGAAGGCGCGGAAATAAGGTTATGAGCGTTTTTTTAAATCGATGGTAAGGGTTAAGAGGATTGTATCAAAATTCATCGCAACCTAGGGTTTTTCGCATTGTTTTCAAGAATTGCTAAGGATTTTGGCCTAAATATCAAATTATCTTCTGCTACTTAGTACCAAACAGCACCTAACTTTTTTTCTCCACGAATACCTGTGTGAAAATTCAGTAACGGAGATTCAGGTTTATGAAGCAAAAAGAGTTTTTCTGATTTTCGCATAATAGCATTACGATTTTCACCAGACGTCTCAACTAGTTAGTGGGTATTTATTGTTTTCTGTAAACCTTCCTTCGACAGTCCGTTGAATAGTTTTGCGTCCTTTCACAATTTCCAGGGTAACCGTAAAAATGAACAGGCTCAACTTGTGGGAGCGTTTTTAGCAACCTACACCCACATTTTTTTTCTGCACAACTATTTCTGTATATATACGTTGAACGTATACATTTGTAAAAAAAAACGTTATATTAGTTTTTGAGACAGTCCGAAAAACCAACTTTTAATGCTTGAAGAATCTCAATTCCCGACCTGACTAATTCGGATCAGACATTTTCGATGTTCCGACTTCGACCTTTGTTCAGAGGCTGGTTAGAAAAACAGTTACACGAAAAGTTGGTTACAGCTGCTAAAAGAGACAGAAGTCGAGAATTTACTGTGAGAGTTTTGAAAACTGTATCGCAGACTTTTTTTTTGCAAATTTAGGTTTTTCCGTCAGAGGAAGAAACATGTAAGTAAAGCCAATTTCCATTTAAAGTAACAAATTCTCAATTTCAGCTAATTACACTGTTTCGATAACTTCTATGATCTATCATAATAATCTAGAGACACTGTGTACATAAATTATGAAACCATCACTTTACGAGGTGAAATTACATTTTTACTTTCCTTGGCTCTGCAAAGAAGAAAGAAAATTTATGTAATCGGCTGAAAAAAAATTTTGAGTTCTCTTCAGATCTTTACGTTTCAGACCCCTCTGAGTCCGAAAAACACTATTTGGGAAAATGGTCTGTGTGTCCGTGTGTGTGTCTGTGAACGGTTTTTAGAGAAACCCACCGTACCAAAACAGCTCAAACTTGATATCAAAACACCAAATATTTTTTTTCTCAAAAACGGCTCTAATGATTTTGATTAAATTTTTTACATTGGTAGCTCTTAATAAGATAATCATACCATAAAATTCCCATTTATGGGAAAATGACGAGAGCAGCACAATAAATTATCAAAATTTTCGACGAAATCTATTTTAGCGCGGTTTTTAGAGAAAACCACCGTACCAAATCAGCTGAAACATGATGTCTAGCCTACAGGTTACAATGGGACGCCAAAATAAGTGTATGGGCATAATCCACCGAAATTTAACTATAGTCATCATAGTGATCAAAACACCAAATTTTTTTTCCCAAAAACGGCTCAAACGATTTTGATTAAATTTTTTATATTGATAGCTCCTAATATGTCAACTATACTATATAAGGAAAGTTGTGTGTTGCAACGCTCCAGATATTTTAAATAATATTTGAGAAGTACACCGAGCAATTGAAGTAGTGCTAAGATCACTTACTAAACCGGTATTAATTTAACGGGAAAACAAATACACACTAAAAGCAGAACATGATCTCTTTCTCTCTCTATTGGCATAGAAATCTAGAGGTATTTGATTCCTAGCATTTTACTATTGAATACATAGATAGGTATCGTGATTTTAGAATGAGTTTTGATGCTTTCTCTTTCGGCGAAACCGTCAGAATCTGATGAGTAAATGCTTCAAAAACGGCTCAAATGATTTCGATAAAACGTACGAGGTACTCACAACGGACTATTTTTAAAACCCTGCAAATTATTACACAACGGTTTATTATTCGAATAAACAGCTTGACCTAGCATTAATGCTCCGAGACCCATCCCGTTCAATTCAGCATCGAAAAATATCAAAATGAAGCCCAAAAAAAGGTCGAAAAGAACTGAATCGTAATATTAAAATAAACAAAAAACAAAACGAAAGTATCTAGAAAAATAAGCGAATAATGAAAAGTTCAATTGAAGGTAACAAATATTTTGCTAACGGAAATAGTTGAGACGGAGCGAAACAGTCATTTGTGGAGGTTAAGACGAGAACAAGGCAATCGGACGATAAAGAGACAAATCGTAATGCCAAAGGTTATATACGAAACACGAGCGCTTCCTAGAGGAAGCAAAAAACAAACCGGCGCCCGTAAACGTTGCGAGTCGAGTCTAAAGGGGAGGCGAGCGGGCGGCGTTGCCAGTCCAGACGAAACGTTCACTTCCGCTGTAGTTCCCGTGTTGTACTGCGTTTCGTTAATTTTTTTAACCGTTTTTTGCCCATAACAATCATGGGCTTCGTCCGTCTAGTTGTGCCGAGAAGGCGGGCACAACTAGATAACAAATTGGATTTTTGAACGAAAGAACGAATTTTTTGGACCACCTTAAAGGCACAAAACGGCCCGGACGGTGGATGGGGGACGAGGGACGGGGGACGGCAGCCGGCGGAGACTTGCAAATTTGGAATCTCCATGTCTTGAAACGTAAAGTATCAAATTTTGAGGGGGGGTTGTAAAAAATTGTTGGCGACCGAAAACATAGGGTTATTATTCAGAATGAATAATAAACCAAAACAATGAGCTGAACTCCGGTGTCCATGTTTGAAAAGGTTAGACTCGCCAACTAATAAAGACGTCAGAGCAGCTTGAACAGCTTGACCAAGTCTCACACCTCTATAACCCCATTTGACCTAAATACTACGGAATGACGAAAATTACACATTCCAAGCGCCTGTGGTCTGACAGGTGGTTGGTGTGAGACGCTGTATTGTCCCGCGAGTTGTTTTAATTAGCAGACTTTGGCTCATTACAATTACTGTAATTTCACTCTTTTCTATTTATAAGCAGTTGCACTCCTCGATTCGACCCAGCATCTAAAAATACCTTGAAAACTATACCAAACTCGGTGTATTTGTGTTGAAACTGCCAAAATTGCGTTTTTGTTAATTTTTTAAAACCAGTTTTTGCCCACACCAACCTTGGGCTTCGCCCGATCTGATTACCGAGCAGGGGGGAACAAATAGATACCAAATGGAGTTTTGGCATCTCGATGCCTTGAAACGTAAAGTGTGAAATTTTATGGGTGTGAGGGGAGGGGGGTTGTAAAAACATTTTCCTGACCGAAAACACGGGTGTATTATTCAGAATGAATAATAAACCAAAAGGCGTTTTAAATTCTGGGGAACGATTGCAGCTTTGTGTAGTATGAGCATTCAATCATAGAGGTACTAGAAGAAAGGTGATAGATCGTTGGAATAAACGAAAGTGGAAGCGCTTCATTTGGAAGGAAAGTAGCTTCACTTATCGCCGTCTAATAGTGCCGTTGTGTAATTTCCCTTGAAAAGGAAAAGTTGCTCGATTGTTTCTTTGATTGGAAAGTGCTTTTTCCTACCTTTTTTTTACCGCCTGTCCCACTTGTCGAACTCACTGCCGAGGAATTCATGTGTGACCTAATTGAAGGAAAGAAAACCATTTCAGAAGCCTCTCGTCGGGATTACGAGTCTCACGATTTTCCCATTGATAACGTTCATCACCTCACTGCTCGAATTGAGGAGCGGGTTGAAACGATAAAACCGTCGATAGTGAGGCATCATGTCTTTCTCGTCGTGTTGGTCGTGCCTATTAGTGGAATCCCTTACCATGAAGGTGGCGTTTCGCACTTAGAGTTACCAGACAGAAGTATAATGCTGTCCAACCGCTATTTCAATCTGACGCTGAGATATGATTTTTGATTCAAGTTTGATTGCGAAAATAACAGAAATACGAGTAACTACTCTGACTTGAAGAAAACGAAGCATGTTACTGTCAGTAAAATTCTATCGACTCGAACGTTTGTGAGATTTTATTTGTCGACAAGGAGGATATTATGAGACCTTTGACTACTCTTGCCTCACTTGAAAAATCACAAGACAGCCCTAGACACACGTTTTTTGAAGATGCGTTTAACGTACAAGTATTTCCAGAAATTTTTTGTCAATTGTCAATGCTTGAACAGCAATTGCCGTCCATAGGAGTTCGTTTTTTATTAATATTATGCTGTAGAAAATGCAGGCGTGTAGTTTTAAAATCCGAAAATGCGATCAAAAGTTGAAAAATGTTGTTTTAAAATGGAGAACTTCGGTTTTTATGGTAAAAACCGTGGTTTTATGTTTAAAAACTAAAAAATCGCATCTCAGCAACTGATCGAGATGCAGTTAACGGCATTCTACTCCACAGGTCTGTTCCCGTATCAAAATAACTTCTTTTTAGTTTACGAGTAGTTATACTGAATCGTTATTATTGCACCAAGTGTGAAACACCCTGTACATAATCGAAACATCATGTCGTAGTTTGATGGGTGACTACGACCAGCCTTAGGTTTGACCCTGCGCGGGTATCTTTTTACTGTTGCAGAGTAGCTGGCTACAATACGAAGTTTTTCCTAATAAATTAATTAAACTGTTCCAGCTACTTTAGCGTATAATATGATTTTGGGTTCTCCTAATTCATTCCTTTGCTGCTTGTACTGTTCACTAAGTTGTGCCCCATTTAATTTGCTTTTGGTGGTTTTTGCCTTTTTGCAAAAATCCTTTTGCTGTTCGTGCCTGCAGTTTCGTAGAGTCAGTGTACTTTATCCGAACCTCAAACCCTCAAACCAATAATGTCGAGTGAATTTGAATTCTTCCGCGATTACCAATGTTACTCAAGCCAGTTAAATTATCTTTTTTCAACAAGAATTGATAAAATAAACCTTGTCTGATTTCTTTATCCTTACGAAATAGGTAGGAAAGTGAAACAATCGGCTGAAAAACTTTTTTTTAGATTTCTTCAGATCTCAAAAATAGTTCTTTCAAAGGCTTCTGACCCCGAAAAACAAGAACAAGAGAAAACGGTGTGTGTGTGTGTGTGTGACGGACATATGACTGATATAACCCTCTTCGATGGTTTAGGAACAGTCATCAAATAAGGGAACAGTCCTGTGTGACGAAGATCGCGATTGAATGGAAACATACGCACCAAATCAAATCAACATGTGCCGCCAACTTTCTTTTCTCCGAAACGGCAACAACGATTTTGATCAAATTTCTTGAACGGCGAGTTCCAAATAAATAAACGGTAATATAAAGTTTTCACGTGTGCACAGCAACTTATGAATGATTTTGACGGAAATTGATTATAGTGTTTTTTTTCTTATGAACCCCACTCATACGGTACACAAGCGATTTCAAAAAATCGGGTGGATAGTCTAATAAGATACCCAACGATCGTTTAACGTCGGTTTCAAACAAAGAAGGGGAAAAAAAATTAAAATTTAAATTGGAATTGTGTTTTATTTCAATAACTTTTGTCTCAGTGTTTTTCCTATACTCGTAATTCCACTGTAAACATGACGTCGTCGTGGCAGTTTCATAAATTCCTTGTACAATAGTTACTCAATGAAGGTCGTGTAAATCGGAATACGTAGGGTCAATTCAATGAATTCCCACACAATTACCTTAAGAATATGACGGTTACGTCAAGCTTTAAGCTTAAACTTTTAACAAATACGTAAATTTATATTTAACCCATTTCAGGGATTTATATTTATTTAACCGTACTCACGAAAAACCATTTTGTTATTAAAGTTGAGTTTTTCCTTATTATGCGTTTCAGGAGCTTTTGATTTGAAAACAACCCCCGTCAACACAGATGATTACATTTACGAAGAATTCGACGATTCTTCGGAGAACATCGACAGAAAAGACGAACGTATCGTTCACACGGCTAATCACATCATCAACATCCCCGCAAAAGACTCCGAGCTCCACAAATTCCTGAATCTTCCCGTTCATTATTCGAGCGCCTCCAAATACCCGCTGATATCCAGTTCGTACGCAAACACTAAAGTAAGTTAAATATATGTCAAGTCCTTACACTTTCCTTAGATTTTGAGTTTTTTACGAACTTCACGTTTTAAACTCACCGAGTTTGGAATTATGATCGGTGTATCGTTCCTTTTTCTCTATCTTTGATTGTGTGAACACGATTGGGGGAAAACGGCTCTACCAAACTGACCTGCATATAAACGAAACGGCGAAATTAAGAGCAAAATAGGTCGAAAATTGGCTACAGTTCAAAACACCTCTTTTCTATTGATGCCAACGACTATCATCACGTTTTCGCCTCAAAATTTTCATTTTGAAAAAGTTTAATCAAAATCGAGGTGTTTTGACGACTATGATAACTATAGTTAGCTTTGGGCCGATTTTCCCAAACCATGATTGATGTGAGGGTGGGATATCACGTTTGGGCTAATTCGGTCCAGCCTCAATCGCAGACCTTTTTGTCGAAAGATGTTTTTTGGACTCAGAAAAAACAACGTTGACTTATTGAAGTGCAATGATCTGGAGGTAACTAGTTCCGATTTCTACTTTTAAGCACTACGGAAAAGATGGAGGAGTCTCGTTGCTATTTTGTTTGGCGAATTGCAGGTTCAAGGCCACGGTACATCAAATCATCGTCCAGCGAGTAGCAGTACCACTTCCACCATTCAGCCATCTTACTACCCTCATCGCTCGAGTACAACTCCCCCAACAATCTCATCGACCACGACCACGACGACGACTACTCATAAACCTACTACCCGTTGGACGCCTTCTACGACCTCTCGACTGCCAATTATAACTGCATCAACTACAACTAAGACTACCTCGTCCACAGTGGCTCCTCCTGGAGCTCCTCCATCGTACGAATATGAATACGAATACGATTATGGGGAGTCCAGCAAGCCACCGAGTTCAGAACCTGGGAAATCAGATTATTTTATGAGTGAGTACTTATCTATAAGGTACTATAAAAGCACAAAGAGCTGTGATTTGATTCCAAAACCTCTCGGTCAATATCAACAATCATCAAATTTCTCTTCCAAATTGTCAAATCTCCAGTGAACATCTTACTTTTTCCTCTTGGCAAATCTGTCTTCTTTTCTGGATTTAAACATTTATAAGTAAATCCTATAAATGACCACCTTTTATTAGTAAAAGTATGACACTAGTATGCAGTTCAAGCTTTAACTTATTTATTTTAAGATTTAGCTTTAACTTCCTCTCACCCCTCGCTGTACTTCACTCACGTCTGAATGTAAGGTAAGTCCAGATCTTCGCGGAAGAGATCCTGTCTAAGGGACTCAAGGGCAAGCAGATCCACATATTCTCGGACAGCCAGGCCGCATTAAAGGCCATCACAGCCTATAGTTTTAGGTCCAGGCTGGCATGGGAATGCCTTCATGCGCTCAAGCAGCTCGGCGTCCACAATAGGCTTTCCCTCATCTGGGTGCCGGCTCACAAGGGGCATGAGGGCAATGAAAAGACTGACCACCTTGCAAAGAAGGGCACAGAAGCCCTACCCATTGGGCCTTAACCTGACGTAGGTATGACCAAAAGTCACCTGAACCGTTTGGTGGCTCAATGGGAGACACAGGAAAATAGCGCCCATTGGCACCGCCAGCCACGACTTAGACAATCAAAAAGGCTTGTTACGCCTTCTGGTCAAAGGGCAAAGGCGATGCTGACACTCTCCAGGAGGGATTTGAGGGTCTTGATTAGCTTCCTCGCCGGACACTGCCCACTCAGGTATCACCTCAACAAGATGGGCATCTCAGAGGCGGTGGAATGCAGACTCTGTGGTGAGGAGGACGAGACGACGGAGCGCATCCTATGTGAGTGCCCTGCCTTAGCAGTCAAACGCTTTGGATACTTTGCAGCCCCATATCATAAAGGAAGCTGCGGTGAAAGAGATACCCGGCTTCATAAAGGGGGCGGGTATGTACGACGCCTTTTACTAAGGAAGGGCTAGAGTCACAATAGGCCCACACGTGGCCGCAGTGACAAAGGGACTTGTCCTGCATGCCCTCAGAAAAGAAAAAAGAAAAAAAAAGGTAAGTCCACTCGAGGCCTCATCCTTGACTTTCCTGAGGACAGCCTCAGCAAGATACCGCTTTCAATGCCAGGGTAAAATAGTGTGGGAGAGAGAGAGAGAGAGAGAGAGAGAGAGAGAGAGAGAGAGAGAGAGAGAGAAAGAAAGACAACACAAGCCTACATATCATAACTTTAGTATTAATGTACTTTAGTACACACACACACAAGGGTTGCTTTATGGAAGGCTTAGCCACTCATGCATTACAGAGAAAGCAATTCAGTCATGGCTGGAGCTCCTTCAAAAGCATCTGTACGTTAGTAACGTCAGGTGCAACTTCACAGGAGCCTTGGTGACTAACTAAAAATGAAAGCTTTGGCTGGCAGTAAAAAAAACTTCTAAGGTAGTGCTACATCTTGGCTGTGTGTTTAGCAAAGGTGCAGTATTCACAAAGGGTGAAACCCTTATCCACGATCTTTATGCAATAACCTCAACAGGGTAGCACAAAGAGGGCAGAGACTTATTATCACAGTTACCCACTAAAACATCCACAGCTTCACACTTATCATCATCCAAAGCCAAAGCTAATTTATTACACAACACTTATTTTGGCAGTTTACCCTCAACATCTCTCCTTCAACCTGTAAAGCTATCTACACAGTATGAAGAGCTCACATAACTGACAAGTTGAACAGTGGGTTCCAAATGCTAAGGTCACTGAGCGAGTTTCAGCGGCTCACTGGGTAAAACATCTTGTCAATGCTCTTTTCCCTCTTGGCCAGGGATGAAACTGTCATCTGAAACTAGCTTCTGGCGATCGGCAAATAGAAATCAGATTTCCAAAACAATATATGTACATGTATATTTTAACTTAAAAGTTGTCTGCATTATCTTATTAAATTTGGTACATACTCATTCAAAATCATTTTGCTGCGATTCACCTCGTTTTCTGCAATGAATTCGTAAAAAAACCTGTTTATGCATGACTAGTCCTCGGTGAATGAAAACCTAGTTTGGGATGTACTTTAAAAAATAAGTTTGTTTATAAATATTTCTAGTAAATTATTTTCTTCATTTCCTCTCAATTCTGTTCTATACTTCCTGAAATACATTTATTTAAGTTGTTGTGCTTATTTAAAAAAATTTATTTAATACATGGCTCATGGACACATTTCGATATATCAGGTATCTTCAACTACTTTGGAGGAGGCAGCTCTTCAACTACTACAAGACCTATAGAAAGAACATCGACTAGACCAACGCTGACGACTAAAAGTCCTCCAAGAGATACTGTAAATACTGGCGCTCCAGTATCCTCGACTGTTAAACCTACCACACAAGCGCCTGACGTCACTCGCTTGCAAACCCGTCCTCCAGTTACGATGTCAATGACGTCGCGAGCTCCAAGCACTACGTCGGTTAGACCTGTTGATGTTGAGAGTGAATCTAAACCCTCAGCAGCAATTAGCAATAATGAAGTTCGCAAACCTTCAACTCAACCTTCTCAGGTAATGTTCATTGGTCTGTTTATGCGTTTAAATGGAATTCATGTGAGTTGACTTTACACACAATGAAATGCGTTGAGGTGGTCAATATTTTCTCAGTACTGAAGTGGATATTTGAGGTGTGAAATGATTGCGAGGAGACAATAAATTAATGACCGCACGTTTGGTTCCATGATCAGAGCAGAATTAAGTTCTACGAAAACTGAGGCAGTAGAAGATTTTGTGGAAGAGGGTTAGCCCTAATTATGTTTCCACTTCTCACGCAATAATGAACGACTACGTTGAATACATCCTGAAAGGCGCTGATGGTGAGCGCCCCAAAAAGATGCCTATGCAGCAACCAAGCAGCCTGCCAGGCACTGGGTTCTCTTGTGTCTAAAGGATCCCCTTGTTCCAAGTAGTAACACTCACCTCTGTTCTGAGATGGATGAGGGATAGTTCAACTCCATACTGCGAAACTCTTTACTGTCTTAAAGAGAAGCAATGAGTGAGTTCCAATGGACATCTGCCAGGCAATACTGCTCACTGCAGGGAATGCTTCCTTCCGAACAAACTGGTAGAGCTCCTCCAAGTCCCCCACTGCGACATCAATGTAGCCCGCTGTTAAATTCGCTTAGTTTTACTGGAGGAGGTAAATTTGCCGAGTAAAACCTTGGCCAGCAGCGAAATGGCTAAATTTTGACAGTTGTAAATTAAAGTTCAAATGAAAAAGTCGATAAATGAGGAGCTCCTTCACAACCGTGATTAAATGAAGGTGTTAAATTAAACAAAAAGTCCACAAATAAGCTTTCTGGCTGTGACGAATATAGAGTGGAGCGCGAGGGTGTGTGCAACATACGCTTGGAAAGCAGGAAAAGCGAGAAAAAGGCGTGAAGAGCGTAACAGGGAGGAGTGGCCTTCCAAATACTCAAATGTCCTAAGCGGTCAGTTGGAGGTAGAGAAGCTGGCATAGTTGGAACGCTGGTGACCCTTTAACTATAATAAAATGGCGGAACATTGCGTCAGGATGCTTGTGACTGTTGGTGGTGGAGGAGATTCAGCAGCTAAACCAGTGGGGGTTGCAGGTGGATCTTTGTCAGATGCATCGGATCGTTGATAGCATTTTTAATATTTTATCTTGGAGCGATTGAGCACACACACTCCCTGCTTCGATAACGACCCCAATATCACCTTTACCTTTACGGGGAAGACGCTTGTTGTGAGTTCATCGACGTCAAAGTCTTTCGCATTTCCTCAATTGGTGTCTAGCGCGCAAAAGGCACAGTTCTGCTCTACCGAAGCGCACTTATCAACAGTAATACTGGCCCCTTTCAGCGCTAAGTGAGTAACATGCAGGTCTTACATCTACAGGAGTTTTGAAAATACAAATGAAATAAATGCGAACCTTAAAAACCTTGAATACAAATGAAATAAATGCTTACCTTGAAAAAACAAATAAATAATATCTTTTGAACAACTGAGTGATAGAAATTATAAAAATATCTGGTGCGTAGCAACACACAACTTTCCGCCACCCCTTTAAGTTCGAACACCACCTACATAGGCGGGCGCTATATCTTCGTTCAACGCATTTTTACAGGAACATTTATCAAGAACAAAATGTAGGGACTAGTTAGCTGAGAGTACTCCGGAAGTTTGATCGAAATCGTTAGAGCCGTTTTTGAGAAAATTGGAATACCGATAAATTAATATTCGACAAATCTCCTTTTCTGAGTTAACTTGGCTTATATCTCCGTTCAACATATATATACAGAAATAATTATGGAGAACGAAATGTTGGTATGGGTGACTAAAAGACACTCCATTAGGATTTATCACACCTGGTGAAAAAGTTACCCTGGATGGAATTTACGGAAATGTTAGAAAAAACGTTATTTTCGACACATTTTGATTTTTATCTCTGTTCAATGGACCTTCACAGGAACATTTATTGAAAAGAATATGTAGGTATTAAATATTTGAAAACATCCTGTGAGTTTGGTGAAAATCGCTGAAGCCGTTTTGCCAAAAAGCGTAAAAAACCTATTTTTGCGTCATCGGCCTATATCTCCGTTCACCATATTTTCATGGAGATGTGTATGAAGAAGAAACGTTAGGTATTGGTTAGTAGAAGATAATTTGAAAGTTTAATCAAAATCGTTAGAGCCGTTTTCGAGAAAAATGCGAAAAACCCTAGTTTTTGGTACGTTTTCGACCCCCCCACCCCCTTCCCATCGGCCGAAATCGTCCATAACCTTATTTTGGTGTCTACAAAAAATAACGAACAAAACAAAAAAGAACCAGCTCAATCGGATCAGCCGTTCTCCCGCAAATCGAACTACAGACACACACACACACGGACCACGCACCGAAATTAGGTTTTTTAGACTCAGTCGGCCTCAAAACGTAAAGATCTGAAGAAAACCAAATTTTTTTTCACCCGATTACTATACTTTCCTTCCCTTCGGGTAGCGGAAAGTAATAAATATGGCGTGTTCGAGTTCAATGAAGGAAAGAAATTTAATAACTTCTCGCTTGTGAACTTAGTCTAGTGTTCGAAGACGAAGATTCATATTCCGAAGAAACTGGAGGTAGGATGAGAGCTTGGGGTAGCAGTCAGTGGATCCCCATCATTTCCAAATCCTTCATAACCAGCGGTATCAGCAGTTCTGAACGCCAATGCTCTTCCGTTCCTAGTAAAAAACAGGGTCAGGGAGGAAGAACTAAAAAAAAAACTTTTTAAAAAAATTAAAGAGACAAATAATGAGAGGAATTTTGGGGTTTGAGATTCGCTGTTGGAGAGATGGAGGGGGGGGGGGGTGAAGATCCAGCGAAGAGTAAAGAGGCGACGTGTCTACTACAATGTGAAAGAAAAGTAGATGACAAAAGCTTCTGAATAGCTCGTTCTTCCAAATTTCAGATTTTCAGGAATTCACTCCAACACTCACAGATTCGTTCATTGAAGTCGACCATTACAGGAATAGGGGGAGTATGTACACCCTGATTTCTATAGTAGGCACCTCAGTTATCGTAGTCTAGTCGTCAAAGACAAAGGTTCATATTTGGAGGAAACTCAGAGTACAGGATCACAGCTCGGGATTGCTGTGATTGTTTTTTCAATCAGCGCTGACACCAACATCTCCAAACCTCTCGTAAGACTTGAGAAGTAAAGCCTAAAGCTTACATTTAAATGAAATGACAAAGAACAGCAATGATGTCACTGGGAGTTGACTGTCAATCAAGTAAGCAGCAAACTGCATCCATTATAATGGTCGGAATTTTCAATAAACAACAGATGCCTTCATCACACAAGCACAACCTACCTCATGAATAGAATAAATCTCATTTAATGTGCTGCTCCGTTCTGGTTCTCTACCAAAGAGACAAATCAACAGGAGAATCTCCACTGGAATCAATGTGGACGTCTGGAGGTGCTGCCCAAATAAAACTGTAGTTCTCACTTCACTTCTTTGAACGACATTAAATTTAAGCCCCTTTCTCGACGCATCATTTGCAATGATTCCCTTATCTCACACACGCTGTGGTGCAGTAGCTCGCTTCTTTATCGTTCCGTCTATATGTCTGCCAATATAGACCTTGCAATACTATAAGGTGTTTTAATTTGGTATTTTTGCAGGGGAACACAATGATTGCAATTAAAAGTGAAACTGGTTTAAAAATGAATAACACTGAAGAAGAGGACAGCTATGAAAATATAAGTCAAGAGGAAGAAGCAGAAATAACCGATGACTCTGTAAGTATTTCTCGATTTGAGCCTCTAATAACCTGCTTGTTAATTCTTCTGCCAAATGAGCATCTACTCTTTCAAAAATCAAAATATTGATATTTAAGTCGTAACTATTCTACCACATAAACTAAAATATTTAAAATGATGCATTTTTGTTATCTTTGTTAATTTCGAATGTTTCAGGTGTTGGATCTAAAGCCTCCCGTCAAAACGCCGGACTTTGTAATGCGCCCACCCCCCAAGTATGGTGACAAAATTCACATTACGAACGTAGAAGATGGTGGGTGGCAAGGAAAACCAGAGCTACCTACTGAGCTCCAAGCTCCTAAGCTACCGGTGAGCAGGCACAAATTTACGTTTTTTGCCACCCATGGGTGTGAGATGTGCAGCGACCTTAATTTTTTTTCCCCCTGAGGGCATTTTTTTTTTGAATTGTTTATTGATTGAGACCATTTTACAATATACCTCATTGAAATGGTGTACATACATTCGTTGTTTACTATATAATTTTTATATTATCTACAAACATGGTTGTGGATAATCACTGCTGAACGATGTCCATGATGTGACGTGAGCGGGAGAGTCTTCTGACTTCTGGTGTTTGAAAGCCTTCAGTAACGAAAGGGTTGATGTGGTCAATGTTGCGTTGTACAAAAGAGCTGTAGCATCCATTCAGAAACTCGATCGGTGGTTCTAGCTGAAGGTCGTGATATGTTTCGTTTCTCACGAATGGGGGAGCTTGCATGATTCGGCGTTGTAGAATTCCATTTTGCTGTTGCTCTATCCTCCTGAATTCTGATTTGGGGCAGGTGCCCCATACTGCCAAGCCATATGTCCAGATCGGTCGGACCAGTGTCTTGTATAATATCAGTTTGTTCTGGATGGATAAGTGTGGACTTCCAAGAAAGGACCTCAGCTGTGCAATTCTGTTTTTTACTCGCTTTATAATTTCGCTGATATGGTCATGGAACGTTAATCTTTTGTCCAATATAACTCCGAGATATTTATGAGAGGCTCTGGTAGGTATAGGCTGTCCAAGATAGTGGTTCCGGATTTGTATCATTTCTTTTGTAAGTGTGTGTAACGATGCTAGATTTTTCATTGTTTATTTTTATCCTCCATTTCGTGCACCATTGTCCCAGTACGTTAAGCATCTGTTGGAGGTTCTCGGTCGCGATTTCGGATACCTCGTTCGACGTAGCGTAAACTAAATCGTCCGCATATAATCTGGAGAACCCATCGGGGACCTCCAGAGGCATGTCGCTCGTGTATATGGAGTATAAATATGGCGCCCAAACACTTCCTTGTGCCACTCCAGCTTGGATTAGCCTTGTTGTTGAGTGATGATTCTGGATTGAGAACACGAACGTCCTGTCCTGTAAGTAGTGTTTGACCACAGAAAACAGGTTGTTCGGTAGGTGCTGACGGAGTTTGAGCAGAAGACCATCATGCCAAGTTCTGTCAAATGCCTGTTCTACATCAAAGTAGGCAGAGTGGCACACCTTTCGCTGGTGATATACGTTTTTTATGTAGCTTGTATATCTTTGAAGCTGGAGGGGGCAAGAGTGGTCCTGACGGAAGCCAAATTGTTGGTTGGGTACAAGATGAGCTGTGTATTGTTGGAGATATGGGAGCCCTGAGGGCATATGGGACAAAGTTCCTTTGTCACTGCAGCGACGCTGAGGAAACCGAGTATGTCCTTCACCGTAGATTCTGCTATGATTTGGGATTCAGTAGACCCCTGAACAAAGTATTCAAAGCGTTTGACTGCCAAGGCAGGGCATTCACATAGGATGTGCTCCGCCGTCTCGTCCCCCTCACCGCAAAGTCTGCATTCCACCACCTCTGACATGCCCATCTTATTGAGGTGATACCTGAGTGGGTAGTATCCAGCGAGTCAGCTAATCAAGACTCTCAGATCTCGTCTAGAAAGTGCCAGCATCGCCTTCACCCTTTGACAGGAACATAACAAGCCTCTTCGCTTGTCTTAATCGTGGCTGGCGATGCCAATGGGCGCTGTTTTCCTGTATCTCCCATCGAGCCACCAAACGATTCAGGTGGCTTCGTCATACCTACGTAGGGTTCAGGCCCTCATGACCCTGTGAGCCGGCCCCCAGATAAGGGAAAGACTATTATGGGTGCCGAGCTGCTTGAGGGCATGAAGGTATTCCCATGCCACCTTGGACAAAAAACTACGGATCTGATATTTGGTGCCTGTAATTACACTTAATGTACCATACAAAGGCACGTTTGTATACATTGTGGTGGTATATTAAAAAGTTCGTTTCATTTTTCAGACTAAACCTTCACTGCCATCCCCAGCAACCCACGGAAATGGCCATATGAAACCCTACGAAGTTCGACCTGTTGGAAACCCATATGGTCATCAACCAACCAGGCAACAGGAAGAAACCAAAGACAGCGAGTCGGTAGAGTCGCAGCAGGCTCCTTATTATGTGAACTCGTACGGCCACCCACCACTCAAACGACCCGAAGGAATCAAAGGTAGTGAGTCTGCAGAAACACATAATAAACCTACATTGAGCGTCTATGGTCATCAACCGGTGAAACGGCCTGAAGAAAACGACGACAGCACAGAACTCCATCACAGCTCTTACAAACCTAATGTGAACGCCTACAACCAACAATCTTTAAAGTGGCCAGGGGAAACTAAGGACAAGCAGTCTGCGGAACCACGTCCCGATACTTCTGACCAGACAAAACCTGCGAGTCAAAACGATGAAGAAGATAAACGTGAGAATGAGCCATCAAAACTGGATAAAGACGAGCGCTTTCATGGCAACGCCGATAAGCCAACTAGGCCAGGAGGAGCTGAGTTATTCGCGAACGCCAAACCTGAGAACTTGAATAATGTTGCGCCTCCAGAGAAACACCAGACACCTAAACCAACTCAGAGTCCGAACCCATCGCCTACGATTTCGTTTTCAGAGCTTGAAGCTCCATCATATCGTCCGCCTCCTCAACCATTTGGGACCAACCAAGGTTTCCATTCTTCTTTCAACGTTGAGACGCTACCTCGACCCTCTACCCCCACTTATCTCCAGGTTTGTGCAACAGTCATTCCTATTTTTGATTTACAAACAATGTATGTGTGGATTTGCACCATGTGAGTTGAAGTGATCAGCTTTAAATGGGTTCATTGTCTGTCCATGGAAAAGTGTTGGTTATTCAACGAGTTTGCTCCACTCCACAAATGCAATCTCCCCCAATATGCTGATGGAAACTGAGACCCCCCCCCCCGCCTGCAGCATCAAAGGGGCCTATTGTGTCGGCGTACATGAGCTACCTCGTGTCCTCACAGTTCCCATGGAGCTGGTGTTCCCTGATGAGACGTCCCCACCATTCTTGTGAACGTTGAAGTCCATCCCTACAACCCCATCCAAGTGCAGCTGAGAAAGGCCAAGTGCTCTCAGGCGCTGTGCAGCCAGCCCCTTACATGTACATGCTCTGCTTACTCCAGCCCCCCCCCCCCAAGAAGGAATCTGTAATCTGGGCCAGGTGGTAGTGGACAGTCCCTGTGAACAGGCCACATGCAATCTGTATACTTTCTCTCTTCACTTCAGACTGAAGACTTCTCTTGTTCTCTCCCTCTAGCGTCTAATAAATAATCTTGACTGCCTTTGGCTGGGCACATCACGCCAATTGGCAGCCTGGCACTTCTCCTCCCACTTGCCTACCGTCTTATTCAAGTGGCTCTTGGTGGTCCCTATGAAGGTATTAAAGAAATTGGGTTGTGTCCGCCAGTAGGCAAATACTAAAGTTAACGTACCTGTTAGGTGAGTCCGTCTCCTCTGGCTTGTGAGTTACTGTGGGCAAGCGCTTTCGATGTAAAGACGGCCAGACGATGATGTCTTTACATCGAAAGCGCTTGCCCACAGTAACTCACAAGCCAGAGGAGACGGACTCACCTAACAGGTACGTTAACTTTAGTCCCTATGAAGGGCTCTGGTTCCTATGAGAGAAGTGCTGCATTCCCGTATATTCCTGTATGACCAGGCACCTAACTCATTGTTAAGGTGTTTTCTTTGGCCAAACACATCAGATCAGATAGGCATTCGCAAAACTAGCCCTGACGACGTATTATAAGATGCCTGGGCCTTAAATGCAGCCTGACTGTCTGACATAATGTATATCTTTTTCCGTTTCAGCTTCCTGCGCAGGAGGTGCGAGCAGCTGTGTCTGAAATTCTGTTGCCAGTGCACCTACTGGTATCGCTGCCTGGTCCCTGGCCCATAAACTCCTTGCCCTGCCAGACCTGTGATATACCATGGCCCCGGCCTCAAGCTTGGGACAACCCCCTTCCCATCTGGATCTTTCTTGAATAGGTACTTTAAAGTTCGCCAGGGACTTCATTTGCACCGAGTTCTTGACATGTGGAGCAGGGCTCCCCACATACCTTGTCCAATATCAGGTGGTGTGGAGCCCTTCTACTCCCCTCCTCCCAATGACAAGGCTTAGTTCCATTATACGCGCCTGTAAGTAGGCAGCTCTCTCCTCATGTGTGTGGAGAAGTGAAAGAACCAGCTAGACCTCCAGGGCAGCTGTGGGGGTTGTCTGCATGTGCGCCTACTCAGCTGTAGCTGCGCAGTTTTTTCCTGTCCTGGTTCATCAGTGCGCTTTAGGTGACCACAGCTCCAACAATCGCCTTGTATACCCACAGAGCCATCCTCGGCCACAGTCCCCATGACCTGACAACCATCTTCTGGACTGCCCATATCACGAATGTAGCCCTGTGTATTATTCTCCTCATGTGAGTGACCCATGTAAGTTTCCTATCTTGGAAGACTCCTCAATATTTCACCTTGGATCGTGATCGTTAATACATCATACTCTGTGTGAGCTCTCAACTCCCATTCATTCCCAATAGCCTCGCCTCCTGATGAGCCATGCTTTAATATAATGAGTAGCGTTGCGCTGTGCACTACATCTGATTGCTAGGTCATAGAGGTGGCAATATGAACTTGCACACTTCTTACAATTATGCTATTAGCTGAATAGTTTGTGTTATTCTCAAATGGTGTTTTTCGGGCTCAGAAGTCTTGAAAATGTAAAAATCCAAAGAAAACTCAAAACGAACTATCAGCCGATTACACATTTGAACTTTTGAGCCCCATGAACACTTAATACGATAACTTGTTTCGTGATTTTCAGAAACCACCCGTCTATGAAGAGCAAACTTCACCACCTAACGAAAAAGAAGTAGCTGGAACTGCTCAAGAAGGACCCAATGGACCCACTAAGCCTCAATACCGTCCAAACCCTGGGTTCCCAGTTGCTCGTCCTCAACCATCACCTCAATATCCAAACCACCCTCCTCATGAAGCCTACGTGCAACATTCAAACCCTCAGCAGGTTTACCTGCCACAACAAAGTTACCCACAACAACCAGTGGGTTTCCATCGCCCTGCTCCTCCACAAGTCAACAACCCTCCGACTGTACAACATTCTCCTCAAACAAGCGAACAAGACGACAGAAGGCCTGTATCATGGCCTCCAAAAGGGAAACCCCAGGAGAACCAGAAAGTGCCACCTTTCAATTTCTTCCCTCGTCCAGAGCAACGCCCTTCAGGTACTTAGGTTAAATTTATTGTTACCCGTCACTTAACGTTCGATGAAAATGAACCACAAGTTAACTTTTTCTCCTTAACACAGGAGTTGGAACAGTAGAAGCCGTGAGAGCTCCTCCTCGTCAACCCAGTAAAGGATCTATGGCTGTCTCGAGTATCAGCGGTGACACCCAAAGCTACTCCCTTCAAACTTCTTTCTCAATCGGAGTCCCATCTGGCAATGGAAATGAAGAAAAAGTGACTGCAGGAACTGTCAGCAATGTTCCTATTAGCTCGATTCAAGCGCAGGTTCCTCCACAGTTCCATCAACCAGTGTCGACTAACACCATTAAATATCCTCCGCTACCATCATGGGAAGGAAATCCTAACAAGCCATACAAGGTAAAGTAACAGTCTAAGCAACTTTGCGCTTAATCCATAAACGCCGTTTCTTAAGTTTTTGCAGAAACTATTGAAATTCCGACAACAAAGTAAACAGCACAAAATTATGAATAAATACAGAAAAATACGTTTATTTTTACGCAAACAACGGCATAGGTTTGAAATAAATATAAATACCAATTTTTACAGCGTGGTATCTGTATAAACAGCAAAGACGTTCAGGCCGAGCTTCTGCCTTCAAGCAAACCCAATCGTAGTGATGACATTTGAAATTAAATTGACTGCAATTGATCCAAAAACAAAAAAAATTAAGTTGCCCCACAAGGGATGCCAAATATCTTCATGCTGAGTTAGAAATATTTATAGAATCGCTGATTCTATGTAATTAATTTAGGAATCAAATGGACTACATCAACAAGGTATCCTGTTATTGATTAAAAATAGCTTATAGCAAACGACAGGAAGAAAGAAAGTGAGAACACGAGAAAAAAGGGAAAAGGGGAAACAGATTGGTGTCGGAAACTGGAATGAGCGTCGGAAGAAAACAGCCTGAGATCAGTAAATGCGGCGTGGAGTTGACAGTTGTGATATCTTGTGAAGCGGCCGCCGGTTAATGGTACTGGCATGCTGCATGGTGGTCCGTGATGGAAACTGAGTGCCTTGTGTAGGTGCTTTTCTTCGAGGTTCCGATGACGCCACATATTTATCATTAAGGCAACCCTCTTCCACGGTTATATTTTCTTCTCATACTGACCATTCTTGGATCCCCAGGTAGGATCCTTAAAATCCATTAAGAAGGTTATTTCGTAGAAGAGTTATATCACGCAGAATCAAAATTGCCTCATCATTCGGCATATTCAACTGTGCCGCCGACTCCCATTGTAGGCGCCTCATTGATCATAGCGTAGATTCTTGAGGAAACTTGAGGTATAGGGTAGCAGATCGGGATCGCTGAATTTTTTACTAAGTCAGACATTCCCCAACACTCCCTATCCACACATAATACAACCAAAACACTCTAACTCGAGAAGAACCTTGCACACAACTAGCAAAATACATCTCAATGCTTTCCAAGGTTTTGCTAAAAGCATTCTTCGTTGGTACTGGAACGAATAGGCCTTCCATTCACATTAAATTGTTCACAACTTTAAGAGCAACTCCCCCCCCTCACCTCTCTTCAGCATCTCCCAGAGATATTGTTGCAGTCCCCATGTTAGAGGTATTTCAATCAACCTTCTTAATGATGCGGGGCTCGAGGGATGACGGTGAATGACCTTAAATCGAAAGCCATCCTTTTCGTTAACATGTCTGTTTCCTTATCAAATGACTCGAAGAGGGTTATATCAGTCTACAGTCATGGAAGTTGTGCAGCATCCACCGATCCCAGATCTGCGGAGGTATGGCATGTATTTGATCGTTCACCATGCTCCTGATGCCCATATTATACCGCACAGAGGTCTGACCACCTGCAGAATCCTGTACAATCTGGGAGGAATTCGTAATTGAGTTTCCCACCTGATCTAACTATGTACTTGGGTGGGAAGTTTCAAAGGAACAGACAGATCAACTGTGACCATGTTTCACAGCCATCACCTTTGCGAACTCGTTGACATGGTCATAGGCTTGCTTTGTAAAAGTCAATGCTGCTAAGTTTGTCTGCCCTCCCAACAACCGTCGCTCACTGTTGTAGAAACTAGTGGCGCAAGACATGCATGATGGAAAGTCTTTGATAGAAAAGAAGTGGAGCCGCGTAGTGAAGTCATTGTGTCCCAGGAGGATCTGGCTCGTCCAGTGGTATAGCTAAACCCGCCCTCCTTCAAGACATTCACAGATGTTGGGGAAGAACTAATACGTGTCATGACCCTTTCAAGAGGATTTCCATCTCGCTTGCCATTTCTCTAAAACCCATTCGTTGATGGCGGCAAGTTTTTGTTCTGTGGTGAGATCCGCACGAAGTTCAGCTCAAAACAGGGGAAGCTCCCGTTTCAATCTCTTCACTCCATCTTCACTGAAGCACCACCTCTCGCCTATATTCCCTTCCCTCCTAAATACTTGACGCGCTTTTCAAGAAGGACCCTGTGACAGTTGGCTATTTAATTTTCCCTTCAAGAGTGACATGTTCGCACCATTGGGTGATGGTGCGAAGCACATGGTGGGTTTTTGCCTCGATTTGGCGGACTATGAGCCTCTTGAGAAGATCGTCGAAGAAGGCGTTCCAGAGTGCTGGTCTGAGGACAGAGACATGCCTGCATTCTATCATAGCAGTTCTGTCTGTAGGTGTCTTCTGACGAGCATGTACATGTACTGAGGTAGTTTGGAGATGCTTTGAAGAACTGCTGACTCGGGCAAGAATTACGGCAATCGCGCCGGAGCTCTGATCCACAATGCCTGACTATCGTCGAGAATTATGAACCAATGTCTTAATCACTAGACCACGATCGCCCAGTGCCTTTAATAGGAGTCAGTCAGTACATACAGGTCCTTTTCAGTAACCCCAAAATCCTTACATACTTGTCGCAAGAGTAAAACTTTATTACAAGCACCAGCAATCGAGACACGCAAAATAATGATGAGGTATTCCAACCTACAGACCATATTGTGCAAGTGCTTTCCGTAGGTGAAGTTCGTTAACTAGAAAACTGAAATAACGAGAAGTTGTATAAATTTGATTTCAAAAATTTAGAAAATTAACCAATCCTCATCCATCGCCAAAAGTGTTGAGTTGTGGGGGGGGGAGTGTATTTTGATAGTTTTTTTTCTTCGCGTCGAATGAGACCATCACTACATTACAGCTTGAACAGTTTCGGAGATATCGAGAGTCTCACGTTTTTTGTACGTTCCACCATGTTTTGAATGCTACGACAAGGATCATTTTCTGTATTTTGTACGCTCTGGAGTGTTGCCACAATGGTCCATGAACGTTTGTTCATCAGAAAGGCTGCACGCCTGGTTTAGTTATTTTAATGAACTCAGACAGACGACCGTTGATTAAAATAACAATATTCTCGGATGAAGACCGAACAAGAACTGAATTATATTTTCAAATGTAAACAACAATATAACTAGGTAACAACTTTGCGGGTCACCTGATATTCACTACACTATTTACGTACAAGTAACAGCCAATGTTTTTGCGTGTTTTCAGGAGCCAATCAAAAGGAAACCTCTACCGAACATTCTACCTCAGTTCAGACCAAATGCCAAATCGGGAACATCTGAGTCCTCTGGACCTCACATGATGGGAGTCGGGTACGTTATTTTTTTTGTCATTTCTAGTTTTAAGGTAACGTATCAGCTTGCCAAGCATGAGCCCTTCACTAGATATTGGCAAGGTTCTCAGGTCAGTTGTGATTGTGCTATGCAATACTTAAAGACTTGTTTTATTCGACGAAATGACGATAATTCTAGCTCTAGGGAACTCAACGGGAGATGAAAATAAAATTTCTCGTGCTAACACTAAAACTACATATATTACCAGAACAAGCGAGGATTTACTACATGAAGCAATGAATAGCTTACTCCCACTTAAGACGTGGCACTAATCTTCAGCACAAACTGGCATAGTATTGGACATCGCACGCTTTTTTTGTGCCACTCTCCAATAATGCGATGAGAGTGACTGAGATCCACTCAGTCGAAGACCGTTCAAAATTGGGTCGATGAACCCAACTCACTTAAGAGAACCTTCAACAGGCCACTTCTTTCTACTTTCTTCTACCCACAGGACATGCAAAGTATTGTAATTCTGCGTCATTGCTCTACTTTATGTGGTATTTTTCTCATCTTTGCGTTTTGACGGCTACGTAATCGAAAAAAACGAAATTCGGTGTGTGAGAACAGATTGAGTTCATTTTTTGTTTTATTATTCATTCTAAATAATAACCCTATGTTTTCGGTCACGAACAATTTTTTACAACCCCCCCTCAAAATTTGATACTTTACGTTTCAAGGAATGGTGATTCCAAATCTGCAGTGTCCATCCGCCGTCTGGGCCGTTTTGTGCCTTTAACGTGGTCTAAAAAACTCGTTCTTTCGCACAAAAATCCCATTTGGTATCTAGTTGTGCCCGCCATCTCGGCAATCCGATCATGCATGGTTGTTATGGACAAAAAATGGATAAAAAGAAATGTGTGACAGTCACACATGGTAGAAGTGAAACTTTAACGTGCAAAACCGAATCGCAACCGACAAGTGGAAAAACATTTTTACTCGAAGTTTTATGGGCAGGTTTTCAAATTCGACAAGTACATTAACAATCTGCCAGTAAAACTTCGAGTAAAAATGTTTTTGCGATGCGTTTTTCCACTTAGCCGTTGTTTTTCCAACATATAGAAGTTCACTATAGAACTTTCACTTCAAAAAATTAACAAAACGCAGTATAATCGCAAATAAGCCGTGCTTCGTATCGTTTGCAAGGTATTTTTACATCCTGGGTCGAATGGAATGAGTATCAGACGTGTACAAATGCGTATAGGGAAATTACAGTAATTATTAGAGTAAACTAATTGAAAGAACTCGCGGGAACTATAGCGGAAGTTTTCGTCGTTAGTACTCCCTCCCTCTCTCCCGTCTCATCAAAACCACCCGTCTGCTTGCCTCGCAACATCATGCCAATTGCCGAGAGTTCACTGGAAGTCCCTGTCCCAATTTCCCCAACTCTTTTTGCTCGACAGGGCAGAGGAAGGTTAGAGCCACTTCCTCCGCACGCCCCTACATCGTATCATAAATGCCTACGGACGCTTACAGGCGCCTGGCACTGGGGGAATATTTAGTTTCCGTAGTTCCATTGTAGTCAGGTCATGTTTCGTATGGTTTACTAGTATTTTTCGATACTGAATCGAGTGGGATGGACCTTGGAGCAGTAATATTAGGTCAAGCTGTTCATGAGAATAATAAACCGTTGTGTAATAATTTGCAGGGTTTTTTCTATTGTGAACGAAGTTACAGCACTCGTATGTATAGTAGGGTGCCCACTATTTTGAGAAAGGTGGAATTTTGACGACCTCTTCCCGAAATTTGGTTTAAAATGTCAAAAAAACGACCCCTGAATTTGTTCAGATTTTTAGCATAACAGCCGGTAGCTCGGTTTTGGTTTTTGCAATACGCTTTTTTAGCCAATACCAGACTTTTGAATATAACTGTTACAATATTATTAAAGTAATTGGGTTAGTTCGTCAGCAGAACTAACTATGAAACTAAAAAAACAAATTAAGTAGTTGAAATTTCCTTTTTTTGTCGAATTTAATGAAAATTCTTATCGAATTTTAAACAAATTTAAATAATTGTTCAAAGAAGTTTGTTGAGTTATATTTAAAAACCTGATACTGACAAAAACAAAACAGTATTTCAAAAACCAAAATCGAGCTACTTACTGTGTAGGTTTTTGTTATGCAA
The DNA here is from genome assembly GCA_020466155.1 of Pachypeltis micranthus. Classification (NCBI taxonomy): domain Eukaryota; kingdom Metazoa; phylum Arthropoda; class Insecta; order Hemiptera; family Miridae; genus Pachypeltis; species Pachypeltis micranthus. The sequence goes on from CM035772.1 coordinate 12,090,040, forward strand.
AAATCTTAAACAATTCAGGGGTAATTTTTCTGACATTTTAACCCAAATTTCGGGCGGAGGACATCAAAATTTCACCTTTGTCAAAATAGCAGGCCTATTGTAGAGGCTTGTTTGCGTGGGTTATGGGAAGTTGTGGATTCAACAGAGCTGAGCAGTAGAGGATTCGCTGCAGCCATGAGTGGGAATTTGATTTAACTGGGGCGATCTCCTTATCAGAAAATTGGGATTGCTGTAGCGCTTTATGAACGATGCCACACCAACCCAATTGGGTACTTAACATATTTCCGATTACAAATGACGTAGATGAATATCTCGAAATGTATTTTCAGCTATGTGAGAGAGCCGATGGATAGGCTGCAGCCTCCGCCGCTCCCTCAACCCTCTCAGCCACGTCCCATTCATCGTTCTGACGAGCAGCAGCATTTACACCAGACTCACCAGCAACATCACTTTCCTCCAGTACGACCAGTTGCAGCCGCTTATCACCGCACTGAAACGCCACCTTCCCCTCCAATACCCCCTCAGCCAGTTCACAGGAGAAACGGAGTGGGAAATAAAGTAACGACTCTTCAGATGATGCAGTCTCAGCCTCCTGTCACTAGGTAAGACGGCTGAACTTATCCACTCATGACTCTGACAGCACGAAAATGCGACGATTCGTATTCATCACAATCCTTATTTTCATGTTTCCCCAAAGAAAAACGGAAGAGCCAGTTATGGTGGTTTACCCGAGTAACAACGTTGAGGCGTCCACTTCAAAAGGGCATTGGCGTCAGCCTCCAACTGACTTTGGGAATGACGACGAGTTTCCTCACGATCTGGAAGACAGCCGAACCAAAGACACCCCAATTCTCAAAGTGAAACCGACAACAAAACCTCAAATAAAGGTGCGTTGAGAACGTCATTTGATCGATTAAACTTATTTCCCAACATTCCGGGCCTTCCTATAATCACAGGATACTTTCTGCTTCCAGGTGGATTTCCCCTACCCTCTTGTAAAGCCTTTGCCAGAAGAAGAAGCTAAAGAGTATCAAGCATATGTGCCTACTTCTCCGTCTCCTGATAAAGTAAGTAACCTTCAATCAACCAAAAATACCTTTTATTGACATCAAGTGCTACGAGGGGGTGTCAATAAGTTGCAGTTCCAAATTACAAATAATAAAGTAAATAATAGACCAATAAATCAATACAAACTAAAAATTCATGTTCAAATCTCGCATGTACCTATTTGGCAAATCAGGTACATCAACATGCAAATTATAGCAGCTTAAGTAGTCAGATTTCCTTTTCACTTTCCATCTCCCCACAAAGTAGGAAGGGAAGTAGTGTGATTGGCTGAAATGTTTTAAAATTAAGCTTCTTCTGATATTTACATCTCAACAGCTTCTGAGTCTAAAAAATGGGGTGGGGAGTGTCTGTGTCTCCATGAACGTGACTGAGAGAAAACGACCAAATCGATTGAAGTGTGACATAGAGCCTCAACATCACTATGGGGCACCAAAATAAGGCTATGAGCAAAATTGGTTCAAAACTAGTGATAATTATCGTAGTGATAAAAACTAATTTTTTTCTCAAATGGCCTTAACAATTTTTACTTTCCTTGGCTCTATGAAGTAGAAACGAGAGTTATGTAATCGAATACTAATTAGGGAACCAGTTTGTGTGAACGCTATAGAGTGTCTCTGGGTTTGACATTACATAACACGTGGTGGATGGTCGAGTCAACTGGAAGAGACACGGATCCATCGGGACATATCTGCATAATACAGTAGTAACAGCAAACTACTCGATGGACAACAGGAAAACAACATATAAATTTCAGACATATATTAACACAGAAATACGTCCCAAAGAAACTTGGGAGAACAGAACGCTTGTAGAGGTTGACTCTGACGTAATATGCGACACAGATGGGTCAATGGACTGAATACATGGCAATACAGGTTTGGGTATATATATCCCTGCAATGGATTGGAAAGAATCCAGACCATTAGGTCTTCTTGAGCGAATTGTTAGCAATTAACCATTGCTAACGCTGATCAATCCAATAGTTAGGAGCCTACTAGTTGAGGACACCAACAACAAAGTAAAAGAACTTGTACAGAGAGGAAATACCCTGACTGTGAAATGGATTCTGGAACACGAGGGCTACAGCGGGAATGAAAAAGGGGATATACTGGCCAAAGAGGGATTGACCGATCACTTCCATGGACCAGAACCCTATACAGCAGTTATGATGGCAACAGTCAAGAAGGCCATAAATAATACCCCTCGGGTAGATTTAGCATTGACATGGACAACAACAGATGCCTTGAATTCTACAAGCGTACAGGGACCACAAGGTATAACAAGCAAAAGACGGAATGGGCGCTAAAACCAAAAAGGAATCAATTAAGAGATTAATAGGCATGTTAACTGGACATTACGCAGTCCGGAACACATTAGACAGATATAACCCAACAATTGGGGCGGAATGCTCCTGTGGGGAAATAGAAACAGTTGAGCGTTTCATATGTGGATGCCCAATATGGTTTAGAAAGACTTGGAGGATGAACAAGAGATAAGGATGACATACGACACAACGAATGGAGGAAAATCCTCAAATTTGTGGAGGGAACCGGAAGATTCCGATACCCGTTCTAAGAGCCAAAGCCAGATCCCTTACATTCCTTGGTTGATGGGAAAAGGGGCGCATATGTGGCCACGACTCAGATCGCTGTTACCTCGGCTTTGGCTGATGCCCTGCAGTCTCACTCTTTCTCTCTCACTCCCTCTCTCCCTCTCAATCACCCCTCCTCTCAATCACTGCTTTATGCATTCAGAAATCTGCTGATGTGTAAATCCATCAATGTAAAAAAGTTATTGTTTACAACCTTAATTATGCCTTATTTTATGTACAGTGTATCGGTTATGTGTGATCACAACACAGCCTGTCGTGTCAAGATGCAGAGAGCCTTAAATAGTTCCATCAGATATGTTCTAAATCTGAAATATGATGATAAAATTCGTTATAAATTTAAAATATCTGGTGCGTAGCAACACACAACTTTCCGCCATCCCCGTAATTTCGAACACCACCTACATTGGCGGGCGCTATATCTTCGTACAACGCATTTTTACAGGAACATTTATCAAGAACAAAATGTAGGGACTAGTTAGCTGAGAGTATTCCGTAAGTTTGATCGAAATCGTTGGAGCCGTTTTTGAGAAAATTGGAATACCGATAAATTAATATTCGACAAATCTCCTTTTCTGAGTTAACTTGGCTTATATCTCCGTTCAACATATATATACAGAAATAATTATAGAGAACGAAATGTTGGTATGGGTGACTAAAAGACACTCCATTAGAATTTATCACATCTGGTGAAGAAGTTACCGTGGAATTCACGGAAATGTTAGAAAAAACGTTATTTTTGACACATTTTGATTTTTATCTCTGTTCAATGGACTGTCAGAGGAACATTTATTGAGAACAACATGTAGGTATTAACTATTCGGATACATCTTGAAAGTTTGGTGATAATCGTTGAAGCCGTTTTGCCAAAAAGCGTAAAAAACCTATTTTTGCTTCATGGGCCCATATCTCCGTTCACCGTATTTTCATGGAGATATGTATGGAGAAGAAAAGTTAGATATTGATCAGTAGAAGATAATTTGAAAGTTTAATCAAAATCGTTAGAGCCGTTTTCGAGAAAAATGCGAAAAAACCCTAGTTTTTGGTACATTTTTGCCCCCCCTCCCATCGGCCGAAATCGCCCATAACCTTATTTTGGTGTCTACAAAACATAACGAACAAAACAAAGAAGAACCAGCTCAATCGGATCAGCCGTTCTCCCGCAAATCGAACTACAGACACACACACACACACACACACACACACACACACACACACACACACACACGGACCACGCGCCGAAATTAGGTTTTTTAGACCCAGTAGGCCTCAAAACGTAAAGATCTGAAGAAAATCCAATTTTTTTTTCTTGGGCCGATTACTATACTTTCCTTCCCTTTGGGTAGCGGAAAGTAAAAACCACAAATTCTCAGAATTAATGAATTAATACAATACACTATGTTAGCAATCATGTTCAAAATTACTGCAACTAAACAACCTAACCTAAACTATCTCGCTCGACAATATTTGAAATTTTCACAAATTCATAATTTAGAAACTAGACACAAGTTCTTAAATTACCGTTTACCACAATGCTGTACCATTGCCTACAGATCATCATTCATCTCACAAAGAATATCATATTACAATGGACTCTCATCAGAACTAAAACAACCAAAAAGTCATACAACTTTCAAAAAAGTGTGAGAGAATCTTTGCTATCCCTTTACTAAATTTCTCTAAACTCTCTAAAATCATGACACGACAGGCCATTTAAATTGTCAACTAGAGTATAACTGAATTTTGTTCCAGAAGAAAACAATAGTAAAAAAATAATAATAAAACAAGATGTTGTTGTTGTAGTAGAAAACTAGCTAATAAGAAGAAGAAACGAAAACTGTTGATGCATTTGTATTTATCATGTTAAATTTTAAAATTTCTGGTTAGGTGTAAGAACGGTCGAGTACGACCAAATCTCGCCAGACGTATTAATTATGCCGTTATTCATTCTCGATGGTAGAATGTAGCTGCAAGTATTGCACTTAAATGTGAATCACTCACAGCAGATAGGTGAGGCACACGCTTCAGCCCTTGGGTTTGACTTCCTCAGCTGTCAGCTTGTTTACCCTTTGGAGTAAACACCAGATATTATTTTATTAAAGCGCTATGTTTGTTTGTTCCATAGAAACACCCAACATTGGACCATGCCATGATATCCCATCACCTTCAAGACCACAACCCCGCACTTATACCTTCGTCGCCCTCTCCGCCTCCCAAAAGGCTCATCCCCAACGAAGGAGAATTCGGCTGGTCGGTGATTGGCTCTAGAGCGGAGGACGATTTAACGACCACTCCTTCGGACAGCAGTAGTACCAGCGGTCCAATGGCCCCCCCTCAACTCTCCGGTGGTTTTCGACCGATTCCAGCTCCCAACCTAGATTAAGTCGTTGGTTCTAATTTATTAATCGACTCGTTGAAGGCGTATCTTAACGGACACACGTTGATCGCTGACTGTTCACATAGTGATCAATGTCTATCCGCCGGCCAACTTGAAATTGGCTGATAGTTTATAAGATAGTCTTCGTTGTTCAATCGCCTTTACGATTTTGTGGTCCATGAATTAGTTTAGGTTGGTTTTTATTTAATGAAAACTCTCTAGAAGACTGTACGGGCATGTTCAATTTGACTTTAGATGGGTCCACGGCTACAGCCATCTATAGTTTGAGGTGTCTCTTATTGATTCGTAAATGTGAATAATTACTTGGTGCATTGCAAGGCTGGACATCACCTCCCTGCAGCCGCTATTTATTGCCTCAACACAGTGAGGGAAGCAGCAGAGACTTTTAATAAGGAGAGAGCTTCAGTGGAACTCTTCGCGCCTGTTGACGAAATATCTGCTGGGCTTTCGAGGTTTCTCTACACTGCCCTGAAGACAGACACCGTAGGAACAGCAAGGTCTGAGAAACCTGGCCTTTGTCAGTCTGCTTAATTTTTGTAGACCATACCTGTAGTATCAACTAGGCAGCTACTAAATTTACCTTTGAACTGAATCTGGGTGCACGACCAATAGCATTACTGATGCCTCTTTGTTCAATGGCAGGTTTTAACATTTCCGTGATTAAACACCAAACGTATTTATATATTAATGGTTGTCTAAGAACTCCATTTGCTGGTAATATCAGGTTGAGGTTATGTTAAGTGCTCAATGTACTAGTGTTGAGCTCATAAAGGCCTCAATGAGCTCTGTTTACGTCTAACCAAAGTAATTAGTCGTAATTTATTTATAATACAAGCGTTCAATTAGGTAACTTCACATTAGGACTGTTGGACTGAGGTGGGATTCAATCGAGACGACTGAAATGGTTTCAACCGATTGGGACTGCTCTCTGGGGGAATTATTTGCAGGAAGTGTTGCCCTCTGTGAGAGATTGGCAGCGCATCACCCTACTCGCCCCTATTTAGTTAATATAGGAATCACGACAGCTTGGGCGGGACAAGTATTTTTATAACCTGCACTAAAAGTTTTGCCACAGAAGGAGCTGTCCAGTGTCATTACACGATGCGTTTCGGCAAATACGTTCCTGCAGAACCCCTTCGTTTCAACTGAGAGAGTCAGATTGGGTACCATCATCAAATCCCATTGTTGCCGTGTAATGGATCTGAAACTGACTCCATACTAACAATGAAAGAACGAATGACGATTCAACACGGGCAAACTGGGCCTGTTACACATAAATGCGCTAAACGTCTTACAACTTCTAGGGGAGATCGAGGGTTAAGAGTGTGCTGATCCAGGGTTAAGCCCTCGTGTGCACTGAGTCCTGATTAATGTGGTCAGAGAGCGCGATTATACGTGTGTGCTGAACACTCACTAATTGGGATCGAGGGCGTCGACTGGATGAATAACACCAACGTCAATCCCCCTTCCCTTCTCGCTTCATGGCCTTGGGCACTGACTAACCACTTAGTCAGGAATTGGTATCAAATTGCATGAAGAGATGTGCCTTAAACTGTCACCTTCTGCTGGGTGAGGGCGCAGTGAAGGTGGTCCTTGAATTAAATGCGCAACTTCAAATTTCACTACGGCAAAGTTTGGAATGGGCTACTTTAAAGTGTGAACTTCCATTAAAAGAAAAAAAAAGAATGAGAAGAGGGGAAGATATATTTCCAATCCCTAATGCAGACTGACTGACACTGACTCGTATTTACGTCATTCCCCTCACTCGATCCTCACCACAATTGATCTGACATGTACATTCCGATTTATGGGGTGTGCGGAGGCAGTACTGGCCTCGCGGCCCTGACCTGCCTCCGCCCCATTGGGCAGCAAACGGGGAATGGGACAGGGACTACTTCCAGTGAACCCACGACCACTGCGATATCTGCCAGATCCCATAAATGAGTACCAGGGATCCAGCGGGTTTCCCCGCCTTCACCCTGGATGCCAACATAGCATCCACCTTGCGTGGACCTTCCCATGGTGCACCGGCTTGCGCCACGGGCTGTGCAGCCCCGCAGCACCATTTTGGGAAAAATATCCCTTAAGGCTAGAATGGTCGCTAGCCCGCCCGAACTTCCGTCCAGACTTACGGCTTTGGGGACCTCCGCCTTGGGGGGGTTTGGACTTGCCCCCCCTTGCCGGAGGACCCCAGGTCCGTGGTAAGCGAAAGCCCTGCGCGTACCGGCAATGCCCGATCATCGGATGGCGGAAGCGGGCCCCGCAATTCCAGTTTTCCGCCCCCTTAGTAGAGGTGGCACTAGCCACACCCCCCCCTGCCCTCATCCACCCACACCCACACCAAAACCCAAAACACCCACACAACCACCCACACCCAATAAATTACAGTCACACCATTACATTCACACACTAACCTAATTACACACTCGCTCAATAAATTACATTCGCACTACCCCCATTCACTCTCCACATTCATACCTGCCGGCGGGGGGGGGGGCGACAACCCCCAGCTGGCCTCGAGCCCACCCGCACATAAGTGGACCGCCCCTGGGCCCGTCGTATAGAGCTTTCTTAACGCCCAGGGGATCCGGACGGTCCCGAAAATCAACAGATTGGCAAATAAACATAAATCAAAACCAAACTCAATAACTCAACATAATGGCAACAAACTAAATAAATTAACCATGGCGCCCCACGCAGCCCCGAAGGAGTGTTACCGCCCCCCGAGGCCAGCCAGGACGCCACCCGCCCACCCAGACACACACGCACACTCTCCCCACCAATTGATCTGACAGTTGAGAAGAGGTTTTAAAATCAGGACTGTTTGCCGACCAATTCATCAAGACTCCCAAGGTGCATTGCAGTCTACCTTGCGTTCAACCGTAGTAGAAACGTATTTAATGTAGATAATAGAACATATACAGAATAAAATTATGTATCAGGGCAGCACACAGCTATAGTATAAGCCAGTGGCTCGTATTTAGACTCACAGTGCAGCGATGAACAGTATAAAGTGTATTAGTGTGTTTTAGGGTTTTATCAACACTGCATTGTACTCAATGTTTATCACATTAGGTTAACTTGTAAATTACTACATCACTAATAGGTCACCAGCACCACAGTCAATACCTGATCATGTAAATAAACCAGAACTCTTTACATGGTACATGTACATCCTTATAAGGACGAAAATTAATTTTTGATAGTTTTTAGCGATTAATTTGTTTAACTTGACTGTAAATAAGTTGACTCTCGTCATCACGCGTATGTAGCGTGCTTTTTGTATTTGTATGAAATGAGTTTCTATTTATTGAAGATTTATAAACGGTTTTTAAACAATTATTTAAAAGATGGCGATTTATTTTCCTAATTTGAATTATTTCTCGATTCCCACTTTCGTTCACAGGAAAGTTATGCTGAAAAAAAAAAAACGCTTTGTGGAATAATGTTAAAACATTGTCAAGGGAAGAGAGTGTGTGATTGCCTCGTATCCAAACGAGTACGAGCAGCACAATAAATTCCGGAACTGTAAGCGCTATCGTTTCCTGCTGCCGTAAAGCGTTGTTTGACCAAGTTCAAATTAACTGAGTGATAAATGAATTGAGTAAGTGGAAAAATACATGTACCCGAGTGAATTGACAGAGCTAAGGAAAGTTGTGAGTTGCAACGCACCAGATATTTTTTAAAAACATTCTAATAACAGTTATCAATATAAACTAGTAACATCACAGCGGAGTTTAAAGGAAATGAAACGAGCGGTGCGTAGCAACACACAACTTTCCGCAATCCGTTAAGTTCGAACACCAGCTACATACGCGGGCACTATATCTTCGTTCAACGCATTTTTACAGGAACATTTATGGAGAACAAAATGTAGGGACTAGTTAGCTGAGAGTACTCCGTAAGTGTGATCGAAATCGTTAGAGCTGTTTTTGACAAAATTGTAATACCGATAAATTATTATTCGACAAATCTCCTTTTCTGAGTTAACTTGGCTTTTAACTCCGTTCACCGTATTTTCAAGGAGATATGTATGGAGAAGAAAAGTTAGGTATTGATTAGTAGAAGATAATTTGAAGGTTAAATCAAAATCGCTAGAGCTGTTTTTGAGAAAAATGCGAAAAAAAACTTGGTTTTTGGTACATTTTCGTCCCCCACCCCCCTTCCCATCGGCCAAAATCGCTCATTACCTTATTTTGGTGTTTACAAAAAATGACAAATAAAACAAAAAAAGAACCTGCTCAATCGGTTCAGCTGAGAAAAGTGGAATACCGATAAATTAATATTCGACAAATCTGATACAGACACAGACCACACACCGAAATTAGGTTTTTTAGACTCAGTAGGCCTCAAAACGTAAAGATCTGAAGAAAACCCAATTTTTGGTTTTTTGACACGATTACTATACTTTCCTTTCCCTTTGGGGTTGCAGAAAGTAAAACCACGCTAAACCCGATTTTTGTAGAAAATTTTTCATAATTTATTGCGCTGCTCTCGTCATTTTCCCACGAATGGGAATTTTATGGAATAGTTGCCTTATTAAGAGCTATCAACATACAAAATTTAATCAAAAGCGTTATAGCCGTTGTGGGGAAAAAAATATTTGGTGTTTTCATCACTATGATAACTATAGTTAACTTTCGGTGGATTTCGTTCATACCCTTATTTTGGCGTCCCATGGTAACTTGCGGGCGAGATATCAAGTTTGAGCTGATTTGGTACGGTGGTTTTCTCTAAAAATCGTTCACATACACACACACACACTGACCAATTTCCCAAATAGTGTTTTTCGGACTCAGGGGGGTCTGAAACGTAAAGATCTGAAGAAAACTCAAAATTTTTATTTCAGCGGATTACATAACTTTCCTTTCTACTTTGTACTGCCAAGGAAAGTAAAAACATTGTCAAGGGAAGAGAGCGTGTGATTGCCTCGTATCTACCTGTGCATCGTTCCTTACACAATTTTTAAGCATTTGAAAGATAAGGTACGCTGTGAAGTTAAAAAAACGTTGACAGTATCCAGACTGAGGCCTCAACTCAGGAACTAATTTCATTGAATCAACTTTTGAAAACTAAAATCGGAAAAGGTTCTATTCCGACCAGCTCGCGGCATCTGTCAGAAGTTGAGCAAACTAACGTAGTATTAACATTGGCCACTAGGCTGCGATGTGGCGCTCTCGAGCTCCTGATTGTTTATCATCTCCCGTTCAAATCTCTTCCCAAACTGTGTCGCAGGTTTGCATAGTCAAACTAACTCCAGGCGCTACTCAACGGTTCCTCGTTCATGTTTTGTGGGGTTGCATAGTCAAATTAACTCCAGGCGCTCACTTCAACGGGCAAAATGCACCATTTTTATCGCTCTAGCAACAAAGTTGGCCGCCAAAGTTACCGAATTGATTGAAAAACACACTTATAGGTAATTTATCAGATTGATAACATTATTGTTTACGTTTATGTGTACTATTCAGATATTAAAGGGAACAAGCTATGAAATAATTAACTTTTTTGACATTTTATGTCTTTACTTTGCTACATAAACTCGAAAATGTAACGCGGGAGATGTGACGCTGGATATGTAACGGAGAAGCGTTACGAAATATATTGCGCGTGTAACGCTTGGTAACGACAAAACAAAACAGATATCTGTTTTCGAAATATATTGTGTGGGGTTAGGTGCATAAACTGGAAAAGTGTAACGCTTGGTGACGTCTGTTACAAAATCTAACACTTTTAATAACCTCTGTGACTTATGTGATGATGTCAATCGCAATTGACGCGGCCGTTATATCGAAACCATCAACGAGCACAATCAAACGTAGTTATCATTGCATAAAAACAAAAATAAGACATAAAATGTTCCTTGTACGAAAGCTGTGCCCACCGTTTGTGTTTTGAGATTTGTAACAATTTTTTCTTATCAATTCCCGCAAATAACACTAGAACTCTCAGAAAATGTGAGGTGGCAATAAGTATGTATAAGATAAGCGTTGAGTAACGCTCATAAGATAATTACTAGAAACCCCGTGAACGCTAGTCTCCTCTAAATTATGTAGAAATTTGTATCCTTCACGATCTTCATCGAGTAACCACTACATAGGTTATTTATAGAACTAACAACACGATTTTATGATGAAGATTAGGAGAGGGGGGGGGTTGTAAAATTTACTGTTATGGAATTCTGTCGGAAACGAAAAACGCATGAGTCAATAATTCCACCATTAAGCTTCCATCACACAGACAGCTTATTGGGCAACTAACTCGATGTACGTAAAAACGTTAAGAAAATGTGAGTGGTTTTTGTGAGATAAACACTTCTAAACTGGTGTCGACCTGGTTCTGGGTTATCTTCCCAGGAGCATGCCCATGCTACCAGGCGCGACCACGGGTTGTGGATAGTGGAACGGCCACGGCATTGTCCCCAGGGGCACGTCTGCGGCCAGCTGTGAATAAGGACAGCATGCTGACTGAATAAGCAGCCGCGAACAATGGGCCAAACCCAAGAGATCGCAGATGAGATCCTGAACAAAGGGCTCAAGGGCAAGCGGATCTACATTTTCTCAGACAGTCAGGCCGCCTTAAAGGCCATCGCAGCCTATAGTTTTAGGTCTAAGCTGGCATGGGAATGCCTCCATGCGCTCAAGCAGCTCGGCGCCCGTAACAGGCTCTCCCTCATTTGGGTGCTGGCTCACAGGGGGCATGAGGGCAATGAAAAGGCTGACCGCCTTGCGAAAAAGGGTACAGGATCCCTACCCATCGGGCCTGAACCACACGTAGGTATGACGAAAAGTCACCTGAACCGTCTGGTTGCTCGATGGGGGATACAGGAAAATGGCGCCCATTGGCATAGCCAGCCACGACTAGACAGGCGAAAAGGCTTGTCACGCCTTCCTGTCAAAGGGCAAAGGCGATGCTGACACTCTCTAGACAAGATCTGAGAGTACTGATATGCTTCCTCACCAGGCACTGCCCACCCAGATATCACCTCAACAAGATGGGCATCTCAGAGGCGGTGGAATGCAGACTCTGCGGTGAGGGGGACGAGACAGCAGAGCATATCATATGTGAATGCCCTGCTCTGGCAGCAAAACGCTTTGAATACTTCGGTCAGGGGACCACTGAACCCCAAATCATGGCGGAATCTGCGGTGAAGAACATACTCGGCTTCCTGAGGGGGGTGGGTATGTACGACGCCTTCTACTAAGAAAGGGTCAGTGTCACAATAGGCCCATATGCGGCCGCAGGCTTGTCCCACAAGCCCTCGGGTCAAAAAAAATAACTGGTGTCGAACTTCGTTACAATTTATTGCGCTGCACTCGTCATCTTACCAACGATGAAAATGTATTATTGCCGTTACGTTATTCGCAACTAGCCACGGAGTAAGAGTTTAATCCAAGTTGCTAGTGTTTTAGCGTCAGTTACACAGGACCTGGATGTGAGCCGAAGCTTCTGTTTTTCGGCAAAGGTCACTCATTGCCTTGAGTGTCCTTGGTCGTGGGTTCATTTCCTTTGTTATTTCTTTTTTTTTTCCTTTCTTTTTGACGATTACGTAAGAGACATTTTTTATTTCTAGTGCCTTCACGTTTCAAATGTTTCTTTTGCTTGCCCAAAAGTTAGCGTGGCCGCCCGAACATTGTTCCGTGTCCTTTTTTCCTGGTAATCCAGAACGTATTCGGAGATCCGAAGTGAGTAGTTCCGCACAGCCGATTCGGAATCCAATCGGACGCGTACGCGATCGCGAGTTCGCCAGAACTGGACACTCATCACATCGCCACCATCCATCAGAACACGAACTCAACCGGAAGACGACGCCTCAGGTTATACGTAAAGGGGCAGTGTAGTTGGTGGAACCCTTTTCTTTGCTCCTACAGGAATTCCTGTTTTATTTTACTCGGAGAGAGAACAATTTCTTTTTTTTGGTTTTATAATAAATTGTATGTACATCGTGTGGTTCAAGGGCTTTGTTTCAAGGAAACTTCTCCTCCCCACCACATTGACCGTTACAGCTAGAGCCGTTTTTTGAGAGAGAAGAAATTGGTGTTTTGATCACTTAGTTTTGACTCTCCGCTTAATAGCAACAGATTTGGTTCAGCAGCGTCCCATGAAAAATGTTTTCGAACTTGGGAAGCCTTTGAAACTGTAAATATCTGAAGATGACTCAATAAAAGAAGGGAAAAACTTACTTTCTGAAGCTAAGGAAGACAAAAGTGAAGGTAATAGGATGAGTGAACAAGGTTCAACTCAGGATTGGAATAAATAAAACGATATGGTACACACGATTTTATTTAAATAATTTCACAAGTCTCTTAGAGGATAGTAGGTACGATACAGTAGACTAATAGCGATTTATAGGCGCAACGATCATAAATTAATCAACTCCATACGACTCCAAGCGTTCGCTCTTAATTTGTTTTTACTCGACCCGACTAAAAAGTTTCTATAGTTTAAAAAAATATGTAGTTATTGTTTTGTTTTTTTTAATTTTATGCACTTTTTACAAAACCGTCACGAAATTTATGTACAAAACTTGATGGGGAGGCGGCTATTTACAAAAATCTTCCTTCGAAAAAGAGAAGAGGCCGCTACGAGCCCGACTCCTCTTCAAGACTATCAGCCATTGCTTCTCCACCGTCCAACGAGTCGACGATACCGTCGAGGGAGTCTGCCTCCAACTCTCCGCGTTCCCACTGAAAACAAGAACAATGTTTAGCTCCGGATCAAGTACATTCATGCATTAGGCAAGCTTTGCGGCTTAGAACCGTTTCCACCAAAATAGATCACGACTAAATAAGTTTCCTTCCCACCACGCTAGCCGGGATCATTGAGGGATGCTGTTAGGATAGCCGTGATTACGCTGCGATTAAGCCACATTGAGAAGGCAGTGGACTAATGAGGTTTGAATAAAAGGGAAATTCGACGTCTGTTTAACATCCCGTCCCGTCAAAAAGTGTCGTGTAAATGTAAACAGCCCTCCCCTCAACAATCCAGATTTGACCTCAGTATTGTTTCTAATCCAAAGTGGCTGCCGAAGCTGAAAGAGGTGAGGAGCATGAAGTGCAAATACGCGCACTCCAACTACAAGAGCTGCAGGAAAAAGCCTAATTAGTCCAGGAGAATGCTTTGTGTGAACAGGAAAAATCGGAAGCGGTATAAGAAAATGAAAGCTGAGCAAGAAACGAGCGGTACGTAGCAACACACAACTTTCCGCCATCCCTTTAAGTTCGAACACCAGCTACATAGGCGGGCGCTATATCTTCGTTCAACACATTTTTACAGGAACATTTATGGAGAACAAAATGTAGGGACAAGTTAGTTGAGAGTACTCCGTAAGTTTGATCGAAATCGTCTGAGCCGTTTTTTACTTTCCGCTACCCGAAGGGAAGGAAAGTATAGTAATCGGCCCCAAAAAAAATTTGGGTTTTCTTCAGATCTTTCCGTTTTGAGGCCTACTGAGTCTAAAAAACCTATTTTCGGCGCTTGGTCCGTGTGTGTGTCTGTAGTTCGATTTGCGGGAGAACGGCTGATCCGATTGAGCTGGTTCTTTTTTTGTTTTGTTCGTTATTTTTTGTAGACACCAAAATAAGGTTATGGACGATTTCGGCCGATGGGAAGGGGGGGGGACGAAAATGTACCAACAACTAGGGTTTTTCGTATTTTTCTCGAAAACGGCTCTAACGATTTTGATTAAACTTTCAAATTATCTTTTCCTAATCAATACCTAACTTTTCTTCTCCATACATATCTCCATGAAAATACGGTGAACGGAGATATAGCACCCGCATTTGTAGCTGGTGTTCGAACTTACGGGGGTGGCGGAAAGTTGTGTGTTGCTACGCACCAGATATTTAGAAAATTGGAATACTGATAAATTAATATTCGACAAACTTCCTTTTCTGAGTTAACTTGGCTTATATCTCCGTTCAACATATATATACGTAAATAAATATAGAGAACAAAATGTGGGTATGGGTGACTATAAGACGCTCCATTAGAATTTATCACATCTGGTGAAGAAGTTACCCTGTAATTTACGGAAATGTACGAAAAAACGTTATTTTCGACACATTTTGATTTTTATCTCTGTTCAATGGACTGTCAGAGGAAAATTTATTGAGACTAATATGTAGGTATTAACTATTTGAAAACATTCTGTGAGTTTGGTGATAATCGTTGAAGCCGTTTTGCCAAAAAGCGTAAAAAACCTATTTTTGCTTCATAGGCCTATATCTCCGTTCAGCGTATTTTCATGGAGATATGTACGGAGAAGAAAAGTTAGGTATTGATTAGTAGAAGATAATGTGAAAGTTTAATCCAAATCGTTAGAGCCGTTTTCGAGAAAAATGCGAAAAACCCTTGTTGTTGGTACATTTTCGTCCCCCACCCCCTTCCCATCGGCCTAAATCGCCCATAACCTTATTTTGGTGTCTACAAAAAATAACGAACAAAACAAAAAAAGAGCCAGCTCAATCGGATCAGCCGTTCTCCCACGAATCGAACTACAGACACACATACACGGACCACGCGCCGAAATTAGGTTTTTTAGACTCAGTAGGCCTCAAAACGTAAAGATCTGAAGAAAACCCAAATTTTTTTTCGGGTAGCGGAAAGTAAAAATTGGGCAATTTGGTCCGGTTAGCTCTTATCTTTCTTTTTGTCTGCTATTACCGTGCTTCATCGAGCATTCCCTTCTATTATTGTGAATAATTTACATATGTTTTGGAATAATAATAATAATAAACTAAGATGATGTTTACTAGTGCGCTGCTATTGTAGTTGCTTTTCCTCTAAGACGATAATCTAATATGTTAGGTTATCGTCATCTCACATTCAAAATGTTAGGATTTCACTTTTGTTACGAACAAAAGTATTACGATCGTCAAAAACTAATTGTTGTTGGCGTAAAATGTGTGTTAAACAGTTTTAGGAAAAACTCTAGACGTCATATTGCCGTGTTAGAAAACCCAAGCGCAAATGGCTTACCTGGGTGGTTTTAAAAGCAGATAGGTAGGAAATGTTAAGTAGTAATACACTTTTACAGACACGTTAGTGTATTAAACAACTTTTATTAAACACGTTAAAGTTCCTCGCTTGTAAATGTTGTAACATCACAATGTCGGTTTTTACTTTCCGCTACCACAAAGGGAAAGGAAAGTATAGTTATCGTGTCAAAAAAACAAAAATTTCTTTCAGATCTTTCCGTTTTGAGGCCTACTGAGTCTAAAAAACCTATTTTCGGCGCGTGATCCGTGTGTGCGTCTGCAGTTCGATTTGCGGGAGAACGGCTGATCCGATTGACCTGGTTCTTTTTTTGTTTTGTTCGTTATTTTTTGTAGACACCAAAATAAGGTTATGGGCGATTTAGGCCGATGGGAAGGGGGTGGGGGACGAAAATGTACCAAAAACTAGGGTTTTTCGCATTTTTCTCGAAAACGGCTCTAACGATTTGGATTAAACTTTCACATTATCTTCTACTAATCAATACCTAACTTTTCTTCTCCACACATATCTCCATGAAAATACGCTGAACGGAGATATAGGCCTATGAAGCAAAAATAGGTTTTTTACGCTTTTTGGCAAAACGGCTTCAGCGATTTTCACCAAACTCACAGAATGTTTTCAAATAGTTAATACCTACATATTAGTCTCAATAAAATTTCCTCTGACAGTCCATTGAACAGAGATAAAAATCAAAATGTGTCGAAAATAACGTTTTTTCGAACATTTCCGTAAATTACAGGGTAACTTCTTCACCAGATGTGATAAATTCTAATGGAGTGTCTTTCAGTCACCCATACCCACATTTTGTTCTCTATATTTATTTACGTATATATATGTTGAACGGAGATATAAGCCAAGTTAACTCAGAAAAGGAGATTTCTCGAATATTAATTTATCGGTATTCCAATTTTGTCAAAAACTCAGCGCATTATTATTATTAGCTGTACTCTCAGCTAACTATTCCGGACATTTAGTTCTCCATAAATGTTTCGGTAGAAATGCGTTGAACGAAGATGTAGCATCCGCCTATGTAGCTGGTGTTCGAACTTACGGGGGTGGCGGAAAGTTGTCATTTTGGAGTTGACGTTTGATCAGGGCTAGAGCTTAACACAATCTGGTGAAACCCGTTTTTGCGGTTGGGCACTGTTAATCGAGTCTAAACGGGATCAACGCAGTTGGTGAAAACAGCCCTTAAACACAGTCATACGAATTTTCGTTCAACGCACGTTTGCAGAAATATTTACGCAGAACAAAACGTCGTTATTATTTCACTGAAAGCTACTCGACCGAAAAACGGTCATTTTACGTTCGGTTGTATTTTGAGTTATATTTCCGTCCAACGAATGGCTACAAAAATAAGTTGAAGGATAAAAAACGTGGGTAGTTCCACTTATTGCCGGAGCAACATTTATGTAGAACAATAGGCAGGTGAGTTGCCATAAAGAGCCGTTTTTCGAGAAAGTAAAAAAACGTCCATTGGTATTATGATAGTTGTGAGTGTTCAATCAAAATCGTTACCCACGTTTCTGGAAAAAATGCGAAAAAAATCCCTCGACAACGGCTCATTTTGGGTTTCCTTTGGCCCATCGCCTTATTTTCGATAGTTCAAAAAGTAACGTAATCTGATGCGACGCATCACACAACTTCCTTCGCTATACCTTCCCAAAGCCGTGTTTACCTCGCAGTGGGATAATGTTTTCCTGTGAACATCCGTTTGTAGCGAGACAAGCAGATTTTCTTGTGCTCTCTATCTACGAGTATCATCACATTTAGCTGCTGAACTCCTCCGACAGGAGCTCATGGATGAAATGTTCCGAGATGGGAAAAAAGAAGGAGCTTATAATATTCTAACTACTCGACAATGGAGTGAAATTAAAAGTGTATTGTCGATTCACGCCCGATCAATTCTTCTTGTTGTTGTCCCTGGTACGAGGAAAGTTGACAACCATCCCTTATAGTCGAGTAGCGAAACCAATGTCACACATTTCCTTCTTCAATTGGGTTTTCCGTTCCTTATTCGCAATGTTCCATAACATTGGGTACACCGAAACTAACTCCATCAATTTTTCATCCTAATCCACAGAGAAACAGTGTCTTGGCATGGTGACGTCAAGAGAAAAACAACGAAACGAACGAGGTAGAATGTTGTGAGCAAAATGTAACATGACGCCCCCATGCCTGGAGTCAGCTACCCCAAAGATCCACGCTGCCGTCGTGACACCTCCTGAAGCACGCCAGCAGGAGACGTCCTCCGCTCTCGAGGTAAACGGTTACATCCTTTCTTTACTGAACGAGTGGTTGATGTCACCCTGCCAACGAACTCCACTCGACGAGATGGAAAAAACCCAAATGGCTTAACCTAATCTAATTTTCATTCAATTCATACGAACTTGTAAAATATGACTTGACGTTCAATGCAGAAACTGGCAGTGCTTCAAGTTTCAAAACTTCGTGCCCTGCTGAGGCTCATGACCACATCGTGGTTCGTGTCAACAGCTCTGGAGTTATAGGGGAAACGCTGCGAAAAAACGACTTGACAGGTTGTTTTGGGGATGCAGGAGGAAGGGTCTGCTCCTCGTGGCCCCATGAATTTACTCCAGCGTATTGAGAACCAACCTGGAACTGGTTACATCAGGTTGGCCCTCACGCCTTTCTACGATGGCAGCTTTTCTTTCTTGTTCTCTTCACCCTCACGAGAATATTGCAAAGTGCCGCCATTCCCATGCAACCTCCCATAATGTGCGTAGCAGTTTGGGAGGTCTGTCCATGATCCTTGCGAGATACTGGCCTAGATGCAAGAAGCAACATCCTCTACTGGTTTACCTCCAAGTGAGGTGACAAACTGTGTTACTGTGGGTCGCCAGCCTACCCACCTCTGGCAAGAGAAGATGGCACGGGAAGAATCATCCACCATTGCCCTGCAGGGCTGGTAGTTTGGAGCTGCAGCCTTGCCAATTGGGGGAAGATACGCCCTAAATGCTTCATGTCCTGTTAAGAACGGGTAAGGTAGAAATCCACCTCACTGCCAACTCATTCTGCCTACTCCGAAGGGTCACAGCCCTTCTTCTTCTCATACTGGTGGCCCTCTTGATGGGTGCAGCTCCTTCTACTCGGCTGCCCGAAGGTGAATTGAGATAACACTCGCCATCACATCCTGACAAACTGTGTGGTACGAGCAAGCAAACAGAGGTTGCACCTCCACTCCCATCCGCTTCTTCTGGTAGGCAATGCTCAGCCTATCAGCCCACACCTCTGTTTGTGAAAATGCTCCTAATTAACTACCATCCTGATTTTTGATGTTTTTGTTGAAAACGCCAGTATCGTTGTCCATACGTCTTTCCTGCACTACGCTTTTCGTTTTAAAGATGCCATTACATTTTGTGGGTCTAAGTGTGTTTTTCTTCAACACCAAAACCCGTCTGAGTGGGTATCTCCGATAACTGTTTCAGTTTGTTGTACACATTGATAAACAATAATCACAACTCCAGTAGTGATCAGGATGTTCTGAGTTAGTACCTGAAGCTCTAGGGCACAGGCGAAACTCTGGTTTTCATCTGAATATGTCTATACTGCCAACGGGTAGGGAGGAAGGACTGTACAACAACATTCTCCCATTGGAGAGGAGGCTTCGCTATCCTTCTTGCTGTCGGCCTTAGATATGATACCGACTCGTGAACTGAAATAAATGGCCCAAATAAAGTGCTCGGAGAGCAGAGTACGACTGCCAAACCTTTCACAGAGAAACCGAGTCTCTCTCCATTTCTGTCCCTCCAGGTCGCCCTTTGATAATCCTGAATACAGGAAAGTGTTTCTGGTCTCTGAAGGTCTCATTTCTAGTCTCCTAGCACCTTACACCGGTTCATATTTCTCTTTATTTTCCCTCCAACCTCTCAGTTTCAGCCAAAAAACTTTCTGTTACAGGTGAGAACACCACCATGCTGAGAGCAGGAAAAATTTTACAAATGGGGTACAAGTAGATCAGTGTGTTAAATATGTTAGTTACAAGATCAGGGGGGGGGGGATTCATGGGGGAATTAAGTACTTAATTGGCGTTAAAGGCCAATTCCTGCGATCATCTTGCAAATTGGGTAGAGGAAAGTAAAAAACAACAATATGACTGTACCGTGAAGGCCCCTGCGAAGTCAAGATTTTCCACCAATAAAAAGAAACTGGGCGGGACACGCGTACCAACACCTTGACACATATAGGGTGAGAACAAAAAAGGCAGAAAGTGTTAAAGAGTTACCGGATGTTGTTGAGGAGGAAGTGGATGTCATTGATTTGTGGGGATCTTCAGCCACTTCCAAAAGTCGAATTTATGGGTTGGGTGGTTATGTGCCCCAAGCTTGGAAGATTGAGGAGGTTGGAGGGAGTTAGGTGGTGCTTTAAGAGGGATTCGGGAGCGTCTTCTTACAGGCTGCTTCGCATTTCCCGCTCGACCGCTTTCGGTGCTCGAATTGTCTTCGGATTGCGGGACGCTCGATTCTGAACCTCCACGAGCGACGGGGTTGTTGCTGACTCCTTGTTCGAGAAGTCTTATTCGAGCTTTCGTTCCTTCCAACTCGATCTGTTTTTCTTCCAGCTGTGAACATTAAAATTATAGAGTGAGGCAACGCTTTTATGTCCAACGGCGACGAGACCTGTACGAGGTTCGTCCACAAAGTTAGAATAAAAATGAAATAAAAATTGTATTTTTAGCTCAACCAGAAGAGGATGGAGCTTGATCACGAACTAAATCACTCGCGATGAAGTTGTGAAAACCCATTTCATAAAGATAAAACGGATAAAAAATATATAGCGATTGTATATTTCCACTAGATTTGAGTTACAGTATTAGATCGATTTCGACGGTCAAGTCATCATCAGTAACAAAAAACCCTGCAAATTATTACACAACGGTTTATTATTCGGATAAACAGCTTGACCTAGCATTAATGCTCCAAGACCCATCCCGTTCGATTCAGCATCGAAAAATATCAAAATGAAACCCAAAAAAAGGTCGAAAAGAACTGAATCGTAATATTAAAATAAACAAAAAAACGAAACTATCTAGAAAAAACTGATTTTGAATATGAAAACATGCACGCTAAATACTAATATCAAAATGTAACCAAAAATCTATGAAAAAAACCAAAATGAGAATGAAACGAAAGAATCTAAAAAAATTGAATCGTATTAAAACCAAAAAAATGAAAGGAACAAACTATTAAATAAATAAACCAAAAATAAACGAATAATGAAAAGTTCAATCGAAGATAACAGATATTTTGCTAACGGAAATAGTTGAGACTGAGCGAAACAGTCATTCGTTGAGGTGAAGACGAGAACAAGGCAATCGGACGATAAAGGGACAAATCGTAGTGCCAAAGGTTATATACGAAACACGAGCACTTCCTAGAGGAAGCAAAAAAAAAAGAGTGGGGGGGGGGGAGCTTCCAACGACCAGAGCGGGCAGGCGAGCGTTGCGTTGCGAGGCGAGGACGAGGCGGGTGGTTTTTTAATGATACGGGCGGGAGGGAGGGAGTTCAAACGACGAAACGTTGACTTCCGCTGTAGTTCCCGCGTTGTACTGCGTTTCGTTAATTTTTTTAACCATTTTTTGCCCATTACAACCACGGGCTTCGTCCAATCGGATTGCCGAGATGGCGAGCACAACTAGATACCAAAACGGATTTTTGTGCGAAAGAACGAACTTTTTAGACCACGTTAAAGGCACAAAATGGCCCGGACGGCGGACGGACATTGCAAATTTGGAATCTCCAAGTGTTGAAACGTAAAGTATCAAATTTTGAGGGGGGGTTGTAAAAAATTTTTCGTGACCGAAAACATAGGGTTATTATTCAGAATGAATAATGAACCAAAAGCAACTGAAAGGGGAACAGCAGAGAGGTTCTCTTATACACAGAACGTTGGGTCGGGTTTTCACAGTGGCAGGTACATCGTAGCGGGATAGCGGGAAAAAGGGAAAGGTTTTTTAACATAAAATGTTTGACCTTAGTACAATAACTCCTTATTAATTTCCCTTTTCCGCAGATCCGGGATCCTAGGAGCAGACCTTCTCATTAAACGATGGTGGGCACAATGACAACTACGGACTGCTTATTTCGAACTTGGCAAAAGCTTAATATTTTCTTAGCTGAGATATTTTCAAGAACATTCCAAGGTGTGTCTCCACACACGGCTCTAAGGGACGTTACAATTTGAGAAAAACCTGGATTTCGTCGACGTGTGTGTGGTAGTTCATAAAATCCACAGTTTGGGGAGTACGGTTGAATATGGAAACGAGAACAGAAAGTTGCACGTGGGGAACCACAGAATTGTACGTGCAGCAGGCTCTACTAGCGGCCGTTCCACGAGCCATTACAAACTGACTTCAATGCTCACCTGAAACTTGAGATCTTCATTTTCTTCACGAGCCTTTTCCAGCAGCGCTAAAATCGAATTTCTTGAATTTGTGTTCTTGTCGAGTTGGGCCTGTATGACCTGAAAAACGAACCTTCGATTTAGATTATGAATTCGGGGAACAGGGTTCGGAGAAATGAGGTAACAAGTAAAACACGAACCTGAGCGTGATGTGTAGTAGTGATGAGATGCCTCTGCAATTCTAATACGTTCGTTTCTTTCAAAATGGCTGCAGTCACATGCCTGTCAGGTGTCAGTCCTTTTGGACAAGGAATGATCTGGAAGTAACATAAATATCAATTATGCTCGTGGATTTTATTAACTGCAACAAGAGTACGAGGTCTGATCAAAAAGTTCCAGGACTTTGTTAATTGCGCGCCCTCACGTTAACGGAGAGGGTTGCTTTGGCGCTCAAGTTTTAGCGTGAACCTTCCCAAATAACATCCGTTTTGTTTTATTGCTCTAACCTTCCCCAGTCCGATTTTATAGCTGTTTCTGTGAACCACTTTTGTTGTGTACTGCGTTTATCGAGTTTGTTGTGATGGACGCGAAGGAAGAGCAGCGCATTTGCGTGAAATTGAACAAATTATTCACGGAAACTTTTGAAATGCTTCGGATAGCTTATGGAGGTGACGTGGAAACCAAGATTCAATCATCTCAGTTCAGTGGAAGTCGAAAACCTCTCCACGACCCAAAAAAGCTCGCCAGGTGAGATCGAGTGTCAAAAGTCACGCTCACTGTTTTCTTTGATGCAAAGGGCGTTGTTTACCACAAATTCCTCCCACAAAGTGAAACGATTAATCTTTTTCGTTACCTTCAAACCCTGCGCAATTTGCGCCAAACGATTTGGCCATTATGCCGGAATTGTGGGCGATAGGAGAGTGGTTTTTCCGCCAAGACAACGCGCCCTGTCACACCGCGCTCCTCACGACTTTTTCGCCAAAAACTCCATGAAAACCCTTCCTTCAGCCCCCCCTACTTCCTGATCGGGCTTCCTGTGGCTTCTGGCTGTTCCCCAAACTCAAATACTCCATGAAAGGACAGCGATTTCAGACGATAGAGGAATTCAAGCAAAAAATGTAGGAGCAGCTATAAAGCATTTCAAGAGATGAGTTTTCCCGATGTATGAACGAATAGGAACACCGCTGGGAGAAGTGTTTGCGTAGCCAAGGGGAGTACTTTGAAGGGGATAATTTTGAATAATTTTAAAGATAATTTAATAAAACGTTTTTGAGAAAGTCCTGGAACGTTTTGATCAGACCTCGTATTTTGAGAGTATAACTAGCTTTGAAGGCAGCAAATGAGGTATGAGGCCTATCATCAGTAGAAAAGATGAATAGCGAGGAGCATGACTGAAAGCGAATATCTTCTTCTTATCGCTTCCCTTCAATGATTGGAAATCATCGACTTTACTTTCATTAAGCATTGTAGTCACCCCAAGCCCTGCTGGGGAGCGGTGGGAGTTTGGGAGAGGGATGTACGCCTTTTTTTCATACGAACTGACACCTCTTCTAATCGATACTACTTTTGACAGGCCACCGAATGTAGAAAAGCTCTAAATTGTACTAAAATATATCTGGAGAGAAGCATCACACAGCTTTCTGTCACTGGAGTCATGTGATGTGCTCTACTGGTACCTTAGTTCAATTGAAACATTTTAGAACAAACTGTATATTGCATATACGTTGTTTGCAAACAACACATCATCCAATCGTCGATTTGGGCATGGGAGGGGTTGCGGCGGAAGAGACCCTCCTGGTCACACATCGTGGCTTATGAGCGACTCTTCGGTCACAAAACGAGACTCTAATGATATCTCAGCCACTGCATTTCCCAGAACTGGGACTCCCTGGGACTTTAAGCAGTTCCCAAAACTGAGGGGGGCCCATGAAATTTGAGATTCAGGCGATAACATCGAAGGAGTAACTAAATCAGATTACAAAAAATATTTTTCTAAGAGCATCGAGGATTCGAAAACATCTGAGGGGAATTGCTTAACAAATAGATAAATATTTCAAGAAAAAATAAAAATTTCGCGATACTTTTTGAATAGATCAAGTAAATATCGGAGCACAAGAGATTCTGGCAAAAGGACTCGAAGGCAATTCTCAGGGAGCCGAACAGCTTCAAATGCATCTTAGAGAGCACAGAATGCCCTCAGATGCTCAAACGACTCGTAATAAGCGCGAACAGAGGCACAGTGGCCGTGAGTGCCGTATAGGAGTGACGAAAGTCGCCTAAATTAGCGGGTGTCTTGGGAGGAAGCACAAAAAAACCTAATGGCACATTCAGCCACGACTAAGGCGGTTATTGGAAGAATCACCTTTGAAGGATCCCACGACCACCACGACGTTCGCAAGGGCAGCTTTGTCAGGCCCTGGGTAGGAGAATAGGATTATTCCTTTCAACCTACTTTGCCTTGAGCAAGCAGCCATCTACGTCGCACTATCCTAAAGTGCACCAGAGGTATTACTGGACCGCTCCATTGTAGAATGGAACTTACCACTCCTCTTCACCCCAGATCCAAGCAGCTTGGACTTATTGTCCTTTTCGAAGTTTGGAAGGGCTCCAGTAAGCCTTTGGCAGCGTTCGCCCATGCCTCAGGCGTCGTGACTGCCGGGCATCTAGTTTTCCG
The DNA here is from genome assembly GCA_020466155.1 of Pachypeltis micranthus. Taxonomy (NCBI): domain Eukaryota; kingdom Metazoa; phylum Arthropoda; class Insecta; order Hemiptera; family Miridae; genus Pachypeltis; species Pachypeltis micranthus. Next base: position 12,115,147 of record CM035772.1, read on the forward strand.
TTCTCTAGCCATGATTAACTAAGACGGTCAAAAGGCCTTTCTGCTCGAGGGCTAAAACAATGCTCATTCTGAGCAGACAAGAACTAAGAGTCCTCAATAGCTTCCGTAATGGCCACTGCCCTCTTAGGTGTCACCTAAATGAGACAGGCAAGTCAGAGGCAGCCGAATGTCGCTTCTGCAGCAAAGAGGACGAAACAGAGCACATACTCCACCTTAGCTGCCATGATAAGTTTATTTCGGGGGCTTGTTAAACCGCTAACTACAGCAGAATCTGCGACAAAGGTCACATTCAGCTTCTTATGAGGGGACGGTACGTATTTTAATAAGCGAGGGACATCGACACAATAGACCCACCATGTGGCAGCAAAAAAAGAGGTATTTTGTACATTTTGAGGTTGACTTCGCAATGATTCGCTAACGGGAATGGTTTTTATTTAGGACACATCAGTTTTTCATGATTTACCTAATGGCAAGTCTTTAAACAAATGTCTGTAATACGCATATTTTCCAGATCCATGAGCAAGCAATTCCAAATAAGGCTTCTCCTGTGCCTAAGCCCTATTCTAAGCAACTTATGTGTCCTTCTACTTTTCTGCATATTCAATTAAGTGATGGGTTGAGAAAACAGTTTTAAGGTGTGGCTCAGTGCTCTTGTTGATTCATGTACAAAGGATGTTGATTCTTTCACAACTCGAGACATACAGTCGCTCAACAAAGCTCATGGTGACCAACCGCACTCACCTCAGCAGGTGACGAAACAAGACCGTCCAATCGCCCCAAAGTGGACGAAGGAGAGGAATGGTTATCTCGCGACGTGACTCCCGAAGACGGAGAATGGCGACCGAAATCATTTTCTAGCTTCCTCCGAGCCCCTAAAACAGAGGGAACGAGGCTGTGGGGATAGAGGCTCGGAGGAGATATGTCAGTTTTGATCAATTTGTCATCTAAAAGCCGGTCTCGAAAAGGGCCCTTGGCTTCGGCCAATTCGCCCTCCAAACGGCGTTTGTCTTCTTGAAGTTCTGATACTCTCCTTGAGAGAGCAGCGGCAGCTGAAGCCCTTTCAATGTTTTCCCTTTCGAGCTCAGCTACACGACAGCACAGCTCTTCTTTTTCCTGTATCAAAACACAATCAATTTTATCAAAAGTTGATCCCAAAAAATCGTATTAATAATGCAAGTACATGATAATATATAAAAATGGATAAACATTATTATCCATTTGAATCTCAAAACCGTGCAAAGACGAAGGTGATCTAATATTAACGGGATATTAATAACTCAGTTGAAAAAATCGGATTTTTAAAGATTCCCAAAGGAACGCAGCTTTTTGTCAAAAGCAGGCTTAAACTCTTCTCCTTCCATTTTCTTTCACTTCCCCTGACACTTCCAGAGGATCTTACCGGAGTGTGTATGCCACACGAGGCGAAAACAGACTAATCCACTGTTGCGTATAGATTGTTGGATTATCCGGATGAGCACCAATTTTGTGGTTTTGTGATAAATAGCATTAACACCTGTGTACGGTTCGGGATATGCCCCTTGGGAAATAAATAGTCACTCCTTGGGAATGAGTTGAGGCGCGGTTGAACGGTTATGTTGAAGTATAATCGTACAACGTCAAAAACAAAATATATATAAGTCACTTCAACAGAGAATCTGGCCCAGGGCACTTCACAACGCAAATCGCTGGGGAAAGATAAATATTGATACAAATAACGTTCAAACCCGTCTCTTGTATGTCGCTGTGACAAAGGTGCCGCGGAAGGAACCGAAAGAAAAGAACCGGGATAGGGAATGAGATAATACTACGGAGCGCACAGAAAAAACACGAGGTCGGGGAACGATCGCAAAACGGGAATAATAATAAGAAGGTAGCAACAACAACCACAACGGCAATAATGAAACTGAAGAAGGATGGCAATTGATAACGAGGTAGAAGTTTGATATCGCGGCTATGAGTGCGTTCCATTTGTGAAAGTATACGGCGGATATATCCACACTCTTGCCAAGCATCCTGGCAGAGTGAGTGTAAAGGTCCCCCCAGACTCTCACAGAGTGGCCAAAGGAGTGAGAATGTGGAAAGGTTCCTCAGCCTTCTCTGTTAGTCCTCACCTCACTCTGTTCGACTTCCCTATTGCCAAGGAGTGTGGAAGGGGTAGCTTGGGGTTCCTCGTTTGTCCACTCACACACTGGTTTTTGTACTCCAAGTCATAGGACACGAGGGGCCAATGCGCTAGAAACGAGGTTTCACGAGTCTTTCTCGTGACCAGGCAAACATGCTCCCCCAGACTTCACAACCTCGTCCAACTTTCAGGGAGATACTCTCAGAGAGTGAGGATGCGCTCTCTTTGCCTTGCCCCACACCAGCAAGCAGCTCCTCTCGAAGAAACTCTCGGAGAGTCCAGAAGAGGCATCCCCTTTCCTCGAGATTCTTAAAAGTACAACACGAAAAGTTAGGCTGAGTGTGGATAGGATGAACGAAGAACCCAGAGCAACTCCTTCCACACTCTAACTCTTCGTGCATCGCCAAGAGGCGAATAAGAACACGGGTGGCAAAGGAACCTCCCGACATTATCACTTCTTGCACTCCCCGCCAGAGTCTGGAAGGGCTTTTTTCAAGTACCACGCTGGTGCACAATTTTCTGTGACTAGGAGTCAGAGAATGCAGCTTATCGTCGGTTACTTTATCAAACTACTTACATCAAAACATCTTTCAACTATGTACGTAACTTCAGCAAACCCATGTAATCCAAATTTTTGAAATTCTAAACTTCATACACGTGTACTTTTCTATACAGAATGTAGTAATAAACAAAAAAGTATTACCTGTAATACAATGTCTGATGGCACTCTCAACTCCCCTAAGCTTCTCGAACGACCGCTTATACCAGGCAACGAGCATCGTTCTTTCATACATTCTACTTCCAACCGTAACTTCGTACCTAAAATGACAAGCAGATTAGTACAACGATAATGACAAAAAAGCATTCGGTTATATTTATACATCTTAAACGTATTTACGTGTCAGTTGCCATGAACAATCCCTAAAATGCTACTATTTAGTAACCAAACCAGTAAGCCACCCCACTCTTAATTAGGTAACGAAGTGTAGCTGCATCTTCAGACTTCTGACCGCCATAGGATCTAAAATCCGGACTGTGAGCCACGTTCTCACAAAGAAGAACCTTGGACGCCAAAATATCTAATGACAAATTGTTTGTATTTGCCAACCTTGTCGGAAATTAATAAAGGGAAGCAAGACGTGGATGGAGGCATGTTTTCTGACGTATTTTTAGCTTTTTTTAAATTTTATTTCAAGGTTTACGTCCACGACATTGTCCGATATTATATTCAGCTGCTTCGACGAATCAATGACAAAAAATTGGGCTTTTTGCGAAAGTTTCACGATTTAACGACGTGTACGGAGACTTTGTTGTTGTAACCCTTTTGAAATTTAATTTATTCGTAATACAATTCACCGATTTTCCGGTTTTTCACGCCTAAATCCAAGTTTTGCGAATGGTTGGAATAAGCTTCGCTGTTTATTTAAATTTCTAAAAAAAAGAAAATAAATTCCTCAAACATACGGAGTATGAGGGTCACAGAGTACAATATCAAAGAAAAATGTAATAAAAAAACGTTAAAGTAGCGTTTACATATTCATAAAAATAACTACTTAGCCGGAAAATGGTTTGTATTTGCCAACCTTGTCGGAAATTAATAACGGGAAGCAACGGCATGTTCTCTGACGCCTAATAACGAGCCAGGAGACTGGTTGCTGTGACAGCTTTTTCTAAATCGTATATATTCGTGATACAATCCAGTAATTTTTCCAGTTTTTTACGTCTAAATTTAAGTCTTGCGAATGATAAAATTCGTCGTTCAAATGCAAACGAATACTATAACCGTGTATAACCGCCCGGCGCTGGAAATGCTCTTACTAGTCCACGTGACGCAAGCCTTCAGCTGCAGGAAGCTGTCCGTACACGGGCATCATCCTAAATGCAATCGTTGGTGGCGGATCGCGACTTACGTTGTGATGATATTCTAATAATCCGAAAAAAACAAACATATTTTTAACAGCACGCGTACATTGAATTTTTTTCTATGAAAACACGGCTTTGGGAGCCTTTTCTGTCTGTAACCATGATGGATACTCCGAAATTTTACAAAGTGTTGGGATGGTAATTGTTGCTCCATACTAGTATTTTCAAAGTACTGGGATCAACTGCACACGCCTAGGGAAACAGCATCATCATTATAAAACGATTCGTTTCACTTTTTTGCCACTCCCTCAGGACTGGGAATAAGACCACGTCCGTTCTGAAATGTGGTCCGGCGGTGTCTGCGAAAGGAGTAGAGAATATTTAAGAGAAGATACGCAAGAGGCGCTAGATCAGCTTAACGCCAGACTTCTACTGCCCAGTGTCTTCTTCTCTCAAGGGGACGGAAATCCAGATGCGCCTCGGAGTAGTGGGCGGAAGCTCGTAGGACCTCTGCCGCAGCTTACTGGGGTCCTTCCAAACCTAAGGAGGACAGGAAGCCCAAATTGCCTTGTCCGTAAGTGCCATTGACCATTCTGGCATTAAGGGTTGTTTGGATGGTGCCTCAGAAATGCACAGCCCGCGGCCTTGCACTGGTGCATTATGGATTAGGTCCATAACAGGTGGCTGCCTCTGCAAGGTAAGTAGAACGATGCAATCCAACTCCTACCTAGGGCAAGGTCTGCAAACGCTCTTGCTCTGTGGACTTTGTGGTGGTCTTAAAGTCACTGCAGGGTAGTTCTCCCATCCTAAATTTCATTTTTAAACTGCAGGGTCTGAGGGAGGTAGGGGCCACACAGTCGGTACTCCCCCAGACATCCCAAAATACAGAACCGTAACTGTCTTCTTCTCTGTCCAACGCCCACCCTGCTGTTTCATGTAGATGGTGGGTATACCAACATGAGGTGCAGGACCAATTGGTAGCATTGGAGCACCCTCAACTGAACTGTCTCCTCGACCCCACTGCCCACTCATCACAGGATGACCCTGTTAGAGGCATTCATAACCTGACCAACGAAGGATAAATAATCCAGTGGAGAAGGATTTAAAACCATCCACCATTGCACCTGTAGTTTAATGGCTACACGTATGGAGAACTGTAACCTTGTTCAACCTGATACATGTTAAGGGACCAGGAACTCTGACTGAAACCTGTAACTCCACCCCCAGGCCTCGTGCCGCAAAATTGAGAAGGTGGCGTCAACCTTACAGTAAGTTTTATCTGCCTCCAATCGACACGGAAAGCCACTATGGACATCTAACTTATTAGCGTGTAATGAGTCAATAAACATTCCATCTTCACAATGGCCAGACAATGCCCAGAGGGGTATATAGTCCCCTAGAAGGCCACTGCCTAGGGGTCCCGAACAGGGCGAAGGATCAGATCCCCCGTTCTCTCTCATCCTAGCCTTACTGGTCAAGACAACCTAACCTCCACAAGGTGCGTGTTGTTACTGACAAGGTCTTGCACGCCACGTACCTCTGGAGCCATTTAAGACCAGGAGCATAAATTCCCAGGCTTAAGGACCACGAGAGGCTTCTGCCCAAAGCCACCAACACAACGCTGTTAGGCACAGCGTTAACACCTGTGAAGCCAAGGTATTGGATTCGTGGGGTTCGCGGTTTCAATGGAAAGCCTCCTATGTAAATTAGCGTGTTGGCAGGTGAGGGCTAAAGACTGCAGGGCAAGGTACTCTCTTCAACTGCCAAGGGTCCTACGACCACACGTCTTACACGAGCCTGGCGTTCCAGCAGGACTAAAAACGAGCTCAACGTATCAATTCATATCAAGCTTGAAGCTTCACACTAGTTACAGAAATGACCTGGCACTCACCTTTGGCTTGGATTAATTCTAGTAGCGTCCACAGTTCATCTTCAGGTTGCAGAAGATGCTTTTTACTTCCATTTCCTGTCGTGCCTGCAACGTTAAACAACTATTAAGGTATTGACTAGTTCTAGATAGACTAGATTATTCACAAAAACAACGAACACGCTCGACATAAAACTGACGAAACGCATCAAACGAGTTTTCGACATTTGCACGTATCGTTCCCTGGACTTTTCTCATCTTCAACTCACAACTGATACGGTGAGCGTGATTAAACATTGTACCCAGGAAATAATGCAGTTCTCAGAACTACTAATTTCAAACAAAAAGTCTTGAATTTCTTTTCCCAGTGTAAAAGAAAACGTCGAATTTGAAAACGAAGACTTCGTGCTGAAAATGCTTTAAATTTCTTTGGAAAACTTGAAATTGGCTTTTGATGAAGTCTCACTAATTTGAAAGAGACAACTTGCATTTTTGCAAGGAGGACATTGACTTCAATTTGAAAAGCTCCATAATGAGCAATCAAAATCTGAAATTTTGAAAAAACTGTGCTATTAACCCGCAAATTCATGAACTGTTTCACAACATTTCAATGTCGGAAGGGAAAACTCATGCGTAATAACAAACCAATTGAAATATAAGCTGTGCCAATTGGATACGAACGTCTACGAATTGGTCACCAACTTGTGAAGTGGAATGGAGATATTACAGTGTAAGAAGTAATTGTTGCTGATGGCTGCAAAAATTACAGCTCGAGCTCTCAACTAGGATCCAGTATATTCATAGACTCTGCGTCTCAATGCAATAATCTATGGTCAGTCTGGAACTCTAACAGTACGCTTCCCCTGTCAACGGTAACTTTCTGCTTAGAGCTCGAATGAGTGGATATTTCAAGAAGTTATGGACATCCCTATTAACTAGCGAATTATTTGCGAAAACAGATGCACAGATTCTCTGGTGCATGTTGGTGCGTATCAATACCTTGTCAGCGCTGCTCGCACACATCGGTGCAGCGATGAAGACACTAAACTAAACGCATGTAAGAAAGAATGGGCTCGTCAAGGACACTTCGATCACTAAATGCTGTCGTCAGTACGTCCGAAGGGACGTGGACCACTGCATATCTAACTTTAAAAATGCAGATCTTTGTGAACCGCTGCTTGAAGCATATCTAGGAGTGTAGTTACCCAGAGTGATTTCCAGTGAGGCGCTGAGGGCAAAAGCTGGTCAAACGCCTCGGGGGAAGAAGCGGATTGGGCACACATTAGGGGAAAACGAGGAAGCTGTAGAACGACGATCTCTGACAGGAATCCACAAGGGTATCCAGGAAAAGGCCGCCCTCCCTGGTCACAGAGGAGATCAGTAGAAGAGAAGCAGTTACTTCAGCAAGGCGGGAATGAGATCAGTGCCCTGGCCAGAGATATGGAGCAACCTCACGTAGACCCTACACCCCTGATTTGGAGCGACAGGAAGTTACAAGATTGGCAAAACACGCTTAAAATTTCAGTTGAAAATAAGGTGCTTTATTTCACAACTTCGACAAGACCTCACTGGAACTGATACCCGCATCACATCGAAGCTTCAGATCCAGAAACAATCTCTCTCCTTTTTATAACCCCTTCCCTTCGTAATTATTTTTTGTCTTCAGTTTGGTGGTGAATTTTCTTTAATACCTTCAGATTGTGTAGAATGAACTTTCTGAAACCATAATGTTATGAAGAGATAGAATATAAGTTTACGAGAGCCGCGACGTTGGCAACGATTTCAGCAACCTCGAACTCTGAACCAGAGATAGCACCCCCCCCCCATCCCCCACCCCAACTCGTCAAGTCCTCATCGCTCTTCAAGAAGAAGATTTTGAGAAATGGAATGAATCACACCAGTAAATCATTTACAGAGAATGTTCTATAAAAATAGGTGTGGTGAAAGGAACCTCGTCTCTCCTATGTCACTGAAGGAAGATTAATGCCCACATTGTGTCTTGGGAATGATGCCACTCACCATCCACTGATTTATATTACTTTCTTCCTCATAACGTTTTCATTTTTCCTGAAATTTAGCCATTTATTTTCTTCTTTCCACGCAAGTTTTGGACTTGAAGATTGTTACGAGGGGGTTTAACTGTTGGAAAGCCACTGACATTTGCCAAAGATGACAGAAACCTCATTGCAGATCTGAACCAGAATCTGTTTTTTCATACGGTAAAACTACAGCCAAGGAGACAGGCAGGAAGGACTAGGGCCTTCAGTAGGAAACAGGCAGTACATCTCCCAACCCGTCATGAAAGGAATGCTTTGAGTTGATTTGTTAATTCCTCGAAGAGGCATAAGCCAATTGAAGGAATAGACGAAAAAAAGAGGGCGTTCTCTACTTCACAACTAGAGTGGCTCTTAACCACTCCTTCGCTGCAACTCACGAGGGATTTGTACATTGAAATTCATTAAAAGTGAACCTGCTGAGCAAGATGAATAGAGTTTGGAATTGAGGTTCTGAAACTACGTTTGAGTTGAAAGAAATTGTAATGACCCCAGACAACTGGGTATCAATCGTGTGCATCTTGGAGGCGTTTGTTTAGCCTCAGAACGCGTCCATAACTCCCAATCCCCTCTGTCCAGGATCAGTTCAACTGGTCCTGGACTTTTTCTCTTTGGAACTGGTACTTGAGTGTTCTCATTTTTATTGGCTAACGAAAAGAAGATAAATTACTCAGCAGGGGTTTCGACGGTTTTGAAAAGCTTTTAGTTAAGCACAATTTCAAACTGATATCACGCCGCAGGTTTTCAGAACTTAAGCACTATCCTCAGCCAAACAAACCAAATATTAAAAAGCTTCACGATAAGCTCTTAAGAACCAGTCTTTCAAGTTGAAATGAGTTGTATTGCGTTTTTTTGAAACTATGAAGATTCCATTGGGTTATGTCCGCCAGTAGGCAAATTACTAAAGTTAAGGTACCTGTTAGGTGAGTCTGTCTCCTCTGGCTGGTGAGTTACTGTAGGCAAGCGCTTTCGATGTAAAGACATCATCGTCAGTAACTCACCAGCCAGAGGAGACCGTCTCACCTAACAGATACGTTAACTTTAGTATGAAGATGCCAGTTGGCAGCCAACTACAGAAGATTATGCTCCTCACGATCAAGTACAAGTATTGCTAATATCACGACACCATCAATTAAAAAAACTAATCCTCAAGACATACCAAGTTACCAGGGATTATATACTAATCAAATTTATTGAATCTATTCTACAGAACAGAAGATTTTATGTCACACTTCAAGACAAAACCAGCTGGTGGCGAATTCAACAAAACGGACTTGCACAAGAGTGTTCTAGCTCCTTTACTATATTTACACTAAAGCCCAACAGTAAAACAGTTCATTTATGCAGATGACACAGCAGTAGCCGCCCAAGGAGAAACCTTTGAAGAGGTAGAAGAAACTCTCGGGCTCTACCTTGAAACCCTTGGAACATATTACGACCGAAATCACCTTAAGCCTAACCCGACAAAAACCCAAGTTTGTGCTTTTCATCTGAGGAACAAAGAAGCCTGGAGGAAACTTGAAATAGCATGGAGACAACAGGAGCTTGAGCACTGCAGTACGCCAAAATACCTCGGTGTTAAATTAGACCGAACACTCTCCTACAAAGCTGAAAGTAGCTGCTAGAAACAATATAATACGGACAGTAACTGGAACAACTTCGGAAGCTCAACCTCACGTACTACGTACATCAGCGACAGCATTGTCTCTCTCCGCAGCAGAATATGCAGCCCCAGTCTGGAATAAGTCAGTCCATGCAAAACGAGTTGACACAGCGGTTAATGAAACAGGGAGAATCATTACAGGATGCCTTCGACCAACACTTATCCCCAATTGTAGGTATAGCTCCCCAACCCATCCGACGAACAGTTGCATCTGAAATAGAGCGGAAAAAACAATCCAGTGATCCAAGTCATCCTCTGTTTAATCACCAACTACAACGAACAAGACTTAAGTCCAGGAAAGGTTTTATTAGATCGACAGAACCTTTAAGCATGACTCCAGAACAAAAAGGCTAAACTTGTGGCAAGAGAAATTACAGACTCCAATACTGGAACTAAAAGAAGAACCAAGCGGTGGTTTTGAACTTCCCTTTACCACCTGGAAATCACTAAACCGACTTTGTACAAAAGTAACCAGGTGCAGAACTAATCTGGTTAAGTGGGGCTACACTCAAGAAGATACAACCTGCGACTGTGGGCTAGAGTAAGATTACGATCATCTTCTACGATGTGACTTACTAACATCACCCTGCACATATGAAGATATTTTATCAACGGTGGATCTGGACACGGAAAGAAGAATAATATCGAACCAAAAAACTAGTAATAATTGGATATTGAAATTATTATTTTACCTGAGGAGTCCGCGGTGGAGAATCCAGAGTCTTGAATTAAAGTCGAGGGGGCTCCGCCACCGCTGCCGTTGCCTCCAGACTTGGAGCGCGAGTTGGAGCGAGAGCGAGGAGGTTCGGAGAGGCCGCTGGAGGCAGCGACGACGACGTCTTTGTGAGTCGGCTGTTTCCGCCGGACCCGCACGCCGGGTTCCCATCTGCTACCACCTCCACGAAGCTTCGCCTTCAGCTGAGGGAACGCCTCCATAACCACCTCGCGGAACTCCAGGAGGGCTCCAACTTCATTCTGCAACTCCTGACGAAGGAAATGGCTGATTAGATTCCACGAGTGATGGAAATAGATAAGAGCATTAGATGGAGAGGTTAACTTGTGCTTTTGAGTGCACCAGTCATCTCTGGATGGAATAGCGGTAATTTTGAGACCAGCTCAACAAACAGTTGATACCTATGAGCTTCACTTCCTTCCAGCTGCAAGCGATGCCACGCATTAAGCCACTCCAGAGAAAACTTTGGTTGATATTGTGACTCCAGAGAAGACTTTGGATGATGTGAGAAATATGTCACCACAAAGGGCACTGAGATTATTATTTGATGCTTTCTACACTTTGGCCATAATTCAGACTGTTTAGGCCTAAATGAACGGTTGAGTTTGGCTTTCACTATCAAGAACAGTCTAGCTTCTGCCCTTCGATATGAAAGAGACCCATTTGATATCCTTTAAGTAAACACACTATTTTCATCTAGTTGCCTGTCAGCGTACCTCCAGTTTTTCCTATGGCTGCTGAGGTTTTCAAGCCTTATCAACTAGAAAGCGTGTCCACGTACCCAGCTGCAGGCTGAATCACCTGAATCCTCCTTCTACCATTCCACCCTCCAAGGATTGCCTCCCTTGTCTGTTGTTGAGGTAAGTGTCATCATTAGAAGTGAAGTCAAGGTTAGGGATTTGCAATATCCTCGAAATAAACTGCCAATTTTTGTATTCACTATTAAAGAGGAAGCACTTCCACAGCCAATCCTCTGTCCAGAGCATCTTAATTGCTGCTCTAGTATTCCCAACAATTTATATAAAACCCGTACAAGCACGATTTGCCTCCAACAATTAAGAACTCCACTGTATGAATCATTCGATTTCTGTTAGGGCGTTAAGAAACAGATGACTGTTCCTAAACCCTCGACGAGGGTTATATCAGTCATGGAAGTTGTGGTTTCACCTAATATGGAGGAGGCTGGCCCCTGCAGCATCCACCGAACTCAGACCTGGGGAGGTACGGCAGGTATTAGGTCGTTTGACAGTCTCCCGTGTGTTACTCCACAGAGGTGACCACCTGAGGAATCCCGTACTGTCGGAGAGGAGTTCGTAATCTAGTTTCCCACCTGATCTAACTATGTACTTGGGTGGCAAGTTTCAAAGGGACATATCAACTGTGACCACGTTTCTTAGCCATCACCTTCTTCGTCATCTCGGCGAAACAGTTATCAGCTTGCTTTGTAGCAGTCAATGCTGCAAAGTTCGTCTACCCTCCCAACAACCGTCGCTCACTGTAGTGGTTTCTTGTTCCCTTCACACTGGAGGCGCAAGACGTCCATGATGGTGAGTCTTTGAGAGAAAAGAAGTGGAGCTGCGCACTGAAGTCACCATGTCCCCAGAGGAACTGGCTCGTCCAGTGGTCTAGCTCAACCCACCCTCTCTCAAGACATTCACGGATGTTGGGGAAGAACTCATACGTGTCACGAACCTTTGACGAGGGTTCCTATCTCGCTGGCCATTTCTCTAACGCCCATTCGTCGATGGCGTCAAGTTTCTGTTCTGTGGTGAGATCTGCACGGAGTTCAGCCCAAAGTGGGGGAAGCTTCCAGCCAAGTCAACTGGTAACTGACAAGTGTTCACCTCGAAGACTTCTGATGATAGTCTCATAGGCCTTGGTGATCCACAGGAGCGCAGCTCTCTGATATTGGGCCAATGCTCTATTTTGATTGACTGTTTGCTACCTCAGACAATGGGGCAGTAGCCATTCACGCCTAGATAGATGGCCTTGTACATGAAGATGGTGTGACAGTAACGCCCTCCCTAAGTGGCCTTAGTAATTGCACGCAGTGCAACCTTCCTAAGGTTGTGTCTTTAAGGGACTGGAGGTGTTGACTGATGCCCCACCTCTCGCCAATATTCCCTCCTAAATACTTGACGTGCTTTTCAAGAAGGAACGTGTGGCCGCCAAAGCTTATTGACGGTTGGCTATATATTTTTCCATTCAAGGGGATCAGCTGGGTTTTGTTCCTCAGCCACGTGCCTGACATGCGGAGCACGTCGTGGGTTTTTGCCTCGATTCGGCCGACCGACTTCACAGTGTGTCGTGTATGTGGAAGATGTGTAAATTGTGTCCCTTTTAGCCCGGCACTTACGGACACACAGAGCGCACGGCAATGGAATATTGGACACCCTACTGGTGAGCAGAGCGTGGCGACAGAGTACGCTGTGACGCCCAGCCACAGTTAAGCCTGCCTCGTTGAATGTAATCCTACAGGGACCTCGTAGAAATGAGGTTGTGGTATGAAGATATCAGACTGCAACCACCCTCTTAATTACCTTAAGTGAAACATCGAGCACTAAAGAATTACCTGCAGAAGTTGGAAGGACTTGATCTGTTGGAAGGGGGGCGTGGGCCCCCCCGGGACCCCCACTTCCATACCATCCCCTGCTGGATCACCTCCTCCTTCTTCTGAATTCTGAAAATGCGAATAGTGGGGTTAGAATTTTTGACAAAGTACAAAACTAAAGGCATTTAAACACAAAGCAAAGGTAAATGGTGCAATTACTAGAAAATTCTAAATAGATCTGTCCAAGAACTCTCTTCGTCGGTTTTATTTGAATTCGAATCGGGAAGAGGAATAGTATGCTCCTTTGAGGAGGGCGTTGACTGATCTGTCTGTCCATATTCGAACCTTGGGGACAGACTTACTGCCCTAATGACCACACTGAAGACCCAGCGCCTAATTGAGCCACTTGATCGCCCAAAGGAAATGTTCTGTTGCGTAATATTTGGGTCGAATTTCAATAATTATTTTAACGCTGGGAAGTTGATAGTGTAACTCGATACGTATTTAGCTCGCAGCTGACCTGGTTGTGGAAATCCTCCCAATCAGTTGGATTATCTTTAATGTACGCGAACCAGTTCCATAATGGGAATGAAAACGAGGGGAGAAATATTATCTCGCTAAATCGGTATTCTGGTGGCAATCGATCAACTGACCTCTGCTAACGATCTACTCGATTTCCTGCGGCTATCTCCAGCGCAAATTAGAGTTGAGACAGCTGACGGGATACGCTTGATTTACCTCTGAAGTGAAACTTCTAAAGGATTTAATATTAAACTCGTTTCCCCGGCGTGAAAACAATCATCTTAAAATAGTGTCAATCGGAGGAAGTGGAGTCTCGTCTTTCTTCTTATTGCTCCACAATAAGGTGTTTCAACATCCAGTATGGATCGTACCGCAGAACAAGAACTGTAATTCGACACGTCTTACCCAAGGAAGTTAATTTCCATCTAGAATGCGAGCAAATCTTTGAAGAGTAGTCCACGATATTACTTTCTACTATTAGAAGAGTAATTTCACCAAGGACACCCCTCCCCTTGACACATTCATCAAACAGACTTCAATGGAGCCTACTGATATGGAATAGATCCTCATTAGGAAGCTGCTAGCATTCTTGGTGTGCTTTGTAAACCCATATTTGACGTATCATCTAGTTGAAAATTTCCCATTCAAAATGTCCTGGATATCAGGGAGCTTCTTCATTGCTTTCCACAGAAGGGCCCAATGTGGGAAATAGTGCTGGTGTCTCGGAGGCCGACCCTAGCCGCTTTTGAATGCCCGTTGGGTCGTGTATTTCGGCATTTCAGTATGAAACATAGGCTATTAACGTCACTATTGGTAAACGTGACACAGCCACGGAACTCGGCAGGTGTCATTCTCTTTTCAAACGTTCTACGGGGATGTGAAGCTGTTTCCAGACTGTGTGCCATGTCAAAATGGAGTTGTGCGAGTGGCAGGACATTACGGGAATCTGGAAACTGCGATGTAAATGTAGCCCCCTTTATCAGTACAAACATATTTTACATTAGTCAATAAAATGTCTTCCCACGTACTCCATAGCTACTAATCCAATACATTTTCTGCTCATCTCATATCAACTTGTAAATGATAACTTAACATTCTACAAAATGGCAGTGCTTAAGGTTTACGGAGTATATCACGACCTTCCTACGTAATCTATGGAATGTTTTGTTTGTTTGTATATTTCCGGAATAGTCGGGTAAACACTGTCAAAGAGGAATGACGATACTTTGATCGCCGGAATTTCATGAGAAGCGCCCATTATTTTATAGCCCTTTGTTCGGCTCAGTTCAAGCTGAATTGGTGGGACAGTTCAGTATCCTCGAGCCTCCAGGGCCTTCCCTATCCTCTATCGGAAGTTCCCAATGACAAGTCCCCTGTCAATAAGCTTCTCTTTTTGACATTTCAGGCCCTGCAGACAGGTATGACCGGAGCGCGCGACGTATTTTCCCTCTGAACAGTTTCCCCGCGTACGTGACCTACCTGTTCAACATACAACGTGAACTAAGTTGCAGCAACTCAATAAATTCCAGAATGCAATGCGGCCGGTTTTGTGGTCAATGTTTGTAGTGTCAGAACTATCAGCCACCCGAAGTTATCTCCAATATTATCAGATACGTCGAGATGTCATAAGGACATATATCGTTCATTGAGCTTAAAGAAAGGAAGACTAAATCAAGCAGATAGAGCGACAGAAGAAGATGTTTTCGAAATTGCTGCTAAGGCAAATTTCATATTTTTGTTTCGGGTTTATCGCGCAATCGTCTCGACGGTCCCATAAATTACCTAGATGAACTTCATTTCCACCGTCCAGCAGGGCAATATGTTATCTGCCGCTCAGGGAAGACGGTTTTTTCCCCCACGAGTTATTAATACAAAGGAAACACGTTCTCACAGATCTAATCTGGGGCCGGGAAGAGCTAAGCGAAATTCCGTCATCACACATTTCAACCGGAGCGGTTGTTATCGGCCATTGAATGGAAGTACGTCGCTGACTCAGAGGCTGATCTTCCGAACCAATTCCATACAACTCGCCGCCAGATAATAAGTTAACGGGCGGTGCTTGCGAACTGCTAATTTGGTTGATGACTCGAGGGAATGCAATTCGAGCCAGACGGTAAAGAGATACCGGGAGATACAAGAGGAGGAAAAAGAAGAGAAAAAAAAAGAAATTTTGAATTCGGAGCGGCTCGTTTCCGCGATAATAAAGACAAATGAGATGACGCAACGATGAAACCATACGATACGAAAGAAGTGGAGAATTGCCTAGGAATTATACAACCGAAAAGGCATTAGCTAATGACACAACGCCGAAGTCCCACTTAAAGACGAAAGAGGAAGAGGGTTCGTGTTAGATGGGCCTTAGCGTGTCATAGCGCCAGAGCTTGCAATGTCATGGCCCGACTGGCAGATCATCGCCCAAATAACCTTAAGATCGTCGAGCGGAGACGCCCAGAAAACGAAAAGCAATTCCCTCCAGAGGAGGGAAAACCTTCAATCATCAATAACCCTCATCTTTTCCAATGCGAGCCTCAACTATTGATTGAGCTTGACTCAAGTGCACTGACACCCAACCGCCCTTCGCTCACCTCTAAACAAACCTCAGCCGCACAGCACTAAACGGTGATGTACAGGACAAGGAAGAGAGAGAGAGACAGAGAGAGATAACATGCAGGAAAACACTCGTGAAACGCAAAGGCAAGCAAAACTCCACTGAATTAATCTAAACAGGTATATCGCAACGGGCACAAGGGAAGAAACCATCTTGGGGGACGCGTCACACAGCTTTCCTCAGCCCCTCACCTACATTCGGCTATTTTAGCTACTAATTAGATCTATTTTTCATTGGCTTATACGAACTTGGTAGAAGACGATCAAAGTTCCAAATAACCGGCGCTTAAAGTTAAAGAATTCATTAAGAAGCTACGCAGGACACGCCAAGACTTCATTGAGGAATATTTGCATAGAGAAGGTTTGCGTTAACGGTTTGTAATTATCAAGTAAAAACTGTTAGAAACGGCAGTGCTCGCACCGTAAGGTATTTTATTCAACTACCAACCTGATTTTTCTGAGAACATTGGTATCATTTTATGAAACAAACTGCGCTGAAATCGATTTCTTCCTACGAAATATTTGATAATTTATTGTGATAACTATGGTTAGTTTTGAACTGAGTCCACTCATACCCTCATTTTAGCGTCCCATCGCGTTCTGTAGGCTAAATATCAATTTGAGCCGAGCTGGTTCTGCCGCTTTCACTTTACCACGTTCACAGACACGCATGAACCATTTTTTTAAACGCGTTTTTTCACACATAGTGCACGAATAACTCCATAAATAAACAGATAAACCTTATCGCCGTTTAAAAAACGTGAGGAATAGACACACACAAAAAACGGCGTTATAATCACGATATCTCTCCAGAACAGTTGAGCTATCAATGCGGGGGTTATCTCATTCGATTCATTCTTAAAAATACATCCTCGTAAGATTTTATGAATTTTTAAAAATCGGGAGTATTTGAAGGGTACACGGAAAGAAAGAGGATAGCAAAAAAGCGTAATTTTGAGAAAAGTCGATTTTCAAGTATACTCGTAGAACGTCTGGAAAACGGTAAATTTACGTATTTTTAAACTGTAGAATTCCTGAGAAAGAATTTCCACAATAGCCACGGATAAAACAAGGAAAGTCAGAATAGTTTTGCCAATTGAAATACTCATTTTTTGAATTCTAACCCAACCTTTCGACAATAAATGCCTCTAATATGATACTAGCGTTCTCAGAAAAATCAGTGCGGTAGTACAAAAAAATAGCTATACGACGATGTTTCAATAAATTTCATCAGATTAGCAAATTAGGAGCAACACCAGAAATTGCGGATTTCAAACCATCCATTTCACTCACACGCATTTCTCACAGTTTTCACCGATAATTTCGAAATAAACTCGATGCTTGTTAGAAAAATGAAGTTGGCAGCCTCATACACAATGTACATCAGTGATTTCCAAAGTGGTTTATACCGACCCCTAGGGGTTTATGACAACCTGCAAGGGGTCTACGTCAGCGAAAAAACATTTGGGGGTCCATGAAATGAAAATTGGGGTCCACAACACATACACTGATAGTACCTATTTACTTACATCATACTATCTTATAATATCAAGACATATACATTATTTATTCGAGTACCGAGTGGAAAGGGGGTTCAGCGCTGTTACCAATCTCCTAACGAACCAAGGAAAGTAAAAAAAGAAACAGGCTGGACATCATTAGCCGAGGAAATTTAAGATTAACCCTTACAAAATTGACGCCAAATGTTGATAATTTATTATTAAAGCATCAGGTTCATCCTTCTCACTAAAAATATTGACTTATTGCTTATGTTATTTTATTTATCGTTTATTTTATGTTACGTATATTTTACATAACAGATACAAAATTTTATTTTGATTAGTTTTAATTTAAATGCAATTAATAAATGTATAAATTAACATGTGTTTTTACTTTAAGTTTTTAACACTAAACTTCACTACAATTAGAAATTTACAGGAAATCAATATCAGGTAAGTAGGGGGTCTACCCAACACGGAAAAACATGGCAAGGGGTCTACGACACAAAGTTTGGGGAACTCTGATCTACATGCTGATTACTCAACACGTTGGTCGTTGCGTAAGTACGAGCAACACGATAAATTCCGGAACCTAAAGAGTGTTAACAGCAATAAGCAGGTTTTTAAATAATGCTCGTGGCATCAGTCGCAGCAGCACAATAAATTCCTGATGTTAAAGTGCCACCAGTTTCTACGTGAAACGTTGTTATGTTTTACCACGTTGGCCTAAATTGTATTAGTAGCTTGGAGCTGAGGAAATGTGGGAGGTGCGTCGCGTGTTTTAGTAAGCTAAGTAAGTAAGTTTTGGATATTGAAGGATTGATTCACAAAATTGTTGCGCAAGATGTCAAAATCGATTGTTACTTTTGAAAATGTGGATGGAAACCAAAAATGTTTCAAACAACTCCTCACTGAAAATGACAGCAGAAATTTGGAATTTCGAACGGACGAACTTTTCTTTTCTCCGACGTGAAAACAATAATTTCGCTATCTTAAGCTAGAACTTGAGAAAAAAGGGTTTGGCGGTACGCCGCACTGTCAATAAGAAACGTAAACCTGTTTGCAATCGATCGGAGAATAGATGCTGCCGTCAAGTCAAGCCGAACTACAGTGTTGTAGCAAAAGCCGCAACGAGAGTTTTTCGGCAAACGGAGAAAGCGCAGATGCAAAGCGGATGTTGGTACCGGCAAGCGGAAAGAAATTTGACGACAAGGAATTATTGGTTGGGAATATTCGTGATAAAGGAGGAAGAGGAAGAGGGGGAGTGAAAAAGAACAGCAGGAAATCCAGAGTCAGGCGCGAGGAGGCACCAAGGTCGGAGGGTCTCCACCAGGCACAACCCGAGGGCTCATCGATTCAACCCAATTCCCGGATTTAGGATCCAACCGAATGTGTGGAATAGTGGAAAATACGACGTCTACGGTAAAACAGTTGTCGAGTTATTGACAGATGATCGTTTTGAAGGGGAAGTGGGTACGCTCCAGCAGGTTTTAACGAGGAAACCCGACATCTGCAGGTTTGTTTCCTTATCAAAACGACTGCTCTGTGTAACACTCATGAAAGAATACGGAAATGTTAGTAAAAAGTCATGGAGATTGCAGTTCCGATAGCATGCGAGAGCCCAGTCACACGCTCACGATGAACCGAACATTTAGTCAGTTTCCTTTACTTACGTGTTACCACACACAGATATCACTGTGGGGAATCCTTACCATCTGGGAGGAGTTCTTAACCTGGTGTTCCCGCCTGAACTATTCAATTGGGTGGCAAGTTACAAACGGGCAGATCAACTGACCGTGGGTTTTTGTCACAACCTTCATGAACTGGGCGAAACGGTTATAGGCTTGCTTACGTATGGCTGCTATTCCAACAACCGTCGTTCAGTGTGACGCAAGCTGCACGTGGTTCCTCGTTCCCTCCGCAATATAGAAGATATAAGTGGAGGCGTACATTGAAGTATCCTCCACCAACTTCCTACTGAAAGGTTCATGGATGTCGTACCCATACGTCCCTTTGACGAGAATTCCCATCTCAGTTTACGTTCGGCCATTGAGCGGAGGAAGCTCCCTTTTCACTCTCCACCTGATCACAGTGCACTCAATGGTCAAATTATTCCGGTGCGCAGCATGACGCAACTTTCAGCAGCCCCTGTACACTCCATAAAATGTGGTACGTACTGGAAACGATATCTGCGTTCTACGCACTTCCACTGCCGGTTACACTAGGTCGACTGAAAGTACGCTGCGCGTTTGATTGAACAGCCGTTCTTGATATAATTTGAAAAAAACGTTTAGCAAACCTCATTTCTCAATATATTTTGACTTACGTCCATTTACCGAAAGGTAACAGAAAAATGTCCGTGGGAAATTAAATGTCGGTATAGTTTACTCGAAGGCACTCGTTACGATGATCCAATTCAATACTGGCATGTACTACGGAAATTTTGAGAATGTAAAAAAAAAACACGGTTTACCACATTTAGGTCCTCCCTTCACAACAAACTGCTCATAAAATCATCTTCTCGCTTTCTCGAATAAATGACTGAACGAAAGAAGAAGCAAATGTGATTACAACCACGCAAAAATCGTGTTGTTTGTGCTCAACATGCCACCAAACGCAAAGATCCGAAGAAATCTCAACTTATTTTTTACACGATTGCAATCATTTTCGCGCCTTTTCGGTTGCGGAAAGAAAATAAAATATAAATGAGGTTAGGTAGCTCAAGTTGAGATCGTCAGGCGTCCGCATCGAAAATAGCACGTATTCCTCCTTCGTATTAGTCGAAATACAGCGTCTTTGTGATCGTACTTAGTAAAACTTTCAATTATGTACACGCAAAAATATTGCAGGATGACGTATAGGTCGGAATCCAAGGCTTTGCTTCGCTTTTTCAGTAGAATGCGTAAATGGTCATTTCCCCGTAATCCTAAGAACCAAACCAAGAGCGAAAATATTTGAAAACTGAGGGGCTTCAAGCGTTTCGATTAAACTAGCAGCATATCTTCTACAATGCAATAGCTCTCAACTTATGTATACCACGTTTTGAGTCCTATTTGATCGAAAAAACTCATTTGAGCTAGTGGGAGTATACTTGTCAAATTAAAGGGATTTTCGTATTGCCCGTGATTTCTTGAAGGTTTCAAAATGAGGTCGAGGTCGGAAGTATCCAAAACGGAGGGTCTGAGGTATCCAAAACCAGGAAGCTTCCACATTCTTCTCAAACGGCAGTAACGGTTTTGAATCAAACTATCGTCGACTAAACAGTACCAGCCTTTCGTCTTCCATAAATATCTACGTGGAACTTTGGTGAGCAGAAATTTAAAACAAAAAGTTTTTTTACTTTCCTTGGCTCTACGAAGTAGAAAGGAATGTTATGTAATCGGGTGAAAAAAAAAGTTTGAGTTTTCTTCAGATCTTTACGTTTCAGACCCTCCTGAGTCCGAAAAACACTATTTGGGAAAATGGTCTGTGTGTGTGTGTGTGTGTGTGTGTGTGTGTGTGTGTGTGTGTGTGTGTGTGTGTGTGTGTGTGTGTGTCACGAAACCGCAACTTCTATGACTGATATAACCCTCGTCGAGGGTTTAGGTGCAGTCATCAAATAAAGAAACAGACCTGTGTGTGTCACTAAAGTGTCTGTGAACGATTTTTAGAGAAAATCGCCGTATCAAATCAGCTCAAACTTCATATCTCGCCCGCTGGTCACAATGGGACGCCAAAATGAGGGCATGAACAAAATCCACCGAAATTTAACTATTGTTATCATAGTGATCAAAACACCAAATATTTTTTTTCTCAAAAACGGCTCTAACGATTTTGATTAAATTTTTTATATTGATAGCTCCCAATAAGGCAACTATACCATAAAATTCCCATTTTTAATAGTCAAGCTCATGGGGTGTCTTCAACTAGTCAATTCTTATGTTTGGTCACTACATAGTATAAAACAAAGTTGCTGTCACTGTCTGTCCCTTTGCATGCTTAAATCTTCATAAGAACGTACTGGATTTTGAAGAGGGTTTATTAAAATAGATAGAGTGATCCAAGAGGAAGGGTTATATGTATAATACGATGGATACGTAGACAAACACCGATAAATGCAGAGGTTTCGAATGTGAGTGATGTCGTGAATAAACACTTTTTTTGCGCTTACATTGCAAACGCTGGCTAAACCCCAAAAGAATCAAAATAATGTACTACAGTATTGTACACCTTAAAAGGGCCAACAAGTCCGCGATGGTATATGCCTTTCTCTTAAGGATAACCCACAATAATCATTTTTTATCCTTTACATTTTAGGGGAAAACACGGCTTATTTAGTTTAGTAATTTCAAGCAGTCCATTTAATATAGGTCAATATGGCCATGTAGAGAATGTAATTTAAATGAATTGTTCCGGGGAGATTACGGATTTAAAATGAAGGGACATTTGCCTATAAATTGCGCGTTGACGGCCGCGCTTCACCCTATAGCACTTTACGTTTAGCATCCATCAGATTAATCGGATAATTATCGAAAATTGTAGTCAAGTTAAAATAATAACTGAAGAGAATGTGGATTATTTGTTGTTTTTGATAATATAATTATTGATTACCTTTCTATAGTCGAAAGAATAATAAGTAAAATATTTTTGACTGCAGCACTTGCTAATAATGTGCGCAATTTATTTATAAATGACTATACGTATAGTTTCAAGGTGTATTTCTGAGTATTACATTTTTACAGACAGTATAATCGTGTCTGGAAGACGTCGTCGTTCGAACATTGGTCGTAGTACAGTGAACCCAAGGTGTAAAAAATATTGCCGAGAACATTTAAATAACTGCAATGAATCATGAAGTGATGCTGCGAATCTGGAGATGCGCATCAGAACGACGTTGATCAGATATGACGTTCTTCCACAATAATATTATAAAGAGACAATATTTGTATATAATAACTTTAAACTACTGGAAGTTCAATTATCCTTATTTATCCCAAAATGTTATTATTATTTTAAATTTAAACCGAAGCCGGGACGGTCCAGCCACTAGTTTTCCATAAATGTTCCTTTGATAGTCTGCTAAACAAAGGTAAAAGCCAAATTGCGCAAAGAAGGTCATTTGATTACTTTTTCAACTTTTCGTGCGATCAATTTGACGGTACTTCGCGCTTCATGGTGCAATCAATAACGAAGACCCTCGCAATTGCGATTTTCCTTGAAGTAATAAAGCTGTTTGAAGCGCAGTTGGTCCGAATTATCCCGTTCCTTTGAGAAGTTTTGAATCGGCGATTGGCTTTAGTTCCGTTTACCATCCCTCAGCCTTTTCACGAACCTTTTCGATCTCAATCAGGTCAATAGCAGGTTCTTCCCACATTGTCACTCGTGCCTTTGCTCGGCGGCATACGTTTATTTTTTCCTCCCATGTAATGGAACTCCGCTCGAGGAAGTCCTTCAAAAGAGGTTATTAGTATGACGAGGCGGAAGAGCGGTGTTGAAGAAGGGCCATGATCGGGGCTCCTATCGGCTATACAACTGGTAGGGGGAATGACCGACATGGTCCATTGTCAAGTGTATCAGCCGCTATAATGGCCCTGGCACTTAGCCTCTGTATCTTCTGCCCATCGCCCTCGCTGCGCATTTAACTCGTAACGTACCGCCGCTGCCGCTTCGCATCGTTGACGTATAAATATGGTAATAATGACGGCAAGGAATAAGCTAGTTCAACGGGAAAACCTCTCCACTTCATTTGCGTGGTATCTAAGCGAATTGAGAGCGCACAAGCGAAACGGTTCAACTGATGAGTTGAGACGTTGCAAGCACAATTCATTTACTTCACTTTACAAAATGCAACCGCTTCTAATAGGCTCAACCATCTGGTGCGAGGCACCATTCACATTTGCTCAACCCTTGTCAATACAATGACCTGCTATATGCTACGACTGGACAGTTCGGTAGTACATGGCGACTTCAATGGGTGTCTTGACTTCTTTTTCCTGAAAGAACCCACACTCTGCTTGTCGTGAGCTTCCACGCAGAAGAAAACAATACGTTAGCACTTATGGCTCCATTGCAGTTTCAAAGCAAGCTTTTAACGTGCGAGGGAGGTAATGACTATAAACCCGCTTGCCATGAAAGTATACAACAAGATCCTGTACCAGGGATTAGGTACAGGATTCTCCAGTGTCTGCTGCCAGTCTTCTTCCCATGTCGCAGAGTACACAAACTTCTACTGTGTTACTGTGGGAAGCGAACTTGCCTGGGGACTACACGTTACTTTCCTTGGCTCTACGAAGTATGTGTAGCCCTAGTCTGTGTGTCTGTGAACGATTGTTAGAAAAAACGGCCCAACCAAATCAGCTCAAACGTGATATTTATCCCGCAGACCACCATGGAACGCCAACATAAGGGTATGAGAAAAATCCGCTCAAAACTAACTACAGTTAGTGATCAAAACCCAATTTTTTTTTCTCGAAAGCGGCTATATCGATTTAAATTCAATTTTTTATATAGCCAACCCCTAATGAGATGACGATTCCATAAAATTCCCATTTGTGAGAAAATGAAGAGAGCGCAATAAATTACCAAACATTTCGACGAAAATCGAGTTTAGCGTAATTTTTTTTCCTTATAAACTCCGTTCAAATGTTACTAGGTTTCTTCTAGGGAAAAATTCAGGTGGTACTCTAACCAAGTACGTATACAATGAGTGTTTATTAATGCTTATAAAATATACAGGTGCTACTCCAGGAATTCCGAAATTTCAACCACGGCCGTTTCACTCTCTGCCATTTCTAAACGTTTTTACCCGATAACTCTGGATCGGGTTAACACCCTGATAAATTCTCTGTGCACCAATCGCTCAATATTGGTCGGGGAATGAGTACGAGAAGCACAATAAATTCCGGATCTGTACGCGCTACCGCTTTCCGCCGCCGTGAAGTGATGTTTCAAATGAACTGAGTGAAAAATTATTTGAGTTAGTAGAGCTAAGGAAAGTTGTGTGTCGCTACGCACCAGATATTGTTCCTCTCAAGTTAAAATACAGATAAGCGGCAATATATGCCACTGCCCTCACATACAATCTATATACCTACCAGACATAGTTCTCGCACATGAGTAAAATAACTCCTTTACGTTGGTTGGAGTGCTGAAGGACAGTCGCTATGATATGAAATTGATGTGTTTTATTAATCTTGAGGAGCTCTTCAGAACTTCAGAACCCACTTTGCAGCAGTATTGGGCACAAAGGCGCTAGTTTGATGGAGTCCTTGTTGGGGGACACAGGGTCCACCAGAGTAGTCAATTACAGGTGGACGGACGGAAGAAAACGTAGAGCAGACAGCATTAACCAAGTAGTAGACGTGCAAACGGGGAATCTGGCAATCTGCTGCCAACAGTGTGTGGTTCATTTCTCCTTTCTCCTCGTTCTCTCATTCGTTGTGTTCAAAGACCTTGCGCCACTTCGATTGGTTTTCGATCAACCCTTAACATTGGCAACAGATTGAAATTTGCGGTTGTCGGCATTCCACCTCGTTTGTGCCCACTTTCGTCCCATTTTTTTGCTCTAATATGTTGCTGAGACACCTTATAAGGAATCTGATGATCGGGCTTACCGCAGGGTTCGTGAGCTCCTTACCGCTCTTAACAGATACGACACAAATGGAAGGTTCAGTTGTTTCCAACGTACCTCACAGTTCTCTATGACCCCGCTCCCTCACGGATACCCCTAATTATCGTTTTAAATATATTCAGTCCTACGTCTGGTGACGAAACGTGGGCGCAGTCGGTGGGCAGTAATTTTCCCTCCCGGTACTCCGTCACACGTAAAACTCTGCACACATTGTCTCTTGACTGAATTGAAAAAAGGGAAGAGGATGTCTATTCCATCAGACCCAAAGTCCTTGGACGCTTCCTGGGGAAAATAATGAAGCTGGGAGGCGTGGGATCGCTCTCTGTCACAGATACGAGCATAACAAAACGCTTCGTTTCGTTTCCGATTGATAGAAGCTCTGATCAAAAGCAGCTTTTAACCCCTGGTTACTTCCCATCGGAATGCGCCCGAATCAGTCGTAATTTACTCACAAAGGACCACTTGAACGCTAATCTGGACACACGGTGTGTATGGAAAAGATTAATCGTCCTTACTTCCTTTTCTCCCACCCTCGATGACATGTTGGCAGAAATCGTTACTTGTCTTAAGGAATACAATTGCAAATGATTTTATTTCACTCCTTTAATCATGTATATAATATCATCTGGTTTACTTTACAAATAGTGTCGGTGATAGACTTTCAACGTACTCATTTTTGCATCCTGGTAAATTTATATTTTTCAAAATTCCATTTTACTCTATTTTAAGAAGCTCAATTCGTTCAGTGAATCAATTTATGCGACCAAGGAGTGGGTCATTTTAATTTTATGTCACTCCAAACGCATTCTAAACCTTCTAATGATGGAGAGGGAGCACCTAAGGCATTTGGGACATTGCAAAATGACTAACACACGTACGTTATCTGCATAGTCGACACCCAATGGTGCAGGTGGTGTTCCACAAACGCCAGAGACTTGAAAGGAAGCGATTTTTGGTCTTTGGTACAACGTTCCCAAGGTTAGGCATCAAAGAACGCCCTTGCAGGAAATACACTGGATTCCTTAGGAAGCTACGCGTGTGTTACGAGGGGATTTTGGAAATGTTTGAAGAGCCGTAGATACAGGAAAAAATTACAGCGATCGCGAGTTCCTCTGAACCATTGCCCAACTTTCGTCTTTAACCACTGAACTACGAGTCAGTCAGTACACGTGGACCTATGAGACATTAGTACTTAAAGCCGCGGTGTTAGTCCCAAACAAGGCACAGTCACAGTTACATATATAAGTTACTTTTGATACTTGGACTGGTAATTTAACTATAATTATCATAAATTAGCACCCGAACACCATAAGTTTTTCCATACGGGGTCGAGACGTTGTTTTTAAAATAATATGTCGTGCCGTAAGAACAAATAAAGATAACAAACTTAAACAAAGATAGATAGATATTAAGATATTAAACAAATCATAATGCATATATAGATATTAAACAAACCATAATGCCAATCGTCGTCAATAACTTCCATCATCTCATGTTATTTCCCATGTACGCCGTGTGTTCTAATTAATATCTAGCGACTCGCAACCCTCAACATTCCGCTATCTTAAACTTCTAATGCACAACAAAATTTGAGTATTAGTTGATTGAGAGTATCCCACAAATTAGGTGCAAATACTTGGAAGCGTTTATGAGAAAATCAGAAAATAGATATTTTATGTTCGGCAAATATCATTTTCCGATCTATTTTGGATTATATCCTCGTTCAACGGATAGGCATAGGCATTTTTGTGGGAAATAAAACGTGGGTGAATGTGGCTAGAAGGCACTCCATCATTGATCAAACGCAGTTCTACAATTACCGTCAAAAGTTTGAAAACGTACATGCAAAACGCGATTTTTGGCCCATTTTGTTATCTCCATTCAACATACTGCCAGAGGAAAATTTATGCAGTATAAGATACACAATATTGACTATTTGGAGGATGTAAGTGCAATGACAGAAAGTTTAAAAAATGTCATTACGCTTCATAGGCCTTTTTTATAGTATAAAATTTAGGTTTCAGTAGATGTTTTAATTTGTGTTGTGTGTTGTGAAACTCGTTACAGCCATTTTCGGGACCGCTGGAAAAAACTCACGTTTTAGGTACATTTTAATCCGCCGTGTCCCTTTCCCTTCAATGGCACTTGTTCTTAACCTTATATCCGCCTTTAGAACCTTGTAGCCTACCTGGTGACCTTTGTAGCCTTTAAAATTACCAAAAAACGAACCGGCACAATCGGTCCAACCGTTCTCTTGCAAATCGAAGTACAGACCACGCTCAGCAAGTAGCTACAACGCGCAATTGAACTAACGATACGAGAAATGGTCTTCCTTGATCCGTTACACACAATACTCCGTCAAATACATTCTCTCGTATCCACTCTTAGTCTTGGGAAAAAATAAAAGTTGACGCACTTGCCATTCATCTCATTTTCGGACTTGTATCGATAGTGGTCGAGACGAAATACGGATGTACTGATACACATACACACATAAAAGTACCGCAGTAAAGCAGATTTTAGTGCATTTTTTTTCTCGAAAATTCGCTTATTAATCACGAGAGCGTCATTTTCTTCTTCCGTCGTTGTTAACCACCGTATCAGATGATTTTCGTGCCGACAACCAGCTGCTCGTGAAGTTCACTAATACGAAGCGACGGAAATTTGACATTTATTGTCCGCGCAGTCCCCAGCAATTTTCTTCCCGCGCCTCATCATTGTCTCGAGGAGAAACATTGAGAGTTTCACGACTAGATAATTCTGAACGGGGCAGAAGGAGAGGCAAAAGAGGCTGCCTTTTGTTTCGTCAGCAGACGTGTCCTTGTCTCGGCGTTGCTGAAGCGCGATTCCTCACGAATGGCCATCCGGATGAGAGCGACACGAAGACCTCGCCCCGTAGCGTCGAAAAAAAGAAAGGGATAACAAAAAAATTAGGAAAGAAAAAAAACCAGCAGCAGAGCGCGGCTTGATATGCAAACTGACCAGTCATTGGCACAGGACAAGGGGCTGACCGAACAATAGGAACAATAAACGAGAGTATTACTTTAACAAAGAAAAACAAATTAGAAAAAAGTCCAAGAGTATCCCACGCTATGATCGAATTCTCGTCAGCAGTCTTAGAACACACACATCACACAAATAACTTTCGACACAGACAAATGGCGCTCGCTATGGCATTTCAAAATTAGCCGAATATACAGAAACAAATGCGACTAACATCGACAGTACGAATTATATCCGTTAATAATAATAATAATAATAATGCACATACACATTCGATTACACACACGGGATGAAGATACTAATTACCGTTACAGTTACTTAGAAAATTGTTAACCATTTCGAAGAAAAGGTGGAAACCCCCTCCTTTTTGTTACATTTTGCCCCTCACACCTCATATCCTCTTTTCGCACCTTCGAAAAATGACGATCCAAAACGAAAAAAGAAGAAGCGAAATCAATCGGTTAACCGTTCTTCCGCAAATCTAACTGCTGACACACTAACACACACGGTGGGCCGAAATTAGGATTTTGTAACGGAATACGCCTCAAATCGTTATGATCGGGAGGTAAGTTCGCTTTTATTTCGAGAGCGATTGCAACGCTTTACTCACCTTTCGGGTTGCAGGAAATAAAAACCGCGTTTCGGAATAAAAAGAGGTTTTCATCGGATCTTAACGTTTTGAGGGCTACTGAATCAAAAATATATTGTGCGATCCACACAACTTTCCTCAGCCCCAGGTGTTTGCAGCAACTTTTATTGCTCTAGTATATAATACAGTATTTTTTCATGCAGTTCACATGAACCTGGTTCTAGACACAAACCAGTGGTGATAAACGTTCTAAATTTACAGGGCTACCCCTATCCATGCCACGATCTTCATTGACTGACTATTACACACGTAATCCATGAGGTGTCGAGATTTTTATTCTTTATTTATGGAAACGCGGAAACCGTTGTAAAACAAAAGTTAGTCAACGAAACCACAATACTTTGAATTCCGGAATTTATTGGACGGCGAACACGAGTTTTTTGAGAATGCAGTATCACGAGAAAAAACTGGTCTAAAATCTATCTTTGAAAATTTAGTGAGCTGCTCTTGTTATTTTACCACGGATGGTAAATGATATTACGGCCTTGTCATCGAAAGCACCTGTCCACATACAAAATTTAATCAAAATTATTACAGTGGTTTTTGGTCGAAAATAATAATAACAATCTATGTTTTATTCATTATGAAAACTTCAGTCACACCGATTTTGCTAAAACCCCTTGTTGGGCGCATGGAACATAAACACACAACTTGAGCGAGATATAGGATTGTATTCATACACTTGCTTAACACGATAGAGTTTTGATCACGCAATCACTTGGTTAGAACGATCGTTCTCTGAGTATAAGACTGACAGATGGAAGTTTGGATGTGAGTATACAAGGGGGCTCTGAATAGGTGAACTGGTTGAGCAGGGAACTAGTTGAAGAGAGTCAGAAGAGCTGTGAGTAGCATGAGAGTTGATAGTGTGTACTGAGAAGAGCTAAGTGTTCTGGAGAAGAAATAAATAACAAGGGGGGGGGGGATATTTTGGAAGTCAAGAAAAGGGAAAACTCGAGGTTCGAGGAAGGCCCGAAACAAGGACTTCCCGTTAGGGGCAAGTGCAGAAGTTCTAATTCAGCCTCCACCAAGCATCCCCATTTCGATGTCTTATATTCATGTACTGGTAGGATTCAGAAGCCTTTAAAACGTAAAAATCTGAAGAAAAAATCAAACTAAACTTTTTTTAGCCGATTAATGTTCTCTAAAACGACTTTGCTTTGCTTAAACGTCCAACATGTCTTGTGTTGAGCAAAAACGATGTCTGAAAAATACACAATAACTATAAATTGTTCCCCATGAATATTCCTTCGACAATCCCTTGAAAGGAAATAATCAAAATGTGCTAATTCGCGTTTTTTACGTTTTCGAATTTTGCCAGAACCGTTAAATGACAGATTGAGTTTGATCAACTGGACGAAGTGTCTAATAATAATAATAACCTATACCGACATTTTATTGAAGAACTATTTTTATCACTATTAAACGGTATTTTAAGACAAAGTTCGTCAGAAAGCGCAATTCTTCGGAGTCATTTTTTCGATTTCACTTAAAATGGCCGTGCGGATTTTGTTAGAATTTACAGGATATTTTCAGCTAACTAGTACCAACTCTTAGTTGTGTAAATGCTTCCATAGAAACGCGTTGCACGAAGATACAGGCATATTCAGCATACCAGCCCCAGATATAATAACTAACAAGATATTGGTCAGTTGAAACGGAGTTCCACAACCGCGCGAGTTGCTTCGAACGGCAATGGGGGTCTCGAGCTTTAACCCCAGACTTGCCTTGACTCTCGTTGGCCTCCCCGAAACAGTAAGCTCCACTGACAGACCGATCTTACTTTCCTTGCAGTCTTAGGAGGCAAATTCATTGGCATTCAACGCAGATTTAAATCGATCTCTCCGAACGAGCATTCGCCGGTTCATCCGGACTACCGTGACGAGAATTAAAATATTCCGTTTGGGCGTATGTTCGAAATGAGGGAATTATTGGTCGGCGGAAGAGTAAGAATAGACTGTGCTCAGAAAAAGGTAGAGCGTGATATGAAAATGACTAATCGCCACTGTTTGTAGTGACTAATGGAATTTCCAACAATTTTTTAATCTCTCAAAAACGTCCTGTGTTCTGCTCACATTTCCGACGGTGTGACCAATATCATTCTTCCATCCTTATTTTTTAAATTTACGTTGAACCCTAGGGAATTATTCGGTGCGTCGAACCACACAACTTTCCTCGCCACCTCTGGGTACGCAATAAATTTAGGCGCAGCGATGAACTAAGTGAAAAAAAACACAGGAGAGAGGAAAATGAACAGATCTGAACTCGATGGCAAGTGAGCCGTATAAGTAAATCGTAGTGAGTGAAACGTCGATCAACTCGATCGTTGATAACCCCTTCCCCTACACAACTTATATAACATTACGTGCATTTCAGTATTTCGCCACGCACCCATTTACACGGCAATATTACCCCTTCCACATTCACGTTCATTGACCATTTGTGTCTACGTTTCGAAGAAGCTCGAGATGACGACGTGAAGAATTGTGGTGAGCTTAGACGTGGAGCTACACTATAAGAAAGATAATGTTCTACAGTAAAGTATTTTTTCGAGGTGATTCGAATACAGAGGGTAGCGTGTAGAGTGATTCCATCGCCTGCGTGACACTTGTACCAGATAGTACATCGGTTTTACGACGTAACTGTACACACGCTATTTGGCGTAGTGGTTTCTGTTTATGACAATAAACTTAGAGCAAGAGCGATCAAATCCACCCACCCTAAACACGCTTTTTCACTCCCTGTCAGTCTGTCTTGGTTAGGTTGGCACGCTGACTCACCCCTACACTCTCATTCTCACTCTCTTTTTTATAGGTTACGCTGATCTCTCTCTCTCTCTCTCTCTCTCTCTCTCTCTCTCTCTCTCTCTCTCTCTCTCTCTCTCTCTCTCTCTCTCTCTCTCTCTCTCTCTCTCAGTATTTTCCTGTCTCCGACAAATATACGTTTGTTTGTTATATTTGTTGGGGTATTTGCGTCAACTAACAAGCCTGGCTGCCTGCTGGATTGTATTTATTGCGTCTTAATGTAACAGATCGCCCTACAGCCCTAATAGTATCACCTATTTAAATCTCTCTCACTTTCTTTCTCTCTCTTTCGCACGCTCCTAGTTAGAATGTTAAGAGCATCCAATATATCAAATGACCTGGCGTTGAGGATTGAGTCGTTTTTGTTAAACCGGATGCAGAGGATAGTTAACCCCAAATGTGTTAACACACTCGTGTAACTGGAACGTCTGGGTTCCACTGAGACAGTTGAAGTCCCACAAGGATCAAATTTATCATTTTTTAATAACATTATTAAATAGAGTATCATCATGTGTTTGGGGAATCATGCAAATATGTACGCGAATGATTTTCAACTGTGGATTGAGATAGATACCAGTTCGTTTGATCGGGCAGTAGGGTTGATGAATGAAATTTGAATTTTATAAGTATCCCGGTGTAGTGATCAAGTGCTGAAACTAAACCACTAAAAATGTACAGCTATCGCAGTTGGCAACTCTGCTTTATTAAACCAGGTTGATTTCCTAGACTTTTTGTTCAATCAGTAATGCCTCCTACCGTGAAGCAGGTGAAGAGAGTGGTATATCAAGAAACTCCTTTAGAAATGGTCAGGGAAGTTGAAAACCTTGGTATCGAGTGTCAATCGTCACTAAAGCCTTGAAAAGCCCAAATCGCCAAATCAGTAGCAACATACGTCGACGTCTGTATTAATTGCGTCACTCAGCCGTAGGCTTCTCACTGTATGTCCAATCTCTGTCTCTCTTACCGACCTTTGACTACGCTGTCAACGCTCTCATTGACCTTAAGGCTCAACACATCGACAAAACGTCAGCGAGCCCCAAACGCCGCCATTTGGTTTTTTCCTACGGCTGAGAGTAGACTAGCGTGTCACACCAGCATTTTGAAGAGAGCTGGCGAGTTGCTTCAACAGTTTTCAAACAGCTGACGTTCAGAAGAAACAAGAGTTAAACTTCGAGTCACACGGAATAATGATAAGATACTCCAAATAAATTACACTGCTACGCTCGCACGTTCCTCTAAAGTGCTTTTTAAATAAGAATAACTGTTTAATTTAAACCAAAATATTGTTTCTTTTAAAATTAATTCAAAAAACATACTGTTCAAAGAATACATCGAACAGTCAATAACAGGCGTGTGTTTTACTGGTCGACCGAGCCCTGTGTTAAAGATTATCCACGGAATGTAGAAGAGAAGGCCGCCAAGCTGTAACCACCCCTGATGGACCAATGAAGTGGTTCAATCTCTGTTTCTCCCACAATAGCAATTATCGTCACCCGCCTCTCTACTTGTCTCGTATCAGGAGACCTAAAAACAGTGAAAATCTGCTGAAAACTTTTTATTGGCCGATTACAGCACTTTCTTTACACTTTCAGCTGCTTAAGGAACGTTCGTGAAACGGGGACTTCTCGCCACAAACACTACCTGTATGATTTTGTGTGTCTAAGGGACGTTAACATTGACGACTGAACCGATTCAGTTCTTCTCTAGTTTCGATGACTAAAATAAGAGTCGTGAATGGCTTCCATCAACGTGATGACGCCCGTTACAAACGATGTTTTTAAAATAAATTCTTCCTGTTAGCTAAGCGACTTCTCGAACTGGTGGGCCTTGCGATGTCCTCAATGACGTGCCGAGTACTCTAACTCCTTAACAGGACTGTGAATCAAGGACCAGCTTGTTTTCCTTTCGAAGGAAGGCTTCCACAGGTAATTGGGTTCCATCCTCCGAACAATTTCAGAGACAGCGGTTCGCGTCTACCGTTTTCGTTTGGAACAGAAATCACCGGCGACCCAGAATAGTGTACGCCATTTATTGCGATTAACGAGTGGAAGGAAAAGCGTCTATCCGACCTCCAGTGAATGTTTTTGAAACACAGCCGACACCTAATCGGCAGTGGGAAAGAAGAAAAAAATCGTGCGACTCCTTTCAAAGCTTTCACTCGGGACTGTGTCCGCCTTCAGTGCGCCAACTCGGGAACAAGTAAATGATGGTATAAAAATTGCGAAGAGCAGCAAACCATAAAACCCCCTTCATTGTGAGATTAGAAAGGGCCAAAGGAAACCTGTCGTTAGTGGTGATGTTGGGATGGTCACAGGATACAGGATCGCTCTCGAGAGAAAAGAGGACTCACTCTGGGCCGCCAGAAAATCGTCCATTGATGAGCACAACACGAAAGTTCTAAATCGCGTTTTACTGTGACTCTATTCCTAAACCTGAAATATATATATGCAAATTAGAACGCTGGGTGAGTCTTTTGGTTTTGCTTTCATTCATAATAATACACTCGTGTTCGGTCAGGAACATTTTATTACGCCCCCCCCCCCTCTCATCACACACGCATTCGAATTCCAAATCTGGAATGTCCGTCGGGGTCCAGGCCATATAGCGCTTTTAATGCGGTCTACAAAACCTATTCTTTCGCGGAAACGTTCCATTTGGGATCTAGTTGTGCCCGCTTACACGGCAATCCGATCGAACGAAACTCATGGCTGTTATGGGCAACAAAAGGTTTGAAAAAAATTTTTTAATCGAAATTTGGCAGTTTTATCTCAATTACGTTGTAATTGGTATTGTTTTGTAGGTATTTTTCGATACTGGGTCGAATGGGTCTAGTTTCAAAGGTGTAAGACTGCATCTAGACTGAGAACAGTGAAATCCCCAACATCCGTGAACGTCTTTCAAGAAAATGGGTTGAGGCAAACCACTGGACGAGCCAGTTCCTCACGAGACATGGCGACTTCAATGCGCAGCTCCACTTCTTTTCTCTGAAAGACTCTCCCTCATGCACGTCTTGTGCCTCCAGTGCGGAGGAAACAGAAAACCATGTGCTGCTCCACTGTAGTTTCTACAACAGTGAGCGACGGTTGTTGGGAGGGCAAACGAACTTAGCAACATTGACTGCTACAAAGCAAGCCTATACTCATTTTGCAGATTTCTCGAAGAAGGTGGTCATAGTTGATGTGTCCTTTTGAAACTTGCCACCAAAGTAAATAGTTAGATCAGGTGGGAAACCAGATTAAGAACTGGTCACCTCCGCACAGTAACACACGGGCAACAGCTCTCTACCGGGAGACTGGCTAACGACCAAATACTTGCCGTACCTCCGCAGGTCTGAGTTCGGTGGATGCTGCAGAGGCCGGCCTCTTGCATATTAGCGAAACCGTAACTTCCATGACTTATATAACAAAATCAAATAAGGAATCATCAATCAAATCATCAAATCAGGAAACAGACCTGAAATGTCAGTTAATTATAGTGAGCCACTCGCGGGACCATAAATCGAAAGTAATCCTTTCATAAAGTTAACGTACCTGTTAGGTGAGTCCGTCTTCTCTGGCTTGTGAGTTACTGTGGGCAAGCGCTTTCGATGTAAAGACATCATCGTCTGGCCGTTTAGTCAGTACTGGAGTCAGTCAGTTGGTCGTGGTCTTTATATACAAAGAGAAAGGTGAAGGGAGTGATGTCTCCCTTCACCTTTCTCTTTGTATATAAAGACCACGACCAACTGACTGACTCCAGTACTGACTAAACGGCCAGACGATGATGTCTTTACATCGAAAGCGCTTGCCCACAGTAACTCACAAGCCAGAGGAGACGGACTCACCTAACAGGTACGTTAACTTTAGTATTTGCCTACTGGCGGACACAACCCAATTTCTTTAATCCTTTCATCATTTGCACTGCCTCCTGTCTCACTACACATCAGATCGACTCTCCACGTCGTGCCAATTGCCTACAGGAGATTCGTAATTCTCGTCGCTCCATTGTAGTCAGGTCACCGTCTGCTGGTATTTTTACTTTCCTTGTTTAATGCCGAATTAAATGGGACGGGTGTCTGAGGTGTGAGACTACGTCAAGCTGTTCAAGAGAATAATAAACTGTTAGTGTGCAGTGATATTTGTTTGGTTCGTGAATTCTTGAAGGCATGCGAATGAGCTAGAAACCTCATTGACTTGAAGTTGGTGGGTGGGGGGGTGGTCGAAGGATTGTGATTAAACATTCAAATGATCTCCGACAGAAGATGAATGTGCCTAACTTTCGTTCTTTATAAATATTTCTATGAACACTCGGCAAACGGAGATTTAGGCCTATGAAGCAAATAGTGTTTTTTTTTTCAACTTTTCGCTAAAACGGCTTCAATTTCATCAAACATACAGGACTTCTTGAAATAACCAATACTTACACATTGTTCTCCACTAATCTACTTCGGACGGTTCGTTGAAGAAAAGATACAAAAAATACAAAAGCTAATTTCTTTCAGCCTGTCGGAGTGTATTCTAGCACCCTATACCCACATTCTATTCTTCACAACTAGTTCTGTTTGAAACCAATGAACGGAGGTATATGCCAATATGCAAGATGGCAAAACTAAACTATCGTGTTTTTTTATCTTGTTCAAACTGGACGGAGTACTTCCACTCTGTGATTGCCAACACTTTTTTCTTCACACACGTTTCCTCAAAAATGCTTAAAACGAAGAGACAGCGTATCTACGTATTTACATGGAAAGTTGCGTGATCCCTCGTACCGATGCGTTACGCGGTCTTAATGTTTATATACACGCGCTTCAAATTCGTCGGCGATCAACTCGAAAGATGGAGCTGAATCACTTAAACGGGCAGACGCTGATTCAGGTTGAAGCTCCCCGTCATTTGGGTCGATTAAAGCCTTTGAAAAGTCCTCATCTCGTTTGATGAGGCGGGAAATGAGCTCTCAAAAAACACTAACTGCCCGCCTCTGTCCAAATATCGATTCGATGCCTCAGAGAAGTCGGGGTCGTTTCTGACAATTCGTTCGAAAAGGCTACTTCAGCTCCTCTCTAATGAAAACACTCAAAATTTGATGGGCAGGCGTTAAGTGCTGGATGGTCGAGACGAGAAAGAAGGATCAGGGGGACAGGGAGCGGGGAAGTCTTTCAACGGTCCACTTGATGTCCATCAACTTCCTCTCCTTGAATTGGCGGTTGGAAAGACCACACTAAGCTACTATTCTCACGAATAAACCAAACTCCCGAGACTTCAGAGCGAGAAGTCTCTAGTGCGACGGAACGCCCTCCTCAGTCCCAGGTGCATTCAGCAATTTTTACCTCTTTACTATCTAATCCGTTTTTCGTCTAGTTTAGATGAAGTTTTAGAACGTAGCTCAACATTCTATACAGAAAAGTATTAGTAGGGCTGGCATATTCAGCACCAGACAGAGAGCTGGATTCGCAATATTGCAATTCACAGTACGCGCACAAAACTCAATTGAAACAAACTATCAACGCTATCTGTACATGATTCGGAAATACTAGATATGTGTGATGAAATCAATATTTAGTCCACTTTCATGTTGAATGAAAATAAAATAAAATTAATAACTCTTGAAATCCGAGAACGCAATACGATGGATCATTTGTGTGTTGAATAGCAGAGACTCAGACCTCGCTAAGAAGCTGCTAACTGAGGATGGGGACGATGAAGGGATGTCCTCGCGCCGGGTGGTGGATGGAGTCTCTCCTCAGGAGACTGAATGAGGCGAGGTTTTATGACCAAGGATATGCTGATAACGCTGCTGTACTCGTTCGAGGCAGGGTGGAATGTGTGCTAACTGACATAACGGGGGAATCCCTACAATCGATTTGCATGTGGCGCAGGGAGATAGGACTGCCCATCAGCCCACCTAAGACAGTCATAGTGTCATTCACTAGACAAAAACAACTATCGGGGCGAAGACGTTCAGCTCAGTGACCAGGCCAACTATCTGGATGTTATTCTTGATCGAAAACTAACCTGCAAGGAGTACATCAGCTTTTACGACCAAGAAGGCGACGACCGAGTAAAAGGACGTGCGGGAGAGCATGGTGCTCAGAGCCCGAAATGATCTGTGGCTTAATTAGGAAGTTGTGAAACCAATCATCTAATATGAGTCCCTTGTATAGTAGAACAGAGGTGCCATCAGATAGATCTGTAGCAGCCTAGGCAACGTACAGAGACTGGAGTTCTTACTAACAGCGGGGTGATGAAAACCACTTCTACCAGCACCCTGAAAGCGGTATATAAACTAATAGGAACTTGGAAACCTTCACAGAGCTCAACATAATCAGTTATGGTGCCCACGTGCGAGTTCGACAGGAAATACAAAGTAGAAACCAGAAGGAAGCTTATGTAACCAACAGTGCCGTTAGTTTCGGTCTCTAAATGGCATCTAAAACCCTGGACGGTACAGGCTATTGATCTGGGAGGATTCGGACATACATCGCCCTGGGTCCCAAAGGTTATTCAAGCGGAGATTTATGCTATCATCGCTGGGGTCGTCATGACGCTGCGGGAATGAGGTATTCCAAACACTTTTCCTCGGGACCAACATACGAAATAAGACCTCAGAAGATCAGAATGATGGAAAGGAAGGAGTGGGAATGACGACGGAGCATTGCAAAATGAACAAAAACGCGTCTGTTATGTGGTTATCTGAATAAGCGACACCCCTCAGTGCAAGTGCTGTTGCACAGATGAGGAAACTCCTACCATGTCCTGGCCCAGTGCCAGAGACTTGATAGGGAGCAATTTTTGGTCTTTGGTACTACTTCTCCAAGGGGGAAGACTCCATCATAGAAGACTCTTGAAGGAAATAACTAGCATTCCTTAGGAAGCTAGGCATGGACCTGTGAGGCATTCAGACTGGCACAATAGGACTTCAGGCCGCAGAGTTTAGCATCCCGCAGGGGACAGTAAGAGTAATAAGTCCTTGAAAAGTTAAAAGAATAACCTAAGCTTAAAACTCATAATATTAAACAGTTCAACGCGGGAAAACAAATAGGAGCACATCAGTCAGCCCAGATTGCAATTCTTCCTTCGTAGGACAGCTTGGGAACCAGGTGCCAGATACATCAATCGCTGAAACAGGTTAACGCATGATCCCCCCCCCCCCGTTTTCTAACCTTAAATGACGCGGGAACAGTCAGATTCGATTGTGTACCGAGAGCTGTAACCACAGGCAAAACAAGCTACTTTCATGGCAGACTTGAGAAGATGCCTTAGTAGCGGCAGGGTATTCAAGGCATGTACAGAGGAGCTTCGCTTGACTGCTGAGCCGGACACAGCAGGCAGGTGAATGATCACGGTATAATTAAAAGTCTCCATTATAACTAGGCCCAGTAGCGTTGGGTAGTGTGGTGCTATCATAACACGCTGACACGCAAAT
Source organism: Pachypeltis micranthus (assembly GCA_020466155.1). NCBI lineage: Eukaryota > Metazoa > Arthropoda > Insecta > Hemiptera > Miridae > Pachypeltis > Pachypeltis micranthus. The sequence continues at coordinate 12,154,094 of CM035772.1, forward strand.
GCCACTTCTTAACTGACTTGGTGGAATCATTACATCTCTATCTCTCTCTCCCTCTCACTCCCCTCCACGTGTCGCAGCTCCTCACAATGCAAACTGATTGCTTACTATCGGCAAATATCAAATTAATGATGTACCGCATTCTGATGAGGCCATTTAAAATTTTGCAGAATCGTTAATTTTATTACCTCTGTCTTTTTCACGTGTTAAATCGATTGTATTTTTGCCGATTAACATCTTCTTCTTTTTCTTCCAAGATTTACAAATGAGGAAAACAATCATCTTGAACTCTTCACGACGGCCCCCAAGGACGACACAAGGAAGGTCGCCTTATTACCAAACCAGCGGAACGCGAAATTGGACATAAAACCACATAATGGCCTTTTCAAGAGCAAACTGCGGCGATTTAACGGAGTCGTAGGACGTGGGAGGAATAGGTGCTTCTGACAACGAAAATAGCAAACCTCTAGAATCAACAATGCGTTGAACGAAGATACACCGCGCACGTGTAGCAGATCGTCGAATTTACGGGGGGATGGCGGACGGTTGTGTTTTGCTTTTTTTAAATTTGTAATCCTAAGGGATCCTATACCTACTGGCTACTGACACCATAGTTGAAAAAATGCTACGTGTCTGACCAAATTCGACGGCTGGTTTGATGAATGTTCCACTAAAATTGGTTCATCCGGTGGAACGTGCAGTAATATCCCGCACGGGAACGCTAATTCAGTTTTGGGTACTACGAAGCGTTTCGAAAATATCAATTGAAGGAGATTGAATAGTAAAACTTACGGTAGGCAAAAGATGATGGTTATTTAGGGAGAGAGGAGAAGGAACAATAGCTGACGCTAGAATGCTTAATGACCCCTCAGTCAACGCGCAGCTTCCGCCTCTTGATAGAATGATGAGGGACGTTAGATAACGCTTGTTATCGACACCGTAGCAAGCAACACGTAGGCCCGAATCATCTCGGTAGCTTTCCCTGGGACGCTTTCAGCACTTAACTCTTACCTTATTGCGAAATCATTTCTCTCTGGTACAGTGCACCCGAAAATCAACGGAAGACACTCGTACCGCACCTTACGTTTCCCAACGATTGTCAGGTCTATAAAACGCGGACAACCCTACGCTTAATATTACAAACTGTGTAGTTGTCACAGAGCTAAAAATATCTGGCGCGTAGCCATATCATTCGAGGTAGGTAGGTAAGATGTAGGTACTAGTCAGCTGACAGTACCCTGCACGTTAACCGAAACCGTTATAACCATTTTCGGGGAAATTAGATACTTTTTTTCAAGCCAAACTGGGCAAAAAAGCTTATTTTATTACTTTTTGTAAATTTTCGTAGTACAACGAAGAAGTAAGCCGAAATTCGTCATGAAATAAAATTCATACCGTACGATAGTTTTCGAGATTAAAAATATTTTCTTTTCTTACCACCATTGTAACAATGGGTTTTTGTACTGATTTTGTTCACACCTTACAGGCTGAGGAAATCAGAAAAGTTATTTCAAAATGGAGAGTTTGCTTTACTACACCAAGTACTGGATGGCAGAATAGGTTCGTTTGTCATTCTACACGTTTCAGCGAGCAAATTTCACCAGTCAGCGACAGGTTTCATGTTTGTACAAACAATTATTCATTTTTCGAGCATATTCTGCCAGCACCGTCCATCGGCTATGAAGCGGCAGACTCCCAATAGGCAGAATATCCCAACCAATTTTCAGCTCTCCGCGAGTATTCGCAATTTTCAAGAAATTTCGGAAATTTGAAATGGTCGTGACTGGTATGTGATGGCATACGTGCAGAATTGAGTACGCCGTCACCTTATGCGCTTGAATGACATCTGCCTTTTACGGCTAAAGTTTGGAGTAGATTTTTGGACTACGCTGGTTCTGTGGATAAAGGCTGGCGCCGTGTGTGAAGGGCTCTGAGGCGTGCACCTCGTGAACTAATGTGCAACAAGCAGCAACTTCGCCCTGTACCGGAATGGTGAGTCATCGGAATGAGTTCAACAAGCCTGGAGTGAGATAGATGGGACAAGAAAGCATGTAGGGACATTTACAAAAGGCCTGTTGTGCCCATAGAAAAATGCCACGTAAAAATACCAGTAAATGAGACAATTAAGCACAATCGAACATAGTGAAATACTAACCCACCACGCATCGCAGGGCAACGGGAAAAAGAAGTACGCACCGAGCTGAAATACACTGGGGGCCGCCTGGAGACTATACCTCATAGCGGTCACGCGAAAAAAACAAAAATGCCCACAGTCAACTGAAATTCATGGGAGACCGTTCAGTGGTAAATCCTCAGGTGCTCCCAGAGGTAATCTGTCGAACTACTTCGCATTTTGAGCAACCTCGACGGATCCGAGTCTCCAATGAAATAAAATATAGGCAAATGATTTCTTGCTCGTCGTGACCTGCGGCCAGAACAATTTTTTTCCCTTGCGGTTCTAGCGCAGGATTTCGTTCTTCTTCCACCGAATCCCGCTTCGGAAATCGGCCTATTAACCTTTCTAGGAACTTGGATGTTGAAATGCATTGCTGTGGAAAGCGAAGGAGCGAAATGACGGCGTGATGTTCAAGCAACGGATTTTCGTTAATCAAATGAGATTTTCGTAGCGCCTGCAGTTGACATTTGAAGGAACTCGCTGACGACTCAGTAAGGAAAACGACGGAAACGGGACCTAGCAAAGTCGACCGTACCACCTTGAGGTACACCGAATTGTTCTAAAAATTCCTGACACGCAAAATTCGGTTATTTCGAGCCCCGCGATCCTCATATCTTACGATGAGGAAACTTGAGACACTAATGACAAACCCCATGCGCCCCCTGACCACTGCACAGAACCTACCCCTCCCGAACTGAACACACAGCATTTGCTCACAACCTGTAACTTACGTACCTAAAAAACACCAACTTCTACTCTCTTCAACAAGAAGGGCAAGGAATTCCGGAAATCAGTGAAGAAAAGGTCCACAGCTCTCCACTCTCCTGATGAACACACTCTCTAGAACAGCATTTTCCAACCTTTTTTGCGCCATGTCCCACTTTTAACATTTCTAAATTTTTATTGCCCCCCCTCACGCACACACACACTTTTAAACCTTTTTAAAAAAAAGGCATTTGTTGATTTAGAAACGTAAATGATAGATTTTAGTATACCTAATAGTTATTTACAGCGCTGTTTAAAAATTTGTTTTTTGCTAAATATTGCACCTTAATATAACATTTCATTAGAATAACCCGGAACGAAAGGGTTCCAGTTCTAAATGGCCCCCCTGTGACCCCACGCAAAGAACCATTGCTATAGAATCAACCTCAATACGAACACAGTACAGAAATAACGCTCAACAAGTAAAAGGAAAATTGCGCGACGATTTTTCAACGAGCAAATCACAATTTCTCTGGAACGGTTCAAGCTATCGATATAACAGGTGGTCTCATTCGATTCTTTATTAAAATATCTTCGTCTTCCTCAGCCCTACGTTATACATTTTGTATAAATTATTTGAACTAATATAAATTATTCCTCACTGAGTCAATACTAACTAGGTAGAACTTTGCTAAACATCCGACACAAAAACTGGCAGTGGAACTCTCCTGGCGTCTCGAAATTTATTGGGTTGCCCTTATTTTCTGTAACCAGCTTTGTTCAGTGAACATCACACACCTGAACTATGAGCTAAAAAAATATTTTTTACTTTCCTTGGCTCTGCAAAGTAGAAAGGAAAGTTACGTAATCGGCTGAAAAAATTTTTTGCTACGCTCTAGCTACTAGTATAATTTGTTCGTACGAACTTGGTGAAACATAGCTTAAAGTTTTACGTACGGCTTCCAGAATTTATTAAGCTGCTGCTAAGTATGTCATGACCTTTACTCAACTAAACATAGAAGGTAATTCACACGACTTTTTTTTTAGAAGGATGGTGTTTACTGTTCTAGAAACGAAAACTACGTCAATTCACTTTCTATATGGCTTTGTCTACTTAATTAATTCATTTACCACTCAGTTCATTTGAACTTGATCAAATAACACTTCACAGCAGGAGGAAGCGGTAGCGTTTACAGTTCCGGAATTTATTGTGCTGCTCGTTCTCATTCCAGGACCATTATTGAGTAATTGGTACAAAGATAATTAATGAGGCTGTAAACACAAATTTTTTGAAGAAGGATAGTAATTACTTTTGCAGTTATTGGTCAAAAACATTTAGATCTGGTAGTAAGCGAAACGGCGGTAGTTGTAACTCAGGAATTTCTGGAGTGAGCCCCATGTATCTCACGAGCATTTTTAAACACTCACCCTATTGGTATTGGATTGGCTACAATTTTTTTAATATTCTACTAACATTCCAGCGGAGTTTATAAGGAAGAAATCTGCGCTAAAAACTCTTTTCGTCGAAAATTTTGATAATTTACTGGGCTGCTCTCGTCATTTTATCACAAATGGGAATTTTATGGTATAATTGCCTTATTGAGAGCTATCAATATAAAAAATTTAATCAAAATCGTTAGAGCCGTTTTTGAGTAAATAAATTTGGTGTTTTGATCACAATGCTAACTATAGTTAACGTTCGGTGGATTTTGCCCATACCCTTATTTTTGCGTCCCATGGTAACCTGCGGGCGAGATATCAAGTTTGAACTGATTTGATACGGTGGTTTTCTCTAAAAATCGTTCACAGACACACAGACCAGTTTCCCAAATAGTGTTTTTCGGACTCAGGAGGGTCTGAAACGTAAAGATCTGAAGAAAAATTTTTTTTTCAGCCGATTACCTAACTTTCCTTTCTACTTTGTAGAGCCAAGGAGAGTAAAAATTAACCAAACACGACGTTAGTTTGAGTCCAACCTATGCAGTTTTTATGATTATGATAAACTATTTACGTTCAGAAAGTTCTCAGTAGTAGTGAGCATGTTTTCGGCTTGGAATTTTCCTTGTTATATCTTCAGGTCTTTACGTATTCAAGGGGTCCGGACAACACGATTTGGGTCTGTGAAGGAAAACGGCAGAATTGCCTCAGAATTGATATTTATATTTAGCCTGCATGAGCGAAATCGGTTCAAAACTAGCTATAGTTATCATGGTGATCAAAACAGCAAATGTTGTTTCCTCAAAAGCGGCTCAAACCATTTCGATTAAATTTTGTGTATGGGCGGTTAAAATTAACAGACCAACACACCACAATATTCACATCCGTGCGAAATAACGAAAGCAGCACAATAAATCGCCAAAAAGACCGAATATCGATTATAGCGCAGTTTTGTTCCTTATAAATACCGCTCATATGGTAATAGCCCTCCTTGAAGTATTTGAGTATTAGCCTAATAAACTACTAACACAATGGCAGTTTTATAACGCTGATAAGGTCATTTGGAGCATCCTCAGGAATTCCCCCGATAATTCCAAAACTTCCAAAAGAAAATCATGTTGACAATTCATGAATCCTGATTGCTCAATACTGGTCGAGGCAGTAGGAGCTCCTCATTAATTTGGAACCTTAACCGTCATATAAACTGAATGAAAAACAGTTCCGATTAGTAGCCAAAGATGAAAATCGCCAAATGCACGTGGGGCAGAGGAAATGTAAGTGATGCGTCGAACCAGATATTTTCAGCTGATCACATAAAGTAGTAAGAATTTGGAAAATAAAAACGTTCCCAAATACAAGGCGCTCGCATCGATTCATCTGCCAGCCAAATAACCAAGTGTCACGCAACGACATAAACTAACTTACAAACTACGTAACATCAAATAAAGGAAATATCTCACACCACATTCGAGAAGGCGGCCGGCTGTTTGCTAGTCCACATTTTCCTCCACGGATTCTGGCAGGGGTACAAATAAGCTCTGGCTCCCAGAGTCATGAGCCCAGAAAATTGTGACACTTGAGAAACGAAAACAAAACAATTCCAATTACTGAGCCTTCGAAATGAGACGTTGAGAAATAGAGGCACTAGAACCCGCAGAATATAGTTCTGTTGCCCGGGACAGACTGAGTAGTCGCGATAAGGGCGTCTGGGGTCAAGGATTCGTACTTTCTCGAGGGGGAAAATATCTTATCAGTCAAACAGGACTATCAGGTCGCGGCGTCTCTTCACTGAGCTTCGACTGAATTGAATGCGGCGACGAATGGAAGTGAGGAGATAAGAGATTAGCTCTTATCAAATTTTTGTTGCCTAATGACCAAAGTACCGTCGTAGGTTGGACGTAGTTTTCCAAGGACACTTGAGGCATTGAGAAAAAGGAATAATACAAAGCTCCAGGCCAGGCTCAGGCCGATACCACGAGGCGACACTGGGATGTGACCAACCTCCCATCGGAATCTTCTCAAACAAACATTTGGAATACTATTTCCATTCAATCGATGTAAGCAAGTCGAACCGTAAAATTATTTGAGAATGAGTTGGGGAAATTAACCATAAATTGACTGACAGTTCGCTTGCTGCCTCAGATCGAACCCTTCGTTCCCTTTGTTTCATTGCTCCCTCCTTTTAACGTTAACCATCACTTCCAACCTCACAGCCATTCTTCCGGCGATTCAAGCTAAGATAGTTTCCCTCTCAACTATTCCTAACTTCATCCACCCCAAACTATGGTCCCCAAACATATTTTACCGCGTGGGGGGGGGGAGGACTGCTTACGTCTTGAAAAGGTCGAGCAAACGATATCGAGAGAAAATTATGTTGTATTAAATTAATACAACAGCTGCGATGAATAAACACAGCTTTCCTCCTTTCTACGCGCATTCAGTGAGTTGTATCAAGTAATCTTTCCACTTATGGACTGATAGCATGCAATATTCCGAATTTTTATTGATTTCCTCTCACTAACGGCACAGCGTAATCTACGTATAACAAATTAATAGAATTGTAAACGTTCGCGTCCACAGTTCGTAAATTATTGGCGAAACACTGAAAAAAAGAAACGTAGTTTAAATTCCATATTTTATAGGTTGCTACTAATAATCTTACTGCCATCAAAAACTACCATCGTTTCGGAAGTTTATTGGACTACCACCACGATTTTTGTTAACAGTGTCACTTGAGGTAGATTCATCATGAAATTGCATTAAATCGCTTTTCGGGGAAATGTTTGATAATTTTTATGCTTCTCTTGTAATTTTCCCACGGATATAAATTTTATACTGCCGTTATGTTAGTTGGATCACACACACAAAATTTAATCAAAACTGTTAATGCTTTGGTGTTTTGATCACTATGATAATGTTACGGAGGGGATCAATTTTGAAAGCGATATCTATCGCACAAGAGAGTCGGGACGTTAGTACGATATCAAGCCGAATGCAATTGGAACAGAGTTTTATTCTCAAGTACATTCGAGGAAGTTTTACCACCACAGATAGGGAACTGAGTGGGAGCGAACGCGAGCGAGGATGACACAGTAACGAGGGAACCGGCTCGGTTACAACTGACGGCAGCGAAGTCTCGAGGGAATCGGGGCAGTTGAGGTGCTCAGTCAGCATAAATGCCCCAGACGAGCCTCCGCTGAATCGAAGGGTTTGGTTCGTCCCAGTACAACTATAGTTTGTTTTCGGCCGATTATTTTGGTGTTCCACGTTCATTTACATGCTAAATATCAAATTGAGAGGATTCCCTGAAGCCGTTCATTCATTGTGTTGTGTTTTTCAACAATTATGGCACTGCATGCGCTGCTACAAGCCACAGGGCCCCAAGAAATAAAACGTTGATTAGATAATGGGGCCATGTACCCACATGGCCGACCACATTTATCAGTTCTAGTGAAATAACACAGTATTACCTTTCCGATTTTTCTTATGTCTTCGTAGGAACTAAAATCGTACCTGCAACACAACAAATTCAAATTAAAATTGTATTATACCTCAAGGTACTAGTAATTAAATCTTCACGAACAAGATAAAAGTCGTCTAGGCAATTACAGGGGCACATGGCATCACATTAAAGCGATCGAGAAATATTGTGAGTAGTAATTCTCTGCGTGTCTCCTACTCAAGTATTTTCTGTCAATCTGGAACTGTTTGAAGTACTGTCGTCGCAGAACATCGTTTAAATAGAAAGGTTGTTATTGCACTTTAGAAATTGAAACCAATACACTCGGTGTTCATATAGGCGAGTGTCTTGGTATCGAGTGAACACGGCAGAGTGAGTCCTCGTGCAGATCGTAGCATTTCTATCTACCCAGCTCAGCAGTGGGATTTGGTTCAAGAGGGAATGTTGTGTAGGGAAGGCAAAATGCTTCGATTAGCGGAGTCAGCTTAGAGGCTAACGCCTTTCATTTTCAAGCTGCTCAGTCGTAATTTGGAATGAATTGTACGGGGTTGCAGCGCGGGAATGGCTATAATCGCTAGTTTGACTATAATTTGCAGCGCATTCTCCACGTTAGAAGCGGCTGGGTTCGGTTGCAATGATTCGTTAGTACAACACAGCTCCCTATCTCGTCTTCCTTTTTACGTAACTCGTTATATGGTCGAACATCACTATTCCCCTTGCATGACAAAAGCTTTCCTCCAGCCGCCGTTCTGAAGGTACCTTCGATGGTTCATTAAACGCGGATTTGAGCAGCTCACGTCGTAGCGCCCCAGATAATTAACGCTTTGCCAAGAGGAAATGGGCAGACTTTGGGCTCCGCTTGCCTTAAATTTGGTCGAGAAATATATAATCAGCCCGTCTAATGCTTCGGCTCGAAAACGAAAATCAGAACGGCATTTACTGAAAAGGGATGTTTTCAAATACATTCTTACGTGCAAAGCTTCAATTTTAGTTGTGGGCTTTACGTAATCAAATGATGCAACGTTCAAAGCCCACCAAAGGGGTTTACAGCTGTTGCCGTTGGTCAAGCATTAAACCGTTCGCTCGTTTAACCGCGTTCTTCGTTGTATTTCGCTTCTTTTTTTTCTCGTTGCGTTTTGCTAGTTAAGGCATCTTCAGTTGAGCAATAGACACCCCTCACAACCAACAACTGAGAGAGTCTCTGGAATACCGGTCAGGAGGACCACTTATGTACGTCCTGTACGAGACACGGGACAAGTCGAAGGACTGGAAGGAAAATAACTGCGCGCAGATCTTAAGAGGTGAATACCTAATTAAATACTACATGAAACTTAAAACCGCACTAACCTATTCCTTTCGTTTCTAGCCACTAAGAAAATATCTTAGGCGAAATAGAAAAAAACCAATAATAGGACACAACTTTCCTCAGCCCCACGTGCGACCAGCGCTTTTTATAGCTTTAGCGACTAATCAAATCAGGTTTTCATTCAATTGTATGAACTTGACAGAACGTAGCTAAGGTTCCAGAATTTATTGAGTTCCTCCCAATTGTTTCAGCACCATTATTGAGTTTTCAGTGCGTGTATGGCCCATGAAACTGTCACTATGATTTTCTGAAGTGGTTCGTATTTAGTATTTTTGGGTTATCGAGTAAAATCTAAAGGAAATGCCACCGTTTCCGGCACCGGAACGGCAGTGGTTTTGAATGCCAAAATGTCTCAGGGGTCTCCTTACTATCTTAGGGCCATTAATAAACCGTTAGCGTACAGGTTGTTCATTGGACTGCCACCCTGAATTGTTTAACAACACTAGTATCATTTGAGCCGGACTTGAAAGGAAAAATTGGTCTAAAACTGCACAGATGGTACTGATAATTATAGCTTCATTCCTGAGCAGCGTCACCTCATCATGTAGTGGTCTTATCGTGTGTATATCAATCTACGGCATCCAGAAAACCACACTTTAATGAATTTCTGAGATTCATTTCCGACACTCAGTAGAGTAAACAACTGAATTGGCGAAGTGGCTCGGTGAGTAGCTTTCTCGTTGTTTTCTTACAGGCATTCGCTAAATGAATCCGTCGTGCGTCAATAGTCACCAACGGTTACTTGTACTTTCAGAAACTCGCAGAAGAACTGAGCCTCTTCCCTCGTTTCTGTTTTCTCAACCCCTCCACATAATTATGTGCCCTCTTGACAACCGTCAACGAACCCACACAAGCGACCACCTCGAGGTTCCCCGTTCGACCGCCTTTTGGCAACTCTCGTCAGCCAAAAAACTGAATGCTCATGCTTTTCGTGAGAATACAGAACCCAAACCCGTGATGAAACCCCGATAATCAGTCCATTCGACCAATTAAGTTCTTCGTAAAAATTGATAGTGCATGAGACTGTTTACATCCTTTCTTACTGGGGTTGTCACCGTTCAGGAATTATTAGGAAAAGGCTGGAAAAAAGTTACGTAATGAAAAGACAATGAAGAGTAGGTCTGAACTCCGAAATTTCTGAGGTTGCCAATTATTACGTTATGACCATTAACAAACGTTCACCATATGGATAGCCTACTGGGCTACCAACACGATTTCTCCCAGAACTCAGGCGTCATGCGAGAGAGATTTAAAATGAAATAAGTCCTCTAAAATCGGAATTTTTGCCTATTTATTGTATTTCTCACGTCATTTTCCCACAAATACATATTTTATGACACCATTATGTCATTTGAAGCTACCCACAGAAATATTTTAATCAAAATCGTTACATTTTTGAGAAAAAAACATTTAGTGAGCTGCTCGCTACGATAATAATGGCCCTTACTTCGAAGTCCCAAGTTGATCTGGAGATTGGATATAACATTTGAGACGATTTGATTCAGCTGTCAACCGCGACCATGGATACACAGACCATTTTATCAAATCGTGTATTTCGGACTCGGACCAATCATTCATACAGACCTAAAGGAAAGTCGAAAAAATCGTTCTTCGGACTCCAAAAAAGTTAAAAAGTAAAGATCTGAAGAGAATTCAAAATGTTTTCCTCAGTCGATTGCACCACTTATCTTCTTACTTTGTAGGAAAGTGAAGTATACATATCGCTACATACCTTCCTCGTCAACTCTAACACTGTTTTAAGGTAACATGAAATGGAGTTCGATGAAAACATTATCATTCAGATAAAAATTGCTCATTCGTTCATTTGCGTCTTCCACGAAGACCTTTACAAAAATATCGTTCTACATTTGAAGTTAGGATTGCAGTAGACCAATGAAACCCGCTCAAACCAACGAACATACGGAACGAGAATGGGCGATATTACTTGCAAATATGCTGATCCAGTCCATCCTAAGCAACGGGCTTTGACAGCTGACTCGTAATCCGACCGAAACGACGATGCCGAGGGGGCCCACACGTTGGTTCCATTCATTTCAAGGTGGGAAACTCTCGAATATTGGAAACTTTCACAAGTGACAAAAGTTGAGGGAAGGAGGCAGCAGATACGTGGCCCCAGGAGCGGAGACAAGGTCGTAATGGCGATGTGATACAATTGACCGGGAGACGATGGATGATGTCACCGCGTGACGACGCGGGACTCAGCCAGTTTCGGCGCTGCGTTATAATGGGGAATTGTTGACTGTATTTTGTCGGTCAAAATGCGTAAAATTCAATCAATTTTCCGACGTACTTGAACATGTCACTAAAGTTGTTGACAGGATGTTCTTGAGTCAGTCAGAGTAAATATCTGGTGCGACGCATCATACAACTAACTTTCCTCGCGTACGTTCAGCAATTTTCATGGCTCAAGCTACTAATCCAATTTACTTTTCACTTGATTGTTTCGGAAAAACATAACTTCACATTTTACGTAGAAAAATAATTTATTGAGGTGCACCTACTCATTCCAGGACCATTAATGTCACCCACGCGCAGGTGGGTGATTAGTGAGGGCTTTCAACAGGAATTTTTGTTTTGCACGACGGATGTATGCTGTTTTCGCATTAGAAGCATTACACTGTGAATAAAAGTTATCCCAGGAGCCGACAGTAGTCTGCATTCCGGAATATAGTGAGCATTTTCCAAGTATGTGACCGACGTCAATAAACTTCCATCGCGTTTATAGTACGTTGGACTACGACCAGGACTCTGAGGAGAATGCTACTGTAATATAAGCACGTTTCAAGAGCAAAAGTCTGTACTCAAATCGGTAATAAAATACCAAACCCATATACTCGTCAAAATGACCGTTCCTTCACCCTCATAAGAGAGTTATATCAGCCGGTTTTTTTCTCACGCTCAAACACACAAATTTCAGAAGGATCGTGTTTACCGTTTTGGAATTAATGGGTAAAAACTGTGAGAAATGCTAGATTTGCGCTCCCGAATGGTGTTTTTTGAACTGAGCTGACGAACAAAAAATTTTTCAGCTGATTAGCTTTCCTATGCGTCGGCTAAGGAAAGTAAAACTCACTAATTCGGGCCGACGCTTGGCTCAACTTATCAAGGGCTACAACCTCACGTCTGGAATAATAATAAGGAACCGTAAACGATCTATTGACAAACTAATTTTGATCCTTCACTAGGCCTTGAGTTCACCTTGGGGAATTTTCGTTCATAATACAGCAGTGTGACAGGTGAGTATTCTGTCTGACTATAGGTATCACACGCACCGGTTAAATGACGCCAGACAAGTGTATCATTCCGCACCTAATCGGATTGTCCGGGAATCTCCTCAGACGCATCTAGGGGTCCTTCTTTCAGCTAGTGTGGGAGAAGATGAAGTAGAGGCTGGCCCAACCACTTTTTGCGGATTTCCTTCAGCATACTTGTTGCTAGATCCTCCATTTGCATTAGCGCTCTTTAGTGGATAATCTCTCGGATTTGCCTCTTGTCCCTTCGAGTATCTAAGGTACTGGTTTCCTCGGACTACTCTGCGACTACTACACTGGTCTCGTGAGCAGTATTCCACTATAGCTGCACTGGTGCTGGAGGAGCTTTATGACTAATGCGGCTTAGAGAGAACAGCATGTTCCTACACCATCATCCACTTGAACGGCTCAATATCTGTGTCAGTCCAACTACACAACACCCTCTTGAATATCGCGCGTCCCTTTCATGATGACAATGTGCTCGCGCAGCACCATGCCTGACGTCAGAGCCGAGAACTAAAGGTATACTCGACGCTTTCGCAAAGAAATCAGAGAATTAGCGTGTTTGTTCAACCCGAATGTTGACTGTATTCGAATTGTTTGCTTGCACGACGACGTGTACTCATGTTACCTCGCGAAAGGACGTCGACTGCCAAAGAAGTCAAAAAGGACAAGCGCTGGAAATTGTTTTGAATGTGTTCGAACAACAGTTCTCACATGAGAGGGCCGAAAGAATAAACATGACGGTGTGTCTCCAAATTTGCGCTAAAGTTCGCGACGAGACCGTCAAAGCCGCGGAAGTTTCTTTGGGAACGTTGTCATCGATCATCCCGGAAGACAGAGGAAGTTTCGTGACGAGTAATAAAAACTATACAAGCCCTTCAGCGTTTCGGGTTCTTTTCTGTCTTTCATTTTTTCATCTTTCTGTCCCCAGGTTAATATATTTCGTTGGAACAGCACTGTAGAACTTAAGAGGACACGGACGCGGCTCTGTTCAGCGTACTTGCCTGAGTGCATCTCGAGCATGCCTCAGTCCTCTAATCTTTTTATTGCAGGTCTCATTTTGATCAACTCGGCCAGGTTCTTCTCGCCCTTTCTCGCCTTTGACATCCAAAAAACGCAACAAAATGTCGACTACAACGCGTTGAGCTCGGTCCATTGGCAGAAGAGTGCTAGCGGGATGTCCTTGCTCCACTATCTCACCTCCAATATTGCAAATCTGCTCGTCCCTGCTCACTTTGTACATTGAAATCCCACTTGCACCAGATCCTTCCCCTACTAAAAAAATAAATGAAGGAGTAAATATACTCAAAAGAGATAAAATGTAGGATTCCTAGGGGAATGTCGTGAAGTGGATTTTAGTCCCGCTGAGTCAATTTTAGGGGAATCAGAATTTTTTGACACGGTTGTAGTAGTTTGCATTTCTACGAAAACACGGGCTCAATAAGTTCTCTGTTCCCCAGAAAATTGAGTATAAAACAGTACAGAAAACGCTCAGACATTCAGTGTTCCGGATTTTACTTCCCTTAGCCCTTCGAGGTAGGATCGAAAATTATGTAATCGGTTGAAATCCTGTTTTTGAGGTTTCTTCGGGCTTCAAGGGCTTCTGAGTCCGAAAAACACAATTTGAGAAAATTATGTGTCTGTCTGTGGACACGTTGAAAGAGAATGGTGAATTGAACCGGCTCAAAATTAATCTCTAGTTGCACGTCATCATGAGCCGGCAAAATCCGGAAATGAGTAAAATCTGTACTAACTGTAGTTATCATAGTGATCAAAACTCGGAATACTTTTTTTCTCTTAAAAACGACTGCAATGGTTTTTACTAAATTTTTGAATAGTTCCAAATGATACGACAGTACTGCAAAAATATTATCTGAAAAATGACGAGAGCAGTACAATAAATTATGAAAGATTTCGACAGAAAGTGATTTAAGTTCAGTTTTTCAATCGTAAATCTCTCTTACATTACATGACAATTGCGTTACAAAAAAAGCAGAATCGAACTCGAATAAAGTGGCTGTACAATGGATGAGAAATCGAGGACATCCTTCAGAAATTCCGGAATTCAGATATGTCGACTTTAAGCCAACTTTTTTTGCAATTTCCCAGTACAATTGGCAACTATGAACACAACCCACTTTAAAAAACGCATAGCACTAGTTAGTTCTTAAATGAAGGCCTTAGCTCAAGTGGCAGCGGTTCAATAAATTCCGGAACTTCTAGCGCTATCAGTTTGTCCGTAAATGTGAAGTTACGTTTTACCAAGTTTACACGAATCAAAATGTTCAGAAATAATAATAATGGATTGGATTAGTAGCTAGAGACATGAAACTGCTTGACCCATGAGGAAAACTGAGGAAAATTGTGTGATGCGTCGCACCGTACATATTCCCAGCCGATTACTTTAAACGCAACTTACTCTATTCCGCTTGATATCGCTTTGGGCGTCAAAACGCGATCGAAAATCATATTCAGTACAACGGCAGTTCACTTTTCAACTCCGATCCGAGACACTAGACACAAAAGAAGTTCTCAGGGCCACCGCGCGATCAAGTCAGTTTTCAAACCGAATAAACAGGTCGTTGAAGCGCCGAGAGGATGTCGCGACTGAGCTACGAGCCGAATGACTCGCGAAATGAGCGAGTGGCGGGGGAGGAAAGATAAAAATTACATTTTCGGAGTAATAGAAACCGATGAGTCAGCGGCGTGAAAGGGTAACGACGTCACAAGGACTAAGTGACGTCATACAGTTAACCAGCCGGTTCGCTCATCGAGAGGCAGAGCCAGGATCCTGCAGACAAAGGACACGAATCTCTTCGCCGCTTGATAGTCTCGATAACTCGTCAAACGCGGGGGTTGACCTCAAGTATACAAGTTCAAAGAGCAACGAGGTATCTCCCAATGAAAAATCGATGGGGACTTTTTGATCTACTTGCCTTCAAAACTCAATCCGAACTCTGGTATTCGACATTTTGGGCAGAACTAGGACTCTAAATGCGGCGCCAGAAATGATTCTATCGTGAAACGGCAGAATTGCAGTTAACTAAATTAGAACTGTATGAAAATACAAACGCCTTATTTTTAATTCGACACCACACTCGACGCAGTAACATTTTCAATTATTTGAAAATGACGCACGCCCCCATAATTACCTCACAACGTATAAAGTGGACAGTGCATCATATCAGTACGTTTCCTAGTCTATCGAATAAAAAAATTAAAAAACAGTGTATGGTGTGTGTGAGTGAAGTAAGATTTGCGGGAGAACGACTAGGAGTAGGAAGGGAAGGTTATACAAAATGTTTTTACATCCCCCCCCTCCACCACAAAATTTGATACTTTACGTTTCACGACATCAGGATTCTAAATGTGCAATATCCATCCGCCGTCCGACATCCGGGCCGTTTTGTGCGTTTAACGTGGTCTAAAACATTCGTTTTTCCGCACAAACATCTCATTTGGTATCTAGTTGTGCCCGCCATCTCGGCAATCCGATCGAACGAAGCCCATGGTTGTTAACGGGCAAAAGACGGTTAAAAATATTAACAAAAACGCAATTACGGCAGTTTTTACGCCCTGTTTGGTATCGTTTTCAAGGTATTTTTAGATCCTGGTTCGAATGGAATGAGTATCAGACGTGTACAACAGCGTATAGTGAAATTACAGTAATTTTGTGAGCCAAAGTATACTGATTGAAAGAAATCGCGGGACAGCGAAAGTAATCGTTTCATCGTTTGTTCTCCCTCCATCATCCTCATCAAAACCACTCGCCACGTCGTGCCAATTGCCTACGCGCGCTTACGGGCGTCTGGAATATTTAGTTTTCGTTCTGTTGTAGTGACGTCATGTGTCGTGTGGTTTACTGGTATTTTTCGATGTTGAATCGAACGGGATGAGTCTCGGAGCGGTCAGACTCCGTCAACCTGTTCAAGGGAATAATAAACCATTGTGTAATAACTTGCAAGGTTTTGAGGAAACGATTACTTGGTGATAACTGCAATTCGTTTTCGCTTAGTTTTGCTCATAACCTTAGTCTCAGATATATCCAAGTTGAGCTGATTTGGTTCACACGCTCACAAATTCACACAGAACATTTTTGTAAATGGCATTTTTTGACCTCAGAAGTATTTGAAACGTGAAAATCTGAAAAAAGTTATTTTTCACCCGATTACTTAAATAATTTCCTACTTCCTACTCGCAAAAACGAACGAGGTCACCATTTCGTTCAAGCTACTTAGAACTATATCCCCATTTGCACGCACGGTCTGCATCTCCACTGAACCTCAAGTTGAATCTCAACCACCAAATAGTTGAGAACCGTGCCGCTCTATCGCACGTTTCAATTGAAATATGTGGCAAAAACGAAGAATACGCACGAACCAAGCCATTTACTTGAATCGACCGCAAGACTAAGGACATTAGCCGCTGAAGTTGTCTAAAAGGATCAAAACGGCAACGGGTGAAGGCACGTATCAAGGTCGTACACGGTTGTGTAATAATTTGCAGCGTTTTTTTAAAATTCCCTTCAGATTTTTTCGTTTCAAAGGCTTCTGAGTTCGAAAAACACCATTTGAGAAAAAGTCTGTGCATGTGCTACAAAAAGGTGGTTTCAGAAACATTTGCTCTCAAATCGTGCAAGTGTTCCAAATGTCGTGGTGGCAGTAGAATATACTATTAATAACGGTGATAGAAAGATTGGGCGACATACTATTTGGATAAATGGCGTCGCAGTGTGGTCAGTATAATTCACCAGTATACACCAACCCTCCCGAAAAAAATCGTGTTGACACAAACGCAAAATCACTCGATATAGGTGACAAAAAATTCCACTGAAAACCTGTGCTGATATAGAGGTGGCAGTCTCTCAACCACCTCTGCTAACGCGGCGTCACATCCACCCCGTAACGTTCCACCAAATAGGCCGGACCTACCACCAATCCTTTCGGACGTCTTACAACTTCTCAGGGTTAAGAGAAGGCCGCCAAGGCTCTTTGGGTAAGAGTTAAATACTCTGCACACAATCTGAATCGCGCAACAAGGACCTCAAAAATTATAGCTGTAAAACAGGGATTCAAAGCCAAGGAGCTTTTTTTCTTGACTCCAATGATGGCACACTTCGGAAAAACCGAGCGGTTATAGTGCAAACCTAACATCGTCTCTCCATTGTCAGTGGCTTTGCTCTCCATACGAATTCCGAACTGTTCTCGCCTTCGTTACAAGAGCAATTCCCCCCCCCTCCTCCTCCTCACCAAACAGCCGATTAGGACCTTCAGATGAGGAAGTGACAAATCAAAAACGCAGTAGGAACAACGTGATAAATTCAGTAACGTTAAGCGCTTCCAGTCTCTACCAGTTTCGTTTAAAATCAGAGGGCAAAACGGACAGGATTAGCTGATGGAGCGGCAACAACCGCCAAATTTACGTCGAGCAGAGGAACGTTGTGCGATGAGTAGCAACAGTTCTTTTTTTTTATGTACTAGTAAGCTGTATATCGGGATACGAATTCCACATTATTATTTGGTACACGTATATTCGTTACGGTTTGTAGATGGAATTACATGAATAAATAATAAGAAGAAGAACAAATTGTCAATCATAAACAGAAAACATACCAAACACCACAGAATAAACACACGCAAGGGTAAGTTGGCACGCCGCACCTTACTACAAATACACGCTCAGCTTTGTCCTCAACTATTGGTCCCGGGCACCAGCAGCGTGACCATCGACCCATCAACGCCAACGGGACGGACATAACACAAGACAAGCACAACAAATTAACGCAGACATATTCAACGCTGACAATTTAATTGCCGCCCATAAAAGATGACAAGTACAGGACCAGTGGAAGGGGGAAAAGGTATAAATAGTAGCGATAAGCAACATTTCTAATGTTATTATACCATAAGCGTGGAAGGGGTGCGGGAGCTCTCCTCAAGACGAATTCACCTACGCGCGGTCCCTGCTGGATGAAATAACTAACGAGGCTTACAGTCGTATTTCCGCCACGCTGTGTCTACTTGGCAATTAGGGTTCCAGAATTCCACTGCCCTATTCTCCGAGAGTCCGTAAAAGACAGGATTAATATACACTTATTTTCACATTAAAAAAACGGAATCCCCTTCTTTGAAGTTGGGACTGCACAACACATTCCGGGCAGGAGGGGCGAGGGAGCAGAATTCTCCTGCCGCACCCTTTGCGTGGCCGTGAATGCAGGCCTTAAAAGGACTCACAGTACACGACGTCGACTTAACATATTCTAAGCACAACCTACCAGCTTTGACTACTACTAAGCAAGCTTATAACTAGTTTGCAAAGACAGTTAGTTCAAAACTGGTAAACCCAAGTAAATAGTTAGGTCAGTAAAGAAACCAGAAACACCCCCCAGATAGTACAGATTCCCCAGAATCATACGTACGCGTGGTGACACACTGGCAAGAGCTTTCTACCGGGACACTGGCTAAATGATAACCTGTCGTACCTCCACAGGCCTGGGTTTGATGAATACTGAGTGAGTGCCCGGTCGACCAACAAAACCCAGTCAGCGGGTTCAGAACAGTCATATTGATGAGGAAACAGACCTGAGTAAGCGCCTGGGCTCTCACATGCCCGCGAAACTGCAACCTCATGATCACACCAGCGGGGTTTAAAAGGAAAAAACTGCGCTAAAAACGTTTCTCGTCGAAAATTTTGATAATTTACTGTGCTGCTCTCGTCATTTTCCCCACAAATGGGAATTTTATGGCATAATTGCCTCATTTAGAGCTATCAATATAAAAAATGTAATCAAAATCGTTAGAGCCGTTTTTGAGAAAAAATATTTGGTGTTTTGATCACTATAATAACTATAGTTAAATTTCGGTGGATTTTGTTCATACCCTTATTTTGGCGTCCCATGGTAACCTGCGGGCGAGATATCAAGTTTGAGCTGTTTTGGTACGGTGGTTTTCTCTAAAAATCGTTCACAGACACACACACAGACCATTTTCCCAAATAGTGTTTTTCGGACTCAGGGGGGTCAGAAACGTAAAGATCTGAAGAAAACTCAAATTTTTTTTTTCAGCCGATTACATAACTTTCCTTTCTACTTTGTAGAGCCAAGGAAAGTAACAAGGGAGATAAAACGTGACCAATACATGGTAATAATAATAATATCCTCTCTGCGTAAGCTACCACATTAACAGTACTCGACACCGACAGTTTTCTATGTTATTTTGGAGTCACAAGACAACGGCCTTTTGAGGGTAGTCTCTGAATATCCTGCGAGAACTCCGTTGTACCGCTAGGTGTGGTATGTGATCATACCAGTGTACTGCCGAACGAAGTATTTTAAAAGATCTTAAAAAAAAATCGTGATCGGTCTCTGTTCCCTTGAGGCTTCATTTTCCTTACTTTCATTGCAACCGTCAAACCAAATCAAAGTAAAATTCCATATTTAACCCTCATATCAACGCGGGCTGTACCATCGCAAACGCTGAACGTTGCGTGGTGCAAAAGGAATTTGTATATCGCATCGCACCAGATATTTTTCTCTAAAACCTCTCAAGGGGTTTTCGATTCAATTTTTTGTTTGGACAGTTTCGAATAAAACGACATAAAATTATCATTCGTGGAAAAATGAGGAGAGCAGTGCAATAAATTAGCAAACCTTTCTAATTTAATAGTTTTTTTTGTGATAAGACCCACTGATATGAAACTAGGATTATATTCAACATTCAGACGGCAGTACCATGGGGGGAGTGTAAAGTTGTAGTGTACGGTTATGGACGTGAAGATCAGTCGAAAACCAACAGTTTTTTTTAAAGCAGATTGGAATACTTCCTTTGCCCTGTGAGTATCAGAAATACTAAGTCATTATCTGTGCAATGTTTCGAGGAATCGCATCATTAAGACACTTATCATTAGTATAAAAACCTTCCATCCCGAACCGTCTACATGTACAAACCTTTTTAACTCTAATTACTGGTAAGATACTAATACCTTTGAAAAACTCTGTTTATTATGGACTGTTCAAAGTAGCATAAGAGTATCATAAAAATCTAATTCTCGGGAAGCACGATAATTATAAAAAACGCTGCAAATTATTACACAACGGTTTATTATTCGGATAATCAGCTTGACCTAGCATTAATGCTCCGAGACCCATCCTGTTCGATTCAGCATCGAAAAATATCATAATGAAACCCAAAAAAAGGCCGAAAAGAACTGAATCGTAATATTAAAATAAACAAAAAAAACACGAAAGTATCTAGAAAAAACTGAATTTTAATATGAAAACATGCACGCTAAATACTAATATCAAAATTTAACCAAAAATCTATGAAAAAACATAATGAGAATGAAACGAAAGAATCTAAAAAAATTGAATCGTATTAAAACGAAAACGTCGGGAAATTGGAAGAGTAAGGCGAATGGGGAGAGACCGGTCGTTGGGAGGGATGCGAGCGGGAGGTCGCCTTCGCCCGCCACGAGAGCGGTTGGTTTTTAATGAGACGGGCGGGGCGGAGGGAATTCAAACGACGAAACGCTTGTAGCTCCCGCGTTGTACTGCGTTTCGTTAATTTTTTTAACCGTTTTTTGCCCATTACAACCACGGGCTTCGTCCGATCGGATTGCCGAGATGGCGGGCACAACTAGATACCAAATCGGATTTTTGGGCGAAAGAACGAATTTTTTAGACCACGTTAAAGGCACAAAACGGCCCGGACGGCGGACGGCGGACGGGGGACGGGGGGGGGGGGACGGCGGACGGACTTTGCAAATTTGGAATCTCCATGTCTTGAAACGTAAAGTATCAAATTTTGAGGGGGGGTTGTAAAAAATTTTTCGTGACCGAAAACATAGGGTTATTATTCAGAATGAATAATAAACCAAAACTAAGAAGGAAAGCTATTTTAACGCGCGCACCCCCCCCCCTCCCGCCTCATCATTCCCACTCATATGATCCTTGAATTCTCAGAAAAATCAGGGCCAATGATCTGCCTATGCGAAGGACGTTTAATAACGCTCATAAAATAATTGGGAGCAACCCCAGAAATTTCGGAATACTAATATTGCCGTTTCACTTACAACTATTTCTCACAGTTTTTAAGCGATTTTTCTAAAGCAGTGGTTACTATCTTTTTCAGAAAAAATCATCAAAACAATCTCATGATTTCCCTGCGTACCGTTTTCTCTATAATGGTTGTGTCATGAGTAGCACTACAATAAATTCCAGGGCTTAAAGCGCCGCTTGCACTTACAGATGAAGTTGTGTTGTACCAAGTGAAAAATTGATTGGATTAGTAGATAAAGCCCCATGAAAACCGGTTAATATACGTAGAACTAGGGAAAGTCGTGTGATGCGTCGCACCAGATATTGTAAACGGTTTTCTAGAATTTCTTCGTCAGTGACGTAGTTCGTGTGTGCAAAACACAGCATGTCTCGGAATCAACGGGGGTGGAGAAAGTATCAGATATTAAACCTCCTGCTCACGAATTCAGCCAGTATTTTCCAGCAGGGATTATAAATAGAATGCCAAAACAACGGTCCAGCATGAGTGAGGGCTTGAGGAGAACCGAAGAGTGTTTTTAAGTCTCCAAAACCCATTAATTCTTTCTCGCATAAAAATCAGGAATTCAGTTTTAAGGGGGAAAGAACGTGTTTTCGTACGTAATTTTGAAACGAAGAAGTTGAGTTGATTGAGGTGGCGCCAGCTTCGCCTCCGCGCGACGAAGAACTAGGCAATTCACAGGGCCAGGTCATTAATATTTCATTACGATCTTCACCGCAGTTCAGGAACACGCGAGATCGAGGCGGTACAATTATTGTTCCACCCACTTGGTGTTAAAAGCGTTAACAGCCAACAGCTCGAGGTCAACAGTAAAGGAGCAATTAGTGAGGAAGCGTGTTTTCTTAATGCTCTGCAAGTAAAACGCGTCGTACGAGGTGAGGGCCGCTCGCAAACCGCTTATTAACACCTGCGACAAACGTAATTTGGGGCCTAGGATGATGAAGGAGGAACCGATCCCTGAAGTGGAACATTTTTGTTGAATTACGCTAGAGATGCTGTGCTTAGCTGACTTTGAACTGGCCAAAGTGAGTCATCTCTCGACGTGGGAGTGTGCAGCGTGGTTCACCTCTGGGCTGCAACGTTGGAAAACGTCGAATCGAACCTTGCAAAATGCTTCAAAAAATAAATGTTCATTTGCGCTCCAATGGTGCGATAAATAAATAAATGTCCAATCATTACATTTGCAAACACCTTGACCTTTGGCTGTGAAACCAGTTGCAGCTCGCACAGAATATTTCACTGTTCATTAATAAAGAACTTCTAACTCCCCCCTCCCTCATTATTCACACTAGGGCTTCCTCTAGGGGCTTCTTGACCACGTTTGAACAAAACAGTATATAACGGGTAAAATTATTCGAAAAAATAAAGGAGAAATGGATGATGCAGTGATGACAGTTGTTTTTTTACTTTCCTTGGTCCTTTGGGGTAGAAACGAAAGCTATTTTTTCGGGTGACAAAAGACAATTTGAGTTTTGTTCAGGTTTATAGGACTGCCACAACGTGTTTTTTAAGATTACCCACAAGATTTTTGTGAGAACGCTAGTTTTATATGAGCTGAATTCACCAGCGAAAAAACGACTAAACTCGAATTTTGTCGGAATTTGTCAAAACGTATTGTGCTACTCACCTCATTTTCCAATGGATAAAAATGGCAACGTATTGTCGCGTTATTTAGAATTGTGTATCTATAGTAATTCATGAAACTCTTCTGGTGAGGCTCTCTCGCAGTTTCCTTCACAAACACACACGGACTTTCTCAAATGGTGTTTGTCGATTCACGAGGCTTGGGCTGGAAAGATCTGAAGAAAACAAAAAATAAATTGTTTCGGCAGATTACATAACATTTGTTGTTGAAGAGAAGGTAAGAGACTCGATAGAGCTGTGTGAAGGGTGAGAGGGGGCCTGCGGCAACACATCCAAATGACAATAAGCAACCAACATGGTGCCAAGCAGCTATCGAAGGTCCAAAGGCACAGCACGTTGGAGCTTGGCTAATTGAAACATTGGAAGCGTCAAAAGAGGGAGTTGGCAAGAGGAAGAAGACGAGGTTTCAAGACTGTAGAACGGCATTAGGTGAATCTATTTTGCTCCAAGACAATTTAGATGAGTTTTGATCCGTTGGAAGGGGAACAGACGATCAGGAGAACAGCGTTGAGCTACCCTGAAATAAATGTAGGCAGTCTCGCACTAAAAAACCGAAATCTCCGAATAGTAGTCTCAACGAATATTTCCCATCAATAAATCACAATTAAATACTTTATTTCGAAGAAAGTGGTCGCAACTCAAACTTACTCCTCTCAATAGAGATGCGTTGGAGTGGATCAATATCTAGAGTCCTGCTATGGTGACTACAGGGGTCCCCACAACTCCTATGCCCTGGAGACATAGCCGGAAGGAGGCGACAACAAGCAGATTCTAAAATAAAGATTGTGACAAATCCTCGGAGGAAAAAAAGTCAAACAAACGGTAGCCGCCCTCACATTTTTCATTAAACCGCGTTTCACGAATCTTTTTGTCGCGCTCTGATTGAAATCAGGCCGCTGGTGGGTGGAGGAGAGCGTCTGGTGAAGGTCCAGGTCCAGAGGCCGGCGTTCCCATCTCCAAAAGAAAAGGCGAAATGACGCGGGAAAAGAAAGAAACTCATGGAAGCGGAAGAAGATTCGGGTTTCTGCCGGACGAATGTTTCTTGCATTAGCGGTTCGGACGGTTCGACTGGGATGACTGATGGCCGGAGGGACTGGATTTACAAATCACCCACCGACCGACTGAACGACCGGGAGCCGTTGAAAGGAGACGAAGACCGGGAAGACCGAGTGGACAGGAAATGAGCGGTTAGAGTCACAAAGCGGAGCCGCGGCTGGTCGTCGGTTCTGCTCGACGAGCTCGTCAAGGAACGGAAAAAGGAGGCAAGGAGATGTCAGTCATCCCCAGAGCAGAGCCCAGGCTCAGGGGTTGCCCCGTTCCCATGAATATCTTGCAGGGAGGAGTCCAACCAATAGGGAGTTCAATAAACTTAGTGCTGAAGTTCAACTTCATACAATACTGTGCGCTCGGGAGGCTAATAACTGAGAAACAGCCCTTTGGTTCACACAGATGATGAGCACATGAACATCCATAGCCATCCTCACACAGCATTCCGACAACACATTAAATTCAAAGGCTACGACACAATTAAATGTTCAGTACTATCTAGAAGGTTGGATCCCTCACCAACATCGACAATGTGCAGCGCATGTCAAAAGGGTTGTTGACTATATCTGGTGGAGAACAGTTATACATATGAATGCTGCCCACCCACACGATCTTAATTGACATTACTGACAATATGCAGCTTTGTGCTAGAGGTTGTTGGTTCCATGTAGTGGAGAGTCGCGAAGCTCATGGGAAGTAATGATACATATGAGTGAATGTCACCCATGATGGTCAATCGCATGCACTGAAATTTTAGAAAGAAACCATGTAATGAAACTAGCGAAACTAGCAGTTGCCACGAAGCACCTCAGCTGGAAAAGTGTTGTAGATACTCTTCAGTTTTGACGAAAGGCTTCAACTAATAGTTTGACGATTTTAGCAGAAGTGCTAACAACTAAAACTAAGATGCTTCAACAGATTCACTTGCAACGCCTTCGACTACTAACACGAGCCTTGCGGCGGTGTCAACAACTAAAACTGAACACTAAAACTGAGGCATTAACAGTTGCCACTGACTGCGGTTCCTACCAGTTCCACAAACTGTTCATTTCCCGAAACTGCTCCACTTAAATAGTTTCGGAATATTGGACGTTTCCGCCACCCCAAAATCAGTCATCAGTCATTAACCAGACGAAAAGCCCAATTTGCCGACAATGCGAATCAACTAACAGGAAATTTTTGGTAGCTCCACGAAATAGAAGTGTGTGTATCAATTTACCACCCAAGTGCTTGTGGTTTAGGTATGTTACGTAAACAAGTAATTCGGTGTTCTGAGTAGACTGGGACAAAATATATTACTCCATGGTTGGGGTACGCTCATTCTCACACATTCTATTGGAGTTGCTTCTTCATGTTGGGGCTGGACTAACCGAATGATCCCATGCCCTCCGATTGCCAACTATTAATAGTCTCATCCACCGAAGTTCAGTTTCAAACTGCACCTGAACAAACGGGCCAACACCATCCCTGGGAAAATGTTGCTCACCTTGTTTGGGAAATGTTTCATATCGATCGCTTCAATTCAAATTAACTGCTTATTGTCTGCCGTTCCACTTCTCCGTTCATCTTTCGAGTTCTCTCGTTTTACCACGAAGCTCTCGGTTTAGTTATATAATTCGACTTGTGCTCTCCGACTGGAACTCCGGTCAGTCGTCAGAGAGCTTCTTTTTGGCTAAGGGCATTTGAGCTTGCGAATGTGTTGGAGCGTGCGAAGCACCTCGAACGAAGATGTTGTGAGAACGCTCGTTGCGCCACCTTTGTTCTTTTGCCGGCAGTTCATTGGGGCAGTGGGTTGAGTTTTGTCAGAAATAACTCTGTAATTAGGTGTCGCACTCGAGGAATTTTTGTAAAGAATGAAGCAGTCGCAACTGCAACGAAAAACGAGCGGTGCGGAGCAACACACAACTTTTCGCCACCCCCGTAAGTTCGAACACCACCTGCAGATGCGGGCGCTATATCTTCCTTCAACGCATTTCTACAGAAACCTTTATAGAGAATAAACTGTAGGGACAAGTTAGTTGATAGCCATTCGTAAGTTTGATCGGAATCGTAGGAGAAAATTGGAATACCGATAAATTAATATTCGACAAATTTCCTTTTCTGAGTTAACTTGGCTTATATCTCCGTTCAACATATATATACAGAAATAATTATACGGAACGAAATGTTGGCATGGGTGAATAAAAGACACTACATTAGAATTTATCACATCTGGTGAAGAAGTTACCCTGGCATTTACGGAAATGTTTGAAAAAACGTTATTTTCAACACATTTTGATTTTTATCTCTGTTCAATGGACTGTCAGAGAAACATCTATTGAGAACAATATGTAGGTATTAACTATTTGAAAACATCTTGAAAGTTTGGTGATAATCGTTGAAGCCGTTATGCCAAAAAGCGTTAAAAAAACCTGTTTTTGCTTCATAGGCCTATATCTCTGATCACCGTCTTTTTATGGAGATATGTATAGAGAGGAAAAGTTAGGTATTGATTAGTAGAATATAATTGAAAGTTTAATCAAAATCGTTAGAGCTGTTTTTGAGAAAAATGCGAAAAAACTTGGTTTTTGGTATATTTTCGTCCTCCCCCCCCCCCTTCCCAACGGCCGAAATCGCCTATAACCTTATTTTGGTGTCTACGAAAAATAACGAACAAAACAAAAAAAGAACCAGCTCAATCGGATCAGCCGTTCTCCCGCAAATCGAACTACAGACACACACACACGGACCACGCGCCGAAATTAGGTTTTTTAGACTCAGTAGGGTCTGAAACGTAAAGATCTGAAGAAAACCCAAATTTTTTTTTTTGGGCCGATTACTATACTTTCCTTCCCTTCGGGTAGCGGAAGACTGATGAAGACCCTCCAGCCGAAATGTCTCCTGCTTTTTTCGTGTTCTTTTCTCTCTTTTATGTTTTCACCTTTCCCCTCTAAGCAGAAAACTCCGCGTTGAAGCAAAAATAATCCATCTTAGCGGAACCAGATGATATAAAAACTAAAGTTCGCCTCACAATCCATGCAAGACATGGGGTAGATACTAGAGACAAATCAATCACAAATATCTGGTGCAACGCTTCAAACAACTCTCCCCAGTTCCTTGCTCACTCAAGCGATTGCAAGAACCGACAGCCCTTAACATTCCAGAGTTTATTGCGCTGCTCCGACTTAATTTGAGACTGTCAATTTGATTTTATTCGGGAAGGTTCTCGTTTATTGCTCTGGAGTTATATTGTAAACACTGTTAATAAAGTTAATAATTACCATGGCTGCAGTTAGAATCCTGGAATTTAATGAGTTACTCCTGATTATCTGACGACCTTCCTTAAAATTTTACCATTTATGTTTCCTGGAACTACCAGTACGATTTTTGCGAATACGCTAGTTTTATTTCAGCGGGATTTACGAGGACAAAACTGTACTAACATCGAGTATTGTCGAAATTGTTGTGCTGCTCTCAAATTCCCACGACTGTTGATTGATATCGTTTAATTTAATGAAAGTTAGAGCAATTTTTAAGAGAAAAAAGATTTGGTGTTTTGGTCACTACGGTAACTATAGTTGGTTTCCGATCGATTTAGCGCATACAATTATTTTGGCGTCCCATGTTGATCTGCAGGCTAAATACCACATTTGAGCTCTCTCTCGCGCGTCTACCGATATATTTTTTTAAATTGGCTCAGACCTTAACCATACAGGAACACATAGCGATCAGAAGAAAACTATAAAAAGTCGGCAGATTACAAGGCATGTCTTCCTACTTCCTAGGACTAAGAGAACAAATCGTTGTTACTTTAACTGGGTCAGCAGCTTGTTAGAACCACATGCACCTACCCTTTTTTAAGTAGAGCCTACAAATAATTAGAGGCGCCTGTTTCGCTATTCACTTTTTTGCATACTCACAATGTCACCCGTTCTTCTTCGGCTCAACTCCCCCAATTTTTGTAACGTGTTTTGGAGCGAAGGATTTCACGAAAGTTTTTTTTCTTTTTGTGAGCTCGCGTATGCCAGGCGCATTAGCTCCTGCCGAAACGGCCTCTTCCATTGTCCGGTGCAGTCGCAATTGTGTTTGTCGCGGTAATGAAAAATTATGAAAAATGGCGGGTCTCATTGTTCTCCGGGTCACTGGCCTTGGTTATGCAGCCGAGATAATTATTCATTGATGCCTGCCAGGGGTTTTTTCCGGCCTTAATGAGACGACGGAGTGGGGAGAGGGAGCTGAAGAAACAGTTGACCTCCTGAGGCATGGCGCGATTATTTTGCTGCTAATTGAACTTCTCGTTTTGAACTGGAATGCTGAAACTCGTTATCTCTTTTTACGAGTCGAGATTTCACTGTTTATTTGGGGCGCAGAACGGAAAAAAATTCTTTGCAAAACGCAAACAAAACTATGGTTCTGTAGTTATCTACAGAGGTTTTACCAGTGCAAAAGTAATCCAACCTGGTACAACCGATATGGAACTGTGAATAAATTTACGACGCGTCACACAAATCCCCCCCACCCCTAAGTCGTCGTACTGCGATGTTTAACAGACGGAACAAAATGCAGGTCTTCATTAGTCCCTGCGAACATGAATTGGAATTCGCTACATTATCAGGTGTTGTTACAGACCGTAGGGATCCCAAAATTGTTAAATCAACCGAACAAACTCACTCAAAGACGCTTAACTTCTACATCAACCATCTAACAATCAATGATTTATTCTTACTTTTTGAAACAGGGCTGGTCAACAGATACCTCGTTCAGACGGTAACAGATACATCCTACGTGAACTTTCCTCGACTCAGCCATGTGAGGTTGTGGCCTAAGATCCATAAATTTTTCTCATTACACGCCCACTATGGAAAGAAGGATGGGCAATCGCCTAATTGTTGAAGAGAAGCTTCAAGCTTTTCCACTGAGTGGGAAACGGACCTGCTATATAATACCTGCAGACTACCAGACTACCTAATACCTGCTATATAATACCTGGACCTGCAGACAGCTATTGAATAAATTAAGTAGGCCAGAGGAGATAGCATTCTTCGGCACACTGGCTTCTATCTTATCTTGGCCCTCGAGTTGTGCGCCGCCAAGGTCCACTATGAGTCTGGTGAATTCAGGTGGTCCGTGATCAGCCCTTACTCCCCTCTGGGCTTTTGTTGCTATGGCGGATGGGTACCCAAGGAACCTCTTCGTGAAGGAGAATTAACAAGAAAATGTTGGTGCGTCAGTACTGGCCTGCTGGCAGATTCTTCTGGCTCTATTAACTCCCTGCTTCAGGGAGATTAAGTTCGCCGGTCCATAGGATACAGAAAGTCCAACAGAGTGTTGTTGTTGTCCACTTTGCTAACCCCCTGACTGGTAAGATAAGTGCTTGCTGAACACGGTTTTCCTTCCAAAACATTGAAAAGTTGAGCCGAGCGAGCATTTTTCTCTCGAGTTCGTGCAGTGGATATTTTCATGTGCACTGGAAGCACAGCGGTCTTGGTAGTACGCGAGCACACTTGCATATGATTCAGCTCCGCAAACTGATAGTCACGGGTACGACAGCGAGCCTGCTGTACCCAGCGTTCTCGAGCAGGCAGTGACGCCGTGGGAACGGCGCGAAAGTCCTCGTGATTTCCTCCATGAATGCTCTCAGAAGCCCACTCAACCCCCACTGAAGAGTTAGGAAAGTACTGCCCGAGTTCCTGT
The DNA here is from genome assembly GCA_020466155.1 of Pachypeltis micranthus. Classification (NCBI taxonomy): domain Eukaryota; kingdom Metazoa; phylum Arthropoda; class Insecta; order Hemiptera; family Miridae; genus Pachypeltis; species Pachypeltis micranthus. The sequence continues at coordinate 12,183,927 of CM035772.1, forward strand.
CTCTAAATGAACCACACAGGACAGCTACAAACTCACACACCAATATACCTTTGGTTTTTTTCACAAGCTCGGTTTTAGAAAGGTCTGAATAGGATTTGTGCTTGTTTTTATACACAAAGCCATGCCAATGTGGCTCAGCTTCAGTGAGATCACCAAATAATGTAGTAGAGTTAGGATTTCCCACTACGCGTTGAAAGCAGTAGGTCTATTCACAGGAAACTAACTAGCAATTACTATTTCATTACAAGTTACTCCTATTTTAATGACGTCGAACCAGCGCAACCAAATAAAGGGGAACACAATAATTTGCCCCACTTTCGCAAAGTCTGACGTAACAATGAATAATTACACGCAACAACTTCCTGCCGAACGAGGAACCAGATTACGCTCAAGAAGCGTAAAGTTAACTCAGGAGGCGGACTTCAATTGAACGGAGTCACTAAACCGCGACAAGCCGCTTTCAAAAAAGGGAAAAATGAGTGGCGTATCGGCCGAGCATCTGTTTTAGGAGGAGGATGGGAGATTGTGACACCTGATTCAAGAAGTGAGAACATTCAGGAACCGGATGATACGAAGGATGTGAGACGAAACAAATCGAAAAGCAATGAACGCATTACAGAGACATCCTACCGTATGGTGTGAGAATAGCACATAATATACTAGCCTCTATATCTGCCCATGTCACCTACCTTAGGAACTCAGGAGGTGGGGAGTGCATCAGCCAAAGATTGTTTTTTTTCTCTAAATTTCATTTAGCTATTCCCAGCCCTGTTTCCATACAGAAGTGCTACTGCGCCAATGATGGAACTAGAATGAGCCTACGAGTGCCCCTGTGGGGTCGCACTAAAACTAGCATCTTGAAAATTAGGCAAACAGCGCGTAATAAAATACTCAAGGGAATAAACGATGGCCGGCCCGTGGTACATCCGAACCATTACCTCATCTTCAACGCCACAGCTGAAATGGTAGTAGGAGGTAACAAAAAAAGAGCTGCGAATCCAGAAAATCGAGTCCACACGCGCACGAACGTTTGAATACTGAATCTCTGGGTAAGAGCAGTGACATAAGACTGCTTACGAAAACTAAGGCCGTGGACCTAGTGACAAAACGCAAAAAAGTGAAGTAACACAACTGAAATGTAAAAAGTGATCTACGAACACAAACCTGCTAATATAAATCTCACACATCACAAAAGCGCCTCAAAGAGATCTTATAACGCATTTTAACCTGACCCTGATATTACACACGCACTTATTGTCATATTCTCGAATGAATTGCAACGCCAGTCGATAATAACGAAAAAACCTTCATTTCAGATCATTTATTAAGTTATACAAATGCTTTTGTAATATCGTCAAATCATTATGGCTTGGTGTATCTGAGGCCATTTAAAAAAATCATCTAAATCATTGAAAAATGCGGACCAGGCATCGTTTGTAAGATTTTGTTGAACACAAATGCACCTGTTTTCAGTTTTCGCTACCCTAAAGGTAAAAAAGGCAGTTCAATAGTGTAAAAAAAGTAAATTTCTGTCAACGCATAACGCTTTGGAACGCGTTGAAAAACAAAATCTTATTTCACGCTAAAAAAATAAATAAAATAGTGCTGAATAGGTCATTAAAATTGTAACTGTTGGTTTTTCATAAAAATCGGCTTTTGTGGTGCTATTCACAGGACAATGGGTGGGTGGACCAATTGAGCTGGTTTTCTTTCGTTCTGAACGCGATTTTGTGTAGTGACATACGGTCATCTGTTGGGCTGTTTAAAAGCGAAATAAAGAGGACCTCAGTGAGCGTGAGCGAGGACTGTATTACACGTTAAATGAATAGTGATTTGAGTTTGAGTAAACAGTAAGGGCGATATAAGGGAAATCAGAATACGCATGAACTGGTTGCGCGGGAAAATAGATCGGAGAGAGAGACAGGTTGAGTTGATAGAGAAATGTCTATCGTCCGCGCTGGGAGACGAGCGTGTCTGGGAACAGCTGCGTGTGTTGGAGAAGAAGATAAATTGGGGGGAGGGAATGATATTATGGAAAGTCTGTTGTCCAAAACTGTTGGGCCGAACGCACCTGGGAAAGGGCCGAGCTCAAGGTCCCAACTACTTCGGCGTGTACCAAACACCATCGATTTCAGGAGCGCTGGGGGGGGAAGAGGAGCAGAACAACTAAAATTTACCAAAAATAGCGCCGTTTTTATTAACTTGGTCGAATTTGAGTGCAAATTGCGTCTCTAGAAATGTATATCACGTTTCGTTCTCCATAACTATTCCTGTGACTATCCACCGAAAGGAGATAAGATTTTGCCGAACATTATATTACTGTTTCAATAGTTTTCTTAACAACGTCTAACGATTTCGATCAGACTTACGGTGTAATGTGCAAGATAACTAGACCCTACATTTTGTTAACCATAAATACCCTCGTCAATCCCTCCCGGATCAAGGGCGTCCCGCTTAATAGCAATAGCTTAGCTTCGCAGGGAAATAATAAAAACACGAGTAGAAAGCGTCATATCCGATAGTCAGAGGCGATGAGGTTTCTTCCACTGTTTCGTACGGATTTAACGTCAGCGATAACCTTCGTGAACTCCGCCTCAGACGAACCCTGGAGCAGCTATCAGATCCATAAATTTTGCCCGTCAGTGCCACTCAAAGGCGACGGAGCAGCTTCAAGGAGAGCGAAACCTCCGGCTAGTGATCGGGAAACAACAACGTGAACCACCAGAGCAATTGATTTGTGCCAGATGATGAGCGTGAACGAGAAAGAAAGAGCTGCGTAATCTTCTCGAAAGCATAACACAAACACCCGGAGGAAATCACACAATATCCTGCTCTACGTCCAGAATACAACGCCAAATCTACAACCCACCGACTGTCGTGTGGTACTGCAAAGCACCGTTCACACGACAACGTAACTCCTCCTAATGAGCAAGCCCTCGGGATGTCCCTTGGATGCTACTGTTACGGATGTCAGACTGAGAGCTGTGCAAACTGGACCTATAACCCAGAAGTCTGTGCGCATCAAAATCACGCTCTTTTACCATGAATCGGGAAAGAGTTTTCGAACTTGGCCACTGTAACCTCGATTCAGTTAGAAATGATCATATATTGAACTAAAATGATTTTGCTAGCCATAGTTATAAGGCTCTGGATGCAGAGCGAAAGAAAAATAAATACTTTTTGCTGGATCATAATTAAATTAGCCTGGGGTGAGTTTATAAAATGAGGAAATGGTAAATTCTATATTTGAGTACACTGGGCCAACAATCCCTCAGTTACTTACCATTTATAAAGGCCTCAGGAGGAACTGAGAAGCAAACTTCTCCTTTATTGCCCCAACTCTATAGTAACCCATTATGTTTAAATATGTGAAGCAACTAATCACTTGTACCCCAACCTTTATCAAGAACACTGAAGAAACGGCGAACGAATACCTCCTAGGCCCCAAAATATTAATGGGGGCTACTGTGAAAACAGTGAAGGAACTATCCATGCAGAGGGATGGAGAAACAAGATGAAAATTAAATTAAAGCGAAAGGCTTAGTGGTGAATGTGATGAGAGAGATGCGATACTATTATGACTGTTGGGTGCTCTCTTACATTATGCCTCAATACATACAAATTACTCGGGCAGCAAGACAATAGTTGAGACGTAATGAAAATGAGTAACAGTAATACTCATCTTAACAAATATAACAAACAAAAATATAATCGTCAGAATTGTGAAAAAACTCTACTAGGGTGTAAGGTCGAATGAGTGTGTAAGTTTCCATGCCAACCTAATTTTGGAGCACAGACAAGAGGTGACTGAGTGTAAAGACTGGAGGAAAGTAACCGAGTAAGATGTCAAGGCGAGTCGTAGGATAAATGAGAGGGATTACAAGTAAACCCTATGAAGTACTGAAACCCCCCGTATGTCGCATTGCCTGGCTGCTTCAACAAAACTAATGAATCCACGGTTGTTCGAGCAACAGTTGGGAGAAACAGCTTGGAAGAAATGGATTGATCAAAGGAGAGTAGAAGCAGCTCGAAATCAAAAACCCCCTTCAGGTTGAGAATTTTGGCTCAAGCTGAGCAAATAATCAAGGCAGAGATGTATCAAGGTTACTGGGAGAACGGCACATAAATTACTCCTAAGTCCACCATGTAATATACCATAACCTCAGCCTCAAGCGTGGGACCACGCCCACCACATCTAGAACTTTCACACACAATAACCTGAACACACCGTTTGTTCAAGAAGTGATCGGTCTGAATTATAAATAATCCCGCAGATCTATGGAAAACCATCAGAATTTATAAAATTTATAAAATCATTTATAAAATCTGTTGCCCATCTTTGTTACTTGTGAGTACTTATTTATCTCTCTGCGTTTATTTATGATCATATCTCCGTTGTTCTGTATATTTCCTTGTAACTCGTGAATATTTATTCTCGGTTTATATGTATATGTAAACTAATAAGTGTGAGTTTCCGTATTATCCGCAGCTCAGCAAAATAAGCCCAAGTACATCAGACCAGACGTCAGGAGTGCTTGTGAGTCGTTCCTGCTACAATTTAGATGTGAATTAGGAATACCTTATATAAACGGTAATTCATCACCAATGAAATATTCATTAATTAAACACAGAAGTTTAATTATTTTTAAACTGACTTGTGCGACTAGTTGTGATTGTAATTAACTCAAGTATAATTCCTAACGTTACCAAATACGTGTGAACCAAAAATTCCACACTTTATGCTCTCTTTGTTGGTCAACCTATACTGCACTTCTGTAATACAGGTTAAAAAGGAGTGGTGGGGGTAAAAACAAATACAGTCTGGAGAAGGATTAAGAGTAATTTATCTAAGTCGTTTGCGGAAACAAGGAAAACTATTCGCGAGTATCATATGATCTATTAAAATCCCTCTGAAAGGGGGGAGGGGGAAGCCTTGACACCCCTGGATCCTCCCAGACCGTTATCCAAGAAGTGCATTTGGGGCCACAAGATGATCTTGAATAGCAACCACTACGATTCATGCCAAGCAACTATCGTGGGTACGTAACACACAAAATAATCCTCGATGAACACGGTCACGGTAGGGTCTTAGAATAAGTGCACCAATTACATGAGTGTGCACGCTATCAAGTGGAAGAATAACTCCATTCGCTGTTCAGGGAGTTAAAAATATCGTCGGGCGATGGGAAAGCCCACATGCTGCAGATATGAACCATCTCCTGCTTCAGTTCGAAGAGAGTCCCAATCTGTTTATCAGGGCGACTCCATTAGAAGGGGGGGCCCGCATGAGTCAGGGTTTCATTTCGTTCATCAACGGGGAGAAAGAGACTCACACGTCGCCTAACCAACTACAACAAAAATTTACGTCGGTCAGTATTTAGTGGAGCTGGATATCAAAAGAAAGAAACCTCTTCGATTTTTGCTTACCTTACCCCTATCAAGCAGCAAGGAAAAATTAGCAGGGAGGCAACAATCCCTAAGTTATCTTAGTGACTAAAAGTTAATTTTTTATGACAAACGGCTACAAGGAATTTGATAAAAATTTGTTTGGAGAGATCCAAATGATAGCAATATGCCATAAAAACTTCATAATATTACTAAAGTTAACGTACCTGTTAGGTGAGTCCGTCTCCTCTGGCTTGTGAGTTACTGTGGGCAAGCGCTTTCGATGTAAAGACATCATCGTCTGGCTTAACGGCCAGAGGAGACGGACTCACCTAACAGGTACGTTAACTTTAGTAATTTGCCTACTGGCGGATATAACCCAATTTCTTCATAATATTAAGTAGAATAATGACGAGATAAGCGCGATGAACTGTCAATCAGATTTTTCAACAAAAGTCAACTTAAGTAAGTTCAATAAATCAATAAGTCCAATAAAATTGAAGCCAGCGTTCTCACAAAAATTACCTTAGTGGCCCACATAGTAGCTCATGGGACGCTGGTACAACGCAACCAGTACTTCACTGAGCCAGACGTACATTCAAAGGTTTTTATCGCTCTAAAAAATAACCCAATTTGTTTTTCAGCCGGTTTAAATGAACATGGTTGCGCTCAACAGAACCTGTCCTTTTTGGTTCATCGGTACTTTTGGCAACAACTCCTGTTCAGCAAATGCTGAAAGGTTGATTCCATTACTTGGTGCGTCCACCCCACCCAACAGTAGGGGAAGTCTGAGAACTACCCTTTCAGTAGTCGGCTTCTCTGACAAAGAGATTAAGTTTGGGTTAATTTCCAACGACTTTCCCCTTTTGTACTTCCCCTCGATTTACCCCTTCTCTGAGACACACCGCTCTTCCCAAAGACACTTGTCTCCCAGTGGTCATTCCGCTATCAACTCTCGTCCCAGTTACAGCTCGCACTTTCCTTCCAATACAGTTTCCCGCGCCAGTTCACGCATATTCCGAGTGGTCCCCCTGTGTCGCCCTTTTGTGCACGAACTCAGCTCCATTCATTGCACATATTGCACATAGAATACAGTCCTCTTAACGCTCGCTGAGTTTCTTTTCATTACGTTCAGCAACTCCCACTCTTGTGCGACCAATACCTTCATCGAGTCTGTATAACCAATTCACGGGACTACCAAAAAGAATTTTTCGAGAAGGTTTATCTAAAACATTTTGTAATTAAACGAACCACACTGAAAAAAAGGTTATTTGAAGCGACGACAGCCTTCCCGAATTTAGTGAGTTGTTCCCAGTCAATAAACTCTCATCGTGTCAGTAATATATTGGGCTACCAGAACGATTCATGGGACTTTAAGCAGGATTTGTATTTGTTTTAAATCTGTACTGAAATCGACTTTCGTAGAAATTTTTGATAATTTATCGTGACGAGCTGATTATTTTCCCAACGACGAACATTTTATTTTATCTTCAAGGTGACAGGAACTACCATCACGCACAAAATTTCATCCAAATCATCGATGCCGTTTTTTATTATTTTTAAATATTTTGGTGTTTTGATCACTATAACTGTAGAGAATTCTTTTGCCGATTTCGCTCTGCTTTTATTTCGGGGTCTACTGTAGATCTGCCGATTAGATATCAGATTAGAATTGACCTAGTTCGGCCATTTTCTTCCAATAGCTTTCACAGTCACAAACGAGAAAATGTTAACAGTTGTATTTACTCGATCACACATTTTCCCTTCGTATTTCGTAGGGCTGAGGGGAAATAAAAAGTAAAGATTTCAAGACGATATGAATAAATATTGATGATACTTAAAAAATGTTAAGAAATGGAGAGATGATGACGTCCGAACATTTAAAAAAAATTGGGTCTTCGCATGTCGAGCCATCGAGAGGTAAAATAATAAAGTAAATTCCAATTGTTATGCTACTGTCATTACTTGAACATGCATCATAATTAAACTGCTATTACGACCGTTCGTGATTCAGCTTGTCGCAAACTTATCATTTAAAACGGGCAATAACGATAAAAAACCGGATGCCATCAGCAGGCCAGAGGCAGTTCTCAACACGCAACTTGGCGCCTCCGATTAAGAGCCTTCTCTGACGACAAGAAATGCGAATGAACACGTTATTTCTTAAATGACATCATTGATTTTCCTAATCTACGCGTACTCTGCTAATTAACTTGTTGAAAGATTGGGAAAGGAGGCGATGTCTAGACGAGTGAATCAGCGAAGGTTGATGAATCTTCCAATTGAGCATAGTGCATAGCCGTGCATAAATTAAGTAGAGCTCGGAAAAGGGGAAAGGTGTCCACGAAACCTTCATAAAATTTAGTAATTTAATGGACCTTGAAACACTATTTATAGGGGAATGATCGTGTTTACGTTTTTGAGATTATTGGGCAAACATCATACAACCTGTTTAACACCCATTCGACGCTCAGTTCTCACCCTGTTACTCGTTCACTCTCCCCTACACCAGTTCACATATCGAAAGACCCCACCACATCGCGCGAATTCCATGTCTCTTATGCTATACTGTGTTCTTTATCTCTCATTCATAGATGTTCGACGCAAAGCGCCAAATTGGTTCGAGTCTTTGACCTCGGACTTCCCCACGTCATTGTCTCCGACTATTTCAATACCTGCCCCTAACCTGCAGTCAGTTGGTTCTAACAGCCCCTTTCCCAGGTTTTCCCCTTTCCTTATTTCTTTCTCTCAATTTCATTTTCCTATCTACGACAGAGCTCTTCCAAAATCATTCCGCTTCCAACTATCGCCCCAGGAACTTCTCGCTCTCTCATACAGTTGCCCGCGCCAGTTCACGCTTTCCGAGTACTGCCATTGTGTCGCCCATTTGTAAACCCTCTCAGCGCAATTTTAACTCAACTCAATTCCGCATGTATATTACTGCAGTCCTCCTTACGCTCACCGAGTTTCATTTTTATTTCGATCCTCGAGCTCCCCCTTTCGTACAACCTGTTTAACACCCATTCAATGCTCAGTTCTCGCCGTGTTTCTCATTCGCTCGCTCTGCGCTCTCCCCTACACCAGCTCACATATCCAAATACCCCACCTCATCGACCGCACGTACTGTGTTCTCTCGTTCACAGGTACACGAATCTAATACAGTTCTATCTCTTACTCAACTCATTTGTGATCTTTAGTCGCCCATCACATTCTTTGTTCTTAACACTAAATATAGTTACCATAGTGATCACAACAATCTCTGTAACGGCTTCGATTTTAATTAAATTTGTTGTGTGGGCAGTTCCTAATGACGTAATGGCACTATAAAAATTTCATCTGTGGGAAAATTAAAGGGGCAGTACTATAAATTACCGCATGCTATGACAGGAAGGAGTTTTAGTACAATGTTGTTCTTATAAATCTCGCTCATATAAAAAAATCGAGTTGGTAGTCCAATGAACTACTTATACGACAAACTTTCACCGAGATTCGTAAGTTAATTAGGAACAACTCTGTAAATACCAGAATAAGAACTAGTGAAGTTTAATTGAACTTTATTCTCAGCGTTTGCCGTATAAATCCAGAGCAATAAACACGAAAATGTCCAATAAAATCACGTTTGTAGTCCCATAATTTACCTATACCAGGGTAATTCAATGAAGAGAAACGCAATGAACTCCGGAACGCTAGGTACTACCAGTTTATCATCACAGCACGTGTAAGTTCTGGCAAGCTCACATAAACTGGACGATGAACACATTGGATTAGCTGCTAGGGCGCTAAAAACAGCCGACTGCACGTAGGGCTGAGGAAAAAATCGCTCCAGATTTCTTTTTTCGTAGGCACGAAACATGGTCAAGGGCAGTTTTCATCAATAGGAAAACTCCACAAATTGTTCAAGGCGCGTTTGGCCGAAAAATTCACGTAGACCGAATCAACTGCTTTTCTTAGGTCACTCGATGTATTTATGCCAAAGCATCAGTACATTTTTCTGAACCATACCAAGTAGGAAAGCCTTAATGTACCACCTTTATGGTTGACCGCTCAACCTGATCGACGGAATAAATAACGTTATTCACTCAGAGGGTTTTCCTCAACTGAATTCCTAATGGAAGCGATCAAGTGGCACGAGTTTGCGAGTAAAGATCGAAGCTGGGGAGGTTCCACGCTAAGACGTTTTGGGCTCCAGATGTTGCCAGCTGGTTCAGAAGAAGTCGCTGAGAAATTCGTAGATCTCAACGAGATGGTAAAGAAGCGATGACGACATCGACATTATTACATGGGACGGTACGCTCAGGGCCAACAGAACAAAGTTATGTTTTTGTTCATTAAGTAGTTCTCACCTGACACTCTCATAGGAAACTAATTCAATTCATATAGATTTTTTTTTCAAAAGCGCGGTGTTAAGAAAACTTATAAATTTAAAATGTTAGAAATTTCTGTTCGGCTCCACATGAGAAAATGCCTGTAGAAGGCAAGAGCCAAGCTCACCAGCTCCTTGAGGAACAGCTAACTGAAACCACACGCAAAAACCCCCCTCCCCCTCCCATCATGATCAGCTCTTGTGTGTGTGGGGTTGTTTTACTCACTGAGAAATGTCCGGTGCCAAACAATAGCCCTCCATCTCTCTCGTTTTATCCTTCCTAAAATTGCTCTCTGTTTTCACATCCACTCAACACCACTATTTCCCACATTAGATGCAACTAGGGGAATACTGCACCCATATTCAACGCCTAATGACAAGCTTCCCACATGATCTAACCTAATTACATTCTTCGCTAGCTGAGCAAAATGATTGAAAAGCTAGGAAACAGTCACAGTTTGACTTATGCAAGTCATCCTTCACCATCACTGTCCGAAGCGTCGAAGCAATTTAACGAAAATTAGAAGACACAAGCGTAATCAATGAGCGAAGGATGGTTGGCGACGAGGAGTAAGACATTGCGGGAGCGAGATGTTGATGAGGTGTAGCAACGAGGGTCAGGCGCTCATCTCATTTCCATCGTATTTGAATTTGAAGTTTCCCTTCAAGTCACGTACCAAAGAAATTACACGCATTCAAAATACACTCGAGTTCTGCTGGAGCCCCGGTCTTCTCATTGTCAATTTAGAGGTCGTTGGAGTGCCGTTTTATCGCGTATGAGCTCCGCCTCGTGAATCATATCTCGCTTAGTTATCGTTTTAGTTTATATTGAATTTCTATCAACTCAACAGAACAAACTATCACAAAACTCACGACCTGATGGGGATGATAACAAGAGAAACAAAGAAAAGATGAACCTGCCAATAAAATAACAGAATGAGAATAGGAGCCAGTCGTATTTTGAATCTACAATGAACACAACAAAACTAAAACACGTCACGAAACATCAACTCGCCGCTGCACCATTTCATCAAACCCCTCATGAGAACGACTTTTCTGCACGACTATATGCGCGGATTAGAAGACTAAGGCGAAAATGAAATGCATTCCATTAATAGTTTCCTCAGCCAAGGGAATAGGAAGGAAAGTTGCGCAATCGGTTGAAAACATTTGTTTTTCGATGTTCTTCGCATTTTCCTGATTTCATAAAACGTCATTTGAGGATATCGTCTGCGTACGAGAGAGCGACTGAACAAAATCGGCTCTAATTTGATACTTAGCGTGCAGATCAGCGTGGGACGCCAAAATAAGGGCGCGATAAATGTAATGCAGGTGTTTTCGTGATACATTTCGCCCATATGACACTTGCGTTCTCAAAAAAAAATCGGAGTGCTAGCCCGATAAGCAGCTTGTACGATAAATGTTCAATAATGGTCATTAGATAATCAGCAGCAAACTCAGAAATTTCGGAATTGAAACTAACGTCGACCCTACAGTTCCAGAACTGTAAACACAAACCTCTCTAAAAACCAATAAATCGTGTTGACAGCCCTACCTATGACAATAACTTCAAGAGCTTTAAACTCAACCAGTTTCTACGTAGAACGTTATATTTTAGAAAGATAGTATGAAATGAATGAAAAATAAGTCGGATTTAGAAAAATCGACGAATGTACGTGGGGCTGAGGAAAGTTGTGCGATACGTCAAACGATATATGGTGTAGAGATGTGAGTTAACTTTATACACAGCTAGCTAGGGTGCCCAAGTCGTTAAGCATTATTCATGCCCAACTGAGGACATTATAGTTAGTTCGGACGTTCTTCCGTAAACACTTGAATTGAACCGGTCTGCGGTTGAAGTTGATTGAACAAGAGCGTGGGAGAGAGGAATTGTCTACAGGGGAGTTGTAAACATTTATTAGATAGAAGTGTAGTACATAATACAAAAACCGACGAGCCAAGCATAAGCTTCTATTCTTGTAAATAGAATTTTTTTGTCGACCATACACCGCAGTAATAAAGGCCTTTTTCCAACAACACAATAAATAATCGATAATTTCGACAAAAAGCTATTCAAGTTCAGTTTTTTCCTCATAAATCTCGCAAGGATTTTCTAAAAAAATTCGATTGGTGGTCCAATAAGCAGCAAAAAGTGGGTAATCACGAATTTGAAAAAATAAAATTGAAAAACTGTAAACACGAAAATTCCCAAAACAATCACGTCGACAGTTCCATCAACTGCCTATACGTTGGCTTTAAGATATACTATATAAAGGTCGTGCCATAGGTAGCAGGAGAATAAATTCTGGAACCTGAAGCGCTACCGGTTTATACGTAGAGCATTACGTCATGTGAAGTAGTGCACTTTTTCTTTTAGTTTAAGAGGTGCAATTAAATTAATATATATGGTGCGTTGCAACACACAACTGTCTTAGCTCTACGTCAATCCACTCGTGTACATCGCTTTATCCACTTACTCAGTTGATTTATCACTCAGTTAATTTGAACTTCGTCAAACAACACTTAACGGCAGCAGGAAGCGGTAGCGCTTACAGTTCCAAATTTATTGTGCTGCTCGTAATCGTTCGGGAATGAGTACGAGCAGCCCTAAAATTCCGGAACTGTAAGCGCTACCGCTTCCAGCTGCCGTAAAGCGTTACCAAGTTCAAATTAGCTGAGCGATAAATAAATTGAGTAAGTAGAAAAAAAGTAAAAAGCCATGTACCCGAGTGAATTGACGTAGAGCAACGCGCCAGATATTTAAAAAAAAAACATTCTACTAACATTTCAGCGGAGTTTAAAAGCAAAAAAGACGGTGCTAAAACCTATTTTCGTAGAAAAGTTTGATAATTTATTGTGCTGCTCTCGTCATTTTCCCACGAATGGGAATTTTATGGTATAATTGCCTTATTGAGAGCTATCAATATAAAAAATTTAATCAAAATCGTTAGAGCTGTTTTTGAGGGGAAAAATTGGTGTTTTGATCACTGTGATAACTATAGTTAACTTTCGGAGGATTTTGTTCATACCCTTATTTTGGCGTCCCATGGTAACCTGCGGGCGAGATAACAAGTTTGAGCTGATTTGATACGGTCGTTTTCTCTAAAAACCGTTCACAGACGCACATACACACAGACCATTTTCCCAAATAGTGTTTTTCGGACTCAGGAGGGTCTAAAATGTAAAGATCTGAAGAAAACTCAAAAAAAAATTTCAGCCGATTACATAACTTTCCTTTCTACTTTGTAAAGCCAAGGAAAGTAACAATAAATCAGTGACTATAAACAAACTAAATATGTTGAAGTAATTAAAGACATTCAAATAAAAATTAAAGTAAACATAAATTTAATGAACTGAAGTAAACTCCAATTTAATAGTGTAAATTGAATTTTATTAATTAAAATCTGTTTAAAATTTTAAATTGACTTAATACACCAAATTAAATGTACTTAAGTAATTAAATTGGGGATTATCGAGCACACGACATGTCACAGAGAGGATTGAGGTTTTATCAGAAAGACACGACTGATTTGACTTTTTGAGGTGTTATTTCTCCATCTACAGGACAAACTACAATATACTGAGCATACAACCAGAGTTACGCATAATATTGAATGGGAAGGCTTTTACTGACCAATCGAACTGTTCCCTATGTCAGACACAAACAACAACAGACACGCAAAAGTGTTGTTCTTGCAGCAGCTATTTGTGTAACCTGAAGAACTAAATGCACAGGCTCGATTCTACGAGATGCTCCTAACATACAAAGGTTGCTCTTGCTAAGATTATCAACGGATCGAACGGGTTTTATCAGTTAAGAGGGTATAGAAGGTGAATTGATGGGCTGAACCAAAAGCCCATCTTGAGGTAAGTCATGAAAATTTAGCTTCTCAGGTGTAACCAATTTGTTTGTATTACAGCGCTAGGAATAATAAATGGGTAATAAGGACTCGTCGAATGCTGTGAGGACTATTTTTAATTTCGAATGAAATAAAACGAGGCGCGTGTATCAGGGCACAGTGATTTCGATGCGGATGCGAATCACCAATGCACTTCTTAGTGGGTTAATGCGCCCGGCGATCGGATAATTTCGTTTCGTCCGCTCCTAGAACAATTATGTCGCACAAATTGCTGGATAGTCCTTCCAAACCCCTTGACGTTCCTTCGCGTCCGTGACGAAATCCAATGCCCGTACCACCCGCGGTTTAAGATTATTAGGGCTGAATCCACTGAGTAGTTCTCGCTGCCGATCAAATGACTATGCCGTCGTCGGCGCTGATTTACCTTAGCGGGTTCGGATGCCCATCTTCTGTTATTTGCCACCAGGAGGTCTGGTGACCGCTGAACAACTGCCATTGTTTCCCCATTACCGATTAAGGTTACCTCCTTTCATCCAGCGACCTCCATCTCCTCCGCTAGAGGATTGTATGTACTTCTGGCCTTCGTCTTCTGCCTGACAATGTCGAGACGCTTCTTTCATTTCAGAACTGTTATATCACTAATATATGCTGTTACACGGAGCCACTCGACCATCCTCAGCTCCCCGTAATCAGCTAATTTTATCTCTCTATCAACTAATACCCCCACCCAAACTAGGGGGCTTAACGTTCCGGAATATATCACGTTGCTCCTACTTATGTCACGACCTTTATTGTGACCAAAGTTTAAGTAATTCGTGGGTCTGTCGACAAGATTGTTTCGTTGCCGTGAAAAAATTTACTCAAAGAAACGGCAGTAGTGGAATAGACACGACGCTGCGTCTTTACGTTCACATGTTGTCAAGTTGTGTAATATGTGAATTTTCCATTCACAAAAGCGAGTGGAAGATCGTGTGGAGAACCCCAAATTAACAATCAAACAAATATTACAATTACCTCAATTTAAATGAATCAAAATAATGCATACTGGGTGATTGAAAATATACAAACATGTATAGATTCACTCGTTATATTTAATGAAGAAAGAAATTGAATTAAAACTTTTCAACAAAATAAACTAATTTTAACCTCGCGCTCGGATTGCCAAAGAAATACAACACTGCGGCAATGGAACATAGAAATCACTCAATAAATTAATAACGCCTCAGGTAGCTAACATTAATTCACAATCGAAGCGGGGAGGAACCAATAAAGTGCACTGGCACAGAATCAGGATAGAAAGGTCCTACCAGAGATCATCTGCTCTCCAAGACTTAAGAGTCATGTAGTTGGAACTCAAACAAAATTGAGAGTAGTTGCCATTCTTTGGTACGCATTTTAGTTATTTTTAGTTCATATTGTCTTCTTCAGCCAGGATGGTTTAATACGCGTGCACGTTGTTTTTGTCATCGAACTGGGTAATACATATTTTTGACATTTTTAAAATACATCTATTTGAAGATCCTATGTTGAAATGTCAAACCAACATTTTCCCCAATATACGGAAAATCATCAGGGATATGTGGCAACCCTGATGTAAACAGTCGGTGCAACCTCCTTATTTTTAGTGAAGATAAATCCTCGTGAATTCATAAAAGCCTTTATTATATTAACTTTCCTATAAAGCCAAGTCCCTAGTATCCCAAACTATTCATCGAGCACCCATAATGGAGGAGGTTTTAAAGGTTGCTAGAGAGCGCTAGTGACCACTGAATGATCATCCAACTACTGCAAGTTATTGTACAAACAAAAACGAAACAAGACATTTCTTATTTCTTCTACTATGGAAGAACCTAATTTGCTTATTGAAGATCAGTGATGAGAAACGGAAGCTGCCAGTTCCACTAAGGAACTAGCTCGTCCAATGTTCCTCCTCGATCCATTTTCTCTCAAGGCAAGGAAAAAATTCGTACACTCTCGTCACTTTAACCACCACACATAAAATGCAACACTGCACCAAGGTCCCAACCTTACATTCTCAATTTTGGACACCAGGTGTCCTCAAAAGCGAGTTTGCCCCTCATCAAAGCCTCCTAAATCCTTTCGGCCGCCTACTTGATACGCGCAATAATTCCAGCTTGCCTAGCAGAATGAAAACGACCTCCCCACTTTCTAAGACAAAAACTACGAACGTTGCGTTCAAAAAGGTTAGGGGGCGAAAGTTGCATTACCGATGACGACGACGAGGCTGGGACAAAGAAAGCCTCCAAAACGAGCAAAGTATGAAAGGAAGGCCAAGCCTAGCTCTGCCCGAGCAGACAATGGATACAACTCCGCTCTTACGCCAGTGAAAAAAAGTAATTCAAACTCTATCGAGTTCCCCTGAAACGAGGACTACGGGTTACATGAGAGGCAGCAACCTCTGGCGAGCGCGACTTTACGAATGTCATTGTACACCGCCTCCTGTAGGCCAAGTAACGCAACCTGCAAGGCATTGTGAGGAACCGAGCCGGACAACAATAGCCAGACCCCCAGAACGTGTTATCATTTAACATTAAGCAATCTGGATGCTCTCAATAAAAAGAAGAAAGGGGGATAAGAGAGATGAGCGACCTTGTTGTCGAAGAGTCAAAACGATACCAAAGGATAACAATAGCGAGGGGTGATAATTAATTTCAACGACCTTTTCGTGATAGTGAACTCACAACACGCCGTGAAAAATGAAGAGGGCGGAAGCCTCTAGTCCTTGGCAACTGAGCTCCTTCATCTTCCGAAGGACTCGGACCAACGAACTTCGCAAAAACCTAATTATTGACCGTAGATAAGAAGTACCGGATATAACAGTCAACGCCATCAGATTAAAAAAAATGGCGGAGGTTACACTTAACGCCAGGATGATGGCATAAAGGAAACCCTAATTACTTATTTGTAACACCGAAAATCGGCGGAGCTGGGTATCCGCCCAGTAAAGGCAAACAGAGTTCCGCCAAAAGCTGTAGAAACCAATCAAATCAAATTTTTTAAAGCTTTTGGTTATTTCTTCATATATATAGCTTTTGGTTATTTCTTCATATATTTACTTATGGTGGGTCCGAAAAACACAATTTCGTAAAGTGGTCAGGGCACGCAATTGAGGAAAAACGTAGGAACCAAATTGACTCAAATATGATATTTAGCCTGCAGATCATCGTCAATTATCCACGTCATGGAGTAAGCTGCTCCATCCACAGTCATGAGTAAATCAAAACTAGTATATAAGATGTGCTCAAATTTTCAAAGCAACTTTTTTTACTATTTCGAGGGTGTTTACCGAAACAAATTTCTGAGGTCGTGACCTCCACTAGTGAAACATGTTGGATCGTTTCTGATCATTCGAAGAAGCTACTTCAGTTGCTCCATAACGAAAACACACGATGGGCAGGCGTTAAGTCCGGCTGCTCCAAGGAGTGGGGAAGTATTTCAACGGTCCACTTTATATCAATCGGCTTCCCCTCGTTTAACCGTGAATTAAAGTCATCCTTGAGTAAAGAAATTTTAGATTTTGTGAAAGAAAAATCCGGTGAGACACGCATCGCACAACTTCCCTCACCACGTAAAACCTACGTGAATTCAGTATATTGATCTCCCAACGAAAATTTAAACCTCTCTCAGTTTTTATGAACCTGGTAGTTCACGCTCTACGTAAAGGCCGGTAGGTAATTTATTTACAGCTACTGAGCGTGTTTCCGTTTTTATAACTTAATTAGGCAGTCATGACGATTTTTTTAAACGGTAGATTCGTCTTTCTCATTCTGAATACAATATTAGAAACACTGGAAAAATTGAATGCCATACTACGAAAATAGATGGCACTACACTTAATGACAGAATGATGCCATAAATTCCAATTACTAATTTTTCAATTCCAAAACTGAAGCTTTACAGGGAACCTGGGACGTCTCGAGGAAAAAACATATTTCTGCCAAAATCTGTTGAAACTCGCACAAAATATCAATATGGCCGCACCGAAAACCGGTTATTTATAAAAACCGGTAAAGTAGCAAAGATAGTGTACTAGTGAAAAAAAAACGCTGGAAATTATTACAGAACTAATTATTATTCTCTCGAGCAGCTTGACCTAGTCTCACCCCTCAGATACCCATCCGATTCGATTTAGCATCGAAAAATACCAGTTAACGATACGAAACATGACCTGACTACAATGGAACGACGAGAACTAAATATTCCAGGTTCCCGTAGGCAATTGGCACGATATGACGAGTCGTGCTGGCTGGTGGTTTTGATGAGACGGGAGGGAGTACAAATGGAGAAATGATTACTTTCACTGTATAGGCCCTCGAGTTCTTTCAATTAGTAGAATTTAACTTACTACAATTACTCAGATTTCACTATTTTCGATTTAGACGCAGTCGTGAAACTTTGAGAATTGTTCCATTCGACCACGCATCTAAAAATACGCGATAAAACTGCCAATATTACGTTTTCGTTAATTTTCTTAACCATTTTTTACCATAACAACCATGGGCTTCGTCCGATTGGAGTATGGGACTATTGTACGAACGGACTTTTGAGACCACGCTAAAGGCACAAAATGGTCCAATGGCCCGGACGGCGGACGGGCATTGCAGATTTGGAATTCCAATGTCTTGAAACGTTAAGTATCGAATTGTGTGTGGGGGAGGGGGGGGGGGTAAAACAATTTTCCTGACAACATAGGATTATCATTCAGAATGAGTGATAAACCAATACAGTTGACGTAAAAAAGCGTCCGTTTTAGTCCTCAAAAAAAAGTAAATAACTATAAGCATAAAAAAAATCACCTTGACGTTCTGGATTAAGAAGAGCGTGTGAAAACTCCACACAACTTTCCTAAGCCTCATGTACCTTCGGCATTTGTATCGCTCCACCAACCAATCCAATCTCACGCAGTTAATATATACATAATATAGCACATAACGTGTTAATGCTCAACTTTCTGGAAATTATTCGACGGTTGCTACTTATGCCACGACCGTAATTCACTCATTTAAGTTTAGGTAATTCGTGCGACTTTCCAAAATTCCTTTGGGAACATTTCCGGAATTATCGGGGAAACAGTGAATAGTATAAACTGCAGAATTTTGTGGATCGTCCCCTAGTCATTAAACTTCTACACTGTAGGTGAATTATAGGATTACCAACGCGATTGTTTATAGATCGCTAGTATCGTATAAGCGGCATTTCTAAGGAAAAAACTAGACTAAAATCAGCTTTCGCCGACATGCTTGATCATTTATTGCGCTGCTCTCGTCATTATCAAAAGGATGAACATCTTATGCTATATTAGTGTCATTTGGAACTGTCCACACAAAAAAGTTAACCACAATTATTAGAGCCGCTTCTGAGAAAACAAATATTTTGTGTTTGATCGCTTTGATAACTATAGTCTTCGACCAGGTTTGCTCAAATCATAATTTTGGCTACTCATGTTGACCTGCAGACTTGTAGATTGGGCAGTGGCTTTCTCTTAACTTTAATCACACAGAGCTATCAAATTGTGTTTTTTGAGAATGAAATCTGAAATATTTTTTAATCCCTACTTTTCATAGGTAAAGAATGTAAAAACCATATTATGGGCGATTATTGTCACCATCCACTTGTCATTTTCCCTCGATTGAAAATTTCATATTACCGTTTAATGGCTTAGAACTCGCACGAAAATTATGGTCAACGCCGTTTCAGCCAGGAACATTTTTTCACGCCCCCCACCCACTCAAAATTGAATACTTGACGTTTCAAGACATTAGGATTCCGAATTTGCTATGTCCGTCCACCGTCCGTTTTGTGCATTTAGCGTTGTCTAAAAAATCCGCTCTTTCGCATAAAAACCCTATTTGGTATCTAGTAGTGCCAGCCTATTCGGCAATAAAATCGGACGAAGCCCAGGGTTATTACCGTTAAAATATTAACAAACACGGAATTTCGGCAGTTTCATAGCAAACACGCCGTGTTCGGGATCGTTCTCTAGGTATTTTTAGATACTGGATCGAATTCCTATAGGTCTACAATGCGTTAATTGTGAAATTACAGTAACTAAAGTGAGCCTGTCGTACCAATTGTCTACATGCGCTTTCGGGCGCCTGGAATATTTAGTTTCCATCGTCCCACTGTAGTGAGGTCATGTTTCGTGTGGTTTACTGGTATTTTTCGATGCTGAATCGAACGGGATGACCTCGGAGCTGTGAGACTCCATCAAACTGTTCAAGAGAATAATAAACCATTGTGTAATAATTTGCAAGGTTTTGCCCATAACCTTAGTCTATAATATATCCAAGTTGAGCTGATTTAGTTCAGCCGTTCAATCGCGTTCACACGCTCACAAAATCACAAAGACCATTTTTTCAAATGACATTTTTTGCCCTCAGAAGTACTTGAAACGTGAAAATCTGAAAAACGTTATTTTTCAGCCGATAACTTAAATAATTTCCTTCTTCCTACTCGTAAAAACGAATGAGGTCACCATTTCGTTCAAGCTACTTAGAACTATATCACCACTTGCACGCACGGTCTGCATCTCCACTGAACCTCAAGTTGAATCTCAACCACCAAATAGTTGAGAACCGTGCCGCTCTATCGCACGTTTCAATTGAAATATGTGGCAAAAACGAAGAATACGCACGAACAAAGCCATTTACTTGAATCGACCGCAAGACTAAGGACATTAGCCGCTGAAGTTGTCTAAAAGGATCAAAACGGCAAAGGGTGAAGGCACATACCAAGGTCGTCCTTGAAATGTGGCCGGCCGATTTCAGGGGTGAGAGCCCAACACGGGTCGCTGGTTGTAACCAGATTCGCTCCCGAGCGGCGGTTGGCTCACTCATTGCCTGCCTCACCTGAACCTTGACAGCCTCAGCAAGCTAAGTATTAGAGCAGACAGTTCGGCCTTGTCAGGTAGACAATGTTATCACCTCTCATCTTCTAGTCCTTGACGTTCCATTTCGTCTTCGAGTCGAACTATTCGTATTACTACGCCCGAGCGAAGAGCTTGGGAACATCCGGATGTAAGTGTTGATAAAAACAAATGCGCCAACTTCGGATTGAGAAGAAAAATGGTACTCACTACTCACTAAGAGCAGCGGTCAGAAACTAATTGATGAGAAATTACAATCCCACAACAACCCTCAGCTCCAAATCCTAACCCAACCTATTTTTCGCTCAGTTCATATGAACGTGTAAAACACAATTTCACGTTTACGTACAAACTACCAGAGCGCAAAGTTCTGGTATTCAATGGGATGCTGCTACGTATGCCAAGACCTTCAAGAACGAAACGTATCCTAGCGCTGTTATCCCAGTGAGTCCCACTCAAGGGATACACAGCATTCAGACAAAAACCAGAGTGGTAGTTCATAAGATAACTAGGAGCAATCCCAGAAACGCTGTAATTCTAACCACTGCCATAATTACAAAATAGCAAACACGATCCTTCTCACAAACGTGTTAACGTGCAAACGTGTGAGTATGAGCAATTCAATAAATTCCGGTACCTTAAGTGCCACCATTTTCTTTGTAGACAGTTGAGCTACGTCTAGGAAGTTCATGTAAGCTGAGACAGAAACAGATGTGAAGGAGTAACGAAAATCGCTGAGGAGGGGTTAAGGAAAGCTGTGTGGGGCATCCCACTAGATATTTTCACTCCGTGTGGTTCATAGTACATAAATTCTATTTACACAGTTGTACATCACTGATATATCAGGCAGAGAAATGTTCGCAACGCAGTTTTGAATTATGACGAACTTTATGGACATCTTAGTATCCTGCAATTATTTAATTAACATTTGAACCAGTACCAACACCTAACACGACGAAGTTTCTCTTTTGTGGTCTTGCCAATAACGAGTAACAGAGGTTAAAGCGTTAAGTTGCCTGATGCTCCACATTAGGTTGTTTCCATAAGGCCAATTCATTTTCCTCGTAGTGGAGCATTCAAGTACAGACTTGGTCCGTTTGGCGCCGTATCTTCTGAATTCTTACGTAACGAAATGTAAATTACGAACCAGACACCTGCGCCACAAACGAGCTCCCCTTCTGCACGCGTGATCCGGTTCAACGATACATTCAGGATCTCTTCCACTCGAATCAACACTCCATAGCTATTTCAATTCCCTCGCTCGGCGCCGCAACTGATGAAAAATGGCGGATCCGCACAGACGGAAGATCGAACAAAGAATCTCTTCTTGACGGGAAGCCAAGTGTGGGAAAATTTCGACAGCTCTCGAACGGCGTTTCGCCGTCACTTCGGTGGCACTTTCATCTTTTCCCCGAGCCACGGCGTCCCGACAGGGCTTCCCAAGCTATGTCAAGGACCCCAGCAGCGTGTCTTGACAACTAGACGTCTCTTCTCGACCCACTTGCATACTGAGGGCGTGTAGGGATGTGACGCGCGTTACAAGTCTTTCGCCCATTTCGAGAGCTTTCGTAATTTGAATTTTAGCTTTTGCTCGACCATCCTTTCGATCTCTATCTGATGATTTCCCAACTTGACAAATAACTTTCAACTTTCCACAATTTTAAGAGAAAAAGAATTATCATAAGCAGACGAGAAAATGTTGAGCTTTCAAAAGATTTTGAGTTGCCAGGCCTGCGCTGAAATACATGGTAGAGAAAGACTTTCGAGGAACGTCATAAGGAGATATTGTTCATGCGACACTGGTGTGATCAGGAACGAGAGCTACGAGCGAATGTCAATGTTGAGTTCTAGAATTGCCTAGCCAAGACGGGATGCGGTAAACTAGGCGGTGAGAAGTGAGATGAGGGATGGAGTTGAAGAAAAATCCAACTGTACGTTTCGGAAGCTGTTAGAGTGTAAATCCGTTGACAGCTTTGGAAATAATAAGTAAATCGTGTCGCCAGAAGAAGTTGATTGAAGGGGTAGTTGAGAGTTTCCAGCGGCTCCTTGTTCAAAGGCCAGGAAGACTTAGTGAAACTCCCAAGACCGATAACGGCTCGGCAAATGGCGATCAGGCTAAAAAGTATTCTGACGTAGTTTTCTAATGGACAGTCATCCTTTTGCTCTTTTGTGAAAATTGACAATGCATATTACTGAACTCCCCCCCCCCCCCCAGTTACTAGGAAATTTCACTGAGATTTTAATTAATTCTTGACGATTAACTCCAGAATTCATACTATAGTAGTCACAGACCCACGAACATTCTAGCTTCTAATCCGATCTATATTTCACTCAGTTCACACGAACTTGTAAAACATAACGTTCTACGCAGAATTGGTAGCGCTTAAGTTGCCGAATTAATTGGGGTGCTACTGCTTACGCCACGACCTTAATTGGAAAACTAACGTATTGGTTCCACATTAACGGGGCGGTCAAAATGATTTTTTGACATTTTATGTCTTTACTTTGCTACATAAACTCGAAAATGTAACGGCCAAAAGCGTCACGAAAATTAACCTTTAAAAACGTTGGTTTTAACCCCAGTTGCAACCGCAGTCCCTGTGGCATAATGCATAAGGCATCAGTCTCCTAAACCGGAGGTTGTGGGTTCGAGTCCCACCAGGGCTACGATTTTTTTTGTTGTTGACATTTTATGTCTTTACTCTGCTACATAAACTCGAAAATGTAACGCGGGATGTAGAGGAGAAGTCTCACTAAATTTGTGTTGGGTTAAGTGCATGGTAACGTCTGTTACAAAAATGAAAAATATTTTTTGTGTTGTAATTTTATATTTCTTTATTTAAAATAAACAAAATTATATTAAAAGAAAAAGACATAAAATGTCCCTCGCGGTTGCGTCCTTGTACGAAAGCTGTACCCACCGTTTGTATTTATTATTTTTAATTTCCTAAATGACCTTTCAGCTGCTGCAGAAGTGACAGGTATTGTAAAGAATAATAACATTGCTGTTTTGATCAGTTGTTTGTGTATACATTCCTGGCAATCCTGAAAAAGACGTAGCCGGCCTTCCGAGTATGTTGCCGACCTCATCTGACACCCTGTAATACAAACGTGCCGAAATTCACGTGAGGACGGACGTTGAAAGAGAGTGCGGACGCTTTTGTTACACTGGCCCAGGAGAAGTCACAACGCGTTGACTAGTCGTATCAGTTCTAATTGATGTGGCGAGAAGCTGCCGTCACAGTTTTCAGATTTTACTCCGTCGGGTTTCGTTGTTGAGAGAAGAGTTGTGAAAATCCTTTCTGTACGGCACGAAATCTCTCGCCTTTCCAGTTGTGCAACTAAGCTCGATAAAGCCATTATGCCAGCTGCTTGCTTACCCGGTGGCGCGGTTATTGAGATAAATTATAATTCCCCCCCATTATCGCTCAACTCAAAATACGAATAGCTTTCCCTTGTGAAATCTTCATTAAGAAGACATTTATGCAACTCTGATTGACTCATTCAGATAGGAACATCATGAGCGGATACGAGGAAGTCACGGAAATCGGTTATTAAAGTCCATAAAGTCGCCTTATCTAAGTGCCTTCCGATCTTGAAATGAAAAACAAATCGACACTATGTCCAAATAGATTCCTCGAATATTACTCATTCATCGCAAATGGATGTCTTTAGTTTCATAGCCTTCTTTGGAGCTATAAAGTGTATTCATAATTGATTAAATCAACGTTAGTACGCAGGGGAAAACATCTGAATAACATTGTGCAGAGCCAGTACGACAAACACAAGAGAAAACTGCTTGTCTTTAATAGGAAAATCTAATTTCACCCAAAGAGTGTGTAATCAACTTTGAAGAAGATTCCATTGAAGACAACCTGAAGGAGCTTGAAAATATACTAGAAATGAAGTTTTTTTCTTGCAACGTTCTCGAAAACGGCTATGAACATTTCGATTAAAACGGTTGTAGTAGTACAACGTACTTCTAAAAATCGTTATCTAACTTTTGTTTTTAGTAAGTAGCTATGTAAACGTAGGGAAAACCCAATGAAGCAAAAAGCGACGGCTCGGCCGGGGAAGGGAATTCCTGGTGGTGCCTCAGTCCATGCGGTCCACTTAATGGGGACAAGCAGCGTCAAAATCTGGTATTTCAATAGAAGTAAGTTGTTGCTGTACTTATAAATTACAGGGTAAGAATACTTTTCGAATCTAGTTTCTTGAATGTTTACTAGCAGCGAAGGGTGACTTCTTAAAACTTATAATATTGGATATACAGCGATGCTAACACAGATATGCATTTACATCCTCCATTTCCTAGCACATTAGGGCCTTTGAGCGCAGTAGAAGAGAACGGATGAATCTAACTGGATAATTGGATATTCGGCATGCAGACAAAAACACTTTGTCAGCACAGAAGAAACACAGTTGTTTCTTAAAAGGGGCTGTAACGATTTCGATATTTACTGAACAGTCCCATACCACGTAATTGTTCGGATTGATTTGATTGACACCGAATTGATACAAAAATTCCAATTCCGCTTCGGCCTTTCTGACCTGACGCCTTTCTGTCAGTCACATTCTTCCTTGCATATTGTGAACCTTTTTTGAGCACCCAATCGGATTAGTATGCCCTCATCTCTCGACTGTGGCCACACCTTTTCAAATATCCAAACATCCACTGTGTCATGTGAACTGTGTTTCCAAGTTACTTTACTCTGAACTCTATCTGTATCGTGTATCTCAAGCGAACGTTTAACTAACCAGTCCACTTCTTAACAACGCAGCACTCTCAACCTCGTCTCATGCTTCGAAATTCTTGATAATTTACTGTACTACGCTCTTTATCTTCTCTCAGATGAGAATTTTATGGTAATATCGTGTTGTTTGGAACTGCCCACACAAAACATTAAATCAATCAATTTTGATAAAAGAAAAATGCCGTGGTCACTACGATAACTATGATTAGATTACGACCGATTTTGGTCATACCTTTATCGGGCCTGTACCCGCTGCAAATTATTACTCAACGGTTTATTATTCTCTTGCACACCTCCGAGACCAGCGATTCAGCACGAAAAACACCAGCAAATGATACGAAACATGACCTGACTACAACGAACCGACGAAAATTATGTATTCCAGGCAAGGCTAGGTGCTCATGGGTGGTTTGACTGAGACGAGAGTCAAACGATGAAACGATTACTTTCGCGCGAGTTTTTTTCAATCAGTAGACTTTGACCCACTATAATTGCTGTCACTTCACTGTTCGGTCTAGAAGCAAACGTACACTTCTGACACTCGTTCCATTCCACTCAGCACTACCATTTCTCACAGTTTGTACCAGATAGTTACAAACCCCTCACAGTCTCAAAAAAGTGTTTTGGCAGTCTCACGAGCCACTTGTGCACTGATTGCTCAATAACGGTCGTGGCATGAGTAGGAGCAACTCAATAAATTCTGAGACTTCAAGGGCAACCACATCATACGAAAAACGAGACGTTATGTTTCACAAAGTTCCAATAAACCGAGTGAAAAATAGACTGAATTAGTACTCATTCTAGATGGAACTCCCTAATAGATTAACGAGTCAGGCCAGTTTTGACCTACTGGCTCCTTGGTGCGATGGAGGGGAGGGGGAGTTATTTAGAATCCCCCCAGCCTAGCGGACGCAGCCCTACAGATTCCAGCACAGTGAGGTGTGCTCTGCATGGAGTGTAGCACCTTGTGCAGCAAGGGGAGCTAATCGGAGGGGGTAGGACCGGCCATGCCTGGGCAAAAGTGGCGAATCTTCGCCTGGCCGACCTACTGGAAAGAAGCGCGGCTGAACTCCCAGCAGGAGGGATTCGCGCCCTGGTTTGCAAGTCCTGAAAGGATGTGAGATGCATCCTCATGAATCAATTCCCTACACGGGCAAGGTTGAACGTGTGGCGCTTGGAGAAGAAGAGACGCTGGTTGAAAGCGCCATTCCCGGACAGAAGTTGGACTGCGGGGAAGGATGGGTGCCCTTTCATTCCCAGGCGATCTCGGACGGAAGGGAGGATGGAATG
Organism: Pachypeltis micranthus; assembly: GCA_020466155.1. Classification (NCBI taxonomy): domain Eukaryota; kingdom Metazoa; phylum Arthropoda; class Insecta; order Hemiptera; family Miridae; genus Pachypeltis; species Pachypeltis micranthus. The sequence goes on from CM035772.1 coordinate 12,210,465, forward strand.
GAGATGCCTCGCCGTAGAGCCTCCATCCCACCGGGTAACGATTTATTACTCTTCCACAGCTTAACGTAGCCTCACACCTCCGAGACCCGTCCCATTCGATTCAGCATCACAAAATATAAGTAAACGATACGAAACATGGCCAGACTACAACCGAATGACTAAAATTACATATTCCCGGCACCAGTGGGCGTCTGTAGGCAATTGACGCGATTACACTGTATTGTCCAGTTCTTTCAATTAGTAGACTTTGGCTCCCTATAATTACTGTAATATCACTGTTTTCAGTATAGACGCAGTTGCACACCTCTGAGACTCGTTCCATTCGACTCAGCATAAAACAATTCTTGGAAAATAATACCAAGCACGACGTCATTGCAATAAAACTGCGGAGATTGCGTCTTTGTTAATTTTGTTATTCAATTTTTCGTCCATAACAAACATGATTTACATCCAATCGTATTGCTGAGCTGGCGGGCACAACTTGATACCAAACGGAATTGCTGTGCGAACGAATTTGTCGTGATTGTTCTTTCCCCACGCTAAGGGCAAAATATGGCCTGGACGGTCATTGCAAATTTGGAATCTCAATGCGTTGACACTTTAGTGTGAGGGGAGGGGTAAACATTTTCTGGCCAAAAACATCGGTGTACTATTCAGAATGAATGATGGACGAAAAGGTGGAATCAAATCATCTCAAGTTCGATCTTTCATCTACAGACCAACATGGGACGAGAATGAATAATAAACCAACATGCAATTTGAGCAAATTTGGCTAAGGGATTCTCTCCCAATCGCGTTTACACACATTGACCTTTTTTCTCAAATGGTGTTTTTCGGGCTCTGGTAGGGCTTAGGAAAGTGAACAACACGAGCTCAATCCAGCAAGTCTGGATAAAAACTACGGGCCCAAAGTGTTGTTTTTGTCGATTAGGCAGGCCTCAAAATAAAAATGGCTGGAGAGAAGTCCACTTTTATAGCGTCTTTCTTATCCTTTGGACAACGTAAAATAAAAATAAAATGTAATCGCAATCACAGTGATGGTTAGTACTTTCCATGACTGACACGCACGAAAATCCAGTCACCTTAAATTGATCCTCTTACGAAGGTCCACGTTTTAGTGAATCGCGCGCTATTGGAAACCCCTCCAAAGATGTTTCCACTGGAAGGATGGGGTTTCTCTAAGAGCGATGCACGTTGCCTCGGCGGGTCTTCGCCGGTTAGTATTCTTGCGCAACGCAGCGCGCTCTGATTCCGAAAAACCCCCGTAATTGGATATCGAGTTACACAAGGATTTATCTGGATTATTGCCCATGAATTCATAACTGTTTTCTCGGTTTCTCATTAGCCTCGGTACAAATAACAACGAAAAAAGGCGAAATATGAAGCGTTTAATAGCTCTCGCCTTTCGGCGAGTAGACTCATATCCTTCACTTCAGGCGACCGAATGAGTCACGGCATTGATCGAGAATGAGAGCCAGGTCCGTAAATAATGGGAAGAAACAACACTTAGAGGCGTAACTGACATATTTGATGGCTGCGCTGTAATCGTTCGCATCGGCGGGTGTAATTACCTTGCTCTTCGAACAGCAACATTGTTGTAACATCTCATTACCAACTAACAACCCCCAGACGTGAAACCGGTCTCCAATAATTTGCAAACATGAAAAGCTGAAAAATTGACAACTAAATACCTTGCTTTGCTTTTGGTTGAATAATAACCCTATGTTTTCGGTCACGAAAAATGTTTTACAACCCCCCCTCAAAATTTGATACTTTACGTTTCAAGACATGGAGATTCCAAATTTGCAATGTCCGTCCGCCGTTTTGTGCCTTTAACATGGTCTAAAAAATTCGTTCTTTCGCACAAAAATCCCATTTGGTATCTAGTTGTGCCCGCCATCTCGGCCATCCCATCGGACAAAGCCCATGGTTGTTATGGGCAAAAAATGGTTAAAAAAAAAGTAACGAAAAGCAGTATAACGCGGGAACTACAGCGGAAGTCAACGTTTCGTCGTTAGTACTCCCGCCCGTCATATCAAACTCAATCACCCACCCGCTCGACTCGCAACGCCTTTTTGACTCTTTTTGCCCGACGGGGCGCCAAGGCCACTTCCTCCACACACCCCTCCATCGGATCATAAATTCCTACAGACGTTTACGGGCGCCGGGGGAATATTTAGTTTCCGTAGTTCCATTGTAGCCAGGTCATGTTTCGTATGGTTTACTAGTATTCGATGGTGAATCGAATGGAATGGGTCTCAGAGCAGTAATACTAGGTCAAGCTGTTCATGAGAATAATAAACCATTGTGTAATAATTTGCACGGTTTTTAGGTATGGAATCGCGAAATCTAGTAAATTGTAGTTGGAAAAATGCGCTATGTATTGGGAATCGTTAAGAATCGAATGAAAACCGTCGAAGTTGTAATAGGCGAACATAGTAAAAATACATGCGAAAGATGGCAAAATAATTGTGGATAATTAACCAAAACAAAGACGTACATCATCGTAAATTTCATTATTTAGAGTTTATTATTTATTCACAAAACTACTCTAAGAGCGAAGCTCTCACATCATTTTAGATACGAAATTTATAGTCATTTATCGAAATAATTTGACGAGAAAATATCGCTTGCGAAGAGTTACACAACATTCCGCAACCCCCGATGTTTAATGGTTAATGCATCATTTTGGATATTTAACAGAAATTTAGACATTAGATGACGTTGGTATGTGTTGTGATGTAAAAAGTACGACCTCAATCGGTTTAACTACAGACTCACACAAATACGCTCCCAAAGACCATCAATACACATTATTAAAACGCTGCAAATTATGCGGTTTATTATTCCCTCGAATCGCTTGATCCAGTCCCACACCTCTGACCATCCCATTCGACTCACCATCGAAAAATACTAGTGGACCACACGAAGCATGACCTAACTACTACAGAACGAAAATTATAAATTCTGGCAATTGGCACGACGTGACGAGCTGGCGAGCAGTTGGCGTGAGTCGCTGAAACGTTATATTGTCCCGCGAGTTCTTTTAAATAGTAGACATTGGCTCACTTTAATTAGTGTAATTTCACTGTTTTCGATCTATACGCAGTTGTACAATCTGATACTCATTCCATTCGACCCCGCATCTGAAGAAACCTTGAAAACGATACCAAACACGGCGCATTTGCGTTAAAACTGCCAAACTTGAGTTTTTGTTAGTTTTTTAAACTATTTTTTGCCCATAACAACCATTCCTTCGTCCGATCCGAGGTTGGCGGGGTGGTGAGGGGAGGAGACACTAGATACCAAATGGCCTTTTTTAAATTTATTTTTTCAGGCATTTACAACACTTTCCTAGTCTTTTGGGTTGGCAAATAAAAAGCAGGCCGACACACGAGAACTTGAGCTGGGCGGACTACACCGTTGAGTATACGCAATCGAAATCTAATAGTAGAATTGTAGTTGCGTAACACGTAAATCGTCAAGTAAAATCTAACGATTTTGATTATGCATTGCAACTTCCGGAATGAAACTACATGACAGCGAGGGATTGCTTTCTCTCGCCAGTGGTTGCTCTAATAGAGAAAGCAAGCAATTGTATCAATTTACTGTTTGCCTCGCGAAAAAAAACGCAACCGCAAGTCGCTTCATTTTAGTTCATTTCGTTTTTAATCGCTTCAGGTCCAATTCCCGGGGGATTGCAGTTGCCCTTTGGGGCGGATGCCAAGAGGGTTGCGGTTGAGATTTGCCTTCCACGGCTTCCGTATATCCCTTACGTGAGGCCTCTCATCTGCCGTACAGATTGCAAGCAGTTTCTTTATAAATCTACTACGTTTAACTTATTAGCGGAACCGCCTTGGCCTCCACGGGGAACTTGAAACCTAATATCTGGAACGTACCGATTTTCCCGGGAGGAGTAACGACGATTTTTGTTCATCATAACGTTTTACTTTCCTTAGATGGGGGGAAAGCGGTTGCGAACAAATGGGTTTTCACAGCATTCAGGGTAACTTTAAACGAATTTAACCCGGTTTTGGAAAGTTCGAAGCAGCAGGAACCGAATAGTTAACTGGGCGAAACCCGTACTGTACGGCAGGTTCAAAATATTTGGAGTCGGGAATCAAACTGCTGTCTTCGTTCCCACTTACACTCAGCAATTTATATCGCTCTACGATCTACGAAGCATTCCAACCTGTTTTCATTCTTTTTATACCTCGTAAGCAATTCATGGAACAGCCAACACGTTTTTCAGTTGTTCGTTTTTTGCCTCACGAAGTAGACAGGATCGGAAAAATTTGGAGGTTTCTTATGGGTGTCTGAGAATGCAGATTGAGACAGAACGGCTGACCAAATCGGCACACATTTACGCAGGTCAAAAACATTAGATGCCAAAATACACGTGCGAATGAAATCGGTCCTAAACTAACTATAGTTATCATAGCGCTCAAAACACCAAATTTTTGATTTCTCAACTGAGGTACAACTGATTTGCCACCACGAAATATCCATTCGTGGGAAAATGACGGGAGCAGCGTAATAAATTAACAAACACGGCGACGAAACTCTATTCTAATGCACTTTACTATTATAAATCCCGCTTACATGACACTAGCTGTCAAAAAAATCGCCCCGCAATTCCGAAATTGAAACTTTACTTTTCGCGGCCCAAAGGGTAAGGAAAGTATTGTAATCGCGTAAAAAAGGAAGGTTTTCTTCAGATATACGTTTTGAGGCCTACTGAACCCGAAAAACCTAATTTCGGTGCGTAGTTTTGTGTCGAAAATAATGTTTATTTGAACTTTTAGTTAATTTCCAGAGTAACTGCGTCACTGGATTTCATCAATCTTATGGAGCCGCTTTTAGCAATATATACCCACATTTTGTGTTTTGTGATCATTTCTGTATCTCTGTAATATAAAACATGAGAGCTCGGAAAACGAGATTTTTCGAATATTAATTTATCGTTTTTCCAATTTTCTCCAAAATCACTCCAAACGATTTCTATGAAATTTACGGAGTAGTTTCAACAAACTAGTACCCACATTTTGTTATTTATAAATGCCTTGAACGAAGATATAGGGGCTGTATATGTAGCAGATATTTTTTACTGAATACTATACCCCAGCAGCTGCACAGGGAAGAGAGCATACACCTGTTACATACGTGCGTTGTTCAATCTGCCTGAAGTTCTTCCTTTCCATATCAGAAGGCTGGGACGTTATCTCGTGTGAAGGTCCTGATATAACGTTTAGAATGCCTCACTCACACAGCGTTCCAGTCAGTCTGATGCATTCTCCAGGCACATTCTCTTACAGTCCTTTTGACTAGTGACGTATTTGCCGCACGATAAATAAGTGACGTCATAAGTACAGCAGACTAACCGAATCTTGCCAGATGGTCGACTCTCTCATTCCCCGTGATCCCTTTATGCCCAGGGATCCAGTAAATATTACCTCTATTAGAGTTTTCTACAGACCTGAGCCGCATCCTCCCCTACATCGCCAGGAATTTATATGCACTAAGAGTTCCTAGCCAAGCACTTAAGCACAGGTAGGCAACGATTTGGGCGTTACTGAACATCCTCTGCTTCTGTTTGGCTTACATCACGTAAATTCTTCTCTGATCCTAACAACAACGTCCACTTAGCTCCTACCACATTTAAGGGTTCACCTTCGCCGGTCACTCTACTTTTCTCTGATGTCCTCACAGCACTACGAAAATCCTTCACAAAGTCATATTATTCGTCGAATAATATAATGATTATGTAGATATCGGTAGATACGGTTAACCTTTGATAAATAACCCTTGAAAGACGAACGAGCCTTCGCAGAATGCACTCCTTTACTTTTTATTGTACGTTTCACAACGGATCAGCTAGTGGTAATAATTCCCCTTCAGGTAGTGGAAATTAAAAATGTGGTCTACACCTGATGTTTCTGTCCACCCCCCACCCCAGCCCCTCCAACTTTCCAAAAGTGCTTTTACGAGTCAGCAGTTAAAATTACTTACAGTCATGTCGTTGAAACTATAAAACACTCGTATTCTAGTCAAAGCAACACGACTCCAAAGGTCATGACAGTCGAGATTGAGATGAGATGGAGCGAATTTTAATCAAGAATACCTCGAAGTGGAGGCCAGGAGCAACATGAGAAAAGCAAACAAACAAGCACGCGACATCCTCGAAAAGAACCCGATTTGTACGGGCGGCTCATAATTACGGTGATTATAAAACCTGTTGAGAGACGAATGCGAACAGTGCGACGGAGTACTCATTAAGTTCGGGGAATTCGAGTCGGTCACAATCCGCTAATTAGCCCCGTTTCAGAGCCTAGCTGTGTTGTAAGGACTGAGGCCCGACTTCGTTGCTGCTGGTAAAGACCAGTCTGCAGCTATCCTGGAAGCCCTGGACGTTTATAGAGCCCAGTTCTAACGAGTGCGACAAGATTTGTGTTGGTGTCAACAGTGTTCAAAGCTCTTAGTGCTAAGTTTTGAATTTAGGGGGATGGCGTCAGGCCCACCAGTGCCGTCCCAAGGCTTGCATTAAAGAAATACTAGCTAACGACTCAACCTGGATATTAATTACCTAAAGGTTTTACCGAGGTAATGAAGTGGTTCTCAATCTGAAACAGACAGCTTTTACAGACCGACACTTCTTACCGGTTTTGCATTGGTCCTCAATGGTCAAGATTGGTCCAGACCCCGGCTCATTTCCGTACGGACTATCTTCTAGCCGAATTTAACTAAGATGGTACGAATTTTTGTGGACTTCCTAGTTCTTCCCTAGTCGATGTTAGTAAATGGATGACATTCCAATTCTGGTAGTAACCAATTTTAGTTAAACGACCGGATGTGAACGAAACTATGACCTGCTGCCAGACATAGTTAGCTTGCAGATCACCAAGGGATGCCAAAATAAAAGCATGAGCGAAATCCATCCAAAATTAACCCTAATTATCATAGTGATCAAAACACTTTTTTCTCAAAAATGGCTTCACAGATTTTTATTAAAATTTTTGTATGGAATATTCCAAATAACGCTACTGTACTATAAAATTCTCATTCACGGGGATATTACGAGAGTAGCACAATAAATTATCAACAAATCCAGGAAGTTTTTTCCTTATACGTCTCGCTTGTAAATGCAATACTCGCGAACTCCCGCTAAAATTTAGGGAGGTGGTCCAATAAACTATCTATACGATTGGGGTTTAATAACGCTCATAAAATGATAAGAATCAAATCCAGAATTCTTCGCAGTTTCACTTAATATCGTTTTTTATGCGATGATTCAAAAAAAGCAAACGCGATCCCTCTCAAAAAAATCATGTTGACTGTTGAGCACATGAGAGGGGGAGCTTAAATAAAATAAAAGGGAACTCTGTGAGCGTGAGAGAAGGACTGTATTACGCGTGAAATAAATAGTGGAGTTTGAGAATATAAGAGCGACACAAGTGGAATCTGAAAACGCGTGAACTGGTTGCCCAGGAAACTGGAGCAGAGGGATAGAGCGAGAAGAGCTTTGACTGGCCCGAGAGTTGACAGAGGAATGTCTGTGAGCACAAGGGAGACGAGTATATCTGGGAAGCACTGTGTGTGTTGGAGAAGGAGGTAAATCGAGGGGAGGGAAGCATATTTTGGAAAGAGCGTGGTCGTGTTAAACCGAACTTAATCCCTTCGTCTGGAGGAGGAGCTCTCGGACTTCCCCTCCGCATAACATGAAAAAGGTCGAACGCACCTGGGAAAGCCCCAAGCTCATGCCAACTACTTCGGCCTGTACCGAACTTTGACAATCTCATAAATCGCCTATGCACTCAATAACGGTCGTGGCATAAGTAGGAATAAATTGAGGAACCATAAGCCCCACTAGTTTCCACATATATAATTCAGCTACGTCGTGCCAAGTTGATACTAACTGAATGAAAAACAAATGTTGTTAGTTGCTCGAGTGATAAAAATTGCTGAATGCATGTGGGGCAGAGGAAAGTTGTGTGATCCATTGACCAAAGCGTATGCATCTGTTGGTTATCATTCTGAATTTAAGATACTTGAAATAAAGCGTTGTTAATTCACTCACTTAACGCTGGAAAAACGTAGAGGTTCTTAACATTTTACGTAATTTTTATGAACTCTCGACATGAATCGATTCTCTGTGACTCAATTCCTTTTTAGTCGGTACAGTTACTTTGCATCATCAACAAGTGAACGCAATATACCAGTTTAGAATAATGTAAGAAACGAACCGTTATATCAAGGTCTTAACTGATTATGTCACACTCATCAAGAGATATCAAATTGAGAAAGGGATCTGTCGAAAACAGAATGTGTTATAAACCCAAGCCGTTTGCCCGAAACGAACTTCGTCGCTCGAACCTTTCCATATGATTGCGTCACCTTGTAAAAGTTGGGAGCACATGTCGCAGTATTACGAGTATGATCATAGGAGGCAGATGTGTGAGGACCTTCGTAGGTCCATCGCTGTTTTTCGTTAGCTTCCGCGAAAGGTGCCAATCAACTCAAAATATTTCGTAGATTAGCAGAACTATTTTCCTTGGTCGCTTTTAATTGACCGTAAGGCGTTTAATAATTAATAATTTAATCCGTTCGCGGCGTGAACAACTTCTTGGATAAGGACGTGAATTGGTGAGAAACAAATCGGTTTTTTAATCGATTCAGAACGAAACTTAAGATGGTTTTGAATAAAATCGTTTGCAAAAAATATATTGTGTTTAAAGATTGGAAGTGAAAACAAGTATGGTCGAACCCAGGGTGCACTAGAATAAACACGTTGAAAACTTATTTTTTAAAACAGCAGCTTAGTCATAATTTAATGGCTCTACAACTCATCATCAATATATGAAAGAAATATAGGTTTAGGGAGTTTCTGAAACGAGGATTCATTCAAATCCAAAGCCTATACAGAGTTTATGCTGTTTGATTTTAGATACTTCATGAAAGATCGTTTCAAATATTTTACAGAATTTCCCCCAACGGTAAAACACCGTAACTGTTCAACCGATACTTGGAAAAATCGATATTAAGAACCGATTAAGACAAATTGACAAGTGGAGTATCGATTTGTTGTATATAAAATATGCGGGCGCTATATCTTCGTTCAACGCATTTTTAGAGTAACATTTATAGAGAACAAAATGTAGGGACAAGGTAGCTGAGAGTACTCCGTAAGTTTGATCGAAATCGTCTCAACCGTTTTTGAGAAAATTGGAATACCGATATAGTTGTATAATTAATATTCGACAAATCTCCTTTTCTGAGTTAACTTGGCTTATATGTCCGTTCAACATATATATACAAAAATAATTATAGAGAACGAAATGTGGGTATGTGTGACCAAAAGATACTCCATTAAGATTTATCACATCTGGTGAAGAAGTTACCCTGGAGTTTACGGAAATGTTCGAAAAAACGTTATTTTCGACACATTTTGATTTTTATCTCTGTTCAATGGACTGTCAGTGGAACATTTATTGAGAACAATATGTAGGTATTAACTATTCGAAAACATCTTGAAAGTTTGGTGATAACCGTTGAAGCCGTTTTGCCAAAAAGCGTAAAAAAACTATTTTTGCTTCATAGGTCTATATCTCCGTTCGCCGTATTTTCATGGAGATATGTATGGAGAAGAAACGTTAGGTATTGATCAATAGAAGGTAATTTGAAAGTTTAATCAAAATCGTTAGAGTCGTTTTCGAGGAAAATGCGAAAACACTAGTTTTTGGTACATTTTCGACCCGTTTTCTATTATTTAAGATCATTCATGATAAAGAATTGGCCAGCGGTTGAAGGTGACATTTGGAAAATGTCAACAATAAATAATATACTATCGGACAAGCCTCATGCGAGTAGCAAATATGAACATAGTTGTTCCCAGAATCTCTTTTTCTCGGCTACAGCGTGCAGTCTGCATGTCCATAGTGTATCGAAAATTAGAAGAAAGGTTTGCACGAGCATAAATAAAGAACAACATTCATGTAGTGGTCCGTTTTATATTTTGAATTTATGAGACAAATTGAATTTTTGTTGGAAAATGTTGAGATTTATAGGGTAAAGACGATTTTGAATTCCGTGATTTCGTGCGATTTCACTAAATACCAATTACTATCATTATCAAACTACCATTGTGTAGGTAACTTATTGGACTACCAATACGGTTATCCTCAGTCCAGTAGTATCATATATGCGGGATTTATAAGGAAAATACCACTTAAACGTTTGATCATTTTATGTGCTGCTCTAGTAATTTTCTCACAGTCATTTTTTTGTAAATCGTCACATTATTTGGAACTGTTCATACAAAAAATTTAACCGATATGTTCAGGCATTTTTGAAAAATAAAAAATTGCTGCTTCGACCACTAAGATCGGACTACCGTAGCTCTGCAGGCCGGATGCCGAATTTGAGCTGATTTAGTTCAGCAGTTTTCACTCAATTGAGACCACAGTCTCACAGTCGGTGTGCCTATACACACACACAATGACAATTTTTTCAAATGGTTTTTTCGGGCTCAGAAACTTCTAAAACGTAAAGATCGAATAAAAAAAAAACACAAAAAACTTTCGGCTGATTATATTGCTTTTAGACTAACCTCGTATTGCTACAAATGTTAAGGGAATCAAGGAAAACATCTCGGGCAAAATGTCAAGTTACTGGGGAAAATGAGTCACAATGCGAGGAGAATGAGTCAAACGGGTGTTCGAAAACGAATAGAGGTCGTCGAAAAATTCAGTACAAACCTCCGGAAAATGTTCAATTTTAGAAATTGGGTAGGGAATGTAGGACAACTAGGAGCAAAGTAGGCAATTTCGTACATTTTTGGAGATTTTGCTACACTTATTTCACTAATCAATAAATAATTTTGTAGGAGAAATCAAGTTTTTTTCTTTAAAACGTATAAATGTTGTGATCAGTACATCGGCTAATAGAACGTCCTTGTAACGAATGCACTACACATTAATATGTTTCCGATTTGTGTTTGGATTCAGAGGAGTTTAAGGTGGAAATATTTGCCGATAATTCAATTTTGTTTATGATAACCCCAATTTCTTCAGATGTCGATAGAAGTTTGCTCCACAGAATTAATGATTTACCAAAGTTGGGCGTTAATACACGCGGTTCGGAAGCACTAAATCGATTATACAAGTACGGTTGAGGAAACAGCAATCGACTGACAAGAGATGGATCCAGGAAGAGCAGAGTTGCAGTTGTTTGAAGAGTAGAATGCACTTTAGACCTTCGAGTTGTAAAAGGTAAAAGGCTTTCGATATAGTGTTGAGAGGCCGGAAAGCGCTTTAACGAGGAGCAACTGTGTGCATTACACTCGTCGAGTGTAACCTATCAAAACGGTACCTTTAAGGAGATCCGAGTTGAGCATTTTTACGTGATTTCAGCGGGGGCGAAAAAAATAAAAAAATAGGCCAAACTAAGAGCAAGAGCTGGAGCGTGAACGCATCCTCTAATCTCGAGCTCTTACAAGCAGATTTTCGTAATAAAAACCAAACGATTCTGGGTCAACAGATGGGATTCCGTTATTCCGAGCGCCGGTGGGCGAATCGACACTTGGTTGAGCATCTTTCGCGGGTTCAGGGGAGAGAAAAAGGGTTTTGAAAGATGACCAGAACTGAAATGGTGACGCCGAAATTGTTCGAGTCGCGTGGAAGTGGAGAGAGGAGCTAATGTCCCGGATTTCCGTTTTATAGTGCGTTGCATCCTAAAAGGGGACTCGCTCTGATTGCTCCGCACTCGAGCTCTGTAACCATCCGTGTATCATCGGGACGGTACATCACGAAAGTGAGGCAGGTGTGGAGAATCGGCCACATTTATCAACCGCACGTAGGATGTTGCTGACCCGTTTTTCTCAATGAAAACAAATAAATTTGTTTTTAATTTCCAAAATCAAATTTGAAGTTCACGATGTACTGATTGATAAACACAGCCTGAGGAATTACGAGATCTATTTTTACGCCAACTTTGAACATCCCAGTTCACTACAATGGAAAGTGATACATTTCTGAGAACAGATTACCATCAAAACGTCGAAAAACATCAGAAAACTATAATTTCTACATCGGCAAGTTTTACCAAAATCTTGGCCAGCCCATCGCACAACTTTCCTCAACCCGGTGCACATTCGGCGATTTCCATCGCTATGCCAATCAACCCATTTTGGTATTCATTCGGTTAGAAATTAACGTTCCATGAAGAAACTAGTAGAGCGCAAAGTTACGGAATTTATTGCGTTGTTCCTGCTTATGTCACGACCTTTATTAATCAACGTAAAGGTAAGTGGCAATTGTTTTAAAAAAAATGCTTTTTGGCACCTTTTGGTCGGTACTCTGCCCAACGGACTGTCGGAGGAACATTCATGGAGGCATTGAGAAGTTGACGACAACCTGTGAGTTTGATGGTTAAAACCGTTTTTCCAGAAAAGCAAAAGACCTCTTTATGCCTCAATATGCCTATTCACCGAAGCTTCACAAAGATATTTGTGGAAAACCAACACCAGATTACAAGAAGACAATTTTCACATTTAATCAAAATTGTCAGAGCTCTTTTAGAGAAAACTGCGATAAACTCGTTTTTGGTTCCAACGAACAAAACAAATCCACATCCAGCTCAATCGGTTCAGCAGTTCTCCCCCAAATTGAGATACTGACTCACACGGAGGCCATGAACCGAAATTTGTTTTTCTTTATTCTGTAGGCCACAGAACGTAGATCTGAAGAGAAATTTTGAACTTTTTTACCCCTTGGGCTAAACATGATTAAACAATGAAGCACTGACAACAGAAACCGTGGCAACCCATAAAACACCACTTTCTTGCATAGAAACCTTCGAAACGTAAAGATGTAATGAAACCTATATTCAGCCAGTAGCATGACTTTCCAAGCTATTTCGTAGGAGATAAGGGGTAATGAAAGTAACAGTTTGTAAAAGAAACGACAGTAGTTCGAAGTCCCGAATTTCATTGGATGTCCTTAATTGTTTAATAAATTTATTTTCAAAACTGTAGAATAGATATTGTTCTCTCCAACGCGAACATCAATTCTTGTTATCTTCACTCCAACAGAAGGGGGAGCCCTTTAACGCCATTGGCAGGGGCTGCCTCTCGCTGCTCGCCAGGCCGACTAACAAGCGACGTCCAACCATCAATCATTCAATAACGTCAATCCCCAAGAGAACCACAGCGATGGGTCGCTCTTGCAATTGAACGTCCAACTTCTTTCAATTTTTTATCACAACGAATGGCATTCAACGGGAGCAGACCGTCACGCTTTGATACAGTTATGTAAAACCGCATAAAGACGAGTCGGGAACCGTGAGGCGTAATGAAGATTTCGTATTCAGATGAAAAAAAAAACCGTGGTGAGTTGACTATAACTATTACGTGAATTATTGGACGAAGAAGAAGAGAAATGCGTGTCTTGAGAGTTAGCGACAAACGAACTCGAATGGTCAAGAAGCTGCAGTCTTGAAATTGGTAAAGAACCTGATTTAACGATTCAATCCATTCACCGAAGACCTTTCGCTCGAACTCTCTATCGGAATCATAGGCTCCACAAATTAAGGGGTCGAATAAACCCCTCCAGCAGCAAAAAAAAGACTTCGTTTCAGAGAAACAGGAACTTTCTAACAAGCGACAATATACTTACTGGTTTGTAGAGGAACGAGTATAAGCGCAGTTAACAATAACGAGAACACGCAGAGCTAGATCGGTGAATAAAACATGTGATACAACTTTCCTAAGCCCCTCGTGCATTCAGCAATTTTGATTACGAACAAATCAAATCTGTTTTTCATTCATTTTATATGATCTTAGTTCTCTGTAAAAACTGAAAGCTCTTAAGGTTCCTGAATTTATTGGGTTATTTATGTCATGACTCCATAGAGGGGTCATGCTGGTAATTTATGAGACTGCTAGGACGATTTTTTTGGAAACGTTTATATTGACAATTCTGTTGTTGCATGGAAAGCAATGTAAATATCTTTGGTGCGAATCCACTCGACTTTCCCCAGCGATGCGTACATTCAGCGATTTTAGTTACTGTAGTTCCTAATCCAATCTCTGTTTCATTCAGTTCATTAGAACGCTACGAACAAAATGGTTGCTTTTCAAGTTCCGGAATTTATTGGGCTGCTACTACTTATGAAACGAAACTGCCAACATAATTTGTTTGGAGTAGTTCCTGTCGACCGTTCTGAAATTAAAGGTAAACACCGCGGTTGGTTTGAATTTGGAACTTCTGGGGTTGCTTCTGATTATTTTAAGTCCATTATTAAATTTCCATAGTATTTTTTGACTACCACTCTTTTTTTTTAAAGCCTATTTCATATGTGCGAGATTTATAATGAAAAAATTTAAATCGTCGAGACGTTTAATAATTTACTGTGTTGCTTTCGTCATTTTTCCGCGAATGGCAACTTCACAGTAAGGTTAAATTGTTTATTACTGTCCATAGAAAAATCGACTCAAACTCATCGGTGCTGTTTTTGGGAAAAATAATGTTTGGGGTTTTAACCACTAAGATAAATATAGTTAATTTTAGACCGACGTAACTCACATATTTATTTTGGCGTCCCCTGTTGACCTTCAGGCTCCATATCAAATATGAGCCGATTTTGTTAATCAGTTTTCAATCCCCCGCCTTCATAGAAACACACAGGAGTGTTTTCGAGCTCGGAAGCCCTTAAAACGTAAAAACTTGAAGAAAACTAAAAAGAACGGATTATATTACTTTCCTTCTTACTCAGTAGAGCTAAAGAAAGAAAAAATTGAAATACCGATCAATTAATGTTCGACGAATCTCCTTTTCTCAGTTAACTTGGCTTATATCTCCGTTCAACATATATATACAGAAATAATTATGGAGAACGAAATGTTCGTATGGGTAACCAAAAGACATTCCATTAGGATTTATCACATCTGGTGAAAAAGTTACCCTGGAATTTACGAAAATGTTCGAAAAAACGTTATTTTTGACACATTTTGCTTTTTATCTCTGTTCAATGAACCGT
The DNA here is from genome assembly GCA_020466155.1 of Pachypeltis micranthus. Lineage (NCBI taxonomy): Eukaryota > Metazoa > Arthropoda > Insecta > Hemiptera > Miridae > Pachypeltis > Pachypeltis micranthus. The sequence goes on from CM035772.1 coordinate 12,225,495, forward strand.
CACAAGAACATTTATTGAGAACAATATGTAGCTATTAACTATTTGAAAACATCCTGTGAGTTTGGTGGAAATCGCTGAAGCCGTTTTGCCAAAAAGCGTGAAAAACCTATTTTTGCTTCAGGGGCCCTTATCTCCGTTCACCGTATTTTCATGGAGATATGTATGGAGAAGAAAAGTTAGGTATTGATTAGGAGAAGATAATTTGAAAGTTTAATCAAAATCGTTAGAGCCATTTTCGAGAAAAATGCGAAAAACCCTAGTTTTTGGTACATTTTCGTCCTCCACCCCCCTTCCCTTCGACCGAAATCGTCCATAACCTTATTTTGGTGTCTACAAAAAATAACGAACAAAACAAAAAAAGAACCAGCTCAATCGGATCAGCCGTTCTCCCGCAAATCGAACTACAGACACACACACATACACACACACATACACACGGACCACGCGCCGAAATTAGGTTTTTTAGACTCAGTAGGGTCTGAAACGTAAAGATCTGAAGAAAACCCAAATTTTTTTTTTGGGCCGATTACTATACTTTCCTTCCCTTCGGGTAGCGGAAAGTAAAATATCTGGTGCGTAGCAACACACTACTTTCCGCCACCCCTTTAAGCTCGAACACCAGCTACATAGGCGGGCGCTATATCTTCGTTCAACTCATTTTTACAGGAACATTTATGGAGAACATAATGCAGGGACTAGTTAGCTGAGAGTACTCCGAAAGTTTGATCGAAATCGTTAGAGCCGTTTTTCAGAAAATTGGAATACCGATAAATTAATATTCGACAAATCTCCTTTTCTGAGTTAACTTGGCTTATATCTCTGTTCAACATATATATACAGAAATAATTATAGAGAACGAAATGTTGGTATGGGTGACTAGAAGATACTTCATTAGGATATATCACATCTGGTGAAAAAGTTACCCTGGAATTTACGGAAATGTTAGAAAAAACGTTATTTTCGACACATTTTGCTTTTTATCTCTGTTCAATGGACCGTCACAGGAACATTTATTGAGAAGAATATGTAGGTATCAACTATTTGAAAACATCCTGTGAGTTTGGTGAAAATCGCTGAAGCCGTTTTGCCAAAAAGCGAAAAAAACATATTTTTGCTTCAAGGGCCCATATCTCCGTTCACCGTATTTTCATGGAGATATGTATAGAGAAGAAAAGTTAGGTATTGATTAGGAGAAGATAATTTGAAAGTTTGATCAAAATCGTTAGAGCCGTTTTCGAGAAAAATGCGAAAAACCCTAGTTTTTGGTACATTTTCGTCCCCCCACCCCCCTTCCCACTGGCCGAAATCGTCCATAACCTTATTTTGGTGTCTACAAAAAATAACGAACAAAACAAAAAAGAACCAGCTCAATCGGATCAGCCGTTCTCCCGCAAATCGAACTACAGACACACACACACACAGACATACACACAGACATACACACAGACATACACACAGACATACACACGGACCTCTCTCCGAAATTAGGTTTTTTAGACTCAGAAGGGTCTGAAACGTAAAGATCTGAAGAAAACCCAACTTTTTTTTTTGGGCCGATTACTATACTTTCCTTCCCTTCGGGTAGCGGAAAGTAAAAAAGGACGAGAGTCGTTTGCATTCAGACATTTTTTGGGTTGTTAATAATTCTTTCATACAAGTTATATATCATTGTACTTATTACTTTGATCCACAAATCAGGGGGTTCAGTATTTTTCTAAAAACAGGGCTATAACGATGTGGATTGGACATTGAACACATGGTCCACTAATCAGTTTTCTTCGAAAACTTCCATGAACGAAAATGGAATCCTATCAAGCAAAATAAGATTTTTTTTTTCACTTTTTGGAAAAATGGCACTAACGATTAAGATCAAACACTCAGGGTATCTTCAACAAGTCAAGACACATATTATTGTTACCCATATACCTGATAGTCCGTTGACTGGAGGTAACAGCCAAAATGTGCTCAAGAAACGTGTTTTTAACGTTTTTTAATTGTCCGTATAAAATGAAAGATTTGATCAATCTGATGGTGTTAAAACAACCTCCACTCACGGGTAATTATTTCTGTAATGTTGATCAGAGATAAACGGTAAAATAAATGAAAATGAGACTCTCGTTTCGTTTTCACATTTTCTGAATGCCGGTTGCAAACAAATGCTGCGTCTTAAATATATTGGTGATATTTGACCGATCGCAATACTGCCTTTACCATTTGGGATGCAAATAGTAATTACGGGAGTGAAGCTCAACAAGAAATGAAATGTCAATCCGAGGTTCCCAAAAACCAAGAGTTATCATTATTAGGCGTTGACGCGCATGTACAATACAGAGAAAACACCGTCTGATGGAGTTCCGCTTAGATACCTAAACTACCCGAGTCGAAAAAGAAAGCTTCGATTGTCGGTACACACGTGGGAGTACGCGGAACAAAGCGCATCATTGCGCCCGTCACGTCCGCCGATTTTTCCCGTTCCCCCAAACGAAGGAGAAAATGCTATTGTGACTGAATACAGGAATTGAGCAAATTACTAGGCCATTGAATAGAAGCCACCCAGCAAGTTGATGTGGCTTGGAGTCAGCATCTCAAACCCAACCGGTTTTTAGATTGTCGCGATGAACGAAAAAAAAAGAAGGAAACAAATGAGACTTGGGGTCTTGAAGAAAAGAAAGTGAAAGAGACTTGAACGGCTTACCACAAAGGTGAAAACCATCGAGAGAATGAAACTTGACTCACCTGAAACAAGGCAATTACAAATTGAATCAATAAGAGTAAATTGGTGTGTATATTCATTACAAGAACGTGCACAGACCACTCTACCAACTAATCCAATCTGTCTCCACTCTGTTTTCCACATATCATTGGCTTCCCCGCTGTATGTAACGATTTTTATTGAGCAAGCAACGTAATTTACGGCACCAATGTGTGAGTGTGTTTTACCTGCGAAGGCTCCTGTTCAAGAGCGAACACAGGAAAAAAGTAGCAGAGACGACAGTAATTTTACAAGAAGAACTGCTGCAAATTATCACGTGGTTTAGTCGAGCAAAGTCAACGAAACGATTGACCCCTTAAACTCTGAACGTAATTCAGTCGTGTGATTCCATTTTTATTATCTGTTTAGTTCTTAATTAATTACTAATTTTATTATAAAAATCATGACTGAAAAAATTGTTACTTTTTAACTCAGTACTTTTGTTGTGTTTTTTAATTATTATTTTGGCGGGAGCTGTAGAGGTTGTAGTTGTTACAATTAATAGGAAACTGTTCAAAATGATCATAGTGAGTATGAAATCTTTTCACCTACTCCTCATTGTTATTTCTACATCGTATTAGTTACTTGATGCTGCAAGTCTTCGAATATTCGTACGTACATTGTGTTCCCAACATCTAGTCAAGTCTCTCAACAAATGTGATCAATGAGCCTCCACAATCACCAAACTTTAAGGTTCATCCCTCATTAACTCAAGCAGAAGTCACATAAATACGACTGTCGCGTGTATATCGCATTACTTCAAGTGTACGTGCGTCGTGAGTTTGATTTTATTGTTATTGATCGAAACGTTAACCTAAAAGTTATTCCTTATCTTGAACCAATGCTCGAGATCTAATGAAATAACCCTCAATATTCACACTTGACCCCTGGCAATAGTCGGTAGCAAAATTATGACTATTTTCCTATTCTCACCATTTTTACTTTTCTGTTATTGATTATGTTGCCTCTATAATGCAGGCCGAATTGGCTGGGTCTTTGACCTCAAAATGTCTGCACTAGCCCTAATGGAAAGTCATTGTTCCCCGAACACCTCTGCCCTCAACCCTTTTGTTTTTACCTGTGGAAAGCCCAGGTCCTCAGTTATTTCCAACGACAACGGATTTCCCTATTTGTCTTTCCAGAATGTCCTTCCCTACCTCGATTCACCTCCTTCTCCAACATACACAGCTCTGCCCAGATATACTCGTCCCCCAGTGCTCAAAGACATTCCTCTATCTACCCTCAGGCCAAACACAGCTCTCACTCTCTCCTTCCGATACAGTTTCTCTCACCAGTTCACGTGCACTCCGAGTCGTCCCCTTGTATTAGCCTTACATTTAGTCAAATTAATATGCATAAAACGTATAATGTGGTCCTCCTCAAACGCTCACAGAGTTCTCTTTTACTTCGTTCTTAATGCCCCCTCTTGTGCGTCCGACATTCAAGGCTTTTTGGAGAATGCCTCTTACATAATGCAGTCCTGTAGGCACTACCATACAGTGGGAGGTCATATAGTAGCAATGCACAGTACACTATCCCACTACTTCCCGGCATGAGCTTAGTAAAAACATTTTTCTCAGCATGTGAGTGAGAATGTTCTCCCAATACATGGGAAGGCTGTGCATTGAAACTCTGGACATTCTGGCTGACGCCCGCAGGGCCTATTCATTTGCGGAGCATCCGAACTTGTGAAAGAGAAAGGGATAATTCTCAGGTTTTTGAAACATTGAGGATAGGGGGTTCGAGTTTAGCTGCCAAGCTTCTCTTTCCAACGCTACATTTCGCTGAAACAAAAACGAACGAAGAATTGGAAGGGATTTTACTTAGGTGTCTTCACATGTTATTGAGAAGGGGGGGGGAGTTAAATTTTTCTATGATTCTCTGAATGAGCATTCATTCAGGTTCATTAATTCTAATTAACGAACAGGTTCAAGTTCCGGAAAATAAGTGAGTTCTATCGCTACTTTTGGGTTGAGCTCTGGAGAGGCCAGTGAAATCACGTCCAACCAAGTGGGACACATTTTCGAAAAATTTTCGTGTTCATAAAAAGAAGTTTTTGTGGAGCCCGAAAGAGATAGAATCTGTTCATTTTCAGTAGTTCAGAAACAATTTGGTGGTCTGTCGACAGAAATGAGATGAGACGTTCGAGGCCTTGCAGGTAATTGGAAAACAAATTGATAGTTATTATTGAAAATTAGTTTGTTCCTATAAGAAGTTCAACGAACGTGCGGAGATTAAGGCTCTCGGAGGGTTTCGCTGCTGACTGAATTAACCGTTTCAGGTTACTAATGACTTGTTTCTTCTCAGTTGCCTAAGAAAACCCCTTCGAGATCGGCCCGTTACGCGCGGCTGGTGATGAACATCAGTCAGTTAAGCCGCCATTTGCGGCCGTTACCGTTTTCCCGGTACACGGGGAAGTAAAAGGTAGCGGTGAAAATATTGTTCGATACCTCCGGTCTTTTTCAACCTTGAAAGTTGCCTTAGGTTGTTCTTATGAAACTTAGAGCGGGATTTTCTGTACAGCGGTCGCTAAGTGAGTGAATAAATACACTATTAGGAGGAGCTCCCAGTGGCGGACATTTCACCGGCGTTTATATCGAGATCAGTCGCGAAGCTTTCATTTTCCAGCGGTTAACAGTCGCGGGAAATCACTTTCTCTCCGGAGGGTTTCAAATCCAAATGATCCTTGACTTACTTGTCGGTGAATCTTTTGTAATGAGCACCAAAGAGAACATAGTGTAGCCTGCTAACCGCTTGGCCTATGAGTTCAAGGGATGCGGCAGACTCGGTCACCGCATCTTGCTCTCATTCTCTGCAGAGCGGCCATTCCTTCGAATTCCTCGACAAATTAATTTGGTTACAACATCGAAATTAGACTGACGTTGTGGTAGTGGCGGCCGATGATAGACCAATTTAAAGTGTGACTCTCTGAACATGTCGAATCTCCTCAGGGAAATCCACGAACAGTAATATTCTGAGGAAACAATAAACATTGGTTCAGAACAAAGGCTCTAATTACTCCACCCTCATCAGACATTCAATGTACACGTATAACTACACAAGTACTGCATTTTACAGCTCTCTCGATATTCACGAAAACCCTAGAGGTTTGATGAATCCCAGAACTTCGCTGTTGATTCGTTTTGAAAGGGATAGGAAACAACAACAGCGCTGTTGCTGCCAAGCGGAATTGTTTAAATTTTTTTGACATTTGTTTTTTCTTGGCATTTTTTAGAGTTACAAACAGATGGAAATATTTTTTACACGAGTAATAGTGATGTGTTATACATATATGCGATGAAATGATAATTCTGGTCGCCATTAACTCCACTATCCACTGAAGCTGCATCTTATTGTCAATTTTATTTCACGTACTCAACACTTAGGTGTCGCCATTAGCTGCTCAGTAAACCCCTTGCTGTCGTCTTTTAAACTAATAAAAGGGAGGGGGGAGTGCCATGCGAAGGGCTCCTCACCATCTGGGAGCAGTAGAGGTCAATGTTCTGTTCGGGTGTTACATGCGTAATTGTCAATGCTCTCGTATTTATAGTTTCCATACCTGCAGTCATTCAGTATTGAGACCTGCAGTTATTTAGTGCCGTCGAGGATAGAGTAGGCTTAATTTGAGCTTCCCAGACAGTTGTGCCCCAAAGTTATAATTAAAACATATCTGGTGCGTTGCAACACACAACTTTCCTCAGCTCTACAAAAGTTTACTTTGTACATGGCTAACTCTATTTAATCAATTCATTTACCACTCAGTTCATTTGAACTTGGTCAAACAACGCTTTACGGCAGCATGAAGAGGCAGCGATTACAGTTCCAGAATTGTTTGTGCTGCTCGTACTTATTCCAGAACCATTATTGAGCAACTGGTACACAGATAATTAATGAGGCTGTCAACACAAATTTTTTGAAGAAGGATAGTAATCACTTTTGCAGAGTTATTAGGTAAAGACGTTTAGAACTGGTAGTAAGCGAAACGGCAGTAGTTGAAATTCAGAAATTTCTGGAGTGACCCCCATGTATCTCATGAACGTTTTTAAACACTCACCCTTTAGGTATTGAATTGGAATACTATACCAATTTTTTTTAAACATTTTACTAAAATTCCAGCGGAGTTTATAAGAAAAAAATCGCGCTAAAAACGCTTTTCGTCGAAAATTTTGATAATTTATTGAACTGCTCCCGTCATTTTCCCACGAATGGGAATTTCATGGTGTGATTGCCTTATTGAAAGCTATCAATGTAAAAAACTTAATCAGAATCGTTAGAGCCGTTTTTGAGAAAAAAATTTGGTGTTTTGATCACTATGATAACTATAGTTAACTTTCGATGGATTTTGCCTATACCCTTATTTTTGCGTCCCATGGTAACCTGTAGGCTAGACATCAAGTTTCAGCTGATTTGGTACGGTTGTTTACTCTAAAAACCGCGCTAAAATCGATTTCGTCTAAAGTTTTGGTAATTTATTGTGCTGCTCTCGTCATTTTCCCACAATTGAGAATTTTACAGTATAGTTGCCATATTGGGAGCTATCAATATAAAGAATTTAGTCCAGATCGTTAGAGCCATTTTTGAGCAAAAAAACATATTTGGTGTTTTGATCCCTATGATAACTATAGTCAACTATCGGTGGATTTTGCCCATACCCTTATTTTGGCGTCCCAAGGTAACCTGCGGGCGAGGTATCAAGTTTGAGTGGATTTGGTACGGTGGTTCTCTCTAAAAATCGTACACACACACAGACCATTTTCCCAAATAGTGTTTTTCGGATTCAGGGGGGTCTGAAACGTAAAGATCCGAAGAGAACTCAAAATTTTTTTTTCAGCCGATTACATAACTTTCCTTTCTACTTTGTAGAGCCAAGGAAAGTACGAGTAACTAGTTTCGTTCGGTATAAGCGTGTTCCAAGTGCCTCACCATGTCTTCAGATTACGAAGAAGGGGAAATTCCGAATGTATACGTGCAAATTGTAACATATACTGCCCCCCCTCACACCCCTAAATCCCGGGCAGCTGATATTTAATGATTCAATAGAAGGGTTTTACAGGGACACATCCAAATATGCCAGCCTGTCAACTCATCTTCAGAAAAAAGCTTTAAAAAAGGGGCTGGGAAATGGTTTCACTGACTGATGATGTCTAGTAAGGACTGAGAACACGGCTGGTTCTTGGCTCATTGACGAAATAGCTCACAATGGGTCTGTCAAGTGCTCAACATAATAATTATAACAGGGCGGGAAATGAGATCCCCCAGATTAGGGCTAGTTAATGTAGAGATCATGTTCCAGTAAAATGGAGGAGAGCTTACGGTGCCACGCAAGGTGACTATTTTGACTATTCTGTATCAAAGGGATCTTCTGTAACTATAGTCAAGTGGATAAGGGTGAAAAGTCATTGTCCAAGGAAAAAAATGGAAACACTGGGGCATACTGTTACCACCAGTGGTTCTGTAACAATTCATCGTAACATTACCAAGTGGCACCAGAAGCGAGATAAAACTTGGATTGAAGAAGTAACAAAAACTGGTTAGGACAAGAAAAATATGAAATAATAATAATAACAGAGCAAGTATGGAGATGATTCCTTGGTCTGATTCTACAGAGGCAAAGTGCAGATCATGACTCAGTGAAAAGATGGTGTACGACTGAAGTCTTCTTCAATTGACTCACTAAATCGCTTAAAACCTAGAAAAAAGTTTGTTCATTCTAGGATTAATGACTGAAGGATGAAGTGGGAGATGTACTTCATGTACTGCTTCGTGAGTGCAGTCTAATGAAATGATAAGAATCATATTTTGCGGCAATACTCGATTCAGCATAGCAGGAAAAAACCTAGATGGGTGGGCTCCGATCTGGGAGTGATGAACCACTTCAACAGGGCCGATAACAGTTTTTGAAACACGCTCTGAACAGTTTTAGTCATGTGTTCCTCTACAATCTGTAAAGAACTTGACGCAATCCAAATAGTAATTACCGCTGCAACTTGGTCAGGCCTTGACTTCTAGAAAGACCCGTGGCTCAGTTAGTTTGGAAAGAGAGTACAATAGTCCCAATAAGGTGCCCACCGTAGTGACACCCCCTCCTTACAAAATCAGATCTGGAGCCCAAGTTGAACGATTTAATCGAACAAAACATTGAATAGAGGACACGACGACGACCAAAAGTGAATGTTATCTGCTCAATAAAGCCCGGCCGAAATGAGGATCAAGGACAGAGTTGAAACCCATTCGCCAGGTACAATATCCAGTGACGAAGACAATTTCAGCCCTTTCGCAAGTTTCTAAAACGAAAACCCTCGCCATCAGAAAGATGAAATAATTAAGGTTTCGCTTCAACAAGTGCCCAATTATCGTTGCGCTACTTCGCGTTGCAATTTAAAAGTTCCCCCTGAAATGGGCCCATAAATCACCAGTAACTCTCCGTCCAACTTTCAAAAGCAGAAAGGAGATTCGTGTGGTGTCCGTTTGAGTCGTCATAAACAAATACGCGAAGAAAGAATATTTCCCAGTGGCTCAGCGCCAATGACTAACATGAAACGGATTTTGGTGCAATCTTATATCGAAAATTAGGCACCCAACTTTATCAGCCGAATGCATTACCTTCATTAACTGCGAACGATTGCTAAAAAGACTGTTATACAAAATTGTAGACGCGAAAGCGAAAGCACATACAAAAAAATCGCGGTTCAGAAAAGAAAGTGACATTAAGGCGAATACGAACTACGAGAGCTGCCGTTAAAATAATGGTTGCAGGGTGGAAACTTGAGCGCTTGAGTGATTGGGGTGTATTTCGGTGGCATTTCATAACTGAAGCCACTCAGACGCGTTTACTATTAAACTTAAGAGCCGTCGGACAGTTTATTACGTCAATGCAACAGCAAGCTTGGCAGACAACACGTTTTACGTGACCTTTACGCTGGAAAAGTTACAGTTGAGTACACACAGTGTTCAGCAGGCCAAATTAGCTGGGTCTTTGACCTCCACAATGTCCACATGTCATTGTTTCCCAAAACACCATCGTCCTCAAGCCCCTTTTGTTACCTATGGAAAGCCCACCTCTTCAGTTATTTTCCCTTGACTACGGATTCCCCCTGTCCTGGACTTACCCATCTACCTTTTCCAATTCCTCAATTTTAGATTCCTCTTCTTAACAGACAGCTTCTTCCAAGTCAGTCATCCTTCAGCACTCGCGATGCAGTCATCTCCCAGCTCGCTGTACGATTCGTCTCTCAAGTCTCGCACTACTCCCAACTCAACTTTTATCTCTCTCTTCCACTTAGTATCTCACAACCAGTTTTACATGTAGTGAGAGTCCCTTGTGCGCGTTTATATATTCATACTCAACCGGGTATCGCTATTCTGTCAAGTGTAATACAGACCTCACTCACGCTCACCACGTTCATTCATTTCTCGGTTTCAAGGTTCCCCATTCGAGCGCCCAACACACAGTAATTCGAGCGCTGTATCGCCGTTCCACGCATGTCTGTGGAACGATTAATAGAGTACAAAATGTAGACACAAGTGAGTTTGACAGAAATCGTCAGGGCAGTTTGTGAGATAATGACAAAAATGACTACAAGTTTGGCAAAGCTCATTTTTCTCTTGATCTTTTTCTCATAAATTTTTGTGCAACATACAGAAATAGTTGTGTGGGACGAAAAGATGAGCATAAGTTGCTATAAGACATTTCGTCTGATTGATCAGATTCAGTTATGAGGATCTTCGCGTTTCGGAAAGCGATAAAAAACACGTTTTTGGGTTTTTGGGCACATTGGTCGATATCTCTATTCAATGGGCTGTCAGAGGAACATTTATGGACTAGGTGCAGACCTACTGTGAGTTTGGTGAAAATCATTAAAGCCGGTCTACCAAAAAGTGAACAAAAAAATATACATACTCGTGTTTAAGTTTTGTATTCACCAGCGGGAACACTACGAGAGTAGGGTGGTAAATGGTTTGTCCATATCACTACCGCTCATGTAACACTAGTGTTCCCACGAAAATCACGTTGGTAGTCCAACAAGGTACTTAGAAGTCAATGGCGTTAACAAAATAATTAGGAGCAACCCGGAATAAATAAATTCTACCGAGTTCGTTTAAACCAAGTGACACTCAGATTGAACTAGTTGCTAATGTGGGTTGCGTGATGCATCGCGCAAGATATTTTGTTGTTGATTACGCCAATCACATTGCACGGATGTAAAAATCGAAAATAACCAAATTATCATCATTTTCCAACACGCTGCTTCCCTATAAAGTAAACTGTCGTGACGTCACGGCTGTGTTAGTTGGGCGCAACAAATAATGAGGAACTAAACTATTTCGTATTTTCGGCACCAGACCTACCGCAGACAAATTACAACTCCAGAGATCTCGATGATCTTAAAAGCCGCCACTCCCCCACGCCCGACCTTCATTTCTATCGTAATACAAATCTAATGTACCGAACAATTGGATTGAGTAATTCATGAATAATGTCGAAAAGTCCGCGCTCTTGACGTTTCAAAACGGGATATGTAGGCTGGCCCTCTTGATATAATCGTGTGTATGGGAAAGGTTACAGAGCTTGCGAATGAACGTGAGACCTTAAGAAAAATCGATGCCTATTCCTTTCTTAGGACACAATCTTAGCGACGAACTCTCTTGGATTTCTCGGCACGAATGAAATTAGCAATCACGAAAATGCCTTTAGCAGTCAGATAACTCAGTCTTCCTTTTTCCGTAAGGTATTTTCATCTCAAGGTTAACCCATTTCAGGCTGATCTACTATTCTGCGACAAGTTCGATGATTCCAACAAACTTTCGTTTTCTTTTTGTCAAATCAAATAGACAACACGAAGTAGTGTGACATTAACCGCTTAGGCTACATGTAGTGTGAGATTTCTGTCCTCTAAAAGGTCATCCAGGCCCCCAGGGGCTCATATACACGTCACAATTCAAAGTACGCGCACTAAACTCAAAACAAATTAAACAAACCAATAAACATTATCTTAATGGCAACCAAATAAGCAGCCTAAGTGGAATTTCGGAACACTAAAAATTATATTGAATGAAAAAATACCTCCTTGAAAAGTGTATCCAGTTATTAACAAGAACGAGGACAAGTAATTAGAGTAATTATGGATAGCACAATGGGGGGGGGGCATAAGAGTGCCCGCTATTTTGAGAAAGGTGGAATTTTGATGACCTCCACCCGAGAATGGTTTAAAATGTCAAAAAAATGACCGCTGAATTTGTTCATATTTCTCGGATAACAAAAACCTACGCCGGCAGCTCGTTTTTAGGTTTTGAAATACGCTTGATTTGCCAATTTTTGAATATAACAAAAATCAGCTTTTTTTTGTTTTTATTTCATTGGTGTTTGGATCGCTAAACTCAGATTTGATGTTGAAAATTCACGCCGTCTCTTGAAATTAAAAAATGATATATATCACGGTACATAAATATAATTTTATTCTGTTCATAATGAATTTTGAACATCAAATTTGAGTTTAGCGACCTAAATATCGATGAAATAGAAACAAAAAATTAAAAGATTGGGTTAGCTACGCCAGTAGGTAAATTACTATCTGTTTGGTGAGTCCATCTCCTCTGGCTGGTGAGATACTGTGGGCAGAGCCCATGAGGAGACGCAAGAGGAGACTCCCAAACAGGTACGTCAAGATTAGTAAAAATTTAAATATAAAAAATGTGCTTTTTTTGTTGAATTTGATGCAAATTGTAACAGAAATACGTAAAAACAAATTTTCATAATTTTACAATAAATTTGAAAAATTGTCATTATTAAACATGGTTTTGAGATTCCAAACTATCAAAAGTTGTTGCAATGGACTTTTTTTGACTGCATATTCGAGCTTAGCGACCTCAAAAACGTAAATATTCGCAGTTGCATAATTTTACAAAGAGGTTTGTTAAAGTTATATTCAAAATTCTGATATTGGTAAAAAAAAGCGTATTTCATAAACCAAAATCGAGCTACCGGCGTAAGTTTTTGTGATGGAAACAATATGAAAATAATTAGGGGTCTTTTTTGACATTTTAAACCAAATTTCGGGTGGAGGTCATCAAAATTCCACCTTTCTCGAAGTAGCGGGCACCCTAGGGGACATAGCAGTACTAACCGGGGTGGTTAGAGGGGGGGTGGGGGGGGAGTAGTCATTATGGGGGAGAGGGATCACTGACGACTAGATGCAGGGAACATGAGATGTTCATGGTGTCGCTTCTTGACGGCAGTGACGGACGAAAATTGTAAATCTGGGTAAGGGAGAGACGATGTTAGGAGGTTTATGACTCTAAGGATTCGGTTGATAGAGCGACGATACAAATAATGTATAAGGGAGAAGGGACTTGCCAATGGGTTCAAGATGAGTGGCAGGGTACAAGAAAAGAAACACTAGAGAGGAGGAAAGGGGGATTGATTCGTCCAGAGAGGGAACCTCTGCATAAACCTGAGGTTTGCACCAAACCGACTGAGAACTAAGTCTGCATAACACTAGCAACGCCTCACTTATAGGCAACATAAAGTAAAACAGTTCGATGAACCCTCTCAAGCTGCTAAATTCGTGGAACGCTTAGAAAAGGACCCAGAAGACTGAGGCACATGCGAGAATAGGTTGTACAAGCGCCTTGTTGAAGCTTTGGAACTGCACGCATACCACACCATGATGAGCCGTTGAAAGTGTGGCTGATGGGACTGAACGAACGGTAGAAGAATGTGATCGAGTATTTCGGCGTATTAAGAATAAGTCCATTCAGAAAGCAGAACTGCAAAGACAGCCCGAGGAAGAACACGTTACATTTTGGAGTTTGAGCCCTGGCCCAACTCGACAACTTGAAGAAGAGGGCCAAGGTGGGAAAGAGCGCCCAAAGATATAATCATACAGATTTCCATGAGAACGAACCGTACTTTTTTCGGACAACATCACAGAAAATGCCCGATGTCAAATCTTGTTCTGAAGATGATAGCGCATTCGTGCCTAATCATTGCCCTTCTTTTTAAATACTTGCAGGAACAAGGCTGGTTGAGAGGAAGCAGAAACTACATTTTTTTGTTCATTAGTGTGATATACGCTTTTGAAAGTTGATACTAAGAATCGTTCTTCTCCGTATAATGAACCGTTGAATAATCTCAAATTACTTTGAACTTTGACGGGTGTCTTTCATAACAGGCGCAAATAACGCGGAAAATTCGCGGCTCAACTTGCGTGATGATGGCGTTCTATTTTCTCAAGTTAACGAACTTCCTCTCGCAGAATTAACAGCTTGCTGACCGCCCTCGAGAGTTGCGTAACGGAACCCCACCAAGTCCCGCGATGAAAAACATTATTTTCCAGGGTCGCGGAGATGACGAAAAGCGGATTGTGGCCGGGGGAAGGGAAGTAGGTTTCCTGTAGAGGATAAAAAAAAAAAGTCAAGGTCGGAGTTACGACCACAAATGAATGGCAACGTGAAGTGAAACATCGTGTAACCAGAGCACCACGTGAGAACGACGATATTACTCTTTAAACTACGACTCCACGATTTAATTGAAATAATGCCGGTGGTGAAACGCCTTAGTGCAATAACTAAGCTTTCTTCCACAGTTGCCAGATTTCCCCCCACTGACCTCCAGCGCCATGAAATCGGAAATTGCATTTCTTTGGGAGGGAAATGTATTGTGTCGAATTTGGAGGAAACTTAAGTGTCCAGTAGTTCGAGGGCAAGATTGTAGAACGGCAAGGAAGGGGGATTGATACTCACTTATAGCTTTCTGTGAAATTAGTAAAACTCTGTATAATATTCAAGTTAGAGAAAATACACAGCATTTTATCAACTCAGTTTTGTAACTTGCAACGGGACAAGATGATAAAACCATATAATGATGACTCAACATATTTTGGGGATATGGGGGCTATACTCTCTTCCACAAACTTCGCCGGAGCTGAAAAGTAAAGGTCCCGTTCAGATGCTATAAGCCATACAATGATTGAATCGAAGATAATGAACCGAAATACTAATGTGCAACACCTACGTAAAATAACTAGGCTCTCTTCCCCAGTTGTAAAGGATACAGTCTGCAGAGTTGCTGTTAACTAATTAACTGATATCAGTGTTGAGTTGGGTCAATGTGTCGTTAGATACAAGCGCAATTGATACGTCAACCGTCAATTGTTTCCGTGTAATATTCCAGTCCGAGCTTAGGTCCATTCAATATTTAGGTGGGCTAAATGTTGATTTTTAATCACACTTAATCATTCGGTTGAACTGCAGAAAAAATAGTGTTCCAGATTGTATATATGAGCTTCTTTTTTTTTACCTGATGCAACTGGGGAATCCCCACTGTGGCCTAAAATGGGTCTATTGTGTGGTTGTACATGAGTCCCCTCATGTCCTCTCAGTCCCATTCCCAGCTCTGTGGAGCTGGTATTCCCTGATGCGGCGTCACCACTATTCTCGCACAAATCGCATGACGACCTTGAGGTCCATCCCTGCAACCTGTAAGGCCACAGCTGAGGAACTGGAAAGACTCTGAAGCGCACTGCATCAGCCCCTCATATTTACACAGTACATGCTCCACCTCAGAATCTGCTACTTTGTACCTACGACTTGGCAATCTTTGCCAGGTGGTTCCTTAGCGGACAGTGTTCTGTGAACTTTCGTATACTTTCTCTCTCCAGACTGAGTCTCTCTCGTTCGCTCTCAGAAGAGTTTGATTAACAGCCTTGACTGCCTTTGGCGCAGATCCTTTTCTGGCGAGTTTGTCAGCCTCATCATTCCCTTGTATCCTTGTATAACCTGGCACCCAACACGGTGTCAATATGTTCTCCGTCGCCAAGGTCTTCAGGCCAATCAGGCATTTTAACCCTGCGCAGGTGCTACACACACACGAACTGTGAAGAGCTCTGCCTGGAAAACCTTTTGCCAACGCACCCAGTGGTATCGCTGTCCAAATCCCTGGCCCATAAACTCCTGCACCTGCTAGGCTACCCCTGGTTCGTCTGTATATTATACCATGACGCCAACCATAAGAGAGGGACAAACCCCTTCACATCTGGATCTTTCATGAATTGGTACTCTGAAGGATGTAACGTACTTGGGGAATTGTCTCACAATTCAACCGTGTACAGAACACGCGTGAAAGTCGTGTATGGGCCCAAAAGAAAAGAACAAATCAAATACGCTCAATTATACTCACTTGATGAAATAAATAAAATAATGGCTCTCAAGAAGTAATGGGAAATGAAATTACAAAGCGATTAAGACCCACTTGAATTTAATCAGCAAAAACTCGAAATGAATGAAATGAAATGAACTCCTTTTAGAGTGAAATAAACAACCTATGCTCGGATTGTATTAATAACAATAAAGGGACAGTGGGGAAAATGAAACACCAAGCTCTGATCGCTTACCTTACTTCACACAATATAAAGGGACGTTTAAGAACTGATTCACTGGCTTAGGAAAAGGGGGACGATTCGTCTGCAAAGTCGGTAGCCGTTCTGATCAAGAAACGTGGCTCCGCCACTAATATAAACAGCGGCGGGCTGCACGGGTGGCAGTCAGTGCTGCCACCTCCTGCAGTCCGCCGCGAGCCATTACAAGGAAAACTCGAAGTTAAACTTCATCTGTACCAAGTCCCTGACATGTGGTGTAGCCCCCCCCCCCCCACACACACACACAATGTCCAACGTATGGTGCGACACCCATCTACCCCGCCTGACAAGACCCAGTTCCAGCAGCTCTGTCCACATTCTCTCCGAAGCATACTAATAGTTGGAAGGTTTCCCCCACCGACTTACATCATGGTGAAATCGAATATTGTATTGCACCGAGTGCAATTTGGAGGAAGCTTAGTATCCAGCAGCTCCAGAAGAAATTACGAAAATCAAAGGGTCAGAGGACGAAAATAAGTGGTGCGAAGCATCCGGCAACTATATCCACTCCAGGTAGTGTATTCTCATTGTTGTAGATTGACGAACCGTCATGTATAATTAATATTCATTAATTATGTTGAATATTCCAGTAATATTCCCACAACCACAGCGAAATCCGATTCAAACTCATCTTATCAACATTCGGTCTCTGAAACATATCAGATATAGAACTGGGGGAGACATAGTTGTGTACGACTCGAGATGTGGAAGTGCAATAATCGTTTGCCCGCGATAAGAACATTTTATATTGATGCAGCTAACAACTAACAGTGAAGGAGTTAATGCACAACATGAAATGTGAAATCTATACATACATAAAAATATCTTGAGCGACCTAGCTAACAGTTTTCCTCAACCTTATCCCCTTCCCCAGCCCATTACAACAGGTAGGTCGTTTAGGGATGGGTATAACTAAACGAAATTGTTTATTTAAAGGTGTTTCGGGAAGAAACAGTACCGTGAAACCTAGCGGCAGTGTGACAAACCAAACTGATGGCGTTGCAACTAAGTCAGCTGCAGCCTTAATGAATAGTTTCGTGAGCCTAGTGGCGACGTGAGAAAATAAAAGTGAAGACGTTTTGCCAAAATCGAAGCGCTTCTACAAAATAGTAGCTACAGGAAACGTTTCTCTGCAATTGACAGTTTCACGACACCTATGGAGCTTTCTCTTGATTTTTGTTCCGTCATAGTTGGATAAAATGGCTGAAAGACAGTTTCGCGTAGTGGAAATCCATCAATAAGGAAAATGTGATGCAATTGCAATCTTGCAGATGAAGCACAAAATGAGAAGGATAATTTATCTGATCCGTAACATCCAAAATCCAGCAGAGAAGAACACCATAAGTGAGAATGACAAGGCTAATATGCTTGATCTAACTCAAGAGCCTTCAGCTAACTAATAACTACATTTCGTTCTCTACAAGTGTTTCTGTAGAAAGTCTTCGAATTTATAGGGGTCGAGGAAAGTTGTGTATGGCGTGGTGGCAGATCATTTCAGGAGCAACAGTCTCTAGGTTTACGCTAATTTAGAGGGTAGTTGAAGTTTCGTTCTCAATAACATCCCTCTTGAAGTAATTCTACGCTTTCAAGTAACAAAAAGAGAATTCCCAAACTCGTGTTGGCAGCCGTTCCCCTCAAAACGGGCAAAAACAAAAACGGTCAAGTAGTAGCAATTGAAACTTTTGCGAGCGTACAAGTCAATTTTACACTTCCAGGGGGTAATAATGACTACGATCTTCCTCTATCATAGTTTCACTCCACGGTATGGAATAATCAACGCTCTCTACGCTGTCAGCCGTTCTCCGCCAACATTCCATCACATACAACTCGCTATCAGACGGCCGGCGCCCAGAAATAATCCATTTAACTCGCTTATACTGAGCCCCGCAGAAAGCCCCTTCCGGATGACAGCTGCAAATGCCGAAGTAATCGAGCCATATGGCAATCGGGCGTTCAATAATCAAAAACATGAGGGTCAGCCCGAACAGCTGAACATTACCAGGCACAGCTCACGGGGTTGGAGATGTTTTATCGCCCTCAAATCGTATTTGATCGTGGGCTGCCCTATTCTTTGTTTCCGCCATCACACCGACATTGTTGGCCACTTTTGGGCTGTGAGAATTGTTCAGATTAAAAAAAAGGATTACTAAGCATTTAAAAATATTTTCATGAATTCATTTTTACTACGCGCTACGTAAGGAAATATTGCTACTGCTCAAAAAGCGGAGTTTTTCATATTTTGAGGGCTACTGAGTCGAAAACAATAATTTTTGGGCGCGTCGTGCGTGTCTAATCGAACTGGTAGGAGAATGGCTCAACCCATCGAGCTGGATTTTATTATAGTTCATGACTTTAACGCCGAAAATAAGGTTATGAGCGACTCCCATCGATGAAAAGGAAGGGCGGGGAACCTAAATGTACCAAGAATGAGGAGTTTTCGCATTTTTCTCTGTGATGGTTTGGAATAAATTTTCAAATTGTCTTCTACTATTCAGTATCTAACTCTTGTACTACGTAAATATATTTGTGAAAATTCGGTGAACCAAAAAGAGGTTTTTGTACATTTTGGAAAACAGGTTGCATCAAACGCAGACTGTCTTCAAGAAGTCAATACCTACACATTTTTCTCCATCAATGTTCCTCTGACAGTCCACTGAACCAAAAAGTGGTTTTGGGACGTTCTGGGATTTCCCACACTAAACGCATACCTGAATTTGATGAACCTCACGGAGCGTCCTTTAAAGAGTTCCGCACGTTTTGTATCGTGTTAATGTGTCTGCAACCGTTCGTTGAAATGAGATTTACGCCGAAATACATCGGAAAATTAAATTTGCCGGCAACAAGTAATCGTTGTTCTGTTTTTCTCAAGAAATGTTGAACAACAAATTTTCAAACAAAGTTTCTCAGTAACAACTTGGAACAAACTAACGAGGTACTTTCAACTATTATCTGGTGTTGGGTTAGGTCCGCCAGTAGGGAAATTACTAAACTTAACAGGTACGTTAACTTTAGTAACTATTATCTAATACTAACTATTAACAAAATTGTTCTGCGCAAACGTTTCGGTAGAATACCGAATATACCATATCATCGAAATTCCTAAGGTAGCGGCATGTTGTGTGATACTTGCCTTCCAGATATAACTTCTTGGTTCCTTACTTTATGTAGGCACGAAAATAAGGTTATGGGGTAGTTTCTAACGCCGAGTGTGAAGGGGGATGCCCAATGGGCGAAGACCAAAGATGGACAACAACGATTTCGATTAAACGCGCAAAGTATTTTCTATTTATCAGAATTCGTACGTTTGTGCTCAATAAACATCTGTGTGGTAGGCCGGCACATGCTTCTGGGCGTGAAAGACAGAGATTTAGAATTTATACGGCCGTTCCTCTGGCTAGTTGAACTGAGACAAAACCAAATGTGCCAAAAAAGAGAGCTACGCAGAATTAGGTCAAAGTGATGGAGTATTTTAAGGAAACAAGCATCCCAATGGAAGGGAAGGGGATTCACAATTAGTCGCCATTCTATCGATGCACGTTCGTGAACTGTGGCATTACATAGTCAGAAGTCATTCCTATAAAATCGGCGCGAAACATATGCCGGGGCTTAATTTCGTCCATTGTGGCGGGAGGGCGAAGCATTCCATAGAGCACATTTACGCTGTACATAAATAAGTAAAGCATCTGTGAAAGTGCCAGTCTTTACAAGTCACTACGATAGATGTTCCAAATTTCAGAGAGAATGGGATTATTTCGATGTTTACTCAATGGCTCAAAACAGATAACAGTAAAATAAAACGTACAATCGAAAACAAATCGTTAAAAAACATGGAAGTAATTTTTTTCCTTGAGATAACCAATTCGAACTGTAAAGAATTGAACTGATGAGATGTCGAGGTCATTAACCTCGACCAAATCGTCGAATTGGTTGGTTACGTGACTCTTTAGAATATTCCGTAGGAAATTGTATCATGAGCTCGTCAAACTCTCAGTTTCAAGTAGGTGCTTGCTCCGCCTCGCCGAGCGTGCGTGAGCGTGAAGACGTGAGCAGCTCTGCTCAACACCCAGCAGGTGAACATGATTTGATGTACAAGAGTAAGCGATTGAGGCAATCGCTTGCCCCCATATTCCCATCTCCCCTAAAGTGATTTAATTACACCGAATGCGGTTCCTGGGGGGTCTCAACGACGATGCTTTAACTTCGTAGTGACAGTGGTCCCAAGATCTGTAGGGAATTAATTTATACTCATTTCTGCAGAACACGTTCCACGTTCCAACGAAGTGCTAAAGGCCAATATGTTTCTGAACATTTGGTGCACATACGGACGTCCAGGACGTCTCCTGCCTCGTCCAGGAAGAAATGTCTGCATTTTCCTATGCGCGCAGAAGAAATCTAGGGAGACGCATCACACAACATTCCTCGGTCACATGTACATTAACCTATTTTTGCCCCTCTAGCTACTAATAAAATCTGTTTTTCATTCTGTTAATATAAACTTCTACGTAGTTCAACGTCCCAAATAGAAACTAATGGCCCTTAAGCTTAAGGAATTTATTGAATTGCTCCTACTTATGACATGACCATTATTGAGTAATCAGTGCATAGGTGATTTATGAGACTGTCAACTTACTTTTTCTAAGAAGGATCGTGTTTGCTCGTGAGTTGCTCGTAATCATCTTAAGATTAAACTCGTGGCGTAAAGTTAGTTTATTGGACTATCGCTCGAATATCGAAGAATGTTTGTACCATATGAACGGAAAAAACTGAGCTAAAATCGTCGAAATGTTTGGTGATTTATTGTGCTGCTCTCATCATATTGAATATTAAGAATTGCATCATTTGAGCGGCATTTATAAGGAAAAAATTGAGCTAAACCCGTTATAGTTTGATTGTGACCGATTGCCTATGGACTCTCATTGCAGACCCGTAGCGATTTTCAGGTTAAATATGAAATTTGAGTCGATTTGATTCAGCTGTTTTCTCCAGCAGATTTTCCATTCAAGAATTTACTAGTTTTTCGATACAATTTTGTTTTTTTGTCAGCGAACAATTTCGAGAGAAAGAATTAAGGCGTTGGCTATTAAGAAGCCATTTAGTTGAATAATAAATGCCGTAATCACTGCAAAATTGTTGACGAAAGTTGGAAGATTTTACACTCTTTGTAGATCTTCGCTTAGTAGAGTAAATGAGTTCCTTGAGCGCCAACCGCCTGATTTGACACTTCTGAAATGTACCCGTCGACTCCTTTTCAAGGCCCCCTTGATGATCTTAGTCCAGTGATTAAGGACAAAACCAGCGCACAAGGGTCGCTGTAATTTTTGCCTAAATTTCCGGCTCTATAACACGTCAATCTTCTCGTAGAAATATTGCCATAGAACCGAACTAAATGTAGGTATTCACACCTAAAAGATGCCACGTGAGTGACACCCTAATCGTCCAAAAAAGCTCAGACAGGTTCGTTTTGAACACGAAACTTATTTTCGCGCCTGAGCCGAAATATTTTAATAAATGTAACTGGGTCAATGTGGAAGTTTTGTATAACTGGACAGGCTCACGTTTGACAGTAGGTTTGCCCACTGAGGAGGGAAACACCAATGATAAGTAGTTTAGTCAAGTTTGGGGCTCATGAGGGTCGGTTTTTTTTTAATAGACGTTCCAACGCGAGGCTAAGGAAAGTGAGAACTGCGTGATTATGTGATGTATCTCAACGTTTTCTGAGGTATATACACCTAACGTGCGACAGTGCGTTACACAACGCGAGAGCGTTGGACGCTTTTCAAGCACGTTTCTGGCAGCAGGTATGATTGTTACACGTTATGAATGTCATACGTCATCGTCCTTTGTTAGCAAAATCCGCTTGAGAAAACCTGAAACGCAGTGTGTGCGTGCCTTACCTAAAAATGTGCCGAAAAACGTATTTATTTAAACTTGGTAGAACTTTCTACAGTAAATGTCGAATTGAATTTAATCGACCAGACTGAGTGTCTTTTAGCAACCTATCCCCACATTTTGCTCTCCACAACTATTTCTGCGACTCTCCGTAGAAAGAAGTTAAGATTAGAGGCAAGGTGATCAATGTTGATCGCATAATGCAACCTATACATCGTCCAAAATTGTAATTACATTCATGGTTACTGGCAGGTATTGAGTTCGGACTAACGTGTAATTCAGGGTAACGAGCCTCGAAATATCAAAAAGCAGAAAGAGTGGTAGTTTTGGGCTGATTTCGGTGGAATAACGTGTCGTGAATGTTGCAGGGGAATGGCCCTAAGGCACGTAGTTGAGCGCACGATTCGGCTATTAACACGTGCGTAACTAATGAAAGTAATTTACCTTCGAGCGCAAAGGTTTAGCGGCCGTCACTGGCGAATTAATGTCGAGCTGCAGGAGACAACTGAAAACTTGAGCCCGGCAAATAATTGTGATATTTTGAAGGCACTAACACTCATCACACGCACGACGTCACGACGGCAGTAGTCGGCACATGACTAGTCGCGCGTCGCCGAGACACAAAACAGGATGGAAAACCCACTCCCACTACAGCAGAGAGCGACGAATGGGGAGTTTCTAGACGAAGGGGAAGGGGGATTTAGCGGCTGCCGCTACCGTCTGGAAGTCACTTAGCGAACCTATCTCCTGCCGTCGTGTCAATCGCACGGCCTTCGATTCCACAGCAACTCTACGGTTTTCGCCAGAGAAGGATGAGACCTGAGCGACGACCTAGAGCTCGGGGATGGCAAGTGGTCGCCGGGAATAAAACGCCCTCTTGGAAGTTGCCAGGAAGTAGAAGGCCGGAGACAGAAAATGATGATGAACTAGGGGGGTTTAATAAATACAAAATCCAAAAAAGTAGGAAAAACTGACCGAAAGCAGCCCTCCTGACGAAGATTTTTCATGGACAACACAATAAACACACGGAAATCGTCCAATCCATGCATGTCTCCAGATTATTCCAAAATTCGTTCTCTAACTTTTTTGATGCGACGAACAGCGACATTTTCTGTAAAAACATCTGGTGCGAAGCATTGCACAACTTTCCTTAGCCCCACATGCATTCAGCGACTTTCTCTGTTCTAGCAACTAATTAAATCTGTTTTTCATTCAGCATATAACGACGTTCTACTTAAAAACTAGTGGCGCTTAAGGTTCTGGAATTTAATCTAATCGTATGGTCTGGAATTTAATTCAATGTGGTAATTAACATCTGTGCCACGACCACTATCGAGCAATCAGTGCACAAGACCCGTATGAGACGGTAAAAATCCGTTTTTTTGGAATTATCGGGTACAAACTGTGAGAAATGGTGGAAGGCGAAAGGGCGGTGGTTGGGATTCCGCAATTTCCAGGGTTGCTCCTATTTATTTTACTTTCATCGTATATTAGTTAGTTTATTGGTCCAGGTAGTTTATTGGACTGCCACTATAGTTTTTCTGGCCGTACTAGTAGTATTTGAGCGGAATTCACTAGGAAAAACTGCGGTTACTTGGAACAGTTCACTCCAAAAATTCAATCTAATTCGTTACAGCCTTTTTTTTAAACAAAAATTTGGTAACGTTAACGTGCCTGTCTTCGTTGGCTGGTAGAATCCGTAAAGACATCATCTAATGGCCGTCAAGTCAGTACAGGTTCAGCATTCTACCAGCCAGAGAAGTCGGACTCACCAAACTGGTACGTTAACGTAAATAATTTACCTACTGGCAGACCAAACCCAATCATAAAAATTAGGTGTTTTGATCACTACCCAACATCAGTCTGGCCACGTTTTCAATTGCGTTCACAAACACACTCACAGAACCCAAACAACGGTGTTTTTTTGGACTGAGTAGACCTTGAAACGTAAAGATCTGAAGAGAACTCAAAGGTTGGGAAAGCGAGTAAAAGTTGTCGGTGAATGGATTGCAAATCTGTTGAAGAATTGTACAAATGGCTTGAAGGCATTTAAGGAATATATTAAACATAGTTGAAAAAAGTTACGAGACAAGCGTAGGGAATTAAGTAAGAAATGTAGTACAGTTGAGAAATAGAACCAAAATTGAAAAAGTGAAACAAAAATTCGTTCGTTAGTAACGTAACAATCTTTGAATAATTGAGCGAAAATAGTAATAAACTTTTTCAAAAAGTGAGTGCAAATTATTCGGAAACAGATTAACAATTAAGACGTCAATGAGAACGAATCGTACGACAGTTGGAAAATGGAGCGAACCTCATTACGTACAAATAGAAAATTATTTTAAAACTGGAAATGTAAACGCCTACCGATCAAAAGTTGAGTTGAAACTTGAAAAATGTTTGGGGAACGCAGTAAAAATCATAAAGAAATGGAGCAAACATATATGGAAACGTGGCGAATTCGGATAACGTTAACAAACTAAGAGTCAAATGGAAATCTACACACACAAAAATTAAAATAGTATAAAAGTTGCAGTAAAAGTCATTAATTTGCTGGGAGTTCGGTAAAATATTGAGCAAAATCGTTGAAGAACCCCCCAATCGTTGGGAAATTGAAATAACTTGCTCTACAGCAGTAGGTGTAGCAAAAATAATACACAGTTGAGAAATTAAATACAAAAATTGTGTTCATACAGTTGAAATCGTGGAGAAATTGAGCGAAATTGGGTACAAATTATTGGTATATACCACAAAATTTGCTTAAATACGGTAACTAAAACTTTGGCGCGTATCAAGTAAATATGGGGAATTGAGGAACTATATTTATAATCCGCCCATTGTTCGTACTCTTACCCTATTAACCACCTATCACTTCGTCAATAGCCAACGATAATCGTCTCAGTGGGAAAACCTCATTTTAAAACAGTTTGTCAAGCTCAATCGACAGGAGCGTGTTCACATAAATCGTGTTGGTAGTCCTGTGTAGATCTGTACGGTTTGTTGAATCAAGAAAGATTGCCAGATAATTAGGAGCGACACGACGAAACGTTAATCACGAACCGGTTTCGTTGCCCCATCTTTTTCTTTGTCCTGAAGTATTTTCAGTACGGAATGATCTACGACACACGGGATTCTATACCCAATTCACGTCGGTCTTAAAAAACCATATGGGAGGTTTAACGTCGCCTAATAAATATAAGCTGGCAGGGTGGTCAAAATTGCTGAATATACTCGGTGCTGAGGAAAGTCGTTTGAAAATTGTATACAAGTAGTGTTTTTCTTTTCAAGCGCCGATGAGCGGTACGAATTGACCAAAGCCTGCCGTTTACAGGTTGTAAAGTAGTAACTTAGGTCAATAATCCTTGACGTAGACCTTGATAAATATTCATAATTGAGCAACGTTTCACTGTTTCAATCATAAATAAATCAGCAGGAATTAAGAAACGATTAAATATCAATTTTCCTGGTGGCGTCACTCGTACGAGCTGGTAACGTGAAACTATAACTACATTTCGCGTCAAGGCCGATGGAGAACTAAAAATTAGCTCAGGAGTGAAGAGCTAATTATTTAAGGTCTTGTGAAAGCTTGACCCCGGATCAAGCGTCTGTCGACAGTGAATTGAGTTGCCGCTGATTAGACGAGACCTATGGAAAGTAAAACCCCACGTTTTGAAATGTCGATGTGAGCGACGTTTCTCAACCCGATATTTTTGAGCGGTATTTTCCAATGGTATTTGCTACCACATATTTCAACAACTAACTCTTGGCTAATCGTAACCAATTGCCCAACCACTTAACGGATCCACAGGGTTCACTTCAGAAAGACGCGACGACACAATTAACGGCATCCGGAAAGAAGTCCATTCCAAAGTTTGCAAGGCCGGGAAATACGAACGACAGCCGCTTGAAACAAACCGAGTAGTTTCCCATATTCCAATTACAATTCAAGGTCGCAGTATGTGAGCCCCCTCAATCTTTTACTGGCCCTCTAAGCGCGTTAGTAATTTCAATTTTCAATCAGTAAATGTTCTTAGTTCACCACCCAGTTGCTCAATAGAAACATTACTTCCCCATCCCATACTGCACTCGCACAAGTATCCCCAGCGCGTTAAGGATACCCAGACCACGTTGTGCCCCATTCACTCAAAACTCAGAGACGATACCAACAAGTTACAGAAACGCTCAAGTATCCTTATTCATACCCTTTTCTCACGCCTACGAGTACATAACGAATGCATTTCATTTTTTGCTCAATTTGACATTTACGAGAAGACCTACGTTCGTTAGTCCGCTTTACTTTGCGTAGAATAATCGCAATATCACTAAGTATCAGGAAAGCTGTGCAAACTACTGACATCAGTGCTGAGGTAATGGAGATTACAGTCTGTGCGTGTCTGTAGTCACATTTACGGGGGAGTGGCGGAACTGTATTGGAAGGCGCAAAAAAAGGGGGGTTCGCATTTTTCATGAAAACGTCAACCATTTTGATTAAACCTTCCAATCATCTTCTATGAATAACTAACTTTTCTTCTCTATAAATCCCTCTGTGAAAATTCTGTGAACCGCGGTATACGCCTGAGAACCAATGAAGTGTTTCACACTCCTTTGAAAAACGGCTAAC
Organism: Pachypeltis micranthus; assembly: GCA_020466155.1. Lineage (NCBI taxonomy): Eukaryota > Metazoa > Arthropoda > Insecta > Hemiptera > Miridae > Pachypeltis > Pachypeltis micranthus. Next base: position 12,252,172 of record CM035772.1, read on the forward strand.
AGGGTGTTTCCAAGTAGTCAATGCCTGTATATTATTCATCATACATCGTCCTCTGAAAGCTCGTTGAACGGAGATAATAATCACAACTTGCCAAAAAAAAAACGTGTTTTTTTCGAATCACACAGTTAACGTAGAGCTGAATTCGATCAACCTGGTAGGATGTCTTCTAGAAACCTATATACACGCTTTGTCCCAACTACGCGTACTGTAACTATTCTCTAAACAGTCTAGGACGGCGACAGTGCTTGGAAAAGTATACTTCGTAAAGAGTTTTTTGAAGTTATTGAGATACTTTTCTTATCCCCCGTGTTTCGTAGAGTAAAAATCAAACATTGGACTAATTACTCAAGACATCGGCAGCACTTGAATCAACCTAACTGCCTCAGGCCTAATTTGACGGACCTTAGGCGTCAAGGGAACGGTTAAGAACAGACGCTTGATGTGCCGAAAAGGCCATTTTCGTTTACGACGAAAATTCCACAGGTCTGTTTCCTTATCAATATGACTGTTCCTGAACCCTCCGAGAGAAAGTCATATTAAGGATAAGGAAAGACCTGTGGAATTCCACAATCTACAATGGGCCATGCAAACAGGCAACGCAAAAACAAACCACAGTCTTTTCAAAAAGTAATTTGAGTACAATATCCGCTCGAACACAAACCAAGCAAAACTTAGTAGTGCCGTTCTAAGCTAATAGAAATTGCACCATTCGCCTGCGGTGCTCCGGATGATCCGCAGAAGAGCCCATACAACTTTTTGTCAGGGTCAGAACTGAGGATCTTCTCGACTCGCGGGGTTTCCAAGGCAAATTGTGTCGACTCGGCAAATGGTGTCTTTTTACTCCGCTCGTAAAACTTGGAAAGTTGATTTGGTCTCGTTTGAAATGACGTTCCCGGCTGAAAGTCTCGACATAGAAAAGTAATTAGTTGTGTAGCCCGTAAATATGTAAGCCAGAGATACTAATCGGGAGGATGTAGCTGATTTGTTAAAATACTGATCGTAAAAATGCAGTTTACTCAAGTCAACCGGAATGTTAAAAAGTTCCTGTCTCGCAGGATGAACGGGATTTCATGGATTATCGCGAAACCAGTCCCCGTTCTGTCGTTTGCTCTTTTGGTTTGTTATTTATTTTGAATAGTACATCTATGTTTTCGGCCAGGACATTTTGTTAACCATATTTGGCGTGGCCTGAAAAATCCATTCTTTCGCACAAAAATTCTAATTGGAATCTCATTGTGCCTCCCTACTCGACAATACGATTGAACGAAAACCATGGCTGTTGTGACCAAAAAAAAGGTTTATAAACGTAGCCAAACACGAAACTTTGGCAGCTTTATTGAAATTAAGTCTTCTTTGGTATCGTTCCCTAGGCCTTTTTTGATTTTTTGATTCTAAGTAAATATAGTAAGGCAAATTTTGGTTGAAGGAACTATCGAAGGATCGATGAAGGAACTATTCGCGGGACAACATAGCGAAATGTATCGTTTTCCTGGAATGCGCTCATTTCCCGAACGGTCTCCGGTGCCACTCCAACCACCCATCAGTTTGTCTCACGCCGGGCCACTTGCCTAGCGTCGCCTAGATTTTCGTTGTTCCCTATTAGTTAGGTCATATTTCGTATCGTTTACTAGTATTTTTCCTTCATAAACTGTGAAGTTCCCATATGAATCCAAGAAAATAAATATCTAAAGTTAACGCGCCAGTTTGTTGGCACTTTCGATGTAAAGACATCATCATCGACTTAAGTTTTTAGAGTACTGACATAACGGCCAGACGATGATGTCTTTACAACGAAAGCGCTCGCCCACAGTATCTCCCGAGCCAGAGGAGACGGACTCACCAAATAGGTACGTTAACTTTAGCAATTTACCTACTGGCGGAACTAACCCAATTAAAATAAATATCGTGAGGTGTAAGTTTCCTCAACTTTCCTGCAAAATCGAAACTACTCTTCATTTATTTTAGAGAATAACCAAATTCAAAGAAACAATGAAAATATTTCATTCCGGAGTCACCAATATGTACCGCACATATTTCAAGAATAAGCCGTTCCTCAATAATGCAGTTATGTAGAAACGCTTATCATAATCAAAATGTAGATACCAGTTAGCTTAAAATACGCTGTGAGTTTGTTCATAAAGCCGTTTTCGAGAAAATACACAAAAAACGAACTGCTCACGTTGAGAGAATCTTATTTTTTGACGTATTTCGGCTCATATCCCCGCTTAACGGATGGTTAAAGACATAGTTGGGGAAAGGAAATACGGGTACAAGTCGTTCAAAAACACTCAGGTCCGGGAGTTCAAATTAAAGTAGACGTTTTCGGAGAATTTTCCGTTCACGGACTGCCAGAGGAACGCTCATTGAAAACGATACACAAGTCAGACATTGTGTAGTCTTGTTCTAAATAAAAAATATGTTTTTGCGAGAAAAAAAAATTAAAACCCACTTTAAGCTTATTAGAATTTGCTCCGTCCACTGCCATTTCATCCATCGTGCGTTTATTAAGAAGAAAATTTAGGTATTGATTAACAGAAAATTCGTTGGAAGTTCCATCAAAGTTGCTGTAGCTGTTTTCCAAAAAAAAGGAAGTAACTCCCTCCATTTTGATATATTTCCATCGATGGAAACTATTCATTTGGTTCATTATTTTGGGCCCAATGAAATGTAATTTTACCGTTCAGGAGGTCTGAAAGCACAACAGATCTGATGGAAACTCGAGGTTGATCGAGTAAATACGATTGTTCGCAGCACATACAGGCACTGTATCTTCGACATATTTTTCCAGAAATGTTTATGCGGAACGAAGAGCTAGAATTGCGTTTAACCAGTCAAAAAATATTCAAGTCACATTCTAGGGTAAATTTAGAAAACGAACTTGTAATCTCACGACTAGGGCAACTGCAATTCTCTGGTGGTATTTTGCTGATATCCAAGTTCAACGAATAGTCACAGAAAAGTGTTCTAGGAATGGAAATGAGAGTATAGAGGTAAAATAACAGCATCATGAAAGTTTATTGCGCATTTACCGTGGAATAATCCGTACATTTCGAGTATTATCGGCGTCTGAAGAATTACCAAAAAATCTTCGTGCAGAACAATATGTGAAAAATTTACTAGTCGAACTCATTACGAGTTTCATCCGACGATGATGTTTATCATCTCTTGCTATTCTTTATATAGAGCAAAATTTAAGTATTGAATAATAGAAAAATCGTAGTAAAATTAAACGAAAGCTTCGACAGAAGTGTAAAATATTTTTGATACATCACGTTCGATACGACCGCTTTTCAGAGATCTCGAAAAAAAACTTTCTAACGTTGGATAATATCATTTTCTGGCGCGTTTTGGACAATATCTTAGTTCAAATTAGGATTAAATAAATAACTATTAGAAACGAAATGTGGATTAGCCGATACATAGTTTGAACACACCCTGTAAGTTTCATTAAAATCGTGGCCATTTTTGCAAAACGTAGAAAGCCTGTTTACTTCTTAAGCCAACATTTCCGCTCATACTGTATTCCAGAAATATTTGTGGTGGACAAAAGAGTTTATTTGCAAAAGCTGTGCAGTAAAAGAATGAAAAACGTTAGAGATTTTGCTCGCTAGTTTCCCAGAAAAGCGAGCAAAATCCTCGCTTTTGGTACATGTTGCTATTAGGGGAGTGAGGATCTTATTACAGTGGAGGAGAGAATTCGAGAGTGAATCTTTAAGGGGTGGGAAATGAAAGGAGAGATGATATGGAGGGAGGATAAACTTAATCTGCCGTAAACTGCCCCTGGAGAATATTTAACCTTCTCGGGATTATAGCCCGAGGCACCACGTTTACCGCAGATAATCAACTTATTAAGGAAACCATCCAGCGCAAAATTGTAGAAGAGCATGAAACCGTCGACGCCTCGAAATACGGGCCCGCTTGACGTGGAATAATATGCAGAACTGTCATTTTTGGATCAGCTTTTAGTGTAGTGCGGGCGAGACAGAGGGGAGCGTCCCGAAATTTATTGGGTTGGCCGTAATTATTGTATAACCTTCATTGAATGTGTAGGTACTCAAGCGATATTTTCAGAGACCTTGGAAGGATTGCTTCGTTTATACGAGGACAGCCAACATTCCTCAGCCTTCGCATTCCCGCGTACAAACCCTTATTCGAAAGCATAATACTATTGACGACTTTAAACAAAAAATTGAATCACAATCATGAGAAAGCAATAACGCGCCAGATAACTATATTACTTTGGTTCGATTTCATACAAAAATAATTGCACAGCATGATAGCACAGTTTGGCGCAGGGGTGAGACTCATCCCATTCAATTCAAAATCAAAAAATGCTAGTAAACGATACGAAATAAGACCTGACTGCAATGGAACAATGAAAATGGACATTTTCCAGGGGAAGCAAGGAGTTTTCGTCTCCTGGATTGTTGATATTGCCATGTTGTATTGTTAATATTTTTCAACGTTAGTTGGAACAGGACGCTGTTCATAATAAACCGTTGTGCAACAATTAGCAGTGATTTTTAGTTTTTGAGACCAGATCTCTAGTTTTTGAGACCTCCTGATAAGTAACTAACTGTTCGGCTGTGGTCAGAAATCATTAGAAACACTAGATAACCATTTCAGGGGTCAGTTTTGGCCTGGTACGTTCGGATAAAAGCGTGTTCCGCTCAATTATTTATTATGAAGTTATTGACGAGCATGATGTCATATCCTGAAGCCACCAACTTTGGGGATCACCCGATGAAGTCCCAAAGTGGATTGGAACGGCAGAATAGGGTTAGGTTAACGCGTTTCAACAAGCGCAGGGGGGATATTGTTGTAATCTCGGGCCACAAGCCTCGATCTTGAGTTCTTAACGTACAATACCGTAACTAAAACCCAATCAGATCAAATCCCACGGTGAAACAGTCGGGACGTGCACCGAGTCACCGGTGACTAGCGGGGAAGAAAAAGCAGTCGAAACCAATTGCGACAATGAGGACCGAACTGGAGGAGGGTTCTGAAGGGAAGCCCTCACACAGCGGCCGGGTACACAATATTCCGAACTCGACACTTTCACTGACGACAGCAGAAGGGGCTTCCTCAGGGCGCAACCACCGGAACACGATTCTGTGAGTCAAACCAGAGGGGAAAGTTGTCCACTGCCTCGAACTGCTTGAGTTGGCATATCATAAACCGATAACTAGTGGCGTGTCGTTAATAAGAATTATTTATGCCCCTAAAGCTCTAATTTGAGAAACTTGAGAAGGCACTTTCTCAAGTTGTTGTATCTCATCGCAGCATAGTTTATTTTGGCGATCTTACTGATTTCCTTCTTTGTGGGCCTCGTCCAAACTTCTTGGCACTTCAAGTGGTATTCACCGGATAGTTTACCTTTTATCTCCAACTCGCATCACAAATGCATCTGAAATTCTTGATTCAAGAGAGAGGGAGTTGGAGGGAGGGAGAGGGAGAGAGAGACAGAGAGAGGGGAGAGAGATTGGTTATAAATTATTTCATCTACCACAATTCGGCCACCGCTAATTATATGCAAATCTAACCCCACCACCACCACCAAGAAGACAGGATAATTTCTTGCCTTAACTAACATCAATAAAATAGATCGAGTAAAGCTTGTGATTGAAACAACTCTCCCCGATTAGTCCTTCCAGTACAGCGTTGTTGATGTGGTCTCAAAAACTGAGCATTCCACTATTCGAAAGGTTTAACGGTTAAAAACCTGTAAGGGTATCAGATTTGCGGAACTCGTTATTTTTCTTCTTTGTTCACCATTTCTTCCAGACGTTAAATTTCTTTTCTGTTTTACGGTGGTCGTTAATGAGTTTGAACTATTAATATCCAGAATCAGTCAGCCTTGGACGATTAAGAATAATTGTTAGGACGTTTGGGTGAAAACAGCTGTTTTGATGAGGTCTCAGGAAAACACTTAGGACATACCTATCCGGAACCAGCGTGAAATTTCCGATAAGTTGGACCTATTGTCCAACTTATCAGGTGCAATTGAGACCTCGCTAAAAAATCACAAAACTTGGAACCCTGAAAAAACATAACAGTAGCACCACGTTTCATTTCAAGAAAAATGACGAAAGAAGCACAACAAATGATCAAAAACTTATACAAAAGTGAACTTAGTGCGGCGTTTTCATAATAAATTCCGCTCATATGAAGTATACGTCCTCACCAACACCGTGCTGGTACCCCTATGTGGTAGCTATACGATGAAAGTTTAACAATGGCCATAATAATATAATTCGGAGCAACACGATAAATTCCACCATTCAAACTACAGTATCTTTAATGCGTAAATGTTTTAAATATTGTATACCACATAACTCCAGAACAATACGCACAAACCTTTAAAAAAAGTCCCATTGTAACACGAATAGACGCTAAGTAATGAACTCTGGAGCGTTAAGCACTAACCATTTCTTAATTAATCAAAAGGTAAATTAAATTAAATTCTTTTTAAATGTGGTTAAGGGATGAACTGACGAGGAAAGAAAATGTTCTGGGAACACAAAATGTTATAATAATAAAACTCGGAGCTACAGCACAAAAGAACGACCAAATGCAAAGAAAGACTGGACGAAAAACATGTTTTGCTAAAGCCGTAAAAATCGTTGAAAGGATGTGTGGGGAAAGTTGTGTGATGCTGCGTTGTATTGTGTGAACTTTTCTCGTAATGTTCTAACAAGTAGCACTCACCTCTTATTATGTTACTTAACGCTAGTTTCTCAATGTGTAATACGTGTTATTTTCTTACTAATCTCATTACAGGCATCACGATAGACAAACCAGTATCCAACTCAACAAAGTTTATTAATATTATTATCACTTTTCCACGCCAAAAACCACCAAACCCTTCATCCTGAAGCCCACGATGCCGAATAGCGGTGCGGGCACATCGAAACCAGACAACGTCTCATCATAGTGAAATCCTCTTTTCGAACAACTGTTTTCGGAGTGAGAACTCGAGCGTAAATGGGGCTTCCAAACGAAGGCGGTACATGATTTGATAAGCCAATCCCCCCAAAGCCAAATAAAGAACCGCCAGAGCCCGCTCAATAAGGACAACTCTAATCCGACGGCCATCCCGGGATTGTCGATGGATATCGAACAACTAAGGTCGCAAAATGCCTTCAATAACACGTAATTTTTACCCTCCGTCGAAATAACTAGGTGGGAACCTCCTACATCCAGGATCTTCTTCGAAAAAAACAATGGCCCTAAACTAGGTTGTGGGCGGTGTTGCCAATACAGCGGTCGGTTGCCATCGACAAATGGCGTACGTTTTTTAAGAGGCTAATTTCGACAAATTGAATACTAACACATGCAGTTATGAGTCATGACCTCAGAGACGACGCAAATATGAAATATGTGAAATATACGCTCCGAAAGAGAAACGCACACCCATCAGCGTACCATAAACGGGTGTACAGGTCACTACATAAAACAAATCAGTCGATCTGCGCGAATTCTTTGGAGGGACAAGTGAATGAACGTGCATTAGTCGGTAAATAAAAACCTACACCTATGCTCCTCCAAAAATGTATTACACTCAACTCCCCCGAATATTCGCTATTTCTATTATAGTCAACGCTACGCTCATTCCTCTCAAAAGGGAATCTCTTACTCCTTTTTATCTAATTCTGTCATCATGTACATACCCATCGTCGTACTTCATTGGCAGACAAAATAGAATCATCAAAAGCAGTCGATAATGGATACAATATAATAATATTACGTCATCCCCTCCCATCATGTCACGGATTTTGGCAGTATTGAGTGGTACTGCTCCCACGACCCATGTATGCGCTCATATACTTGAAAAAATATATAAATAAGAATTACTGTTCATTTTTAGTACTGTTTTCCTTCGTTATTAGAGTTTTTCTAGTAACTTGCTCTTCAGCCGTAACCTGACAAATAGAACTGCTACGATCAAATGAAGACACGTGCCAGTCTCGAGAACGATAGAGAAGGGGTAAGAACTTTCGAACTTCAAAAGTCTTCTCAGGAGCTTCATGGAGACTGACTGTGCGTCATACTCCTATGTTGACGACCTGACTGTTGATCCCAAAAAGTGCTCTGAATCGTCACTCAATGGTGCGAGCACGTCAAGCTGCAGGTGTCCATCCTCTTAAAGAGAAAATTAAATATCTAACCGTCAGTAAGTGTTGGCGGCCACACGCTCCTTCTTGACATAGGAGTGAGTATAGGCTAGAGGCGGGGCTTTAGCCAAGCTCGCAATCTTTGCCTCATTACTAGCAATTAGCAAGGTCACTTGGGGCACATATTGCTATGCTATCCTCATGTACAAGCCATTTATGTAGGTATGATTAGCTACTTCTCTGTTCTCTGGGGTACCAACTCAAAGGAGTGCTGGCCCCAATCCCAGAGAGCTGTGATATGGATCGCCAAGACCTGAAGCATCCGCTGAGTCTGAATCCACTGAAGCACTCCAAGTGATCAATGACCTGTTGACTTGGTCATTGAGTGCATGATGGATAAGTGGAGAACTCCACTGAACGAAAATTGCCGCGCTAGATGGATGAGCATTGGATAAATGGCTGACACGATGGGAATCCTCGTTAAAGGGACTTCATCCAGTACGTCTTGCTCCTCCAGTGCGGAGGAAACAAGAAACCAACTGCTGCTCTGCTGTAATAACTACGACAGTGAGCGACGATTGTTCGAAAAGCAGCCAAATTTTCCACGTTTTACTGCTACTAAGCCAGTTTATAATCGATTCGCCCAGTTGATCTCTCCCTCCGAAACTTGCCACCAAAGTAAATTGTTAAATATAAAATGAGAAACCAGATTAAGAATTCCCCCCCAGATGATACGGATTCTCCAGAGTCATATCTCTCCGCGGTAACACATGGGCCACAACTCTCTAGCATACTAAATGACAACCTGCTGTACCGGTTCGCTGAATGCTGAACAAGTGCCCGTGCTCGCACATTCCATCGAATCCGCCACCCCCATGACATTCGACCGATACAACTCTTTTATGGCTGTTAAGGAACAGTCATTTAGATAGAGAAACAGACCTGTTCATTTTCAGTTCAATTCACTTTGACTATTGAGAACTTTATTTTATGTACCAAAAAGTAAAGATAGCCTCGACGTAATCTGAGAGTGCATTCTCCATGTTTACTTCCCCTGGAGCTACGAACTAAGAAGCATAAAGTAACGTAACTAGCTGAAAACTATAATTCCATTTTTTCGGATCAAAGATTGGATGGGAATATCTAGTGAGTAACTACACACAATTATCCGTAATTTTGACGACTTGCTTATATACGAGCGCTGTACCTAAGTTCGATGAAGTGCGAACAAAGCGAAAAGAAGAACCAGCTCAATCCGTTTTGCCATTCTTTCGCCAATCGTACTACAGACAAACGCTCACAGATCAAGCACCACAATTAGGTTTTTTCGATACAAGCTTGAAAACATAAGATCTGAAGAAAACGTAACTGTTTTTTACGAGGTTACGCACTTCCTTTAATCTGGAAGCGGAAATTAACAACGACGATAATATAAGCTCGTCATCCGAGGGAAAATATTGAGAGCAGCATAAAAACTATCAAAATTTTCGAAGGAAAGCAGTTTTAGTACAGTTTCTCTTATAAATTTCATACAATAAAACATTAACACCCGAATAAAACTCAAAGCTCAACGAAAACTTCTAAACGTTTTTCAAGCTCAACAAAATATTGTTTTTTACTTCGTAGGTCTAATCAAATTAAAATGTAAGCGTGCTACTTAGTCAGCCGATAACACACTCTTAATACAAGAGGAGAATGTACAGTCAAGAAAATTATAAAGTTTAGGAGCACAGTACCAAAGACAGCCTAAAAATTGCCTTAAGGCCCACCCTGAGCAACTCACCGGCGTCCTGCTAATCCCTCACACGACTGTGAGCACAACTACTTCAGACCACCCGATTTTACCAGGATATCGACAAATATCCGAGGGGTTGTTCCGTGACAATACAATTAGTTTACTAAACAAAAATTTTCCAAGAGACTAAAAACCTTCGTATGGCCAATTCCAAACGAGACCGACAAGAAGGAGGATGTGAACCGGCATCATGACCCAGTGACAGACAAAAAAGCGATCTATAGTTAGCAAAACCGGTCTCCCGGGGAGGTCGGAAAGAAGGAGCTATAACAGGCAGGCGCGGTGCATACGAGAAGAAATCCACCAAGAAGACCGACTTGTAGAGGAAATTTGATTTCTCTAGAGTTTGAAAGTTTCACAAATCCTCACGTACGAAATTGAGAATTATTCAAGACAGCAGACAATTTAACACGTTTCCTGTTGATAGTACGCCGCCGACGAGCTCAAGAAGGAAAGGTACAGCTCCAAGTTAAACGTAATTAAAAAATATAAAGCTGGGGGACACCCCCAGACCTCCGAATTATTACAGTTTAGATAAAAGAGCAGAGCAGGGAAACATTTTTTAAATAGATTCACATTAAAATAGGATACCTAGATGTCTACGTAGAAAACAAAATCTGTCATCTTAACCACATCAGGATAAAATGGTTTCTTTCCGTCTAACGATAAGGATTTTGCCAGTGCATGAAATGTGTGAGCTATCTGAACCAACAGCTTCCTAAAACCATAAAATTTGGAGAAAACTGAGAACATGTACTACATAAACTTCAGCCTCCTTTTAAATGCCTTCAAACATGGACTTAACCCACCTACAACAAAGAAAAGCTCCTGAGCGCCACACATTCAAGTTGAAGTGAAAATGAGAAGGAAACGGGTAATGACGCAGAACTCGCAACGTATAGTTAAACTGCGGAGGTCAGGCGTTCACCTGCCCGTGATTCCGCATGACGTCCTCCAAGGCTCACATCCTTGACTGCAACTAAGGTGGAAATATGATTGTTCCAGAACACGGCAGCTTTAAAACCGCTCACCAAATCTGACCTTGATTTATTATAAGATAACATTGCCGTTTCTTCCTGCACGTGTGAAACTCAGGAAATGCTGCCGTTTTCGTTTATTTTCAAGTGGTTACTGTTTCTCACTTGTCTTACTTCCATAATTATATTTATTTCGAATTGCTTTACTTCTACGCCATGTCACTGAAGCAAAAGGAAACGGTTTGAAAAATCAAGTGTTAGGGGAGCGTAGGGGGTTCATTGAAAGGAGCACGATTCATAACCTCTGATTATTACACGTGGCATTACAACCTACGAGGGTGGCCGTTTTTTTAATTAAAACCGGGAGTTAAAACTCCCTCAACACAAAGCTGCACGCTGTCGATAATCCAAATGGTGGGTGTACAATGGGAATGAACATTTCCTTGGTGTGTGGGCAACATTCACGTTAGTTTGAATTCGTTTGCACTAGATTCTATCGAACTTCAACCTTATAGGCAAGCTAAATGGACAATCAATGTTTTTTCTTTTTAGGAAGTTAAGGCTGCCGTAAATGAGTTATATGATGAAACATCAGGTGCCACACAACGTTCCTTAGCTCCATATAAATTCACAGTTAGACACCGGTAGAACTTACAGTTCCGGAATTTATTATGCGGCTCGTGCTCATGCGCTAACCATCATTGAGCAATTCGTACACAGAGAATTAATGAGGCTGTACACGCGATGTTTTTTGAGAAGGATATTATTCACTATTCCAGAATTATCGTGTAAAAATTGTGAGAAATGTTGGTCAGTGAAACTGATTTAAAATTGATTGAGTAGTCCCCCTATATGTTATGAGCTGTATTAAAGACTCGCCGTATAGGTACTTGATTGAACTACCATCTCAACTTTTCTCAAGATTCTAATAACATTGGGGTGGAGTTTATAAGAAAAACTGCACTAAAATCGATTTTCGTCGAAATGTTTGGTAATTTATTGCAGCTGTCTACTCAAATAATATAATCAAAATCGCTAGAGCCGTTTTTGAGAACAAAAAGTTTAGTATTTTGATCGGATTTTACTCACACCCTTATTTTGACGTCCCATGGTAACCTTCGGGTTAGAACCTGCTGATTTCGTTCAACCGTCTCTTTTTCAGACTCAGTAGGCCTTGAAACGTTAAGATCTGAAGACAACTCAAACAAAGGTTTTTCAGTCAATCTGATGACTTTTAGGTATACTTGTAGAAACCACTGTTGGGTCAAGAAAGGGAGAGAGACTTGAATACGGCAATTGACTGTATTAATAGAGAATACTTGAGATACGCAATAACGATAGAGTTCAGAGTGGAGTAATGAGGAGACCGAGATCATACAAGGTCAGTTTGTGGACAGTTGAATTTGTGTGAGCTTGGACGAAAGATGATAATGTAATGAGATGGCAACGTGCGCGGTAAGATATGAGATGAGTAAGTGAAGGGAAAGGAACTCAGGAAAACCCACTGAACATTGGGAAAACGTCAAGTGGGAAAGTTTACGGCTCTGGAAATATTAATGCAGGCCTGCAACATTAGAGGATGAAGGTGATTGACAAACGGATCGGCAGCTGTTAGATCTAAGCCTGGGAAGTCCAAGGGGGCTTGAGCAGCTCCACCTTAGGATGACAATGAGGGGTTGAGCCAGGCGAACACCCACATTCTAACGGCGTTTTTCGTACTAAGAGACGTAAAGATCCAAGGAAAATTTTTCCTTTTCCCAGTTGATTACATAACTCCCTCTCTACTGCGTAGAACGCTAAGGATTTCGTTGGTTCAAACTGTCATGTGCGCCCCAAAAATTGACAACAGCGGATTTAGAGGATGTAGCATTTAGGGTCGAATGTAAGTGCGTTCCTGAATGCGACTCTGAGGAATTTAATTCATACGTACGTTAACTACACCGCACGCTAAATGGAGCAAGAAGTGACGGCTTGCGTCAAGGACGTGGATAACACTGCCACTCACGATAAATGCGAACTGCTCTCCGGTCCTAAAGTTCTAAGACGAAATTTAAAAGACACGATAACCCCAGAATACCAACGAACCGAACGGATAACGACAGCGATAGCTTCGCGTTTAATTGTGAATGCAGCAGTAGAACGCGAGATTAGGGCTTCCACGGATAGCCGCGTTTCTACGAACTATTAAGACAATCTAACCGACAATGAGACCATCAACAGAAGCTTTCGCACACCAACAATCTTTGAGCGTGACGCGTTCCCGCCCATGTACGCAAATTACAAGCCCAGGCAACGTGTCCAGGTTTAATACGACCGAAGACTGCGGTTTCAATTTCGTTTCTGCCCAACCGCGGTAAAGTGGACAACTTTCTTTTCCTGAGAGCTGGCAATTATACTTGAATAAATGTCATGGAGATCGAGGCCCCGGGATTTCAGGTTCAAAAATAACGTGAAGAGCGAGACTGTTGTTGACATACTTGGAAGAGAAGGGCACGACTCCAGAGGGAGACTCGGTTAAATAATAATATTCACGACCCCCCCCCCCAATCCATCTATCACTCACCACACTAAAAACAAAAAACTAATCAGATGCATAAAATTATTTGACTTCGTAAATGCCTTTCTAACTTGATGAAGGTAATTTCTATGATAACCGACATCCTTCGGGAAAGTCCACATTTAAGCCCCCCCCCCGCCACTTTCAGGAAATAACATAAATTCGTCGGCCCATACCGCCTCTCCTTTAGTCAACCGACCTATTCAAACTTCGGATATTGTTTTGAACGTGACATATTGCATAGTTTGACGAATTTACCTAATCGAATCTGTTGATCAGTTCATATGATGTCGGTATAATTCAACTTTCCGTGCAAAAACTGGTAGTTATTGACGTCGTATAGGCAAGTCGTGGGAGTGTCAACACGACTTCCTAGTGGAAATTCGTTTTATGCCTTCTGGAATTACAGGAAAATACCGAAAAAATTGTGGAAGAATGGACGATAACTTGAATTTCGGAATTTTTGTTGTTGCTACATTATTGTGAGCGGCGTTTTTGAGGAGAAAACAAAAATAAAATCGATTATCTTCGAAAGTTTGATTAATTGTTGATTTATTGTGTTGCTCTCGTCACTTCCCCACGAATAAAAATGCTATGGCGCAGTTATGTCAGTAGGCGCTCTTCGCACAAAAAATGTAATCAAAATCGTTAGAAGATATACACACCAAAATATGTGTTTGGTGTTCTGTAACTGTAGTTAGTTTCAGAGGGATTCTACTCAAGCCGTTATTTTGTAGTTTCATGCTGGTCTTCAGGCTGAATATCGAATTTGAGTTGATTTGGTTTAGCCATTTTCTCTCAATCGCGACGACACACACTTGGACCATTTTCCCAAATAGCTTTTTTCGGACCCAGAAGCCTTAAAAACGTAAAATCTGAAGAAATTTAAAAAAGAAGAAGCTAATGCAACTGTGTGGAAAAGGAGTTTAGAGTGCGAATTTGCGAAACACTTTTGCGTACACGGGTATTTATTAAAGTAATACAGTTAAGGGGTGTTGTCTGTATGTGTGTCTACAGTTCAATTCAAGGGAGAACGGCTGCGTCTTTTGATGCACGAAAATGAAGTTATGAACCATTTCCATTGATTGGGGGGGGGGGGGGGTTGCTGATATATAAATTCAGGTATTTATTAAAGTAATCTACAGCTGGTGAAAAACATTAATAGGAAAACTAAGCCGACGTATCCCTAAACTCAGCTCAATGTCAGTTCCTGAACTTTACCCTACCACCCATGCTTCGCGTTATTTTCTTTCACTTTATATCATTTACGTTGCCATAACTGTACTGTGCACTTTTGACAATGAAGTTTAGAAAAATAAAATAAAAATTCACGAAATTGCCTACATAAATTCGATGATCTGCTACACATACGTTCGACACATTTCTGCGAAAATGGCTACGAAGAACAAAATGTGGTGCGTCTACTAGTTCGCTGAAAGAACCCAAAAGGATGATCAAAATTATTGGAATCATTTTCAGGAAAATTGCCATTAAATGTTTCCTCCTCACGGGAGTAAAGTGATGGTATAGGTAGTAAGAAGACACTTCGTCTAATGGGTGGAACTCAATTATGTACTCAGTGCGGAAATTGTGAATATGATCAATACATAGAATGTTCCAATTTGATTACCTCTGGTCACTAGATTGTCAGAGGAACATTTACGGATAACTATATACGGGCATTGCCACGTTGAAGACACCCTGTGCGTTTAATGATAATCCTTTAAACAAGACATCATTTCGACACACAGGCCTGTATCTCCATCCACCGAATTTGCACAGAAATATTTACGGAGAACAAAAGTTAAATGCTCATTATTCGAAGACAATTCGCAAGTTATAACCATTTTCTAAACAAACGCGCAAACACCCCCCCTCCCCTCTCACCAATCAATGGAAATTGTTCATAACTTCATTTTCGTGCACCAAAAAACGCAGCCGTTCTCCCTTGAATTGAACTGTAGACACACATACAGACAACGCCCCTTGATGAGTTTTCTTCGAATGAGTAGGTCCCAAAACGTGAAGTACTGAAAACTCATCATTTTCTTTTTTATTACAAGGTTGCAATACTTTTTTTTAACCTTTAGAAGAGGAAAGTAAACGTTAAGTCAAAGAATCGACAACGGTTTTAGTTCAGAATTTCTTAGGTTGTTGCTAATTATTTTACAAACGTTGTTAAACTTTGAACGTTAACGTCGTTTTTCAAAAAGACAAATTTATTAACGTTAGTCACATTCCGATAACTTGTTAATTTTTGGAGGGATTGCACTCATAAAACTGCTCGTTGATGAGTTTTCTTAAAACGTTGATCTGAAGGCGGAATATTTGAACAAAAAATGCCAATCCATTTTAAAGCGTATGGTTTATTTCAGAATGTTTTCTTTGTCTACAAATAGCTGATTTATTCCAGCCATCCTCTTACATGCCCATTCATTAGTGAAATGGTGTTTTTGCACTGCCTGAGGAAAACTGTAAAACGTCTTTTCAACCCAAATAAGTTTCTTTTCTACTTCGCAGAGGCGAAGAAAATGAGGACGAGAAGCCAAGTGCGTAAATCAGAAGCGCAGTACGGCAATTTATATTATAAAAAGTGCGAACATACACCTCGACCTCCTTTGAGGTAACCCGGGCGTGTTTGTCTGTTTTGGATACAGTTGTAATCACTACATGTTTGACAATGTGAAGGAGTAATAACAACACGATTTCTCGTCGTCAGTTCACAGCAGAAATACAAACAATACAGGAAACTAGTCAACACGGAAACAAGGCCTGGTTAACCTTAACGAAATATGGCCGTCGCCTAAGCAACAACTAACTCCGATTAGCTACGAAACGGTCAATATTTTGAAGTGGTGACTGATCAGCTAGCGAATATAACACAAAAACATAAGCACTTAAAGAATTCGCTTTCTTATGTTTGCAACTATCTTGAACTATATTGGTGGAATGAAAGGTAATCGAACGAACGTGAGATTGAGGCCACACGATTCGACATTTGTTCCACGAACCTACTTTCTTAACCCGCAACACGATTCCCCCAATTAAAACTACAATTATGGTAAAATAGGACTAAAATAACGAATGTTAAGGCTCACCTCATATTTGAACACGGGGCTGAAGGAGTACTCCTGGTTCATAGCGTCATGCCTAAATAACGGAATGATGAACGACGCACAGCTGCAGCTCGAGAATCACAACACTTAATATTGTGGTTATGGCGAGTTCTTTCATAGATGAATAACACTTGACCGAAAAAAAAAACAAGAAAATCGAAGCACTGCACTTTTAACTTGACAATTTCACTAACGTGATATTATGATAACACTGACAGGCCATCGGTACTCATTGCACAGATGTGCCAACAGTATAAAATAAAAGCCAACCCGTGAACTGTGATTTGTCAGCGATTTTGTGGTATTTATACACGCTCCCTCAAATTATGTTCGAAAAATTAATCTCAAGACTGAGAAACTTCCGTTTCATCGAATTCCTCTATTAAATCCAAAGAAAAATATACTTTTGATAGTGATGGTGAGGTTGTTGTTATCTCTGCTTGAAATCATCCAGCAGGTTTACGATTATTTGAAGGTGCTCACAATCAAACGCTCCCTAATACTATATGGATCAAACGACAAGTGAAAGGAAATGCGTGAAAGAAATTTGGCACTTAGCCTTGAAAGTAAACTAAAAAAATTTAAAATATACCAAAAACTAGTTATAATTATTAAAGCATCAAATACGTTTTTTCTTTCAACCACTGTTGTAACAATTTTAGTTACACTTTTTTCGATTACGTAGTTTCCAATAAATTTGCGATGGAGCAAAATCTGCCTCAACAGAGGAATGGCTAGTGCAGTGTCGAAACTCCAAAACCTTTGAAAAATCCTCTTTTCTTTTTCCTTCGTTTCAGTCATCATTTGTTGAACTTAAAAATAGCAATAACTGTTTTTACAATTTACTCAAAACCGGGTGTAACAAAGACTAACTTACTGACGACTTTCAACTGACTCTTGCTTAAATTTTGTACTCTATTCCGTAGAAATGTGTTGAACGAGGAAATTGTGATTAAATATAAGGCACACTTTGGAGTAGAGCAAAATTGCGTGATACTTCACATTGGATTAGCGTCAGGAGGACGTATGTTGGGCAGAATCATAAAGTTTCATTAGAAAATAATCGATATCACTAATTTCTTTCAGTATTATTTTGCAAAATAACACACTACCCGAAACTCCACTACCAGTATCTGAGTTGCTATTGCATTTTCATCCTCTTGCCGAAATCGGAGAGCGCCAAATCATCTTAAGCCTTCTTTCTGTGTTACAGTAAATATGCAGTTTCCAGTCCATGACGTCAATAAAAATCTTAACAGTAGCTGGAAAAACGTATATGAACAATGATGACGCGCACGTGTAAATTATGGTAAATTAATGTAAACATAAATAGGTGAAGTGAACGAGGTGTAATTGGAAATTGAAGGAAAAGTAAGGTGAATGCATTGTCGGCAAGAAAACGCAATTAAAAATAATACTTTTACTACATCTCCATTCAAACCCACCCTCTCTACTTGTCAGGGATCAAAGCGACATCCATACACCAAATGGGGAAACTGAGAGGACCTATAGGCTCGTTGGCCTACAAAGCGAGCCATGAATGGTTCGTAGCTCCTCGTGCCAGGTACCTTCACACCTCAGACCCAAATGATGGAGACGGACTCCACGTCTCAAGGCCCCACCTGTGCAAATGCCCGAAACCAGCGAGCGGTCGCTTTGGTAGCAATGAGGGCAGCACTCTGAGGGAGGGGAAGCTGCACCCTCTCCAGCAAGTCACCGTAGATGGGACACAAGAAGAGGACGGGGGCCACGTTCTCATTGGCCCCCATGCTGCACTGACAGTCATGAAATGACCGCCGCTGGAAGAAACGTGGCCGTTTTTTGAACGCTCCATGTCCAGAGAGGAGTTGTACCTCTGGAAGTGACGGCAATCAAGCTGTGAAGGTGCCCGCATCCCATCTAGCCTGCCACAGCTCCATGAGCCTGTCCAATGCCACTGATAGATACTCTTCACGGAGTAGCACAGGGAGAAGGTCCCGAAGTGCACCGTGGTACTCTGCCAGGCCGTCTCTCTTGATGTAAGCCCAAAGTACTGCGAGCTAAAGGACCAGATCCAGGGGGAAGGCACCAGCGAGCACTTGGAGGGCATCCATACACCAATCCGTTAAATATTAAATGTCTTCCTTCAATAAGGAAACACTCTGGGAGCCTTGTACACTCCATCATTAAGACATACTGTCGAAAATGTGCTCATCCGCAATGAGGGCAGTCCCAAAATGGCAAAAAAAAAAAAATCAAAGCCAACATGGCGAACTATCATGTAGGCGCCAGTTCGAGAGATGAACCGTTCCGCAGATTCAACTCGAATATTATACTGCTGAGTCAGGTGTTAACTCTGCCAGAGACTAGTTGTTCCGACACATCATTTCAGCCAAAAAAATTGAATTTCCAAGTGTTCCTAGATCGGCAGTTCCCAATGTGTGATTGCCTCAAGAAGCTTGTGAGCAAATTCGGTTCCAAAGTAACTATAGTTACAGTGTCACAATAGTTAAAACAACATAATTTTTTTTCCTTCCCAAAAACTGCTCCAACGGTTTTGATTAAATTCCGTGTGTGCATAGCGCGATTTAGCCTGTCTCTGCTCAAGTTGACCACATGCAGAATTTCGTAATATTTAAAAAAAGCTCAAGTTCCTCTCCGGCATACTAAAATGCTTCCATTACTCGTTGAAGTGAGGAAAGTAAAATAAATAATAATAAGAGTAATAAAATCACTTTATTAAAACCTATTCCCTCATCATCTTTTCCTTCTGTCGCGCCAACTTCTTCTTCGACACCTTCTTCTTAGTTGGTTCTTCGTCGGCGGCTTTAGCCACAACCTGCTCCTTCTCAGTGAGGACCACCTCAATGTGGCATGGCGAGCTCATGTAAGCTGAAAAATAAAAATGAAAAACTGTTTTACAGGGAAACGGTATTAGTTGAGTATTGCACAAATCCACGACTAACTAAGAATTTCGACAGTACGGCTTGTTTGAAGTGATAGAGCATGTTCTAAGAAGTACGTACTTTAGAGGATATGTGCATCAGCGAAGAAGTAGCCACAGAAGTGTTGAATTTGAACTGGGATGAATCTTTTTTTTTTTTATTATCAAAAACACGTGTTATATAGGAAGGGTCCCAATACAACCAACCCAATCCCAGAGTTGGTATAAAAACTTCTTATTACAAACTTAGCTCGCTGCATGGTGAAATAAAACTGATTAAAAAAAGAATTTCGCACGCACTTCTCTCGTATGTGCACTTAAATTGTAAGTTCATATTACTGAACTTTGTACACACTCCATGGTACGAAGCACACAGGGATTTCAATGCCCAGCTTCCCTTCATTTTCTGCAAAGGACTGGAAGAAAAGAGAAATCTCGTGCTGCTGGCTTCTTACAACAGAGCGACAGTCGTTTTTAATAATTTCGCTCAATTTACAAAGGCTATGGCTAAAATACGCAGTCAGTTGAACTACTCCTTCGACACTTGCCTTCCAAGTAAATAGCTTGAACTCCCTACAGTATGGTACGTGATTCCCCATGGATGACAGGCAACAACATCGGGCGACTGCCTCAACGACACTACGTGCTGTTCCTCTACAACTCTGGGTTTGGTAGCTGCGCATCCTAATAAAACTTACATGATACTCAAGATTGATACACCTCCCCTCCAAAGACATTGAAAGCTTGTCAAAATAACTTTATTTAAATTTCGAACGCTTACAAAGCAAAGTTTATTGAGATAGATTTTTCTTCTCAAATGCAATACGCAGTTCTACCTAAGTCACTCGCATGTTAAGGCGTTCCTGAAGCTTTCCAGTTGCAGCGATTGTATGGATCCACTCACATAAGACGATTTCATAGAGCTGCTCACTCAACACACTACACCTTCCCCCACCCACTCCTTCACGAATCCCCTAACATGAACCAAGCGAGTTAGACACCTATTTTCTACCACCAAATAAACAAGTCCCTGAAAGCATCTCTAGGGCACAGTAGACTACAGCAAGAGTTAACATTAGTAAACCAGTCAACATGGATACGTGTCACATTGGAAACAACATAATGAACGCTTACAGTCGCAGTTAGATGCAGCTTGTACAATTTGGAGTATAAAATTGTAAGATTATGTGGATAACCTGTAGTATTTACAGTAGAAATAACAAATTAGCAAGTGCCATACTCAGGCAAATCCCCACTTCAGCTTCGTATCTTAAGATGTGAACTACAAATAAATAAATCAAAGATGACTTACGATTGATGCGACCATGGGCTCTGTAGGTTCTTCTCCTGAGACAAGGAGCCCTATTCACCTGAATGTGTTCAATTACCAAGCGATCAACATCAAGATTCTTGTAATCGGCATTGGACTCAGCATTTTTCAGAAGCTGAAGAAGGAATTCAGCAGACTTCTTGGGCCACCTTCCCTGGGTAACGCCCCATTGTTTGGCCTACGAAGGAAGCAGTACGTAACATTATCAGTAACGTCTCAAATATTGAGCACTTCAGTTTGCCCAAAAGCACAGTAAATAATAACTCCCTTTCATGCGTTTGACCAGCTTACAGGTCTTATCGTATTGCCTAAGCATCAGTCTGCCTTTTTAGTACAGTAGGTCACATCCTGACATGAAATCATTCCATTCGCGAACACTGCTGTTTGCTACGAATGTGGTCCTCACAACATACATTCACTCCAGCTTTGTCAAAGGTTAGTGGGGGCGTTGTTAATTAATAACAGGAACGGCGTGGTTACATAATTATTTAGTAGAACAAAGAAGAACGGGGATAAAAGATTCGAGCAAGGAGACAATGAACATTCACTTTCACGTTGTTCAGCTAGTTGACGTCAATGAGATGGGAAGGCCACATGGAGTGGCTAATCACATCGCTCTTCACCCTGTATTAGTGGTAAACTTGCTGAGCAGAGCTGATGGGCGGTGGTGGGGTGGGGGACTCTTGATTTGCGTTGCCGCTTTGGAAAAATACGGATTTTAGTCAATTGCCACACTCTGCTCGCCACATGATAATTGGACCTTCTCTGTGCGGGTAATAATCACAATAAGGACCAAGGCTGGAGAGTTTGCTAACTGATTCATGCTGAGCAAACCAATGTGACTTCAGGCACATCAAGATGTACACAAATTTCACCTTTCAAGCTGGGACGAGGTGGGTTGGGCACCTGGACCTGGAGAGTTAAGCGGAGTGGACAAGAATTCGGGTAGAAGACGCATGACATGAGGTCACCACAAATCGAATCAGCTGGCATCACAATCACAGGACAGCACGCAATTAATTTGGACAGACTAGTTGGTGAACTGAAATTTCAAGGTAGACTGAAGCTTGCAGCGCCAGTGTTCAACAGTGCCAATGGCTGCTGAATAGTAGGTTGTCAGTAGACGTAGATTCCTACTCCTAGAATCTGGGAATAGCTTTCAAAGGGTACAGTCAAACAGTTTACCTGTGATAAGTGGAGATACACTGAATCTCGTGTCAGAATCCTCCTCTACAAAACCAAACCCCACCTACCAGACACGTACTACAGACTTGTGCAATCGTATTTATCAGGACGCACTTTCTCGGTGAGATACAAAAACGCTGTGTCCTCCTCCAAGCCAATACTGGCAGGAGTCGCCCAGGGGAGCGTCCTTGCGCCATTCATTTACCTCATATACTCACATGACCTGCCTCAACCAGAGAGTGCAATGCTAGCCCAGTTTGCAGACGATGTGGCTTTCCTTCAGCTGGACGACTTGCGCTGACTGACTCCTATTAAAGACACCGGTCGATCGTGGTCTAGTGGTCAAGACATTGTTCATAATTCTCGACGTAAGGTTGAGAATTGTGGACAATGTCTTACTTTGAGAATTATGTACCATGTCTTATCCACGAGACCACCATCACCCGGTGCCTTTCATAGGAGTCAGTCAGCACATCTCATTTGAGGAAGCAACCACCAATACCCAATCCACACTTGATACAACCAGCGAATGGTGCTCTACGTGGAGTCAGGATGAACTCCTCAGTCTGTCATGATCCCATTCACTAAGCGAAGAGTCAACTTTCAGGATACCCTCCTCATCAACAACAACCCAATACCGCAGGACACGAAAGTTCGATACCTGGGTGTCTTCTTGGACAAGACGCTGACCCGGGAAACCCACACAAAGTACCTAGTCAACAAAATAAGACTGAGAATCCACCAACTGAAGCCCCTTCTACTTGATCGCTCCCCACTGAGTCTGGTAACAAAGCGGCATCTCTACCTTTCCCTAATCTGGCCTATCTGGGAATACTCATGTGGACTTAGGGGATCCGCTGCTGCAAACCATGTCAAAAAAATACAGGTGACTCAAAGTCGAGTCCTACGTATCATATCTGGAGCACCCAATACATTCCCAATACAACTCTGCATAATGACCTGGATATACCTACCATACAGGAAGTGATACGAAGCTAATACAGGAGACTAGAGGTTAACATGGCAGAACATGAAAACTCACTGATTGCGAGCATCACGCAGAACCCACCTCCACCACCAGAAAGAAGGCGACTCAAGAGGAAAAGGCAGGACAATTTGATCAACTACAACTAATCCATCTGCCTACATCGATTGTTATCTAGTTTCAGAATTGTCTGTCGTCACACATATTTGTTTTTGTTATCGTAACTTATTTGATTTAACCTAACGTACTTATCTACCTAAAACCAACATAAATAGTACTGATGCACGACAGCCAATGGGCTGCACCTAGAGCTGGTGTCATGTAAATTAATTATAAATTACTATAAAAATTCTTGCTCAACTGTGATGTTAATATTGACAATAAAGTATTCATTTACAAAACATTTACTGACAGTTGTCCAAATTTTGGTAAAACGAAGGTAACGTTTATGCATTTTGTGCGTATCAAAATGTACCTCTGATTGTTAGTCGAGCAAAACCTAAATTGTCACAAAAATAGTGTCAAACGTTTTCGAAACTTAAAAGTGGCTCCAACGATTTTGATCAAATGCAAGGGTCGTTTACAGCTATCTGGTCAACTTACTGATACACTTTTCCAACGAACCATTTAGCATTTTTAAGATGACTGTTGGTAGACGTAGTTACTGGAAACGCACTGAAATGGTTAACGTTATGTGATGAATGAAACAAATACTCACTTGGGCGCAACGTCCAACACCACCGTTGAATCTACGGAATGGAACACACTCTTTCTTGTCAACTACGTTCTTTAGGTAACGTACAGCTCTTCTCAAGGGCATGGCACGAATTGCCTTAGCTGTTTCTCTTGTGTTCTGTACAAAAGTAAAGAATTAATTAGCACTCTTGGTTTACTGAAGTACTTCACGTTGCACAGCGAACAAATAAATCTAAATAGTGCTGGGAATCCTCTCAAGATACATACAAGAGGAAATTATGGCCACATGGAAAAGGACGCTGAACTACACAAGAGGCCCTGGCTAGAGTTATAATTAATTGAATCGGGCTTTGTTGAAGGCTCCTATTACACAATTACACTGGATACAATGATAACACACAATAACTTATTAATGGGATTAAACAATACCTTGAAGTGAACACGAAGATTTGAACCCCTGGCTTTGCAGGACTTGGTCGCATTATCAGGCTCGTGCGAATACCGCGCCATTATACCTGAATCAACAGACAAATAGTCAACAATGCTGTTAGTATTAACCCTTTCTTGTTCAAAGCCTGACTGATTTTGGTGAAGAAAGCTTAGTTCCTGCCCAGTAGGACGCCATTCCTAACCACAGAGTAGAGCATACAGCCCTCATCTAACAAACCTTTTCATTAAGAATCCCGCATGTCTTAATGAGAAGAAGAAATAGAGCATCAAGGAGGTTCACTTCATAATCAATTATTTTCCCAATACAGTGCAGAAAATAGAACGCCCAAGCCTTCCTAGTATGAAACAAAGCGTTACAACTACTTCAACTTGATTACTGGCAACTTCAACTTGATTACTGGCAACTTCAACTTCACCAGTGTTTTCTTTTCTCCCTATTTCCTTTATCAATACACTTGCCAACAGTAAGTAACTATTCATTTATTACTGTGAATAGTTGCTGCAATGCAGCCCCTAACTTTCCTTGATCGATCCTCCTATAGGTGCTATACATACAAAGAAATCATTGAGTGAGCTGACTGATACAGGGTTGGACCCTACTAATCAATGGATGCCACCATTTTAAAGACATGGAGGGGTACCAAGCTTGACATTTTACTATAGTGTGACAGTTTTGAAGACCATGTTGCAAAAAAAACCAAGAACCCTCTGTTTGATTGCTGCACACGGAAAGACGTGACGTTCACTTCTGTACAACCTGACCCTCCAGACAAGATTTTGGGGCAAACTTTGGCCGAACAACTTCCCACAATGGTTAACAGTCCTATCTAAAGAAAGTGAGGGTGACGCAGTGTAGATCTGCAAGACAACTTATTATCTTCACTGCGGACAGCAAAGAATGACAACTGCAATGCCTCGAATAGGAGCAATTTAAAAAATTGATGCAACGAAAAGTGCCCTCCCTAGCTTTGTCAAACACAATTCTCGCCCATACACGTGGTTAGAAAAAGCGCAACCTCCTGAGTGTAAAGAGAAGATGAATACAATAGAACACGAATAGCACAAAACTTGGACTTGTACTTAGTATTTCAAAGCATGTGTGAAGCCCATTAATAACACTTCCATACATTAGTAAGAACTGGTAGGCTTGTTCTTATTACAGTTCACCAACAAAAGGAGAGATACAATTTCTCCACTCAGCTTCGTCAGTCATCAGGGAGTTTAGTTAAGAGTCACCTAGCCAAGTCTCCATAAAAGTGTATCGATCATCGACAGAAACGCGACACTTCCTCCCGAGAGACATAAGACTGTAACATATCGGAAGTTGAGTACACGTCACGTTTGAAAGCATACGAATGCAAACACATTCTTGTTTACCCGTGCTCGCATGCAATATTTAGCACTCAAAAGCCCACGCCAGTAGGGCAATAATGAACCACATTTAGAGCACGCGAGGCCCAATCAGACAACATGCAACAAAGGTTTAGTCCCCCACACAATGCAATTGGGGAGTGGAAGCTTTGTCTAGTTTGAACACACAACGAGCATTTTCTAGTATACCCCAATTGGACAACAATGGTGATTATCCTCGGCAAAGTACAAAGTACTAGAACGATTGAGGAGGTACAGTTTCCACCACCCACCAGTGCTAACAAACACCAGGTCACGGTTACAATAATTCAGAATTACCTCCGTCGGTTAGTAATTTAAAATAAGGTGTGCAACGTCACGAAGCTTTGACTCTGAATTAGCCGCACTTAACCCAAACCACAGGTCAATAGTTTTCAAAATCATCCATTCAAAACAAAAGGAGGATATAACTGAGACGAACACTTATCGATTGTCGCTACTAACAGGAAATGTATTACACTGGCTGAGCGTATAAAAATTCCTAGTCTTGGTAGAGCTTTCTAACTAACGTACCCAGGCATCAACGCTCACTACTCACCCCTAACGCCAAATCTCTCAAAACTCCACCAATCCAACAATTACTAGTTAGGCAATGAAGAACAAAACTAGTTTTCCCAAAGCACAGAAATCCTCAACGCATCATGTACTAGAAACGTTCGGGCCAAGCGAACATAACCTGTCACTCACAAACGGCGAATCTACGGGCTGATGATGGGTTGAGTCGCTTCAATTAATCACTGCCTATAAACCATAAATATGTACCTACGGCTGAGAGATTCAAACACCGGTTAACTGTAAAGATGGCACAGATTAAATCGGATAAATATTCGCTAACTACAACAGTTGGAAATATGGTCTCACCTCGCTAAACACAACGAGGACACACGAAAGAACCTTAGCTGAACTGTTACAAAATCTTTGTCCAGCCAAATCGATTCACATATCGATGTTAACGAAAGATCGAGTCATCGCGGAACATACTGAGATCCTCAATGTTTCTTCTCATATGAAATCTGTCAATTGTTTCCAGAAGCTCTTAACACGCTTTTATATTGCAACATTCAATTATATTGTACTTCTATTCTAAATTTTTGTAGTGTTGCTTCAGCACTTTACTTTGCACGTCGATTTCACAGCTTACATTGAGTAGTTTTCCGTAATCGGTGATCGCAAATAAGAATTCACGTCATAGCAACATTTAAAAAAAATTACTAACGCATGAGTTAAAAACGACATTTAAATATGCACGGTAAATAATACCACCCGAAATATTATATAAGTACGCCTCAGTTTCTTTCTTAGTTTCACAACTTCTACTAATTTACTGAACTGGAAAATTTGTAATCGATTCTTTTAAAAAAGTTTGTGCTGAGTGAGAAATTTACCGTAGGATTTGTGTTGTTATTTAGAAATACAATAGGGGCGGCTCCGCCTAATCTCCAAAGTTTTCTGGCAAATGTAGGTCTTCCGATGGTGTGCATGCAAATATTTGAACTATTAAAAATCATACAGCATTCAGAAGTGGCTCCTGCATTTAAATATGCGTATGCGCTTGAAGAATGTCAGAGGAATGGAGAACTGAGTGAAATAAAACAGTAAATCAGAATTTTCAGATTAAGATAGAACACATGTCGACCATCAGAACCAACATGACCCCGAGGTACTTAGCGACCTTCCCCAGCTAACACAGCTACAAGGTGTACGAGGCACTCAAAAATGGCTTTCCAAGTGTAATTTGAGTGGCTCACATCCTCCCCCAATGAGCATGTAATGTCAATAAATGATGAGAGACAACGTCCACGCAAACAGTCATTGATACCAGTCAAAAACATCCTCCAAAGAAACGTCATATACCAAAACAGCAATGTCATCTGTGAATAAGAATGTATCGACTACGGACGATACCGAAGAAAAGCTTTGAATTAGCACAGCGCTGGCTTCAAAGTGCTAGTCTGAATTACACTTTGATGTTTAGGTTTTATTGCGCCGTATGACGTACCAATGGTAACGTATAATGTGAACCACTCCAGACTTGAGTGAAGTACCTTCAGGAGTTGTGGAGATACGCAATAGTGCAGATGCTCAGATCTTAGCGTAAATAGGCGCCTGAGATAGGGGGCTATGGTGGAGGCTGAACAATCTTGTTAAGGTTGAAAGTTACTTGAATAGCAAAAAACAACGTACAGCAAGGAAACAATAAAAAAACGTCGTGGTTCATTTGCTGATAGATCTCATTGAGTATCTACAAAATTATAATAATTACAGACGAAGTTGATACCCATTATGGTATTCACAGAAACTACAATGAGGAGGCTCTTAAGACAAAGAGTGTTAACACGGCTGACTCTTGTTCTGACAGCTACAGCATGGGTCAGGCAGCTGTGGTCAAACTGGATTGCATAGCACGAAACACTATGTCTCTATCACAAAAATGTCCCAAAATGGACATAACGAAAGCCAGAGAAACATGGATAGCTAATGGAGAGTCACAACTGCGGTATTCCTAATTCTACATTTAATGACACAACCATCATTACAGCAGCAAGAGTGCAGTGGGACAATTGTGACGTATTCTCAGATAGGCAGTAAAGCCACACCAAAATTGATGTAGGCCTACTAATCTCTGATAAAGTAGAAGTTCAATGGGAAAAAGTCTGAACTGAAAACAGATTTTTTCTTCGTTTTGTTCGTTGTTTTTCTGAGGCACGGACGTAAGATTATAATGGATAAGGTTGCAGCTCAGACTGGTATTGGGTGTGGTTTACATTTACACCACCAACCAACACATTGGCTGGGTGTATCGGAATTCTTTGCATCGTCGTTCTTCCATCTATCTGATTCAAAAAAGATCTAGATGGGAAAAGGATGGTACCGCGCTTGAGGCTGGGGCTATGGTATGCCATACATACAGATCAGTGAGAGGTCGTCAGCAGGTGAAGTTGTTTACCTCCTTCCTGTGCAGGGGGCTTTAATGGGAAAAGATCTGTATTACGTCAGATAGTGGGGCTGCACTCGAGGACCTGGCTTATACTATTTTGTCAGGGACTGGTTTGTGAATTCCTGTTCCTGACTGGTCAGAAGACCTTGGAAAAGGAGAACACTTTAACATTGTTGGGTGCCAGGTCATACAAGAATAAAGGGAATGAGAAGTCCTACAAATTGGAGAGACGAATCTGCACTTCTCCCTGTGGGACTTAAAGCCTTTATAGAGGCCACCAACAGTAACGTGAGAGGAGGAGCAAGTGGGAGAAGTGTAGGGTTGCCAATTCGTGGAATGTGCCTGTCTAAGGTTCGCGATTGTATATTAAACAGAGAGCCTGGAGAAAGAAAATATACAGATGGTAAACTTCTTCGGGTATAGTTGCGAATAGGGCTCCTTGTTCCAGTTGCTGGCTGAACGACTTCGTACGATATCTCTACGTAAATGCAACAGTAACACTGGCCAAGTCGGAGGTACAGACTTGCACACTTGGAGCATCTGTTGCGTACTTGTGAGAGGCTGACCTCAAAGTACTTGTGGCGCCTCTACTGCAGCTGGATGAAGTTGGACTTCAAGGTTGTCTTTTGTTTCTTGATCAACTTTTGTTAGCTGATCACTTAAAGTGGTATTGGATAGCCAGAGGTTTTATTACTTCTACTATTTTGATTAAACTGACTACATTTCTCTGATTAGCCAATAACTTGCAACTAGTGTTTTGTTCCCTGTAAGTATTTTTCTATTAAATAATGGGAGACAAGTCTAAGAAGTCAAATTTTGGTATTTCCAAAAATGACCTAATTGTTTGAATCAAACTCACAGGTTATCTACAAGTAGTATCTCTATCTTTTGTCTCCATGAACTGCAATCCTATGATGCAGCTAGTATACCTAGTATCTCATCTGAAATTTTGCAGATTACTATGGAGAACTGGTCAGAAGCAAATACGAGCGACAATAGGCACCACAAGAGAGATTGATTTCAACTGGCAGTATTTTGTTATTCAGATACCTCATCAGGGAAAAGCCTTGAATGATCCACTGAATCAGGAATGTTCTTCCATCACGAAACAATATTCTACCGACCTGTAGATAGGTTTGGAGGTGTTTTGTCCTACCAAGCGAACACAGTGACCAAAGGACACAGCCTTCTTGAATGTAAACTGTCAAAAATATATACCATTTAATAAACAAGGGAACGAGAATTGCAAGCACAATTGAAATCAACAATACGGAAAACGCATTATGTCAGTTCTATTTAATCCTTGAGAGAATTGCAGCTCGTCTGTCTGAAGTTTGGAATAACGCCACAATCATATTTGTAACCTGCTCTGCTGTAAACTCCAAAGCTAAAGGTCCTTTTCCATCCGCCCACCTGTCCCCAATTTCCACTAACGAACCTTTGAGGATGTAGATGAGCTCGTTGAATTTCAACCATTTTTTAACCAACCGGTGAACCTCTTTTGGTTCCTCGAATAAACTTGGGAGAGCATCCAGCACTAAAGCAAACTGATCAACGATTAGAGTGGCGACAGCTTCTTCGATATCTCTGTTGCTACACACTTGCGAGATGATAGTGTCCAGAAAAGAATTGCAGAGCTGACCCATTATTTTGTTGTACGTGTGCACGTGAAGAACTTCGGACCACATTGTCTGAAGAAATGTCAGCTGATGAATGCATTCTTGAATTGATTTCTTCATCGCAGCAGGTGATTCGCTACTGGACAAATGTGAAAAACCAGACTTTGACAACACTTCTTGAATTGTGTCATTTTGAATAGCAACCTGCGAGTCCAATAATTTCAAACCCGCATTTCGCACATAGCTCACCATATCG
Organism: Pachypeltis micranthus; assembly: GCA_020466155.1. NCBI lineage: Eukaryota > Metazoa > Arthropoda > Insecta > Hemiptera > Miridae > Pachypeltis > Pachypeltis micranthus. The sequence goes on from CM035772.1 coordinate 12,282,523, forward strand.
ACAAATGTACTCATAACGCTAACTATCTGATCGGTATATTTTGCTTTGTATGGGTCATTCAATTCGACCAACTCATGAGCTATATAAAAACAATTATTGTGGAAGAGGGCTGCTGGTTGAGGGAGAGACTCGAGGAGTTGGCTATGAACAACTGGTGTCAGCTCTACATACAAATTGATACATTCTCGAGCAGTACAAAATAACTTCAACGGCATAGAAGGCAAAGGAAGATCACCAGCTACAACAACATCCAATATTTCTCTGACAAGCGCCATGAGGTCGAGAGCACTTTTGCTAACACAGCACTGAGGAAATGTTAAATTTTCTAAAGACTCTGGGAAATTAAAGACCGTATCCTTCTTCGGTTGGTCGCTCGTATTAGATATGATCTTCATGTCCTGCAAGTTGAGAGCACAGATCTCCTTTACACGAGTCAAGTACCCGTCGACGATTTTTTCTAAAAATTCCTTTTCAACATTCTTCCAAAATTCGTCAAGCCGATCGTCCTGAGTTGGTATGAAATGCATTTGTTTGAGAAGACCGTTGAAATTTCGCACTTTGCTCGCAAAAGCGTCAAATGCAGAGAAATCATTTCCAGTGTTAGGGATCGCCAAGGAAAGGCATTTTTTAGTGAGAACCGTCAAAAATTTGTCAGCGATTTGAGTTCCCACTTCAGAGATAAAATTTCTGTTGTTGTCGATCGTCAAATTCATGCGTTGTTGCAAAAACTCGAAGACACTCGTCAAGTTACTCAACGCTTCCGCGGCACCAGGTTGATCCTCAGAGGCTAAGGACACTGAAAGGACTATGTTGTCCGATCTGATAGTAGTAATCACCACCATTTGTTGTTCAATGCACGGAATTAAAATATCGTTGATGAGAGATTGCGAAAAATGATAGATTTGCTTCTCACTCGCGTCAAACAAGTCCAAAGTTTTGATCAAACTTTCCAATACGTCTTTCGATTTTTGAACTTTCAAGGCAGTCGTTTTCCTCGATGAATCCAATTGACAAATGACCCAGGAAACTTCGGCTTTCCACATCTTCAGTCCTTCTGACGAAAAACGACTATTAACTGTGGCTGCCTTATCTTCCAAACTCTCGAAAATCTCCAAAAAATTCAAAGAAGACCGTTGCTCTTTAAGTAAACTCTGAATATTGAGAACGTGCTGAGCTGCCTTGACGTACGAACCCGAATTTTGGGATTTAAATGCCAAGTCAAACTCCTTATCGATACCTTGAAGTATTTTCGTTATATCGCACATAATTCGCGCTTCTTCTAAAGAGTTCGCCAGAGTACGTAATTCTTCGGTAACCGTAGAATATTCTGGACGAATCTGTTCGTTTAATCGAGATTCCAACTCCTGTATGTTTCCCGAAATTTCGACAGCTTCGTTCATCAAGCACACTTCATTATTGAGCTTTGTTTTAATCGATCTTAAATACTTTGTTTCCATATAATCTTTCACTTTATTACTCACTAGATCAACGGTACGCGCAACGTCCGAAATTTTGTTTGAAACGGAGCGCATCTCTGTTTCGTTGGCAGCGTTCAGAGCTGCGGCGACGATACTCATCTTGATAGTTGGAACAGACGACTTGCCTAGTAAAATATCTCAAAAAAAGAATGCATGAATTGCAATCACAAGACTGAACAAGAAAAACGGACACATACAAAATAGAGTTGAAAGTTAAATCTTGTTTAAAGACAAGAGGCGCTAATGTGGTTGTTGATGAAGTACTACTGTACCGAACGTTGTTGCTGTGGTCGTCTCATCTTCAGGTTTTTCGATTAAGCCTTCCTCTTTGTTTGAAATACACGTATAATTGTGAAATAACTCTTCAACAAAATTATTGAAAAACCCTTTTCGACAAATAACGTTTGTTTAAAACCGCATACATGCCCTCGTATAGGTAAAGTCGTTTCGAAAACTAATAAGATAAGTATATAATAAGTAGTAAGTATTCGGGCTTGAATAAATAAAATTTTTTTTTGAGATAGAATGAAGAAATATCTGGTGCGTAGCAACACACAACTTTCCGCCACCCCCGTAAGTTCGAACACCAGCTACATATGCGGGTGCTATATCTTCGTTCAACGCATTTTTATAGGAACATTTATAGAGAACAAAATGTAGGGACAAGTCAGTTGATAGTCATTCGTAAGTTTGATCGAAATCGATACAGCCCTTTTTGAGAAAATTGGAATACCGATAAATTAATATTCGACATATCTCCTTTTCTGTGTTAACTTGGCTTTCATCTCCGTTCAACATATATATACAGAAATAATTATACGGAACGATATGTTGGTATGGGTGACTAAAAGACACTCCATTAGGATTTATCACATCTGGTAAAAAAGTTACCCTGGAATTTACGGAAATGTTCGAAAAAACGTTACTTTCGACACATTTTCATTTTTATCTCTGCTCAATGGACTTTCAGAGGAAAATTTATCGAGAACCATACGTAGGTATTGAGTATTTGAAAACATCCTGAGAGTTTGGTGAAAATCGTTGAAGTCGTTTTGCCAAAAAGCGTAAAAAACCTATTTTCGCTTCGTAGGCCTATATCTCTGTTCACCGTATTTTCATGGAGATATGTGTGGAGAAGAAAAGTTAGGTATTGATTAGTAGAAGATAATTTGAAAGTTTAATCAAAATCGTTAGAGCCGTTTTCGAGTGTACGCAAACACTAGGAACATTTTATCTGTTTTATTTTTGTTTTTTTTAAATTAAATGATTACTACATTTGATTGTGCTCGTTGATGGTTTCGTTATAATGGCCGCGTCAATTGCAATTGACATCATCACTTAGTCACTGAGGTTATTAAAACGTGTGATGTTACCAAGCGTTAGATTTTGTAACAGACGTTACCATGCACATAACCCAACTCAAATTTCGCGACGCTTCTCCGTTACATATCCCACGTAACATCTCCCGCGTTACATTTTCGAGTTTATGTAGCAAAGTAAAGACATAAAATGTCAAAAATGGCTCCTACATTTTCGATTATTACTAATCCATAGACATGCGTGACGTTAATTGAGCGCCCGAATAGTTTGCGTGTTATTCAAGTGACATTCATTGTAGAAGGCCAATGGATATTCACCTGCCGAATGATGAGACAGTATTTAATCGTTTTGGCAATCGATAATTATCTAGGAAATTGTATTTCTAGAGGGAATAAAAGTAAAATTTGAATGAATAATAAAACAAGGCATTCAAATTTCGGAGGAACGCCAATTCTATTCCTTCGTCTAAAATTTGAATAAGCCGCCATGTAGAAAGCGGAAACGTCCGAAGACTGTCGGATGTTTTCGGCACTGAGCTGTCGCCAGAGCCTGTTCAACTCTATCGCTCCTCCTTATCGCCAATCAATCAATGTTTCATATTAATTTACGTGATTTTATGTTTGTCTTAAGGACGTACCTTATGGTCGCGTAGCTTCTCCCTATTCACACTATCTTCTACACTCGACCCTTGTTGACTAGTTTCAATTATCTGTTTCTACTTTGTTAGGTTTTTAAGGAGTCATTAGCGGTTATCTCAGAATGTCATTCGGCTTTTACTAAGGTGCCTGCTCAAAGGTAGTTATATCGCTCTTATTTTTCGAATCTGTCTTCATTCTATTGGGTGCATTAGGCACAACTTCCTTGAATTAGACTATGTCCAAGAATAAGTTGAATCTTACGCTCCCGCCTGGTTCGATTGAAACTGCCCCGCTGTCTCCTATCCCGGCATTGACTCCGAAATCCGAAGCCTCCGAGTAAGTTCTCGTTTAATGCGTAGTATTTTGTGGTTGTGCCTCCTCGACGCTGTACGCATTACACTGTTTTATTTTAAAATAGACGCAGCACGTTAGCTGGAAAAACAAGCATCGAAGTTCTTCAAGAGAGATTGGAAGAGTTGGGTATGGATGATACGCAAAGGAAACGAATGGAGTTCTTCCTTTGTCAAAAAGAAAAAATAGGCGAATTGAGTGACGACGATTTTGAAAAACTCGGCGAGCTCGGCGCAGGCAATGGAGGCGTCGTAATGAAAGTGCGGCATAAATCCAGTGGCCTCATCATGGCTAGAAAGGTATCAATTTCACTCCTTATTTTTGAAATTATTATTACCAGCTAATCTGGCCGTTCATGCCACATGACATCAGAACAGTAATAACATATTTGGGTATGAATAAGGAGACTGAAGCTAGTCAGAGGCTCATGGTAGTGGTGAAATACCAATGTTGAGGTTACAGTATCGGAGGCTTTGATACGAGACGGCATTTCATGATAACAGTTAGGCTGGTGAAAGCAGTAACAGTTGAGGCGATGTTTGGCTCTAACGTGAATGTAAACAATGACTGCTGGGAGAAGAAAATATCAACAATGACAAAATTGAATAACTGTACCAGAAAGCGAGTGCTGACAATGAATACGTGCGAAATGTTACAAACAATGAATTAAAACAATAGTTCCGCTAAAATCAGGTGGAACGAAAATAGTAATTAAGCGTATTGTACGTCTATGAAACTTGGCATCATATAGGGCAACATACTCTTCGGAGATCAAATTGACCTACGTACCTTTTCTGAGTTAACTTGGCTTATATCTCCGTTCAACATATATACAGAAATAATTATAGAGAACGAAATGTGGGTATGGGTGACTAAAAGACACTCTGTCAGATCGTTCACATCTGGTGAAGTAGTTACCCTGGAATTTACGGAAATGTTCGAAAAAACGTTATTTTCGACACACTTTCCTTTTTATCGCGGTTCAATGGACTGTCAGAGGAACATTTATTGAGAATAATATGTAGGTATCAACAATTTGAAAACATCCTGAGAGTTTGGTGAAAATCGTTCAAGCTGTTTTGGCAAAAATCGTAAAAAACCTATTTTTGCTTCATAGGGCTGGTTACCCACCCCCTTACCATCGACCGAAATCGCCCATAACCTTATTTTGGTGTCTACAAGAAATAACAACAACAAAAAAAAAAAAGAACCAGCTCAATCGGTTCAGCCGTTCTCTCGCAAATCAAACTACAGACACACACACTGAAATTAGGTGTTTTAGACTCAGTAGGCCTCAAAAAGTAAAGATCTGAAGAAAACACACATTTTTTTTGATACGATTACTATACTTTCCTTTCCCTTTGGGTAGCAGAAAGTAATAGCATTAGTATGTGGAGAGGGTAGCAGGGTAAGCGCTAAAAGTTCTTCTGAAAAAAAAAAGATAATGAGAATGAGTGAAAGTCACCAAGAAACTGTGAATATGGATGAGAATGGAGTACCCATAACCACAGACAAAGCACCATGACCAAAGATCAGAGGCCAGCGATGCAATTCAAATTTTGAAGGACTCAGACTGTGAGCTAACAGTTCCAAATCATCAAAGCCTTAAATACCTGTGACGTCGCTAGGAGACATGCTGGAATGGACTGTAAGCTGAGCATTTATGGGGAACAACATTACAGTGTTGACTAGTTGAAATTAAATTTAACACCCTGGAGTTTAATGAAAATTGATTCAGCCATTTTCCCAAAAGGTAAAAAAAAAAAACTGGGTTTCCTTCGTAGACCTGTATTTGTATTCATAGAATTTTTGCTGAAATGTGTGTACACCTCATAAGTTAGATCCTGAATAGTAATTTGAAATTTTAATCAAAATCGTTGAATCCGTTTTCAAGAAAAATTCAAAAACGTTTGGTTATTCTCTCCTTGATAATTATGAGTATGATCGGTTCTCCACTTATACCTGACGTTGTCGTTGTTTGGGGCAAGTCCAAAAGTTTGTATGAGAGCTTTAACGACAGAAGTCGCTGATCAAGGGAGTTCCTACTTGAAGCTGTCAATGCTCTGGTGCCTGACCTGTATCATTCGTCTGTTGATAAGGCTTTCTTAGGTTTGTTGCTGAGAAGGCTCAATCTGCCAATCCTCTCAACACACATAAGGGTAATAGTAAGAGTGACCGCTCAATTCTCGAAACAAGCTGCTCCTAAGCGAGTAAATGTAAGGAACACTTAAATATATCGCAATTGCGTATTTTATTTCTTATGGGAAGAGCTCATTTTGCATCAGATCACCAGTTACTTTTATTTGGTCATCTCAGCCCAACGCCAACTTGGAAACATTTTTGTTGTTCTTTTTTTCAGCTCATTCATTTAGAGGTAAAACCAGCCATTAAAAAGCAGATCATAAGAGAATTGAAAGTTCTCCACGAATGTAATTTTGCCCACATTGTCGGATTTTACGGAGCGTTTTACAGGTAATTTTTTCCCCCATTTAATTCTATTGAATCAAGGCCTGACGTGTCGTTGTCAAGTTTACTACTGTTTGGTTACTGCTCACAGCGATGGCGAAATTTCCATATGTATGGAGTATATGGATGGAGGGTCGTTGGATTTAATTTTGAAGAAAGCTAGTCGAATTCCAGAATCGATTTTGGGAACTATCACATCTGCCGTAAGTGCATAATGCTATCAGCTAATTTTCGTATAAGAGATCATCGAGTGAAAAAATCGGTTTTATAGCATTGCCTAACTAGTTAGATAACGTACTGGGATAAAATATCCACTCAACATCGAATATGACGTAAATCAATTTTGACATTTTAAAAATCTAATTGGAGAACTTTCTGTTATCCGATTTTGCGAGTTGACGCATTTGACTTTGGATAGAAGCTCTTCTTGCTGTACGAGGCGAATATATTCTAATGTACTGATATACACCTGCACAAGGTCAATCCATACCGAGACGCCCAAATTAGAGAAAGGGTTATGGCTATTTTAGGAGATTGTGGGTGCTCAATGGGTTTATTTTTTAAATCGATGAATAACGGTTTACAACCATTAAATAATTAGAGCAAAGAAGATTAGTAAAACCGCTAGAATTGAGATCATTATTATTTTATTGTTTTGGGTGGAGGGTTTGGCGTGATGGACTAGTCGCTGAAAACAAAATAATCGATCTTTCTCAGCAGCAATGGCATCTAAAAAACCAAAAAAATTTGTTTATCTGGTGTGTAGCAACAGTAACATCACTTTACGCACCCCCCCCCCCGTAAATACCACGATAAGTGTATGTAAGATAAATTCGTTGAACGTGAGATTCGTTTTTTAAAAAGTTTTATTCGAATTTCCCACAAATACTTTACAATAGAAACACACGAACTATGGAGATGGAGTTAAAGAAGTTAACAGGATCGTTGGAGGGAACCGACTGCCCCGATGCAAGGGGGTGTCCTAGCGAAGAAAAGTAGCTTAAGGGGGGAAAAATGCACGCAGTGCATTTTTATTTTGTGATCGGCATTTTATGACAATATAACTCCTCCCTCCTTAAGATCGAAAATTATGGAAGAATTTTCGAAAAGAAAAGAGAAGGTAGATTGCTGGAAAATAAAATTTTATACAGGTTGTGAAACTGTTAACTTCCTTTTTCCTTGACAATATATAATAATAATATACGCGACGAAAGCGATCAATAGCACATAAAGTGTTAAAGTCCAAACACTAGGAGTAATAATATTAACAAGTTGATTATGAAAAGGCTTAAACTGTTGAATAGGTACATTGTTAAACATTAAATTTTGTAATTTTAATTTTACATCTGGGATCTCCTTATTAGGCTTATTTAACTTAATATTATTTACTAACAATGGTTGACCATTAGTTTTTGCAAATGAGCTTACTAAAGTTTGGTTCCTAAACACAACTCTGTTCTGTCCAGGTTTAAGGAGATAGATACCTTTCAAATTATGGACTTGGGCATCACTTTCAGAAATTATTTTAATTTGTTCTTCTTCTGGAAGGACTAAAAGGAATTGGCTAATATCGTTGATGAAGTCGACATAATTACCATCTATTTCTAGAGGGATGAAATCGCAATTAGAACTCGTTTCTTCAAACAATATTTCCTGTTCACATTTGCTGGTTGCCGTAATTATTGATTGACTTTGACACAGATAAATTAGACCTTGTTCACATTGGTCTTTGATTAACTTTATTTCTGCCCTATGCCTGGATCCTAAGACATAGTTAACAGAAGGAGTAACTGTAAGATAGCGTTCATCAATTACGGTAGGTATTGGTTGCATGCGAAATAGATCATAGTCTTCTGAATCAACTATTGGGACGTCTATAAAGTAAACAATTTCTTCTTTACTAATATAACATTTAACTTTGATATGGGATTGCAATTCCCAAAGGTATTCTCCGTTATATTGTAACATTCTGTTTTTATAATATTTAGATAATAGGTCCAATTCTTGGTGCAACGAAGAGGGCTTAATAATACTTGGGTGAAGTTTACCCAAACGGCAAAAAGTGATAGAATTTTCTATATCTTGCATGACGTCCAAGATTGAGTTTAACATGATTTGATGATGATACAAAGTAGTTTCCACATTCCTGACGTGACTTTCCAAGGAACTCATTTCTTTCAATTTGGAAATTTCTGACTCAATTATTTTGTTGTTACGATTGATGTTTTCCACTGTGGTGTTGAAATTTTCTAGAAGGGCGTAACTAACTGAATAATGGTGTTTTATTTGTTCGTCTAATCCTTCCAGTTTATTTTGGAGGTTTCCAAGAATTTCGTTGATTTTCTCTCCATCGTTTGCATCTAAGTTGCCAGTAATTATTTTTATGATTGATCCTAAACCATTGAACAGTGCTGCTCTTTTTTCTCTTTTTGAGATTAACGAGTTTTCGATTTTTTCTTGTATAAGGGTGATGGAATGGTTAACTAGTTGAGACGGGATGAACACTCTTTTTCGAACTTCTGAATCGGTGTTTACAATGTCTAGTACTTCAAGGAAATGAGATTTGATGTTCTCAGTTTGTTTTATAATTTCTTTGATGTCATAAAAATGGGTGATTGTATGATAGAATTGGATAGTTTTGGCGGTTCCTAATTTGATAGGTAACAACCCAAGGTTGGAGCTTACGTCCTTAATCTCAGCGGTTCGAGTTACGTCTGCCATGAAGGACCTGCAACAGGTTCATCAGGGTCAGTTCTTATGTCTGAATGGGTTCCTGGTAGTTTTCGTGGTCGTTTGATGTTGGACAGATGAATTTTACTTTTGGTATTGTGGTGTCGGGGTTCTATAAGTGCTGTTTTTAAGTTCGGATCAACCGATTTTACAGTTTCTTTATTATATTTCTGTTTAGTTTTGCTTTGTTTTTGTACCGTTTTCACGAATACTTGCTCTGGAATGTTAGGTAAGTCTTCCCTGCTTTCATTTCGTTTTCCTATTACGTTTTCTTTATGTTTTAAAGTTCTTTCTTTTACTTTGTCGTAGAGGATTTTTATTTTTTCTTTATGGTTACTAATATAATTGGAGGTCATTTGTTTATTGATGTCTGCATCCAAAATGGTATCTGTACCTATGTGGCCATACAGTATCTCGAAGGGTGTAAGCTTGGGAACTGAATGTATGGAATTGTTATAGGCTACTAGTGCATATTTAACTTTCGTTTTGATTGAGTCTCTTTTGAATTCTTCTCTCTGGTTGAGGATTCTGACATGCTCAATGAGGGTGGAATGAAAACGCTCTACAATTCCGTTCGAATCCGGGTGTTGTGAGGACGTGAAGTGGATATCTATTTTGTGCAATTCTAATAGCTCTTTCACTAGGGTGCTATGGAATTCTGGGCCATTGTCAACTACAATTAACTGAGGGTTCCATGGTGTGAAAAATAGTCTATCAAAGCATGAACAACATCTATACTATTGGATGAGTTAAGTCGATAGGCTTGTGCATACCTACTGAAAGTGTCGATAATTGTTAAGAATTTAGCATTTTCTAACGTTAACTTATCCATGTGCAGCGTTTCGAAAGGACGTGACGAAGTAGGGGTAATATTTAATTTAACTTTAATAGGGTTTCTCTCATATTTGCAGGCTAGGCATATTTCACATTTGTTAATATGGTTTTGAATAGAGTTTTTCATGTTTGGCCAAAAATAATTACGTTTTATTTTTTCGTATGTCTCATCTATGCCTCGGTGGTTAGTTTTGCCAATATGGTAATCATTGATTATTGATTCGATTGCGTCTTCACACGGTACATCTAGCAATTTAGTGTTATGCTTAACGAAATTGATTTCCGAATGTTTGAAATGTTTTGTCATGATTCTCACAAAGTCTTCATAAACATCTTCCGTAAAGAATAACCCGTATTTAACATTTGGAACCACATATTCTTTGACGAAATTTATTACTTGCTGTTCCAATGTATCTTTATTAAACTCTGCCATAATTCTTGTTTTATTTTGGAAGATTTTAGAAATGATCGGTTTCGTTGGGGGAGAACTAACGATCCTAATTATGATCTGGTTAGAGCAGTGGTTTACAGGACTTTCTGATATAGGGATCTCGATTACAGCATTGCCGTGATAGTTGGAATGGACTGTTTGTTCAAGGGTAGATCCCTCTTCTGCATTAACAATCAAAGATTGGTTATCGTCAGGTTCGGGAGACCCGTACCTTTCGCAGTATCTTTGTATCAATTGTTCGCAAATGCTTGTATCCAAATCGTCAGGGTTGGTTGATCCTCCCATGATTTCCTCTATTTCGTCGTTGTTGGAAACAAATGTATTTGGGTCGATTGTTTTATCAATTAAATGGGAATAGTCTTCGCTTTCTTGGTTATTAATTTCGACTCTTGATAAAGCGTCTGCGTTCAAGTTAGTCGTTCCCTTTTTATATTGAATTTCGAAATCGAACTCTTCCAGTTTTAGTCTCCAACGAAACAATTTTGAGTTTGGTTCTTTTAAGGAAAACAGCCATTGTAAAGGTTTATGATCCGTAAATAATTTAAATTTTCTACCAAAAATATACGGTCGGAAGTAGTGTGTTGCCCACACACAAGCTAAGCATTCTTTCTCGATCGTACTTAAATTTTTCTCATGTTCATTAAGAGTGCGACTGGCATATGCAATGGGTAAGTCGCCTCCGTTCGTATTCTGACTGAGAACGGCACCCAACGCGACGTTACTAGCGTCAGTCGTTACATTGAACGGTTTAGAAAAGTCGGGATACTGAAGTATGGGTTCGTTTGTAAGAATAACTTTGCATTTCTCAAAACATTCTTTGTATTCGGGGTTATCGGGATTTATTTCGGCGCCTTTCTTCAAACATTGTGTAAGGGGCTTGGTAACTTGGGCAAAGTTTTTAATGAATTTACGATAATATCCTAAAAGTCCAAGGAAACCTTTAATTTGTTTTGGCGTTCGGGGTGTCGGATACTTAGAGATCGCTTCAATTTTTTGGGGGTTTGGTTTGACTCCATCTGGAGTTATTAAGTGTCCTAAGTAGACACACTCTCTCTTCAGAAATTCTGTTTTGTCCATTTGTATTTTTAAATTGGCTTCTCTGATGCGTTCGAAGACCTGCTTTAGGCGAGATATGTGTCCCTCGAGACTTGTACTAAAGACAATCACATCGTCAATGAAGACGGTACAAATCTCGTTTTGCAAACCACGGAGGACGCTGTCAACGAGGCGTTGAAAGGTCGGAGGAGCATTTTTTAAACCAAATGGCATACGGGTGAATTCCCAGTGTCCATGTTCCGTTGAAAATGCAGTTTTCTCCATACTGTCCGGGTGCATGTTTATTTGGTGGAAGCCACTTTTCAGGTCTATGCATGAGAAGTACATACACCTTCCAAGTTTGTCTAAAAGGTCGGTGATGTTAGGTAAAGGGTACTTGTCGTCAATAGTTTTTGCGTTTAAGGCTCTGAAATCGATTACTACGCGGTACTTCTTTTTGCCAGACGCGTCCAGTTTTTTGGGAACAACCCACAGAGGACTATTCCAAGGGCTGGAACTCGCTCTTATTATTCCTTGTTCTTGCATTTCCCTGACCTGAGAATTTATTTCTTGTTTATAAATTTCGGGGTACCTATAATTGCGGGTGTACACAGGGATTTCATCTTTCGTTCTGATGTGGTGTTGTATTTTGTGGGTTGATGTCAGTTTGTTACCTTCTACGTGGAACAAGTCTTTATAATCGTGTACCAATTTGAGAATTGCCGTCCTTTCTTCCTCATTCATGTGATCAATTCTGAGTTTTGAAGGATCAAAGACATAGTTGTCAGTGTCGTAGTAATTAAGTTCGTTCGAATTTTCAGAGTTACAATTTAGCTCATCTACCTCAAGGGGTGACCTAAGTTCAAACAAGGTTTCCTCCTCATTTTGGTTTAGGATACCTAAGTAGCATTCGTGGTTTTCAACTTTCACTAGGCATTCAGGTATCTCTATTGGTCCATCACGAAGGTAAGATATGACTCCTTCTCCTTCTTTTAGGGTGACTGGAACTTTTACTTTTGAGATGGCTCTAGGAGGAATTTTCAGTTGAATATGAAAGCTGGCTTGGTTTTTATCTCGAGGAGAACTTGTTAAATTTTGGGGATCTAAATATTTTATTTTAATTTCGGTTTTCGGTGTGATTAATTTGTTATTGATTAAATCAATTTGTGCTCCTAGCATTTTCAGATTGTCCATACCTAATAATAATCCGAAGTATTTATGAAATTCGAATACTTTAAATTTTAGATTTAGATTTCGAATTCCAAAAAGGTTTCCACAAGGGATTTTTGCGCTGTATTTTCCGTGCGTAATCCCGTGGGCCGTTGTTACTTCGAAAGGATCTAAATCGGTTTTACTCTTGAAAAACTGTTCGATACATTTGGGATGGATAAAACTACTGGTGCTTCCTGTGTCAACTAAGATTCTGATGTTGTAAGGGGAAAGTACGATGTACGGAAGGGGATGTTTGGTGGAGTTGAGATGCATCAAGTCGAATTTAGGGTTTCCTGATTCTCCTCTAAAAATAGTTCTCTCCAGTATTTTCCGTCTCGGCTATAAAGTTCTCGTTATTTTCTTCATTATATTGCGGTTCTGGATCGTTATCCGAAATGAAATTAAAGTTTGGATTAGTCGTCTGCCAGGACATTGGGGTGTTTCTATTTGTATTTTGATGGGAAGGTCCCGGCCTATTATTGTTGGGGAATCTATTCATCGGTGGTGCTGATGATTTGAAATTTTGATTAGGGGGTCTTACATTAGGTGTCATACTTTGGTTAGGGGAATATTGTGGTCTAGGATTTGGGTTTTGATTCGGAGTATATTGGGGTCTAAACTGATTTGTTCCATTCGTTTGTAGTCGATTGAATTTCGGTGTTGAGTTATGAAATGTTCTTTGAGGCTTCGGGGGGTTCGTATTTTTCGACTGGACCAAGTTTGGTAGTCGTTCGTCATCCATGATAGGGCTTGTCCTAAACTTCCCGGTTGGCGCGTTCTGAGTTGACTTCCCAGGGGTTCTCTGAGGTGAAACGTCAGAGTTCGTAGGGCTAGTTTCTCATAATGCTCCATCAGTGTATTTTGCTTATTTAATTCCACATGGTTCTTTATATACGCTAGAGTTACATTTAGAATATTTTTGATTCTTTCATGAAACGAAAAAGGGCTTTCATTTTCTCCCTGTCTCATTGCAGTTAAATCGTGACACAGTGTATACAAGTCTCTCCTGTCAGTATATCCTTCGATCAACGCGTTTTTGATTTGATCGAAATTTTCAAAAGAATAGCTCTGAATGAGGTCGGCAGCTGGTCCTTGTATTTTAGACAAAATCGCGCCTATTACCTCGTGATTCTGAAAAGAGTCGGGGACTTGTTCATCTACAAAACGTTCAACCAGCGTTTCGCACATGTAAATAAATCTTTGTAGTGTTTCTGGTTTTCCGTTGAATGTAGGGATCATGTCGGAGTGTTTTCTTTTGAATTCCGGCATCCTAGGTAATCTCGAATTACTGGCTAAAATAGTTTGCACTTGTTGTTGGACTCTTTGGTCGATAATTTCTTGGAGAGCTGCACGTTCGCGCTCGATTTGTTCTTCAGCGTTCATGTTGTCGGGTTTTTTAATTAATTAACTGTTTAGTGTGTGTAACACAAATTTTTTGAGTGATTTAGGAATTTTGGCAAGATTGGTCAGTCACTTTTTGAAATGTGGGTACTAACGGCTCCTAACTTACTTCAAAACAATAGAAATACAACACAATAAGAAAGTAAATTAATTAACAAGTTAATAAGCAATAAAAGATACGTTTTTATAATAAAATGAAGTTTATACAAGTTTCACTCTCGGATCTTTCGCCAGTTAACGGGGGGTATGAAACGAAAGAATCCGATGAGCCTAATTAAAATTTTTACAAATTTTTCTAGAGACTTTTCGCCAGGTAACGGGGGGTATGAAACGAAAGTACTCTAGAAAGTCAAAAGGTGTTCCTTGGATCTTTGGCCAGGTACGGGGGAGGTATGAAACGAAAGAATCCTAAGGAATTTAAAAATCAAAATTAATTCTTCAAAATAAACTTATCTCTTGAATCTTTCGCCAGGTAACGGGGGGTATGAAACGAAAGAATTCTAAGGGATTTAAAATCAAATTGTCTCTTGTATTTATCGCTTGAGTCTTTCGCCAGGTAACGGGGGGTATGAAACGAAAGAACTGCAAGGGATGAAAAGTAAAAATAGAATCTTGTAATTACCGCTGAAGTCTTTCGCCAGGTAACGGGGCGTATGAAACGAAAGAACTCCAAGGATTTTGATTTAAAATTAAAATAAATTCTTGAGATTTGCTGTTCAAAATCTTTCGCCAGGTACGGGGGAGGTATGAAACGAAAGAATTTGACAGTCGAAAATCAATTTAAAACAAAAATAGTTACAATTAGAAATAAGCGCGCGAGTTTCTTTCACCAGGTAACGGGGCGTATGAAATGAAAGAAATGTCGACGGCAGTTTTGACGAGACGAGAGATCCTTTTAAATTATTGTGGAGAACTTACAGAGCGAAGGTGAAGGCCAGTTGAGCGAACATCAAGAGGGTCCTTTTCGCAGAGTTTGCGTCTCTAGGATTGTCTTCCAGGAAAGATGAAGGGGGTCTCTCGGTCCCGGGCGAGTCGTTCCAACGGAGGTGGTGAATTTCCTGCTTCTTTGAAAGTTTCTTCTGGTTAAAGACGTTCGGTGTTATTTGCCGATATTTGGAGTCGTGTTGATTGTAATTCTTCTTAATTGCGGGCCTCTGATTTTTCAGACAGGTTCTTCGGGAAAATAACTAGATCGATGAATTTGGTGATTTGTTTCTTCCCGAATCCAAAATTTTGGAGGTCCAAAAGACTGCGCCAGATAAATTCGTTGAACGTGAGATTCGTTTTTTAAAAAGTTTTATTCGAATTTCCCACAAATACTTTACAATAGAAACACACGAACTATGGAGATGGAGTTAAAGAAGTTAACAGGATCGTTGGAGGGAACCGACTGCCCCGATGCAAGGGGGTGTCCTAGCGAAGAAAAGTAGCTTAAGGGGGGAAAAATGCACGCAGTGCATTTCTATTTTGTGATCGGCATTTTATGACAATATAACTTGTATGTATAAGTTACATTATTATGTAATGCTGAATATGTGGCCCCTCAGGCGATCTGCTGAGCCAACGATCCCAAATCTGTAAGTAGTTGTGGCAGAACCGCTATGCCTCAGTCCTCTTTCACCTCAGTCTCGTCACATTTGTAGTGTTTTAATCGGTGCAAATAAAGTTTTGCTTTTTAAAAAGTCCCTTTGGCTTACACCAAACATAACTTATATATTTATACGAGCTCTGTATCTTCTATATCTCTGTCGCTTCTGTATCATGTTCGCATTTCTACGGAAACATTTACAGTGTAGGTATTTGTTATTTAAGAGTACCCCATAAGTTTGACAAATCTCGTTTTCTGAGGTATGGTTTATAGCTTCCCTTAATAGATAGATACAGAAATAATTGTGGGGAACAAAATGTGGGTATAGGTTGTGTTCTATCTTAGTTCCGTAGACTGTCGGGGGAACATTTGTGAAGAACAATACATAGGTATCAACTATTTGGAAACATCCTGTGGCTTGGTGAAAATCGTTGAGCCTAAAGGGATAAACCTATTTTTATTTCACAGGCCTACATCTCCGTTCCCCGTATTTTTATGGGGATATTCATAGGGAAGAAAAGTTGGGTACTAACTAGTAGAAAATAATTTAAAAGTTTAATCGAAAACGTCATAGTCGTTTTTGAGAAAAATGGGGAAACCCCTCGTTTTCTGTGTATTTTGGTCGTGCGTCCCCCTTTCTCATTTATGTTAATCACCAGAACTTTTTCCACGTAAAGTAAGTGGTGCATAGTTCTGGGTAGCAAACTCACAGTCTGTTGTAGGACAGCTGCGCTCCTATGGATCACCGTGACCTACAAGACAGCATCTACCGAAGCACTCGAAATGGCGATAGTTAAAAGGGCAAGTGGATAGTAAAAAGGGAGCTTCGACTGCTCTTGGCCAAACTATGTATAGACCTTTTCATTGAACAAAAACTTGCCACCCCAGATGAATCGGCATTAGATAAATGCTAAGCGAGATGGGTGGGAATCCTCATCTGAGGAGGTGACACGTTTGATTTTTTCTCAACATCCCTGAATGTCATAGAATAATGTCCGTAAATTAATGCTAAATCAATTCACGAATTAATGAACTATCTATATTGCAATTACGAGTCACAATTCGTCGATTGTGTATAACAACCAGCATGTTGAATTTGCGAAAGTTAACGTACCTGTTAGGTGAGTCCGTCTCCTCTGGTTCGTTAACTTTAGTAATTTGCCTACTGGCGGACATAACCCAATTGCTTTAATATATTGCATTTGGGTAACTATCTTTCGTACATTTTCAGGTGCTGAAAGGACTCAACTATCTCAGAGACAAGCATGCCATCATGCATCGTGACGTAAAACCAAGTAACATACTAGTGAATAGCGGAGGGGAAATTAAAATTTGCGATTTCGGGGTGTCTGGACAACTAATTGATTCGATGGCCAACTCTTTCGTCGGGACACGATCCTACATGTCGGTAAGTTTCTTCGTATGTCTGCTGATCCTGTGATATTTGTATAGCTCAAGCTAATTTTCTAAACTTTTCCTGTGAACGAGGGTGGCCCGAGATAGAAAAACGGTAGTTGGAGTGAAAATGGCACGTATTTTGTACCATTTAGCAAATAATTGATATAACATCTGGAATTCGCAGCTATGAAATTCCTACTCTGGTGGCTTAGTGATTGATCAAAACGTCCGCTGAAGCCGGTTCTAAATTCGTCGAAATGCGCAGTAAAAATCGCTGTGTAGGACGTGAAAAATGTTTAAAATTGTAGAAAACAACTTTAAGCTGTTGGGAAATGGTTCACAAAATATTAGAAAGTGTACTCCAATTGTTGGGCAATCGAATAACAGCGGTAGATCAGCATGACGCCATTGCTGGAAAGTCAGTAAAACAAGGTCTTTTTATAATTGACTAAAAGCTGTTGAAATTCATGTAAGAATTGTCTAGATAAAGTTTATAAGTAATCGAGTGACGAAACATAAATCAAAAGTCGTACGGAATTGTCTACTGAGTAAAATTCTTTAGAAACTCAAGTAAACGCCACTTGCAAATCGTGTAATAAGCGTAGAAAAGAAAATCGACTAATAATCGTTGAAATTCGACTAGAAATGTTGGAAGTTGTTCAACAATCGTTGAAAAATTGACTTGAAATCGCTGTAACTGAGTAAGAATCGTTGGGGATTTGTGTGCGTGTTGGTTTTAGAAACAGATCGCAGAATATTGACAAATGTCCGCTCCCTGTCGGTAAGCTGTGGAATTGAAGAGAGTTCGTGATGGGCGACCAAAGTGTCTCTTTCGTTGCTAGGATCTTTTCTCCTCATGCTGCTCAATATTACCTGTGTTGAATTGAATTGGAATGTTTTATTGTATAAATCCGAAGATATTACAAGAGTTGATGTAGTTTCAGTAGATAGGGTTATGCATACAAACTTAATTCGAATGGTATGATATATAAATACAACTGTACCCTATGTAAGTATTCTCAACAAGAAAAAAAAAGTAAATTGTAACATCCAAATTAAAAAGAAAATTGCCATTTTCGAGTCGTTAGAAAAGAAACCCTTCATCTACGGTAATTGCTCTTTGCCTGATGGCTGTACATAGAAAAGAATACAGGTTCTTCCAGTCGCGTTCCAGTTTCACGTCGAACCAGTATAGGGCCTGTCCATCGTTAGGGATTTTTCGTTAAGCCACCGTTCTCTTTCTGCTTCAAAAACTGCGCATTGCTGAAAGAAATGGCGAGAGCTGTCTGTTGCTCCTGGTATGTTGCAAATCTCGCATGGGCGCTCGCTGTCAAAAGTAACGCGCACCTTTCCGAAAGATAATGATCCTTTTTTAAACCATAAAACTCTGATCCGGGCAATAATCCTTTTCATGGCTAGGGATGCCTTCGAGTGCAGGAATCAATGGTCAGGTGCTTGAAATAGGTGTTAAAATTCGATATTGAGATCTGTTCTTCATCGCTGGTGAGCAACTGAAACGTATATCTTCCAATTCGTTGGGTAGCTTTTGTTTGAAGTGTGACACGTCTTCCAATGAGTTCTCAAAGTTGAAATCTGCAGCCAATTTACGCTGCTGGCTGAGCCAGTCATTTTTAAGATAGCTAAAATGGATGCTTCCGAGATCTTCCTCTTCCGGACGTTTCCCTCGACTTCCAACATCTTTTCCTTCATTATTTTGCCTACACCATGCCCTTCTCCGGTTCTGGATCTAAATGGGTAAATCCTCCTTCAGAAGTATGTGTTTCGATTCCAGCGATGATCTAGCGTAAAGTTCCTTCTTGAGTTTTAAGCTGTTCAACATGAGACAAATAGGAAGGGGGTTCTTTTGGTCAGCTTGCCACCTACGTGTCCTGTAAACATCCACCACGTCGTCCGGGCCACAGTTTATATTCATTACATTAGTAATGAGATCCATTGTAGCCGACAGTTCATCTTGGACTTCATTTTCTCCTTCCAGCACTCCAAACAACATCAGGTTACGTTTGCGGACTTGCCTTTCAAGCTGTACAACTCTTGACACTTGGGAGTCAAGCCTGTTGTTAACAGCTCTGAAATCCTCATCTAACTTCGTCTTGAGATCCTTCAAATCCTGGGATGTAGTACCAATCTTCTTATCCATATCTTCCAGTTTCGACAAAATGCGATCCAGTTTTTTAGTCAGACTTCGGTTTCAGTGGCATTTCGAAAAAAAAAAGTTGAAGAGTTTATTCATGCGCCAGGAAACAATGGGGTAGGCCAACCAACACTACGCGCGTGTATTGCTGAACAGTTCGCAAAGAGGGCACAAAAAGGAGGGGATATTCAAGCGAGAGGGTGCACAGGAGAGGGACGTGGTAATCACATGACGCCTTGGCAGGGGAATGCAGTGAAGAGGTGGTGGGCCAGAGAGTCAAGGGAGATCAAACGGGTCATGGGAAACACAAGGAATTCGGCTTTAAATCACGTTCGGATTTGGTTAAAATTGGCGAGTAATAATGAATAACATAGCTCGTACGGATAAGTATCCAAAGAGGAAAAATTCAAGGGTCAGAACGGTCTAAAACACATTGAAAATTACTCACTATTTCTGCCCTGAGACAATGATTGATTACAGAGCCCACTGCTACCCATCTGCACGCTTGATATCATCTCACATTACCTGTTGTATGTACCGCCATCTCTTACTGGAATCTTAATAAGAGTGTAGTGACTTCCCTAGAAGATGTTGCCCAGGTGCTGCCCTTGGTGGTGTACTGGGGGCACTTTGCAGTGTGTTGTTGATACCTAGTTTATTCCCATTGTTTCCTCATTAAATGCTATAATATTTCTCATTATCTCCACGTTTCAAGAAATAAACTTGTCTCCTTTAGCCCGAGCGCCTACAAGGCACGCACTACTCTGTGCAGAGCGACATCTGGTCATTAGGTTTGTCATTAGTCGAAATGGCTATTGGAATGTACCCCATCCCGCCACCCGATTCGAAGACGTTGGCATCCATTTTTGGGTCCAGGGATTGTGAAGAGGAGGCAACCCAAGCGTCTCCAAGCCATGGTATGATACTTGACATTTATATAAATATAGATAAATCGTTGCTTATACTTTCTGATATACTGACCACACTGGTC
The DNA here is from genome assembly GCA_020466155.1 of Pachypeltis micranthus. NCBI lineage: Eukaryota > Metazoa > Arthropoda > Insecta > Hemiptera > Miridae > Pachypeltis > Pachypeltis micranthus. The sequence continues at coordinate 12,302,568 of CM035772.1, forward strand.
ACTAAGTGACCACAAATATTGATGCACCAGACTCTCACAGGAAATACTTGTCATTCCTTAGGACGCTAGGCATCAGCGTGTGAGATATTAGGACTGGCATAATAGGATTTTACGCAGTAATGCTCATCCCAAATAAATATCCCAAATATTTCATGAAGTTTTGACTTGTTGCCTCATACCATGAAATATTGACATTTTATGTCTTTACTTTGCTACATAAACTCAAAAATGTAACGCCGGAGGCGTTACAGAGAAGTTTCCCGAAATTTTTTAACCCGAGTTGTGGCCTAATGGAGAAGGCATCGGTCTCCTAAACCGGAGAATGTGGGTTCGAGTCCCACCAGGGTTACGATTATTTTTTTGACATTTTATGTCTTTACTTTGCTACATAGACTCGAAAATGTAACGTGGGAGATGTTACGCGGGATATGTAACGGAGAAGCGTCACGAAATTCGTGTTGGGTTAAGTGCATGGTAACGTCTGTTACAAAATCTAACGCATGGTAACATCGCACGTTTTAATAACCTCAGTGACTAAGTGATGATGTCAATTGCAATTGACGCGGTCATTATATCGAAACCATCAACAAGCACAATCAAACGTAAAAAAAACAAAAATAAAAGAGATAAAATGTTCCTAGTGGTTGCGTACTTGCACGAAAGCTGTACCCACCATTTGCGTAAAGGTTTCTTTCGCGCCCGCCAGCCTCAACGTTTTCAATCACTCCTAAGGAATCGCATCGGAGGAAATCGAGGTTCAGTTTAAAGAAAAAGACATAAAATGTCCCTCGTGGTTGCGTACTTGTACCCACTGTTTGTGTTCATGATTTCCCCAGGGAATACATAGCGCTGGTTTCATTAAACCAGACTCATACTCTCTTTTACCAGTCATTCACAGTCTGGTCTGTACAACAACTATGAGGTTTCAACGTCCTAAGGATCTAACCAACCATGAGTGGCAATAGACGTCTTGTAGGACGTCCTGGTTGGACGCTTATCTTGGCTTCTGATGGGGCTATTGTGTGGAGTCCATCAGCAGTCTCATAAGCTCTGGGTTAAAATCCCCAGGCCCCATGGAGCTGATATTCCTTGATATGACGTCCGCAATGCGCAAGAACAAACACAAGACAGCCTTGAGGTCCATCTCTGCAACCTCATCTGGGTACGTGCCCCACTGACTCATGCTCTACCTTGCAGAATCTACAACTCTGTACCCCTGACCTATCAATCTTGGCCAGTTGGCACCGTAGTGGACAGTGGCCTCCGAACAGTATGAGATGTGCGGTATACTTTCTTTCTCGAGACAGAGGATCTCTCTTGTTCGTTCCCTGAAGAGTTTGATAAATGGCGTCGACTGCCTTTGGTCTGGCCCATCGTTGCAGTAGGCAACCCTGCACTTCTTACTTCCTTACTCAACTGAGGCCACAAATCCCTCTGGGACCAGTACAGATATCAGCCTCCTCATTCACTGCCTGGCACCCAACAGCATAAAAAAATTCCTTTTCCCCCGTCTTGAGCCCAGTCAGGCATTCCCAAACCAGCCCTGACGAAGTGCAGCCTGACTGTCTGACATAATATAGACATAATACCGGGTTGGACGCATCCGACGAAGTAGGAGCATGAGTGGAGTTGTAGGACCTACAGAGACGCCTACAAGTGGAACCTGTTTGCAACCCTCATTGGAGAATGATAATTCTTTTCGGCAATAAATGTCATTATCAGCGATTTTCTTTCATCAAGAAGTTTATTGATGCGCCATGCATAACTCCAGTTTTACAGAGTTCATTGATCATGGAGAGTGCACATACTATTACATTGCAGGTTTCAGGGACCAATTTCGCTGTTTTTCGCAGTTAAATATTAATTATTCACATGTTCTTTATGTGGCCAGAAAACGAAGAGTTGTGATGGGACATCATTGCACAGAAATAGGTTCATGCATTGAAGATTATTTTTTCATTATAGATGAGCCAATTAATTCGACGTCACTCAACCAAGAAATAGTTTGTTAACTCACACTTTTTACTTACCTTAGCCCGAAGAAGTAGAAAGGACTTGTGATCGGTTCAAAAGTTTTGAGATTTCTTCAGATGACACACACATTACACACGCAAGAGCTTCTGAGTCCGTAAAAACACCATTTGAATTAAGGGACTGCGTGTGTCAACGCAATTAAGCAAAAGCGGCTGGATCCAACCTACTTAAATTTCATATTTAGCCTGAAAATCACTAAGGGACGCCAAAATAACATAGTGATCAAAGTGCCATACATTCGTTCCCTCAAAAACGGCTCAGATCCTAAATCGTGGGAAAATCATCATGAAGTTTCAAGAAAATAGATTTTAGTGTAATTTCATCTTGGGTAGTGGTGTTCTTAGAAAAACTAAGGTGTTAGTACGATAAAATAATTATATGGTAAGCGTTTAATCACGCTCATACGCAGAAACCCCAGGAATATCTGTTCAGTCACTTCTTCACCCACTTCCATTTCTCACAATTGTTACCCTATAAATCGAAAACGCTGAACACTATTTTTCACGTTGACAGTCCCATGTATCACTGAGGAAAGTTGGTGAGTAAAACCAACTGAAAGTACTATCATAGTTGCCAGAAAACCCTAAAACGATACGAATATAATAACAAATATCGTTACTTGTAGGAGCGTGAGTGCAATGTCAGTTGGCAGTTTGTTTCAAACTGTACGAGTTCAAAATCAGATGTGTTCCGTTTTCCCCTTCTACCGTGTTTTTCTCTTCACATTCTTACGCTTACATAATTGTAAACGTTTAAAAGTTTATTCTATTCAAACACTGTGTTTTCCTTTCACGTTAATTTTTTTTGCAACCCACATACCAATTTCATCGGTATATTAGAGTTGTAACTCACCCTGTGCTGGTCATTGCGTCCACTTCTGTGTATTTTTTAGTTTTTCGTACGCTCTTCATACGTGAGGTTTATATTATGGTCGCAATTTTTCGAGTTTTATCTGCCTTAAATACTGGAAGTTTTTACGTGGTTCAATACATCCCGCGACGTTACAATCAGACTTGGCGTGAAATTAGCCTTTCCGTTTGTCCTAGAAATTGTGCGCCACATCCCTTTTTTAAATTTCGTTTTACAGGAAACGGAACTGGTCCCAGGCCAATGGCTATTTTTGAACTTCTGGACTACATCGTGAACGAACCACCTCCGAAATTGCCTCCCGGCATTTTTTCTGAAGAGTTCACCGATTTTGTGGACAGGTGCTTGAAAAAGAATCCTGCTGAACGAGCTGACTTGAAAACGTTGATGGTTGGTTGATATTAATCTTCTTTTTTTTTGTATTCTGCTAGATTGCTAATTCAGAGAATCTTTGTTGGTGAGCTGAGAACTTTTGAATTATTGTTTTACCGGATATTAGCGACTATATCAGCAGGAAGTAAGAAATAATATTTAATTTTTACAATCTACACTACTGTTATGAAAGCCCCCTCCCTCTCTCTTTCATCCCTCTGCGAATTTTCATGCTACTGCATAACTTGGTCTGAAATTTGTCGTTCTTAGCAGTTGTGTTGTACATTATCGCCAAACACCTTCTCCGATTTTATTTATGACCCAGGGATTCTTATATGGCAGGACGTTGAGCGTTAGAAGTACGGTAATCACCTCTGCCAGTTACCTTAAAAAACTCATCTCAGATGGTTAGTCCGATTAAGTGCCTATGCAATGAGTCTTCAATAGCCAAAGCGATTTCCATCGCTGGGAGAGGGGGGGGGGAGGCAAAAATGTACCCTCAATAAAAATCCTCTGAGATTCCTTTGATCAAAGATAAACACGATAATGTGTCGATAATAACGTTTTTTCGAACAATTTTATAATGTCCTGAGAAACTGTGTCACTGAATTAGATCAAACTTACGGATTGTCTTCTAGCAACCTATACTCACATTTTGTTCTCCGTGATTATTCCTGTGTCTGTCTGTTGAACGGAGGTATAAGCCATGATAGCTCGGAAAACGAGATTTGTCGAGTATTAATTTACCGGTTTTCCAATTTTCTGAAAAACGGCCCGAACTATTTCAATCAAACTTACAGTGTTCTCTCAGCTGCATAGTACCTACATTTTGTTATTTATAGACGTTCCTGTATAAATGGATTGAACGAAGATATAGCGCCCGTATATGTAGCAGGTCGTCGAATTTACGGAGGTTGCGGAAAGTTATGCGTTGCTACGCATCAGATGTTTAATACTTCTATCCCTAAGCTCAAGATGATGTTGATTTTTTTACTTTCTTTGGCTCTACGAAGTAGAAAGGAAAGTTATGTAATTAGCAAAGAAAGAGATTTTGAGTTCCCTTCGGATCTTTAAGTTCTACTGAGTTTTAAGGTCTACTGAGCCCGTAAACACCATTTGGGAAAACAAAACATGTATATATATGTATGTAAACGCGATTGAAAGAAAATAGCTGGACCAAAGCAGTTTAAGGCTTGTTACGCCTTCTGGTCAAAGGGCAAAGGCGATGCTGACACTCTCTAGGAGGGACTTGAGGGTCTTGATTAGCTTCCTCACCGGACACTGCCCACCCAGATATCACCTCAACAAGATGGGCATCTCAGAGGCGGTGGAATGCAGACTCTGTGGTGAGGAGGACGAGACATCGGAGCACATCCTATGTGAGTGCCCTGCCTTAGCAGCGAAACGCTTTGGATTCTTTGCCCAGGGGATTATTGAGCCCCACATCATAGCAGAAGCTGCGGTGAAGGACATACTCGGCTTCATAAAGGGGGCGGGTATGTACGACGCCTTTTACTAAGGAAGGGCTAGAGTCACAATAGGCCCACACGTGGCCCCGATGCCCTCGGGGGAAAAAAAAGCAGTTTAAACTTGATATCTTGCCCGCAGGTTACCGTGGGACGCCAAAATAAGGGTATGAACATCCGCCCAAACCTCATAGTGATCGAAACACTAAATTTTTTTTCTCGAAAACTACTCCAACGATTTTGATTACATTTTTTGTATAGACAGCTCCAAATGACACAATAATACAGTAAAATTTTCATTTGTGGGAAAATGACTAGAGCAACACCAAACATTTTGACGAAAATCGATGTAAAGAATTTGTGTTCGTTACTAAATCTTTGAAGAAGAGATTGTTTGGAAGAAACCAGACGGCACCTAACTTTTCAGTTAGCCCACGTACTAGTTTCTGAGGCAGGAAACTCTTTGACGGCCCCTAGTGACATTGGCTAGCCCACGCACTAAGAGTATAAGGAAAAATATCAGACTGCCCCTGGCTTTTCAGCTAGCCCATGTACTGATATTAGGTAAGTGAAAAAGAGGGCGTAAGAAGTCTAAACATACCTCGACTACGATTTCTTTCAGGGGTGAGAAGAGTAAAACGCAATAGATGTTGACTTGAGGTTTACCCTCGCCAGACTGACCCTGAGAGGGCGTGAAGGGCCGTTTATATAAGGGTCCCTCTCCGCCTCTCGCCTGTGAAGGGTCGCCATCCCTTCCTACCTCTGTCTGGTGAGGGCTAGCTCTTGTATTTCAATTATAGACCTATGTACATGTGATAGTGGGTCGCCACAAAAGATTTTAGTTTTTTTAAATGTTACTAGATTCTTCTGGAAAATTGAGGGGATAATCGAATAAACTGCCTAAAGTGCCTGTTAAATAATGCTCGTAAGATCTACATGAGTTACACCTTAAATTCCGGAATTCTAACCACTGCCGTTTCACTTACAATATCTAAAAGTTTCAAAAGTTCAAAACAGTTAACTCGTTCTCACTAAAAGAAATCACGTAGACAGCGTTTTAAATCACTTGTGTACAGATTGCTCAATAATCGTTGTGGCTCAAGTAGGAGCAGCACAATACATTCTGGAACCTCAAATGCCACCAATTATGTAGTAGAATGAAAAACAAATTAGTTACTGAAGTCGAGAAAATCTTTGAATGCACGTGGGGCCAAGGAAAGTTGTGTGATGCGTCGCGATCCTTCATCCTTGCGAAATACTGGCCCTGAACGAGCAAGCTCCATCCCATCCTCTTCTGGCAATTCACCTCCAGTTTTCATCGGAATTCAACATGGTGTGGATGAATGCCTCTGGTGTGTGCTGGCTGACTGTGAACTACCTGATTGCCCACTGTTGGCACTAAACGATGGCATGGAGAGCATCATCCACCTTTGCCCTACAGTGCAGTCAGTTAGGGCTTGTGGCCTCACCAATTTTGTGCGTCAGTTGCCAGGATGAGGCATGCTTGGTAATGCCCCATTAGGATGTCCTTTTAGCCCCCCCCCCCATTAATAAATTCCAATTACTATTTTCTACTCATTCCCATCGTATTATTATCTCTTTTTTTTTTACAGAACCACGAATGGATTCGCAAAGCGGAGAACGACAAAGTCGACATTGCCGGTTGGGTTTGCAGAACGATGGGCCTCACTCCAACTACACCAACCAGGGTCGTCCCACCCGCATAACTCTGAAATTCCATTTTCGGGGCTGGCACGGACTTGTTGATCTACCACATAATCAACAAGCACGCATAATCAAATCTGTACAGTTATCGCGAACGCTCATCAATACCACATGGCTATCCTACATTATTTTGCTAAATTCACCGCCGTAGCCTCACTCAGAGGTGACGACTACGTGTAAACCAAAGTTGTTTAAGAAAGCTTGGATTTTATGTTCGTTGGTTAATTTTGAAGTAAGCCAGTCCCGAAAAGGAAAGAGATTCTTCGACAAGCTGAACGCTTTTTCCTGTTTATTATTGATATCGGTGTCAATAAGTATTTCAATATTCGTTTATTGCATTCGTTGCTTATATTAAATCAATGTAATATAATGTAGACTGGTAACTTTGGTTGGTACTAAGTCAGTTTTTTCTTCTTCTTCTACGTTGTGGGCTCGTTCAGATCCAAGATCCGTAAGCGTCTCTTATTTATCTGTTGTCACCCTACGCTTGCTTGCTATTCAGATTGAGTAGTGAAGAAACTTACGAATGTTGTATCTACACGGGGCCCTCTCGTTCTGTTAACCTCTTATTGTTCATTGTACTCTCCAAATTCTATCTCTTCATGTTCCATCAATTTTTGTAAATACTGTAAATCAGGTAGTTTGTTGTTCGTTAGTTTGAAAAATTACTTCGAAACGATTGTTAGAAAATTAAGGGAAAAGTACCTTTCGACTAAGATAGTTGGAGTTGTATAATTTAATATTATCTTATTTCAGATTTTAATGTTAGTTGTGAGTCATTTGTTAGAATTTGTTGTAGTTCCATAAAACCGATGGGAGTGCTGGTGAGGGGGGGATTCAGCTTTTTCAAAAATTGAGAATGTCCAACGGGAAAGAGAAGGCCTAACTTGACTTGAATTCTAAACTATTTTATTGCTATTCGGTCCAAAACCCTCCTTTTTTGGGTTTTCAGAGTCAATTAGCCCAACTACCAGTCCTCTGATCAACGCACAAGAAACAAACGATTAATTTTAAAAATTCGTTGTGTGTTTTCCACGGATCGTCCTAGAACAAGGCACATATTTGTTGTTTTTTAGCGCTCCGTTTCCCGTTTTAAACCAGAATAAATAATATAACAAAATGAATTACAACTTCTCTTGGCAGTTCTGAACAGCTAATACAAATAAAAGGTGGAGAAATAGCTAATGGCGCAGAACGTTAAAAAAACCTTCTTCTTCTTCTTGTTTTCTATCACCAAGCAAATAAATAAGAAAACTTCTTTTGAATTTACAACACAATAATAAACGAAAACTGAACTCGAAAAAGTGTAGAAGACATTGATGGCACAAGGAACTAGGAAGGAAAGTTGCTTGAGCAGTATTTTAAACGTTTTCTGTGGAAAGTCTTCGTACGAACGAAAATAAAATGGAGCAGCGACTTTCTTCAGTCTTCAAACACAAAAAATGGTGGCTCCTAGTCCTCCTTATGCAGTGACTCGTCGCACACAACCTCTAGACGATCGGCGAGCTCAGCAGCAGCTGACGCTCAGTGGGGACCGCAGCATCGAAAAAAACGCGCCTCCACATTTACCTCTCCTCCAGGAAAGAAAATGTTGATTCCTGGCAGTATCTTCGGGATGATGGCTGTGAGTCAATCCTTCGAATGCGGTCGCTTGCTTAGGCCAAGGTGAATGTGGAGGCTGCTGGACGAGTCACTGTGTCGGACACACTATTTTCACTCCCTTGGGCTCTACGGAATAAACAGGAAAATAATGTAATCGGTCGAAAAAATGGTTTTTGAGTTCTCCTTAGATCTTTTTTAGGCCTACCGAGTCCGAAAAACGCTATTTGGGGAAAATAGTCTCCGTATGTCTGTGAACACGATTGAGTGAAAACCGCTTAACTGAATCAGCTCAAACTTGATACCAAGCCCACACGTTACCACAGGGCTCCAAAATAAGGGCATGAGTACTATCTATAGTTGTCAAGAGATCAAATCACCCTCATACCTTTTTCCTCCAAACCAGCTATAACGATTTTGATTGCATTTTTTATATGGAGAGCTCCTAATGATATAACAATGCTATCCTATCCCATCCGTGGGAAAATGGCGTGAGCAGCTCAATAAATTACCGAACGTTTCGACAAAAATCAATTTTTTCCCCTTATAATCTCCGCTCAAATGTTACTACAATCTCCAGAAAAATTGAGGTGGTAGTGCAATTAAATACCTATATGAAGAGTAATAACGCCCACAATATATATAGGGGCTACTACAGAAATTCCGTAATTCCAACCTCCGCTGTTCCACTTATTCGTTTTAAAGTTCGTTCCCAATTACTTCAAAACGGTAAACACGATTCTTCTCGAAAAAAAAAAAATCGTTTTAACAGTCTCACGAATCTCCTGTGCACTGATCGCTCTTTAATAGGTCATGTATATAAGTGACAAAATAATTCTGGAACCTTAAACGTCGCGTTTTTATAAATAATGAAAAACACATTTGATTGGTTGCTAGTTATGAATATTGCTGAATGTATGTGATGCGTCGTACCTGATTAGTTGTCTTCGAAAACCGAAACGTGTTGCCGCTGCTTTTTATCTTCCTTCGAAGCATCTGAGCTCTTTCCGAAGAAAACGTTTGAAATACTGTTCTACTAAGCAAGAAAGGCTGCCCCACCGTTTTCTCTCTTTTTCATTCCCAGTTTTCGCGGTTATTTTTTGTGTTGTAAATTCAAGGGAAGTCTCCTTGAGGAGGGAGTAAGGCGAATAAAGGAGGAAGTACGGCAATTTACTTAACGCTGACTTCAGCCCACAGTAATCTAGAATATGCAATCCCAAGGCTTTTAAACAGTGAGGGCGACAACTGGATGTTCAGCCTGCATTACGTACAGTTAGATGATTTTCGTTCTTTATTTTGTATTCATTTACATTAATTTTCTCTTTTCGTTCCCTATTTTTTGTATATTGTTTTTTAATTTTTGTTTGTACGGTTTAATTCTAAGTCTAGTTCGCCTTATTTCTTTATTTACAATGAATTTTTACCCATTTAATAATTTTTTAGTATTCTTTTTTTCATTTTTTTTAAATTGATATTTTTACGTTTTGATTTGTTTATTTATTTATTACTTCTTCTACCTTTTTCTAACTTCCTTTAGACACTACCCATTTAGTGATATACATTCTCACTTCTTCCTTCGTCCTGGTACTCTACAGCAGTGTAGAGAGTAGAGATAGGCTGAAGGAAAAAGGTGGAAAGGCACACACCCAAACGAGGAGTGATATTTAGGTTGCACAACTGTTGCAAATAATTAGTTGTTTTCGTTCTTTATGTCTACAAACGCTCCTAGCTCCTACAGCTATTGCAATCTCGGGAACAGCCCTTCGAAGTGACGTTCTGTCTTTCCTATCAGGGACTTCTTGATGTACTTATTCATTAGGAGAGTCAAAAAAAAAGAAATGACCGAACACATGAAAAGAATGTGGATGGTAGTACAATTCAGAGTGGGCTGTTGAACGTTTTAATCCCACAAGTTCAGTAGTTACCTTTGAATTTACGCACAAACGCTACGTGTGTGTCACTGTATACTTGGGATTTTCTAGAAAACTTATTTTCGATCCATTTCGGTACAATCCTTTATTTTCGGAAAATGTGATAAAATCGATTTGGGCCACTTTCCTGGAGGACGTTCGCAATTATTGAACGACTACTCGTTCGTGTTTTCTACTCTGTGGAAGAGATTGTGCATTGTGGAGTAGAAGGGAAGGGGAGCTTACTGCTGTCGTTTGATTGTTGCTCAGCTAACGCTTTCACAGAACTACCAATCGCTGACATTCCCTCAGGTTTGTTAAGGGAGTTCAATTGAGATTATGTGGCTGGGGGGAAAAAGTTTGGGCACACTCAGCGACTTATTTGAACCAGGTTCTTGCTAAAAAAAAAACTGAGCTACAGGCTTGAGTGGAGGAGCGATTGCAGGTTAAATGAGTTGGTAAAGTCGCTCGTATTCTAAAACGAGGTTTCTTGATGCTTTTTACTTTCTTTGGCCCTGCGAAGTAGGAAGGAAAGTAATATAATCGGCTAACAAAAAAGAAGAGTGCCAAAAACACCATTTGAGAAAATGTTCTGCTTAGTGTGCGGCTGATCCAACTCAGGTCAAATTTTATATTCAGCCTTGTCGTTTTACACCAGTTTTGTTAAGAACTGAGTGAAAAATATATTGGATTGAAAACTGAAAATTGCTGAATGTAAATGGGACTGAAGAAAGTGGTGTGATGCGTCGCATTAGTTGTTTAATTTTTAATGAAAAGAACATTAAATGGGGGATAAGCTCGGACTTGACAAACAAAATTTGATGTAAAAAGGAAGAAGGCATACTTGGGTCAAACATTAAATTGCTCCATGAGAAACAGTTTATGAGGGCCACCATCTCCATTTGACGAGAACATAGTTTCGTCCCTGGGGATGGTGCTGCACCTGAAGGCAGGCTGCTTATACTCCAAGAGGACAGCAGGCAGGCACTAAGAGGTTCTCACGTTCTTGGAGAAAACACAGGAATAATTTTCCTCTGTTACTCGATCTAAGCAGCCTCTAATTTAGTTTAAAGCTCATTAAATAGGGTGCAAGGGCCCGGACGTTGAGGCTTCCCGCCTAGAAATCTTCTGCCCTACCAAAGGTGACTGGTGAACTAGTTGTCTGATTCGACGGTGAAGAATTTTGCACTGATCTGTGGTTCACTATCCTCTTAAAAGGACACACTATGCCGCTTTAGTCAAGTGGTTTCTTCAGGGTCGCCTACAACACAAGGGCAGGTGTAGAGGGGGTGTGCTACCAAACGATAACGAGAAATGGAGGCTCACCATGCTCCTACCAAGAACCTGGTGACAGGCACAGCCACAAGGACTTTTCAGCTGTACGTGAAGACTGGGGCACAGAGCAGTCGACGAGTTTACGCCCCCTTAAATGAGTTCCAATTAGCGCACACATGTATCAAAAATGATTATGGGCAATTATTGTGAACAGTTTAGCTTACACTGCTTTTCATAGCCTTTAAGTAAATCATACGTTAATAGTTTCGAATGTGATTATACGTTGATGTATCATTTAAGGGAGTTCGGAAGGCTTTACGAATTTTTCACTCTCTACTGAGGACGGACCATTTTGATGTCAATACGCTACTCATATTAAGGTAGGTATTGCTGCGTTGGCGTTGGACGTTTACTGAGTGGAAAAGAGGGGAAGTGCAATGGAGAGATGACTAATATTAACAGAGTCCGTAGACGTAATTTCTGATGCAAGGGTAGATGTGATCTCTGGCGCCACCATTCCATGAAATGGCCTCAAGGGCTGCTGGGGACTAAAGAATCCAAGTTACGTCCCTAATTCACTTGATGGCACTATGGAGTCTCACAAGAGCCAGCCCACCAGATGCTGGTATTGCACAATGACTAACCACCAGACCAGTTGGACCTGCTTCAAGGGAAAGGAGGCAGGAGGCCTCCAGAGAGAGAGAGAGAGGGTGTGAGTTTCCTATATACTTATTTTGTGACACGATTTCGTTCTTTCTGAGCGTGACCCTTTCTGGTAGTTAGATGTAGACCAAAGCACGTTTCACCATCATTTGGTTGTGTCCCAAACAATAGGGATAAAAATGTGGGAGCTGGAGAATCTCCTCGCCATTTTTTCGGTAATTAACAAAAGTTTCAACATAGAAAGATCCCCCCCCCCCCCATAAATTCCAAAACTCGAAATCTGAACTATAAAAAGCAAAATTCCATTTTTAGAGTTAGCTGGTGAGGTTTGCTATGTAAATTTTAGTTCAGATGCTCTCTGATGAGGCCAAATGTCATCAGTTAAGCTGAGGCTGTGCACAACGTGAACAACACATCCGAATTTGTGGCGTAGACCACTTCATTCCACTCATCTCCTCGCCACAATCAGCAAACAGGTAAACCTCACCCTTCTGCGTGTGTTCACAAGGTTTGAGTACCTGATCTGTGACGCTATTTTTATTTCTAATATTGTGCGGTTTATTTTCATTTAATAACAAGAGTTTTCCTTTTGTTTATTTTTAGTAAAATTAGACGTAATTTGACGTTTATCGTGTCTCGACTACTATCCAATTTTTCTTAATTACGGAAGAAGTTAGGATGAATGTGACCAACTGAGGCTCACACTTCGACGTTCAAATTCTGTTGGTATAGAATGAAACTTGTTTATTACTAAATGGTCAATTGTGTAGAACGTAATCATGAATTGTGGGCAGGTGAACCTTCCAAACTTCCTTAATATTCAATGTGCTTGTACTTAAAACTTTGTGATCCTTATCATTATATTGTTAACGAGATTGCATCTACCAATTTAGTCAACTTGATAGTATTATACGTTGGACAAATTTTTAATATACTCGAATATTACTTTGATTATTCTTTTTTTTCTACAGTCAACTACGCCCTTTCTTTAACTACTAGGACAACTGATGCTGTCCTGCTGCTGGTGGCTTTTCGAAACGTGTGGCCCCAATATCGCTTCGTGATTGTAGCGCAAATGAAAGCGACTTTGTAGGTCAAATGCAAGCAAGCTCATTAAAATGGAAGAAAAATATCTGGTGCGTTGCAACACACAACTTTCCTCAGCTCTACGTCAATTGACTTTCTACATGGGTTTTTCTACTTACTCAATTCATTTGAACTTGGTCAAACAACACTTTTACGGCTGCAGGAAGCGATAGCGCTTACAGTTCCGGAATTTATTGTGCAGCTCGTACTCATTCCAGGACCATTATTGAGCAATTGGTACACAGATAATTACTGAGGCTGTAAACACAAATTGAAGGTTGAATTTGAAGAAGGGCAGTAATTACTTATGCAGAGTTATTGGGTAAAAAGTTTTACAACTGGTAGTAAGCGAAACGGCGGAAGTTGAAATTCAGGAATTTCTGGAGTGAGTCCCATGCATTTCATGAGAGTTTTTAAACACTCACTCTATATGTATTGGGTTGGACTACAATACCAATTTTTTTTAACATTCTACTAACATTCCAGCTGAGTGTATAAGGAAAAAGCACTGCAAATTATTACACAACGGTTTATTATTCACATGAACAGCTTGACCTAGTATTACTAATCCAAGACCCATCCCATTCGATTCAGCATCGAAAAATACTAGTAAACCATACGAATCATGACCTGGCTTCAATGGAACTATGGAAACTAAATATTCCCCCGGCGCCCGTAAATGTCTGTAGACATTTATGATCTGATGGAGGGGTGTGCGGAGGAAGTGGCCCTAACCTTCCTCCGCCCTGTCGGGGAAATTGGGACGAGGACTTCCAGCAAACCCTCGTCAATTGACACGACGTTGCGAGGCGAGCAGGCGGGTGGTTTTGATGAGACGGGAGGGAGGGAGTACTAACAATGAAACGTTGATTTCCGCTTTAGTTCCCGCGAGTTCTTTCAATTAGTTGACTCTAATAATTACTGTAATTTCCCAATACGTTGTACACATCTGACACTCATTCCATTCGACCCAGGATGTAAAAATACCTTGAAAACGATACGAAACACAGCGTATTTGCGATTATACTGCGTTTCGTTAATTTTTTTAACCATTTTTTGTCCATAACAACCATGAGCTTCGTCTGATCGGATTGCCGAGATGGCGGGCACAACTATATACCAAATGAGATTTTTGTGAGCAAGAACGGATTTTTTAGACCACGTTAAAGGCACAAAACGGCCCGGACGGCGGACGGACATTGCAGATTTGGAATGCCCATGTCTTAAAATGTAAAGTATGAAATTTTGAGGTGGGGTTTGTAAAATAATTTTCGTGACCGAAAACATGGGGTTATTATTCAGAATGAATAATAAACCAAAAACCGCGCTAAAAACACTTTTTGTCGAAAACTTTGATAAGTTATTGTGCTGCTCTCGTCATTTTCCCACGAATGGGAATTTTATGGTATAATTGCCTTATTGAGAGCTGTCGATATAAAAAATTCAATCAAAATCGTTAGAGCCGTTTTTGAGAAAAAAAGAAATTGGTGTTTTGATCACTATGATAACTATAGTTAACTTTCGGTGGATTTTGCTCATACCCTTATTTTGGTGTTCCATGGTAACCTGCGGGCTGGATATCAAGTTTGAATGGATTTGGTACGGTGGTTCTCTCTAAATATCGTTCACACACACACAGACCATTTTCCCAAATAGTGTTTTTTTCGGACTCCGGAGGGTCTGAAACGCTAAGATCTGAAGAAAACTAAAAAAAAATTTCTTCAGCCGATTACATAACTTTCCTTTCTACTTTGTAGGAAAGTAAAAAGGGATTATAACAAGATGCGAGACAATGAAAAATAAGAAACTCTTACTATACATATCTGGCGCTATAGCAACACACAACTTTCGACAAACCCTTTAAATTCGACGATGTGCTATATCTTTATTCACCACGTTTCTACAGAAACGTTTACAGAGAGCAAAATGTAGACACTAGTTAGTCGTGTGTATCCCGTAAGTTTGTTCGAAATCGTATTTGTCATTTTTGAGAAAATCAAAAACACGATAGTGTTCGCTAAATCTCAATTTTCCGTTCCTTCCTGGCATATATCTCTGTTCGTTGGTCAGATAACAGAAATGGTTGTACAGAACAAAATGTGCTTATAGACTGTCAGAAGAGCAAACATCAAAGTGATCAAATGCGGTTTTGCGGTCACTCTGGAAGTTTTGAAAACGTTAAATATGATTTTTGGTTCTCTCCGTTCAACCATCTGTCGGAACAATATTTTTAAAAAAACTCGTTTCGCTTGATAGGCCTTCATCTGAGTCCACCGAATGTAAAGAGGGCAAAAGTTAGTGATCAGTAGAAGATAATTTTAAAGCTTAGAGCCATTTTCGAGAAAAATGAGATAGAAATTCCTCATAACCTTATTTTCACGCTTTTAAAAATTCAGGAACAGAAGTGTTCTATTTGCGCACCTTGGCTTGCCATGTAAGTGCAAGATCCTGGCTACCAGATACTACAAATCCATAATCACTGCAGTTTGGTTGGGACGAATGACCTCTAAGAGTATGCGTTCATAACTGCACCACAAAATTCAGCAACTCAAACTGGCTACAATCCTGACCTCTGGTACACTTCATTGCTGTAGGCTGGGACGCCATAAGAATGGCGTGATAGCGCTAGTTATCTTTTCCATGGATACGATCTGAAGCCCGCTCTACACGCGCCAAAGAGTAGGGGAAGTCGAGTCACTACCTGAGTTCCTGTGTGTCAACTGAATCGTGTAGAGCAGCCACAAACTCTGATGGTACCAGTACACTCTCGCGGAGACATGACGAGAGCAGGCGAGGGCAAGAGTGTACACAGTGTGGTCGACAAGTCTCGGCCTCGGTCTGGGAGCAGTTTTTGGCACGAGTCAAAGGGCCCGAGCGACCCTGCAACGAGAGGGTATTTTGTAACCTCGCTGTAGAATCTCGTGGGTCCTCGTCGGATAAAGCCTCGCCGAACATCCTGGCGAGGCGCCTCAGAGAGTGTACTGGTACCATGATGGCTTACTGGACTTAGGGGAAGATGGACTCATTATGTCACAGCACCTCAGCTGATCCTGAACAAATTCATGACCAGCAACAGCGTGTGCAACATCCCAGCAAGAATGGAATAGTGGTAGAGAGAGAGAGAGAGAGCACCTAGCCAAGCACACACAGCGCACAGTTGAGCATTTCTATTAACTTATTGATCAATCTCTCAAAAACTAGCCCACACGTTTGCCTTGAGAGCAAGTACATCTGATGGAGGCGCAGCTTCAGTGGAGCTTCACCAAGGTCCGCATGGTCCAGCTATGCAGGTTGCCCTGAGAAACGCCCAAAAACGAGAAGAACTGAAGAAAACAACTTGTTTTACATGACTGCAATACTTCCCTTACCCTTTGAACATTATCGCTTCCCTCCTCTATACATCTCTAAATCCTAACCCTGGTCGTTACGTCTCCAGCACTGCAGCTCCTTTTTTCGCACCTTGTGTTCAACTCGTTGCTCTGTACTCGTCAAAAGCAAGCTGCCCGCATTTTAGTTAGTTCAGCTTATTGAGCTTATTTATTGGCCTTACAAACCCCATTGCTGGGGTCTTTTACCTTCACCCCGGGCTTTTCACTACACAAGAAAAACGTCGCGTTTATTTTTAGATGCAAGACGCAGGGGTCTACATCTGGAAATTCCATTTGGTGTCTAGTTGTGCCCACCTTCGCAATCCGATTGAACGAAACTCGTGGTTGTTATAGGCAAATATCTGGTGCGTTGCAACACACAACTTTCCTTAGCTCTACGTCAATTCACTTTGTACATGGCTAATTCTATTTAATCAATTCATTTATCACTCAGTTAATTTGAACTTGGTCAAACAACGCTTTACGGCTGCAGAAAGCGGTTGCGCTTACAGTTCCGGAATTTATTGTGCTGTTTGTACTCATTCCAGCACCATTATTGAGCAATTGGTACACAGATAATTAATGAGGCTATAAACACGATTTTTCAAAAAAAGGATAGTAATCACTTTTGCAGGGTTATTGGAAAATAACTGTTAGAACTGGTATTAATCAAAACGGCGGTAGTTGAAATTCAGGAATTTCTGGAGTGAGCCCCATGTATCTCATGAGCGTTTTTAAATACTCACCCTATAGGTATTGGATTGGACTACGATACCGAATTGTTTTTACATTCTACAAGAATTCCAGTGGAGTTTATAAGGAAAAAACTGCGCGAAAAACGCTTTTGGTAGAAAATTTTGATAATTTATTGTGCTGCTCTCGTTCGCTCGTTTCCCACGAATGGGAATTTTATGGTATAATTATCTTATTAGGACCTATCTATATAAAAAATGTAATTAAAATCGTTAGAGCCGTTTTTGAGAAAAAAAATTTGGTGTTTTGATCACTATGATGACTATAGTTAACTTTCGGTGGATTTTGCCCATACCCTCACTATTGCGTCCCATGTTAACTCGTAGGCTAGACATCAAGTTTCCACTGATTTGGTACGGTTGTTTTCTCTAAAAACCGCGCTAAAATCGATTTCGTCGAAAGTTTTGGTAATTTATTGTGCTGCTCTCGTCATTTTCCCATAAATGGGAATTTTATGGTATAGTTGACATATTGGGAGCTACCAATATAACAAATTTAATTAAAATCGTTAGAGCCGTTTTTGAGAAAAAAAATATTCGGTGTTTTGATCACTATGATAACTATAGTTAAATTTCGGTGGATTTTGTTCATACCCTTATTTAGGCGTCCCATAGTGTCGTCCGGGCTAGATATCAAGTTTGAGGTGATTTGGTTCGGTAGTTCTCTCTAAAAATCGTTCACAGACACACATACACGCAGACCATTTTCCCAAATAGTGTTTTTCGGACTCAGGGGGGTCTGAAACGTAAAGATCTGAAGAGAACTCATAATTTTTTTTTCAGCCGATTACATAACTTTCCTTTCTACTTCGTAGAGCAAGGAAAGTAAAAACTGCGCGAAAAACGCTTTTGGTCGAAAATTTTGATAATTTATTGTGCCGCTCTCGTCATTTTCCCACGAATGAGAATTTTATAGTATCATTGCCTTATTGAGAGCTATCAATACAAAAAAGTTGATCAAAATCGTTAGAGCCGTTTTTCAGAAAAAAAAATTTGGTGTTTTCATAACTATGATAACTATAGTTTGCTTTCGGTGGATTTTGTTCAAACCCTTATTTTGGCGTCCCATGTTGACCTGCGGGCGAGATATCAAGTTTGAGCTGATTTGGTAAGGTGGTTTTCTCTAAAAATCGTTCACAGACACACCATTTTCCCAAATAGTGTTTTTCGGACTTTTTCGAACGTAAAGATCTGAAGAGAACTCAAATTTTTTTTTTCAGCCGATTACATAACTTTCCTTTCTACTTTGTAGAGCAAGGAAAGTAAAAAATGGTTTAAAAACTTGACGGAAATTTTGTCAGTTTTATCGCAATCACGTCATGTTTGGCATCGTTTCCCAGGTATTTTTCGACGCTGAGACGAACGGAACGAGTCTCAGAGGTGGACGACTGCGACAAAGACTATTACTTGAAAAAACTTGCGGGATAGTGCAGCAAAAGGTATCGTTTCTACGCACATTCCCAAACTGCCTTGCGCTTCACTCCAACCACCCATCAGCTCGACTCCCCGTGTTGTGCCAATTGTCTAGCGTGAAATAGAACACGTCAATTTTCTTCAAAAATCTCTTCAAAATACACCACTTTTAATTCCGCTTGTCACTCGCGTAATTGGTTTCCGTAATTGAAAACCTCGCCTCTGTGCAATCAAACACACTGGCTGGGAGAGTCGCAAGTCGTCATTTCCTTTGGTATCAATAAATGTGCAGACACACAACAATAGAAACACAATCATGTTGGCAATAATTTAATTTATTCACGGAACAAATTGACGAAAATAATTTTTAAAAATAAACAACAGAAGTACACACCGTACTCTGTCGAATAGAACAAGTTATATCACAGACAGATACAAACAATTGAAATAATCACACCGCTTTATGAACGGGACTAATTGAACATTTCCATTCAACGAATGAAGTGCTGCGAACTGAATCAGCTTCATGAGGGAAAACGTAACATCGATTTGGGACATTTATTCACAAGAAAGAGAACGTACTAATCATTCGTTACATTGTGGAAAAGTGTTGATGTAGAGTCTTTTAATCCGTGGACATGTCACGCCCCACACGATTGTGTCAAACCCTCGAGGTAAAACAAATTGAACCTACAGGTTGATTAAAGAGAAAAAAAAAAGCTTACAAATCCAGTCATACAAGGGGGGAGGGGTTAAGTCAAAATGAGAGATAATAAGCAGTAAACGTGCACGAACGTGGCAATCTAACGTGTCTCACAAAATCTAGCGTTCGCGTTACATCACAGGTCACAAAAATCACGATTTTTAAGCTAATTGCATCTAACTTAGTCAAACATCAAATTCTTTACAAATTTAGGTTCAAACATATTTATGTGCGATAAGCCTTTTTTGAGAGAGCCGATGTCAAGTGTGAGTCTCGGTGCAAAATACGTCGTACGAAGTCATTTAATCGCTTAAACAATTGTACGCGCCACTCATTGATTAATACATCAATTAAATAAGACTTTTCTTATCTGATAATATATTCGTTTAATACTTACCTACTTCTGGTAATTAAGGAACCATCGAGCGAAATAGTTTTATAATATTTTGATGCATCTTAAATTAAAACTAACGAATGAAATTGGTTAGCAGAGAGTAGTTCCTCGAGAAAGAAGTCGATTTTCACAATACAAAGGGAATTTAAGATGTATTAAAATATGATCAAACTGTTTCGAAGGCTGTAAGTATTATTAAACGAATATATTATCAAATAAAATAATATTATTCATTGGTCTATTATAACTTTTTAGTGATTTAATAACAACGTATTTTTTACTGAGGCTCGGGTTGAAGTTATACAATGCCACCTATGGTTAAGCGCCCTAACAAAACTACTGACTACCCAAAACGGTTAATCGCACTAAAAAGTGTTAGAAACAAAATTTGTAGAGAAGTAAATGTTTTACAATATTTATAACAGATGAAAATAGCATAAAAGCCATAGGAAGTGAAATATTTGCAAAAAAACTGCTTCGTGACTGTTCGACTCAGCTCATACTGAGTTAGTTTGTTGCTCTTGACCCTAATGGGAAACCCTCGGGCCTTCCCCCTGAGCATTCAAGCCCAGTGTAAAGTTCAATCGTAATTTTTATAAGATTCATACTCGAGATGAATGATTCCTGCCTGATTGCAAATGTAAAGAGGAAATCGAAAACGCATGAATGTTCGAGTATGAATCAAATAATTGACGCTTCTCACGTTCGAATCCGGATATCAACGAACTGAATGAAAAGTGTGGCTGAGGGCAGGAGGCTGCTGGGTGATTGATGAAGAATGACGAAATTTGCCGTATTTGTGTCGTCATCTGAAGTTTGGTACAATTGAACTTTACATACAATATTTATAATAGATGCGATTGTTTTAAAATGTATAGGAAGCAAGATATTTGCAGACAACTGCTTTGTGATTGTTCGGCTCAGCTCAAGCTGAATTAGTTTGTTGCTAATGGGAAATCCACGGGCCTTCCCCCTGAAACCTTTGAAATGTTAGCCGCATGAAAATCAGAACTACTCGTTCAATAGGTTTCTTCTAAAAAAAAGCCTTGAAAATTATTTACCAAACCGACAAGTTTTGGAGTTTCCAAACTGTTGACTCCCCATCACTCCCTTACCACCTCTTTAGGTATTCTGACTGTCAGCTCCTACTCGCTCTCTGCTCTTGTTCCTACAACCCAGTGCGTAAATTCTGTACTCCGTGTGTGTAATAACAGTCCTGTTCCTCACTCAACTCATTCGTCTGCTTTTATTCGGCCACCTCAAACTCCCACTCTTGCACACCAAATAGTGAGTGACCTTTGCAACATTGCTACGCCGACATTACACTTCATGAGACACTTGTTAGAATGCCAAAGTAAAGGATTGTACAATTTTACATCTTATTATGTCATTTCGAGGTTGATCCTGTGTTTAGCCTTGTATGACTGCATTACTTCTAGAACATATTCGAAAGGCCCAATGGACAAGAGGAAGTTCTGTGGGAGTACAAGCCAGTTGAGCAGCAGGCAGGTGGATGCAACGTGTCGACGCAACTCTGCACTTCTCTTAGATCTGGTGCTACGACACTAATAATTATTCACAGCCGTTAAAAGGTGCGCAAGATTTACCCGATCGAGCTCAAGAGCCTGGCCAGAAACCAACACACTACACACGACGTTTAGAAGGGACTATCCACTGGACATTTTTTTCGCTATTGTGAATTTCTATTTCTCGACGATATCCCCAACTATTTTCACTCAACTTCCAAATTAAAGCGCCATATTCAACCATTTTTACGCAATAACACATTTCTCACTCCATTTACCTCCAACTTTAAATCGAACTCCAAATTGATATTTAATTTCCCACCAATTTTGGCTCCATTTATTAAAACTCTTCTTTCAATTTTCTGACAATTCATTTCAAATCTAAAAAGAAGTGTATACGTATATTTTTTCAACTTTTGTATATTCACCAGAATTTTTTCGACAATAACTTTTACTCTACTTTCCAAAATATTTTTATTCAAATATCTCCACGATTTTTTTTTTTGTATTTTCCAACTTTTCAGGATTTCTCAACTAATTGAGCTCGAATAGGCAAATTCCAGTAGTACTTGTTCGTAATGTTGAAACAATTGTTCAACGAGCCCCCAACTATTAATGAAGTTCCCACCCAATTTTTGCTACAATGGTCGACAATTTTAATGCAATTCCTAATAATTTTTGACGCTATTTTTACCTAATTCTCTAACGAATTCTTCACGATTTCTCAACTGTTCCAACTCGATCTTCTCTGTGCTTCAACTGTTCGTTATTCACGTTAAAATAACACGATTTTTACTCCATTTCTCAACAAATTTTATAAGGTTTTCAAGTTTTTCCAACATAAATTCCAACTACTCTCGTGCCAGTTTAACGCAAAATATTCTTGGTATTGTTCGATGGTTACGTTTTATTTCTTTTTATATTCAATTCACACTCTAACGAGTTTTAACCAATTTCTAACGATTTTTTACTAGCTTTCCCAACAATTTATACCTAAATTTGTACAGTTTTTCTACAATTGCCCAACAATGTTTATACAACCTAACAGTTTTTACATAATTGCCCAATTAACGTAACACAATTCGGTTTTTCAACATTTTAACCTAACTTTCAACGATTATAATTTGAATCTAAAACTTGCCCGTCTTTTCGATTTTTACTCGTTTACCAATTTCAACGACTTCGAAACTCCACTTATTCTCCAACTATTTGTACGTGAACTTGTAGTTTTTCGACAATCGCTCAACAATTATGCCCGTTTTTTAATCGGCTTTTCTACGATTTAAAAAAAAAAATAGACACAACTTTTATTCAATTTACCACAGTTTTTACACAATTGCCCAACTAATGTAACGCAATCCTTTTTTCTAACATTTGAACGCAATTTTCGACGATTTTAACTCAAAACTTTAACTTTTTTTGTCGATTAGGTTTCCAATTCTCAATCGATCAGCTAACGAGTTACAACCAATTTCCAACGAGTGGAATAGATTCACGGACACTTTATATTAAAATTCCCCCAGGTTTTCTACAACTGCTCACCAATTAGACAAAAAACGCTCATTTTACAATCGATGTAGCTACTATTTAAAAAAAAGAAGAAGGGAGTTGAAGTGTACCGCCTGACTCCCATTTTAGGCACCCCAAACCCCTCGTAATAACCCCCCCCCCCACCCGATATATGTGTAGTCTTCTGACTGTCCCACTGGTGGGATGTGCACCGCGGCCAGATGACCTATTGTGCCAGTCCTAATATCTTACAGGTGCCAGCCAGGTAGTTTCTGAAAGAGTCCTCGTTGGTATCCATCTTGGGAGAAGTGGTGCCAAAGACCAAAAGACGCTCCCTCTCAAGTCTCTGGCACTGGGCAGGCACTGCATCGAGGGGTGTCGACTATACCCATAACATACATGTGTTTGTTCATTCTGCAGTGCCTGGTTATGATCCCAACAATTTGCCTTAATAAGTCCTTCCTCTCCATCCTCAGAAGGGTGTGTCTTATCTCACTTGATTGCTCTGAGACAAAGCGTTTGGAATGTCTCACTCCTGCAGCATTCCAGATTGTCTGATGCAGTCTTTTGGCGTGTTCTCTCACAGTCCTTTTTACTAGTGACAGAGAAATACCACAATGGGGTGGTGGCCCAATAGGTACCGTAGACGAACCGCGTCTGGTCAGATGGTCCGCCCTCTCACTTCCAATGATCCCCTTGTGTCCCGGAATCCAATATGTACTGAGGTAGCTTGGAGATGCTTTTGAAGAGCTGCTGACTCAGGCAAAAATTACGGCAATTGCGCCGGAGCTCTGATCCACAATCCCCGGCTTATGAATCAACTGTCTTAACCACTAGTCCACGATCAACCGCTTGCCTTTTAGAAGGAGTCAGTCAGCACATCTCCCCCCTCGTCTTTTAACCGCTGCTCCTGGAGCGGACTCTTTTAAGGAAAGAATTTATGAGAGTTGAGCGAATCCCCGGAAAATCCGATCTTTGATTCGAGAAACGAGAGGGCTACAAGGAAAGTCTTTTTCTTTCGCATTGTAGTAGGCGCGTCGCCATTTTATTTCCCTTCGCGCTGGAACTTTCACAGCGTCAGCGAAATTATTACGAAAGGAAGTTTGGAGCTGCTTTGATGTGCTGACTGACTCCTTATAAAAGGCAAGCGGTTGATCGTGGGTCTAGTAGTTAAGACAGTCGATTCATAATTCACGACGTAAGTTGAGGATTGTGGATCGAATCTCCGGAGCGATTGCCGTAATTTTTGCCTGAGTCAGCAGCTCTTCAAAAAACGTATTCGAACTACCTCAGTACAAATACACGTTAACTCTATTTGCACTTGCTAAGGAATTAAACAACATCCTGCACTCTCGCACCAGTTTTGACGTAGTGCAGTAGTTCATAAGCACCTTGCACAACGCCTGACTATTGATCAATATATTGATAGTTCTGTTGCTACAGCCTTTCTCATGCATTAGGATTGCCCCGGCGATAATAGCATAAATCTCTGCTTGAAAAACCTATGGAGTGGGGCCTAGGGCAATATACGTCCCACTCCTTCCAGAGCCACTTACCCACACCCTGGATCCTGTTCCTTCCGGAGTTTTCGATCCATCTGTGAAGATGTTGATGCCATTGGGATGCCAAAACTGGCGACTCTCGCTGTTCCATGGACCTCCCAATGGCTGAACGTTATATTTCCTCTCAAACTCATACCTGGGCACAATTGTGCCCGTGATCATGCTGAACTCCTTAAAGGTCTCCAAGTCCCTGAATATAGCCAGGTGTCCATTAGTCGCCTGTGGCATCTTAGCTATTCCGAGCTTAGTGAGTCTCTAAGCCACCTTCATCGCCTCTGCCTTGACATAAATGCCCAGGGGGAGAAGGTCGAACTCGAACAGTCTGTCCATGGTGATGGTGGGTGTGGTCTTCCCTCGCTATAAGTAGGCACCCCAGCCTTTGTACTTTGCCCCCCCCCCTACCACTCACAGTTTCGGAAATGTTTGGTTAGCTGCCGACTGGGGAAAAAATTACAGCAATCCCGAGCACCGATCCAATGGTTAACTTTCTTCAGATTATGAATCTTCGTCTTCGTCAATGACCCCTGGGGTGACAATGGGAACCACTGGAGGAACCAACTTGTAAGAAATTTTGCTGCGTTAAAACGTTTCAAAATTATCAATCGATTTTCCATTTAATGAGTTTTAATAGTTGAATTCACATTCAACTTCCAACAATTTTGTTACAGTTTTTCAAAATGAATAATTAGTATCCCGAAGATTTTTTACCTTTCAACACTTCTCTATTTTGAATGACGTTTCTGGCAGTGGCGTATCCTATAGGGGTGGGGGATAATAACAATATCCTGAAACAATAAAATAAATAAGATACAAAGTAATAATGTTTATCGTAATTAGCGCCTTCTTCACACAGGATCCCCCAAGTCAGTTTCTTTTTGGTCACAGTAGGGATTTCTGAATATGTTCTAGTAGGCGTTTTTGGTTTGTTTAAAAATAGCCCCGGAGTGACAGCTTGTATTGACGACAATGGGTGAAATAATTAGGAATGTGGTGATTAAGTAATAATGGCAATGCAACGAAAACCCGTTATTTGACTAGGATACATAATACATCATAATAGCAATAAGAGACATAAGGCAAGTGTAATGATACATTTATAATTCGAAGTACATTAATTAACAAAATCAGTAAAACCCAACTTGAACTCTTCTTCTTTCATGAACTTCATATGCTCACAACACGCTTCCATTTCTGGATGCTATCTAATGAGGCTCGCCGCAGGTTTATTACTGATTCCACCATTTGATGCTGCTTGGTCATACAATGTCGGCTACTGACAATGTGAATGGGTTGCAGCGCACGAGCCCAAAAGACGCGAGACTTTGACAAAAAAGCGACTAGTTAAGACTGAAAAGCTCACCATTTACAAACATAACGGTATTCGATAATGCGACTAGAATAAAAAATAACTCGTAGTCTTATGTCATACGCTCAAATCAAGAGAGATCATAAGGACGACATGACCAAATAAATAGTTACGAATACCAATAAGACTGGCAGGTAACGAGAAAAATATTAAACAACAGATAGTTATAGTGGCAAATAAGGAAAAACGTTTCTTCTACTCTCTATTCTTCTACTGGGACGAGTTTTCACAATAACGAGAAGAAATGATGTCATAATTCTCGTTTGATTAATTCGCACACTATAAATTGTACGCTTGGCCATTTTGGGTTTGTATTGTTGAAAACTCGCATCACACAACTTAACTCAGCGGTTTACATGGCTTCTATTCGATTAATGTTAGCGCTTTACCCTTTAGCCAAAAAGCGTCATGCTGGGAGGGAACAAAACCATGTCACAAGATAAGTACACATTAAACTCGGCCCTCCCCACTCTCTGTTTTCACCTCGAGTCCACTTTCTCTTGAAGCGGATAAATCTGTTTATAGGTTGTGAGTCATCCTATTGGAGGGATATTGTCACACTCGAACCTTTCATTTACATAGTGCGTTGGGATCTTGACTCAGAGAAGTTCCATTGTTCCAAGTTTTCGAATTTTAACCAGAGAGGCTCTACAGCATGTACCTGGGGGTCCAGGGGGAGCCCCTTGCGAGGCCGTAGGTAATTGATGGAACTGTCAACAAGCTGTTTTTTCTTTCAGTTTATGTGAACTCAGGAAAACATAACTTTGCTTTTGGTTTATTATTCATTCTGAATAATAACCCTGTTTTCGGTCACGATAAATTTTTTACAACCCCCCCTCAAAATTTGATAATTTACGTTTCAAGACTTGGAGATTCCAAATATGCAATGTCCGTCCACCGTCCCCCGTCCGGGCCGTTTTGTGCCTTTAACGTGGTCTAAAAAATTCGTTCTTTCGCCCAAAAATCCGATTTGGTATCTAGTTGTGCCCGCCATCTCGGCAATCCGATCGGACGAAGCCCATGGTTGTTATGGGCAAAAAAGGTTAAAAAAATTAACGAAACGCAGTACTACGCGTGAACACAACGGAAGTCGTTTGAACTCCCACCCCTCCCGCCCATCACAACGAAATCGCTCTCCTCCTCATCTGGCAACGCCGCCCCCTCGCGTCGCAACGCAACGCTCTCGCCCGCCCGGCCCGCTCTACGATTTGTCTCTTTATCGTCCGATTGCCTTGTTCTCGTCTTCACCTCCACGAATGACTGTTTCGCTCCTTCTCAACTATTTCCGTTAGCAAAATATCTGTTATCTTCGATTGAACTTTTCATTATTCGTTTATTTTTGGTTTATTTATTTAATAGTTTGTTCGTTTCATTTTTTTTGGTTTTAATACGATTCAATTTTTTTAGATTCTTTCGCTCCATTCTCATTTTGGTTTTTTTCGTAGATTTTTGGTTAAATTTTGATATTAGTATTTAGCATGCATGTTTTCATATTAAAATTCAGTTTTTTCTAGATAGTTTCGTTTTTTTTGTTTATTTTAATATTACGATTCAGTTCTTTTCGACTTTTTTTGGGTTTCATTTTGATATTTTTCGATGCTGAATCGAACAGGATGGGTCTCGGAGCATTAATGCTAGGTCAAGCTGTTTATCCGAATAATAAACCGTTGTGTAATAATTTGCAGGGTTTTTACGTAGAAACTGGTAGTGCCCAAAGTTCAGAATTTATTGGGCTGCTACTGCCTGACAATACAATCCGTGCCGGATCTA
The DNA here is from genome assembly GCA_020466155.1 of Pachypeltis micranthus. Taxonomy (NCBI): domain Eukaryota; kingdom Metazoa; phylum Arthropoda; class Insecta; order Hemiptera; family Miridae; genus Pachypeltis; species Pachypeltis micranthus. The sequence continues at coordinate 12,329,928 of CM035772.1, forward strand.
TCATTAATTGCATTATCATATAATTGGTTACACGTACATGTGCTGTCCCATTTTTATCAATTACTGTGTTCTTGTCTGACTTCTGATATCTTTTTGTAGTGTTATTGTTTTAATTATCGAGCAAGAGGCTAGTCCTGTAGGGTATCTTGACAGCGCATCTGCTGAGGCCAAGGCTTTTCCAGGCTGATACTCAACCGTGTAATTGAAGGCCATGAATCGCATTCGAAATCTTTGCATTCTCAATGTGAGGTCATTCAGATCTTTGTTGCCTAATAATGCCACTAAGGGTTTGTGATCTGTATTTTATGCCCTTCAGATATTCGGAGAACCGCTCTGATACCCAAGTTGCCGCTAAAGCTTCTTTTTCTAGAATGGCATATTTAGTTTCAGTTTGACTTAGGCTCCGTGAGCAAAATGATACTCGTAATAAAGCAGTACTGATATAACGACTGAACGCGTACGTGCTCTTGTTCTTCCCAATTCAATTATTACATTTGGCGTGGTTAATTAGGATTTTATTACGTAAATATGTCAACTTCAGGTAGCGCATCTTCCGAGACACACAGTTTAAAATACTGTGGAACTTAGTCGCGTTATCCGTGATACAATAAAACAGGCGATGGTTGTGCAACAACGACAACAATGCGATCAAGTAGTGGTATTGTGACAACTTTGTCTCCGTTTGATGAAGGTAACAAGACATTTTCTCCATACTTGGAACGCTTAGAAAACCACTTAGAGATGAGGGAACTGAATACAACCACCACAGAGGGTGACAAGAAGTGCGTTCAGATTCTCATCAACTGTCTTTCTGCGAAACTGTATCAAGTGTTATCATCTCTGACTGCCCCTGAAAAACCAAAAGGTAAGACTTTTAAGGAGATAAGTACCCTCCTTTGGGATTACTTATGTCCTTCTCCTAGTGAAATAGCGGAACAACATGCATTCTCAGTGAGGCTTCAGAGGTCTGATGAAACAGCATCACAATATTTAGCCGAACTCAAACGCTTTGCCATGACCTGCAATTTCAACTGACCATCTTGCAAAAAACCCACTATGGAGACGCACGTAAGATCGCGAGGTCTTAACCCTTACCGCCACAGGTGGGTCTGTGAGGCACGTAGGGATATTTGTTTTACGAATGTTGGCAACCCTTCTCCTTTTTCCATTCAAGCCTGACCTTTGTAAACGTCCTTCAGTCAATCAGTAGCGACTCCCTAGTAACTATGTTCATTCGTCCGTATTGAGTTGTCACGCGTTGAGTTGTAATTTTTGAAATTAAATTAATTTTAAAAAAGTCTTTTGCTCGGAGTAAATAGTTAATCGGCGCAGTCGGTAGGACCGGTGTACACGAAGGCATATCGTGGTTTGTTTCTACAATTTAACACCGAAATATATTTTTACAGAGTCGACTCGACGAGTGGCGAGCCTTCTCCACGTTACCAGAGCAATCAACGAACAACACGACAGCAGGACAGGACCATCACGTGACGTCCAAGAAAACTCTCAACAAGTACTCCAAGGACTGCGTTCCATCCTTTAGACGAGAGACGAAAAGGACCCAGCCGACACCGAGACGGGATGCTCTTTATCAGCTGCTTCCTGTAAGTACTCTCGCATCTATAGCAAAATCTTCCACTCCTCAAGAATCTCAAAGTTCCTCTAATAACTCTCATCAAACCGCTAACATGGCTAACCCTACACCGTGTGACGTCGTCTTCTCCCACGAACAGCTTCTCGCACTATCTCAAAGACTCCGACAAATGCAATCCCCAGATTTAAAGAAACACCATTTAGAAATGATACCTGAGTTCCACGGGGAACCAGAACTTCTGTCACAATTCATCTCTACCTCCGAGAAACTACTCGATAGATTTACGGATCCTTCAGATCCAACGGGATTTCAGAATGAAATTGTCCTGAGAAACATGTCTAAAATTAAGGGCCCAGCAGCACAAACCATCTACTCAGCACAGATCCTTAATTGGCAACAACTAAAATCCGCTTTAATTGCAAATTATAGCGATAAGTGGAACAACCAAATTTAACTGGCGCAGTACTCAATTTTGGACTTAGACGACAACCGACCGCAAATTCAATCGAGTTCGCCGTCCAAGAGAAACCTTCGTTCCCGATCGACGCAAATTTCGCCCAGAACGACACCTGTTCACGGAGCGAAAACGATTCGAATCGCGGAGTTGAGAGTCGAAAGAAAAACGAAGATCAGCCGCCGTCACTACGACGTCTCGCCCGGGGAGAATTCGCAGACCTCCTCGTTATCAAGCCGACTAAGCTAGAAGTTCTGGGATGGACACTCTGAACCTTCTCGTCTTGCTGTAAGTCATTTTTCATCATTTAATTTTTCCGCCGTGTGAGACCATCTTTGTTCGTCGTCGTGCTTAAGGATTGGAAACTGTTTTTCATACCCACCCAGTACCTGGAGCAGCTCATCTTTCCTTGCCATCGAAACGTAAAGATTCTCCGTCGACTACTTATGAAGCAAAATCTATTTTTCATACCTACCTAGTACCTGAGATGGATTTTTCCTTCACCTTCTGCAAGAAACTAAGACCGGCGATTTCGAGAATACAAGAATATCTATTTTTCATACCCACTGTTCGGGGGAAACCCCGAAAACCTCGAACGATGAACCTGGGTTTGTCCCGCGCAGCCCCGAGAACGCGGGGACTTCCCCGTTACACCGAATCCAGGTATATATGGACACTCTGGCCGCCCGTCATCATCCCTCCACCTCATCTGCCCCCTGCCGCCCTACGCAGCTCGCCGTCCCCACTCAACGCCGGGCCCCAACACCTACTTCACCGCTGCCATCCCTAACGGACCAGTCACACCCCGAACTCCAGCTGGCCCTACAAAAAGCCCTTTCTTCGCAAGCCAGCCTTGCAGCTCAATTGTCCCGATTGGCGGCCGACATCGCCGCTATTTGCGCTGCGCTCGCCCAAACAACGCCTCTCACCCCTCCTGTCCAACACGTCATGGACACGGCCCCCGCCCCTTCGGACGACGCACTTCTCCCTAACAGGAAACGTGCCCCTCCGTCCCGCTCCACCTCCCCAGTGCCCTCTGCATCAGAGGAGCCTACGGCTACAGTCCCTACAAAGACCGAGAAACGGCCTCGCCCGAACCGCATCCTCTCACCTGCGTCTGACTCCGACTCTGACTCTGAGGAGGAGGAGACAAACAACTCCACCACTCACCCCCCGCCAATCATAATAAAACAGACAGAGCATTGGCCAGCTATTCATGCCTACCTCGGAGCAGAAGGCATCACCCACCGCCGCTGCATTAACTCAAATGCAGGGTTGAGGCTGTACCTCAACACTGTCGACGATTTCTGTCTCCTCACTGCACGACTATAAGCTGAAAAAATCGAATATACTACCCACCAAGTCCGCCAAGATCGAGACTTGGAAGTGGTGATCCGCCACATTCCCACCACATACTCCCTCGAAAACCTTCAACGCGGCCTGGAGAACCGCAAATATCCAATTAAATCCGTTTACCGGATGAAAACAGGCGAAAAGCTCTGGCCCCTCGTCCTCGTCCGCTTCGACGCCAAATCCCCCAGCGCCACGGCTATCTTTAACCTCACCAGCTTCGATGGCTTGGTAGTTAAAGTGGAACCTAAGAAGAAGTCCAAAGTGGTTCCCCAATGCCTCCGCTGCCTCAACTTCAGGCATACTGCCAACTATTGCCACGCAAAGTAGGTCTGCGCTTTCTGCGCAGGTCCTCATGCCACCCCAACCTGCCCAATCAAGGACTCTCGCAGGATGCCTGTCTGCACCCACTGCAAGGGTCCCCACCGTACCACCTATAGGGGCTGCCCAAAAGCCCCTAAGAAACCCTCCCAACAGAGGAAGGCAGCCCCCGCTCCTCCTCTGCCAGCCACCAACCAGCCCCCCCGACAGGCCTCCCCTCGCTCAACGCGGCCGCCTCACCCTACGCCCTCAACCTCCGCAACTCTGTGGCGGGTCACCCCAACCCATCCATCAGCTGTCTCACACAATATGCCCCCAACCCCTCGCACATCGTCCGTAGGCCCTGCTCCCTCATTCCACGCTAACCCCGTCCCGCCATCCCCGCATCGCACATGCGCATGAGCCTCCCTGCATCTGCAGGCTGGCCTCCCATCCTTCTGGTTTAGAACCTCCGGGTTGGCAACCGCGGGGGAGGGGTTTTAGTCAGTAAAAATCCGACACTACCCATTTGGGTGTCTTTTGAAGATTTCCCCTCCCCGGAAGCGTCCGGAAAAAAAAAGAAAAAAAAAAAGCCCGTCATCATTTTGGTTTCTATAGCCCGTTCGCCTTGTGCGCGATTCTAGCCCGATAACCCGAGTCTCGGCAGTTTTTACCCTCGTTATCCGCCAAGTGAAACGTGTCGCGTCTCCGCATTCATTCTTAACATTTTTCCTGTGATTAAGTGTTTACGTGTTCATTACAGTCGTCAACAGTTACCCTCGGTACGAGTGTGTCGCCCCTTTGTACAATACAGTCCTCCTCACGCTCTCTGAGTTTATCTTGTTTTTCAACTCTCACCCTCTCGTGCACCCTACATTTGGTCCTCTGGGCCGGATTTACTCAGTAACGTCGCACAACCAGGTCCGAGGTATCCTGAAGATGGTCGGCACCCGCAGCCAAGATTCAGCCGAAAGTCCGGCGCCTACTTCGTTGCCGCCTCATGCAAGTGAGTTCTGTAGTTTTGAACTGCTGTACAAAATAGCTTGGGATCTCTTGACGCATGTGTCAGCTATGTTGGCGTTGCTGACTGGAGACGAAAATTCACAGTCCCTGCAAAATCTTCGCGATAATCTAGGCGTAGCCAGCCAAAAAACATACGAGGCAGCTTCCCTTCCCCTCTCCGACCAACCCTCTGACTCTTCCACCCGAATCGCCGCATTGAGGGAGAAGCACTTTGGCTTGTTAAAGAGTATGGAAGAGCCGTCTACCTCTGCATCCGCTCCTCAACAGGCACCCAAATCTGATATGGAACTGCACAAATTCCTGTGTGACACCGTTCCTGTATTTTACGGAGATATCTCACAATTTCCCAATTTCCGAAGAATGTTCGATGACGCGGTACATGATATGAATATCCCTGCGCCCAAAAAACTCACTGTCCTGAAGGATCGTTTAAGGGTCAACCGTGTTTGTTGGTTGACCGTATTGGCTGTCAAGACGCTGATTACGACTCTGCTTACCAAGCCCTATGTGCTGAGTACGTTAACCCACGTCGCCTCGCTTACGCTATGATGGACCAATACATTAATATAGCCGCCCTCTGCATAGCAGCGAGCAACGCGCTACGAGCTGTACATAATCTCCAGTTACCCAATCTCAACAGTTTCGTGCAGTTTTATGAATTGTATCACCGCCTCTCCCCTCAACTCAAGGAAGACTTCCAGAAGGAGCTGCCTAATCCCAACTACGTTCCTGAACTGCACGATATTGAAGAATTCCTTCGTCAAGCAGAAGAGAAACTTAGAGCCAAGTTATCTGCGGCACCCCGATTCGCCCCAGAACAAGCTCAGTGGACAACTGTACGCAATGGAGCGCGCCCGTCCCCTCGCGTACAGACACGCTTTTCAAGGATGGCAAACTCTTATGCTACACTTCAGGAATATGAAGATACAGGTGAGAATGGACACATCCTTTCTGATCAGTTTGAGTCATGTGCTTGTCAGGTGGCGAGGATACAACTCCCATTCGTTACCCTTATCCGCATGATCGTCATTCCCGTTCAAGTGTGCCTCCTCGCAACAACCTTCGGCAGGGGCGCCGTTCTGGCCCGTTCCCATGCCCAGTATATGATGGTAACCACCCATTAAGGGGCTGTCCTTCCTATCAAGCCTTTTCTCCTGCTGAGAGACGGAGAATAGTGAAAGAGGCCAGGCTGTGCTTCAATTGCTTGGCTACCACTCATTCAATAGACCATTGCACTAGCAGAGGCACGTGCTTCAAATGCAATAGGCGGCAACACACGAGTTTGCACTCAGAACCCCAGGGTAGTTTTAACGCAGCTTCAGCAGCCGGCCACCATTCTCACTCAAACTACGAATGGAGGCCCAATCAGCAGCGCGAGGGAACATTTAGGCCTATATCACCAGGCCAGAAAATGCAACCCTTTCATCCCAGACCCCTGACGCCTAATACACTATCTGCTACCGTTATGCCGACCCAGTACAACCAATCAGCACCTTATCCATCAAGGGAAGGGTCCCATGGAGGTCGTGTCTCAACTACTTTCAGAGGTGAAAGCCCAGGTAACGATGTGACAACCCAACATTATTCGAAGTCCCGAAATATATGGCCTCCATTGTCAGCACCCGTGTTTGCCCCATCCACCTCTTATCAACCTCAACCGTCCACAAGCAGATCCTTGAATGACTGAGAGCTAGGCCGGTTGGAGCCCTTTCACTCTACCACTGCATGCCCCAAGCCCATTCTAAATACTCCATCATTCCTACCGCAGTGATCAGGGTCTTAGCACCATCAGGTTGGCTCCAACTGAGGGCCATACTTGACACTGGTTCAGAAATTAATCTCATTTCTCAAGCAGCTGTGAAGAAAAGTAGTCTTCACACTTTCCCCTGTACCCCTGTGAACATCTCCGGCCTGGGTGGCAATTCAGCCTCTATGGCCCGCTCTCAGGTCGCTCTCATTGTATTCCAGCCGTATAAGCTTCCCTTTGTGGTGAACGCCAGTGTTGTGCCCCAAACAACAAGCCTAGTGCCAACTTCTCCACTTCCACGCATCCCTTGGCGAATCACAGAGAGCAAAAACCTTGCTGACCCACTCTGGTATACTCCAGCACCAGTGGACATCATCTTTGGTGGAGACGTGTTTGAGGAGGTGGATTTTAACTGTACCATCCGCCTTCATCCCAAGGGTCCCACTCTATGCCGTTCAACCCTTGGGTGGTTGGTCTCTGGCGCCCTTCCAATGCTCGGAGCGGATAAAAGGGTGCGCTTCAAGCTTCCAGAATCCTGTTCATCTGTCCACACCATTGCCAAGTGCCCAGCGCAGCCTCCCACAACAAGAGCTCCAGCCTTACAGCCACCGCAGAGCAACCCCAGTTTGGTCCAACCCCCCAAGCCTTTGCACCAGCCTTCAAAGCTAACAGCAAATAGGGAACTATCCACATTACTTGAACAATTCTTTACCTTGGATGAACCTCCATCAGCTTCCCCATTTACGCCAGAAGAGCTCAAGGCAGAGGAAATTTTTCTTCGTTCCAGTGGGAGACTCACAAACGGGCGTTTTGTCGTTCGCCTACCATTCAGGTATGACCCACGAATACTAGGCGATTCAAGGGGCACCGCACTAAATAGGTTCTTTAAAAGAGCACCCACCTAGTACCTGGAGTAGATTTTTATTGTATTCCCCATCTACACACGAATTAATTTTTAAATCAAGAAAATCTATTTTTCATACCCACCTAGTACCTGAAATAGATTTCTCTTCGATTCTCCAATCAAACAACTTTTAATTTTTGAAATCAAGAATATCTATTTTTCAAACCTACCTAGTACCTGGAATAGATTTTTCTCAGATTCAAATTTCTTCATCCTGAACTCAGGAGCCCTACCTTTCACACCCACCCAGTACCTGGCGTAGCTCTTCTTTGTTTTAATCTTATAATAACTCATTCGTTTGTGACATCCTACGAACGCGACGTTAGAATATAATTTCTTTACTAATATTTGTGTTATTTTGATTTATTATTGTCTTATTATTCTTTTAAATTTAATCACTGCTTATACTGTTAGCACCATATTTCAGAACATTTTACGTGAGCTCGTCGTTAATAGGCTGAGTCAAACAAATAACATTGCCGAGTCAACAACGAAAATTATAAATCCTTTAAAATTCCGAGAATTAAAAGTAACAAGCAAAGAAAGAGTTCTCTTGCAGAATACCTTTACAACCGTACAAGCCGTTTATTAGACTCAAACCTTCCTCCCTTTCAGGAAAACCCTTTTTCCTCAGTTATGTCGCTAAACGATATTGCTCTTGCCGCTGAGGCAGAGGCCAATCGAATTGCGGCCGAACAAGCTGCCGAAGAATCCAACAATTCTCCCCAACAACATCCAAACGCAGAAAATTTACAACATTACATTCAGTCGCAAGTCGATGCTGCGGTTAAAAACATTACGCGCTTAAAACTAAGAAATACGGTCCCCGAATTCAGACAAAAACACATTGATATGATTCCCGAGTTTAGAGGAGAACCAGGCACCCTCCGAAGATTCGTAAATCAATTTTACGACGAATTTGACGAAGACGCGTTTCAAAAGGAACGAAGAAGTAATGTTCAACATTATTAACAAAATAAAGGGTCCCGCAGCTGAAATGCTAGAATCCTGCACCTTTTCGGACTATGAGGGCCTGAAAAAAGCGCTAGTGGAAACATACTCAGACAAAAGAGACATTTTCACTTTCTGCTATGACCTAACCACCATAAGGCAAAGAGACGGAGAAACAGCAGGAGAATTCCACGATAGAATTAAAAAAATCCTGAATTTAATCATTTCCCATCTGAAAAATCACATGACATTAGTCGAACAAAATGTCCTGACGAAACAATATCAGGAACTAGCATAGCGAACTTTTCTCTTACGCCTACGTGAACCGCTAGGTAGCCAGTTACGAACCCGACAGCCAACATCAATGGAGGAGGCCCTAATATGGATAACAAATGACTATCAACGACAAGAAACTAAACATGAACAACCGTTAGGCGTGAGATCTTCTCCTAGAGTTCTATCGAGGAGATATGGCTGCAGTAAGGGCGCAAACCGCTGAGGTAATAAATGTACGTTATGTCTAACATGCGACCCTAACATAAACAACCCTTATGCGACGCTGGGTCACCTTCATCGCCGCGTCAGCAAGTCCTTCATCATTTCCAGAGGCCGCCTGAGTCAGGTCTACGAAGATGCCGACTTCAGCAACTCAAATCGACAGAAGCCCTCATCTGGCAGAACTGCCGACGTCAGCTTTTAGTATATATAGTAGCGACTCCCTTGTAACTATGTTCATTCGTCCGTATTGAGTTGTCACGCGATGAGTTCCCGTCTGTTGTAATGTTTGAAATTAAATTAATTTTTTTAAAGTCGACTCGACAAGCAGCGAGCCTTCTCCGCCAGAGCAATCGACCAACAACACGATGGCAGGACAGGACCATCACGTGTCGTCCAAGAAAACTCTCAATAAGTACTCCAAGGACTGTGTTCCATCCTTTAGACGAGAGACGAGATGCTCTTTATCAGCTGCTTCCTGTAAGTACTCTCGCATCTATAGCAAAATCTTCCACTCCTCAAGAATCTCAAAGTTCCACTAATAACTCTCATCAAACCGCTATCATGGCTAACCCCACACCGTGTGACGTCGTCTTCTCCCACGAACAGCCTCTCGCACTATCTCAAAGACTCCGACAAATGCAATCCCCAGATTTAAAGAAACACCATTTAGACATGATACCTGAGTTCCACGGGGAACCAGAACTTTTGTCACAATTCATCTCTACCTCCGAGAAACTACTCGATAGATTTATGGATCCTTCAGATCCAACGGAATTTCAGAATGAAATTGTCTTGAGAAACATAATGTCTAAAATTAAGGGCCCAACAGCAGAAACCATCTACTCAGCACAGATCCTTAATTGGCAACAACTAAAATCCGCTTTAATTGCAAATTATAGCGATAAACGCGATCTATATTCACTAATAACCGAACTTTGCGCGTTTCGACAATCAAGTGACAGCGATTTTTCCTTTCACGAAAAAATCCAAAAACACTTCAACATAATGGTCTCCGCGATAAAAAATCACCCTGAAGAATACCCCATTTCTATGATCCTGGTCATGGAGAAATTGTCACTACGGGTATTATTGAACGGACTCAACGATACCATAGGTCCCCTGTTGAGGATCAAGGGTCCGAAAGACTTAAATGTGGGGATGTACATTCTAACTAACGACTTCCAACTGGAATTGCACAGAAAACCACACTCAAGTAACAACACGAACCAAAAATATAAACAATCCACAAAAGCCCCACCTCATCAACAAAACTATCAACCGCGAAACCCTCAATTTATTCCACGATTCCCTCCGAGACCTTATAATTCTTATAACGCAACTTCAGGAATCAAAACTTCCAGAGGAATAATCCAGGACACCAACCCTTCGTGATGAAAGGAACGCAGTTCCAGAAATATCCCAATTCGCAAAACCCTCCTAACCAAAACCATTCAAATTTCTCGCAACATAAAAGCGTCAACAAACCTCCCGACGCAATCAGCTACCAAACCACCCTAAATACAGAAGTAACTGACCACGAATCTTTTTTAGTGACCGGACTGAGTCACCCCGACTCGACTTAATGCACTTGGTCGCGTCTAAACAACTCCCATACATAATATCATCGAAGCTCCAATAGTTTTGTTCAACCAGATTTAATCAAATCATTCCCTAACTCAAAAATCTCACACGAACTTTTCAAAGTCAGAACAGCCCACGGCGAAACAATCGGGAAATATTGCATCTCAATGCCTAGCAACCTTCTGTTGCCCGGAACAAACAAACAACGCAAATTCTTCGCCTTCAATTTCCATCGACAGTTCGACGTATTACTTGTGCTCGACAATCTAAGACTATTAAAAATAACCATGAAACTCGACACAAATAAACTAATAACCCCACAGGGAGACGTAATACAAATCCACTCATACGACATACCACAAGAAGACGAGAAAGCCGAGGAGAACCAGAAAGAGAGAGTCGGAACAAATAGGAAAAAGGAAGAGAAACGAAAGTCACCTAAACAAAAAATCAAGGAGAGCGTAAAGGAAATTGAAAAACACGAGAGAAAGAAACTAAATAACGAGGAAATTAATGAAAGAAGTAACGAAAAAGAAATAAACACTAACGCCGAGGTTAAAATAGAAGGAAGGAAAAGTAAAATTGTGCATCTAAACCTAAACACAGTTAAAGAAGGCGCTGTAATTATCAAACACGCGAAAATAGGTAACTGCGAAATACCTGAATGTCGGGTCAACGTACATGACCATATTGCTAAGTGTGTTATAACGAATTTCGGTGACCAAGAACAAACAATTCGTATAAAAAGAGGTCTGAGCGAAAGCGAAATTCAAAGAATAGAAGAAACGGAATTAACAGAACTAGCCGAGAACGAAAACATCGTAGGGCTGAATAACCTTGAACGTAGACACTTTCCCAATAAAAAATCGAAAGGTATAAGCGATGAGATCAGGAATAAATTGATTGAGAAGCTCACATTTAAACAAAGAAGAAGAATCGGCTCTTCTACAATTAGTAAACGAATATTCCGACGTATTTTACGACGAAACAGAAAAATTAAGTTCGACTAACCTAACCCAACATGTAATCCGGACGACAGATCAAATCCCCATCTACACTAAGTCAGATATCCTCAAATTTACCAAGAAGAAGTAAAAACGCAGGTTAACAAAATGCTAACTGACGGAATCCTCCGACCATCAATTAGCCCATACAATTCAGCCTTATGGGTGGTCCCTAAAAAACAAGATGCTTCAGGAAAAAAGAAATTCCGATTGGTCATAGATTATAGGAAATTAAACGAGAAGACCATCGACGACAAGTACGACTTGCCCAATATTGAAGACATTCTTTGCAAATTAGGGAATTGTAACTACTTCACCACTTTGGATTTGGTTTCCGGATTCCATCAAGTTGAAATGGAAGAAAATAGCATACAAAAAACCGCGTTCAGTACCGAAAACGGGAATTCACAAAAATGCCCTTCGGGCCCACAAAAACGCGCCCGCGACTTTTCAACGTCTCATGGATAATTGTCTTCGCGGGTTACAAAATGAAGTATGTGCCGTCTACATGGACGACATCATCGTCTTCAGTACCAACTTACAAGAGCATATTGAGAGACTAAGACAAATTTTCGACCGCCTGCGAACGGCAAAATTAAAAGTACAGCTAGACAAGACCGAATTCTTCAGAAAAGAAATAGAATATTTAGGTCACGTAATAAACCGAACCCCCAAAAGATCGAAGCTATACGAAAATTCCCAACACCAAAATCAACCAAAGAGATTAAACAATTCATTGGCCTTCAGTCCTACTACAGACGTTTCATCCCCGATTTAGCAAAGATTTAGAAACCAATGACACAAAAGCTAAAAAAGTGAGAAAAGATAAACGTCGAGGACTCCGGATAAGGAGTTTTGAGCACTGTAAAACATTGTTAATGAACGACCCGATACTGAAATACCCCGATTTCACGAAGCAATTCATACTCTCCACAGACGCTTCGAATGTACCATTAGGAGCAGTCCTCTCCCAGAGATTCGATGGGCACGTTCACTTCGTAGCTTACGCGAGTTGAACCCTAAACGAATCCGAAAAGTAACTATCCACCATAGAAAAGGAGCTACTGGCCTGCGGCTGGGCAACTCGCCACTTCCGACAATATTTATATGGACGCAAGTTCACCCTGACGACAGATCATCGCCCTCTAGTTTGGATGAGTTCTCTGAAGGAGCCGAACAGTAAAAACTCTTTCGTAGGAAACTTCGACTAGAAGAGTATGATTTCGAGGTAGCATACAAAAAGGGAAAAACAAATCAAAACGCTGACGCACTGCCACGAGTAGAAATAAACGCTAATGAAACCTTCGAGAAAAGTCCGACAACATTATCCATGCCTCGCCAACATTGACGAAAATAGTTGCGATGCAGATAATAACTGGGAAAACGGCAACGTTCATTCCACTCGCGAAGGAAACACAATAGCAGAAATCCCTTTCAAAGAAAGGGCAGTGAACCATTGTAGCAAGCAAATAATCGTAGATGTAGGAGATCAACTTCATCCGGACATTCAAACACGAAAACTATTTGAACAATCAAAACCCAGGGTAACAGTAAAATTCCCCAGAGCAAATTTAGAGGCAAACATCATCAATTTCATAAAAGAATACGTGGAACCAAAAACTCATTACGGGATATACTTCATCTCCGATCAGTACACGTTACTGTCACTACTATATTCAAAAATTCGGAAATTAACCTGGTTAGATATTCGGGATTCCTATCAGATGTTGAAAATTCTGAAGACCAGAAAGAAATCATACGTAACGAACACACGCGAGAACGATTTCACCGAGGTATAGAAGAAACCTACAATCACATAAAAAGGACATATTTTTGGACCAATCAGAAAAAGTCAACAATAGAACAGATCAACCAGTGCGAAATATGCCTGCGATGCAAATACGAGAGAAATCCTATTAAACCCTACTATAACTTAACTAAAACCCCCAGTAGGCCTGCGGATTATGAATTCAATTCTAGGGTCATGTGCTCGGTAGAAGATGAGAACATTGTATATATTATACGCACACCAATGTATTGTAAAGAATGTTACAAATTATTAGCCTTTTATCCTGTATCTATTGATATCTATCGCCCATCCCCTAGGAAGCGTAAACTGCTGATGAGAGCAGCAGAGGCCATAATGCTGTATGGTGCGGAAATATGGGCAACCTCACTTCAACGCCAAACACATAGAGCCAGAATAGAAGGAGTGCAGAGAAGAGGGGCTCTCAGGATCTGCAGTGCATACCGCACAGTATCGACACCGGCAGCCCAGCTGATTGCGGGGGTTGTCCCAATTGACATGCTGGCACAAGAGCGGCAACGGGTCTATCGAAGAAAAGGGTAAGAGACACCGTTGACGATCGTCAAGAAGGAGGAAAGAGAGGTCACTCTCAGACAGTGGCAGCGCAGTTGGGATGCGGAGAGTCGGGGACGGTGGACCGCCCGCCTCATACGGAGCGTTGAAACATGGACGACAAGGAGGCATGGAGAGGTAGGTTATTACCTGACCCAGTTTCTCACCGGGCATGGGTATTTCCGGGCCTACCTTAAAAAAGTGGGAAAGTCAGCAGACTCCATATGTATTTACTGCCGGATGGAAGATGAAGATGTTCACCACACCTTTTTTGTGTGCCCCCACTGGGACGAAGAGAAGAGACGGCTGGCCGACAAGCTTGGAGGACTGTCCGCAGAGACAATTGTCAATGTTATGATGAAAAGCAGAGAAACTTGGCAAGCTGCAACAGACTACGTGCACAGCATACTCAAAAAGAAAGGGATGAACCGAGAATGGGAAGGACCCTAGAAATGATAAAGCTGTAGAGCCATGACAACACGACTGACCCGAAGTAATAAAGAAAGTAGTTCCTGGTCAGTCGTTCTAGAACAGTGGTTCCCAACCTGGGGGCGATCGCCCCCCGGTGGGCGATTTGGGTTCTAAGGGGGGCGATAAATTTGTGGGGGGCGACAGGGGGGCGATCAGTATGAAAAGGCAGAAAAAATAAACTAACTCTTCTGTAGAGTAGAATCTTAAGTGTCGCAGAAACATGGTAGCGTTTCAAAAACAAATTCACTCGTTTTTAAGAAAATTATGGGCAACAAATATGATCTGTATAAAATATGCAAGTGTGCAAGATTGAGTTGCGCGCCGGTAAGGGAATTGTTCGAAACGTGACCCTTGAGTGACCCCCCTTGTGACCCTGAATTGAGTCAAGCGTTGAGACTTCGCAAATTCGAGATTGCATATCTGACTGATATTTTCGAAAAACTCAATGAGGTCAACATGAAGCTGCAAGGAAATAAGATGAATCTTATCAAAGCAAAAGGCATTATCAGTTCATTCATTGCCAAGTTTGCCATTTTCAAAGGTAATATAGGTCGTGGTGAACTGTGTCAGTTTCCATCCCTACAAAAATGCTCAGAATCCCTCCATGTTGAAGATGACCAAATCTTCACTTTCACAGACCACCTTGACAAGCTAAAATGTGACATGGAATCAAGATTTGAAGACATTGCCAATCTTAAAATTCCAGATTGGGTTTTTGATCCATTTTCGTTTGACGCGGTGGACACCCTTGAACATATTTTGCAGACAGAGAGTTTTTGGACCTGAAATATGACTGTGAGGCAAAGATGATTTTTAAGCAGCATGGTTACGAGTTAGCCTGGGTAAAACTCATGGAATCTTATCCAAAACTGTGGGAAATGGTTGAATCCCTTCTAATCTCATTTCCATCCACATATTTAGTGGAAAAAGGATTCAGCTCTGTCGTCCAGCTCCTCACAAAACAAAGGAACAAATTGGATGTTTGCACCAAAGGAGACCTGCGCCTTCACCTGACCAACATACAGCCGGATATTCAGGCTTTGACTGCAGTCCACCTAGCACAAAGGAGCCATTAAAACGGTAAATTAATTAATTGAAATAATAATAATAATTGTATATAATAATAAATCATTTAACATAATAATTCAGTCTATTATTTTTACAACAACACGTTTCTTACATTTAAATAAGGGTATACCGTACTAAGAGAAGGGGGGCGACAGGGGTGAGTCGTCTTCCACTAAGGGGCGATACCTCATAAAAGGTTGAGAACCACTGTTCTAGAAGAAAGGGCGGTTTTTTAGACGGTAGGGACTGGGTTATCCCTCCCTTGAGCGCTAGCGTAAATAACTGCGAGCGACACTTAATAATGGAAAACAGCATCAAAGAATGCCGATACAACAAAGTTGAAATCAACACGACATACATAAGAGTTATCCCGGAATTAAACCAGTTACTCGTGTCAGCCCCTAACACTATACAACTCGAAATTAAGGGAGCCCAAGAATCGAAAGTAGTGAATACCAATGGAACTTGTCTAATAAAACCTACAAACGAATCCATCTACCACAACTATAAACTCGTATTGCGCTCTTCTGTTTCACATTCACAACCGAAATTCATTACGCAAGCATCACAATTTACAATAACGAACCTCTCGATGTGCAACACTTAGATCAAATCGACCTCTTCCCACAGACGCCGCAATGGGCTCAAGGCTCCGACGATCGTACTACTAATTACACTCACCTTAGTTTAGTTTACATCATTGTCATCGTCGTTACTGTTATCATTCTTGTTGTCATTATTCTCTTTATTGTACTCAATTGGCATTTCACGCATCGTACTACGCGTACTGAGACAGGTTGCAGCGCAACAGGTACCTCCAACTCACCCTTTCACCCGAGCTTCAGCCCAGACAGCAAACTTTACGATTTCCCGCTGAGCTTCACACTGGCAGGGGAGGCGTTATGTCTAACATGCGACCCTAACATAAAGAACTCTTATGCGACGCTGGGTCACCTTCATCGCCGCGTCAGCAAGTCCTTCATCATTTCCAGAAGCCGCCAGAGTCAGGTCTACGCCGGATACGAAGATGCCGACTTCAGCAACTCACATCAACAGAAGCTCTCATCTACAGAACTGCCGACGTCAGCTTTTAGTTTATATAGTAGCGACTCCCTTGTAACTATGTTCATACGTCCGTATTGAGTTGTCACGCGATGAGTTCCCGTCTGTTGTAATGTTTGAAATTAAATTAATTTTAAAAAAGTCTTTTGCTCGGTGTAATTAATTAATTGGCGCAGTCGGTAGGACCGGTGTACACGAAGGCATATCGTGGTTTGTTTCTACAATTCAACACCGAAATATATTTTTACAGAGTCGACTCGACGAGCAGCGAGCCTTCTCCACGTTAACAGAGCAATCGACCAACAACACGACGGCAGGACAGGACCATCACGTGTCGTCCAAGAAAACTCTCAACAAGTACTCCAAGGACGGTGTTCCATCCTTTAGACGAGAGACGAGATGCTCTTTATCAGCTGCTTCCTGTAAGTACTCTCGCATCTATAGCAAAATCTTCCACTCCTCAAGAATCTCAAAGTTCCACTAATAACTCTCATCAAACCGCTATCATGGCTAACCCCACACCGTGTGACGTCTTCTCCCACGAACAGCCTCTCGCACTATCTCACAGACTCCGACAAATGCAATCCCCAGATTTAAAGAAACACCATTTAGACATGATACCTGAGTTCCACGGGGAACCAGAACTTCTGTCACAATTCATCTCTACCTTCGAGAAACTACTCGATAGATTTATGGATCCTTCAGATCCAACGGAATTTCAGAATGAAATTGTCCTGAGAAACATAATGTCTAAAATTGAGGGCCCAGCAGCACAAACCATCTACTCAGCACAGATCCTTATTGGCAACAACTAAAATCCGCTTTAATTGCAAATTATAGCGATAAACGCGATCTATATTCACTAATAACCGAACTTTGCGCGTTTCGACAATCAAGTGACAGCGATTTTTACTTTCACGAAAAAATCCAAAAACACTTCAACATAATGGTCTCCGCGATAAAAAATCACCCTGAAGAATACCCCATTTCTATGATCCTGGTCATGGAGAAATTGTCACTACGGGTACTATTGAACGGACTCAACGATACCATAGGTCTCCTGTTGAGGATCAAGGGTCCGAAAGACTTAAACGAGGGGATGTACATTCTACCTAACGACTTCCAACTGGAATTGCAAAGAAACCCACACTCAAGTAACAATACGAACCAAAAATATAGACAATCCACAAAACCCCCACCACATCAACAAAGCTATCAACCACGAAACCCTCAATTTACCCCACGATTCCCTCCGAGACCTTACAATTCTTATAACACAAACTTCAGGAATCAAAACTTCCAGAGGAATAATCCAGGGCACCAACCCTTCGTGAACAGTCGTGATCTAGCTTTCACCGGGAGCAGACCTCTTGTGCGTTATCTCCGAGATTTCCTGCCCCTGACAAGTAAGCAAACTTAAATCAACTTTGATACCGAACAAGGTACCTCTCCGTTTACTACAATTATCCCGATTATACGTGTTCCATCGAAGGGTATACAAATAATACATCCGAGAGTAGGAAAAAGTAATACTTATTAATGAGCGCGCCGGTAGGAGGGGGGGCAGGTGCCCCCCCTCCGAAAAATACTCTTTCACAAGAGAGAACAGATGTATCTATTTCAACCAAAGAGTTCCAAGATAGGATCATAACAAATCGATTTCGCTCAGATGATAAAGGTCCATTTTTT
Organism: Pachypeltis micranthus; assembly: GCA_020466155.1. Lineage (NCBI taxonomy): Eukaryota > Metazoa > Arthropoda > Insecta > Hemiptera > Miridae > Pachypeltis > Pachypeltis micranthus. The sequence continues at coordinate 12,347,983 of CM035772.1, forward strand.
ATCTTCGTTGAAGGAAAGGAAACGAACATCGGTAAAACACACCCTATGGCATTCGGTCGATGGCTATTTAAATCAACAAATATAGACCCGCATACGATTACGAACGTTATCTGCGTTGGCGGCAATAGGTTCAAAGTAGAAGTGTCAACACCCTCCGCTGCAAATCAGCTACTGAACCATCCAGCGTTCACGAATAAAAACTTTTTGGCCTACATTCCAGATTCATTATTTATAAAACTGGAGTTATCCGAAATGTTGACACCACTCTTGATGACGAAGAAATTTTGAGTGTGCTTGTTTCATCAATTCCAGTGAAACGAATCCGTCGATTAACAAAAATAATAACCGACGAAAATGGATCTAAAACACGAATAAAACTACCCACATGTTTTATATCATTCGATTCACAAAGTCTTCCAGAGTACATTTCGATATATGGACATCGCTGCCGTGTCGATGTTTACATTCCTCCCGTCCGACGATGTAATTTGTGTCATCGGGTTGGACACGTCCATTATCAATGTAGAAGTGGTACACGCTGTCTCCATTGTGGAGAGAGCCACCAAACTGATTCTTGCCCAAAAAAGGAAGAAAATTTGAACACCTGTATCAATTGCAAGAGTGAAAATCACAAAGCGAATAGGGACAGTTGCCCCATCTATCAAGATAGAGTGAAAAAGAAGAAACTTTCTGTAATGGCAGACTCGTATGCTACAGTTGTAACATCAAACCGATTCCATACCCTTTCACGACCAATCGAGGAAGATGACTACCCTGATCTACCTACCTCAGTCACCAATAACACACTCAAACGATACCGCAATCAACCACGGTCAGCTCCTTATGCGAGACCTGATGGTCACACTCAAAGGAAACGCCAAACAAAAACGTACGGCTCAACGATCGATAACTCATTCCAAGACTCAACAATCTCAACCCTCACAGACCACCAAAACTTCCCGCTCCCAAGACGATACCACTTGTAATATCGGTAGGACTCCAGTCCGGCGCCCATCCCTTACAACTTCAAATCATGAGGAGGAGTATGGCATGGAAGTTGATTCTCAACAAATCCAACATATCTCTCAAGAAATCTTGAATCAAATTCTTTCTCATACAAACCAACCTTTAACTCAACACCAAGAAATGATTAACACAATTTCAAATACTATTCTTTACAATCTCGGAGCTAGCCAAAATGCTCAGAACCCTCCGCCACCGTAGTCTTCACTAACTGCTCTAAATAAACACTTCGACTTAATCCACAACATAATACCAAGGTACAACAATAATAAGCATATACAATCATGACCAATAACCAAATACAGTTTCTACAATGGAATGCCAGATCATTAGTAAGCAATAAGCCTTGCCTGGAGCAGTTCCTGGACTCCAATCCAGTGACTGCGGCCGCAATATCTGAGACGTGGTTTCAACCAGGTAGACACTATTCGTTCAGAGGCTATAATCTACTTAGGCAGGATAGAGCTGATGGGAAGTCTGGCGTCGCTCTTCTAGTCAAGGACGGAATCAAGTACACACCCCTCAACGTAACAAGCAGGATCACTGATTTTTTCATAGTGGGTGCTACCCTCACTCTATCTAGGAATCTAAAAGTCAAATCGTATCGATTTACAACAGTCACAGAAACAATATTACCCAAAATCAATGGGAAACCCTATTCAGCACGATACCACGACCTTGTTTGATTACTGGCGATTGGAATTGCCATCACAGACTAGTTGGTTCATCTTACACAGAGCGCAAAGGGGTAGCACTCTTCACGGCTGCTGCTGAATCAGACCTTTTATACTTGAACGACGGGGCTCCAACCTTAGTTCCTTCAGCCACCCAACACTCAAATTCCGCGATTGACATAACATTTTCCTCACCTAACCTGTCGACAAGTATCACGTGGGAAGTTTTGGACGACCCACTTGGCTCCAACCATTGGCCCTCACTGATGAAAATGTCGATAGAGGAGAATATATTGCCATCAATCCCCTCACGGAAGTGGAACCTCCACAAAATGGATTGGGAGAAATTTGATTCCATCTTGGTTCACAAAATAAACTTATTATCGAATCCATCACTAGATTATGGCTTTTTTATGTCACTGATAGAAGACGCCTGTAACCAATCAGCTCCAATATGCAAACCGCAACATAAAAAAAGGAATAGTCCATGGTGGAATGAGAAATGTGCAGAAGCAGTGAAAAACAGGAAGGAAGCATACAGAAACTATAAAATAAACTCAACATACGAAAACTTTCTTGTTGCAAAATGCAAAGCAGCTATCGCAAAACGTACAATCCTGAAACAAAAAAGGGAATCATTCCGCGAATATTGCACTAAAATCAACAGAAACACTCCACTAAAAGAGATTTGGAGTCGGATTAGAATTCTGAAGAACGCAAAACTCCAAAAACCGAAGCAAGTCAGAAAGGGAGATCTCATTACAGAGTTCCTCCAGAAATTGACTCCAGACTGGGTTCGCTCAGAACCACCCAACACAGACTCAAATGCAGTTGATCCGAAGAGCACATTTGGAACTCCATTCACCATCCAGGAGATGCTGGCTGCCATACCTTCAAAAAAAGACTCCGCTCCAGGAAAAGACGGAATGGTCTACCAAGTACTTTCACACTTACCCATGGAATTCAAACGAGCCCTTCTGGGTATCTACAACAGATTCTGGTATACAGGAAGTATCCCGGAGTCCTGGTCTGAGTACCTGATCATACCAATCCAAAAACCAGGTAAACCATGCGACCATGTCGATTCTTTCAGACCGGTTTCGTTGGCATCTTCTTTGATGAAGACATACGAACGTCTCATAAAGTTTCGTTTCCAGTGGTGGTTAGAACACAACCACAAACTCCCAGATTCACAATACGGATTCCGATCCGAAAAGTCCACAATAGACGCAGTAAACGCACTTGTGACGGATATCCAGAACGGATTTACGGAGAACAGGTCTACTTTGGCCCTTTTCCTTGATATAAAATCAGCATATGATGATGTTCTGCTGCCCATACTGAACTCAAAACTAAAAGAAATCGGAATGCCGAGCCGTTTTGCAGACATAATGACCGGAATGATTGACGAAAGAAATATCTATGTAAAGGTGGAAGATGCTATAGTCGGGCCTAGAAAGGTATGGAAGGGACTGCCACAAGGAACAGTGCTCAGTACATTGTTGTATACAGTGTACGTTTCTGGAATCGAGGAAGTATTACCCGACGACGTGAACATCTTGCAGTACGCGGATGACGTGTGTCTCTACTGCACCCACTTTGATCCCGAAGTCTGTAGGGAACAACTGTCACAGGCTGTTCTCTCTATTGTTGGGTTTTTCAATGGACTAGGACTCTCTATTTCTACACAGAAGTCAACTATATGCCTATTCACCCGAAGGAGAATCCATGTTGGTGAAAGAATGGTCCTCGGCGGACTGGAAATTCCGTGTTCATCAATAGTAAAATTTTTGGGAATCCATCTCACTCGACGTCTGAATTGGAACTCTCACGTAGATGAAACGGTTACTAAGGCAGAAGCATATGCAAATGTATTAAAGTCCTTCTCATCCACAGCCTGGGGTGCCGACCCCTCAATATCCATGCAGTTCTACTATGCTACGGTCAGAAGCGTAATGGACTATGGTTCAATATTTTACACGTCAGCAGCCAAGACCAGCCTGGCCAAACTCGATAGAGTCCAATATAGGGCATTAAGGACAGCAACGGGAGCTCTAAAAAGCACTCCTATCGCTGCACTATTGGCCGAGGCAGGCGAACCTCCCCTTGAACTTAGGAGAGAGCTCTTAGCAAACCGCTACCTAATGTCAATGAACTCCAGAAACGAAACAATGATGACAAAAATAAGGACTCTGGCAATTTCTACTCTGACTGATCGATACTGGATGAGGAGAGAGTCCCCGCCTCTCTGTGAGAGTTTCTTGAACTGGTCAGGAGAGATACCGTGGATCTCAAAGCAAAACCGACCCTTAAGCTACACTCTTCCATACTCACCTACATTAAAAATCTTCAGAGTATCCAATTTACCCCAGACAGCCTACCACAATCGAGGAGTGTCTTCCACGGACTCGGTTGATTCATATGTATCACAAAAATGGCCAGATACTACCATCATCTATACCGACGGCTCCAAAATAAACAACCGGGTGGGATGTGCGTTCTACGACGCCTCCAATCATTTCGCCAAAAGCTTCCGTCTCTGGAATCGAGCCTCAGTATACTCAGCAGAAGCGTTCGCTCTAGTGCAGGCACTGAGTTATGCTATCGAAATGGGAGAAGCATGTAGGAGGTTGGTTTTACTGACAGACTCCCAAAGCATAATTAAAAAACTGAACAATGTATCTCCTTCCTCTCGCCTCACTTTCCTCGAAGCGGACATAATAAAGAATGCAACGACACTTCGCAACCAAGGAAAACCAACCCACTTAGTTTGGATCCGCGGACACCAAGGAATCAGGGGGAATTCTGTTGCAGACAAGAAGGCAAAGGATGCCACCATGATACCACAAAGGCTGATTATACCACCCTGTTTCCCCCCCTCAGACTTAAACTTAACGTTCGTCCAACCCCTCAGACGAAATTGGAAAAAGTATCATGCAGAATACCCAGCAGGACTTCGCTACACATCCATGTTTCCTCACCCATCTAAACAAAGTTGGTTTAGGTCAACTCCCACGACCGCAACCTCCCATTTCCTGAAATCGATGATACGATTGAGAACAGGTCATGCGTTATGCAAAACATATCTATTCAAACTGAATATGATAGAGAGCAGTAGATGTGACGCATGTAACGACGGCGAGGGATCCATGGAACACATTTTTCACACATGTACAAAATACCATGTAGAAAGAGAGAATATGATGAAAAATATTCCACCCCAAATCGAAGCCCCCTTCAACCTGGACTCCCTACTGGCATCTGAGAACTGGACAATATACCAAATACTCTACAGCTTTCTCCAAGAAATCAACTATAAAGTGTGAAATATTATTTTGTTTTTGTTTGATTTTATGTAAATGAACTTTCTTTTTATCAGTGAATTTAATTTAACATCAGTAGGCTGAATGTATAATTACGACGCCAATAAAAAAAGAAAAAAAAAAACCCCTTCGTGATGAAAGAAACGCAGTTCCAGAAATATCCCAATTCGCAAAACCCTCCTAACCAAAACCATTCAAATTTCTCGCAACTTAAAAGCGTCGACAAACCTCCCGACGCAATGAGCTACCAAACCACCCTAAATACCGCAGCTGAAATGCTAGAATCCTGCACCTTTTCGGACTATGAGGGCCTGAAAAAAGCGCTAGTGGAAACATACTCAGACAAAAGAGACATTTTCACTTTCTGCTATGACCTAACCACCATAAGGCAAAGAGATGGAGAAACAGCAAGAGAATTCCACGAAAGAATTATAAAAATCCTGAATTTAATCATTTCCCATCTGAAAAATTACATGACATTAGTCGAACAAAATGTCCTGACGAAACATATCAGGAACTATCATTGCGAACTTGTTTCTTACGCCTACGTGAACTGCTAGGTAGCCAGTTACGTACCAGACAGCCAACATCAGTGGGGGAGGCCCTAATATGGATAACAAATGACTATCAACGACAAGAAACTAAACATGAACAACCGTTAGGCGTGAGATCTTCTCCTAGAGTTCTCTCGAGGAGATATGGCTGCAGTAAGGGCGCAAACCGCTGAGGTAATAAATGTACGTTATGTCTAACATGCGACCCTAACATAAACAACCCTTATGCGACGCTGGGTCACCTTCATCGCCGCGTCAGCAAGTCCTTCATCATTTCCAGAGGCCGCCTGAGTCAGGTCTACGAAGATGCCGACTTCAGCAACTCAAATCGACAGAAGCCCTCATCTGGCAGAACTGCCGACGTCAGCTTTTAGTATATATATAGTAGCGACTCCCTTGTAACTATGTTCATACGTCCGTATTGAGTTGTCACGCGTTGAGTTCCCGTCTGTTGTAATTTTTGAAATTAAATTAATTTTTTAAAAGTCTTTTGCTCGGAGTAATTAGTTAATTTGTATATGATAATGTGCGCAGACTGAAATAACATCTCGTTTCCAAAAGGCCACCTTGTCCTTCTTTCAAGTTTCCTGTGAGTTTTATCAATGTTAGCATATTTTCCGCTCAAATTAGCGCAATATACTGCACATCATTTTCACGTTTAGATCAGTACACTGTTTCGCATCCACTACGTGCGTTTAACTCACTCCCGGCACCTTTCGATCATCTTCCCATCACAGGAACGATATTAATGCATGAAACAGTCGAAGCACCTTCCCTGGATTCGAGTTGCACTGATGACATCTTTAAGACTTCGGGTTCTAATCCTACTCAAGCAACGTTCCTAACTGATACAGGACGAACACATTCGAAGGACATTCGGAAAAATCCCTCAGCTCGTTATTATTTTACGTACCTAAATCCGAAGACAGTCCTTTTTTCGATTTAGGTAACGTAAATTGTGGAGGTGTTCCTTTTAAATTGTGGACTTGTTCAAATCCCCGCCCGGTCCCGCCTCACGTACCATGAGACGCAACGACGAAAGTCAGTCTTCGTTCACTGTTTGTTGTGCGCTTCTCGCTCTCCTCCGTTTTATCCGTAAACCAAGTATACATTTCAGTTCAGCCGTCACACCCGTGTACTCTGTCAAAATGTGGAAATAAAATGGGAACAGTTTTTAAAAACGGATTTTTCGCCTTCCCAAACTAAACTGGCGCGGTCGGATCGGACACTCGAAACACGAAATTAACGTTGAACCAGCCACCGAGAACGACGATTCGTTGTCAAACGTCACGGTACATTCGAACGTTGAAGGTAACACAAGTCTCACTATCCTCACTAATGAAGGAGCAATAAATCACAGTATGAATCAAATAATAATAAGCCTTGTTAGCGCCAACCCTAAACCAGTACAAATAGCAAAGAAATTCGAAACTAAGAGAAGAGTGCACCTTGAACTCACGAGAGAAAACATGAAGCGTGAAATTATAAATTTCGTCAAAGAATACGTTCAACCAAAGACTAAATATGACCTTTACTTCAAAAACGATATCCATTCGGAATTCTCTAACATAATGCTCTCCAAATTCAAAGAATCAGAAATTAAATTTGTTAAATTTTCAAAATTATTGGAAGACGTTGAAGACAAAAAAAAGCCCAGCAAATAATCAACGACGATTTTTAAAAACGGATTTTTCGCCTTCCCAAACTTAACTGGCGCAGTCGGATCGGACACTCGAAACACGAAATTTGCGAACGAATATCGCAAAAGTTTCGACCGAACTCTTCAATCGTCGCGCATCACGAGGGAATATCGTGACTCCGTCGCGTCCCAGAACCCAAGCCAACCCTCACACGAAGGAACGTCGTACCCCGAGGAGTAACCGCCGAAGATTTGGCAACACAAGCGAATATTGTGGCCCAGCCGAACCGAAGCGAGACAACAGTACGAGGCTCCGGAGAGATGTATGCCGTTCTTCTGTAAGTACGACAACACTCTTCGTGATTTCAACAGGACAACCCTTTAGGTCCTTAAGTTAAACTCAAAAGAAACAAAGAAAAGTAAAGCAAAATCGTAGAGCAACGTAAAGAAAAATTGTAATTGATTATTACTTAATACCGAAGATTTTTAATTGTAATAGTTCTAAGATTTCCACCATTATTTCATTGCTATTTTTGATCAATTTGACTAATTTGACGTTGTCTGAGGATCCGTGATTTTTAGAAAAGTCGCGAAATTCTAAAATGAAAAGAACCTAGGCCACGCTCGAATCTTTCTGTTAAGAATCTTTTCAGACTCGATTTTTCGGACGCGATGGCTCACCATTCGGTCTGTGAAATCCCCCTACCTCAAACGCGTGTTAAATAAAGTGTTTTCTAACAATGTAGAAACGTTTTCGCAACTCCCATAAGTACTACTAAAAGCGTATCTTGATCGATCCGATATTTACACATTAACTCTCGACCTCTGCGAGCTCTCGACAAAAACCCAATGAGGATTGTTTCGAATTTCACGATCGCTTAGTTGGAATTCTGAACTCGCAAATTGCTTATGTGCAAAACCGCGTGCCATCAGAAGCCCAGACACTTATACGGTTTGTTCAAAAACTCGCGTTACGAGCATTTTTACGTGGGTTGAGGAATGGTGACTCTCTACGAGCTAGAGGGCACCTTAGACGAAGCAGTTAACGTGCTGATTAACGAGCTCAACTTGAAACGGAGGAGCGAAGCTGGAGATAAGCCGAACTTCCCGTCTCAGCAGCAGCGACTGTTTCCTCCCAGAACTAATTATTTTTATCGGCAGCCTGCTTCGGTTTCAAAAAACCAAACGCTACCGCCACAACAAAACTATCTCCCGCAACGACTTAACTATCTTCCTCGAGCCCCCTTTTCACACACGCCCCCTCAAACGTTTGCCCCTCGGCCAGCCTTTCATAGTCAATTCCCGAGACCAATGAATCAGACGAATCGTAATCCGTCAGGCCAAACAAAAACGTACGCCGCTCCAATGTTCGGTAACACTAAAAACTCGAATGTGAATCTTTCCAATATTTGCGAGATACAGCCACACCAGTACGGTTACTATGTATATTTAGTATGTTTACTATCATGACCATCAAACTAGCGCAGAAACGAATTTAGACCACAATTTCGAACATGAATTTGCTAATTTGATGGTAAACCCTCAGGAACAAACCTCCGAATCAACTGAGTAGCGAAGTCCCTTTTTTTAGAGGACAAGAGCCTCCAGAGCGAGTCCATTTAATGAACCTCGCGAATAGAATTAACGACCTCCCGTATATCTTATCCAACCGAAATTTCAAAATATTGATTGATACAGGAAGTTCGAAAAGTTATGTTAATCCCCGCATTTCAGAAAAACACTTTGCGAATAAATTTAAAATTCCCCTTTTCTTGGTCAATACCGCTCACGGAACCTCTAAAATGGATTCTTGCACGAACGTTAAATGCGGAGAATTCTTCAAAATACTGAACTTGACCCTGCCATTTCACGTATTTTACTTCCACGACAAATTCGACCTTTTACTAGGGATGGATAACTTGAAGAAAATCGATGGGACAATAGACCTCAAGAATAACATTCTCCAAACACGATCGGTGTCAATCCCACTTATGTACTCAGAGTTAAAAAACCCTGAATTCTGGATGATAGAGCCCCGTACGATCAAACAAATCAAACTTCAAATAGGAAATGTGAAAAACGGCGAAGGAATTCTTGAATATCACAAAACCCTCTGCCTCGAAATTCCACAAAGCGTTGTCAAAGTAGAAAATTCTTGGGCCTACGTCCACGTAATAAATTCATCCGAAAAACAAGTCAGTGAAACAAGGAAAGCCTGTAACCTTTCTAGCGAGAAAAACTTACCAACTTGAACCATTTGGAAACGAGAAGCATTAAAACTCCCTTAAGTCAAAAATAGACTTCACAAAAGTACGTCTGAATCACTTGAATAGTGAAGAACGACGAGCAATTGTGAAACTTATAACCGATTATTTGGATTTATTCTAAGATCCCCTAACTTTCACAAACCAAATCAAACATCATATCAGGACGACAGACGAAATTCCGGTATACGCCAAGACATACAGATATCCCGAAGTTTTCAAAAATGAAATCAAGAACCAAATAGACTCCACGTTAGGAACGGGAATATTAAGGCCTAGCTTTTCTGCGTATAATGCCCCCCCCCCTTTTTTGGGTCGTTCCCGAAAAGGCAGATGCTTCAGGAAAGCAGAAATACCGAATAGTGATCGATTTTCGGCAACTGAATGAGCCTGAATGAGAAACTATAATAAAAATAACTTATGTTATTCCAACTAGCATACACAGCAGTAATAATAATTACTAAGATGTCAAGCTGCTTATTTCGCTAGACGTTGCGAAAATCCTCAATTGATCCAAGAACTCCAAACTCAGCAAGCAATGATAAATGACCTGCAAAATAGCTTACAATCGTTTAGATTGAGAACGGATAGGAATCCTAGGAATGCGATTCCCAGGGAATATTTAGACCTAATGCCTACATTCAGGGGAGAACCGGAAATTCTACTGAGGTTCATACACGTCAGTGGTAAACTCGTCGATCGATTCTTTGACGAAATTGACCCAGATAGTTTCGATAACGAAATGCTGTTAGCTGCTATAGTTGCGAAAATTCAAGGCCCTGCGGCTGAATTAATCCTATCAAAGAATCTAGATTCATTCGCGGAAATAAAAAACGCACTATTGGAAACATATACGGATAAAAAGGACATATACACCTTGAATATTGAACTCAGTCACTTAAAACAACAGGAAAATGAATCCCTATTTCAATTTCTAGAAAAAATTAAATAACATTGTGCCAGGCAGCCAGAATCCATAGGACCAGCACTCTCGATGATGAATAATGACGTGCAGCTGAGTAGCACGACAAAGGGTGAAGGTAGTGCAAAACCCAGTAGTATTAAACCAAATAACTTTAGAACTCAAAACAACAACTCTAGAAGCCGAAATAATTATTTCAGGCCCAATAATTTCTAACGTCCCCCGAATTTTAGCCAAAATCGACCGTTTGTACGATTTATTTATTTAATAATAACAAGAAAATGGAAGTAGTAACGAAAGAAATAAAACTAAAACAGGGAAACGCTGGTACATGTAAAAGACATTTGAATGAGACTGGGAATGAAAGTAAAAGAAATGATCACGGAAGTACGGAAATTAAGCTTAACGCGAAGGAAAAATACTAAAATCAGGAGGAAAAAGTTAAATGTAAAAATGTCGAGAGAAAGACGCCAAAGAGCACGTTAGGGGACAACGAAAAAAGAAAAGAGGCGACCAACTCTGAAGAAAAGATGGAAATTGAATTAGAACCAAGGATGTTCACTAAAGTAAAAGTACCAGTAAAAAATATAAATAATGGAGTAGGTATCGTAACGTATAAAAGAGATATTACGATCGAAATTCCCGAAAGTTTGGTAAGTGTTGAAAACAATTTTGCGTATATAGGGATGATTAATACGGGTCTTGAAAGGAAGTCCCTGAGTTTAACTACCCCAACATGTTTGGAAATTATTCCTGAAGACGAAAATATTAAAGACAGTAATTTAAATTGTTAGGATATTACGAAAATAGAATTTGACCCAAGTAAAATTAAGACAAATCACATCAGTAAAATAGAAAAAGAGTCCATTATGAAGTTAATTTACGAATACAAAGAGGTATTTCAAGCCAGCGAAGACCCATTAACTTTCACAAATAATGTCAAACAATTTATTCGTACAACTGATGAAATTCCCGTCTACTCAAGAAACTATAGATATCCGGAAATTTACAGAGACGAGGTCAAAAAACAGATTAATGATATGGTGGACCAGCAAATAATAAGACCAAGTTTCAGTCCGTGGAATAGCCCAATTTGGATAGTCCCCAAGAAAACCGACAACTCTTGGAAACAAAAGTATAGGCTGGTCATTGATTTTCGCGGTCTCAATGCAAAAACAGTGGATGATAAATATCCTCTGCCTGACATTTCTGCTCCACTCGATAAGTTTGGAAGGTGTCAGTACTTCTCCACAATAGACTTAAAATCAGGGTTCCATCAAATCGAGATGCACCCTGATAGCGTCGAGAAGACTGCCTTTTCAACTGAAAACGGTCATTGGGAATTCCTCCGGATGCCGGTCGGATTAAAAAATGCACCACCCACATTCCAACGAATGATGGACAACGTCCTCAGAGGAATCCAGAACGAAATCTGCACAGTCTTCCTCGACGATGTACTGGTTTACTCCACGAGTCTACAAGAACATATATGTAGTCTCTGTAGTGTTCGAACGACTGAAACGTGCAAACCTAAAAGTCCAACTTGACAAAACTAACTTTTGATGCAAGGAGGTGCACTACTTAGGCCATCTTGTTACACTTGAGGGAGTAAAGCCTGACCCGAAGAAAATTGCTGCCATAAAAAATTACCCACACTACAGAAATCAAAGGATTTCTAGGCCTACTTGGTTACTATAGGAAATTTATAAAAAATTTAGCGGACGTAACAAAACCACTCACACTTAGGCTGAAAAAGAATGCAAAAATCAATATCAGTGACCCAGACTACGCTGAGGCTTTTGAAACGTGTAAAACACTACTGATAAATGATCCAGTACTTCAATACCCAGACTTTAGCAAGCCTTTTAACTTGACAACAGACGCCAGCAACGTGGCACTGGGTGCAGTCCTAAGCCTAAAAAGTGGTGATCTGCCTATTGCTTATGCAAGTCGAACCTCGAACGATACCGAGAAAAAATACTCGACTATCGAAAAGGAATGCCTTGCGATTCATTGGGCAACAGAATACTTCAGACCATACCTGTATGGTAGAAAGTTCAAGATATTCACGGACCACAAACCACTTCAATGATTAAATTCAATAAAAAATCCAAGTTCAAAACTTTTTAGGTGGTGGGAGAATTTAACAGCATTTAATTTTGAAATTTGTTACAAAAAGGGTAAGAAAAACCTGAACGCAGATGCACTATCAAGAGTGGAAATAAACCAAAATGAAACAATTCACAACCTTGATAACATAAACCCGGATGATTTTATAAACCATTCGGAAGAAATCGAGAAAATCTTAGAAACTAACCCGAAATCTGAATTAGATCAACAATCTATGATTGCATTTCTAGGTGACAGTAGAGTTCCGACAAATTCTAGCGACTCAGGTAATACTATTCACTCCAATGCCTTAGGAAACGAGGGAACTACAATTCCAAGCACGGACCCCTTAATCACGGTAGAAATCAAATTATTTTAATTGGAGTTGATAGAACACCAAGGAAACTAAAGATAGAAAAATTATTTCAGTCGAGGACAAGAATTACTACCGAAATTAACAAAAATAACGTAGAAAAGGAAGTAATAGAATTTGTCAAATCATTTGTAACACCCAAAACGAAATATATGATTCATTTCAAATCGGATTTCTACGAACGGTTCTGTAGTATCGTGTTTAAAAATGTCAAAAACTCAGAAATCAGGCTCATCAAATGTTCTACAATATTAACTGACGTGGTCGACGAAGCTGAAAGGTATGAACTGATCAACCATTATCACACTGGTGAAACGAATCACCGCGGAATTGTTGAGACGTACGAAAAAATTCGACGCAAACACTTTAGGCCAAATCTGAAAATATCAATTCAGACCTACATTAATAACTGTGAAATCTGTCAAATTTGTAAATACGTAAAAAACCATCAACATGGACAATGCGGCCGAATTTGACTCTTCATTAGTAAAAGAGATGTTGGCCCTTCACAAAATAGGAGAGTAGGGAAAACGTGGGACTTAAAACCAACATATGTGAAATGGATATATCCAACGATAGTGATGATGGAATTCCTATATGTGAAGAAGAATAATATGTAACCTCATCTTGTGTTATCAAAAATATAACCTTAGTGCAGACTGAGAGTTCTTGCGTATGCTATTCTATCCGGATTACCTCTGCTTCTCAATTAATTGATCAGTTATTTCAATAAGTGAGACCTAGAGTTGTCTATGGAGCACTGGTGTGGTGGACAGGAGTCACTAAAAACAGTGCCCTGGAACAAATTAGATAGAGTTATAACTATGTTAATTACAGGGGCATTTCACAGTACACCCAATGTCATAATGGGCGTACTGACAGGAGTGTTACCAATGAAATGGAAGATCACACAAGAGGCTATGAGAGGGACACTAAGACTCAGACAAAATGGAACCACTCACACAATCACGGCCACAGGTCCATTTGCCCAAGCATTATAAGTAGCATACCAGAGGCAAGCATGCCAATGGATGACAGGACAACGACATATCAGTTCCAGGGAAACCTCAACACTAGAATAGACTCAAGACCAGTGCGGGATACGAGGCCATCAGTGGAGGATGAATCTGAAATCATCTGCCACACAGACGGCTTCAAACATTCAAATGGTAACGCAGGAATGAGAGTATATATTCCTGCATTAGAATGGGAGGAATCACTTTCATTAGGTACAAACAACTACGTGTACCAAAGTGAACTCATCGCGATAAACTCATGTATTAGCACACTTGTAACAAGGAACATTAAGAATACGATTATAGCTATCTATACAGACAACCAATCTGTGGTAAAAACACTGGGCAACCCAGCGGACGAACTAGCCAAGGCGGGAGCCAGGGGACACATTTGTGGACCAGAACCGTTCTCGCCTATCACAATGCAACAACTGGAAGCAAAAATAAATGAGAATATGTGGAGTAACGTCAGTGACGAAATAAACAACCATGAAGGGTACCAACATTCCAAAATTATGGGCATAACTAGTTATAATCTGCAACGAACCAATTGGGTACTGAGCTTAAGTAAGGTAAGGCTAAGAAGAATCACTGTGATGTTATCTGGGCACTACGCGGTGGTTAAGACTCTCAACAGGATCAGAGAGGAAAAAGAAATAGAAACGGTCGATCCCTTTCTTAGTGAATGTCCATTATGGTTTGGTACTAGACTCAATATACTAGGGGAGAGAATACTAAATAATACTAGCTTGAGAGAAATGGAATGGAAAAAGATCCTAGAATTTGTGGAGGGGACTGGTAGATTCCAAAAACCCTTTTAAAGAAGCCAAGCCGACTCCCAATAACTCTGGGGAAATGGGCCTGAATGGCCACGACTTCGGTCATTGTTCCCTCGGCCTTGGCTGGTGCCCTGATATCTTCTTCTTCTTCTGACTACGCTTTAATAGCGTATAACTCATCAGTACACTCTGTAACCAAACTCACTCCATTGTAAAACGTCTATGGCCCCATAAACAATGATACACTTCTTAAAATAAATTTTCTGGAACAACGATTGTTGAACGATTACGTAGAACACCATAAAGGAAAAATGAACGCAATATATGTAAGATTCCTCGCTTCTCTCCGTTACCTCTCGTAATCTCTCGCCCGCTCACGCCCCTCCATTTATCCGCTCTGTCTTATCCCCTGTTGCACTCTTGAGCCGTAAGAGTTCGCATCGATGTTCTTATCACAATTCAGTCGTCATTTGTCAACTAAGCTAATAACCCGTGTATTGCGCTACTAATATGTAAAACGACTTCGTTTTAAAATTCGTTTTCATTAAATCGCATTTCTCGAAGTTCGTTTTTCATCCAACGGTCTCCGGATCTTATAAATTTTAAAACTTGTCGTTTCTCTCGTTCTCGCGCGCCTACGCCATGCCGGTCAAGGTTAAGTTTACTTTTTGTGCCGAACCATCGCTCACAAACGCCGCTACTACAGTTACACATGTGATCTCCATACAACGCCTCGACGAAGAGACCATATATACTTTTCCACCTGAATTACGTTCTCTCAATCTACACGATAAGCTGATGCTTCTACCTGTTGCGAAAGCAGCAAAGAAGGATCTAGCTCCAAGATGGACTCGACGATCGTTCAAGTGCACCTTAGACGTCCGCCGCAATCTTCTTCTACCAATGCTCCGAACCCGGTCAAGCCCGTACTAATCTCATCTCCGCGCTCGCAACATCCGTGCCCCTACTGCAAGAGGAAAGGCTACGAACGTTACCACTTCGAAAAGGATTGCCTTACGAAAGTTAGAGATGCCAAGTACAGTAGTAAATCCGCGAACCCAGGTAACACCAATCCTAATTCCTCTAACGTAAACACAGCGATCCACTCCTTCGACCTTGAGAGCTTACAGCAGGAAATCGACACGGTACAAAAAAACGCGTGAAGCCCGCGTTCGTGGTTGTTAACGTTGAATATGGCTCTGTAATAGGTAAAGGTCTTTACGACCCCGGCGCAAACGCGTCAGTCATCTCACTTAACGCCCTCAAAAAAATAAAGAATTATCCGCTTATACCTACAAAGTCAACATATCACACCACGAGCAGCCCGGGCTTCATACTAGGTGTCACAATGCTTGACATGAAAATTTTTGATATCCAAAAGAGAGTAAGTACTATTATACGTTCTCGACTCAAGCACTTTTGGTTTCGATTTTATTATCGCCCTCGATTTAATCCCCGAGTTTCGCCTTGCCCTTGATCATAATTTAATATTAAAGCAATGTAAAGTTACTTGTGAAAACACTCCTCCTCAAATTTCCATAAACAACGTAGTCATTTGGAACGACTACTTATCTGAAGAGTCATTTAAAGCTAAAATATCGCATCTAGCTGCTAAAGAGGAAGGTGAAATTAGCTCACTAATTTTAAGAAATTTCCCTGCTTTTGCTAAGCACTCTTTCGACGTAGGAAACGTCACAAAATACGAATGTTCAATCCATCTTTCAAAAAATACGTACGTGGCAAAGAAACCATACCGCTGCACGTTCGATGACCAAGAGGAGATCGAACGGCAGTGCCGTGAACTTTTAAAATTCGGCATGATCACCGAATCCAAATCACCCTTTGCATCCCCCGTTACGATGCAATTTAAGAAGAATGGCTTGAGCAACACGAAAACAAAAACTCGCATGTGTGTCGATTACCGCGAATTGAATAAATTGATTATCCCGGAAACTCAACCTTTCCCGCTCATCGACGAAATTCTTGTTAAAACGCGGGGCTGCTCGTGGTTTTCGGCGCTGGACATCAATGCGGCATTCTGGTCGATACCCATTCGTGCTCAGGATAGACACAAGTCTGCCTTCATCACCCAGCACGGACACTACGAGTGGCGTTCCATGCCTTTCGGACTA
Source organism: Pachypeltis micranthus (assembly GCA_020466155.1). Lineage (NCBI taxonomy): Eukaryota > Metazoa > Arthropoda > Insecta > Hemiptera > Miridae > Pachypeltis > Pachypeltis micranthus. Next base: position 12,364,791 of record CM035772.1, read on the forward strand.
AAAGTGGCTCCAGCCGTCTTTCAAAATGCAATTTCTGGCATTATTAAACGTAACGGACTTTCCGAATTCACCGTAAATTACCTAGATGATATATTAATCTTCTCTAGTACTTTTGAAGAACACTTGGTTCACATTCAGCGTTTAATCACAGCCATTTTTGAGGAGGGCTTCCGCTTTAACTTTAAGAAGTGTACCTTCGCCGCTTCCTCAATCCAATACTTAGGCCACGTCCTGGGACCTGATACGGTCAAGCCACTCCAGGATAACTTGATAGCTATCAAAAGCTTTCCAACTCCTTCCTCCAGGAAAAACATTCGCCAGTTCCTCGGTAAAGTGAACTTCTATCGAAAATTCATCCCAGACTCCGTTTCCATCCTTGAACCGTTCCACAACCTCCTACGTAAAAACATTCCATTCTCCTGGTCAAACGAATGCCAAAGTAGCTTTGATAAAATAAAGGACCTGCTAACTTCCGCGCCCGTTCTGGCTGTTTTTGATCGCACCAAACCGATATTCGTTTATACTGACGCCAGTGGAGTAGGTATCGGTGCTGTGCTAAAGCAGACACAGTTGGACGGTTCCCAAAAACCGGTCGCCTACTTCTCGAAGAAGTTGTCGGATGCGCAAAAAAGGAAGAAGGCCATTTATATCGAAAGCATTGCTATTCGAGAAGCCATTCGCTATTGGCGCTATTGGTTGATAGGACGCCACTTCACTGTCATCACCGACCATAAACCCCTAGAGGGTCTGAATTTGAAAGCTCGAACTGACGAGGAACTTGGAGATCTTGCCAATGAAGTCCTTCAGTTCGACTTCAAAATTCTTTACCGTCCTGGCACGTCGAACCACGAGGCCGATTGTCTATCCCGAAATCCAGTACTAAAACCACAGCCTGACACCGTAGATAACGAACCGATATTACCCACATTCAATTTTCTTTCCCTCGATGAAATTAAACAATTTCAATGCAACCTACAAGTATCGAGTTTGGACTTGACCAAACAGGGTATCATTTATCGTACAATTAACGGCAATCCTCGTATCTTATTAGATAGCCAAGCAGGTGAAAACCTGATTGGCATTGATCACGCAAAATACGGCCATATCGGGCCAAAACATGTCATAGCTATCATTTCAAAACACTTTACATTCCCAAAAATGTACAATTCTATTCGTAAATTTTGTAACTCGTGTAAAATCTGTATCATGAACAAATCCCGTTGTCCTCGCTGCAGTGCCCGAATGGGTTTCCTCGGTCCAGCTAAAGCTCCATTCGAAGTCATGTCCCTTGATACGATTGGCGGTTTCGGCCCCTATCACTCCTCGTTCCGTTATCTACACCTGCTCGTCGATCACTTCACGCGATATGCGTATATCCTTCCTTCCAGGAGTCAATCGGCCAAAATCTTGTCTCGGCTCGTTGACTCTGTGCAGAGGGAAAACCAGATCGGGATCCTTCTCACGGATCAATATGGTGGATTATCCTCCGATGAATTCACTACATATTGCGCCCGCTCTGGCATTCGCCATGTTTTTGCAGCCGTCGACAGCGCATTCTCTAATGGCTTGAACGAGCGTCTCAATCAGACATTGGTGAATCGCATACGTTGTATGAAGCACGACGAGTCCACCCCCCCGAAAAAGAGTTGGTCAGCTATTGCTAACGAGTGCGTAAAACAATACAACGACTCTCCTCATTCAGTCATCAAATTCGCTCCCTCGTATCTGCTCACTGGCCGACCCGTTTCCATCATCCCCAAAACCTTATCCGCTCCTGCAGATTTACACGAGGATAGGAAAACCGCTCTCGAAAATACGCTTAAATACCATATGTACAACAAACATTTATATGATAAGAATAAATGTGATATCAATTTTGCCATTGGAGACTCTGTTTACGTCGAGAACGGCAACAAACTTAATCGTAATAAACTTGATAATTTACGCATGGGACCGTTCCCGATTTCTAGAGTAATATCCAACAATGTTTTCGAAATCATTGTCAACCATGGCCCTGCAGGCAAACGCTTGTATCACGCAAGCAAGTTAATACGCTGTCCAGCAGATGAAACAATGTTCTCTTGAATCCTAGAATATCCAAGAACCCTAGATTACCCTACCGCTCCTAAATGTGAGGGAAGGGGGGGGGGGATGTAAGATTCCTCGCTTCTCTCCGTTACCTCTCGCCCGCTCACGCCCCTCCATTTATCCGCTCTGTCTTATCCCCTGTTGCACTCTTGAGCCGTAAGAGTTCGCATCGATGTTCTTATCACAATTCAGTCGTCATTTGTCAACTAAGCTAATAACCCGTGTATTGCGCTACTAATATGTAAAACGACTTCGTTTTAAAATTCGTTTTCATTAAATCGCATTTCTCGAAGTTCGTTTTTCATCCAACGGTCTCCGGATCTTATATATATACTGAAATCCACAACCGAAACGTACAATACAAAGAGAAACACATCAACAAAAGAAACGACGAGAAGAATTACCCGACATCCCCTCCGAAGTTTACGTCAAAAATAAGCAGTTCCAACGAAAAACCAAAAACAAGTATAACGAAGAAACAATAACCACCATAGACAAAGGGACGAAAAACGGCAAAAATCATCCTTCGCCACCATAATACACGTGGAAAAATTCACCTCTCCAACGTCAAACGTCCCTGAAAAACCTTAGAACTCCATGACTTAATGGACAACTCCGGACTCCTCCCAATAAGACTTGGAGACGCTAAAATCTTACAAACTCATCACAGATTACTATAAACTTACTGAACTACTAGAACAAATAACAATGGCGAAAGATAACCTTGACTCAATGGTTGACCTATTTAAAACAGACCAAACAGCAGTAGACCGTAGACCCATCTGCTAACAAGCCTTGTGAATCATTCCATCACTGTACTGGAGGAAAAACTTCACGACTCTTTAATAATAAATAGAGGAAGAAGAGGTTTGATCAATGGCCTGAGGTCGATCGTAAAATTCGTGATTTAGATGCGACCGACGTTGAAAAATACGACAGAATACTATCCCACTTACAAACTGACAAGGAAAACCTTGAACAGCAGATACAGTACCAATCAGGCCATCGTAGAACAATTTAATAAAACGCTCGAGACAATCAAATCCAACAACCAAGATATCTCTAACGAATTTTCCATATTAGCTGAAGCCTCGTCGTTAGAAACAAACTTAAGACACCAACACGAAGTCCTTCAGTTGATTTTTGAAATAGCCCGAGACATAGAAACTTCAGTCACCTTCTGTAGGCAAGAAATACTACACCCTAGTATTATAAAGCCACACATCTTACTAGAACAACTTCGAAAATGATCAAAATATTATGCCAACCACCTGCTCGAGCATGAAGAGAAACTTTTTGAGATCCGATCACAAATTAGGGTCAGGTGTATGAGCACCGAAGAAATCATTTATTATAACGTTTATACTTTCTACAGCCCGTGGCAACAAAATATCAAGACCAGTTCATAACCATCTTACCAGTAACTAAGTACATATTAATGTCGCCGCTAAGTCACAAGTTATTGACGAGCAATTGCAACCTACGGAAGTCGCACATCTGTCCGAAGCACATCCTTTCCTTTTCAGAAAGCGCTTGTGAGAGGGACATTATTGTGAACAACTCAACCAATCATTGCAGTTGCACAGAATTAGAAATCGAAACAGACCAGGTACAATGAATCGAAGCGGTAAACCCTCATTATTTCCCCTCATACAGACAAAATTGAACTTAGCACCGATTCTGGAAATTTTGCGCAAAACCTTGCACGGCATTTATTTATTGAGGCCCGGTAATAACACCTTAACCTGCCGTAACATTACCTTGATCAACCCCAAAATAGAAACAGTGGGCAAACCCCTGTTAATAAAAGCACTCCACCTACAGTTAATGTCACGGCAATTACCAGTGTCAAAGATTTCGCTAAAAAACGTTGCGCTTCTCGATATTAAAGAATTACTGGTTGTACCGCCGTCCCCAGCATTTGGGCAGTTATCTTATATATCCCAATAGCAATATCGCGAAATGTCACCAGATCAGAAGGAATCCTCAGAGAAATGTTTGATGCAGTGTTATCTTCTAACCTATCCTTGTATTATTTCATGTAACCATTAATACTTTGTAATGTTCTCATTATTGTATCAAAATTGGAATTGTACAAGAAAACTTTTGAGACCAATTAATCCTATAAGTTTTCTTTTGTTAAGGATGGAGGAGTTAGGTAAGTTGTGGAGGTGTTCCTTTTAAATTGTGGACTTGCTCAAATCCCCTCCCGGTCGCGCCTCACGTACCATGAGACGCAACGACGAAAGTCTGTCTTCGTTCACTATTTGTTGTGCGCTTCTCGCTCTCCTCCGATTTATCCGTAAACTAAGTATACATTTCCGTTCAGCCATCACACCCGTGTACTCTGTCAAAAGGTGGAAATAAAATTGAAAAAGTTTTTAAAAACGGATTTTTCGCCTACCCAAACTTAACTAAATCCGAAGACAGTCCTTTTTTTCGATTGCTCGGACAAGTAGCGTTGGAGTGGGAAAACTCGTGGAAAATCCGTTGCTTCAGATCGTCGTTGGCTCCTTCCCTCAGAATCCCAGCTCTCCCGGAATTACTCTCCATCCTCTTGGTCTACCCTCAACCAAAAAGTAAATTATTTCCATACAGTCCACGCTAAAACCCTAGACGGCAGTCCCCAACTGGTTCAATCCCTCATTCAGCAGGATTATTGGATAATTGGGCTTAAAAGTCTCATTCGACTGCGAATTTTTCGATGTTTCACCTGCTGTAGATTGAAAACTCGTCCGCCTCTTCAGCCACCTATGGCTGACCTACCAGAATAGAGAGTCACCCAGCTCGATATTTTACTTGAGGAGCGAGAGCGGAAAATAGCAACCCCCCCCCCACCAAGAGATAACCAGTAGCCAAAATGAACGGAGACCACAAAGCGAGCCGTTGGGAGCAGGACTCACCACGTCGGATGGCACGAAGCTCATGAGTGTGATGCTGCTGTGTAACTTCAATGAACAGGAGAGCGCTCCGATTCTCAGAGGGAGTGACGGGAGTGGTTAACTACTTAGTTCTGGGGCGGTTCGCCCTTTTCAGGTATAAGTTACAGAGGAACCACATAACATGAGTAAAACGTCATTGTAACTTGAGTAGGGAGTGCAAGTGTGTCAATAATTCTACTTCGTTTCAGGAATGGTTGAGGGCAAGTAGAGTTGAGAGATTGGCCATTGATCGAAGGGAGAGAGCAAGAAGTTAGCCATGCCACCAAAGCACACAATTCTGGGAGAGCCAGGATTCTGAAGTGTAATGGTTCGCGGCGGGCTACAGGAGGTGGCAACACTGACCACCACCTGTGCAGCCCGCCGCTGTTTATATTACGTTTCTCAATCAGAACGGCTGCCAGCTTCATCAACGAATCTTCCCTGTTTTAAGCCAGTGTTTAAATTTCCCTTTAGATTGTGTGAAGTAAGGTAAGCGATCAGAGCTTTGTGTTTCATTTTCCCCATTGTCCCTTTATTGTTATTAATACAATCCGAGCATAGGTTATTTATTTCATTTTAAAAGGAGTTCGTTTCATTTCATTCATTTCGAGTTTTTGCTGATTAAATTCAAGTGGGTCTTAATTGCTTTATAATTTCATTTCCCATTACTTTTCTTGAGTCATTATTTTGTTTATTTCATCAAATGAGTATTATTGAGCATACTTGATTTATTCTTTTCTTTTGGGCCCAGACACGACTTTCACGCGTGTTCTGTACACGGGAATTGTGAGACAATCCCCCAAGTACGTTACAAATGGAAGGAGCCAACGACGATCTGAAGCAACGGATTTTCACAGAGTTTTCCCACTCCAACGCCACTTGTTCGAGCAATCGAAAAAAAGAACTGTCTTCAGATTTAGGTATGTAAAATCATCACGAGCCGCAGCGCACTATATAGGGAGAAGAAGGAAAAGGCGATGGGAGGCTGGGGATAAAATAGAGGGGTGCTATCGACAAGGGACCTCCGCTGAGCGAAAAGAAGATTATTGGACTAAGGTCTGAACACTGACTTCAATTGACTGATCGACTTATAGGTGATTGATGTGACTCTCAACATGTTTTTTCCGGAAAGACTGAAAAAAGGTAGTAAAAATCGGTAGTTTGAATTGCAACATTTCTGCAACACTCATCTTTTTAGGGTTAAAAACAGTTTTTTGGGCTACGTAAATTTTAAATCTATGACCTATACGGCGTTGCTGAATTATGCAGCGTCACTGAATGCTGTGTACTGAGGCAAAATAATTAATATTCTGCTCTGTTAGGGCTTCCTAACCCAGCGGCATCGAAGTCGTGCAACTGAAAGGGGCTTGATTTACACAACGCGATACAGAAAGTAAGAAATAAATAGTCAGAATAACTGCCTTCCTGTTTCCAATCACATGAAGTGATGGTTATCAAACGTTTCCATTTTGAGGTGAAGGAGATAGTGAAGAATGCATCCGATAACTGAAATAGAGAGAGCACCGAGAAACGTAACCAATTTAGTGCCACTATAACTCTCCAATAGTTGTTTATAATCACAACGAAAACTACAAGTGCGAGTGCTCCAGTTACTTAAAAAGTGAATGAATCGTGATTTTGATATTACAGTGGCTCGTAGGGAAAGAACTTCTGTACGACAGAATGTGAAATAGTGTGATTTAACTTTATAAACTGCATGCAATGAAGTGGTACTCTACTGCATCTTTGCCTCTAATTAATTTGGTTAATTCGAGGGCAAAACACATCAAGGATTAGTTATCTTCTACGTTCAACATACCGCCTGCTATATATTGCAATGCATTGCAGAATGACTATAATATTATCATTGCCCGCATTTCTTGTGCTCACTGAGCTGTTATTTTTCGTTGTACAACTTGTCTAACTAGTTCAACAACTTGAAGTTCTTTCCCAATTTCTTAAAAAATCACAGAATGTCGGGAATTGCTTTCGTTGCGATAAAGTTGTAACAATTAGGCCGCGTATTCGTAGTTAGAAAATAAATAAGAAAAACGACGATAGATTACATTGCGATCGACGCCAAGTGGTAGCTCACTGTACATCAATACTAAAGTTCCAAAGTGTTAACTTATTACTTTGTCACATGTGCTTTATATTTAATACGTATTTTATTAATGAAACATCGGGTGCGACCCATCACACAACTTTCCTTGGCTCCACGTGCATTCAGCGATTTTTTGAACTCCAGTAACTAATTAAATCTGTTTTTCATTCGGTTTTTATTACGTAGTTCCGGAATTTATTGTGCCACAAAATTATTGAGCAGTTAGTACTCGGGTGGTTTAAGACTGTCTACGTGATTTTTTTGAGGAGGATAGTGCTCACCGTTTTGGATTAATCGACTACGATATTAGAAATGGTAATAAGTGAAACGGCGGTGGTTGGAATGCCAGAATTTCTGGAGTAGCTCCTAAATATTTTACGATCATTATCCAACACTCATTGCGTAGGTACTTTTGGACTACACATCCACTTTCCTGAAGATCCTGGTTACATTTGAGCAGGGTTTATAAAGAATAAACTGCACTAAAATCGGGTTTCGTCGAAATGTTTGGTAATTGATTGAGATGCTCTCGTCGTTTTCCCACAAAATGAAAACTTTATGGTATTATTTCGTCATTTGGAGCAGTCTATACTAGTAGTTTAATCAAAATCTTAAGTGGATTTTGCTCATACCCTTATTTTGGCGCACCATAGTAACCTGCTCCAGGTTCTCTCAATCATGGTCATAGACACACACACAGGCCATTTTCTCAAGTAGTGTTTTTTGGACTCAGAAACCATCAAAACTTAAAATCTGAAGAGAACTCAAATTAATTTTCCTTTCTATTTCGTAGAGCCAAGGAAGGTAAGAAGTGTGGATGGGTAAATCATTTTAAAGTAAAAACGTAATTCGTTCATTACGCAGCTTCACATGTGCTGAATAAGGACCCCCCATTACGAAACGTTTCAAAGGGTGAAAGAACATGATGATGAACACAATACGTTAAAGTACTTGAAACAATACGATTTACCAATACCCTCCCTACTCGGAACTTCCGACAACAGACAATCCAGAACAACAAAAACGTAACCTGTAGTATGAGTCCGTAATGATGTTAAACAACAAATAAACGTCCAAAAAGACGCAAACAAACAAACACGTCAATAAAATGTAAATGGGAACAGCTGGTCTATGGGCAAATAAGTACACAACTCGAAATGTTTGGCCGAGAACCCAAACTGCCAATTGTTAACCTACGAATTGGCGAAACACGATAGGACCTGAGCCCTTTGTAGGGACCACTTGAATTATGAGGTGTCCAAATACGGGGAGAAATGGAAGGCTGCCTATTTGCGGAATGTGGATGTGCCTGGCCAAAGGCAGTCATGGTTATTTATTAGTCTCTCCAGGGAGCGATCAAGAGAGGTCCTCAGCCTGGGGAGAGAACTAAATGGACGATACAAATGGTATGTCGCCTGTTGACAGGACACTGCCCATTAAGGTACTATCCTGATAGCGTGGTAAGTCAGATGTATAGAGTTGCAGACTGTACGACGTGAGGACGGGACACTGTGTACAAGTACTTGTGAGGGGCTGGCTGCAGTGTATGTTTAATTAACCAATTAAATGGTTGTGGAATTTATTGAGTGGCTCCTCCTTATGACCACACTTTCGTAGTAATCAATGTACGCGTAATTCAAAATACTGAAAAACGTAAATCAAAGGAACAGTTTAGTTTGTGTTGGTTTTTGTTGTATCAGAGCTGCCATCATCTATTACCTACTGTATGGTTACTTGTGAGCACCAGGTTATCGAGATGAAAAAGAGTTCGCTCGTTCTTCATTTTGAATCGTGTCACGTTATTTTACTTAAATTCCCAAATTGGAATAAAAAGTTGTGGTTCAAATTAACTTCAAACATAACAGTTTTTCAAACGAACACCAGTTAGAACACCCGGCAGTACTTCTACAGGTATGGCCGAGCCCTTGGTACCCTTTTTAACTCGAACGGCAACTCCGAACAAAAGCCCTGGAAAACCCCCCAGATTCCGTTAATCCTTAGCTCTCTGTTCCTTAGATTTACGATTGTCAATTCTGACTGCTCACCTTGACCACTGTCCGAGATGATTTCCTCCAGTTTCTTTCAACTTCACCTTTTCCTCCATAAATGGTTCTCGTCACACCTCACAGTTTCCATTGGTTGACATTTCTCCGCCCCAAAATCAGAATGAACTCCTCCCGTGTACGTCTTCTCCTTCTTTCCTTTTTACGATCTACAGTTTTACTCCATAGCCCATGCTCTTCTCCGTTCTTCCCTTATCCGTCTCCCTGTTAAAATTCTACCAACGCACAAGCCTCGTGTGATTGTGGTCTCCGTTTGTAAACTCGTAAGCAGACTAAATTCGATAGTGTACCACAACGTGAAGTGCAATCTAACGCGAAAACCTATTCATCTCAGTATTACACTAATTCCGATTGTAAATATTGCTGCCATCACCACGCTTCTCTCGCTTTTCTAAATACAGTCTTGTCAACTAACTTTATTCATTTGTGCTCAACAGTTTGAATTGAGTAATTTTTGAGCTGTTCCTGATCTTCTCATGACCGAAGTTAAACTTGTGTTGTATACTGGACTTCTCGGACTACCAATTTGATTGGGGGGGGGGGGAGGCTAGTAGTATGAATGAGATATATAAGGGAAACAATAAAAATTGCTGAGAAGAATAGAGCAGGGCACTCCATCATTTCATTTCGTGTCACATTAAGGTGTTTTTTCCATAACACACGTTAATGGTAGTCTTCATGGATGTTTTCGAGAAAATTAAGGCGATGCTAAGAAAAATTTAGCCGCATTTGCTTCTTCTCAACTCCTTCCTCCCTCAACAGTGTGATCGTCAGTTACTTGATCACTTGGAAAAATAACCAAAACCTCGTATGGAACATTATTCCTCATGGCGAACCAAAGCTTTTGCCATACTTCCAGACGTTAATGAGCCCAACATTGGCACCAATTCTCAACCTATTCCGTGATTCTCTAAGACAAAGGCCTGCGAGTGGAATGCACCAACATGCACGGAGAGTGCAGACTAGACAAATCCTACCACTAGCACTGACCCATTAGTTAGAACGACACTACCGAATCTTGACAGGAGCCTATACGTGATTCCAGTCGCCAACAGGAATGTTTCAGTCTTCCTTGGTCTCTAATGTGCGTGGCAACATACTTCCAGGCGTTTCCAGAAAATTCCAGTGACCTAGAGAAACACCATCATTCACTGGGTTCCTTCTTGGCTATTCCCCCACAGCTCCTCTTCACTATGAAACTTCCAAAGGTACGGGGAATGTTTAGAAAGTTAACATCCCCTTATCGTAAATTGCCCAATCACGAAGTTGACTATTCCTTGGTAGTTCAGGCACCTCAGAAACTGCTACGTTTAAAAAGCTCAATTTCACGTTGTGTCTGACAATGAACAGCCTCATAAATGTTCATCCATGGATTCCTCCTACTGTACCGAAGACACCAGGTGTGTAGGCTAATACGAATTGTGTTAAACTCTCATCCTCACTCACAGACCCACCAAACTACGAATTAACTCAAAATGCATTGCCGCGTGCATTCAAAAATTCACATCACATCAGATCCCCTGACATACTAGATTACTATCAAATAATACTCGCACGTAATTGAAAGTTTCCAGTCGGTAGAAAAAAAAGCGAACGCTTTGTTAACATAATGACAGCAGAGACTAGATACTTGAGATGAAGGCCAGTTTGTTCCATGATGCTGCCGAATCAATTTTTCTTGATCTTGAGGGATTTCTTCGACTTGAAAGGAGAAGACGTCTTAGGTTTTTCAGGAGTAGACGGAATGTTTTCGCCTTCTTGAATGTATTTTTTGGACGCTTCTGCTTCTGACATGACACACTGAAATTTAAACGAGTTCAGCAATTAATACAATACAAACAGCCCCAGGCAACACAACAACATCGGGTACAGTTTTACAAAAACATGTGCCTCAACTTATTGGATCGCATGCTGGTTAGGCCAACTCTTAAGCTTTCGACGCGTAATTCCACTCCGTTCCTTCATTCTTTCAATTTTTTAATGCTATGCATGAAATTTCCCGTTCAACTTCACCATTTTCTCACTCAGTTCAGAATTTCCAGGAACTCGCAGCTTCCAGCGTTTGAGGTACGAGTATTTCTAGAGGTTCGAAAACTTTCTGTTCTCCTCTCGTAATTTTCTGAAGTTAGACAACTCGCAAGATTTGGAAGTTTCGGGTACTTGGAGAAACGTCCTGAGATGTAGAAGCTGGAAATATCCATCTTTCGGTTTTCAGACGCTAGGAAATTAGATATTTAGAGTTTCCACGAGTTGGAAATGCACAAAGTCTGAACAGCACACCAGTTCTGTGTACAACCCTGATGCCCAGATAAAGTGTAATGCCTGTGAACGATACAACCTTCGTATCTCTCCCGTTATCAGCCAGATTATAGTTTCAGTGCTTTTTTACCTCCCTTGAATACTGTTGGATAAAGGCGTAAAAATCCCTGGTGTGTTAATATGTTGTCCCTTAATTGTCTTTAAACACGATCTGATCTATATTAGGTTTCTTTGATTCAATGTTGATAAGGAGTTTGATTCATTCATTTCATTTCTATCTTTTCGACTAACTTCAAAGTGGGGTCTCATTACACTCATAACTTCATTTCCTTATTTTCTCCCTAACGAGTGTTATTTTGTTTATTTAGGCTTTAAGGCGAGTTTCAAGTTATCTGATTTATTATATTATCTCCAGACACGAACGTTCACTAAACGCATCACATTTCTTAGGTATTGACATCTTTTGTGAGGCGCATCGTATGCTAAGAGCTATCTCAGAGGGAGCGCTATGCTGACTATTGTTTCACGTAGTTTGAACACCGAAGGGCAACTGCAATCCCTGAGCTAAGATGCAACAAAGCGCTCTTTGCGCCACGGCGTTTTTAAGGGGTCATGTCAACGCCCTCCAGTCCAAGTAGCGGGCCTTTGGCCTGCTCTTGGTTCCAATCTTTGGCCAGGGTGGGGTGGGGGTTCTCTCGTAATTCTTCGTTCCACCTTTGTACATTAAATACGCGTTTATTTAATTGATTATACTGCGTTATGGAGGTATCACAAGATCACTCGTGGAGAGATTGTGGAAACCCATTATCAAAAGAGATGAAACGAAGAAAAATATCTATTCCACACAGAATCGTTAAAGTTATAGTAATAGCTCTAACTAAGTTCAATGAAAAGATGATTCCGCTCATTTTTTATCTTTTTCAATTGTTTGGTTATATTCGCTAGGAAACCTTTGGAGTTTCCAGAGCATAGGACATTACCGAGATTTCGGGGCATCCAGTGTACAGATATTTTGAGAAATGTGGGAAGTTTTGGAGATTTTGAGTTTACAGAGTTCATTTTTCTGAGGTTAGAAAATTTCGAAGATTTAGTTTTCAGTAGTTGGAAATGTCCACAGTTTGTGACCTTTCAGAGATTAATGCTTTCCAGAGCTCAGAGTTGTCGTATGTTACGTAGGCCCTCTAAGGCATTGCTAGAGTTCCGAATTAGCCAATACTGGGTACTTCCAGTGCTCCTCCTTCGATTTTTCAGAAATGTTATTCGGGGGTGGGACATTTTCAATGTTTTGAAGGTAGAGATTTCTGAAGGGTGGGCCAACATGGAGCAGAGATGGAAAACATCCAGAGTTAAGGACTTTCCAGATTAGGGAAAGCAACAAGTTTGTAATTTTGGGAGGATTTGAGCTTGCAAAGATTTATCTAATATTAATATTGTTAATCCTATAATATTAGACTATTAATACCAAAACAAGCAATTACTTGATCTATTCGTAGACGAGGAGAAGAAATTTGCTCCGGGAAGTGCCAGGGTTTCAGATTTGGCTGATTCTGTCTTTTCCAATCAACGTATCCCAAAGTGGCTTTCTGTAAACTCTTCACCATCTGGGCATGACAATTGTTTTCATGAAGGACATGCAGTACGATTATTAACAAGAATGACAATAGCAAAAGCTGACAGAATGTTGCGTTTATAAGAAGTATGAAATGTTTACTGCAGATATTAAAGAAATTGGGTTATATCCGCCAGTAGGCAAATTACTAAAGTTAACGTACCTGTTAGGTGAGTCCGTCTCCTCTGGCTTGTGAATTACTGTGGGCAAGCGCTTTCGATGTAAAGACATCATCGTCTGGCCGTTAAGTCAGTACTGGATTCAGTCAGTTTGTCGTGGTCTTTATATACAAAGAGAAAGGTGAAAGGGGTGATGGAGCGTCGGGGAAGGGGCGGGGAGAGGAGGTCATGTAGCTCAGGGGGAAACCCCCTAGAGATAAATGGAACGTGTTGGATGGTCTGTCAATTGTGGAATTTAAGTCTTTTTTGTGTAGGGTGGTCTGTAAATCCGTCAGTTGGTTGTTTTCGTTTGTGTAGTGTTTTGAGTGGTGTGAATATGGTGTCGCATTTTGTGTTGATTTGTTCATTTATGATCTGTCCATTGAAGTTTTTTTGTTTATAAATTTCCATGTTTTCTAATATGTTCAGTTTTCGTCCTTTGTATTGTTTGTGTAGTAAGGTGGTACAGTCCTGTATTTTGGTGGGTTCATGTCCAGTTGTTTTGAGGTGGTTGGCAAAGTTTGAATCGTCTTTGTTCCTACTAAGAGATTTAATGTGTTCTGAGTATCTGGTCCGTATTTTTCGTCCACAACAGAAAATACACAGACTTTAACAAGACGCTGCACATTCACGTACACAGGACCACAAATATACGGAATAACTAATATCCTCCGAAAGGAAGGTATACAAATTGCATTACGTACGGACAACACACTTAGAACCAAACTAACTGCAAAGACTGAAAATACAGACCCACTCGACCAAAGTGGGGTGTATAAAATAACTTGTACTTGTAAAAACGCATACATAGGACAGACAGGACGAAAAATACGGACCAGATACTCAGAACACATTAAATCTCTTAGTAGGAACAAAGACGATTCAAACTTTGCCAACCACCTCAAAACAACTGGACATGAACCCACCAAAATACAGGACTGTACCACCTTACTACACAAACAATACAAAGGACGAAAACTGAACATATTAGAAAACATGGAAATTTATAAACAAAAAACTTCAATGGACAGATCATAAATGAACAAATCAACACAAAATGCGACACCATATTCACACCACTCAAAACACTACACAAACGAAAACAACCAACTGACGGATTTACAGACCACCCTACACAAAAAGACTTAAATTCCACAATTGACAGACCATCCAACACGTTCCATTTATCTCTAGGGGTTTCTGAGCTACATGACCTCCTCTCCCCGCCCCTTCCCCGACGCTCCATCACCCCTTTCACTTTTCTCTTTGTATATAAAGACCACGACCAACTGACTGACTCCAGTACTGACTTAACGGCCAGACGATGATGTCTTTACATCGAAAGCGCTTGCCCACAGTAACTCACAAGCCAGAGGAGACGGACTCACCTAACAGGTACGTTAACTTTAGTTTACTGCAGAACTTAGAACTACAAGTGCCAGTAGACAGATAGAGATGTGTCAGCTCAAGAGAAGGATGGTGATACAATACACAAAGGAAGTTACTTCAGATCTTATCGTAATAACTCCTCATTGAGAATTCTGGGCCTGTTTGAACACAATACGAAAGGGTTTGTTTCTAGTTATAAAAGGCTGAACCTTATGAGCCACTCTGCAGTTGGTGCCTTGGTCTTCTGCCAGGATTTCATTACCGAGCACAAAGTGTCAAGAACTTCAGCTCCCAAAAAGATATCGGGGATGTAAGGAAGCGTTGGCAACCATACTGCCCTTCCAGGCTTGTCAACACAATGCAGGCCAACAAATGGGCACAATCTTTCACAAAGCCAGCGAAGGGCGCCCCAACACAAGCAGTCCTTTCTTGGGTCTTGCTCGGAAAATGCCAAGTTAGAACTCTATGACTTACACCTAGTCAGAGGATTGGGTCCTAGAGGAAGGTCACGGCTCTTCGATAAGTGTTACGAATGTAAAGTACCGACTAATGGCCAGACGATGATGTCTTTACATCGAAAGCGCTTGCTCACAGTATCTCACCAGCCAGGGGAGACGGACTCACCTAATAGGTACTTTAGTAAATATATTCCTTATATATTATATTAAAACTATTGTTACAGAGCGTAAAAGTGATATTGCACTAAGTGATTTGGGAGTAAGTACGATATCAACTGAATGCAATTAGAAAATAGAGTTTTATTCTCAATTACACTCGGGGAAGTTTTACCACCACAAACAGAGAGCTGGGTAGGAGCGAACGCGAGCCAGATGAGAGAGTGACGAGGGAACCACTCAGTTACAACTGTGCCGTAAATACGCCTTTTTGCAGCGGCAATTCGATGGGTGAACACCCACTGAACCTGATCCTCGTTACCGACGCGCTGCAACGCTACCGATGCGCTTCTATGGGGAAAGTGGCAAGTTGTGAGGGTTTCCAAAAAATAAGGTCCCTGTGCCGGGAACACTTCGTCAGCCTCTTTTCGTTGATGCCTCATAATCCCTTTTTCTCCCGATACGGAAAGTCCCAAACTCCCGCGACGTCTCCCACTTTCCGACTTCTCATTTTCAAACTTTCAGGCTGTTTGAACGAAGAGAGAAGACCACGCTCCAGAAGTGAGTCATTTATTTTGTTTACCTAGTTTCGGCATGCCATAGGCAGGTTCAGCAAGAAGGACACTTATTATTTTAGATCCATTTTAAGCCAAAAGGTCAACTATTATTTATTTTCTCCCGAATTAAATTTTATTTTACATTTATTCGTTCCTGTTGATTTCTTTGAGTTTACCCCTTTATTATTTTATTTCGGGTGGGATTCGACCCCTACAGTATTTCCTTTGTTTCTAACTTTTCGTTTACTATTCGTGCCCAGTCAGCACAAATGCCCCGGACGAGCCTCTCCTGAATGAAAGAGTTTAGTTCGTCCCGGTACACTATTATAAACTTAATAGTAATATGTTAGAGCGTTAGAAATAATAACGGTAATTCAACTGTGATATTTATATGAGCCTCTCAGAGATATATTTATACGGTACATTACCTTTGTACCAGATTGAGGAGAACAGTATAGGTGATTCGTGAAAAGTATCTGCCACCTTCCTAGTCTGTTGTCTCTCTGTCGTGTTCTTATTTTGTTACAGCGATTCCTTTTTTATTTTCGTCATTTTGTGTTTCACCCACACCACGAAAAACGATAAATACAAGGCCCTACTAGTCTGCAGGACCACGTATTATATTACCTTCAACAATCCAAAGCTCAGGAATTTAAAAGATTTCAATTAAGACGTTGACTGGCTTAGTAACACCATGGGTCCCACTTCCTCCTGATGAGCCTCAACTGCTGAGCATCGCCAACTGGTAGATTTTTGCGGCTCTCCTGTTTAAACTGAGTCAACAGACTAGAAAGCTGAGACTCTTTCACTAAGCACACGTTCTCGCAGGAAGTACAACAAGTCAACCATCTGCAGCGCTGAGGGCCACCACCCCTTTGCTCCCACTCTCTATACACAACATTTGTAAGTTTCCATCAGCCCAGAGTTACAACAAACTCGGCAGCAGGTGCTTCAGGGACCTCCTCCTCCCCACTACAACCCACGAAAGCATCCTACATAGACTTGACTATGCTGCATTGCATAGGAAACCTCTACATAACCAAAGACGCCCCAAGAACTTCCTCTGACCTCAACAGCACTACAACGCTAAGAAGCCCTAAACGATTTTCATTTTGCCTCCGTATCAATCACAGGACAGCCTCCCGTTCAACAAAAACACAGAAATATATATGACAATTCAAAAATCTAATAATGAAGTTGTGTTATTTACCTTAGGACCAAAGATGTGCGTGACTCTATTGACTAACCACGGTGGGAGTGTACCCTGTGGATCTGTTTGTGAGATGTAACCTAAAGTGCAGCCACCAGTTTGATTATTCAATCTCACCAAGAACCCTATGAAGGAAATTGACAGAGTCACTGATTTAAAATACTTACTACTTATAAGGTTCTTGTTTCTTTTTCGTTCAGTATTGGCAATTCAAATTGCTAAAAGTAAATAAACCCAAACCTAATTTTAAAATGGGAACGTAACAGGCTCAATGTTCAATATTATGACACTAAATTGACGTTTTTGATTAAGTGATCGTGTACTTTGTCAAAAAAAAAGTGTTATCATGTTCCTTTTCGGTAAAAATGTAAGCGCCAACACAATGTCAAAGTACTGTACATACACAAAACAGTGAAAAAGAGTTCCTACGTTACCTGTGAGATGGGAGGTGGCACGGATGAACCCTTTTCTCGGCGGGTAGTCAATATGGTACACAGAGTGGTTCAGGATGTATTTTTCGTCCCCTAAATCCAACCACGATCGTTGAAGAACGAAGTCCCTGTTTGCCAGAGGACTTGGACAGGACACTAAAGCAAGGACAACCTTTGTTTAGAGCGTCTGCGTTACAAATATTTGATCAAATTTAACAAATAACTCTACGTCGTAGTTATCAGTATGTTAGAAGGCAGGAAAAACAACACACTTCCCACTTCGTCGGAAACTGATTAGCTCAAAGTGAAAAAAATGAGTAACTGGAATAGTTTGCCGTCGCAGTGGACAGTGGACGAAAATAGCAGCCCCGTGGGGGGTGTGGAATTTCTTTCAATTTCCCAACTCCACCAACTTCATACCATGGATTTTTTGAATTTACCAACATCAAATCGCAACCATGTGACACATGGTTAGCTGGCTCCATCTAGTAGGATCACGTCCAAATTCAAAATTTTTCATCACGATGTAAATATGCAATGATACAGTTGTTGAAATGTTTCAAAATATTTGAACAGAAAAACGGTTTTGTTTCTTATTTCTGTAGCACAGACTGAGTAAATATGAATTGTATGATTTCCCACCTCTATCCAGCTAATGTATGATTTAGCAGTATACACTTCCAGGAGACGAACTGAAGATTTGAACGCACTGAATTAGAAGTACATAAATTTGATCGAATTGAAGCTTCATTTGCAGAAACCAAACAATGGTATTATCAATACCGTCACGATGGAAACAGTGGTGCTCACAGCTCAGCTAGGGGCAGGCATCTCTGAACGTTTTCATCAGCGTTTGTTGAATGAATTAAAACAAATCTATTTCAAGGTCTGTTGTCAACCTTACTCATATCTCTCTCTCTCTCTCTCTCTCTAGAGCCCTGATGGCAGCCAGTCAAAAGATTCAACAACCAGTCAGTCCCTCAGGGGTCGGTATTAACGGCTATCTTCTTCATTCTTGCTATTGATTCTCCAACCTCAGTCTTCCACCAATGCAGATTTATGACTCATGCTGATGCTCTCCAGAGCTATATGAGTTCGAAGATTGACAAAATCAAGAACGCTATACGGAAATTAAACTCAGTCTTTGTCTGCTATCGTGGTGATGATTGCATGGCATGGCGATCAACTCTTCCAAGTGCAAGGCTATAGTAATGGGGTACTTGAGGCTAATTTCACGGCTGAATATTAAAGAGATACTGTGAATGGAAGTGAGCAGTACGGCGCTCCACTATGAGGCATTATTGAAGAACCTGGGAGAGTTAATGTAAAATTCGCTCGGTTGGGGCTCCCGCGTATGTGCAGTCTCACGTCCATATCTGTACGGTTTACAGTGGACTTCCCATTTGGAGCCTTGCTTCAACTGTCCATGGTAATGCAATATTTTGCATAAAGTCTGTGCGCCCTCAGTGACATGACTGGCTAACAAATTAGCATGCTCCAGGAGGCCCAGAATGCTGTGGTAGGGTTCGTAAATCGACTCAAATAGAACGAGCGTGATACTCTATACTTTTTCAAGCTCGGATGGCTGAAGGTCGAAGAGCAGCCACAACTAGTAATTGGAACAATAATGTTCAAGACGTAAAAGTTAAGTCACCACAGAGATTTGCACTCCTGGAACATTGTCATCAGCATCACGCCCAAAGGAACCTCATACAAATCCCCCCTCCCGTACATTGAGCAACCATTTTCAATAGATCCTTCATTGCCACAGCAATCCGCATCTGCATAAGAAGCAAAGCATGAGAAAGTTAAAAACTGCATTTTGATATGCTGATACAGAAGTACAGCGCTAGTGCCTAGTGAATAAATGTGGGATATGCAAGTAGTCGAGAAAAAAAAAAAAAAGATGTACAACGTAGGCGTGAATTGAGAAGTTTTCTTTTTCAACTTTTTTATTAACATTTTTTGTTTGTTTCATTCAAGTTTGAATTATTGCAGCATGCCATAGCGATCCCCCATCGACGACTCTGGGAAGACTTGGACGAAATATCACCCAGTGACTGAGCCTTCGATTACAGAGATGTCCAAATTGTTCTCCATTATTCCGGAATTGGGACTTGAATCAGTTTCATTTCGATGACAGAGCTTTCGTTTCAGTTTATAATCTTTAACATTCGATTATTTCATCATTATAGTTAAAATTGACTCGGCTTGATTACTTTATTTTGTATTAGTCCCCAATATCGTCGTAGAGACTGATTAAGGCGCACACTGCTCAGAGTTGATCAACAATGTTTGCTAATTAAACCGGAGCTTTATTTGGCGAGAAAATGCCAGCTATGATACTTGAAACTTCGAAAATCGATCCAATCGAACAGTGGAATTGTAAAAACCACACATCACAACTAATAACTTTCTGAAGCCTAGAAATTTCTAGACGTGTAATGCTTACTTGAGTAATAGCCCACATCATTGTTTGGATTGATGAAACCAATATCGTGAGACTCGATCATGTGCTGGTCCCAAACCTTTCTGTATTCTGGGTCGTGCAAAACGTCATACATTACTTCTGAAGTAATTTCTGAAAAGCTGGCCAAAACCTACAAAAAAGTTCAAATTTACGTAAAAGACGAAAAATACAAAGCAGTAAATGCATTTTAAATGTAATGCAGTTTTAAGGCAACCTTAGACACTTTCAGTCTCCAGTAGAAACTCTTAGTGGTTTTCTCCTTTGATTCGCTGGATTCCCTAGAAATGTCAAGGTTCATTAGTGACAAACCACTAAAACCGAGACGCTCTGGCATAAACCATCCCAGAGGAACCCATTTCAGACTGCTCCTCAGCCTCTTCTGGACCGAACGCTGCCACCAGCATCTACAGCGATCTGGATGACGACAGTTTGACAGCAACCTTCCAAAAAATGCAGGACTCTCTCCCAATAGTTTTTATTGACTTACTTCGAGGGCATAAGAAGACATTTAACGTACTGCTACTGTTGACCTAATCTTTAGCATGAAACGCCATCTCTCATCAAAGTCTCAACATATAGCATCTATTTGGGATTGGTAGCAGCAATTGCATCTCTTGAGCTCAGAATGTGGTGCTATAAAGAAAACTTCACATTTTGCATGAGGATACTGCCCAAAACACAGGCCTCAACGTGTGTACGACGCATTACACAACTTTCTTCAAACCCTGGTGCGTTCTGCGATTTTTACGGAACTAATCAAATCTGTTATTCATTCTATTTATAGAAGCTTGGAAGGACGTAGCTCAACATTATAGATGGACCAGTACGTTTCGGAATTTATTGAACGGTCCCTACTAAAGCTAAGATCATTATTGAGTAATCAGTGCAGACGACATTAGTGGGATTGTTGACTTGATTTATCTGAGAAGGGCCGTGTAGGCTGTTTTCGAATTATCGAGTAAAAACTGTAAGAAACGCTTGTAAGCTAAACGTCAACTTTGGATTCCGGAATTTACGGGGTTGATTATCTTATGAACGCTACTGAATTCTCAGGGCATGAATAATTCAATCCTCCATAATTTTTGTGGGACTGCTACTATTGTACTAGGTTGATTTATTTGATTTATAACAACTACCCCTAAATCGAGAAAATGTTCATTTTAATGTGTTACTCTTCTCATTTTCCCACGAATAAACGTATTGTGGTACTGTTCGTACGAAAAATTCAATACGCTTTTAGGAAGAAAAATATTTGAGGTTACTACGGTAACTACAGTTAGTTTTGGGTCGATTATACCCGTACCATTATTTTGGCGTTCCAAAGTGATATGCAGGCTATAGATGAAATTTGAGCGGATTTGGTTCAGCCGTTCTCCTTCAATCGCGTTGGCAGACTTACACGCAGATCAAATGGACTTAGAAGCCCTTGAAACATGACGAATAGAATTGACTCATAACACGAATTAATTTATTACCCTTTAGTAGACTTGGCCACAGACTTAGGTCTTTTACGGCGTCACGAAATCGTAAACATTTACCGCTTAAAGTAACTTCCGATCTATTTAAAAGGACAAAATAATCGAAACTAAACACGCCTTCTGACAGCCATCCAGGCCTTGCATGCTGTGCCAGTCATACAAACAATAATCGTAATAACAATTGGGTGGCAAAACGTGTTCATCGTAACTTTCCCGTAAGCTCCAAAATCCCGAGTTTCCTTGATTTTACTCCCATCAAAACGTACCTTTATCATCTTGAAATTCGTGTTGTCCGAAGTTTTGGTCCACACTTTAATTGGTAATTTGTCGTAATCCAATTTCCAATCATTATCCCCGTCGAGAAGCCGTTTGAGATTGAAAAAATCTTGGTCTTCGGCAACTCTGACTACACCTACGTCCATCGAAAACGAACTGGACGAAACGAAGTTGTCACGCTATCACAATACAGGAAGTAATCTGGGAAGCCACTCATCCCACAAAATCCTGCAACCCGGAACACGATTAGAGGAATCGATTATTAGTGAAACTCGATACCTGGAGCGTTTCGTATTTCAATTCCTCGACTTGCGACAAACATCGTATACGATTTGACGAATGTTGAAGTTGAAGGAAAGTATTCGTCCAAACTTGGTAAACTTGGTAACAATTAATCAATTCTTTTGATCGTACTCAAAAATAGGAACTTGTTAAATGTATTTCAGGCAATGTTAAATACGAGTGTCAATTGTGTTAAGACATGTTAGGTATATGCATTTACAGTATTAAGCGAGCGTAGACACTAACGTTATCTTACTCAGTACTAACAACCTAAATTACTTTAACCTCAGCTCTTCAAAATCGTCCAGTGTGTGGTCCTCCTTAGTTGAATAGCGTAATTAGTTACCTCATCACCCTCTACTCCCAGAATGTACCAAAAACCAGGGCTTTTCGCATGCCTCAAATATGACTGTAACAATTAGAGCAACACATGGCTTCTTGTTTCCTCTCCACTGGTGCATGTAGTGTCATTGAGACATAAGAAGTGGAGCCATGCATTGAAGTCGCCAGGTCCCATATTAGGAACTGTCTCATTCGATGGTCTGCCATAACCCAATCTCTTCTAAGACGGTCAAGGATGTTGGGAAAAAACTCAAACATTCGTCTCTTTGAAGAGGATTCTCATCTCGTTTGCCATTTATGGCATTGAGTGGAGAGATCTATAACAAGTTTAGGCTAGAGTGGAAGTTCCCTTTTCATCTGTATACAATGCACTCAATGGCCCAGTCAATGGAAAACTGGCTGGCGACTACTTGGAGTGCTTCTGTGGAGGCCTTGGTGATCCACAAGAGTGCAGCTCTCTGGGATTGAGCCAGTACTCTCCTTTGATTGGCTGTAAGTTTGCTACTCCAAACAACAGAGCAGTAGCTAATCATGCCTAAGTAAATGGCCTTGTACATGAGGATAGTGTCATGGTAAGACACTCCGAGGGGCCTTCCTAATTGCTTGTAATGAGATAAACCTTGTTAGGGTAGTGGCCTTTGAGGGACTGGAAAAACCACCTCTCATCAATATTGATGCTTAAGTACTTGACTTGCTACTCAATAGGAAAGCCATCAGGCCATGGAGGGCTCACCATCAGTCTCCATGAGGCTACTGAGAAGACTGTTCCAAAGTGCTTGTCCAAGGTCCAACCCTTTTCTATTGTTCTCTGGACTGAGACACGTTTAAATTCGATCATAATAGTTCTATTTATAGGGTAACTTCTGACGAACAAGTGTAGGTTAAGAGGAATTCCCTGACCTGTATGGTCAGGCCACTACAGATTGTCAAACGCTCCTCTGATGTCAATCACGTCAACGACGTTTTTAGCCTCCTGTGCTAGGTGGGAAACATTGAGGATTTCAACAATAGCGACCTGGGTGGGCTTTTCCGAGAACACTCATACTGTCTGTCTGTAAGGTTGGCCAAAGATCCATCATCATGGGTCTGACTGGTTGTGGTCGCCCCCCTACTTATGGCAAAAGAGCGTGAACTATTTTCACCAAACTCCCAAAATGACTTCAACTAGTCTAACCCTTTAATCGTTTTCCGTAACTCTTTCTCTCACAATGCGTTGAACAAAGATAATACATCCTGACGATAATACAAAGACATTATCCTGACAGTGTGTTATAGCCACCTACGACATCCCCTCCCCTCACAACCAATAACTGTTTCTGTATCTATTCGGAAAGTGAAATTTGTATGTTGTTGGCATCAAATGATCGTTTTTTCGAATTTCTTCTCTCAAAGTTGGACTAAGATACAGCCTGTGTATACAGCTGACCATTTAATTCAGGAGGGTTGCTGGAAGTTGAGCTATTGCTGGTTACTTTTGTTTCATTCATGATTTTTTGAAGGCTTGAAAATAAAATAATGAGCAATTTCCATTGACGGAAGGAATGAGAGCACAATTCGCTAAAAAAACGTTGCTTTCGCATTTTTATAAAAACAGGCTCTTACAATGTTGTTTGGCTTGGGCCAACCTATATTTTGCTTTTCATAAATATTTTTTTAAATTGCGTTGAAAGACGACGGCACATGCATGAAGAGTACATTCTAATTTACATGGAAATTGGAGAAAGTTGTGTGTTGCTTCACCCCAGATATCTGTCGTAGGTTTCTGATGTGGGCTTTGCTTTTTCTATCGATAGTACAAGTATCGATGTTTTCTCTCTCGAAAGCTCGTTTCAATGAAATGGCGCATCCGCTTTTGATTACTGCTGATAACGTATTGATGCAGTGAGAGAGAGAGAGAGAGAGAGAGAGCTCGCAAATCGTTTTCAAATTTTCGGAGGATGTTCTGACATAATCTTACGTTCTGCTAGATAAGGTTTCGACCTTGTGATAAAACTCATTCATTTGAGAGTTTTGTTGCCGCGCTCGCAGGATCGTTTAATATCACCTGATAACGTCCCTCCTATGGTTGTTTTGACGCAAATTGTATCTTTAACTCGCAATTAGTTGGAAGGAGATATTTCTTACTAATTTCGTCACTCCGCTATTTTCCCGTCGACCTCTGCCATTTTCCAAGGTAAAATCTAAATTGCGTTATCGATGTAGACACTCATGTCTGCTCTTCATAAATAGTCGTAAGGGCTTACCTTTCTTGTGTTTGTATGATAGGGAGTGTTGAATATTTTTGCTTAAAATTATATTAAGCGCACTGCTACCGAAATGATTTGACCAAAGAAGACATAATCGTTGAGCTACCCTTGGTGGATAGGGAGGGGGAGTTATGCAGTAATTAGGGTGGAACCGGGTGTGCCACAGCTTGAGTAGTGCTATATTAGGCATAGTATTGCAAAGGTTGACAAAAGAGTAGATCTTTAGAGATAACTCAGTTAAAATAAACCGCCATGTATAGCTTTAAATATTTAACATTATGTATTTTTATCTAGTCGGTACTGTGATATTGCAGCAAGCGATGACTGACATAATGCATGCAGTCATTGTTTACTACAGATGGCATAGGTTATGGTGGACTACTAACACGAGGAAGGCGTGTTCATTACAAGGCGTAGAAAGCCAATTTCCTATCTCACCAGTGATGATGGGGACGGCTTTGGCTACTTAGAAAGAATGTCAGAATCTACCAATCCCCTTGATGTACTTCAGGATCCTTCTTCATTCTATTCCTTTCAAATTTTCACGGCCTCGTACCCGTTCTCCCAATTTGTTGATTCTGGCTCTGAACTGTAGTGGGCATTCTTTCAGGAAGGATTGTCTCAATTTCTCCACATGGGACGTGCACTGATATTCGAGTTGGTTCTGATAAACAGCGTATTTACTAGTCTTTTTAATTGTGTTTTCTTCAGGTTCAATTCCTTATGAGTTCGTTGGGAGATATTAGAATAATATTATGTTCTAATTGTAAAGTACAAGTCTTGTATAACTGGCAAAATCCATTTCACTATGTGTGGCAAAAAAGTTCGCACTAGAGTTACCAAATTCTGAGAATCAATAAGTGGAAATGGTAGACAGAAAAACGAGTAAATTGTAAACAAGAAATGCTTTTAAAAAATTAGCTGCAAAAATGTTCCATGCTCAAAAAAAACAAGAGTAAAACATTGGACGGCATTACCTTTCCTTTCAGGAATCACTGAAGACGTATTTCATTGCTGAATCCGTTGGAGTAGTGGTGACGATTTCTATTGCTTTCTTTGATGGTCACATTTCCTGTCTCATGGTTAGTAACTACTGAGCGGCAGCGATTTGACTTTTGGACTTTCTAGTGAAGGCCAGCACAATTGTCTTTCTTCACAGAATCAATTAGTTCCTTACAATTTCTCTTCACACACACTAATAAGTGCCCAAACTTTCAATTCTTGTCTATGATTTGGGCCCCTTTGGAAGGAACGTGTGGGAGTTGTGTGGAAAAGTTCGTCTCATGATGCTGTTGTGTAGGTGTGTACAGCACCAGTTACACATACACAAGCCTGCGTTGCAATTGAACGAGAAACTGCCCCATTAAGGGTTGGAGATTGGAAAGTAGAACCCACCACCATCTTATCACATGGTTTTAAGTTGTTATTAGCCATTCGAATCTCTCAAGGACCTGGGCAGGTGTTGGAGGAATCGCCTCATTGCTGTTTTTGGTGGTAGGAAGGTTTCCAGCTACACAGAGTCAACAATCACTCTTTTTGTAAGTAGGTCAACTATTCAAATTGACGTTTCTGAATGAAGCCAATGGTATAGGAAGTGTGTGGGTGGTCAATACTTGAACGTGGAATTATTCCTAACAATCATTCGGTTAATTCGAATTCATTTAGGCACTGAAAGGAAAAGTGGTAACGAAGCAAATCAACTAAGCGCTGATACCAGCACAACTAAACATTATAATAATATTGATTACTTTAAATTGCTTTCAATTTACGATCATTCGAATCAATGTTGGGATTTATTAAAAAATGATGTGTTTACTTCCCAGGTGCGAATAAAAAACATGACGATAAGTACAGGAAATCGAGATCTAGACATTAAATTGGAGCAATGGAATTTGTGGAACAAGGTTCGTACATTGACGTGTACTGTGCACTGTGTAAAATTAACAAAGTATTTGTATACACAGCTATGGTGAAAAACAGTTCTTTGTGATAAGAGATGGGACTTAGAGGTATGTTGAGAAGAACAAAACCAGGTAGTTACTTGTTGTGAACACTTTGAAGCTGTGAGGGTACAAAATTTGTCATCATGAACACTTTCGTAGAGGCCAACATTCCCTCTCTACGAACTAAATCAGTTTCAATAATAAAAGTTTTGGAAACCCATTTCAATAATAAAACGTAGAAAGAACGATCGTCTCTTTCCACTAAATTTGAGTTAGAATGTTAGGTCGATTTCGACAGTTAAGTTATCATCAGTTACAAGAATGTAACTTTGCAACCGTCGAAATATATTTATTATTGTAACTCTAATTTAGTGGATATAGACAATCATTATTTCTCTGTTTTATTATTGTTTTATCATTCCCTCTCTGTCTATTCCTATTACGATTCATATCATAATATTTTACTTCGACATTTACATCATCTGCTACAAATTAATTTACTGAGCTCTCACTAATTCACTCAGTAAGTAGTATTGTTACTGTATATTATACTAAGTGTGCGAGTTGAGTATATACAATAGCGACTGAATGTAATTGGAATACGGAGTTTTATTCTCAGTTGCTGTTGGACAAGATTTACTACTACAAACAGGGAACTTGGTGGGAGCAGGTGCAAGAGTTTATGGGTCAGGGATCCACAGTGATACCTCAGGGTGCGCTGGCTACAGTTTTCCAAGCACAGCTCTTTGCAGTGACGGTGTGTGTGTGTGTGTGTGTGTGTGTGTGTGCAACCTCCTGCATAGGGCCTGAAATGGAGAAGAATATAGATGGTGTTGTACAGTGAGACTGGCTTCCGACCCCACCACGTCGGGGCTGGTTTGGGAATGCCTGACTGTTCCGAAGACCTTGGCAAAGGAAAACACACTAACACTGTGTTGAGTGCCAGGTCATACAGGAATAGAAGGGAATGAGGAACCTGACAAACTGGCGAGGAAAGGATCTGCACTTCGCCCGGTAGGACCTGAGCTCTTTAGAGGGACCACCAAGAGTCACTTGATCAAGGAGGTTGGTAAGTGGGAGGAGAAGTGCAGGGCGCCTATTGACGGGATCTGCCTGCCCACAGGCAGTCAAGGTTGTTTATTAGACTCTCCAGGGAGTGAACAAGAGAGATCCTCAGTCTGGGGAGAGATAATATACGGATGGTATGTAGCCTGCAGTGTTCACTGTCCATTAAGGTACCACCTGGCCAAGATAGGTAAGTCAGAGGTACAGAATTGCAGATTCTGCGAGGTCTAGCCAGGAGTCGGTGAAGAATGTTCTGTGTACGTGTAGGGGACTGGCTGCAGTGCGCCTCAGAGAACTCAGCAGCAGTCAGAGGAAGTTGCAGGGGTGGACCTTAAGGTTGTCTTGCGTTTTGTGTCAGAATGGTTTTCTTGGTGCCATTAAGGGCTAGGTGGTAGTGAACACGAGCACGGCTGACAGGATGACACCTCGATGAGACAATGGCTCGGTACAAACTGCAGGCACCGAAGTTATTGGTAAATTGGGGCGTTTGAGGTGCCCAGAAGTAGTACAGGTCATCAGAACACTGTTGTAACTGTATTTCGTTGGTGTGGTAGTACACATTGTTTCATCTCATGGGCACCAGATTGAACATTCCACTAACACTCACACTGTCCAATTTATAGTTATCTTTGTTTACGTATGTTCTCGTTAATTTCTCAAAAGAGCTCTTTAATTTCCTTCCTTTTTTATTTTACTTAGCCCTTGATACCCAACTCAAGTTCTCCATAAATACCATTGTGTAATTGATATCAGCGGAGATGTAAGCCTACGATCTAAAAAGAGGGATCTTTCACTTTTTGAATTAACAAATTTAATCCCCCCTAACGGAACAATAATCATTTTGTATTTATCATAAATGTCCCTTCAAAGTGGCAGGTAAGATGATAATCAAACTGTGACAAAAATCGCGGTTTTTCAACTTCGAATTTTTCAAACTAAATGCATAATTGCACTTCCTCAACTTTGTTGATCTTCTTACGATCGGTAATCACATTTATTCGCTGCAAGTATTTCTGTAGTTATCTGTTAAATAGAGATAGAAGCTGAGATAAAGCAGAAAATGAGATTTTCCAAACATTAAACGATCGTATTTTTAGTTTTCTCAAAAACGGCTCTAACTTAACGGGATGCTCTCAGCCAATTAATGTATGCATTACATTCTCAGTAACTGTTTCCGAAGTTATACAATGATCGATGGTATAGTCTCGTATATATGTACAATAATAAAATTTTTTTGGGCCTGAGGGCAAACGATTCCCTTTGTCACTGTGGCCACACATTGGACTTATTGTGACGCTGTCCTCCTCCGGCTGAACCCGTGGGAAAAATGTTAGAAACGGCTGCTTAGTATGTGCTCTGCCGTTTCATCCTCCTGCACAATCTGCATTCAACTGCCTCTGATTTGCCCATCTTGTTCCAGTAGTATGTAAGTGCGTAGTGCTTGGTGAGGACACTAGTCAGGATTCTTAGTTCCTGACTGGTGAGTGTAGGCATTGCCTTCGCTGTTGAACAATGAAGGAGGACAGTGAGCTTTTTCGCCTATCTTAGTCGCGGCTGGTCATGCCAATGGGAGTGTTTTCCTGTGTCTCCTTCTGGGCCACCTGACGATTTAGTCGGCTTTTTGTCGCTTCTATGTGAGGCGCACGCCTATTGGGTAAGGATTCCGTGCCCCCCTTTGCAAGGCAGTCTGTTTTGCAGTGCTCTCATGGTCTCTATGAGCCAGTATGGAAATAAGGGGAAGCCTATTATGGGCAGAGTTGGATCTGTAGGCTGAGATTGCCTTTCAGACTGCTGAAGAATATGAGAGTATATAATCCGTCCATCATTATGTGTTAAGGTATGGAGAAAAAGGTTTTTGTACTGGTGTTTGGGGAATGTATTGTAAAATATTGGAGTAAGGGGGAGTGGAAAAGAGGAGCTTGTGGTAAAATAAAAGCTTCAGCCCCCCCTCCCCCCATCTTTCACCCTCTTTCGCACCAAATAAACATTTTTACTCTTCCTTTCCAGGATTTAGCATCTCAACGTGAAGTGGATCGACTGATTTCGAACAAGGATGTGGCCAAATTGGAAAATATGTTCCTCAAGAGGATTGAATTTGGAACTGCAGGTCTTCGTGGAGTGATGGGTCCGGGATTTTCTCAAATGAACGACCTGGTTATCATACAAACTGCTCAAGGACTTGTAAATTATCTCATCGATATCAACGGTGAGGCAAACTCCTCGATTGTCGTCGGTTATGATGGCCGACATAACAGCGAAAGGTTGTGAACCGCTTAACCACATTTTCCTTTCATTGATTTCCACTAATTGTCTATCAGTAACTTTATCGACTCATAGGTTATTTGCCTGTTTTGGGACTGACGCTTTTTTCGATCTGTGGTGCATGTCTTTCAAAAACCTTCTTGTCAAGTAAAGTTGGTGGTAAAGGTTGACCAGAATGCAACAAAACTGGTTTGAACTGTCATAACTCTACCAATCGTGCTGTTGGTTATCTCTTGGTATGTGTGTATAGGGAAGTCTTGTAATGTATTTAAAATCAGGATGTAGCTGGAGACAGATTGGTTTGGAGCAGCAGGGAGGTCAGCCTTTAGAAGTTTGGCTAGGGGTATGTTTTGAAATATTGACAGCGCTCAGTGAACAAAGTGAAACAATCAACACTGCCATAGCTGTCACGGGGATCTGACATCCTCAGCTTGGGATGCAGTGTGGGTGAGAACTTTTGATGTGAGGCTATTCTGCCCCTGATGATAGTGAAGTGATGCAGAAGAGTTTCTTATTACTTATCCCATTTATTGTTACGTTGGCGTCCTTTTATCTTTCTTCATTAACCACCATGAGCTCAAATTAAAATAATTAACTATTTATAAATTGACAAATATCTTCAAAGTCTTATCGATTGTCCGTACAGATGGGCAAAGTTGTCGGCATCAACATTCTTGCGGAAAGGGTTCAAAGTGTTTTTGGTCTCCAACGTTTGCCCTACTCCCTTCGTTCCGTTTGGAGTGACTAAATATGGAGCTGTTGCTGGTGTCATGGTAACGGCGTCTCACAACCCCAAGGAAGACAATGGGTACAAAGTTTATTGGAAAAATGGCGCCCAGGTAACAATTTGCAAAATGTAGGGGGTTAATTTTAATTGCACGTTAATACATGTAAATGGATAGCATTTTATTTCTTGTTTTACTGTTTCTTCATTAACCTATAGCTCATTTAGTGCTTTAGTGGTTGGAAGTGGGTGAGTAGGTGGTGGTGGTGGTGATGGGTGTGGGATGCTGCAGGACGGAGGCTGGCTGCAGGGCCCTAGTTTCTTATGTACTTATTCCCCCCCCCCCCACGTGGCTTTCTGGCAGTCCTGTTCTAGCGTGTTCCATGCTAAAAAGAAAAAGAAAACAGACACTGTTGATTTATAGCGACGGGAAATAGAACAAAAGATCTGCCTGGAGACAGTTCTTGCTCACATAATGTGCAGTCAGCTAATGATGGGAACGAATTGAGAGAGAGGGAGGCCCGAAAAATGGAGGCAGGGAAAGGGCTGAGATTGTATTCGGAGCTTAGGTCTTTTGCGGTTAATTCCCTCCCACGTTATCGTTAATCAATTTGAAATTGGCTCGTAGAATATTATTGTTATCGTTCATCGACCCCAAAGCCAAAGTTCTTATAGCTGTTTTAGATCTGATACTAAATTTTGCTGAGATTGGCTCATGGGCTATTACTCGACTTGATACAAATAACATTGGCCAATCCATTTCTTCGCCAATTTTATTAATTTGTGTTAATCCTAACACAATTGCTTTCTCGTTTCCTTGAGGCGCCTTTCGATGTGGTGTGATCACAGTTCCCACTTGGCAATAGCGACGCAGTGTCGTCAGGAAACTTCAGAACTTCCTTCTCTGACTCAATTTTGAGCAATCTGACAATAAATTGGTCTGAGAGCATGGGTTACTCTAATTGTTCTACCTGTCAGCCGCCCTCCAACAATCCAATTTCAAATGAACTAATGGTGCGCATTCGGTCCTCTTCCAGATCATTCCGCCGCACGACAAAGAGATCTCAGTTAGCATTGAGAAGAACTTGGCTCCTCTTGACGACGCATGGACCATCATTTCGGAGTCTGAACAACTAATCGACCCCTTGGCAGAGCTAACTGAAGAGTACATGTCTCAACTGAAACCGAAACTAGTAAATAACAGTTGTAACAGTCTGGCTCCGGTGAAAATGGTCTACACAGCGATGCACGGCGTCGGTTACCCTTTCATCGTCAAAGCGTTCAAAACGGCAAATTTAAAAGTAAGTTTTGAAACCGTTCCTCATTTATTGGTCCTGCCCTACGCACCAGTAACATTTGTGAGTTTCGTTTTTATGTTATTTTAAGGCTCTCATTCCGGTCAAAGAGCAAATCACGCCAGATCCGGAGTTCCCTACAGTCCGTTTCCCCAACCCTGAGGAAGGGAAAAGCGCTTTAGACCTGGCGATTAAGACGGCTAATGAAAACGACTGCAACATAATTCTCGCCAATGACCCTGACGCGGACAGACTGGCTATCGCTGAGAAATCCGAGTAAGCCATTTTAATTAGCACGTTTTTGTAAAAAGTAGTGTCACGAAAACATATGAGCCATTAGTCGTGTTTCCAAGGGATATATTACCCGCCATTAACCAAAAAGTGCTTAACTCATTTTGTTGTTGTCTTAAATATCCATAAATGTTGTAACAATTTTGCCCACTAACATACGATAACGCTAGACGCCTCACTGTCTTCTTAGAATAGCCATCTAGCGTGATAAATTACTAAAACCTGAATCTTGAAAAGGAAAGTGCTAAGAAAAAGGCTGGCGGACGCGAAAGAAACCTTTACACAAACAGTGGGTACAGCTTTCGTACAAGTACGCAACCATTTGGAACATTTTATGTCTTTTATTTTTTATTTTTTTTTATGCAATGATATCTACGTTTGATTGTGCTCGTTGATGGTTTCGATATAACGGCCGCGTCGATTGCAATTGACGTCATCACTTGGTCACTGAGGTTATTAAAACGTGTGATGTTACCAAGCGTTACACTTCAACCATTCAATATTTCGTGACGCTTCTCCGTAACATATCCCGCGTTACATTTTCGAGTTTATATATCAAAGTAAAGACATAAAATGTCAAAATATCTGGAGCGACGCCTCACACAACTTCCCTCTGCCTCAAGCGCATTCACCTATTTTTACCACTCAACCAACTAATCCCAGATATTAACCACTCATTTAATGTTAGCCTTTTAGGACTTGAAGTTCTATGACGAGAAACTGGAAGTACTTAACGTTCTAGAATTTATTGATTTGCTCCTACTTTTTCACGTTCTTGATTGACTGACGAGAATGCCAGTGTGATGTAATTGGCTGAAAAAAAGTTCTAAGTTTTATACGGATCTGTGAGTTTCAAGGGCCTCAGAGTCCGAGCCACGATTTGGAAAAGTGGCCTGTGTGGACGCGATTTAGAGAAATCGGCCTAAATTTTATAGTCACCCTGCAGGTTACTTAGGAACGCTTAAACTAGAGTATGAGGGAAATCGACCCAAAACTTCACTTGATCAAAACAACAAATTTTTCTCTCAAAAACGGTATGTGGATGTGTCGAGTTTCAAATAACAACACAATACCATCCAATTCTTAACCGTGAAAAAATGACGAGAGCAGCATAATAAATTATCAAACATTTCTATAAACATTTTAGCGCAGTTTTTTCCTTATGAATCCAGTTCATATGATACTAGGTTTCACAGAAAAAACCCTGCAAATTATTACACAATGGTTTATTATTCTCATGAACAGCTTGACCTAGTATTAGTGCTCCCCCATCCCATTCGATTCAGCATCGAATACTAGTAAACCATACGAAACATGTCCTGGCTACAATGGAACTACAGAAACAAAACGTCTGATGATTTTGCCCCGACGTCGGGGAAATTGGAACGGGGGCGCTCGAAGCAAACCCGTTCCGAGGCGAAAGGGGAGTTGAGTGGCGGCGTCGTTGGGAGGCAAGCGAGCGCGGTTGCTTTTTTAATGAGACGGGCGGGGAGGGAGGGAGTTCAAACGACGAAACGCTGTAGCTCCCGCGTTGTACTGTGTTTCGTTAATTTTTTAACCGTTTTTTGCCCATTACAACCACGGGCTTCGTCCGATCAGATTGCAGAGATGGCAGGCACAACTAGATACCAAATCGGATTTTTGGGCGAAAGAACGAATTTTTTAGACCACGTTAAAGGCACAAAACGGCCTGGACGGCGGACGGGGGACGGACATTGCAAATTTGGAATCTCCAAGTCTTGAAACGTAAAGTATCAAATTTTGAGGGGGGGTTGTAAAAAATTTTTTGTGACCGAAAACGTAGGGTTATTATTCAGAATGAATAATAAACCAAAATGCAGTGGTTGTCCAATAAGCTATACGATGAGCATAATAACGCTCATAAGATACTTCAACTCTGAACATTTCAGAACTCAAATCATCGCCGTTTGAAATGCTACCATTTCTCACAGTATTTACCCGATAATTCCGAAGCAGATAGCACGATACTTCTCAAATTAATCGTGATGCAGTCTCGTAAATTCCCTGTACAC
The DNA here is from genome assembly GCA_020466155.1 of Pachypeltis micranthus. Taxonomy (NCBI): domain Eukaryota; kingdom Metazoa; phylum Arthropoda; class Insecta; order Hemiptera; family Miridae; genus Pachypeltis; species Pachypeltis micranthus. Next base: position 12,398,901 of record CM035772.1, read on the forward strand.
TGATTGGTCAATGATGGCCAGGGCATGAGTAGGAGCGACTTAATAAATCCATAACTCGATGCTCCTTATACCTCAACCCAGGCCTGTGTCCTGTGCATAATACGTCAGCCCTCCTGAGTTTCTGAATAGAAGGTTGGGCTATTTTTTACAACTTCAAATGAACTGAGCGAAAAGTGGATTGGATTAGTAGCTAAAGCCATGAAAATCACGACGAGTTTCTCCTGAGGTCTGGGGGTTCTGGTTGGACTATTTTCTAAAACTTAAATTGTACTGAGTGAAAAGTGGATTGGATTAGTAGCGACACAAGTACGTGGAGTTGAGGAAACTCGTGTGATGCGTCGCAATTGATTTGTTTTTTTCTTAAAAGATAAGTATTTATCGTTCTGGAGTTACAGGGTAAGAACTGTGAAAAAAGGAGCAGAATTATGGGGTTGCTCTTAATTATCTCACGATCGTTGATAAGATTTCGTTGTATAAGTAGCACATAGGTTTACTGTCGCGATTTTTGTGAGAACGCTAGCTGTATATGAGCGGGATTTACGACGAAAATGCAACAAAATCGCTTTTGGGGACATTTTTGGTAATTTATTGTGCTGCTCTGGCCATTTTCTCTTGATAATATAAATGCTCTGGCCAGTTTCTTCTTTAAACTTCTTATGGTCACGTTATTCGGAACCGTTTTCTAATAACTGATATCACAGCCGTTTTTCAGGAAAAAAAATTGGATTTTTTTGTGTGCCCTCAAGTTGGCGTTGACGAGCACGAAAATCGCTTGAGCATGATCAGTTTTTATGAGGATTACAAATGCCGACCTTGCGATACCATTTATACGTTTTGATCTCCGTTGCTTACAGACTTGCGCGTATATTTCAGAAATGGCGCTTGGAAAGTCTTCACTGGCAACGAAATAGGAGCACTTCTCGGATGGTGGCTCATTTATTCAATGAAAATGCGTAGCCCGAAGCCTTCGTTCAAAAACGTGTACACGTTGTCCAGTACCGTCTCCAGTAAAATCGTTAAGACGATTTCCTTAACTGAAGGTCTATCGTCTGAGGTAATTATAGAATACGAAATTTATCTCAAGTCTCTTCATTTTGTCACTTAGTTTGGTTGTTTTATGTTACTAAAAATTGTCTCGTGAATAACACAGGGTTTTAGTTATATTTATGTTTGTTTATGAGAGGTTATGCAGCCCTATATGGTCCTACCAGGCTCATTGTAGTGTTTGGGTGTGCGTATACACAAACGTCTGATGGAAATTGAACGAATCAGCAAATCTATTTCTACTATGACTATTCTTTTCGCTATCTGAGCTCAACTGGCAAACAAATTATTTCACTCCCACGGTCCAAAACGTGGTGTAAGCAACTGATTTGAATTTAGTATAAACTGCACAGTTTGGCGAGTTCATCATTGAAGAGCTAAATTCTTTGACGAAGTAAAAGAAAAACGTTTTTTCGCTGTGTCAATGACACTTCCCTCTCAGAAGATGCGTAAATGTCAAACTTTTCATCTAATTTTGACCAGATTTAAGGGGATAGTGCAATGCATGTGTGTGTAGAGTGGATGTGCGCCAATAGCGAGTGTGAAGTATTTTCGTATCTTCGCAGAAATGGGAGAAAGATAAAATGTGGAGGCTACCAAAATACTGCACAGAATAATACAGACAATTGATTATGTACATACGAAACGAATTGAATAAATGGTAACCTAGATTAAAATACAAAGAACAATTAAATAAATCCGAATAGAAATTAACGCATGAATCAAATGAATGTCACGCACAGGCAGGCGCCTGAATCGAAATTGGCCGTGCCTGATGAACGGTTAGTTCGACTGGCAAAACCCAAGTTCGAGATGTAGCAGAATTGATGCAGCCAAGTGCGTTCCAAACGTCGAAATTGTATGTGGCAGATTGAAATATAGCGAAAGTGTTGGGGTGCTGATTATCCGCAACAAGAGAAGTCGAAATGAAGAAAAATGTGGGAAGAGTCGATCGATAGACGGGTGAGGAAAGTGGGGATGGCCCAGACAAAAAGGCTTCGTCTCGGTCAACGATTAACGAACTGACTGGGTTTATTGTTTAACGATTGGGCGCGAACAATGAAATCCCACTGAATGAAGAAGTGACAAGGAGTAAAACAGTGCTGGGTATGCACAGTGTGTTCACCAAGTATAAACAGGATAAGTGGTTGTTTTAGGCTCGAATATCACTCAATTCAATCTTGGCGAGGTGTTTTGGTTGAGCAGTTTTCAAGGTCGCACTGCCAGAGTATTAACTGAGTGTTGTGTGTGATTTCACTTCTTACTTAATTCGTGCTAAATGGAGTTTTGCTGCGAGGGTCTCAGGTCTTGTCTTCATTAACAAGGCTAACTGTCTAATTCCTTCAACTTTGCAACAGCTGTTCAAATTCTGCTCACATTAACGATTGTTCAGTCGCTTTCTTCTTTTCTTTTTTGAAGCAGTTCTTGGATGAGGAGTCCGTGGTCATCGAAAATCTAAATTTTTTAATCGAAGTCTGTCTCACTCTCAATTTTCCACCACGTGATTTGGCGGTGAGGTCTCTTTTCCCCCCGTTTGCCTTTTCGGTATAATTCCTGCTGCCATTGGAGAGCTTCCTTCTGTCTTCAGGCACTTTTTTCATCATTTGACAGGCAGCGAATCATCTTGCGCAAGTGATGTGTACCACCCAACGAACAGGGCTATCGAGAGGAAGAAATGTTCCAGAGAACGACATTCTCTTCTTCTTCTTCTTCTTCTTACCATCAGCCTTATCATCAGCTTGAGGAGTGATAGTTAAGTATGGTACTAGCTCGAGAACCGAATTTGAGTAGCCTAAATACGGAGAAAGCCGAATCAATAATGCTTTCTCAGCAGAGGATGACTGCTGAGCCTTCCACCAAAAACTGAAGCTCTTCATTTCTGTCCCTCGAGGAAACAGGTTGCCCCTTCGTAATCTCTTAACATGCAAAGGGTTTCTAGTCTCCTATCACATTTCCTCTCTTTATCAACACCTATCTCCTTTGCAACTTTCCTAATTTCATATCTCTCTTATTTACCCTCTGACCTCTCACTTTCAGCCACGTCACATTTCAGATGTACGAACATTGAACCACTTTTGGTTTATTATTCATTCCGTGTAATACACCTATCTTTTTGGTTGGGCAATTTTTTGACAACCCCTTCTCAAAATTTAACACTTTACGTTCAAGTCATGGGGATTCCAAATCTGCAATGTCCATCCGCCATCCAGGTCATATTTTGGCTTTAACGTGGTCTGATAAATGCGTTCTCTCGCACAAAACCTCCATTTGAAATCTGGTTGTGCCTGCCTACTTGCCAATCCGATAGGGCGAAATCTATGGTTGTTATGGGCAAACAATGGTTTCAAAAGTTTTAGTTGAAAACAAAATTTTGGCAGTTTCATTGCAATTACGTCGTGTTTGGTGTCGTTTCTTAGGTATTTTTCAATGCTCAGTTGAACAGGATGTAACGCAATTGTCGGTCTGCGTCTAGATGGAAAACAATGAAATCAACGTAAATATCGTGAGACGAATACTACTACTTGAAGGAATTCTTGGGAGAATGTAGCGAATGTTATCTGTTTCCCCCAGCCTGCTCTCATTTCCTGCGCTAACTCCTGTCTCACTCCAACCGCCCTTTAGTTCAATTCGTCGCATCGTGACGCCTAGCGAGGCCTAGAAAAAGTCAATTCGCGTTGTCATGTATAGTTTACAAGTATTTTTCTATGCTAAATCGAATTGGATGGGTCTTGGAGGTGCTCTACAAATATTGTCGGTTGCATATGAATTTTCGTTTCTCAAATTATTGATAGAGCCATGTTGTATTTTTAATATTTTTCCACGTTTGTGTTAAATCGAAATAAAAGGAAGCTCAAATTAAAAGTAGACTGTATTGAAAATGGAAAAATTATTTAATAACAAAGGGAGAAAACCTAAATGAAAGTGCTCCAACTGTTGAACTCCAAAATGAATGGCAACTGAGGCGATGTTCAGAGACAGATGGTAAAACCAGAATGGGGTTACCTGGGTCACTGCATATCTCGCTAAAATTGCGGCAAGCTGGATGGACTCAATTCAATCCCGCAAAATAGCCAAACAAATTGGGAGTTTCGGGGTCCAGACGCAAAGTCGTATTGAGCACAACACAGTTTGGTAGTGACTGGTCGCGATCAGTAAAGCTGAACCAAAAGAAAACTCGAGTGGTTGGAGCGGTAGGCAAGACTGGCTGGCCAAAGGTTGTCGAGGAATGCGTGTTGATAATTTATTTGAAGCGCCTGAACAGTTTGATAAAATAAGATAGGTCACAATCATGCTGTTTAGCAGAATAATTTAACCGTTGTGTAATAATTTTCAGCGTTTTTATTTTTCATTTATATTCCTGAAAAACCTATTAATTTTTTTTGTTCGGTGTCATTTTGTGTACATATACCCAAACTCGAATTATTTTCTTTTGTTACGTTTTCTCTTAACCCAGTTTGCTCCGTAGGTAATTGGTTAAAATTAGAGTACAAACAACGCTGATTGCTTTTATCACCTGGAACCCTCACTTCGTACACCTTGAAAGCTATTGAAATACGCGCAACTATGGTGATTATTTCTGTTCCCTTGGTGATCCACAGGAGACATTGACTGGTTTCAAATGGATGGGAAATCGCGCTCATCAATTGCGTAGTGAAGGGAAACAAGTTCTTTTCGCTTTCGAAGAGGCCATTGGATTCATGTGCCGGGACGTCGTTTTGGATAAAGACGGCATCTCAGCCGCTGTTCACGCCGGAGAATTGATTGCGTATTCGTACTCTCATCAGGAAACTCTTGATGCCAGGTTATCGAAAATCTATGAAATGTAAGTAAATTGTAGTGGTGCTTTATGTAACTGCATTTTTATGAATAATTAAGAGGAATGAAGTACGATTTATTATGGTTTATAGATACGGACAACACCTTAGTAAAAATTCCTACTTCATCTGCTACGATCCTGCAACGATTAAGTCGATATTCTATCGTTTGAACCATTTCAAAAATGGCGAAGAGAACACGGTGAGTTATTCTGCTATTAGTTTGTGTCACACAGCGCCTTCACAGTTGATCGAATCGTCATTTGCTGTACACAGCGTTCAGTACTTGATGGGTTTGACTCAGGTATTTCATAACGAGTGTGGGAGTAAGTTGATTGACGTCGTTCGGTCCTTGTATATAGTCCAGTTATAGTTCATCATTATACGCTGATATTATAGAAAATGCTTCAGTTTAGGCTTAGTTAACCCTCCAGAATTCACGTTCTGTTCCATGACATGATGAGTTCCAGTGGAATCTGAGCAGTACAGTTTTTCTGTCTTTTAAACTCCGCCTATCCCTTCCTATTTCCAACTTCTCATTAAAAAAACTTAGCGAAAATGTCTTGAAACTGTTATGAAAATTCGAAGCGTGTGCATCCGGTACCCATATTTTGTTCCTTGTAATTATTTCCGTTGAACGGAGATAGAAACCATGATAGGTCGGAAAACCAGACTTTTCGAATAATATCGGTTTTCCAATTTTCTGTAAAACGGCTCTAACGACTTCGATCAAACTTACGCAGTGCTCTCAATTAACTAGTACCTACATTTTGTTTTCAGTAAATATTTCTGTAGAAATGCGTTGAAAAAACATGTAGCGCCTGTATATATGGCAAGTCTTCATGAAAATTCGGTGAGCGGAATGGCCTATGAAGCAAAAATAGGTTTGTTACGCCCAAAACTGTTTCAACGATTTTCACCAAACTCACAGAATGTCTTTAAATAATCAATACCTATATGTAGTAGCTCACTTCCCTACCTACGCCAAGATTATCAATGCGATCGTCTTGCGTCGCATCATTTCGGGCGTAGGGGGATTGCCCTTGCCAACCCCAGGGCAATTTATGGCAAGAGTACAGACGGGAAGCTTCGCCATCTTGACGTGCTATTTTTCAGTTTTCCAAGTTTACTTTAAATGTAGTTTCTTTAATCGTGTTTTTGGCATCAGGAATTCGAAGACGGCGAGATTAGTGAAGGATGTTTCCCCTGACAGATCATTGAACAGAGATAAAAATCGAAATGTGTCGAAAATAATATTTTGTCGAACATTTTCGTACTATCCAGAGTAACTGCTTCTCTGGATTTGATCAATGTTACAGAGCGTCTTTTAGCAACCTATACGCACATTTTCTTCTCCGTGATTACTTCTGTATCTATCTGTTGAACGGAGATATAAGCCATGATAGCTCAGAAAACGAGTTTTGTCGAATATTAATTTATCATTTTTCCGATTTTCTAAAAAACGGCCCTAATGATTTCGCTTATATTAACGAAGTAATCTCAACTAATTAGCGCCTACATCTTGTTCTCCATAAATGTTTCCGTACAGCGTTTGTATACACAGGTTGTTGAACTTACAGGAGTTGTGGAAAGTTGCGTGTTGCTACGCACCAGATATTTGAAAGGTGCATTAACGTTTTGCTTGGGAAGTTTGACGAGTTTCTGGAAGAAGAGAACTAAAAAAAAAATTATCCCCCCCCTCAAAAAAAATTACTGCATCGGAATTATTTTGATTGAAGTAAAACTCCACTTCAACGATGTCCCACGTCCGATGAATGAGTTCGATTTTCTAATTCAGGGTCGTCACAATCATTTCTTGTTACTATTTCCAAATCGTGACTTTGTTCGAATTCAGTAAATCGACTGAATCGTTGATCTTAATAACAAGATTTTCCATTTGTCATTACAAAGTGCAAACTTTGATAACTCGCGATCCAAAAGATGGTGGCGTGGTTAATCGGGGAAATTGTTGTACGGCGAATGCAGCACGTATAGAGTTTTTTTTTCTCAGGAAGGTAGATAGGGTGGGGTGGGGGGCAAAGCTGTAGGATGGCTTGCATTGTGGTGACACATAAACGAACGAAACGCAGCGATCAGATCTCTCCTGTGAGCCTTAGATCATCAGTAAAAGCTTGTAAAATAGTTTTTGACGACGTTTTTTACGTACCAACGTTCTGTTTGACTTAATTTCCAGTTTCCAACTTCCATTATGGACGGAAAATACAAAATAATTTCCGTGAGGGACTTGCACACTGGTTACGACTCGACTACGCCCGATTCTAAAGCCGTCTTACCAACGTCCAAGTCCAGTTTCATGGTAACGTTTGGATTTGACAACGGCCTCATTGCTACTTTGCGAACGAGCGGCACGGAGCCCAAATTGAAGTATTATACGGAATTGTGCGCTTCCCCGTCTATGTCGTGAGTATACCGTTTATTCTGAGTTTTTATGTTAAGAGTGGTGCATCAGTTTTTCTTTTTTTGCGATTGTGAAGAAAAAAGTCGAAATTTCTTCAGATCTTTACTACTGTTGGATGCACGAGCGGGGGGGGATTGAGGTTGAATTCAAAAAATAAATTGATGAACGTGATGAGAGTGAGAGGAAGGAGCGTATTGTTTCTCTTGTGCTTTCAGATTAGTAGAGAGAAAGAGAGAGTACAGAGTTTAGGCAACACAAGGGGTTCTCTGAATACGTTAACTGGTGTAGAGACATGAGAGGTGAGCCAGTGAGTAACTTGGAGAGAACTGAGTGTCGACTGTGTGAGTTTGGGAACCAAATGTATGGTAAAGAGCTGAGAGTTGAAACGCTAAGGAGGGGTGGCAAGTAAGAGCAAGGGAAGTGAGCAGGCTTAGTGTGTCGGCAGGGCTTAAAACGGCAAAGTTCAAGGACATAGGGCATGGGATTCTAGGGTGCATAAACTTTAATGCTTGGGAAAGGCTCATGAGCTGCGGGTGTTCAGTTGTAGCCAAGGCCACCTGAACTAATTCGCCCAGAGCTCAACCAAACCACTATTGAGGCCTACTGATACCAAATCAAAATTTTTTTTTCAGCCGATTACATAACTTTCCTTTCTACTTTGTAGAGCCAAGGAAAGTAAAAACCTAATTTTAATGAGTGTGTAGTTCAATTAGCGATGGAATTGGTGGACCGATTTGCTGGTTCTTCTTTTTTAACGGGAGTTAAATAAGGTTGTGAGGGATTTTCATAGTTGGTGGGGGGGGGGATACGAGGGTTTTCCCATTGTTTTCGAAAAACCCTTAAGCGATTTTGATTAAACTTTCTGGAAATAGTGGGTGTGTTGTAGAACACTGCTCACGATCTCCAATTAGTGGAAAGACTTCGTGGGACTTCGTCCCGGGGCTTGTAAACATAACAGACTGAATTTGTAGATTGATTATAATAGACAAAAATGAATAAATTAATGTTGCTTTTAGAGTCGAAAGAAGATAAAATTGCTGATCTGGCTAAATAGCTCGTTGAGTCGACGAGCCGATTTTCCGTGTAGAGATGGTTGCTGGCAGAGTGCTGGACGGCTTACTTATTAGTAAAAAAAAAAGTAGCGACGTGGTCGACAATGTGCTCCAGAAACGCCAAGTGTTAAAAACAACCCATGTATAGAAATTGGTGCTGTGGTACGATGCAATCGCATGGATTGTCTCTTTTTCGTTTTTCACAGCTAACAGATCACTGACTAGGCTCCTGAAGAAGGCGCGGGGAGACCCTAGTTGATTTGGCCAAAACCATGGCAAGCCAGTTTACGAGTCGATAAGTCCAAATCAATCGCAAGGCTAAGTAGAGACGTGGTAGTTGTTGATCTCCCGTAGATAGACTGCTGGCTGTTAGACCTTCAGTTTTTTTGTTTTTTTGTGTTGAGACAACACTTTCAAATATCTTCTATTAATCAGTACCTAAATTTTCTGTACCCCCCCCCCCTCCCACTAAATTTGACGCTTAACGTTTCAAGGCATCGTGATTCCAAATCTGCAATGTCTGTCTGCGTTTTATGCCCTTAATGGAAACTAAAAAATCCGCTCTTTCGCAGAGAAATCCCATTTAGTATATAATTGTGCCCCTCCGATCCAATCGGACGAAGCCCATAGTTTTATGGGCAAAAAATGGTTAAAAAATAAACAAATACGCAATTTTGGCAATTTTAACGTCATTACGCCGTATTTGGTATCGTTTTCAAGGTATATTTAGATGCTGGGTCGAAAGGAATGAGTACCAGAGGTGTAAACTGCGTATAGATCGAAAACAGTGAAATTACAGTGCTTATAGTGAGTCAAAGTCTACTAATTAAAAGAACTCGCGGGATAATGCGAGGAAAATAATCGTTTCATCGTTTGTACTTCCTTTCGTCTCATTTCAACCGTCAGTCTACTCAACTCGTGCCTACAGGCGCCTGGGATTTGTCAGTTTCGTCGTTCCGTAATAATTAGGTCATGGTTTACTGGTATTATAAAACGTTTTCGCACAATAAATACAAGTTTGAATTTGATCTACTCGAGAGAGTGTCTTCTAGCAACCTTTACCCCATTTATGCGATCATCCAAGATAGATGGGACATGAGATGAATTACTGTACTTCTAATTTTCTCAAAGAAGGCCCAATGGATTCTGGCAAACTTGTGGGTGCTTTAAAGCTATTTAGTTGCTACATTTTGTTATTTGTAAACGTTCCTGGAGAAATGCGTTGAACGAAGATGCAGTTTCTGCGTGTTCAAGGGGGGGGGGGGATGTTGTAGAAAGTTGTGTTATGCTTTGCGCCTCATATTTTGTAGTCATATCCCAGATTTAGTGTTTATTAGCGTTGTTTGCGGCAACAAACCAACAATAAATGGTCTACTTTTGAGGTTGGAAGTTCGTCGGATTTTTCTTCACTGTTCTGCTTCTCCTTCACTTCTTCGCACCTTATCATGATGAGAGATACGCTCCTACACTAACCATCCCCCTCTTCATTCATCTGAAGCTGCTGCGTGGCCTTAAGACTTCTCTTGCCTCAGCTTGTCGCCTGCATTTCTGACATTTCCGCCATGTTGCAGCCTGTCGCTCATGACTCAATCCTTATTGCCTTGTTATGGATCATCCTTTCTTCCTTCGTTTTACGAGTAGAGGTCTTCAGCATCCGCTGCTCAGTAAATTATGCCGTTTTAATTCAAGATTCCCTTGGTTCTTAGAATTCCGCAATCAATTTTTTGCAACTAGTTCACTTGCTAAATGCACCAGATTCACACGGATAATTTGTCTCCAGGAAGTCTTCACGAACGATATCTAAAAGCCGATTTTATACAACTCTGGGGAAGGATACAAAGACCTCATTCCACTTCTTCTCTTTCATCTGATTCAACTCATTCATCATTCACTAGTATTTTCGTAAGCAATAAATTCTGTCGCTTCAGAACGACGTGAGGCAGGCAATAAAACGCCACTCAACGAAACTCATCTTATGTCAGCGTCTCTTGTGATTTCTCCGCTTTTCTACTGGCCCATTGAATTTTTGAGTTGGGCGGGCCCAGATTTTTCCTTTTATTTAATTGGGAATATGTTATTTGCCCCTTTTTTGGAGCCCCTTACGTTTATTTTATTTCTCGAGTTGCTGCAAATCTTTCTTGAATTTATAATACATTTTACTAATATTTGAGTGAGTGAAGTTGAAGTTGTTTTTCTTCCAAACTAGTTCACGCTCAAACAAGGGCGAGTTGTAGACGACCCCTCGAAATTTGACACTTGACGTTTCAAGTCGTGGGGATTCCAAATTTGCGATGCCTGTCCGCTATATTTTGCCTTAAGCGCGATCTAAAAGATCTGTTCTTTCTCAGAAAAATTCCTTTTGGGATCTAGTTAACTCGGCAGTCCGATTGGGTGACAATGAGTTTGAAAAATTAGGCGAAAACAGAATTTTGGCAGTTTTATCACGTTTACGTTGAGTTTACTATAGTTTCCTGGGTATTTTGTGATGCAGAGTCGAGTAGGATGGGTTTCAAAGGACTGCGTTTAGATGGAACTTGAAGGAACTTACGGGACAATGTAGCGAAAGTTATCGTTTCTCCCTGGAGTGCGCTCATTTCCCGCTCTATCTTCCGTCTTCCTCCAACCGCCCATCAGTTCAACGTGTCAATCGCCTAAGAAATGTCTAGTTTCGTTTTTGCCTGGTGATGTTTCGTGTCGTTCACTAATATTTTTAATGCTGTTTCGAATGGAATGTGTCTGGGAGATGTGAAACTCCGCCAAGTTGTGCAATTATGCAGTGCAAAATGATAATAAACCGTTGTGTGTAAATAATTTTCAGCGTTTCCATAATTCATTTCGCTGTTGGTTACTTTGCTTTTTATTTTCAGGGATTTGTCTGTTCTGAATGCGACGCTCGATGAAATGGTCGAGGCAATCATCGAAGAGTTCCTTGAACCTGAGAAGCACAGTCTGATACCTAGAAGTGAATAATGTGGTGTTGAATTAAATCGAAAATTTAGATCAATTATCAACGTTTTTCGGTAACGTAATAAAATCGCTCGTTCGTTCTCTTTAATTTATTTCTAGTTGAGATAAATTGCGGTGTTGAATAATAACTACTATCAAGTTAAATTCAGAGTTTATTAAACGAAAACTAAACTGCTCGTAGTTGAATTATTTGACGCCTCTGGTTCTGTGAATTCTCCTGTACAACCTATCATACTTCATCTAAGTGTACGGTATGTGTAGCTACATTCATCTAGGAATATTCGAATCTCTTACATTCCCAGAGGTCCCAATAGCTCTTTCCTGGTGGTACGAAATTTAATAAATGGATTTCGTGGGGGCAGATGCGAGAGCTCGGTGATATAATTTATGCATCTTCAGGAGCGCGTTGCCTGTGCGTGCAGTGGGACCTCACAGCATTGGTCGGCAACTAGTCGAGTATTTTGAGCAAACTCAGAAATATTTTCTGCCTCACCTCCTGAGTGTTACCAGGTATCAACATTTGGATAAGTATATTCCAGGACCAAACACCACCTGGACTTGAAAGAGGAACTGCGGAATACTTCCATTTGTGTCGAGATCACTTAGTCACGTCAGGATGTGCAACTCGAAGCTCGCAAAAAAAGGTAGTTCCCCGAATTTCCACAGGGTTTAATTACTAGAAATTAGAATTAACGTTAAAAATAAATCGTACTGCATTTGTCAGATTATTTTATACGCTTTAGTCAATTTTTTGTGGTATGGAATTTTTCGAAGAGTTAGGAAAGTATAGTAATCGCCCGAAAAAAAGTTTCTTCAGGTAAGTTCAAGAGCTTCTGTCTGAAAAGCGGCATTTGAGATAATGCTCTGCGCGCGTGTGTGGAGGCGATTTGGAAAGAACGGATGTACCAAATCGGCTCAAATTTCGTTTAGCTGATCACCAAGGGACTCCAAAACAAGGGTATGAGCAAAATCGGCGTAAAATTAACTGACAATCATACCTTTTTTTGAAAACTGTACTGATGATTTCGACTAATATTTTGTGTGTGAACAGATTAAAACAACTCAACGGTTTTCATTCGTAGGGAAATGACGAGAGTGGCACAATAATTTAGCAAACGTTTCGACGAAAACCTGTTATTCCCCTTACAAAAAAAAATAGTGATAGTCCAATAACAAGTTGAATAATGGCCATTATTAATTAATTTATCACTCAGTTAATTTGAACTTGGTCAAACAACACTTTATGGCCGCAGGAAGCGGTAGCGCTTACAGTCCGGAATTTATTGTGCTGCTCGTACTCATTTCGAGACCATTATTGAGCAATTTGTACACAGATAATTAATGAGGCTGCAAACACAAATTTTATGAAGAAGGATAGTAATTACTTTTGCAGAGTTATTGGGTAAAAAACCCTGCAAATTATTACACAACGGTTTATTATTCGGATAATCAGCTTGACCTAGCATTAATGGTCCGAGATCCATCCTGTTCGATTCAGCATCGAAAAATATCATAATGAAACCCAAAAAAGGTCGAAAAGAACTGAATCGTAATATTAAAATAAACAAAAAAAACGGAAGTATCTAGAAAAAACTGAATTTTAATATGAAAACATGCACGCTAAATACTAATATCAAAATTTAACCAAAAATCTATGAAAAAAACCAAAATGAGAATGAAACGAAAGAATCTAAAAAAATTGAATCGTATTAAAACCAAAACGTCGGGGAAATTGGAACGGGGGCACTCGAAGCGAAAGGCGAAAGGGGAGGTGGCGTCGTTGCTGGGAAGCGAAAGGGGCCGCCCGCCCGCGAGGCGAAGACGGCGGGGCGCCACCGGTTGTTTTTTTATTCAGACGAGAGGGAGGGAGGGACGCTGTAGCTCCCGCGTTGTACTGCGTTTCGTTAATTTTTTTAACCGTTTTTTGCCCATTACAACCACGGGCTTCGTCCGATCGGATTGCCGAGATGGCGGGCACAACTAGATACCAAATCGGATTTTTGGGCGAAAGAACGAATTTTTTTGACCACGTTAAAGGCACAAAACGGCCCGGACGGGGAACGGCAGACGGACGTTGCAAATTTGGTATCTCCATGTCTTGAAACGTAAAGTATCAAATTTTGAGGGGGGGTTGTAAAAAATTTTTCGTGACCGAAAACATAGGGTTATTATTCAGAATGAATAATAAACCAAAACGGTTAGAACTTGTTGTAAGCAAAACGGCGGTAGTTGAAACTCAGGAATTTCTGGAGTGAACCCCATGAGCGTTTTTAAGCACACACCCTATAAGTATTGGATTGGACTACAATACCAATTTTTTTTAAACATCCTACTAACATTCCAGCGGAGTTTATAAGGAAAAAACCGCGATAAAAACGCTTTTCGTCGAGAGTTTTGATAATTGATTGTGCTGCTCTCGTCATTTTTTCACAAATGGGAATTTCATGGTATAATTGCCTTATTGAGAGCTATCAATATAAACAATGTAATCGCTAGAGCCCTTTTCGAGAAAAAAAATTTAATGTTTTCATCACTATGATAACTATAGTTAACTTTCTAGTGGATTTTGTTCATACCCTTATTATGGCGTCCCGTGATAACCTGCCGGCGAAATATCAAGTTTACGCTGATTTGATACGGTCGTTTTCTCTAAAAACACACATACACGCAGACCATTTTCTCAAATAGTGTTTTTCGGACTCTGGAGGGTCTGAAACGTAAAGATCTGAAGGAAACTCAAATTTTTTTTCAGCCGATTACGTAACTTTCCTTTCTACTTTGTAGAGCCTAGGAAAGTAAATACACTATTTGGGAAAACACAGAAACACCGTGTGTCTGTGAACGATTTTTAGAGAAAACCACCGTACCAAACCCGCTTAAACTTGATATCTAGCCCGCAGGTTACCATGGGATGCCAAAATAAAGGTATGAGCAAAATCCACCGAAAGTTAACTATAGTTATCTCAGTGATCAAAACACAAAATAATTTTTTTCTCTAAAATGGCTCAAACGATTTTGATTGAATTGGTTATAATGATAGCTCCCAATATGGCAACCAAATGACATGACGAGAGAAGCACAATAAATTAAAACAATTTTCGACGTAATCGATTTTACAGTGGTTTTTCGAGAAAACGACCGTTACCAAATCAGCTGAAACTTGATGTCTAGCCCGCAGGTTACTATGGGGCGCAAAAATAAAGGTTTGAGCACAATCCACAGAAAGTTAACTATAATTATCATAGTGATCAAAACACCAAATTTTTTTCTCAAAAACAGCTGAAACAATTTTGATTAAATTTGTTATATTGATAGCTCTCAATAAGGCAATTATACCATAAAATTCCCATTCGTGGGAAAATGACGAGAGTAGCACAATAAATTATTAAAAGTTTCGACAAATATCGTTTTTATCGCGGTTTTTTTTCCTTATTAACTCCGCTGAAATGTTACTTTGAATGTTATCCAGGAAAGTAAAAAGTTGGTGTTGCAGTCCAATCCAATACCTATAGGGTGAGTGTTTAAAGTATGTAATTAGTATTCTTCTTCAAAAAAGTATAGCTTACAGCCCCATTAATTGTTGGTGTACCTATTGCTCAATAATGGTCCCAGGATGAGTACGAGCCCTACAATAAATTCCGGAGCTATGAGCGTTATCAATTTCTACGTAAAGCATTGTTTTGTAAAGTTAACGTACCTGTTTGGGGAGTCCGACTCCTCTGGATGGTGAGATACTGCGGGTGAGCGCTTTCGATGTAAAGACATCATTGTCTAGCCATTAAGTCAGTACTAAAGTCAGTGGAGTAAATGTGTGATGCTCACCTCTCCACCTGACCTGCATTTTGTTGTATTGTAAGGGTTCCTGGTACGTCCATTCTTTGACACATCCATCCAGAGCATCCAATTCCGGGGAGTTACTGACGAGTAAAGGAATTGCAGCAGCATTCCGGATGGACTTGACGACTTCCTTGACGATCCCAAGGATGTGGGAAACATTTGAAAATAGAAGATGCAGCAGTCCTTGCTACTAAGGTCGTGAGAGACTGGAAGTCAGCTGCCAGTCAGCGTCTCCATAAACTAGAAGAGGGGGCCGTGCTGTTATGACACATTTTTGGTTCTATGATGGGGGACGTGGCTGGTCTGGGCATCGTAGGATCAAACTTCAGCGTTGCAAAGCCGCTGGATGAGTGTGCTTCAATATATCAAGCAGGAAACACGAGACATGATGGTCCAATTGCTGTCCGGGTATGGGGCTTTTAACCAACGCCTCTTCTTGTTCAAGCGCCGCACCTTCAATCTCTGCCTGTGGGGGGGGGGGGAGACCAGTGAGGACGCAGCTCATGTTCTTTTCAAATCTCCCCTCCATGATGTTGTTAGGGCCAGGGCGTGCATCCTCCCTCGAGAAGTTGCAGTTGTGTTCCTCTCATGTAGGTTGGCTTGGCAATGCGAAGGTTCGCCACATTGGCTCAAGCCTGGGTGGCTCGACGGCAAGCGATATCTGTTCAACCTGGCTGCCTTAAAGGTTACCTCAGCCTAGGCTGATGTGGGAATGTCTTCAGCGCTCAAACGACTCGGTGCTCTCCCTTCTCTGGATACCGACTCGTAGAGGCTATGAGGGCAATTGGACCTGCGCCTCACATAGAGCGTCGAAAACTCACTGAAATTGGCAGGTGATCCGGTCGGAGACAGAAAAACGAATTCCAGACCAGACGAATACTTAGAGTTCTGTCCTACTTAAGTTGTTACTTAAACAAGACGGGCAAATAACAGGCAGTTCAATGCGAATTGCCTGCCGAGGAGGACGAAACAGCTGAACACATCCCATGCGAGTTCCCTGTCCTTGCAGCCAGGCGCTTCAAAACATTTTTCCCAGGAGTTCGTAACCGAGTCTGTCGCGAAAGATGTACTCAGCTTCTTAAAAGGGGATAGCATGTACGACATCTTTATTAGGTAAGGTACACCGTCACAATAGTCAAAATCTGTGGCTACAACGAGCAGAAACCCTGGTGTTTCAAAAAAACTTGTCAATTCACACTTGACTTGTCAAACTTTTCTTTCCTTGACGATCAGTGGTTCTTATTGGCACTCAAGTCCTCGCAGAACTGTACTTCAGGGCTCGAATTCATCATTCAACAAGAGAACTCATTTATTATAAAGTGACATTTCATTTCATTCAGAGCTTTATTGATTTGTGCTTTACTACTTCACATGAAGTGATTGAAAAATATATTGAATTAGTAGCTAGAATGTACGTGGGGCTGAGGAAAGTTATGCGTTGCGACGCACCTTACATTTCACCATGTTCCACATCCAATTGTACTCGATTTCCTCAGTATTTTCTCCTGCGGTCTGTTCCGCGTTGACTTCAATCCTGCACATTGTTTTACTGATCAGTTAGTGCTAAGCGTGACCAAAACCGTTTTGTCCGGAATTGACCGTACCTCAATTTTTCGTCTGATCCGTTGGCATTTTTCGTGAGTTATGTCATCACTGACCTCGGATTGATCGTCTTGTCTGCTCGAAGCTGCTGGCTTGCCTCTTCGTTTCGCTCTCTGTCAAGTCAATGCTTCGCTGTACCGCCTTCGTTTATTGTTTTCCGGACTTAGGTCGTAATAGGGACCACGCTCGTTTGTATAAACAAATAAACTAAATACATTGAAGAACATGAGTGCATTTTGTTCGCCATGAAAATTTCGAAAGAAAGGCGTTAAGCAAAAGTGTAATATACCGCGCCTGCGCATGGAACGTTGAGAAAAGTTAATGAAGCTTAATTGAATCTTGTAGTCTGCTTAACAGTTGTAACAATGGTGTACAGTTGAACGACCCATTTCAGAAGCTCATCACTTATCATAATTAGTGAGGGGCGATTTGACAGCAGTACAGTGTTTACAGGGGGCCACAGTCGGAAACAATGAAACTTCTATCGATCAATGTTTGATCCCGAACCAATGGACATTCCAGACGCTCTTGCTACGTTAATTCCCCCTGGGCTAATGTCCACTTAGAAGATGAATTTGCGTTCACACCATTGACCGTTCGTCTCATCATCACAACCAATCCGATGGAAGTTGGAAAAATATCAGCCTTACGTGTTGCCAGCGATAATCACCATTCTACCAACTAATTGAATGTGGGTTTCGTTGAGTTTATAACATCGTTCTACATAGACACTAGGAGTAAACTAGACATTTAAGTCGTGTTATGAACGGAATCATCGCACTCCTTAAATTTATTTGGTTATGCAGCCCGACAACACACGTTAGTGCTCCTTCAATAGGGAAGACCTTGTTGGTATTCAATCTCCTGTTACTTCGCCCTATTTTCTCGTAGAAGAAACATAGAATGTTAACATTTTACACAGAAACTCGTCGAATGAACAGGACCCAGCTCGAGCGTGGCGAGTTGCCTGCACATCCGACGTGTGTTGTCGGTTTGCATAACCATATAACCTTCAGGCGCTTATTTTCGCAAGCGATGCCAACCTTCACGATTGAATACATTTCTTCAATGAGTAACCAACATGTAGTTAATTTACAGGGCAAAATTGTAACTACGAGACTAACCTTTGAAGGGAGCCAGCCCTACAATGCTTATGTTATGCAAACCCACAACACACATCTGGCGGTCGCGTTCGTTCGTTCAGACTGTTCATTTCGGTGCACACGTTCAGAGGAGACAATTCGTTGGGCGTGTCAGAAGGCATTCTTCGAGGTATCGTCATCAGTATGTTACTCAGTTGGTATTATAACTGTTAGGCGTACATCGTGAAACCTCTCCCAATCCGATTTTGAAAACTTAACTATTCCTCCTAAACGAACACTATCCCGCGTCTCAGGCCGCTGGCTGTTAATAGTTTTGGAGCTCCTTGTTACCTGTGACTTCCTGTTACACTCTCTCCTCAATCTGGCACTAGAGTCAGCACTTCTGGCCACAGCACAGAGGCCAGTCCGTTCGCATTCAGTTCAGTTTTAGTTTGTTTACTCGAGTCAGATCACAGGATTCCGACGGAACGGTGACCCCTCGTATTGAGTCACAGATACATGTTGCTATCATGCTCGCTGGCGTGATAAGTATCTCGTGCAACGCATCGCACAACTTTTCTTCTTCCTTTTATCGCTCAAGGACCTAATCCAACCTGTTGGGTTATTATTCAGAATGAATAATAACCCTATGTTTTCGGTCACGAAAAATTTTTTACAACCCCCCCTCAAAATTTGATACTTTACGAGATTCCAAATTTGCAATGTCCGTCCCCCGTCCGCCGTCCGGGCCGTTTTGTGCCTTTAACGTGGTCTAAAAAATTCGTTCTTTCGCCCAAAAATCCGATTTGGTATCTAGTTGTGCCCGCCATCTCGGCAATTCGATCGGACGAAGCCCGTGGTTGTAATGGGCAAAAAACGTTTAAAAATATCTGGTGCGTAGCAACACACAACTTTCCGCCACCCCTTTAAGTTCGAACACCACCTACATAGGCGGGCGCTATATCTTCGTTCAACGCATTTTCCAGGAACATTTATGGAGAACAAAATGTAGGGACTAGTTAGCTGAGAGTACTCCGAAAGTTTGATCGAAATCGTTAGAGCCGTTTTTGGGAAAATTGGAATACCGATAAATTAATATTCGACAAATCTCCTTTTCTGAGTTAACTTGGCTTATATCTCCGTTCAACATATATATACAGAAATATTTATAGAGAACGAAATGTGGCTATGGGTGACTGAAAGACACTCCATTAGGGTTTATCACATCTGGTGAAGAAGTTACCCTGGAATTTACGGAAATGTTAGAAAAAACGTTATTTTCGACACATTTTGATTTTTATCTCTGTTCAATGGACCGTCACAGGAACATTTATTGAAAAGAATATGTAGGTATTAACTATTTGAAAACATCCTGTGAGTTTGGTAAAAATCGCTGAAGCCGTTTTGCCAAAAAGCGTAAAAAAACCTATTTTTGCTTCAGGGGCCCATATCTCCGTTCACCGTGTTTTCATGGAGATATGTATAGAGAAGAAAAGTTAGGTATTGATTAGTAGAAGATAATTTGAAAGTTTAATCAAAATCGTTAGAGCCGTTTTTGAGAAAAATGCGAAAAACCCTAGTTTTTGGTACATTTTCGTCCCCCACCCTCCCTTCCCATCGGCCGAAATCGCCCATAACCTTATTTTGGTGTCTACAAAACATAACGAACAAAACAAAGAAGAACCAGCTCAATCGGATCAGCCGTTCTCCCGCAAATCGAACTACAGACACACACACACACACACATACACACACACATACACACGGACCACGCGCCGAAATTAGGTTTTTTAGACTCAGTAGTGTCTGAAACGTAAAGATCTGAAGAAAACCCAAATTTTTTTTTTGGGACGATTACTATACTTTCCTTCCCTTCGGGTAGCGGAAAGTAAAAATTAACGAAACGCAGTACAACGCGGGAGCTACAGCGTTTCGTCGTTTGAACTCCCTCCGCCCCGCCCGTCTCATTAAAAAAGCAACCGCGCTCGAGGCTCGCTTGCCTCCCGACGCCGCCACTCAACTCCCCTTTCGCCTTTCGCTTCGAGTGCCCCCGTTCCAATTTCCCCGACGTTTTGGTTTTAATACGATTCAATTTTTTTAGATTCTTTCGTTTCATTCGCATTTTGGTTTTTTTCATAGATTTTTGGTTAAATTTTGATATTAGTATTTAGCGTGCATGTTTTCATATTAAAATTCATTTTTTCTAGATACTTTCGTTTTTTTGTTTATTTTAATATTACGATTCAGTTCTTTTCGACCTTTTTTCGGGTTTCATTATGATATTTTTCGATGCTGAATCGAACAGGATGAGGATAAACCAACAGGTCTCGGAGCATTAATGCTAGGTCAAGCTGATTATCCGAATAATAAACCGTTGTGTAATAATTTGCAGGGTTTTTTTGAATAGCAGTAAGGAGTGGAGAGACGGTGGTTTGACTTCCTCAATTTCGGCGGTCGCTGTTAACTATCTTATGAACCATATTAAACTCTCATCGCATAGATAGTTTATTGGACTACTGCCCTAATTTTTCTAAGAATGCTAGTATGTTCCGATGGTGTTTTTCGAACTCATAAGAACTCATTTTTCGAAACGTCAAGTTCTGAAGTTCTGAAGAAAGCTCAACTCAACGAATTTCCTTCCTACTCGCTTCACTTCGTGAGAGAAAGTTAAAATGTGTGAGAGTTTGATTCATAAAAATCTTTTGAGAGAGGAGCAGGGGGGGGGTGTTTCGATGGTAATAAATAAGGCGATAAGGCTGATTGTAATAAATATATTTGAAGAGGAATGTCTCCGTGTAACACTGACTCAAAGTAAATGGAGTCTCTTACTGCCATTTCGTTCAAAACCACTCAATAAATTACATATAAAAATAAATATAAAACTTTAACAATACTGATTGGTAGTAAAACAAAAATACAACTTAAAATAATGACGATTTCAATAGAAACAACAAAAATTAAAGCCTCTTCGGTGAACAACACAACTTTTTGTTCAAATTTCATTGAATAAACAATATTGCGTATCTTAATAACGTTTCGATTTAACTTTTAAATCTGAGGACGGAAATAACGTAAAAATAATTTTAAAAAATCATTCTCACTTAATCGCTCCTAAAATATGAGGTACTTGGTGACAATGACGATAATTCTAATTTTCGCTAAGTTTACTAGGAAAAAGCTAACACTCGGGATGAAATGAAAAAAAAAGGACAAACTCCACGGTAATACTCATAGTCGACAAGCTTAAAGGGTTTGACTCGAACCAGAGCCGCAACTGGAACACCTGCAACAAGGTTCAAAAGTGGTTTTGTTAATAAATCGCTTTTTCAGGGATAGAATGTCAGCAATCGTACTGTATTTCATCATAAAATCCATAAGTATTTACGAGATGGTCTCATTTGTAAGTTTAGAGAGACGGCAGTTAACAACATTAATGCGAGAGAACTGTCATAAGTGGTGAAAGGGTAAGGGGGGGAGGGAATTGCCCTTGTCCAGCTTCGATATTGTTTTAGCTACTGTGAAGCACTCATTTCACGAATTTGTTGAGAAATCCTTCAAAATAATTATCAAACAGGCAGCGGTGAGACGGACAATGTTGCCTCTGGCCCCTGCGAGATTTTGAACGGCTCTCGCCAATTCCCTTGGAAAATTTCTTATTAACCGTTTCCAAATCAAAGGCTCCTCTTCTCATCAAAGCGATATAAAAATAAAGGAACAAAAAAAGCGAAAAGCGGTGAATCCATAGCATTCAGGCGAACCGAAATCTACAGATTGTCGTCAAGTGAACTTTATCTGAAAAGGGATGTCCTCGAGGTGTCTCTCTGAATGTGCTTGAAAGCTTTTTTCGAACTTCTTAAATTGCCTCGCCCCAAAATATCGAGTTTCCCAATAACCGAGTTTTTAATTTTGTAAACCGTTCGGCTTTTGTCACATAGTTAATGATTGTTTACAAAGGATATAGCGGGTAGCGAGGGGGAGGGGGCGCATGTTAGCACCATTGAACCATATTCAGTTAGTGCTGCCCCTTGCCACTACAAAATTTAGAATTGTCTTCAAACAATTTTTCCGTAAATTTCCAACCAATCGTTGAATTTTTGAAAGAATAAACAGTGATTTTTATTTAAACCAGACTAATCTTTATTTGAGAAATACGACCTGGGATCTCTCAGGATTTTTCTTCTCTCTAGAGCTTCTTACTCAGACAATATCTTTTAATTATATTTTTTAGCGGTTAGTAGCATTTTAGAATTCAAAAAGTAGTGAGAGCTGTGAGTGGCCTACCTTTCTTGTCAAAATTAATCATGTTTTAGGAAGCGATGTCATTAGGAAAGGGGGAAGGGCAGGGTATATAGCAGCAGAGAGCCAGATTGAATCCGTAGCTCTACCCTGTAGGGAAGGACGATGTTCCTGAGCGACACGATCTTCTTATTTCACCTAGAACTCTTCCGTGTCGCTCTCAGACTCAGGTTTGCCCAAATGATAAAAAAGTTAATAACACTACGTTTCGAGGTAAAATCAACAACTGTTTTCAATTAATATTTCCCTAAGGGAGCCCGGAAAAACAGTGAAATATGAATTTAGGAAAAAAAAGGCGAAGAGAAATCCAGTTTTGAACGTTCATTAGTAACATACTTGTCACTGCACGATTTCGCATTGTTCTCTCACACTTCTCTTATTAAATTACTTTATCATTTGTTTAAGAATCGTAACTCAATTTCTCAATTTCTACCCCCAAACACATTTCTACATTCACCACCAGGGATTCCCAATTCCACCGTTCTCTTTGTAAAAAGTAAGTGGCTTAACTCGCTCCAATACGTCAGTTTTTCGAAATTGAACTTACTGTTGCTAAAGGGCGACTGGTAACATGCTGCCTAGAGAAGAAATTAGCGCCTTGGGAACAGGTCGCCGTTAGGAGGAGACTCTTGTAAACGTATCGACAGCCTTTCGAGTCCAAGTTGGTCGTGGGGGTACCTCGGATAAGCGGATATTCTGTAGAGACGCTCTAATCCAGGGTACCAGGCTCGGATATCCACGGGCCGTCCGCCTTCTTCTCTTTCCCTGCCATCCAAGATTCCAACTAGTCCACTGGGTGCCCTTCGTTTGCGTCCACTGTGAAATAAACAGGAACTTTATAAATAATGCCGTTCTTGCAACGTTCGAAGAATGGGAATTGCTTGGAAAAAAATTATTGAACAACTGAAAATTCTTATAAATTAGTGTTTATTTACATTTTCCCTCTTGCTCCAAATAGAGATCAGTTAATTAATTAGTTAAAAGAAGAAAATTAAATTGGAGTACCGAGACATAAAAGGAACCACAATTTGCAAAATGTACTAAATAGAGATCTACGATTTTTATCTACGTATTTAACTGGCTAGAGAGACGTGGAAATCGAGATGTAATTCAGGCACTGAATGCGTTAAGGTTGGGATAACGAGCATCGCCATCATAGAAATAGTGCAACACAAGAATATTGTGCAAGTGACTGAGACTAGATTCAACGGGGATCAGTCAGTGAGTACTACGGGCACACGACATCCGTATCGTAGTACACGTACTGAAGAGTGTCTACGGTGGGTTTCAGAGCTCGAAGGCCATTGCTGTAGGAAGAAAGGCCGATTGACAGTTATTTTGACAGCTGTTATCGGTTAAATCTGGGCAAGGGCCGAATCTCCAACAAGCGGCAAAACAAAAGGCCTTAGGAAGAAAACTCGGAAAGGAGTTTTACTTTCCGCAATCGAGAAACGTCCTGCACGTGCAATCAGCAACTCTCACGACTTCAGTGTCGATTTGCATTGATGTAGCTGTTCTCAAACACACATTCGAATAGTTTTGCTATATGACGTTTTTTTAATCCTCGAAGTAAAAAAATGTCAGCTGATAAAAACACTTTTCTTTCTACTTCCCACGACTAAAGGAAGTTGAAAAATCCACCGCACGACGACGGGGGTTCAAACATTCGCGAAATGAACTATTAATTGCTGAATTTGGCCCGTTTCCGCCTTTTTAAAACGAACGTTTTGGTGACAAAATCACGAAACGCATTAGTTTTTGATGGGGTAAAGCGGCTCCCTCAAAGCCCTCAACCCATTTTCTCAAAAGCGACACTTTCCTAATTCGCGAGATTAACGGTTTAATTCCGTAAAGGGGCGGACAGTTTTTTTTTCTTTCTTTTTCTTTTTGTTCTTTGACATCATTAGGTATTCATCTCAGACGTAACAACATCAAGTGAGAGGGAGAGAAAGATAAAAAGAGCGGACTTACATTTGATGAGGGTCTCTGATGCCGAAACCGGGTTTCTGAATTCTCTCTTCCCTCAGCTTTTGAAGGTTCATTTTGGTTTCGAGTTCAGCAAGACGGGTGTCGGACAGCCGCTTTTGCCTGTAAAATGACGATAAACGTTATTCTCAATCACGAAATCACAGGGAAACGTTTGACAATCGAGGGCAAGAGACACGTAACTCCGACTCCGTAACGTAAGATCAATTAAGAGAAGTTGAAGTGAGTTGTGTCTTATCTCCGTCTCCGGCTAAACTATCGAATGGATTTATTGGCTAGAGGTGTCATCGGGTTCCTTGACTGCCATTTTGTAGACGCCTCAAAGGTTGTTGTGTTTGCTTTCCTTACTCCTACGGGGGTACACGAAACAATTTTTGTTTACCTCATTGAAGAAGGTGGTTTGTGTGTGCTCGTGCAAAACGGCAGAATCAAATTAGTTTAAAGTGTCTTTTGCCTACACCTCAACACCCGACTCCTAGAAGACTATGAGCGAAATATGTCCAGAATTAACTACAGTTACAGTGATCAAAACACCAAATCACTTTTTCTCCCTCCAAAACAGCTACAATTTTGATTAAATTATTCGTACCGACAATTCCTCATGATACACCAGTACGATAAAATTGTCATCAGCGGGAACACAATAGATGTTTCGGGGAAACTCTATTTTAGCGTATTTTTTGCACTATATACTCGTATACTGCGGATAATTACGGCGGTAGACCATTCAATTATTCATATAATGACAGTTTACTGACACTTACAAAATAATTAGAAATTTGAGGGTTTAAACCACTGGCGTTTCAGTAACTACCATTCATCATAGTTTTCACACGATAATTCCAAACTAGTGAACGCCATTCTGTTCAAAAAAAATCGAATTGGCAGTCTCATAGATCAACCATGCACTGGTTACTCAATCATGGTTTCGGGCGCACGAGAAGATCGAAAATAAAAGAAACTCGGCGAGCTTGCGGAGGACTGTCGGTTAAATGAAATGAGGTGAGTAGAGTTTGTGTACAAAAGGGCGACACAAAAACTATGCTTGAACTGGCGGGAAACTGTATCGGCAGGAGATAACGAACTGTATGGGCGGAGAATAGATATAGGAAAGCGTCTGAATGGGCACAGGGAGACGAGTGTGACTTTTGCGAGAGTTCGCAGCTCAATGAATTTCGGGAGGAGCTGTCTCTTGTGGAGAGGAATCAGAAACTGAGCAGAGGGAAAACAAAGAAAGAAAAACCCCACTTTACGGAAATCCACTGCTGTTAGAACTCTCAGCGGAGGTGGAATTAAGGGACAGGGAGCGCCGTTTTAAGGCAGGCGCGGGGAACTCTGAGGTCAAAAGACTTGGGCTGATTTGACTTGCGTCAAACAATGGTTGTAGCGTTAAGTAGGAGGAACTCAATAAATTCTGGAACCTTAAGCGTCATCAGTTTTTATGTTGAACGAACTTCGTAAAACAGATTTGTGATGAAAATCGCTGAATGTGCACGGAGGTGGAGTAAGTTGTGTGATTCGTAGCACCAGTTATTTAATTTCACAGTGTAATTGAAGTCAGTACTTTATGGATGATCGATGAACGTATTGTTTTATTTGAAGAAGTAGGATTAGGCATTTTATTTAATTTAACTTAGGTAGGATGGCGTTTTACTTTATAGCTGATTGATCGTTTTATTTTACAGATGTCCAATTTTACAGGATAATCATCATCGGAGCTCTTTGACGGATGTTTGAACGTAATTTTATTTTAGGACACGCTTCTTTTTGTTTTATTGGGAACTCCTTACTCTAACTTGATGATTTTGTTTTTCGGACGACGGACAAAAAAAACCGAACGACGAACCGATTTGGTTTTATGGACGAACGTTTTAAATGTTTTTAATAAATATTTGTAAAAATCGTTTTATTTGCCAGGAGTTGTCAGTTTTTATTTTCTCGGAGCTCTCCATTCGCACCATAGGAAACCGCGTACCCGTGACTGGTTTAATACCTCGTAGTTGCGGATGGTCAAGTCGACGCCGAAGTCAGTTTGGTAGTTTGGTATTCCCATCCCGGAAGCACTGCAGGAGTTTTCAAAGTGTAAAACAAGAACTGATCCTTCTCCATCTTGCAGCTTTCGGATGCCTTTGATCAAATCACCGTAACTTGTCCTTAGAGACGACGTTACCTCTAACTCGTATTAAGCCTTCACAGATCTCTCCCTTCGACTCTCCTCGTACATTTTCGCGCCACTTTCCAACGCTTTGGAAATTAGTCGCCAAGGACGGGAAGGAAATTCCGTTGTCCGAATAGTTGACTACACCAGGACCTTCAAAAGGTCTTTCTAGTCACGTTCGTTACAAATCGAGTTTCAGACTCAACAATGCTGCTTTATAAAGCGGGCCAATTCGTCGAAGGGGGGGTCGAAGGAGCCTCTTCGCAAATTACCGACGAGTTTCGAGCTGATGGACAGTTGGAAACTAACTCCAACTCCGCTGATCAGACTCACGAATTTCAATTCGGTTTGCCTTCAAATTAAACTGAGTCGACGGCTTATCGCCTTTGACTACCCCTCCCCCCCTTCCCAACACTCACACACACATGCACAACTCTGTAAGCTACGATCTTCTCATAATCCGAGCGGTTTTCACTTGGCGTGGATTCGACGTTTTATTTTATGAGGGACGACGATTTATTTTAAGAACGACCTCACGCTTTATTATTATTTAACGAGACAATTGAACTTTTAGGGTCATGGATGGTTTTATGGCGCGTCTTTAACTCACTGCTGGCTCTAATTTATTGATTTTACTTTACTCGTCAGTTCTACTTGATTTGGCAGGTAATTGTTTCATTATTTGGATCACTGGACGTATTACGTTAAGGAAGACTACACGTTTGAATTTATGGAAGGTTTTTTCCATTTGTGGATGGCCGAACATTTTATGTTATACATAACTGAGCATTTTATTTGATGGATGATTGCGCATTCTATTTTTTGAAGGATTGAACGTTTTATTTGTTTTGATTGGACATTTTATTTAATTTACGGATGACTGAAGCTGTACTTTATTAAACGAATGAATGTTTTTATTTTGTGGATGAGCCCTCGTTCTTGAAAACGATCTGCTCTGCCGCGATTTCGTAATTATTGTCATTACATCGAACAACCTTCAACCGAAGTCAATTCAGTTATCGGGTATTTTTATTACAAACTGAGCTTTTCGAAGGCTCGAAAGGAACAACTTTCCACGGGCAATGTTTTACGACCAATCGGGCAGTCTTAAAGAATCAGGGAAAAACGACGATTTAAACCAACTAAAAAAATATTTCCCGGGGCGGGCCTTTTTAAAAGGCTATCAACCGTCTCTGTCGTTTGTAACGCGGCTTTTGGGCAATCGACCCACAATTTACGCGACGCTTCGAAAAAGAGTTTCGAGTCCAAACGAATCCAAGATTTTCTTATAAAAAAAGAAGTCAATCTTGAAGACGATTGGAGTCCGTTTGAAGTGAAGGGATGGAATCAATTTGGGAGATGCGAATTTGTATGGAATAAAATTGAAAAAGATCAAAAACATTGAAACGAGACGGTCTTCTTTTGGTTAAGGTTTTCCATACCAATGCCATAAAACGTGCGCAGAATAGCTCTTTTCCTTTAATCAGAAACGAAGCCTTCCCCTAAGAGAGATTTACCTTATTCCGAAGAAGTAAGAGGAATGAAAGATTTTCTTCGGTGGGAAGAGCGTTGCAACTGATGAAGTTGCTCTCGTTTCTTCTACTTTTCGTGCACCTAACGTCTTCCTCGATTAGGTCTTTATCACCGAAAGAAGGAAAGCGGTATTCTAATTAAGAGTGTTGCGAACGCGAGGAGAATCCTCGATTTTGATTGAAGCATCTAAACGATGAAAAGAAAGGACGGAGTTGCCAACTGGTTATTGATTTATAATACAATTTACACATTTATTTTCACTCCTCAATAAATTCCAAATTCACGTCCAAACTCTATATACCACCTGTGTACATTCTCTCTCTCCAGACTGAGGACCACTTCGGAGAGTCGTGGACCACTTCGTCTCCTCCCACTCAGACACCTCCTTATTCAAGTGGCTCTCGCGGTGATCCCGACTAAGGGCTCAGGTCCCATCAGGAGAAGTCTCGTCAGCCTCCTCATCCCCTTCTGTTCCTCTACGACCTCGCACCCAACAAAAAGGATAACACGCAAAGGATGTGTTACCTTTGCCAGGGTCTCCAGAACAGTCAGGCATCCCAGAACCTTCCCTGACGAAATAGCATAAGAAGACAGGGCCTTAAATGCAGTCTGACCTCTAGAAATCTGTTGCCAGTGCATCGAACGGTATTGGAGCATGGTCCCAGCCTCAAGCGCGAGACCACTTCCTTTCCATCTGGATCTTTCACGAATAAGTATCCTGAAGGGTAGTTCCCTTCCCTCCTTGGTCATTCGTGGTCTTCATTCTATTCTCTGCCTGTTTGCTTGGTTTTTGTAGGTGCAGTCAAAAGTTGTCCCATACTGTGATGGGTGTTATCACTTAGAGAGCAACAAAAAAAAGTTCCATTGACTGCTCTTCGATGATTGAGAGTATTTCCTTTAAAGAGTACGGTTGGGTTAATTTCTAAAAAAGCAGATAGCGAAGAAAAAAACAAATTTAAACCATCATGGGCGAAAACTAGTGAGAGTAGGTGAAATTTTGTAGGGCTTCCATCAGAAACAGAAGGATAGTGGGAGTACGGGGCTCAGTCTGAAGAAACCTCACCCGGCACAGAACGCTTCAATCCGGAGATAAACTGAGCTCGGTTCAAGAGAGTTCCAGGACTCCGACGAACTTCTCTCAACTTAAATGGGAAGCCATACTCGACAGAAGCTGCCAGTGTTCCATTTGCAACCAATGCAGACGACGCTCACAAATTCCCCAGGCTCTCTCAAGCTCGTTTTCAGGGTCCTATGAGCTCGCGACGGGAGGAAGAGTGGAGAGCATCCTGGATGACCACAGGTGGGACAAAAATGGCAACTTCTGCATGTAAATTGGAGTGGCTTTTCATTTGTTCCAAATCAATCCCAACAGATCCTTGCGCTGTAAGTCCGTGCAATTATTTTTCGATCTTGCCCTGGAGATTGCCTGCATTCCGTTTTGTAGTTTCATAAATTATAAGGAAGTGCCGTTATAGCCAAGTCACGTTGTTTATTTGGTACTATAAAGCATCTTCTTTATTTTAGGGCAAATACAACCCCGGAGGCGGAAGAACGTAGATCCGGCCGAGTTTTATAGCCAGCCACTAGGCACTAGGAAGCTTCTGCAGGTGACTCCCATCAGCTGACGGCCTTAAAAGGATTTCACGCAGGTTGACGACCGGCCTTCCTTTTCAACTCTTTCCCTCTTAAACCAACAGGAACAAACGACGTGCGAGGACGCATTTACAAGGGCAAACTCCTTAAGACAATCATCCCTCCATTTGGTCCTTTCCGGCGAGCAAATTGTGGCTCACGGAACCACTCTTGGTCGACGGCACTCGATGGAAAAAAGTCACGAAAGTTTCGTTCGTTCCCCCTATTTTCCCCTCCTCGAAATTTTGACTTAAGATGGGATCTTTTCCAGACTAATGGCCGACCGCCCTGAGGCCGATCAGGGGAGAAGATTTCCGAAGAACTAATTAACGAGAAATAGGCCTCCGTGGAATCTTCAAATAGTGGAGAAGGAGGGAAAGGACAACAGGAAGTGAGTTACCGGTCAGGGGGGCAATATCTAGTCGGGCACCACGTTTACCTGTCAAACTCGTTTGGCCATTAATTGCTGCACGTGATTCTAGCCGATCGGAAGGTTGCGATACATAGTTCAAGGATGCTGTAGAGTGTGCCTTTAGATAAAACCTCTCTTTCTTGTCATCCCAAGTGACTAATTTTCGAGGTTCTACTCGCTCTGAACAACAATTTCTTTCAATTCTGAATAATCGAGCAAATTTTATTACTTTTCAGTTTCCTAAGCCCTACCAAGTAGGAAGATAATGTGTGTAATTAGCTGAACTGATATTTATGATTTAAACACTCCCGAGTCCAAAAAATTCCATTTGGGAAAGTGATCTGCGTGTGTCGGTGACCAAATAGAGAGAAACCGGCTACACCAAATCGGCTCAAATTTCATATTTAGTCTGTAAATCAAAATCTGGCTCCAGAGTAAGGATATGAGCAAAATTGGTTGATGGTGACTAAAATAAAAAAAAGTTGTTTCATAAACAGCTACAACGATCTTGATTACGTTTCTTGGATGGAGACTTCCAAACAACAACCAATACCATGAAATTCTCATTTTTGGAAAAATGACAACAAATTATCGAACATTTCGAAGAAAATGGATTTTTGAAGTCGAAAGGAAAGTTTTGTAATCGGCTGAAAAAACTCCGTTTGGGAACACTGGGAACGTGATTAAGAGAAAAATCGACCAAATCAACTCAAACTTGATACCTAGCTCGCAGATTACTAGAGAATGCCAAAGTTCGTCTACAACTAGCTATAGTTTCATAGTGATCAAAACACTTGAGATTTTTTCCTCAGAAACGGCTCTAACGATTTTGATTAAACCTTTCGTATAGATGCAGCACAATAATTTACAAAACATTTCGACGAAACTCGATTTTAGCGCATTTTTTTCCCAAATAAACTCCGCTCAAATGTTACTAGAATCTTCAGAAAAAGTGGCGGTATTCAAATTAAGTACCTATAACGGCCATAAAATAAAAAATTCCTCCATAAATTGAGGAATTTCAACCAGCGCAATTCAACTTGATACGGTTTCTCCCTGTTTTTATCCGATGATTCTAGGACGGTGATTATTATTCTTCAAAAAAAAAACCGTGTCGATAGTCTCAAATAAGTTTCGTACTAATTTCCCAATAATGGACGTGGCACTAGTAGGAGCATTCGGGAGGTGTAAGTGCTATCACTTTGTACCACCGTGACCGTGTTCAAATGAACTGAGTGCGTCACACCTGATATGTTTCTCATAAATCCCGCTCATATAAGATAGTACTCAACATTCTGGAAAAAATAAGAGTGCACGATTAGGGTTCAATAACGTCCATAAGATAATTAGGAGCACGCCTAGACATTATAGAAGTCAAACCACTGTTTCACGTATTACTGCTCTCACAGGTTTTACCCGATAATTCCCAAACTCGTAACCGCGATCCTTCATTAAAAAACACGACGAGTCTCGTAAATCACTGGTGCACTAATTGCTCAATAGTGGTCGCGGCAATAGTGGTACCTTAATGAATTCCGAAACCTCAGGTGCTACCAGTTTCAACGTAGAACTGAATGAAAAACGGAATTGGGTAGTTGCTAGAGTGTAAAAATTGTCGAATGAATGCGGGGCTGAGGAAAGTTGTGTAACGGGACGTACCAAATATTTATTTTCCACTGTCATTTCGGATGTTCCTTTCTGTAATTATACGGCCAACGGAAGTAGTAGCCTAAGGAGCTAAAACGGGATTTATGTATTTAACTTTCTTCAAAATTATTTACATCAAACCTACCTGTGACTTGTCAATATTTATAGGCGGTAGAAGGACCAGGTATGCGACAACTGGCACTAAGAGGTGAGAAAGATGATACAGGAAGCCCTCATGACTTAGCCTTTACTCGCCAGGCACGGGATGCCTGCTGGAGACTTGGTGAGAGGATTTTTTAAAGTCTCATTTTTCATGTCGGCCAGGGAAATTGTGGCCTTGAGGAAGCTCTAGTCCGGGTAGTGGCAGGCATGTGAGAGAAGGGCAGGAGTTGCTACCCAGCGTGAACACCTAACTGCTCGACACACCTATCTGGCTGGTAGAGATTGCAGTTCACGTCCCAAGCACCTGATTTTCTCTTGTGGTGCACGGGGGCAAGCCCCATTCCCGGACCCATGTGTGAAAGCGAGCGTAGGTTCAGGGAGAACGCCTCTTGGCAATTCCTGCACCGGGGCCAGCCCTACATTCAGGTCCTTAGGCTCTCAAGCTGCAGCTAGCTTAAATGTACTTCTGCCCACGGCCACGGATACAGTGCCATCAAGCAGAGTGTCGTCGGTCGTTAAGGCAAGGTGTTGGATTCGTGGAAGCTTCGGTTGATGGAGAGCTCCTCACGCGTGTGGCAACAGAGTGGAGAGGAACTCTCCCAAACTGCCAAAGATCCTCACACCACTCGCCTTACATATTTCGATATTTTTATTACCCGCTTTGAACTTTCTTCCAACAGTCCGCTGATTGGAGGAATCACGATATTTGTTATTGTACAGTTACCTAAGGCGCCCGGTGGCGTCTTGAAATAGACCAGCATTTGTCTCTTATGACTATTTCTTGAGACTCCGATGGTAATTTGAAAGATATCCGAAAATAGACAGGTTGTTCGAAGATTCCCGAAGATTACGAGCGGCACATTCTTCTGATCGCGATATCAGAGCGCGAGCGTCGAGTCTTTTAGTAAATTGCGAAGGAGAAATTCGAAATAAACTACGGGACTCAGCGAGGAAAGGAAACCGTGTCGATACCGCCATACTCATACGAAACAAAATGGCCTTTTGCCGTGAAAGACGAGCCATCAGTTCAGCTAACAACAGAATGGGGCTGTGTATGTGGAATGCTGCATTATATACGAAATCAAAGATAGGAAGTTATGAAAAATGAAGTTTGGAAATGAATAAGCCGAAAGAGGTGACCGCTCAGAGGAATACAAATTAAAGGAAATCGTTTGAACGAACACGTTTAACTCTTCAACTCATCATTTACATTCTCAGTCATGTTTCTTTTTCACAACTTTTCTCAGCCTCACGCATTCGGCATTTTGTATATCACTACTAACAGCTAATCAAATCTTTTTTTCGTTAGATTTTCATGAACTTGATAAAATCTCACTACGTTCTACTTACTCAAGTTTTTTGGAAATTATTGAGCTATTATCGATCAATGTACGCGTGAGTCATGTCGACATGATTTATCTGAGAAGGATCGTATTCACTGTTTTTGAATTATAGAGTATAAAGGGGGAGAAGCGATTGTAAGCGAAATGGCAATGGTTTACACTACGGCATTTTTTCAGCTGCTAGTAACTACCTTATGTGAACGTCATTAAATTCTCCCGATACTGGTGATTTATAGGAATACCCCCCTGAATTTTTTGAAATTCTAGAGAGATTTATAAGGAAAAACCCGTACTAAAATCGTTTGATAATTAACTGTGTCGCTCACGAATGAATATTTTGTAGTACTACTGTGTGATTTGGAAAATAATTCATATAAAAACACAATCTACTCATTTGTTGAGTAACCACTCCATTGATAATTTATGAGACAGTTAACTTCGACGTTTCTGAGAAGGGTTGGGTAAAAACCAGATAAAAACTGGTAAAAGCTGTGAGCAAAGGTATCAAGTAAAACTTTTTAATCGCTGGGGTTCTGTGAGCGTCATAAACCCCTCATCGTATTGGTAGTCTATTTGATTACCACCCCGATTTTCCTGAGAATGCTAGAGAATACCACGGGCTTGAGCTTTATAAGGAAAAAGCTACGCTAAAATCGAAATTTTAGATAATTTGTTGCGCTCCTGAAGTCTTTTTCCCCCCGAATGAAAATTTTACGGTACGTTATTAGAACCAATACGGCCGTTTTTGAAAGAAAAACAAAAATGGTGTGTTTTGATCACTTCAAAATTACAGTCAATTTCGAACCGAGTTGGCTAATACCCTTATTTTGCCGTCTCG
Source organism: Pachypeltis micranthus (assembly GCA_020466155.1). Lineage (NCBI taxonomy): Eukaryota > Metazoa > Arthropoda > Insecta > Hemiptera > Miridae > Pachypeltis > Pachypeltis micranthus. The sequence goes on from CM035772.1 coordinate 12,432,726, forward strand.
TGTCGGTCTATAGGCCAAATAACAAGCGTGAGCTGATTTGGTTGAGACGTCATCATAGAAACACAGACAGTTTTTTTCAAATCACGAATTTCGGATTCAGAACCCGTTAAAACGTAAAAGTATGAAGATATTACGTAACTTCTCTTCCTACTTCGTAGAGCTAAGGAAAGTAAGTAGCCACACGAGTTTCTTTTAATTTTTTTAACGCGTTCGTAGCAACGTGCAACGAGTTATATAATACGTGCAAAAGTGAGACCCGTGGTGAAAATACGTTTTTATCATTTCCTTAAAAACCGCAGCCACAATGTTAATTCAACTCATACTGAACTGTTTTTTTCGTTAAGTAATAATATCTACGCGTTGTTGACCAATTTGCGTGATACTCAGGGTACGTCTCACGTCTTCATTGCACCGATTAACCAAAAAAATGAGGAATCCAGGTTAAAACTTAAATATATATTCGCATTTTACACCGCATAAAAAAAAGTGAATCCGTAAGCTCGTTTGATTCTAATCTCAAGTCTGTGTGGTGGAGCAGAAGGGCGGAGGTGGGGAGGGGAAGGGGATTTAAAACAAGACCCGCCTAATTAATTTTTAGAGCTTCTGTCGCGCTTAGTTTTCAAACTTCCTCCCGAACATTGGCCTTTTTGATTCTACAACATGGCGCGTCGACGTAATTTAAGGTTCAACCGAAGGTTAATCCGGATGAGAAGTTCGCCAACTCTGAAAGTTCAAGAAAAAGTTGTCAACTTTTTTATTTCTAATTTCCTCAACTACAAAGTCTTGAGCCTTCGTTAAAACTTCAAGACCTGATATAAAACATAAATTTCAAATTAGTTTCGAATCGCTTATTCGTTACATCATTATATTGTGCTGCGTGCTTCGCTTTTAAAGAAATGTAACTAAAATCGTTGGAACCGTTCTTGAGAAAACAAAGTTGGTCGGTCTGATCACCATAATAATTATATCTAATTTTGGAACAATTTCGCTCATACTCTTATTTTGGCGTCTTATATAAAATAATATTATATGTATATTGTAATGTGAGTATTCAAATGGCGTAAAGTACTTATTTATATTCAAATAAAGTTCATAAAATAATTGTGCGAGTTTTAACAAGATACTCCTTTCACACCAGGTCTGACGAGTATTTTGGAAAGCTGAAAGTTTTCAAGAAAGATCAATTATAGAAGAAATTCATGATGATGTTTGCGGGGGACAATGGATGTAGATATCGCTACAACCAACGTGGCTAACAAGAGCGGAATCACACAAGGAATGTAGCGTTCCAACAATGAACAGTTTGTCGAGTGAGAGAAATTGCTAAAACTGATTTCAAAAATTCTAAACTTCCTTGAAGATGGCGAATCATAATAATGATGAGCAATTTCTATATACTTTGTCATTTCTTTAGGGAGCTGAGTTTTATTTATTTATTTTTATTTAAACCTTCCTTAGCTCTAATACATAGGAAGGAAAGTTACGTACTCTGTTAACAATTTTTGTTTGAGTTTTGTTTATATCTTTACGTCCCGCGGGCTTATTTAAGAAAATGGTTTGTGCGTGTGAAAGAAAGAGGCTGAATTATCGTGAAACGCTAAAATAAGCGTAAGAGCAAAATCCGTTCAAAAGTGTAGTTAACATAATGATCAAACCGGCAAATTGTTTTTCTATTTTTGTATGGGCAGTTTCAGATGATGAGGCAGTACCACGAAATTCGCAATTGCGGGGAAATGACACCAGGAGTGAAATCAAAAATCGACAACTTCGACAAAACGCGATTTTAGTGCAATTTTTCCGTCGCGAATTTCGCTCATATGATTTTTCCCCGGAAACAGTCGCCCGAAAAGCTACCTACTCGATGAGAGCATTAATTATGGGCGTAAGATAATCAGGAGCGACGACAAAAATTCAGAATCGTAGTTAAGGTCGTTCTCATAATTTCAAAACTTAATTTTGAACCTCCTCAGAATAACCGTGTTGACAGCCATGTCATTTGCACGAAGATCGTGGTATACGTCGCAGGAGTTTAATAAATTACAGAATTTCAAGTGCTACCAGTTGAGTGATGTTCAAGGAAACTTTGTAAAAAAAAAGAAAAGATTAAGGTATTAAGAACGTACGTAAGTATGAGGAATGTTGTGCGAAGAGTCGCACGAGGTTTTTCGCCTGCTCATAATAAAATTGGTCAATCGAAATTTATTCATCAATCTATTACGAACGTGCTTTGGGGACATTGTGAACCCGAGGGGAAGAACTACATCTTCCTCTCTACGACGCAAGCTTCGCTCATTGTGGAAAGTATTTTTAAGACTTACACGATGAATTAAAACGTGCCAGTATGAGAAGTTGAGTCGTCTACACACGATCTTACACAAATTTTGTAAAATAAAAAGTATTGCATATGAAATCTTAAATAATAACGAGAAGTAGTGTAATATGTATACAATGTTGTGATGTAGTGCCGAAAATACTGTAAAGTAACGATATTAGTGCAAAGTTCTGTATGTACTAATGCGCAGGCGTTTTTTCGCGAAGGATCCTAATTTCGTTTTCGCATTTTTCCGTTTTTTTTAGCTGGATAGTGGCCAACAATGAGAGAGACGAGCAAGGACTCCCTCTTGGTGAGCACGGGCAGTTTAGTTATACCCGAAACGCCACGTTGACGAGCCCGACCGGCCTGGAAGGAACGGAATGGAGGGCGCCGAAGGCTCTCGAGAGTTGGCTTATGCAACGCTCCAAGTGAATTGCATGTCGCCGGCTGCACGCACGAGGTACTCGGTCATGCCGGTTCAGGGGCAGATTTTAAAAGATGAGCCGCGAGTATTTAAAACAAAAAAAAAGAAACTGATCGAGAGCCTCGCCTTATTATACGAGAGACTTAATGTTCGGGTTCGTACTATTTATAACGGCGCTGGTGCGTTCGTGTTCGGTGATATCTGACGTACACATTCATTGACACGGTTTTATCAGAAGAAACGCGTGTCAGCTCTAATTCATCGACTTCCGTCGTAATTAGGAAAAAAAGAGGAAAACCCCTATCGTGGTTCAATAACTGAGAACCATTCGAACAAAAACCTTTAACACTTCACGAAATGAAGATCAATGAATCACTTTTGATCTGAAAACGAAGAATTTATTATTTTTGCCCTCCAGCCAAACCAGAAATTACCAGTTTTTGCCTCCGTGACCTCAAAAGTCAAATATTTCTATTTTGACGAAATATCCTATTCAACGCTGATATATTTCATTTCGGTCGTTACGCGTCGGATAAACGTCTACGAGGCACAACGTGCACTTAATAAAACTGTGGGCTTCATCTAAGCATCTAAAGCGGTATTTAAGGGGATTCGTAAACAAAAGAACGTCGTAAGAATCTTATTTTTGAGCGATTTGTGGCATGTCTTCGGTCAACCGAAGGGCAAAACGTATAAATAATGAAAACTGAACTTTTTAAACGTAAACTCAACTTTTGAAGGTGAACATTTAACTAAAGTAAGTCCCAACTTCTTCAAACTGAACACTTAAACGAAAACTACTATATTTCATTCCAAACTGAATTGTTTATAAACGGTAACTCAACGTTTTAATAAAAATTCAACGTTTTCAATTAAATAACAACTTTTTGAAAGAAACTGGACGTTTCAACAAAAACATGATCTTTTTAAACAGTACGTTTAATAAAAACACGCGGCGGTTCAATAATAAAATTTCAATTTTTACCAAAAAATGAAAACTCGACTTTGAAAGCTGTAAATTTAATAAAAACTCGCGTTTTCTTTTCCCCCTTTTTTTGTTTATTAGTTGAGTGAAAACAAAAAGTTGAGCTTTGACGATCCACACCGAATTTCAGCTCGCGTCTTGACTTTTTACGTAGTTAAGTTTCTAGGGAGAAACGTTGAGTCTCGTAACCGTTCCTTTGTCGATTTGTGCGCGTATATTTACGTAGCGCTCGCACAGTGGCATGTCAAGGGCTTCGATCGAATCGCTCAAACAACCAATTCACCAGTTCCATTCGAGCTCAATTCCTCAGTCGTTCCCTAATTGAAATTACGCAATCAAACACCTGTTGTTGGTTATTCTAAGTTCATCCCTTTCAAAAATGGTCAAAATTCCCATAAGGGAAGGGACGATGGTCATCGTAGTCGCGTAAAAATCAAACTGCGGGCAGCTGATGGCTATTTCGTGGCGGTAAGAGATTGGTAGACTCTTACGTTGTAAATTGAAGGGAGAGACGAACCTCAAGACGAGATTTGAACGAAGCGCGATACACGGCGAAAATTCTGAAAGATTGTCATTGTGCCCCCTTCCACCTCAAAAACGATGGAAGGGCCATTAATTCATTTTTGAGCCACAAAAATGTTAGGAATAAATATATTTATTTCGTCCTACGTATTTCTTTATTACTCAAAGCGCTGCTTTTCTTGAAACGCCACACGATTTTCTGGATAGCTTCTTCTAATTCTGACCATACGATTTAATAATTGGGTGAAACATACGAAACAAAGATACGCACTTGGTCTTATTCGATTTTAAATTAAAAAAAAACATACCCCAAAAATAGACTCTTCCACTATCCAGTCCACCACTCCTCCATTTCTCGGGATTGTTGTCATTTTAACGACAACTCCGTAACGGACAACGTCCGTAAACTTCCGACTATCCGGATCCGACGGCGTTTTTGATGAACTCAGAGTAGGGAAGCAGCAGAAAGTATTTTTATGACCGTTTAGAACTACCTAGTTCGCTCCTCTCGAAAGTTATCGACAGTCATCTGGTTACTGGTATAAGACTCATTAGGGAACGCCACAAAATGGACTTAGGTGCAACAATTTTGACACACAAGCGCAATAACTTCGAAATATACAAAAATTCTCACAAAATAATATCCTCCCCCACACCCCTCACCTGTCAACGTTTGTGTCCGCCCAAGATTTTACGTATAAATCGTATTTGGAGTATTTCTAGTTATGGGCAACTGTGAGGAAGTTGAGTGACATATATTATTAACCAACGATATCCATTTTTTTAGAATTAAAAACTCTTCCATTTGTACAGCGTACATCACAAGTAGACTTTCAATGTGTCAATTTTATCTTTGTCTTGTCGTTCAGCCATGAAAAATATTTGCCAATTGTTATATTGTATTATCATAGTCAAGGCTCACACAGAAACCGTGACATACACGTGATACGATAAACGTAATGAGTTTTTTATTTTCCCTAGCCCTTGCTGGAATCTTGGAGTCATTAAAGTGATGTAATCGGCTGAAAAACTGTTTTTGAGTTTTCTTCCGATCTTTATGTTTCAAGGGCACGACGAAAAACGCTATTTGAGTAAATGGTCAGTGTGTGTCTGTGAACGCGATCGGTTCAAATTACATAGTTAGCTTCCGTGTAAATATGAGACGTCAAAATAAGGATATGAACAAACATCGATTCAAAATTAACTATAGTTATCATAGTGATCTGAGCGACAATTTTTCTTTCTTTCGTTTTTGGTTACATGTTTTCAAAGGACAATTCCAAACGACACACGTTTATACAATTTTTATTCTTGGAAAATTGACGAGAGCGGCACAATTAATTATCAAACATGTAGACAAGAAGCAATTTTACTATTTTATGATACTTTTTCATCGTGTCAATTGTATGGCGTTTATGATGTGATTGCGTTCTCAGAAAAATCAGAGTGACAGTCCATAATGGCCTTGAACTCACAATAATGCCGTTTTTTTAATTAATTTTATCGCAGTTTCCTCTATAATTGAAGAATTATTAATCCGAACCTTCCCAAACGAATCACATTGAGAACCACGCTGTTGGTTACTCAATAAATGTCGTGAGGTAAGTAGCAGCAGCCCAAATTTTGGAACTTTGAGCGCTAACGGGTTCTTCGTAAAACGAATCATCATAGTACTATCATGTTCTAATGATTTGAGTGAAAAAGGATAAAAAATTGGATGGAAATCGCTGAATGTTCGTGATGATGGTAGTAAATACACTGCAAAGTTGTACTATTTTCAAAAGTTATCGTATGTAACTACACAGACTTGATTGCGTTGAATTCCCAAGAAAGTTGTGAAAGAGATTTTTGAGCAAAACTTTTTTTGTGTGGATGGTATATTTGGACATTGAGATGAGTTGTTTTTTTTTTAAAGAAGAAGGGGAAGTTTAGGTGTTTGCCATTCGAGAGAACATTGTCTTCCTTGAAAATAGGTGACTTGGGAAGGGGAAACGTTGACGGGTTTTGCGGGGAGACGAAAAATGGGCAAGTTGTCGATGGACGTACCTGAATGCGAAGGTAGAGGTGAGGTATAGAGTCGCCAGAAGAAGGACAAGGAGCGGTCGGAGGTGGACGTTCATGGCTTCTGCTTTTGTCGGTCCAACAGATATTGAGAGGGGAAATCGTCGAAAAGAAACTGAAGAAAAGGCGAACCACACAAACAGGTTTCGTTGACTGTCTGTCTGATGTGACACTACGTACTGCCGGTACGATCTCTCGGCCCTTTATCTATATCAGGCGTGGCTCCTCGCACCCCAGCTCTGTCTCCCCTCTCTCTGACCTACCACCCGACTTCCATCCCAGCTCTTGCTCCCAACCCTCCGTCCCCACCAATGTTCCCCTCTTCATCATCACTATAGCTCCACACTATCGTTCTCTTTCACTCATGCACACCGCACGATATAGCTCACTCTCTCACTCTATCTACCTCCGGCTTCTCGCTTTTCACAGCTCTTGGACGCTCCGGAGAAGTCCGCCCTCTTCCGAGGGTCCGCTCGCGACTGACCGGTTGCCCAACGTCCCAATTCAATGTCACTTCCATCAATTTTCGATCCCCGATTACCGTTCATCACCTCCTCTGCTCAGGCAATCAAAAAATGATTCCCGCCTTCCGTTCGGACATTTCGGCCTTTTTTATTTTATCTCCGGCCGATGGCTGATGCAAAAGTCAGGACAAATTGAGTTTTATGCCCTCCTTTCCTTTTCATTGGCGACGCAACAACCTCCGTAAAACCTCTTCCAGTACGAAACGATTTCCTAGAAGTAGAAAAAGGTGGTCATTTCGAGGGATGTCCTTAATAATTCTGTAACTCTCATTAAACTCCCATTCTGCACACCGCACATCGTAATATCAATGCGATATTAATGCGATATCGACAATCCATCGAAAGAAGCGAAATCTATTCAAAATCGTTAGAGCTGGTTATAAGAAAAAATATCAGGTGCGACGCATCATACCACTTTCCTCAGCCTCACGTAAATTCATCAATTTCCAAGGCACGCTATTACTCCAACCTGTTTTTCACTCACACAATTCATTTGTACTTGGCAAAACATAAATTGGCGTTTTACATACAAAGCGGTAGCGCTTAGAGTTCTGAAATTTATTGAGATGCTCCTACTCAGCACGACGGTTGGTGGAATTTATAAGAACAAAACTGCTACATAAAAAAAAATTCTGCTCTCGTCACTTTCACACTGTTGAGAATTGCATGGTACTGTCGTTTATTTGTAAGTTCTTCCGCCAAAAAATATTTGGTGTTTCGATTACTATGATAACTATAGATAGTTTTGTACCCATTTTTCTCACACTTTTTCAATGGACATCGGCAGACTAAAATCAAATTTGAACTGTTTTCTCTCTATATACACTGGCACACACACACAAACCACTTTCCCCATATGATGTTTTTCGGACGCAGTGGCGACGATCTGAAGAAAACTAAAAAACGATTTTTGGGGATCAACGTAACTTTTCTTTTCACTACATAGTGACCATGAAAGTAAAAAGAAAACAGAAACTCCAAATCACATTATAAGTTAAAACTGAAGCTAAATTATGAAAACTATGCCTATGTAATAAATTATCAAAACTATTCAACTTTTAGCGAAAAGCGTGATGATTTCCGGGGGGGGGGGGGGGGTGGCGCTTGATGTTTCGGACGATTCCTCTTTTTAATGTATTGAGGGGTTCGATTATGGGGGAAAATTAAACTAAAAACCACTGAGTTATTAATGACTGGACCCCCAAAAATATCCGTTTACTACAGAATGGTCAAGAACACCAAAAGAATATTACGTGCATGTTCAATTATTTGATGACATCCGAAAACCGCTTAGCAAGAGCCAAAATTGATATAAAAGTAGCCAGCAGAAGTAGAAAACTGCGTGTGTTACGTATTTGTGTCGCGTCTCTCGATAATTTCTGAAATTCGATCAACTGGAGGGCTGCCTGTCCGAGAAATTAACGCGAGAGCTCTCAAGAAAAGAAAAAAAGCAACAGGTTAGCCCCCTAAATCAGAATAGATCTGATGCTTTTAAATAATTTCGAATGAGCCAATCTGCTATTTTTGAAGTTCTTCTTTAGGTAATTTGATTGATCCTTTGGAATAATTTATGACCCGCGGCACCAGTTCATGATATCGCACTTCAGGTTAACTTGGGATTTACTGGAGAAAACGCATTTTATTTGAGAAACTTTTGTCGAAATCATTACAGGAAATAGGCATTTCGAGGCTGTTCATTATGGTAACTATATCGATTAGTTTACTCGATGCTTTGCATTGTCAACAAAGTTCTTATTCATGAGCGATGAATTACTTGTTATAATACATCGTCTTCTTTTGTCATTCTCTCTTCGGTTACACAGTAAAAACGTCTCCTCTTCTCATTTCCACGTAATTCATTAATCTTACTCGACCCCAGACCATTGAAGAGCTCCAACAATGACCACATACGAGTAAACTCCTAATGCTGGCCAAACCTGACTATTTAAACACACAAATGATCCGTAACTCAGTCGCAGGTTACCTTCCGAGATCTGCAGGTTACACTAAGGACACATGTTCTGTTTGATTGAAGACCCGAATAAGTGGCTGAAGTTCATTATTGAATGTAATAAGTTTCAACGAGCTTTTATTTCTCGAGTTCGCCATTCGATTTACCGCCAATATTCATTGTTTGTACCAGAAGAAGCGAGTGCCAGTGAATCGTGAAACTACACAGATAGAAATTGTATCGTATTTGAAATTAAAATGCGCTTGGCAACCTCAGGCGAGACGAAATAACTACGTTCCTCGCCCTTTAATAAGTTCAGTGAGTCTCTCGCCCAGCAGAACAATCCAAACGTCAGGAGCTGACACCTTCATAAAAGAAATCAGAAGCTGAAAATTTGTTTTTCGCTCAGCTCAGGGATGTATTCTACAACCAGTTGAACAGTATAACCCTACTGTTGCTTGATGGTTTGAAAGAGACCCTTGCTCCACGGAAAGATTGTTGAAACTCTACATAAAATAACAGAGCATTGACAAACAGAACTGTCAGTAGTGAGCACACTGTAATTTAGGGAGTCGGTCTTACATACCTCACACCAATTATTGAATTACCAACACGAAGGTAGAGTATTGGACTCTCAACAGGATCTTTCATCTTTGGTGTACTGAGCTGAAAGATATAAGGAAAACATTTTTTTTTAAATCCTAGTGTTTTCTAATTTCCTGATCGCCTCCAATTCACAGGTTAAATACATTTTCCATAAACGACAGTTGTGTAAGAATGCACAGTGTATTAGATTCACCTGTACAACATCATGAAAACGGCTTCGAACCGAAAATATTAAAACAACGTCAGTTTCGGGCGATTATGAATGAAATATAGTTAAAAAATCAGGTCAACATAAACTTTGGGATATGAAATTTGAGTTGTTTTCTCCCCAATCATAACATAAACAGAGACATTGCACATGATTACATTGGCGTGTCGATTAGTCTTATTGCAAAATTTACGAGGATTGTCCATCAGAAAACCCATTTTACTTGCCTTGAGAAGTAGGAAGGAAAGATCGTAATCGGCGTAAGAAAAAAAACATCTGGTGCGTTGCAACACACAACTTTCCTTAGCTCTACGTCAATTCACTTGATATGTGGCTCTGTCTACTTAATCAATTCATTTACCACTCAGTTCATTTGAAATTGGCCAAACAACACTTCGCAGCAGCAGGGAGCGGTAGCGCTTACAGTTCCGGAATTTATGGTGCTCAATCCAGGACCATTATTGAGAAATTTGTACACAGATAATTAGTGACGCTGTAAACAAAAATTTTTTGAAGAAGGATAGTAATTACTTTTGCAGAGTTATTGGGTAAAAACGTTTAGAACTGGTAGTAAGCGAAACGGCAGAAGTTGAAATTCAGGAATTTCTGGAGTGAGCCCTATCCATTTCATGAGCGTTTTTAAACACTCACCCTATAGGTATTGGATTGGACTACAGTACAAATTTTTTTTAAACATTCTACTATCATTTCAGCGGAGTTTATAAGGAAAAACCCGCGCTAAAAACGCTTTTCGTCGAAAATGTTGATAATTTATTGTGCTGCTCGGTGGATTTTGTTCATACCCTTATTTTGGCGTCCCATGGTAACCTGCGGGCGAGATATCATGTTTGAGTGGATTTCGTACGTTGGCTCTCTCTATAAATCTTTCACAGACACACAGACCATTTTTCCAGGACCATTTTCGGACTCAGGGGGGTCAGAAACGTGAATATCTCAAGAGAACTCAAAATTTTTTTTTCAGCCGATTACATAACTTTCCTTTCTACTTTTTAGAGCCAAGGAAAGTAAAAAAGCGGTAGTATAAAAAGTTATGTAATTCGTTGACAAAAATTGTTGAGTTTTTTGTCGAGGTTTCTTTGGATTCACCACCAAAAAACACCATTCGGAAAAATGGTCAGCGGAAGTAAGGGTACGAGAAAAATCGGTTCAAAACTAACTATTGTTATTTTATTCATCAAAACATCCTTTGGATGGACAGCTCTAAATGACCCGACATCACCATAACGTTCTCATTTCGGGGGAAAAGGCCAATGCAGCGCAACAAATTATCAAAAATGTCAAAGAAAATTACTTTTTAGGAGAGTGTTTTCCTCTTTAGTCCCACTCATACGATACTAGCTATCTCCGACAAATTAATATGATAATACTATAAACTTCCTATACAATGACTGTGTAATCAACGCTCATAAAATAATTAGAACTAGCCCCAGAAATTCCGTAATTGAAACCACCTCCGCAAGTGAAACTTACTACCATTTGTCACAGTTTTTACCCGACAACTCCAAAACGGTTAACAAAATCCTTCTCAGAAACATCAAGTCTTTAGTCTCATACTTATGCACTGGTATAAGTAGGAGCATCTCAATACATTCAAATTCAAATGAACTGCGTGAAAATGGATCGGATTTGTAGCCAAAGCGATAAAAATCACTGAGTGAGCGTGGGGCTGAGGAAAGTTGTGTGATACGTCTCACCAGAGATGAGCCCTTTACTTTTGTGTTGGTTATGAGGGCCTCCTTCAATTTCCAGGACTCTGTTCATGTCATCATATCCCTGCTTTGAACTGTTCACTTAGGCTCACCTAGGAAGGATTCATCCGCAAGCTCATGCTGCTTCAAATCGTCATCGGTCAGCGGGTCATCACCCCATTTGACGTCAGACCTAACCTCATATTGAGGGATACGATTTCAGCATGAAACGGGATTTAGGTTCGCACTAAGAGCTGATTTGGTTTTATTTCAGTTGCGTTCGCTGAAGCGGAAAGTATTTTTCCAAATGGTTTCTTTAGGACTCGGTAGTTCCAACAGTAAGATTTGAAGGAAAGGCTAATAGGCTTTTGAGACTGATAAATTACCCATTTGTGGCAATTCAGTGAATTCGATGGAGGGAGGACAACCGAACCAAATCACCTCAAATTCGATGCAGTTTTATTTAATTACGTAGTTTGACGTTATGAATATATTGAGTGCCCGTACTTACGTTCTAATAATATATAATATATAATCTTTGTATTGATTCATGTTTTCAGTTCGGGACACCGAAAAAAGTTAGTTTCAGAAACGACGGTATTTCGGTTTTCGGAATTTCTTCGCCTGTTCCCTATTAAATGAGATATCTCATTGGGCTCCCAAAAATGTTTTTTTGATAGATGTGGTTGGCCTGACGCGGAGATTGAACCCGTTCAAGGCGATGCCGATGAGGAATATGCAGTTGTGCACTATCGACCTCCCAGGTTAGTGGTTAAGCCCTACACCACGCCAAGGTGCTGCTACAGTACTGAGGCGATCAAGGAAATTAGGAACAAACCAACACATATCACACGGCACAAGCACAATTTAAGGTTCTAGCAAGAAGTACGTAGGTCTTCGACAATCTGCTACTCGTTCTTCTTCGTAAGATTTCAGGACAATCTGATTAGGCGAGGAAAACTGTTGTGGCCTTTATCGGATGAGTTGTACATTTCTGAATGGTGTGGTGTGTCATCTAGTGTTCCTGCCTCGTCAAACGCGATTCCTTCAAGCGGATTGCGAGGAGCACAGGAGCGTTGTAGGCCATGGAAATGCAGTCTCACAATTGATTGGGTCAGAGCCCAGCTCACCTGCAGAAGAACTACCGTTGACTTTGTGTTGGGTACCACACGAAGCGCAATAAACCACCAAGCTCCAAAGTTTTGGGTTCTTTTCCGGGCTCTGCTGCGCCAGTTGAAATCCACTTCCTGACACTTCCAACAACCCGAATTTACTCCACATTATTCGAAGACTAGATAGAATTTGCCCCACAGGCACTGAAGCCGCCAACAGACTAACGTTCTGAAGACCTTATTCTTCAACTCAATTAATGAACCCTCTCGAAGTAACTAGCATAAGACGCTGAAGCTACGCCCTAGAGACAAATGCGTGAACCAATTTGCAAAGTTGTTCAATTTATTCACTCGGAAGAAGAAAGTTTGGAGTGAGACGTTAGCATACTATTCGACTCTAATGGACTTGAAATTTCGTGCAACAAAAATCAAACGTTCACGTTCAGCTCTCCTAAGTTACACCAATTATCTAAGAAGACGTTTCGGAATAACAAGACATTTAAAAAGTATCAAGTTAACGATGGAGTGACGGATAATGACGATTAATATCACTTTCAAAAATACCAATAGTAAGTATAGTCTATCGAAGCATTTGTTATAGAAATATACACCATAATTGTCCATAAGTATTTCACCTTGCCCAAGATTTTCGGATTTTTGAAAATACTAAGAAAATATATGGTACTTTTCATCGTTAAATTCTGATGGTTAACTAACTTTGCCTGTGGAACGACAAGAAGCGTTTTTGTGCCAATTGTAATCACCCTCGTTCGTTACCATTAAAACTTTCTGCATAATAATCCGTAATTTAATACAAAACGCACGAGTATATACAAATACAGAATTAAACAAGGGGTAAAATGAGAGGGAGAAAACAAATTAAAAGATTAACGTATCGGCGGGCTCTCGATTAGATACTGCCAATGAAACTAACGTATTATTTGTTTTTTCATAGTCTGTTTTACTCTTTACTTGATACGACTAATCACATACATCGACATGCATTCAGCGATTTTCATGGCTCTAGCAACGAATTCAATATATTTTTGACTTAGTTCGTACGAAAAAGTTTACGTGCAAACTGGTAGCTCTTAAACTTCCAGAATTTATAGGGCCGCTGCTACTTTATTGTACGGTTGATACTATTTGTTTTGGAGCAGTTTGTATCCTCAGTTCTGGAAGCGTGGGGTAAGAACTGCGAAAGTTGGTCAAAAAAAGACGTACAATTGAATTCTGAAATATCTGACACAGCCCTCGGCTAAACTTACGACAGTAATTCGAAGTCCATCGCATAGGTAGCCTATGGAACAATCACTCTGATTTTTACAAGAGTGCTAGTGTCATACGAGCGTGATTTGTGTTGCAAAAATTGCGCTAAAATCGCTTTTTGTCGAAATTGTTCATAATTTATTGTGCCGCTCTCGTGATTTTCAGACAAATGACAATTTTATCGTACCGCTATTTTATATTGAGCCAATGAACAAAATCAAAATCGTTACACCCGTTTATGATGGAAAAAATGGATATTTTGATCGCCATAATAACTATAGTTAGTTTTGAACCGATACGGCTCGTACTCTCATTTTTACGTCCCATGGTTGGCTCCAGACTAAAAATCAAATTGGCCCCGTTTTGCCTTAGCCGTTCTTTCCCAGTCGGTTCAAAGGCAGACCATTTTAACAAATGGTGTTTTTTGGCGTTCGAAGCGTAAAGCCACAAAGAAAAACATTTTTTCAGCCCATTACGTACTTTCCTTAAATTCATAGGTCTTAGAAAGGTAAAAGTAATTCTTTTCTTCGTACAACTCGTCATTAACCCAACAAACTGCAAGATATAAAGTGAAAGATAAGGCCATTACTTGGAAAAAGAACGCGAGAGCTCAGAACGTACCTAAACCTTGAGGCGTTTCCATTTTTTTCGAAAACGGTTCTAATAATTTCGACTAATCGTCCGCGATATCTCCTAGTTGTCAATAAACGACTTTTGTTGTTCCTCAACCTCTTTGGCGTCCCACGTAGATTTGCAGGCTAAAAAAGTTCACAAACACACAATTTTCCCAAACGGGGGTTTTCGGACTCAGTAGCCCTTGAAGGATCTGAAGGGCAATCGGACGTATAATAATACAGTCTTTCGACGAGAAAAGATCCGAACGAAATGAAATTGTTTGTTTGGGGCAGATAACATAACTTTCCTTCCTACTTTGTCGGGCTAGAGTAGTAGTAGAGTAATATTACCTATATGTACCAATTAAATTAACAATAAATATGTGGCAGTAATTGAAATAATAAGTACGACAAAAAATGGAAGTGATTGCGAGAAAAAATCATCTCAACTTTCCTAAGCTCAACGTAAATTCACTGATTTTCTTGGCTTTTGCTAGTAATTAAATTTATTTTTCACTCGGGTCATTTGAACTTGGTCAAATATCACTTCAGGTTGGTAGAAAGTCTTAGCACTTACAGTTCCGGAATTTATTGCGATGCTTCTACTTGTGCCACGACTAGTATTGAGCAATCGCTCGAGAGAGAGCTGCGAACACGATTTTTTTTGAGAGGGTAATAATTTTGACAAGGGTTTCAGAATTATTGGATAAAAACTGGGAGAAATGGTATTAAGTGAAACGGCAGTGGTTTGAATTCTGAAATTTGTGGAGTAGCAGTAGTAGTAATATCTTAAGAGCGTTGTTAAACGCTCATCGCATGGGTAATCAATTGTGCCTTCGATCAATCGATTTATCTGAAGATTCTAGTCACACTTGAACAAAGTTTATAAGGAAAAATACTGCGCTAAAATCGTCGAAACGTTTGGTAGGTTATTGTGTTGCTCTTGTAATTTTCCCAAGAATGAGAATTTAATGGTATGGTTGCTTTATTTGGAGGTGTATATACAAACCTGATCTAGCTATTTACTTGGGTGGCAAGTTTCAAAAGGACAGATCAACTATGACCACGTTTCTTAGCCATCACCATCTTCGCGAAACTTGCAAAATGGTTATGGGCTTGCTTTGTAGCCGTCAATGCTGCTAAGTTCGTTTGCTCTCCCAACAATCGTCGTTCACTGCGGTAGAAACTACAGTGGAGCAGCACGTGGTTTCTTGTTCCCTCTGCACTGGAGGCGTAAGACGTGCATGACAGAGCGTCTTTGAGAGAAAAGAAGTGGAGCCGTGCATTGAAGTCACCATGTCCCGTGAGGAACTGGCTCGTCAAGTGGTCGGGCTCAACCAATTTTCTTGAAAGACGTTCACGGATGTTGATGAAGAACTCATACGTGTCACGTCCCTTTGACGAGGACTCCCATCTTGCTTGCCGTTTCACTAACGCCCATTCGTCGATGGCGGCAAGTTTCTGTTCTGTAGTGGAATCTGCACGGAGTTCAGCCCAAAGGGGAGGAAGCTCCCGTTTCACTCTTCACTTGTCAACCATGCACTCAACGGACAAGTCAACTGGTAACTGATCAGTGATCACCTGGAGTGCTTCTGTTGATACAGTCTTATAGGCCTTGGTGGTCCACAGGAGCTCCGGGATTGGGCCAATGCTTTCTTTTGATTGACTGTAAGTTACCCCTGACAACAGGGCAGTAGTCAATCACGCCTAGATATATGGCCTTATACATGAGGATAGTGTCATGGTAACACATACCTCACGCGGCCTAAGTAATTGCACGCAGTGAGGCAAACCTTGCAAGGGTAGTGTCTTTACAGACCATTTTCCCAAATAGTGTTTTTCCCTTGCAACGTTAAAAACAAGAGAGAGAGAGAGAGAGAGAGAGAGAGAGAGAGAGAGAGAGAGAGAGAGAGAGAGAGAGAGAGAGAGAGAGATTGAATTGGTTTATTTAAATTAACCAGGGGCAGTTAGGGCCATACGGCCATAGGGCCCTCTCTTCCACTGTCCCTGGGAGCATTGACCTTTTTATACACTTCTGACAGTTGTTATATACATCAAATGATCGCTTAATATTAATAAAAAAACACAAACGCAACATAAACTTACAAAAAGATGAAAAAGAAAAAATCAAAAACTTCTCAATACAAGCACATTGCACACCTTTTTCTTTTTTTTGTCCGTTGGCTTTCACATCTCATAGCAGTTCGCTAGGGACTCGCACTGTACTTCTGCAACAGTAAATTTGAAAATGTATTTTTAAATGCTCTCTCGCTTTGTTCTAGTCTGAAGGAGTCGGGATTGTTGTTGTAGATGCGGATGGCTGTGGCTGTAAATGATCTGTTGAATATGGTTGTTCGGTGGACAGATACCCCTGTATGAGACGCCTTCGAGTGTGATGCTGGTGACAGTCCTCCAGGAACGCAAACTTTTCCGCAAGGTACTGTGGTGACCCAGACTTAAGAGTCCTGAACAGCATCGTTCCAATGTGCAGCTGCAGCTGCTTCTCAATCTACAGCCATCGAAGCTTGAGGAAGTATGGGTTAACATGCTCATCCCATTTCAGTCGGATTGGAATCTACGCATTCCATTGGAATTCTGATTCCATTGGAATCAGGCCTGAAAAATCGACCTCGGGGAATACCTAGAGCGAGGGAAATTCCGGGGACTCAGAGAACACCTTCAGTCACGGGTGATTCAGGAAATTCCTGAGTTGAAACTAATTGGGCTTTTGCACAGCCTGACCTAGTCTCACACCCCCGAGATCCATCCCATTCGATTCAGCATCGCAAAATACCAATAAGCGATTCGAAACATGACCTGACTGCGACGGAACAACGAACATTACATATTCCAAGTGCCTGTAGGTAGTAGGCACGAAGTGAGGAGTCGAGTCGGGCTGAGACGGAAGGGAGTCCAAATGATGAAACGATGATGCGCTGTAATTGTCACTCGAGTTCTTGCAATTAGTAGGCTTTCGCTCGCTACAGTTACTGTGATTTCACTATTTTCGGTTTAGACGCAATCGTAACGTCAAATTTTGTGGTTGAAGGGGGGGGGGGGGTTGTAAAAAAATTCCTGGCCGAAAATATTGGTGTAATGCTCACAATGAAAATAAACCAAAACGAACAAAACTATTTGGTCTAATATGACTGCTCAGAATTTTTCTCCACGCTTAATCGCAATGAAATGTTCGCCTAAGCCTCATTTCTTTCCGCGGTACCTAATAAATTATTTCACAACCTCGGAACAATCCAGCTGAGGAGCTCCCATTGGGCCTTACCTAATTATTCATTAGAAGGGAGACCGTCATGCACACAAGACGATCAAAAAGCAAGCTGATAGTACGAATATAATTTTTCTCAGCTTCGGTTTCCCTCTTTTCCTTCGGAGTGATTTCACAGGTCGCCATCTATTTAGGTAAGGCCTAGTTCCGAGAGCGTTTGACACTTCCTCATATTGTATACCGACTTGTTGAATTAGCCAGCGAAAGAAGAATCAACAGGCAAATCTATTGACCTAATGGTACAACATTTGCATATATACAGACGATTCTTCCGACGTTAGGTCGCGAGGAAGCAAATATATTTCTCCCTTTATTCCTCATCAATATTCATTTTAACGGATTTACATATTTATTTGTAGCGCTACAGGCGCCGCTGTGTAAAGAACACTCGGCTGGTACAGGTCACGGTCAAGGCGTTTGTCAGTCGTTGCTCCGGGGCGAATTTCTTAGGAACGAAGTTCAGAGAACGGACACAGTGAGGTATCATTTTCGGACTCACACGCAGATGCATTTTGCTGAGTTGCCGGACAAGGAGGAAATGGGGGTTAAGAACAAGGCTCCTTTGTTTCACAACAATGGGGCCCCTTTTATACACAGCGGACAGCAATTTTGCATTCCAAATGAAGTGATCTCAATATACAGAAAGAAACGCGTCTGTTTCGCATTTCTTCAACCTGTTTTTCAAACTCAACTGCTGTCGCCATTGTTATACAGGTTCAATTGTTCGTGACCAGCCGACTAGGCAGTGAGCTACACAGTGAGACCTTGTTCGAATTCAAAACAGAATACAGAACGGAACGCGTTAAATCTGTTGCAACGCATCACACAACTTTCATCAGCCCCACATACATTCGGTTCTAACTACAACTTTCGATTTTTAGTGATAAGATGGCAGTGCTTAACGTCCCACAATTTATTGCGTAGCTCCTTCTTGTATTAAGACTTACATTGAGTAACCATCCTACAAGTAAATCATCGGACGGCTAACGTGATCTTTATTTGAAAGAAATTGGAGGGACTTTCTTCTGAAGTTATAGGGTTAACGCCGAGAAAAAAAGAAAAAGAAAGAGAAGAAAGAAGAAGAAATAGTCAATGAAACGACAGAAGAACTTATCGATTTGTACCTAATTATCATTATTCAATGACCACTTTTCGATGTTACCCACACTACCCAATTAGACGGCTGATTTCATTCAGCAGCGTCATTTTTGGACTACCGTCAACTTACAACCAAGCGACAGGGGGGTGGTTGGCTCCATCTAGTGGGATATCGTCCAACTTCCAAAAACAGCAACCTTCGTAAATAGCGATTTCACCTTTAAATGTTAATAAACTAATGAATTAGTCTATACGATGAATAATTTAATAACGCTCATTAGATAGATATGAACTACACCAGAAATTCCTAAATAGAAACTAACGTCGTTCATTTGATTGATTTTGGTTTATTATTCATTCTGAATAATAACCCTGTTTTCGGTCACGAAATATTTTTTACAACCCCCCCCCCCCTCAAAATTTGATACTTTACGTTTCAAGACATGGGGATTCCAAATTTGCAATGTCCGTCCGCCGTCCGGGCCGTTTTGTGCCTTTCACGTGCTCTAAAAAATTCGTTCTTTCGCACAAAAACCCCATTTGGTATCTAGTTGTGCCCGCCATCTCGGCAATCCGATCGGACAAAGACCATGGTTGTTATGGGCGAAAAATGGTTAAACAATTAACGAAACTCAGAATAATCGCAAATAAGCCGTGTTTCGTATCGTTTTCAAGGCCCGCTCGACTCGGAACGCTCTCTGGACTCGCAACGCCCTGCCAATTGCCGAGCGACGGTTCGCTGGAAGCCCAGCCACCGTCCCAATTTCCTTCCCCAACTCTTTTTGCCCGACAAGGGAACAGACGTTTACGGGCCCCTGGCGCCGGGGGAATATTTAGTTTCCGTAGTTCCATTGTAGTCAGGTCATGTTTCGTATGGTTTACTAGTATTCGATGCTGAATCGAATGGGATGGGTCTCGGAGCAGTAATACTAGGTCAAGGTGTTTATGAGAATAATAAACCATTGCGTAATAATTTGCAGGGTTTTTACTTTTCTTGGCTGTACGAAGTAGAAAGGAAAGTTATGTAATCGGCTGACAAAACATTTTTTCTCCACCCTTGTGTGACTTATATGAAAACATTCCCCCATGCGTGGGAAAATGACGAGAGCAGCACACTAAATTATAAAAAACATTTCGATTTTAGAGCTGTTTTTTCCGTATAAACTCCGCTCAAATGTTGTTAAGACTTTCAGAAAAAATTCGAGTGGGCTATGCTATGGGTTTTTAATAACGCTCAAACGATGTTCAGGGGCTACTCTAAAAATCCCGCCGTTACACAACTACCATTTCTAAAAGTAGTTTTTACTTCATCGCTCTGGAAGAGTGATTGATATCCATTTCAAAAAAAAATCTTGTTTACAGCCTCATTATTTCTTTGTGTACCAATTGCTTCATAATGGTGAGGGCATGAGTACAAGCAGCAGAATAAATTCCGGAAGAGTAAACGCTACCGCTTTTTGCCGCCGTGAAGTGATGTTTGACCAAGTTTTATTATCTAGGGTTTGTAACAAGGTGCCCCTATATACGAACAATTTTCAAAATTACACAGAAAAGCTAAAAAGTTCTGCAATCAAAACTCGCAAAGAGGTATTTTCGTCTGTACAATTAAAATTTGACGTTTGATCCATAATAAGTATAAGTATTAAAAAAAAAAAAGAACCAATCAGGCTTTCTAAGTCAAACGCGAGGATGGTACGACCTGATGAGTAGTATACTTGAATGAAAACAGCAGCTTCACAAAAGCCGTGTTGGAAACTCTCTCTAGGTATCCAACTAACCGGGTGAATTCGTCCCGCTTTATTGTTTTCCCCACGTCTGAGCCTCGTTCTGTGATTGCTAGGATTTCAGAGGGAACGGAGTGATCAAAGAAGAGCCGATGGATTTCATTTTATCTTGGCAGTGGAAAAAACACGCGCGCAGAAATATTTTTCTCGCCGACGTAAAGGCTTTGGCGAAGGTATCGTTGTGTTCTGGTAAACATTTTTTCAGTTCCCGTGTCTTCGGTTGGTGCTTCTTTGTTAGAAAGTTAGGAAGCTCCGAAGGGTGGGATTCAATGGTGGGGCTAACATTAATCGGGAGACTTCTCCTTCTGGGTCAGCGTGAGTTGGACCCCGTGGAAATAACGTTTAGAACACATGTCATTTTCATAAACGGGGACGCATGTACGCTACATTCATGGCACACAACATGTTCGAAAAATGCGAGGAGAGAGAGAGAGAGAGTGACTGATGAAAAACAAAATTCAGCATTTTACAATTTAAATAAATGTCATATTTCACATTTTCATCAAATATTTAAACATTAAGTTATCAAAAGAAAACATTTCCCAGGTCAATTGACATTTCCGACACTAAATACTTTCGATTAAATGTGATAATAATTAACTAGACTTGAGAACAAGTTTTTACTTGAACAGTTTTGTCATACAATTAAAATTGTTCTGTTCCAGGAACAACTCCTGGTTCTCATTAACGATACTACTGGCTGTGACAATAAATGAATTACTCCAGAGAACCAACGTAGTTGCCTAAAACATGGCGTGACGTATTCATTGTACATTAGGTGATAAATGAAATGTATCGCTGCGTTTAAGGCTCTTTGCCGGTCATCATTATTCCTCTCTGGCATGTCTGTGTATGTAAACAGGAACAATACCCAAAATAAGGCAGTATCAGGGCCTGCACTAGCCTAACTTTCACGTATTGAGGAAAATGGTAGGCGAAATTCTTCAACTGGTGCAGAGCTTTGCAGGAAGCGTTCCTCATGTTACTGATTTGTGCATCCCAGGACAAATTTTTGGTTATCATTACCCTCAGACCTTTTATTTTGTCCTGGTAGTCAAGCACGACCCCGTCTACTTGAATTTGGCATAGTCTTACTAGTCTACTCGAATTTGGAAATTTCCGTGTTCAATTTGGCAACTAAAGCGTTAAGATTTTCGGGGTAGGCCGACGCATAAACGAGAGAGGGGGAAGAGAGAGAGAGAGAGAGAGAGAGAGAGAGAGAGAGAGAGAGAGAGAGAGAGAGAGAGAGAGAGAGAGAGAGAGAGAGAGAGAGAGAGAGAGAGAGAGAGAGAGAGAGAGAGAGAGAGAGAGAGAGAGAGAGAGAGAGAGAGAGAGAGAGAGAGAGGTGGAAGTTCATTGGAATCAAGCCTGAAAAATCGACGTCGGGGAGTAGCCAGACCTAGGGCGAGGGAAATTCCGGGGACACAAAGGACACCTTTAGTCGTGGGGGATTCGGGGAATTCACGAGTTGTAACTAAAATTTTGGAAGGAATTTTTTAAAAGGTGCCTTTCAGGTCGATTCGCTCGCAGATTTAGGCAAGAAATCCGTTAGTTATCTCTTTACTGGAAATTTAGTTTGCAGGTCAGTATAAAATTGTTGGCGATGAATACCGAGTAAAACGTACGAAGGTCACAATAATATTCGGCCTCCGGGATATCGCCAGTGAAACTAAACGCAAAATGAAGCAAAGTTGAAGGTTTCTTACTTGATGTCCAGCTTCGACGAAAGTCGCTGACGCAATAGTGAAACCAGATTGACGATACGAAGACTTGACTTGACAAGAGACTGGAGGTCGGCAATTATAGAGGACTTCTCGCCTCTGCTTATACGGTCTTGAGGCTGTTGGAATAATCGGGCGAATTAACACGTAATATTAATTAAAATAAAATACAGTCAAATGCAAAACGACCTGAACACTTTAGAAGCAGTGACGCCACCAGAGCAAGTTATTGAATGATAGGGACCGTAAAAACTACCAACTATTTTGTGTAAATTTCCGAATTATGGGAGAGGGGAAGAGAGGAAAACCAAACCTATCAATTTTTTAAATTGACGCTTGTTGCGTTTATTCCTAAAAAAATATGTAAATCCCATGCTGATAGTGATACCACTTGTTTAAAAACGAATAAATAAATTACATTGCTTTATTCGATTTTCTAGCAATTCCCGAGGGTTGCCGAGTGGGTGTAAAAACATTTTCCTGACTGAAAACACAGGTTTATTTATTTAGAATAAATAATGAACAAAAAAACCGTGTTGAATGTTTCACTAATTATCTCTGCGTTCATTACCCCAGGACCACCGGATGCATGCTGCTTAGAGCCTGTGGCTTGAGTTCGGGAACTTCTCCGGTTCAAGATCTCATCACAACTGAAGGAATATGTGAATGAGATGTACGGGAAAGCTCCAATATGATGAGAAAGGAGGTGTGTGACCTCTGGAGATGGTGGGAGGGTGTGATAGATGGGTAGGAAGGTGTCTGAGATGGGTGAGAGGGAGCAAGGCCCAATGGCAAGGTCACTTATTTTGTGACATCATTTCATTCCCTCTCAGCGTGACTTTGGCTAAAGCACATTCCATATTAAATAACTGAGAAAATGATTGAGTGTGCTTGTTTGAGAGAAAATGGCAATACCAAATTGGCTGTAATGATAATATTGAGCTTGGAAATTAACATGGGATGCCAAATAACGCTACAAGTTGAACTTAAGTAATCAGAGTGGTTCAAACAACAAACCAACCCTAATGATTTCGATTAAATTTTTGTGTTTACAAAGTTCCCGGCACCATACCAGTTATATCTAATTTCCCCCCCATGGAAAATTGAATAGGTTTTCCTTTTACGAATCGCATATTTTCGAACTATTCTTACTCAACTTCCTAAGCACTGGCTCAGATTTATCGGGCGAAGAAAGTATAATAATCATGTCAAAAAAAAGTTGAGATTTCTAAACTAATTTCCTCGCGTGGTCCGTGCGTGTCTCTGTAGTTCGATTTGTGGGAGACTGGCTGGATCTATTGAGCTGGTTATTTTTTCGTGTTGTTCGTGATTTCGAAAATAAGGTTATGGGCGATATCAACCGATGAGAAGGGGGTGGGGGGACGAAAATGTTCCAAAAACTAGGGTTTTTGCATTTCTCTCAACAAAAACGGCTTAAACGATTTCTACCAAACTCGCAGAATATTTCTAAATAGTTAGTACCTATATATTGTTCTCAATAAATGTTCCTCTCACAGTCCATTGAAAAGAGATACAAATGAAAATGTGTCGATAATATTGTTTATATGACTGTTTTTGTAATTTCCCGAGTAAACGCGTCACATAGATTCGGTAAATCTTACGGAGTGTCTTCTAGCAACCAATGCTTACATTTTGTTCTACACAATTATTTCTGTATCTATCTGTTGATCAAAGATGTAATAGCTCGGAAAAGGGATTTGTCGAATGTTAATTTATCAGTTTTCTAATTTTCTCAAAAACAGCTCAAACGATTTCGATCAAACTCTCGGAGTACTCTCAACTGACTAATACATGCATTTTGTTCTCCGTAAATGTTGCAGTAGTAATGTCGTGATCGAAGATATAGGACCCGTATATGTATACAGGTCGTTGAATTTACGGGGTTGCGGAAAGTTGTGTGCTGCTGCGCACCAGATATTTTAAACTACTTCTCCCACTATTTAAATCAGATTTCCGTGGCTTCCCAACTGTTTTGACTGCATCTGCCAACTATTTTACTTGTTTCCTCAAATACGTTTACCCCATTAAACGAATATTCCTAACCAGGTCTTCATATTTTCGTAACTGTTTCCCCCATTTTCCGACTCGTCTTACTAGATTGCTGAAGTATTGTGTTGTGTCCCGATTATGTGTATTAATATTTTCCGCTGTTTTTTTCTCGATTTGTCAACTATTTTCCACGGTCAAACTTCTTGTAGTTTCAATAATTTTTGGTTGATCACGCTTGAGCTTAACTGTGCACTAAATAAAGGGCGATGCTTTGCGGAAGTAAGTATGCGACAGATCTATCAACATTTTGAAAATTAAACCGTTTTCTTCTCTTAGTCTATTTGTTACTGAGGTATTGGACTCTCAGAATGTCAAAAATGTAAATGCTCCGTACGTGAACTTCGTTGGTTGCAAATATTAGAAATTCTTGGCTGCTCATTTAGCCGATGTATGAGGTTGGCAGCAGTATCAGGGAAACCTTTGTTGTTCAGCAGCGATCTTTGAGATGTCGTTGACGCATTTTGTTTCCTGGGCTCCCGCTGTCCTTGTATTGAATGAAACAAATTTGAATTTGAATGCGGATCAAATATAACGGAATGTTCAACTAAGTTTTCGAAACCAAACAATCCCGTTAGAAAGGATCGGAATAAGTTGGCGCGTTCTCTAAATATTAAAGGAATATGAATACAACTTCCTCCTCTTTGCAAGGTACTGCGGATGTTTCTCAAGACATCAAAAACAAACGATGAAAGCGAACAATCCTAGATGCCAAAAGATTCTCGTTCTCGACAGGTTGAAATGCTCCACATACTCTTTTCTTGAAGAGCATACTTTAAAGCAATGCAATAAGGAGAGAACGCCAGGCGTGGGGGAGAGGAGTTGGCAATAGTAGGAGAGATGGTTTAAGACACATCTTCTTCAAAGTCTCAAAAAAATTAAATTAATTTAATTGAAAGAATTCGAAACTTGTGTGCTATTGTGAAACATACACAATCCCGTTGGGAAGGGTTGTCGCTGGCGATGACGGAAGAAGGAGCAAACAATTTCGAGCTATTACTCCAGCAGTTAAAAGAATCTCATCGAAATATAGTAAGTCATCGATAAACAAACGCACACCCCTCAAGTGTTTCATATAAGAGGATTGCGCAATGGAACGTACAGATACCATACCTTCTTGATCTTACTCTACAAAACCATCTTCTGATAACCATCAACAATCGCACTCAAAACAGACGGGTTACTCAGGAAGTTCTAAAGTGATATATAACTGTTGTTTACACGGCATTATACGTTTAATCCTGTAACTGCCCTCAAATAACACGTGACGCTGAAGTCGTGTGTCAATTAATCGACCGCGATTCTCGAAAAAAACCAGTCGAAATTCGAGAGGGCCCGTCCCCGATAAATCGTAAGATCAGATTGGCATGTTGAGTGCGGCCAAGAAAATAAAGGAACGCCCGCACGCGACGATTGTGTCACGGTTATAATGATTTTAGGAGGGGGACATTTTTCAGGTGCCCCCTTTCAAATCGCTATCTTTTATGTGGAACTAGATCGAGTTGTTATCATATTCCCTCATTCAAATGCACGTGTCTACCCAACCATTTTTCGTTTTATTTGATTTTCGAACTATTTTGACTGAACATCTTTCTCTGATGCATTTTGGCGAATATCGGCTTTCAAGGGCTGGGTTAGAGAAACAGTTGTGGGGTTAGAACACACTTTGAACGGAGGGAAATCCTCACGAAATGTGGAAAATAGAAAAACGCTTGTTTTGCGCATTTAGTGTTCAAACTCCGTTCAACGACATTCAGATGAGCAATAATGCAGAGAAAAAAACGTTGATCATTTGAAGACATTCTGTGAATTTCTTTCAAGTCGCTATAGCCGTT
The DNA here is from genome assembly GCA_020466155.1 of Pachypeltis micranthus. Lineage (NCBI taxonomy): Eukaryota > Metazoa > Arthropoda > Insecta > Hemiptera > Miridae > Pachypeltis > Pachypeltis micranthus. The sequence goes on from CM035772.1 coordinate 12,458,813, forward strand.
TTAGGACAATAATTTAAAAAATAATATTTTGTCCCTGGCCAAGTCTAAATCTCTCCCAGATGTTTACTGATAATTACAGTTGTGCATTGATTCGTGGGAAATATCTTGTGATTTAAATTATTATCGTTTTGACAAAGTTAAGAAAAAAGAAACTCGCCCCTTTGGCCTCCCTGAGGCTTTAAAGCAGGGAACATAGGTACTTCTCTGGGTGAGTGTTTCAACACAACGGAAGGAATATGTAAATGAGGGGTCTGGGTATCTGAAGGGAAGAAGGCGAGAAGAAATGCTGCCATTCCTTCCCAACATGACGGTTTCCTGCAGTTAAGCGAGGCTAATGCATGTTCCATTCTACAAACACTTTCAGCCCCCCCCCCCTCATTAAGCAATAGAAGCTGCACATAATTTTTTATGTGTTTAGGGCACATAGCGAATGAAAAAATAAAATAAATGAATGAGAAAGTGATGCGAGTTCGCCTTAAAAAATGACAAGAAAATGGAGTAAATACAACAGAAGGGTGAACAGAATGACAAAATAAATACGATCGTAAGGAAACTATAAAACATTGATGGTAAGCGCAGTAACTGCCGAGACATAAAATAGAACATGAAAGGTTCTCGTATTCAGAAATACGAGAAAAAAATGCTACGATGCTCGGGAGGAGATTACAAAAACAGTAGGAAAGTTAATATTGAAAAGTGAGCATAGTGAAGCAACAAAACACTCTTCGTTGATAGTATAGGCCTTTCACATAAAACCCATGCATCCAATTCTTTCTCCATCATGGAAGGAGTCCAGAGATCGAACAGATTCAACATCACCTTCATCCAGTAACCTGCGAGTTGATAACTGACGGAACTGATGACAAACGTTTTGGTAAGGCTTCTGTTCACTGTAGTCTAATTTTAAACGAAAACTGTGAGACAACAGATAGTGAAATGAAAAATTTTGAGGTTTAATCCTATTTTTACTTTCCTTACCCATCCTTACATAGCACGCATCCTTACTTAATTAAAATTCTGAGATATCTCACGATTTTTACCTTCTAAGGGGTAAACTCCGACAAATACAAATGGTGTGTGCGAGTGTCAGTGTCCGAGGCCCACCCCACTCGATTCAACATCGAAAAAATACTTGTAAACGATACGAAACATGACTAGACGGCAACGGAAATCGACGTTTTGTAGGCGGCGCCAGGAAATTGGCAAGAATCGAGTCGGACTGGCAGGTGGAAAAAAAGGCAGTGCGGGAAATGAGCACAGGCAGAAAACACGATAACTACAGCTACTTTATCCCGCAAGTTCCTTCAAGCAGTAGCATTTGCCTCACTATATTTATTGTGATTTCACCGTTTTCCGTTAAGATGTACACATCTGACCCACCCTATTCGACTCAGCCTAGGTAACGATACCAAACACGACGTAATAGCAATAAAACGGCCAAAATTTAGTTTTTGACTAATTTTGTAAATCGCTTTTGGCCTTTAACAACCACGGGTTTCATCCGACAGGGTTGCCAAGTAGATAGACCCAGCCAGACCCCAAATAAACTTTTTGAGAACGGACCTTTTAGACCCCGTTAAAGGCAAAATATGGCCATTGGAACGGCAACTGTCACATTTTGAACAGCGAGCTTATTTGATTTACTTAATGACTATTAGTTCTAAAATAAGATTGAAATGTGATAAACGCAGAATAAGTACAACTACAACTCTAATTTGTGTTTTAAAGCCTGTATCGTTGTGGGAACAGGCGGAAAGGAGGATACAAATAACTGTATAAGGAATATTTGGATACAAATACAAATATACATCACGTAACACTCCTCAGCCTCAGCGGTATGCATCATCCTAACAACAAATCAAATCCTTTTTACTTTCAGTTTATATGAACTTGGTAGAATGCACCTTAACGTGCTACCTAGGTAAGGTACCAGAATTTATTGAGCTGCTCCTGCTAATCCCAGGACCATTATTGAATAACCAGTGCGTAGGCGGCTTTTCAGACTGTCGACTTGATTTTTTTGAAAAGACTCGCGTTCACGGTTTTGGAATTATCGGGTAAAAACTTCGAGAAATGGTAGCAAATGGAGAGAAATGATTACAGGCGAGAAAAAGGCGGTGGAATTTTTAGAGTTCCTCCCAATCATCCGATGAACGTTAACAAGCTCTCGCCATATGGGTAGGTAATTTATTGGAGGAATTTTATGAGGGGAAAACTCCGCTAAAATCGATTTTTTCCTTTTTAATGTGGAAATGTGTGTTTCGCTTTTCTCCTGTTTCCAGAATTTTATGGTGCGGTTTTGCCATACGCTCTACCAGTTTCTGTTGGAACTTGTATGAAACTTTGTACAAACTGAGTGGAAAATAGGTCGAATTAGTTGCTAGAGCGATATAAATCACTGAATGTACGCGGGGTTGAGGAAAGTTGTGCGATTCGTGGCGCCTTTTTTTTTCTTTGTTGGAAAGATATGTCGCCGTTTTGCTCAGTGGCTCATGTGAACCACCCTAGAAGATAATCCCCGCGACTGTTGAAATTCCATGACAAACCGCCGTGAGGTGACACTCAATAATTTATATTGGCAAAGCTCTGCTCCCTTCCACTATTCCTCGTTCGGCGTCTCTCGAGCTCACCACATACGGACGCGCTTAATAAATCACCTCGCTAGGAAACAATTACGTTCAATCAATACAACATCGCTTCTGAGGCATCCGGTCACAAAACGCTGATTAAATAGGCTATGGTGATGAAGTGGAAATGGAAGGGAGAGGGTTTCGCTTTTCCCTAAACCACTTCAGTGGCTTCTTCATCTGCCTCAAACCCGCGTGTGGCTGTTGCCCTCAAAACGAAACGAACCGGCGGGGCTCACTTCCTCAAACCAAATTCCGTAGATATAGATTATATGACACCATACTAAATCGTCGATCCTTCACGTATACTATCTGACGTAATAACGTAGCTTGCCACAGGTCTGTTTCTTTATTTTATTTGATGACTGTACCCAAACCCTCGGCGAGGGTTATATCAGTCATGGAAGTTGCGGATTCGCTAATAAGCAAGAGGCTGGACCCTGCAGCATCCACCGAACTCAGACCTGTGGAGGTACAGCAGGATATTTGGGCGTTAGCCAGTCTCCCGGTAGAGAGCTGTTGCCCGTGTGCGACCGCGCAGAGGTGACCACCTGAGGAATCCCGTACCATCTGGGAGGAGTTCTTAATCTGGTTTCCTACCTGATCTAACTATTTACTTGGGTGGCAAGCTTCAAAAGGACAGATCAACTATGACCACGTTTCTTAGCCATACCTTCTTCGCGAACTCTGCAAAATGGTTATAGGCTAGCATTGTAGCAGTCAATGCTGCTAAGTTCGTTTGCCCTCTGAAAGTGTTACAGTGCAGCAGCACATGGTTTCTTGTTTCCTCCGCACTGGAGGCACAAGACTTACATAATGAAGAGTCTTTCAGAGAAAAGAAGTGGAGCCGCGCGTTGAAGTCACCATGTCCCGTGAGGAACTCCAGTGGTCTGGCTCAACCCATTTTCTTGAAGACGTTCACGGATGTTGGGGAAGAACTCATACGTATCATGTCCCTTTGACGAGGATTCCCATCTCGCTTGCCATTTCTCTAGAGCCCATTCGTCGATGGCGGCAAGTTTTTGTTCTGTGGTGAGTTCTGCACAAGCCACCAAAGCGTATTAAGGGCGGATTATTCGCTTTGCCTTTCAAGAGGATTAGCTGGGTTTATTCATCAGCCACCTGCATCTTGACATGCTCGCACCATTGGGTGACGCGTGGTGGGTTTTTGCTTCAATTTGGCGGACTGAATCTGCAAAAGTCAGCACAGTCAAGTCATCCACATAGGCGTACGGCTCGCAGTCAGTCTCTATGAGTCTTCTGAGAAGACCTTCGAAGAAGGCATTCCAGAGTGCTGGTTGGGCACCCCTTCTCAATCTTTCTCTGGACAGAGACATGCCTGCATTCCATCTTAGCAGTTCTGTCTGGCAGGTAACTTCTGACGAGCGAGTACAGGTTGCCGGGGATTCCCCTACTGCCACTCATCCATCAATCCCTCCATACCGTACACTGAAACACAGACGATAAGAGGGGTGAGTACTCAATATTCCTCCCCCTCTTAGCCTAAGGCCTTTACACACTATACATACAAAAACTTAATACTTGGGAAAACTACAAATACTATCACATGACAATTCAAATAGTAAGAAAAGCTAACAACAACATACAGTACATTTAACACTTACAACTCCCCTCCAATAACGTCAATTTGGGCGAGTAGGTGTTTTCGAAAATAGTCTCTGAATACCTCTGTTTTTAATCGTAAATCAAACAATTCCCTATATTCATTGTGCAAACGTGCTCCTTGGACGGCAAACTATCGGTTATATAAACACGTTCTACGCAACGGATCTGCAACAAATCTCCCACATTCCTCGTGATTTTTTAATGCACATCTCGCATATAGACATAACTCTCACTCAGGTATTCTAGTTTCCTGAATTTCAATACTTTGAAAAGCATAACAGCGATTGCCAGCTTTTTCTTTTGTTTTATGGCGAGCCAGCCCACCCGCCTATAAACAGGTTTGACATGTTCATCTACACGAAGTCGAAAAATAAAGTGAACTGACGCTTTCTGCGCTTTCTGGAGTCTCCTGATGTGCTCACTATTCAAATCGCACATGGCCACTGTCGCATAATCTAAGATCGGGAAGAACAGCGATTGCACAAGCTGCTGCCGTACTCGCGTCAGGAAGTCAATTGCAATCCAACGCAACCGGTACACGCCCGAAAACACCCCTCTACACATGTTTGTAACCTGCAGATCCCATGATAACGGATTCTAGGAGGGTTTCCTCGAGGCATACACCTAGCTGCGGGCCAGTGTCGAATCGGGCCAGTATTTTAGGGTTCCCAAGATACATAACCTTTGTGAGAGAAGAGAGAGAGAGAGAGAGAGAGAGAGAGAGAGAGAGAGAGAGAGAGAGTTTTCACCACACTTTGACTCGCCAGGTAAACAATGAGTTCGTGTTTGAGCGTTCTGGGTTGTGTTACCATACTGAAGCATCATATACGCGTATTCAACGTCCACTACGAAGGAACGCCTTCAAACGTTTCTGAGGAACGAAAACTACATGTTAACTACGCATTATCCGTGACATTAAATTAGAGACACTTCAATCTCAACCTGGCATAATCGCCGAAACCCTAAACAAAAGATAATGTAGTTTCTCTTAGTTTTAATCTCTTTTGATAATGGATTCCCACAATTTCTCTACAAACGATGTAAATCTTCCAAATGACCATCGAGTTGGAAGTGGAAACACTCGATGGAGTCATCACGAAGCGAACAATACCTCAGTGTCACATGTGTCTTTATTCTGACCATCTGAAACTGGAAGCCCCCCCCCCTCCACGAGTAGGAGTTATGCTGAAGTACCCCCCGCCGAATAATTGAGGGGCTGAGTTTCATTACGAATCATGTGAAACGAGATCAGAATGAAATTCCTAATGAGCTACGTAAAATATTTGCTAAAATAAAATTGTTATCCGATATATTTCGAATTAAACAGAAAGTGACTTGATTCAATTTGATGAGGCATTCCCCACTCCACAACTCGCGACCTCTGGACTGTAGTTTGAGAATGGGCCTTAACCTTTTGACTAACAGCCGCGAAATGTTATTATATGATTAACCTTAATGTGAAATAATGGATTCAAACATTGTGTACTCAATTAGGGCAGCGATAATCGGCGGATTTTCGTTTCCTAGAGCTCTCAGCCTTTTGGTTAATCACATTCGATCACAGGAGCAATTAGTATTGCACATGAACAACTCATTCGCATCAAATACCATTTAACTAGGCGTACCCAATTATGTGCTAATTAATACCAAACTCGTTAACCCTGGGAGTAGAATTCAGCGAAGGGAGATTTGTTTATTAGGCGCACAACGATGGGTCGCTACTACGAAACCATTTTCACTAAAGTACTGTTTTTTCCACTCGGATGAACTTCTCTCGCCGCCGTTGAATTTGTGTAATTTGAATTGAACTAATTGTTTTGCCACAAGAACTCGTGACTATTATTAATTAAAGCTGCTTCCTGAGCGTTTCTCTTTGACGTCCGGCTGAAGATCAATTGAGAGAGCGCCTTTTGCGTCTGTATCGTAAAGAGTGACTTCCAATGACGACTGGGTTAATTCGGGCAGCCGAGTTTCCTTCGGAATGGCTTCATCACTCCCCTTCAGTTTGACTTGGTCTATTCTTCGCATTCATCGAGAGCGCCTTAAATTAAGTTAATCTATAAATTACTTTTTATAGACACGCGCATCGGTAGGCTCTACGTTACTACGCTGCAGAAAAAGTTTGACCTTCTCCCTCTTTACATATTGGTCGAATATAAGACATACAGGCTAATAGGCTTGGAGTAGATAAAGTGCTACAGGCTAGTAATGGGTATCTGACTGTATACAAGAGCATGAAAACTGTTACAGAGCTCGACATGATCACTGATACGATGGCGCAGGAGGAATGATACACGAATGGATCTAAAACCCTGGAGGGTACAGGTTCTGGGGTGTGGATAAGTGCCGCTGGAAGGGATGATAGTACATTGCCCTGAGAACCCCTCCAACGGGCTTTGAACCAGAGATTTATGCTATAGTCGCTGAAGTCTTCATGATGCATGTAATATATCAATACAACGATCAACATAATGACTGATAGTCAAGGCGTTCTGCAAGAAACTGAAGAACCACCGCTCAACGTCAAAACGGTGCGGCTCAGCTATGAATCTCAGGAGCGACATGCATGATAAAACCTTCTGATGACGGAAAGGAAGGACTTAAGACAGGTAGGGGGAAATATCACGGGGCACTGCCGAATGAACAAACACATGTGTGTTATAATTACAAGGGACCTGCAGGTAGTGTAGGGTTGGAGCGATGGGGGACACCAAAGAAGACTTTTGCAGGAGATACCCGGCATTCCTTAGCAAGCTAGGCATGGATATGTGAGACATTAGGACTTAATGGTGCTGTGCTTATCTCAAAAGGGACAGTTAGGTTTCATAATAAATGTTCGAGGATTGTTGTGGGGCAGTGTTGTTTTGATCAGTGTCTGATTCTGTCCTCCTTTCTTGCCTGACCCCCTTCCTTTGTTCATTCGTATTCCAAACGCTGCCGCTGACGCTGTTCCCGATCTCCTCGTGTGCCCCTGTTATTCTCCCGAGTCCACTAAAAGGAACTCTGATTATCAGTCGGAAAACCCCCGAAGTGCCTTGAAGAGGAAGACATCGAGCTTCCCCCCCCCCCCCCGGGCAACGAGTCGCCATCGAGTAAAGATAGAAACTTGAACTTCCTAAGACTCCCCGAAAACCACCTGAACCATCGACACACCTCACTATAAATACAGCCCGCTTCGATCAATAAAATACTACCCTCAAACAATGAACAGCCTAACGGCCATACAGATCTGTTCCCTTATCAAAATGACAGTTCCTTAACACTCATAAGAGAGTTATATCAGTCACTGCATAATGATCAATCCCAGTTTCGTCTCATCTCATCAGTCACCGCATGTTTACCGCTCAAGGCACGTTCTCAAGGGTCAAGTTTTAATGAAAAGCATAGAGAAAACCTTCGTTTCGATAGCGCCGATCAACTTTTTAGTGGATTTAGAAACGTTTGGCTCCTTTAAATTTTGGTCTCTTGGTTAGAGATGAATCACGAATGGATACGTCTCCACCTCAGCACAGCCCAAGCAGATCAGTTCGCTTTTGAAACGAATTACTAGCTGGTGTTTTTGCGACACACTTGCCTCGTAATATATTGAACAAAATAAGAGATCAGAAAGTGTGACGTAAAAATGTTTATATCTGTGTAGTAAGAATGGTTGTCTCTGAAAACGTAGTTTAGTTTCGTACAAAATCTCGAAAAATCGTAAAAATTCATTAAATTTGGTGGTGAAAGAATTGTCGATATTTGCGTTAGTCCTTACACACGTCAAAAATAGCATATAAACTACTTCGCGCAACGCTATCTTCATAACCACGCTTAAACGTTACAACCAAAGTTGATTCAAGTCATACTCAACTTTAGTTATCCTTTTAAAATTGATCAAACTTGACTCGTGAGGACGCTCTTTTAGCCCGAAGCTCTGCGCTACTCCAACATGTGGGGCCGCGTGGAAGTGAACACCTTGGGAATTCCCGTCCCTTCAATTTTATGCCTAATATCTCCTATACCTGACCAAAATATGCAACGAGTTTTAAAGCACTGTGAAGCAGTCAGGGCTGCCCAGTTCATAAAACATAGTTCACTATTGGAGGAGCTACAACAGAGCAGAACGTGATTTCGTATTTCCTCTCGTTTCTACGAACACAAGATGGAATCTATCCTTAGAGGAGAAGAAAAATTAAGAAGCCTATGGAAGGAGCGTCATGTCGCATTGACGAGGACTACTATTAATTCCGGTGGGAAGAAGAATGCGAGTAGTACCCAAAAGTAGAACAGAATAATCAATCAACATCGGCGGCTAAAAATAACATGAACAACGATACTAGCCAATTGAATTGAGTAGTTCAACTCAATTCAATTTGCTAACCACCAAATACCTCCCGTAGCTAGTGACGATCAGGAGGTACGGCTTCAATGAAGCTGTTGTCCTTACTTTGCGATTCTACCACTTGAATCATGAAAATTATCTCGCACCTCATTCAATTAACGTAAAACGCTGGTATTCTCTGGAAGCTTCAATTAGGGAACACTAAGTGAGAGCAGCTTTGTAAGAAAAAGTGAATATTGTTCATATAATGTGTGTGTGATTGGCTACTGCCCCGTTGTCTGAGGTAGTCAACTAACAGTCAAGAATGAGAATATCGGCTCAATCCCAGAGAGCTGCGCTCCTGTGGATCACCAAAGCCTATAAGACTGTATCAACCGAAGCACTCCAGGTGATCACTGGTCAGTTATTGGTTGATGTGTCCGTTGAGTGCATGTTTGACAAGTGGAGAGTGCCCCCGCTTTGGGCTGATCTCACCCAAAACGAAAACTTTCTGCCATCGACGAATGGGCGTTAGAGAAATGGCAAGCGAGATGGGAATCCTCATTAAAAGGGACGTGACACGTACCAGTTTTTCTCAAACATCCGTGAACGTCTTTCAAGAAAAGCAATGTGCGGCTCCACTTCTTTTCTCTCAAAGACTCTCCGTCATGCACGTCTTACGCCTTCAGTTTCTACAACAGTGAGTGACGGTTGTTCGGAGGGCAGACGAACTCAGCAGCATTGACTGCTACAAAGCAAGCCTATAACCACGTTGCAAAGTTCGTGAAGAAGGGGTTGTTTTTTTTTGAGTCTGTTACGTAATATTGTATCATACCTCATTGACATGTGTGTAAGCACTTAAATTAATAATCTTATTTAGTTCTGCATCAAAGTATCTGACGTTGGCTTTTACTCGGTTGGAGGCGTGAAGAAATCTAGGATATGCCGAGGTCTGGTTAGTCTTCTATCGTTGAAGGGTGCAAAGCCACTTGTGACAAGCGGGGTTTGAAATTGTCGGAATAATTTCTGTGGAGCTTTTGCATACAGAAGCGACTAAGTTCAGATGGCGATTCCAATACGAAGTACTTATAAATTGTTGCATTCCTCACAATGTGGATGATGTTCCGCTGCAGCGTGATGTTCTGCTGGGCCTCGAGTCTCCTAAATTGGGAATCCGAGCACGTCCCCCAGATAGCTAGACCGTAAGTCCAGATCGGACGAACTAAGGTTTTATACAGAATGATTTTGTTGGACAGTGATAGGTTGTGGTTGTTGAGGAGTGGCTTTAGTTGGTTCGTTCTAATTTTCGTGAAGAAGGTGATGGCTGAAACATGGTCACAGTTGATCTGTCCTTTTGAAACTTGCCACCCAAGTAAATAGCTAGATCAGGTGGGAAACCACTTTAAGAACTCCTCCCAGATGGTACGGGATTCCTCAGGTGGTCACACACGGGCATCGGCTCTCTACGGGGAGACTGGCAAACGACCAAATACCTGCCGTACCTCTGCAGGTCTGAGTTCCTTGGACCGCACCACCGAAATCAAGTGGAAACCGCAACTTCCATGACTGATATAATCCTCGTCGAGGGTTCAGGAATAGTTATCAAATAAGGAAACAGAACTTTTGTGTATAATAAGAATAGAATGATCATGAACAAACAGATCCAAGGTTTTCTCATGCCTCTGTTTCCCACATTTGTACTTCTCCGTAACTCCCAAATTAATATCCACAGAACTGTTATTTTATTACTGTACGGTGTAACTCCGATAGTTCATACCTCGGCAACTCCAATAACTCGACACAAGTTTTTATTTTAATTTTCTTGGGAGAAAAGAGAGAATGTTCGAGTGGGTTGGGTGATTCCAAGCGGATGATTCTAATTGGCTTGGGCACTCGAGCCAGTCATCAGGTGATCTTGTTGAAATGGTTAACCGAGGAGTGTCAGAAATTGTCTGGATTGTTGATCTTTCGTCGTTCTCGATAAAGGAGTTCTTCCCCCGCGTAATTTTTCATTTTATTCTCGAGTCAAAAGTGCGCAGACTTTGGTTGGAATGGAGGAAATGGCTGCCGAGGGGTTTTAAAAAAGCAAAGAACTCTCGACTTCGTGTTAATGCTACTCGTGACCTCTCTTTGACACCGCTTGTAATTGGAAAATATCATAATCCAAGAGCTCTGAAATATATCACCGACGAAAAAGTTCATGGATGTGTCCAAAAAAAGATAAGGACATTCGTGGCAAGAATGAAGAGTAATTTTGTAAAATTGAAAATGCCCGAGGACAGCTGTTCTCGTACTTGATAACTGCGCAGCTCATCCGATGGAAGATGAAGTCATTTGCGGAAATATCTTTATCACATTTCTGCCTCGAAACGTCACGTCGCTAATCCAGCCCATGGAATGTTAAAACCTTTTATGAAAGTGCACGCATCGAAAACGACGCTCGAAGCCGAATGCTGCGTCGCAAAATTTTACTAAAGTTTTAATATCAAAGAGGCTATCTAAATTGCACTAGATATCCAAATATGTTACATTGACACTGGGTGCCGGACTATGTAGTAGACAACTCCTCCCTCCTACACCAACGTTTTGTTCCCTACTTATCGTAGTTCCACTGAAATATGTAGTCAACTAACCATGCCCATCGTTAGATGTTTTGCCGTAGTCCAGTTGTTCAACGTACAATTAAGAATCATATTCAGATAATAACGACAGTGGCTCCTTAGCACATTCTCACGTAACACGCCCATTCAAAGAGAAGGAGGGCGCATTTTCAGTTATGCGGTTAAAATGCAGTTGAAGCTAAGGAAAAGGAGCAGAGCTTCCTTTGACAGTCTTCTCAAATGGCTTTTTACAAGTTCCAAAAATAATTAACGAATTTTCTAGATTTGCTCAAGTGCTCAAAGTGAATCGACTCGTTATGGAGCTTCATTATTCCAAATATTATTGTTCTGAATACCCTCCCCCCCTCCCCATTTGATACTTTACGTTTCAAGACATCGGGGTTCTAAATTTTCAATGTCCGTACGCCGTCCGAGCCGTTTTATACCTTTAACGTGATCTAAATCCGTTCTTTCGCACAAAAACCCCATTTGGTATCTAGTTGTGCCCGCCTGCTTGGCAACCCAATCGCTTGTGGTTGTTATGGGCAAAAAATGATAAAAAAAATTAACAAAAACCCAATTTTGTCATGTCTATCACAAATACGCCGTGATTGGTATCGTATTCGAGGTACCGTTAGATGGTGGGTCTAATGGAAAAATTCTCGTACGTGTACGACTGCGCCTAGACCACAAATAGTGAAATCACAGTAACTGTAGTGATCCAAAGTCCACTTACTGAAAGAACTGGCGGGACAATAACTACAGCGAAAGTAATCTTTTAATCGTTTGTACTGTCTCTTTCCCGTCTCCAGCCAGTTCGACTCGCCACTCCGTGCCAATTGCCTACAGGCACCCGTTGCAGTCAGTTCACGTTTCGTATGATTAACGGGTATTTTTCGATGCTGAATCGAATGGGATGGGTCTCGCAGGTGTGAGACTACGTTAAGCTGTGCAAGAGAATAATTAACCGTTGTTTTCAATTGTGGTTTAATAGGAGGACGAGTGTGTTCTCATCATCCCCAAAGAATGCTCGAGGGACATCAACTTCAAACTGTTCTACATTTCTTAGGGTCGGTCCACATCCCTCTGAGACGTCAGACCTTCTGTTTCCTTCACCTTTTGAGAGTTCATCACTGCCATACCCACACGCCCTCTTCGGTTTGAGAGGTCCAGGAGAGATCCTCTCTTTAGAAATCTCTGGCTCCCCAGGTGTGTGGTGGTGCCTCTGTCCTCCTCCTCGTGGGCGGTAGTAGTTGAGTCCCCGTTTCTGCACAGCGCTGCCTCGCAAATCAAGCAAAACGATGCTAAATCCTTTTCGTCCCTCCACTCTTGTTCCCCTACTGTACCAGAGTACGCGCTCCAAGAACCCAAGAGCTCTAGGCAATCTTGAAGCGCGTTCTGCGCTGTACTGTTTCCATGTTTTGAATTTTCGCACAACGAACCCAAAAAGCAACGAGGTTCGAGCTTTACTCCGTTTCGTTTTGTCTTTACCGTCGGCTTTCAGAAGAAAATGAGAAGAGCGTAAAATGGCGGTTGCAGTCATTCGGTTCAGTGACCAGAAAATTATTATATTCCGCCTAGAGACATTTGCCAAGTTAAATTAGTTCCAGCGGATTATCACGGATATACTCGGGAGATTCATTATTTGCATTGCACTTTCAACTTACTCTCTCAAATGTCTACTTGGGTTCTATTTTTTTTAAAAATCCATTGACTGTCTCATCGAAATCGGATAAATTCATAAAGCAGCAAATTTACAATTCTGGTTTGGATCCACTTCGGGCTAAGTAACTCCCCGATGAGGCCACCTCCATCAAGTTCGGGGATCTGATGTAACTGTTACAAGAACGGAACGCGGGAAACTGGACGCTGCATGTCGATATCTCTTACATTAATCACCTTGTAGTTAATGTTTCAAAGAAATAGAGCTCCTCGTATAACTATTGTGCATAAATGAAGTAAGCAAAAACAGTTGGGGCAGTTCAAAATTTTGAATTGTTCAGCTTTATTATTGAAAATAAATTATTTTATGTTATTGAAAGAGGGTACTAAAATAATAAATACTAAAAATTATTGATAATCATTGACATATTATCGGTGTGTCATAATTAACTTTATCAGAAAATTACTACTAACTATTCTTTACGAAAGGAATAGTCGTTCAAGATGTAATTTTATTTACAAATTATCTTCTTAAAAAACGACTCAGGAAACTGTATTATTTCAGTTAAAAAAGGACGAAATCTCTAATAATAAGGTAACCACCCCCAATCGACACAGAACGAAGTGTTGAGAATTATTACGGGACAAGAGTGGTAAAACAGGAACTCAGTTTTACACTCTGACCTCAACACTCCCACAGGGCAGGAAAAAATGAACAAGTACATTTCATAATGCTGTACCGCTAAATTCCCACACGCACCAGGTTGAAAATTCACCCTTACCTAGCGTTGAACGGCGGCTTAAGAGAAAATGCTCACGAGATGTCATACGATACAAGTTTTCCAGCACAATATTATGATTTCCTCACATTGTCGACAACAAAACAAACCCCTAATCGGGAATACGTTAGACGCGTCCTTGAAAAAGAGATGTAATTTCTTCCGATCAATTCATGGTTATGATTAAAATATTATTCGCCCGACTATGACTTTATTTCAGACCAGGGCGGCATGAGTTGCCCGATCTTTTAACCATCTCAAGAAGAGCGTCCCGACAGGGACTTTCTTTCATGCCCTGGTGATTGATCCATTAAAGAAATGTAGTTCCTTTGACACATTGAGTTGGCAAGCAATATAAAATAGGTAGACACGATTCAAAATTTCTATCTAGTTAGTCAATTATTATTATTTTGAAAATAATACGGTAGGTTTACATTTATGTGATGATAACCAGCGAACGTTTAAAACAGCTGGAACCATCCATGTTTATGCGCGCAACCGGATTGAAAGCCAAACAACAAATAAACATAATGCAAAGATAATTTTTTGTGAGATGAATCTTATTGTGTGATGTTTGAAAAACATATGCTGATATTCTGTTGATTAACAGAGTATATTGGACAAAAAAGTATTATTTTAAATAATAAAATAAAGAAATGAATGAATTATTATAAATACGTTATTTAATAATTATAATTATTTTAAGTTATTTGACAGCAAATAATATTATTTCATGACGTAATTCTATTTTGAAAATAAAATTATTATGAAATCATACTATTTAATAAATATTTACAATCTTCGCAATTTTAAAATGGTGAGTTCTTATTAAAAATGATACTATTTCATGATATTTTCTTGGTGATAACTTGTTTCTGATCGTTTCGATGATTGATCGTAAGAAAACCTAACGAAGCATCTAAGTTTGCTGAAGTCTGTCCATCTCTTTAGCAAGCTGGTGCTTTATGCTGTAAATAAATAGAGCTTCTAGCCCATATTACGTGCGCAAACAGAAAAAAATCAGTTGAGACGGTTGAAAAGTTTGATTTTTTCATATTTATTCTCGCCTAATTTCTTAGGTTGCAATTTATATACCGTTACTGTTGGGAACACGCGAGGGTTACACGTAAGATGAATATTGATTTGAGTTTGAGTATATAAGGGCGACACAAGGGGACTCGGAATATGCGTGAACTGGTTGCATGGAAAACTGGAGACTGAGAGCTGTGACTGGCTTGAGAGTTGATAGAGGAATGTTTGCGTGAGCACTGGGAGACGAGTGCATCTGGGAAGAGCTGCGTGTGTTGTAGAAGGAGGTAAATTGAGGGTAGGGAAGGATATTTTGGAAAGTCCGAAATCGCTTTGGAAGTTGAACCGAACTGAAGGAGAAGCTGACTGAACGAGCAGTTCTCAGACTTTCTCGCGGTATAACATGAAAAAGGCGAACGCACCTGGGAAAGGCCCAACTATTCGGCCTGTGCCAAACAGTTGCCATAGTATAAAAATCGCATTATTCAATGATATTATTAAATTATTATTAAAAACAATTATTATTTCATCTAATTTTGTTTAAAAGTGGTAAAGGGTAATGAAATGTTTATATTGTTTTATTTAAAAAAATGTTGATGCTGTCTTTTGGGAATATTTTTAAAAGCAGGTTTTATTAAAATTAACATGAAATGAATTAATAAAAAAATATTATTATAAAAACAACTGCAGCAAATTAAAAAGTCATGTTATTGTAATATAATTGTTTCCCTGAATCGGATGAATAATCTAAGTCCTTCGCCAACATCCATCTGTGTCCTGCACAACATATGCAAGTTACAGGATGAATAACCAACCCCAACTTGCGGTAATTGAGTGTAAGTTAAACGTGTTCTCGAAAAAAACGACGAAATTTCTTCCCACCGATACATTTGACCTATGGCTCCTCTGACGACGGCCTCATTGCCCTGGACTCATTACACTTTCGACCCATTTAAATGAATGGAGCGTGCATTCTGCGCCATTCGTTAATGATTTTGTCGTTATCCACTCAAATCCTATCGCTTATCGTCAAGCAGGTTCAATCACATCCTGACACCCAGATTGTAGAAAGACAGAGATGAGAGAGGATGATAAAATTAGTTTGGCGGCCAACCTCGGGTCAAATGTAAAACATTGAAATATTCCCGCAGCAGGTTTCAGGTTGACGACGTTCTTTTCACCTTGACAAAACCAAAATAATGAGGGGGAGATTATTTTCATCACTATGAATGTTGCGGGTTGTTGATTTTAGTTGGGCCAGGGGAATAGGCGCAACAACCAGTTAGTTTATTGCCCTATGTGAGCCGCCACTCTAGACTACACTTGAAAAAGTCACCCTAGCCGTAGGAGTGAAATCAATGTGATAGACCAAAGAACAATTATTACAGATGGTTGAATTCGTTGACATTCCAACGTGGCTGAGGTGAAACCATAGGAGGCAAAAGCTTGTGCTACCACCCTGCCACCCTTGACGTCAAGGGGCTTTCCTAAAGGTGGACCTAGAAAAGCCTGTCATTGGATCGGACCCTTGATGTCGACCTCGTGAGCCACTGCGTCTGTATTTTGACCGGGCACACTGGTCCTAGGAACAGGTCCAGGAACTACTGCTGCCCCCTTTCATCAACGGAAATAAATTCTCTAGGACTGGTCCGTGACATAAATTTCATGCTTCACGTTTCCTAGCATTTACAGTCGAAATGATCGTTTTCCATTTTTTGATCCAGTGATTCGAAATCAATCGATTTATTTTCCTGGATTAACAAACTGCAATATCCGGTGTAGAGCATCACACTATTCTCTACGGCCTCACGTGCATTAATCAATTTTCATCACTTAAATGACTAACAAAATCGGGGTTTTATTCAATTTATATGAACTTGCGCTTAAGGTTTTGGAACTGAAGCAATCACACGAGCTGTGAGGGCCTTCCTCAACAACCCTTCACGTCCGGAATTATGATGAGTAGGAGAAATTCCTGGTCTTAAATACTTGAAAATATCTGTGAGTGAAGCTTCACACCTCTTTTCTCCATCTAGTGTTCACTCAGCTACTTTCATGGTTTTAGCTGCTAACCGAATCTATTTTTCACTCAGTGTTAGTGGTAAAAAATAACTTCACAATTTACGAAGAAAGTGGATAGAGCTTAAAGTTCCGGAGTTGTTTGATGTGCTTCTACATACGCCAAGGGCATCATTGAACATACATTGCACATTCGTGAGACTGTCATAACGATTTTCAGAGGAAGTTCGTGAAGACTGGTTTGGAATTATTAAGTAAAACTGTGAGAAATGAGAGTAAGGAAACGTAGTGGTTTGAATTCCGAAATTTCTAGGGTTTCTCCTAATCAGCTTATGAACGTCATTCAACTGTCACCGTCGGGGCAGTTCATTGGACTACGACCCCGATTTTTCTGAAAATGCTAGTATCGTATGAGCGGGATAGATACAGTAAAATCTGGACCAAAATCGCTGTTCTTCGAAATGTTTGATAATTTTGCCACTGGCGTACTATTTGAAACTGTAATTAAAATCGTAGTGGTTTTCGAGAAAAAAACATTGTGTTTTGATCACTATGATAACTGTAGCTCGTTTTGTGTCGATATTAAGCTCGATATCTGCTCGACTTTGGTGTCTCGTGGTGTTCTGCTCAAAAATGAAGTTTGACTTCATCTCGTCGTCTCCCAATTGAGTTCACGAAAGCAACACTATTTCTAAGCATTAAAAAAAAGTTGTTTTCTGGTGCCCAACTCGCCATCTTCGTCAATTAGTTTAATTTCGGTTGTGCGAACCTATAAATCTCAAGTGTGTCACCCGCAACCTTAATCCATATATTGTAGTTAACTAACGAGATGTTGGACGGTCGAAGCACACGAATGTGCGTGAGAGATAAGGCCGTTTACATCGTTTGGGAAACGAAGGCGAAGGATCATAATGTAAGAAAAACTGGAGTTTTTTTCGAATTTTTTCGAAAATGGCTCAAACAATTTTTGTTAAGCTTTTAGAACATGTCCTAGGTAGTTAACACTCAACTTCTATTCTGATATAACAACCGAAATGTTACAAAAAACGTGTTTCCTCCGTCGTCGAGTTTTCTGGCACTCTATACCCACGCTTTGTTCTCTAGAACGATTTCTCTGACTACACATTGAATGGAGATATAAGCCTAGGTACATCGCGAGACTTGCTGAACATTAAATGATCGTTTTAAAAAGTCGGTGACATTCTTTTCCCGCATAAGCGTTGTAAATGAAAGCCATAGGTTGTCTCTAACTGATCAATTCCGACATATTGTTATCCAATAACGTTTTTTCGACAGTTAGGGCCAAGACGTGTTCTTTCCTAAATTTTCCATTGTAAATGCCACTGGATTTCATCAAACTGGTACTCTGGTTGTCTTCTAGCTCTGAATACCCACATTATGTTCCCTCTAATGGTTTATACGAGCGCCCATTGAAAAAAGAGCCACATCAGATAGTTTGCGTCTTTGTACTTCAAAAGTTCGCTTTTCTCATTGCCGCAAAAACCCCTTCAGCATGAGGAAATATACATCATCGTGCAGGCATCGTCTCGTCAAGTATTTAGGGGAAATGGGGAACGTCGTGTGATGCAACACCCTTGAAATTGACGCTATTTCACCCCCACATCCCTGAGCAAAGTACTGAAATACATTGAAAGAAGAGTATTACAGAACGTTACTGCCTCGGAGCACAAAGGTATTCTCGAAAATAAATTCTCCGGCGGTCCGTAAAATCGATTAAAGTTTAGACGTTGAGTTATGGAAGATGGTGGGACCCCCCTTCACCTCTTTCGTAGCAAGAAAATACCGATACATACCGGTCTTTGAAGCTTCGAAGCGGTCAAACTTATAGTTGTTCGATAACGAAATCCCCAGAAACAAACAGCTCAACGCTCTTTCCCGCAACGTATCTCAAGATGAAAGGTAAGAGGCAATAACATATATTGCTACGTAAAACTAAGGAAAGGGAAGTTGCGTGCACTTCAAAACGCTTGTCAGACCTTCCAAAACAGATGTAAACCACACGAAAACCACCCGTTGTAATTCAATTAGGGAACTTTCTCTTCGATATTTTGCAAGTTTCAAGAGCTCTCTTTTCGTAGGGAAAACTAATTTACGTGGCGTGTGTTACTGGTTCTGACGGCAAACCAACTATCTCACCTTTTTCATCTAACTGGAGCTATATTGAAATAGACGTGCTTATGAAATGTGTGTGTGGTGTTTCATCGGAGGAAACGGAGCGAAAATGTGAACGTGTGGTACGAATGACTTATAGCTTTTTTCCTGTTGAATTATTTCACCGTGTAGGACGTTAATACAATCTGTAGTTAGAACTCAATATGATTTAATGCGCATAGTTATTTTATAATTTCCATCGCAATAACGGCGTTGCCAGTCTGTTTCTGTAATGATTAGTCCATTAGGCTTGTGAATGCGTGTTTGAAGGATTTTATGAATTTATTTTCTCACCAAGGGTTCAATATGAATTATCAATTGCCTTCAGTTTGGTGCTAGAGAGAAAAGGGAAACAGGTAATGGCCAAGAATTAGTTGTGAATTTTAGACCAGAAAGGAGTAGTATTTGCGTCGAAAATTCAGGTTGAGTGGACATGTACGAGACGGGAGGTACTTGAGAGAGAGTGAGGATTCTGGGAGAACATGAGACAATCTTCAGAGGTTTGGCTCTAGAAAATGGGGCAAAGTGAGACAAAAATGCACTGTCAAACAGACTGAGTGAGTGAGGAGAAGCTGTAACCGTGCAGAAGCGGGCTGTAACCGGGGTTTTCCAGTTCTGAGATCCTACGATTTAGGAAAAGAAGGCAATCGTTTCAAAGAGAGAGAGGAGAAGGGGTTTTCGAAATATGGTGAACGTTCCCTGGCGCTGGGAGTTATTGTAGACTTCGTTCCAGGCGGGTGGAAGAATTTCATGAATAGATGGATCAGATAAACGGTCCTCATGCCAGTTTTGTGCTTGGTCCAAACATCTCCTTTTATGTCAGAACGACCTATACCCTTGGACCATTACCTCCATTTCTCTACTCGTAGTGTTTTCTGCAAAGGCTTTTCCAACAATTAATTCTACGATAGTTACATCATCGAGAGAACAATTGAAGGCACGAAAGTAAGTTGCCATCGTATGGAAGGATTAAAAACGTAACAAAAATTTATTTGCAGAATTTTAATTAAAAATAGTTAATACAATTTTGATTGTATTCCTACCGTAAAAAATGCCTTTTTATTGATAGATGCTTGATTATGATCCTAATAAGAATTTCTGTGAAAAAAAGTGGCAAGCCTTAGAAGATAGACTTAGAAATGAGAGGCCCCCCCCCACTCTTTTTGTAGCAAAAACGGCTCATCGATTTAGGTCACATTCACAAGGTGTCTTCAACTATTGTTTTCCATTTATGGTCATTTGACGGTTTGTTGGACGGGGATGAAAGCCAAAATGTGTCAAAAGATGGTGTTTCATGAACTTATTCAAACTTTATCACAGTGAACTGTGTTGGGAGCACGAATGGGGTAGCTTGAAACTGAGAAATAACTCGTGGTGAGTGTGAGTGAGGATTATACTTATTATATTATTATACTTTGCAGCATAGTGTTATCAACTTGAGTGTGAGTATATAAACGTAAACAAGGTTACTCTCAATACACGTGAACTGGTGACTTGGGAAACTAAGTGAAGAGAGAGAGAGAGAGAGAGAGAGAGAGAGAGAGAGAGAGAGAGAGAGAGAGAGAGAGAGAGAGAGTGAGGGAGAGAGAGAGAGAGAGAGAGAGAGGAGAGAGAGAGAGAGAGAGAGAGAGAGAGAGAGAGGGAGAGAGAGAGAGAGGGAGAGAGAGAGAGAGAGAGAGAGAGAGAGAGAGAGTGTTGTGAGTAGCGCGAGACGCATGAGTTGGGGGAACTGGATATAACTATTGTTCATGTGTGCTGAAGGATGACTGACTTTAGGGAGGAGCTGCGTGTTGCGGAGAGGATTCTAAAATTGAGGGGTAGGAAAAGATAGTTGGGAAAGTCCAGAAAAAGAGGAAATCCGTTGTCACTTGGAAATAACTGAGAAGCTGGGCTTTCCACAGCTACAAACAAAAGGGTTGAGATAGAAAGGTATTTGGAGAAACAATGACAATGATAAGTGCGGACGTTCTGACGTCAAAACCCATCTAATTCAGTTTGTGCCAAATAAACTGAATTTCGACCACCAGTAGTTGAACAGCGGTGTAAACCACGGCACGTCGAAAAATGAGAGTTGCCAAAAGGGTAGTTAGATGAATGCTCCTTTTTTCAAATTTTCTCAAAAACGGTTTCAGCAATTTCATCAAACTCACAAGTCACTTTCAGGTGAGTAATTTTGTATTTTTCCTTTGTAAATAATTTCGTATACAGCATATTTTACCGTTTTCTAACTGTCCGTATTTGAGAAAAACTGGCTCAACTCTGAAAGACAATAACAACATACAACTAACACTAACATTTGAACTGTATAAACTTTATGTACGACACCTTTAAAACTAAACAAACTGTTATATTCTCAGTCCTTTTTCTATTAATAAAACGTTCTCCGGCACACAAATCATTCAGTCTCCGATAATCCGACACTACAATTTTCAAGATGGAAATCCCGACATGACTTTTTTGTCAGTTGTGACTCCCGTCTTCGTCGGCCTTCCCTAGCAAGCTCATCTCAACTTCAGTTGCTTGGATTCCACACAACAATATCTTGGAATTTACAGGCATTGAGAGAAGTTGTGTTGATGCTTCGCACTGAATTTTGTTCCGCGCGTGATCTTTGAGGCGCTGTGATAAATAATGCTTCTGAGTGCTAAATTTTTGGTGCATTTCACAACCATTATCATGGCCTACGGTTAAAAAAAAACACGTAAAATGGGATTTAGTATTAACCAAAATCGTTTTGAATAACAAACTTTTTGTTAATCAGTAGGCCTTGACTTTAGTTGTAAAACACTGAAAGTTTGGCGCAAATAAGAATTGTTCATGACAGCACCTCGCAAATTATCCACAAAATTTGTGTCGATGGTTAGGGAAATTGTTTATCGTTATTTAATTGTAGTGTAGTCTTTGTCTAAATCGAATTTCGGCGGTGCGTGAGGAAAGTAGTTCGATGCGTAGTGCCAGATATTTTAAGCCAAATCAGTGGTATAATTTCTCAATTTCCATGTCCGCCAGGTTAGTGGAGCCTAGTGGCGTCTCTGGGCCGATTGATATCTCCGAATGATCTAAACGACCCGAGCGATTTATTGCTTCTCCTCGTAATTAGAACCGCGAATAGAGTCGGACGGTAAACAGTCATTCGACACAATAAACAAACTGAGAGGGTCGTCGGCCCTGGAAGAAAACTTGGTAACGTAATTCATAATTCGTTCTACAGGAACGATACGGTATTAATGCAGTTACGTCGGATCCTCAGGAAAGAACGTATTAGCGGGAGGTAGGTTTCCACTAGTGCACGCTGAATTAGTTGGGCCTGGCATTAACGATGTTGTGTTGTGAGTCGAATGAGTGTTTCAGTTGTTTATTTTCCAGATCTAGGGCGGCTTTATGGACTCAGGTCCGGAGCGTTTCTGGCTACTCGGCTCGGTCCCCGATTTCTCTCATTTGCCAGAACAGAGACAAACTGGCTGTAGCCTTCGCTAATTCCGCCGTCCGGTATTTTGTTTGGATGCGCTTGTCAATGGAGCGGATACCTGATATTCCCGAATTCTGGCCTCTCAATTTTCACACGAACCTGGAAAGCTGCTATCATCCCTGGAGAAGATGGCAAAGCTTGAAAACACACCACAATATATGAAGTTTGTGTTTCTACAAATATAAACATGATAAAATACTGAATAACCGCCACGCGAACAGGTTTTCCGGTAAGACGATTTTTATTGAACGTTTCGTAATCATAAACATCACCATTTAACGTTCAGCATACCACATTTTCCGATGGATATTAGATAATATCTCCGATCACAGAAATAGTAGTGAAGAACGAAAAGTATGTATAAGTTTCTAAAAATCACTCCGTCACATTGATCAAATTCTGTTCAAAATTTACTGCGGAAAATTTAAAAACATTAAACCGTCGTTTGTTTGGCACTTCCTTTTTACTTTCGTTGGCTCCACAAAGTAGAAAGGAAAGTTATGTAATCGGCTGAAAAAAAAATTTTAAATTTTCTTCAGATCTTTACGTTTCAGACCCTCCTGAGTCCGAAAAACACTATTTGGGAAAATGGTGTGTGTGTGTCAGTCAGTCTGTGTGTATGTATGTGTGTCTGTGAACGATTTTTAGAGAAAACCACCGTACCAAATCAGCTCAAACTTGATATCTCGCCCGCAGGCCTCCATGGGACGCCAAAATAAGAGTTTGGACAAAATCCACCGAAAGTTAACTATAGTTATCATAGTGATCAAAACACCAAATTTTTTTTCTCAAAAATGGCTGTAACGATTTTGATTAAATTTTTTATATATAGTTAGCTCTAAATAAGATAATTATACCATAAAACTCCCATTTGTGGGAAAATGACGAGAGCAGCACAATAACTTATCAATATTTTCGACGAAAAGCGTTTTAGCCGCGGTTTTTTCCTTTTAAACTCGACTGGAATGTTAAAAAAAATTGGGATTGTAGTCCAATCCAATACCTAAAGGGTGAGTGTTTAAAAACGCTCATGAGATACATGGGGCTCACTCCAGAAATTCCTGAATTTCAACTACCGCCGTTTCGCGTACTGCCAGTTCTAAAAAGTGTTTACCCAATAACTCTGCAAAAGTAATTACTATCCTTCTTCAAAAAATTTGTGTTTATAGCCTCATTACTTTTCTGTATACCAATTGCTCAATAATGGTCCTGCAATGAGTACGAGCAGCACAATAAATTCCATAACTGTAGGCGCTACAGCTTCCTGCTGCTGTGAAGTGTTGTTGTTCAAGTTCAAATGAACTGAGTGATAAATGAATTGATTAAATAGAATTAGCCATGTAAAAAGTGAATTGACGTAGAGCTAAGATTTCCGTTCAACAGACCTTCAGAGGAGCATGTACAGAAAACAATACGTCGGTATTCGTTAAGATTCTCTCTCCAAATCATATTAACAGAAAACACTGCATAAATCTCTGTTGTGCGCTCGAAAACACCATGAACAATAATTTTAATGAAACGTACAGATCAGAAAAAATCTAATGGAACGTATCGCACAGTTTTCCTCAGCCCGTGGTGGGTTGTGAGACGTGATTGGTATGATTTTGATAGAACCTAGCACAACAACCTAGCTCAGATTTGTTGAGTTGTTTCTACTTCCGCCACGACGATGAATGAGCAGCCAGTGCATAGGAGATGCGTGACAGCGTTGGCACGATTTTTCCGAGAAGGTTTGTGTTCACTGCTTTGGAATATCGGATCAAAACTGGGAGCGTCGGTAGTAAGTGATGCGGCGTAGGTTTGAATTCTGGTAATCCTAGGGTTATCCCTAATTATGTTATGAGCGTTATTAAACCTTAATTGTATATGTCGTTTATTTCACTACTACCTCCATTTTTCTGTGAATCATGTGAGCGGAATCCACGAAAAAAAACTGAGCTAAAATCGTTTTTGTTTCGAAATGTTTGACGATTTATTGTGCGGTTTTCATCATTGTCCCTCGGATGAGAATTGTTCTGTACCATTCAATTACGTGAAACCGTTTGAAAGTTTGAATAATAAAATATTTGTGTTTTGGATCGCTACGGTAACTATAGTTCGTTTTGGACCGATTTTGCTCGTACTCTCATGTTGGCGTCTGATGTTGATATGCAAGCTAAGTATTACATTTGAGTCGATTTGGCCGTTTTACCTTCATCGCGTTAACAAACAACAGACCTTTTTCTCAAACGGTGTTTTTCGGATAGCATTCAACAGCATTGACCTGTTTTTTTTTTTAATATAAAAGGACGCTAATGCTGGTCACCAGGGACACCTACAAGCCATGTAACTTCCCCACACATACTTCAACTCTCACGCGTCTTACTATCTCCAGATCACGAGTTTTTGTTTTCAAATTAAATTGTTTAACTTAACTACTGAAGAAATGTAGTTATTTTAGCAATGTTACTTCTGAATTTCTCGTTGTCCAGATTCCTGGCACTCATTTCATAGTTATGTCTTACTTAGTTGGTTCATTTCATACTTCAAAGCCCCCACTGGTAAACACAATTAGCAAACTCACGTACAAAAGGCAATATTTGACACAAATAAATTGTCTTCTTCTAAAAATATTTTACCAGTGCAAAGCAATGACGTTGATTTATCATTTGAGAACTTCAAAAATGAGTGAAAATACCTTCACTTTGACTTTAGCTCCCTGTCAATATCAAAAGACCAGTGAGATCTTCGGAAAGCCTCTCATTTCCTATTTGAGTCCTCTGCGGTTTCGTCAGGAAAAGTTGAGTCCAGTGTCAACAATAAACTATTGAGAGTCTACAAAAAGCTCGTTTTTTCCTTCAGATTTGTCGTGTCGTTGCGCCACTTCGGGGTTTGGTTTGCCGAATAAAAAAAAGTTCCCGTCAAAGCGAAATTGGTGACTGAGCGATCCCAAGAGGTTGATTAACATGTCGCCTTTAATCTAAGGCTGATTTTTGTGAAAATATTTGCAGACATTTCATAATAGACGGTCAATAAATACGATATTGATGGAAGCTTCTGACTAATCCTTGAAAATTCGGCATTTATCCGTAATTAACAGGTCGTTAGCTGCCCGATAATGAAAATTGTTTCAATGCGATAAATCGTTAGTTTCAATCTGAAACTAGTACAGCTAAATAGAATAGTGATTTTGATCTTATTAGGCACGAACAACACAGGTTATTAGCTTTCTAGCGCGAAGTCAAAAATGTGCCAATACGACCAGGGAACTAAGTAATTAACTATAAAATAGATCTAATATCTCCGTCAGCCTCTCAACATTCTCTCGAAGGAACATCCAAACTCAACATTCGCCCATACAGTTACTACGCGTTAAGGTTTGTTTGTTTTGACTGCAACTACGTGGCACAAAAATCCCCTCCCTCCTCCAACGGGCACAAAAGTCGACTCTGTCAATAGCGATAGTAGGAACAGCTTTTGTATCTTTTTAGTCTTAGTACGTATTTCATTTATTACAGTTTACTTACCTAAACAGAAAGTGACAGAGAACTATTGCAATCGACGCTGTAGTTTTCATCAGAACGCTGTAGTTAATTTTGAACCGATTTTGGTCACTCGCTTCTACGATCAGTTCCAACTTGATATTAAGCCTGCAAATCAACGCCAAAATAAGGATATGAGCAGAAAGGGTCGAAAACTAACTAAAGTGATCTTAATGCTATAGTGATCAAAACACTCAATTTTTACTATCCTTCGCTCTACGATGTAGAAAGGAAAGTTATGTAGTCGGCTAACAAAAATTTTAAGTTCTCTTCAGATCTTTATGTTTCAGACCCTACTGAGTCCGAAAAACACTATTTGGGAAAATGGCCTATGTGTGTGAACGCGATTGGGAGAAAGTCTTAAAATCAAGTCCACAAGTCATCATGGGTCCAAAATAAGGGAATGAGTAAAACCCGCCAAAACCTAACAATAGTTTCATAGTGATCAAAATACGAAATATTTGTTTTTCTTGAAAACGGCCCTAACGATTTTGATAACATTTTTGTATGAGGCAACTATAAAATGCCCATTAGTAGGAAAATTACGAGAGCAGCACGTTATATGACGAAGTTTTCGACGAAAATCGAACTTACCGCAGTTTTTTCCTTATAAAATCGGCTGACATGTTACTAGAATGTTCAAAAAATGGGCATGGTAAGCCAATCGAATAACTATACGATGAGCGTTTATAAACGGCCATGTGATATATGAGGGTCCCTCTAGAAACTCCGGAATTTCATCTACCGCCGTTTCACTTCACTATAATTTCTAAAAGTTTTTACCCGTTAACTCTGGAAAAGTGCTTATCATCATTTCAAAAGAAATCGTGTTTACGGCCTCATAAATTCTCTGTATAGCAACTGCTCAATAATCGTGCGGGAATGGGTATGAGCAGTCAATAAATTCCGAAACTGTAAGCGCTACCGCTTTCTGCCGCTCCGAAGTGATGTTTTTGTCACCTGATACGAGTATTTTACTTTCCGCTACCCGAAGGGGAAATATTGCGATTCTGTCAAAACAGTCGGGGTTTCTTCAGATATTCGCGTTTTCAGTCCTACCGAATCCAAAACACATAATTTCGGAGCGTGGACTGTGTTACTTCGGCCAGTGTTTGTACTTCAATCTGCAGAAGAACGGCTGGACAATTGAGCAGGTTCGTTTTTGTCCTGCTGTGAAAATAAAGTTATGAGCGATTTCCATTGATGAGAAGGAAGGGGGGGGGGGACGTACATTTGGCACTTTTTTCCAAAATCCCTAAACAATCTTGATTTAACTTTCAAATTATCTTCTTCTTCAAGAGCGGGTAATGCAGATATGCCAAAGAAGCAAAAGTAGTTAGTTTTGTTACATTTCTTTCTTTTGAAGCTCGCAGGACGTCTTAAACTGCTCAATACTTTGGTTATTATCGAGATTGAGTAAATACAGGGGTTTCTTTCTATCATTAGGTTTTTCACGCCTACTGAAAACCTAATTTCTGCGCGGGGCTTGTGTGCGTCAGTGCCTTCGTCTGCATCAAATGTTCTTGGAGGTATCACCCAAGGCGTATTATCGTGGAACTTCCTTTTATACTTCGTTCCTTACACGTTCTATCCCTCGAGCTGGTGAAGCGTAGTCTAGGAACCCTCCTCATTTAAATAGTTTTTTCCTTTATTTTTTTTCCTTTTTCGGGTGCCACCGTCCAAATACCCATTTACGGCGAACTTTGTTTGAAATTTAAAAAAAAACGTGTCTGCAATTCAATTTGCGGGAAAACTGTGTCTAAAACATACCGGATTCTTTTTGTTTCGTTCGAAATTTTGTGGAGGTTTTTGAAGGGTTAACCTCAAGAAGTGCCTTTTTTCAGGCTATACCCACATTTTTTCTTCACGCCAATTTCTGTATCTATCCGTCGAACGGAAGTATGCACCATGATAGCTGATTTCCGATTTTCTCAAAAACGATTACAACAATTTCGATCAAACTACGGGGTCACTCTCAACCAACTAATAGATGTTTTGTTTTGTACCAACATTTTGTTCTCCGTAAATCTTCCATTACAAATGCCGTGAACGAAGAAACAGCGTTCTCGAGGGTTGCGTAAAGATGTGAGTGTACGCACCAGATATTTTCACCAGAAGATATATAAATATCGGTCGTTTTCTGTGTCGTGAAAAAAATGTACAGATGAGCCTCATGGCATGGTCTCCAAAAGATGCAAACTTTCGAAAAAAAAAACAGCCCCCCTCCCTCCAACTGACAACCACTCAACGTTTTATGAAGTTTTTAAATTTAAAAAAGAATTTTTTGTACATCCAGTTATACGATTTTACTGGTTAACGAACATGGACACATCTTTGAATTTCTTTGATTGTATTTGGAGAAACGTTCCGGATATATTTGGTGGTCCTGGAGTTCGGTTGTTTTCGTCAGTCGCAGGAAGGCAGTTCTTAGGAATTCTCTCTGTCGCTGCGCCCCTGTAATTATTGCATTTGACGGACAAGCCGCAGACTACACTTTTTCTTTCTTCGTCTCAACTGCACAACGGCCAATCCGCTGGCAGGTAGAGGCCGCTGCCCTCCACGGGATGCTTACTGGCTGACGCAAGCCGCCACTCGGATGAGGGCAGGCGATCTCTTTTGCCTCGTCCAAGAAGGCGGCCGTCGAGGTTCCCAAGTGCCAATTACACAGAAGCCGGCCGAGTTTACAAAACGGTTTGTTAATGGTGGGTCGGCTCGAATAGGTTGGTCGGCTTTGAGCGCAATCTGTACAGGGAAATTCCTACCTCCTGACCAACGCAATGCAGCTGGCCGTCTACTTCCATATAAATGTTCTTACGCTTTTCCTTACTTCGAGCACGCTAAAACGCTAAATACTTATAAATTTCCACACACATTTTCATTGAATACTTATAGCGTTTTTGTAGCACTGGTCCACATCCGGAGGCCAATTGTATACGTTTGATACAAACGAAACTACTGAGAGGCCATCGTATTACGCTTTGATGTTTTCTGCATCATAGAAATACGTTGTTTTTGGTTCTTGACTGGCCTCAGTCCGTCAGTTGCAGTTTTTGGCCTGAACAAGATAGAAATCCTGTAGCGAAAGCGAAACTAAAAAGAGGACAAATGAAATCCCAGCATCGTGACGACAAAAAGGTGTATTTGGACATAAGAAAGACAAGCAAAGTTTCCCTTTTATTTTCCTTAGCCTTACGTAGTAGAAAGCTAAGTTATGTAATCAGTAGAACAAAACTTCTTGGGGTTTCTTCAGACGTTTACGTTTCATCGGCTATTGAGCCTGAAAAACATCATTTAAGGAAACGCGTATCTGTGGACAAACAATCGCACCAAATCCCCTCAAATTTGTTATTATTATACAAAAAATCCTTCCAAAGCTAATTATAGTTATTATAGCGATCCAGTATTTCCTTCTAGTACTTGGGGTGAATAGAAAAACTTTTCAACTTCAGAACTCATTTTTGGGTACTTTAACCCCCTTTTAGGGTAAGAGCTTGAAAATCCAATCGCATTAAGTACTTGCCCCCCTCGAAGTCATAATTCGAAAGTTTGGTTGAGGGGGCTGTACATATTTTATTTGAGTACCATTTTTCTATTCATACTCCAGGTGGTGTGATTAGAAAAATTACGATATTTCAATCGTTTTTTCGATTTCAAACACTCGCATGGTGAATTCAAAACCCTGAAAATTATTACACAATGGTTTATTATTCTCATGAACAGCTTGACCTAGTATTACTGCTCCGAGACCCATCCCATTCGATTCAGCATCGAATACTAGTAAACCATACGAAACATGACCTGACTACAATGGAACTAAGGAAACTAAATATTCCCCCGGTGCCAGGCGCCTGTAAACGTCTGTAGGCATTTATGATACGATAGAGGGGTGTGTGGAGGAAGTGGCCTTAACCTTCCTCCGCCCTGTCGGGCCAAAAGAGTCGGGGAAATTCGGACTGGGGCTTCCAACGACCCCTCGCTCAGCAACTGGCAGGACGTTGTGAGTCCAAAGGGCGTTGCGAGTCGAGCGGGCCTTGAAAACGATACGAAACACGGCTTATTTGCGATTATACTGCGTTTCGTTAATTTTTTTAACCATTTTTTGTCCATAACAACCATGGGCTTCCTCCGATCGGATTGCCGAAATGGCGGGCAGAACTAGATACCAAATGGGATTTTTGTGCGAAAGAACGCATTTTTTAGACCACGTTAAAGGCACAAAACGGCCTGGACGGCGGACGGCGGATGGTGGACAGGGGAACGGCGGACGGACATTGCAAATTTGGAATCTCCATGTCTTGAAACGTAAAGTATCAAATTTTGAGGGGGGGCTGTAAAAAATTATTCGCGATAGAAAACATAGGGTTATTATTCAGAATGAAAATAAACCAAAAGCGAATCACTTTAAAAAATGCCAATTACATTGTACCACCTTAACCTGGTCATTTTGTGAGACATAACACTGAGAAAAACAAAAATTAGAAGTGCAAGGATCGGCAAGAAAACGAATTGGTACAATAATAACGCATATTAGAGATCAAGATCAAAGACATGTTGGGGAACCGGGATTCTGTAAAAAACGAACGGAGACGCGGGAATTGCAATAAGAGAAAAATAAGTTTAGGTACCTGTTGTTGAACGGAAACATCTATTGTCCTGGTTTCTTCCACTTTCTATTTAGTGTTCATCTGTAGTGGTTGAGGTTGTTGAATATTTTATGAACTTTTCACTCGATTTGAAGGATAGTTAAATAAAAAAATAACTTCCTTCGGAAATCTGTTTCTATTAACCCAACGATTTCTATTCACCCCATTCCAATAATTTTCCCCTCCAAAATGGCTCTTACGATTTCAATTAAAGTTTTTGTGTCGACAACTCCAAATAAGAGTAATAAAAAAAGTATCATTTGTGGGAAAATAGCGAGAGCAAAACAATAAATTTAGAGCATTTAGCGAAGCGTGTGATACATTCATTCCAATAAAAGATCTGTACGATAAGAGTTAACCTTCATGAGATAAGTCGGAGCAACTCCAGAAATTCCATAATTCAAACCACCATTGAGCCTCTCACCTCCAATTCTCACAGTTTTTACGCCCAACCAATACACGCACGCAGACGTGCACGGAAACATCTGTATCCAGCTAGCACCATCGGTGCGGCTAAGTCGTTCACCGGGTTTCTTACTCTTTTTTTTTCGGCAAAAACGATGTCATCGTAATCGAATCAAGGGAATCAGTTTGAAAAGCCTTGACTCGGGGCCTTGAAGAAGTTGGCAGACGCATTACGGAAGCGGATCGGCTCCTTACCGGCCCTTGAACCCCCACGATATTTCGCCCGAGGGGAAAGGAAGGAAATCAGGAGAAGAGGCGTTAATTCGGCGATTATGACTCTTTTTTCCCTCTCGGAATAAAATTGAAGTGCCGTAATATGGTAATAGCCGTTGTGAAGTGCGCAATAGGAAAAGAAAAAGAAAACACGGCTGACGGTTGTCTTTCGTTCAGAATCAGCTCAATTGCGTCATCTGCTCCTGAAGGAACAGCTGATTGAAGTAGGTCTGTATAAGTGAAATTACATCATCGCAGTTGGCAACCAAAATCTTACCGACTCAAATATATAACATGAACACGTACATTTCTATTCGCACCGTTATTTGAAACGGCCTATAACGACTGTCATGCTAAGTATTCATAACACAACCGTAACTTTAAACATCTTATTTAAACTCATAAATCGTAAGTTATTAAAAATTACTATAATTATCAAATAATTACAACTTTCCTCAGCTCCAAGTACATTCCACGGTTTTCACCGCTCGATCGATTTGTCCCATTTTCATTAGGTTTCTGTCTTCATAGAACTCAAACGTTCTTGAGCGAGAAACTGGTAGTTCTTAAGTTTCACAGTTTAATCGGCCGCGGATATACCACAGCCATCGCTTTACAATCAACTTACGTGTAATTTCTCGGATTGTCAACACTTTGGAGGGGTTCCAGTTCTGGAATTGTAGGGAGAAAACTGAAAAATTTTAGTCAATGGATTATCTAATGACAACGATTCAACTCCCACCGTGCATGCAGCTTACGGGACCTCAAATCTGATTTGTGTGGGAACTAGCGAGCGAGATTTTAAGAAACGAGCGGTACGTAGCAACACACAACTTTCTGCCACCCCTTTAAGTTCGAACCCCAGCTACATATGCGGGCGCTATGCGTTGAGCTTCGTTCAACGGATTTCTACAGAAACATTTAAGCAGAACAAAATGTAGGGACTAGTTAGCTGAGAGTCCTCCGTAAGTTTGATCGAAATCGTAAGAGCCGTTTTTGAGAAAATTGGAATACCGATAAATTAATATTCGACAAATCTCCTTTTCTGAGTTAACTTGGCTTATATCTCCGTTCAACAGATGGATGCAGAGATAGTTGCGGAGAACAAAATTTGGGTTTAGAATGCTAGAAGATAGTCCATAAGATTCATCACATTCGGTGAAGCAGTTAGTTACCCTGGAATTTATGGAAATGTGCGAAAAACGTTATTTTCGACACATTTTGATTTTTATCTTGGGCAGTCAGAGGAACATTTATTGAGAACAATATGTAGGTATTAACTATTCGAAAACATCTTTGCTTCATTCACCGTATTTTCATGGAGATATGTGTGGAGAAGAAAAGTTAGGTATTAATTAGTAGAAGATAGTTTGAGAGTTTCAATCATTAGATCAATCAAATCAAAATCATTAGAGCCGTTTTCGAGAAAAATGCGAAAAACCCTGGTTTTTGGTACGATTTCGTCCCCCACCCCCCCTTTTCATCGGCCGAAACCGCCCATAACCTTATTTTGGTGTCTACAAAAAATAACGAACAAAACAAAAAAGAACCAGCTCGATCGGTTCAGCCGTTCTCCCGCAAATCGAACTATGGACACACACACACGGACCACGCGCCGAAATGAGGTTTTTTAGACTCAGTAGGCCTCAAAACGTAAAGATCTGAAGAAAACCTTTTTTTTCTTCCAAGCCAAAAATAACGATTACTATACTTTCCTTTCCCTTTGGGGTAGCGGAAAGTAAAAACTGTGCTAAAATCCTACGGATGAGACGTTCACGGGATCGTACGGGTTGGTACGTCTGGTACCAACCATACAAGAAATTTCAAACGAATTCTTTTCGCCGTTTTTGAAAAAAACGTAATTGGTGTTTGATCACTATGATAACTATAGGTAATTTTGGACCGATCCCATTCATACGCACACTTTTACAGAACAATGTTGGTATGCTAGCTAAAATAATTTCGTGGAATGCCGTTAACTATAAATATATTGTAATTGAACTTCCACTGCGTAAGTAGTATAGTGGAATACTAACATGGTGTTGGGAGAGTGCCATAAAAGAATTATTTACACGAATAACGGTTGTGAACCATGAAATCCCACATTCCTTTGTATCATTAGTTCATTCGAAAAGTTCAGTTCTTTGTATCAGTTCTATGAACAAGTTTGATCAGTTCATCAAACTTGTTAATAGAACTTGTTTGGAGAATACAAATTGAGTGTTTTGACCACTATGGTAACTATTGTAAGCGCTCATATCTCCCATGTGGATATGCTGGCTTAACACTTTCAGTGCGTTCGACCTGTTGATAGATCACGCCCTGTAGCCAACGTTTCCCGTTTTACTTTCCTTGGCTCTCCGAAATAGAAAGGAAAGTTACTTGATCGGCTGAAACAAAAATTTTGAGTTCTCTTCAGTCTTTACGTTTCAGACCCTACCGAGCCTGAAAACCACTATTTGGGAAAATGGTCTGCGTGTGTGTGTCTATGAACGATTTTTAGAGAAAATAACTTAACCAAATTAGCTCAAACTTGATACATAGCCCGCAGGTCATCATATTTTTTTTCTCGAAAACGGCTCAAACGATTTTCATTACATTTTTTATATAAACAGCTTCTCGAGAAGTAATTAAACCGTAAAATCCCCATGCATTGTGAGATGACGAGAGCAGCACAATAAATTACCAAACATTTCGACGAAAATTTTAGCACTGCTTTTTTCTGTGTAAATTCCGTTCAAATGTTACTAGGATATTCAGAAAAATTCATGTGGTATCCCAAACAAGTACCTACACGACGAGTTTTAAATAAAGCTCATAAGATATACAAGGGTTACTCCAGAAACTCCAGAATTTCAACCACCGCCGTTTCACTTAGTACCATTTCTAAACATTTGTACCCGATAACTCAGGAAAAGCTATTATTATCTTTTTCAAAAAATTAGGGTTTACACCCTAATTAATCCTGTGCACACTAATTGCTTAATAATGGTCGGGGTAGGAGTACGAGCAGCACAATAAATTCGGAAACTGTAAGCCCTACCGCTTTCTGCTGCCGTGAAGTTATGTTTCAAAAGGAATTGCGTGAAAAACAAATTGAGTTAGTAGAATGAGCAATGAACACAAGTTAATTGACGCAGAGCAAAGGAATGTTGTATGATGCGGCGCAACTAATATCTTTCATTGGGGTAGTTTGTATCTAAGATGTCGAAATTCAGTTCTCGCCATAATTTAGATTTTGGATATAAAGGGTGCAACAGGAAGTCTCACTTCTCAGTCGTTTCGGAATTCCATCGACTGTTAGGGCTCACCCCCCCCCCCCCTCAACACCACCCATCCTATATCATTATTGTTGCATAATTTTCACCATGTTTTTATGAAGGTGATTTTCTTAGGTCGTTGAAATCGTTCAAGAGCCAAGTTTGGTACCGTTGTGAGTTTTATGATTGCCGGTTTGTCTTTTGTGCTAATAGCGAACTCTGCGTCTTCCACTTATCATTTTTTTCTGGTCGCTTTTGTAGCAATAATCCTCGATATTTTCGTATTCAAGTGAATGATTTTTCTTTACTAATTCTTCGGTAAAAACATACACCATGCCGAACATTCGTTTTTTTGCTGTTACTTCATTGTATTCTTGGTTCATCTATGAGAGGTTGTGTGCACCTATTCTTTCCAACGTGCAATCTACCAGTTGAACCATCCGGAAAACCTGTGCGTGAAAATACGGGTTTTCACACACGTACTAGCAGAAAAAAGTAGCGTGCATTTATTGACGTTTTTAAATCGATTAACGGTCATACGGTAAAAAAAGATTTTATTATTATTATTCACGCACTGAAAAGGCAAATCAAATTTGAGCGCATTTGGCTGTGTGGATCTCTCTCAATACCGTTCACAGATTCACGTAAATACACTTGGTATATTTTCTTACGGTGTTTTTCGGAAGCGATGAATGCATTGAATGATTCGACGAAAACTGAACAACCAAAAATTCTGAATTTATCAAAATTAATGATAGAATTAAATTAGCTCTCGTCGTATTCCATCGGAGGACAGTTTTACGTACCATTCAGTTGTTCATACACAAAATGTATCCAAATCGATTAAGTATCGTTTTGCGGGTTTATCACTTAACGACGAAACTTAGTTTTTGTAACTGGCAAATGTTTCACAGTCAACGCTAAGCTGAATTTGATGATTTAAACTGATTTTTGAAAGCCCGTGGTTACGTAAAATATAAAAACAAGAGGAAATGTTTCGAAATTCTACCCTCTAGGGGAGAACTAAGTACTTATGACTGTTCTTAGTTATCGACAGATAGAAGCAGAGTCAACCTACGGCCCCTTTGAATCGTTACCGAGAGTTGTGATTATTCTTTATTTAACACGCCGTCGAGTTTTTGAGGTTTAAGTAGCCTTCACTTCAGACTATTACTGACATCATCTGGTTCGATGCGTCACACAACTGTCCACCACCCGCCACCGGGTCACCCACGCACCTGTACATATTCAGAAACACATCTCACACAGTGCTGAGAACTAAATTTTGTTACAATTTAGCTGAAAGTACCTCGAGAGTCCGATCAAAATCGTTGAAGCCGTTTTGGAGAACGTTTGAAAAACGAACTTATAACTTTCGGAGAGGTTAATTTTCAGAAGTGTGTGGGGTGCATGCACCTTTTAGGGTCGTGGGAATGTTCGTGAGGATCGATGGAAATGAATTTGTGTACTAAATGTGTCATGAAGAATGTTTTATTATAGATTAAACGCCGAATAAAACGTGGGACGAAGAATCGGAATGACGACATAAACGAGATTGCCAAGGAATACTGAATAGACGACTGTTCCCTACAAACAGAGATAAGGTTAAGTTCCATTTAGTGTCATGTCCTCCAACAGTTGACTGAAAGTGAATTTGATCAAAATTACTTAAACCCTTTTTGAGAACACTTGAATAACGAACTTTTAACGTTCAGAGAACCTTACTTACAGATGTTTTCACTCATAACTCCCTTCAAGGCCTTCAGGACTAGATGTGAGAAATAAAATGTGAATATACGAGCAAGTTGACAAAAGTATAGGAAGAAAGATTATAATGGAGATTGAACGAAGAATGAATGTACTGTTATTTATTTGTAACGCCGATGGTGCGTAATGCGCGATGGTGTAAAAACTGAAACTTATTGCAAAATTTCTATTGAATTTTCAGAGAGAACCTCATTTATAGACGTTCATAAATAGGGCTGGCACGGACCACCTGAGGACTGTGCACAACTAACAGATATAAGGATAAGATCCTTTAAGTGCCATCACTTTCAAGATTTAACTGAAAATACTCTGTGACTTTAAAAAATTGTTGAAGCGGTTTTAGATTACATTTACAAAGCGAACTTTTAAGGGACTCCTAAAACCTCTAGATGTTTCACTTCCAGCAAATAGGTTAGTGTAGATCACTAAAAGATAACCTGAAAAAAAAAAAAAATCAAAAACGTTAGGAAAACGCTCGTTTTGGTACAGTTTGCTGATCAAATGAAAATCGTGCAATTTTGGGCCTCAACGACACCTTGGGGCTCCATCGAACCAGCCATTCTTCGTTGAATTTGACTTTGGACTGGTTTGTTTCCTTATCAGACGATCATGGAGGTTGTGGTTTCGTTATCATCAAGAACGTGGCCACTCCCTCAGCATCCACCGAGCCCAGACCTGTGGGGATAAGGTTGCTCGTGTGTTTCAGACTGGTGAGGATGCTCCTAGGTCTCATACAGTGCCCATAACAACCCATCAGCAGCTTATCTACCTCCTGGATAGAGTGTTTGCTGGTCACGCCTTCTTCTTCCTTTGACTGCAAGAACGCTTTCGCTTTAGCAGTAGTGCGCCTTGCAATGCACCCGAGAACAGCAGACTCCCCCCCCCCCCCCCTTGTAACACAAGGTTTTTGGTTGGGTGAGACGGAGTCTTCCAACCCTTTCGTTATTTATTTATTTTGGTTTCATGCAGGGCAGGGGCTGAGATTATTGCACATAGTCCATCTGGTTCGACACTCTTCACCCTTTTCATATGCCCTGGGGGTTTCTCATCACGGCCTAGAGATACTTTGCTCCCTCTGCTGATACCTTGGAGTTTTCTCATCACTGGCCGATCCTGGTGGATTATCACGGGGTAAACACCTCTTCTTGCTCATTCCCATGCTACTAATGCTGACCACTAATTAAAAGACAAACACCACACATAAGCGTAGACACTAGCATGTACAATCACTCCAAATAACTTACATTCGTACGTTATAGATGACGTTTAAATCACGGGGAGAGTACTAGGATATCCTGCAACCTGTTCATTACCTACTCACTAATTGATGGTGGGGGAGGGCGAGTACTCTTATATTCCTCCCCTCCTCCGACCAGTAGTGCCTATTCTATTTCCTAAAATAAGCCTAATTTTTTAACCCCCACCCATGTCCGAACCTCGGCACCACCTTTTGTGCCACATCTTCCTACCGCCATTTTGCCATTTGCCCTACTACCGTGTTTAGCCGCCCCTCACATTAGGCGCTTCCTACGAGCAACATTCTTCCCTCCTCGTAAAGACTGCTTTTACGTTATTATACGGCAAGCAGTTGCATACGGGTGGCCACAGGAGAACCCTTGGCGGGTTTCTTCTTCTGAATAGCCACAGATTTCCGTTGACACTCCCATGCCTGGTGCACAGCAGGGACGATCTTTGGCTTGGACTGACATCTTCACAGCCTTCTTCTTACTTCAGGGAACAATTTGTAAGCATGCCTGCGCGTCGTCTCGTCTCCCAGCAAGCCTACCACTTGTCCACTTTGTTTGCCTCCTTTTTGCCTTACTACCCTACTCAGCCTCTATTAGTCTGGCCAACTCAGGATTTATGGTCACTGTGGCCCTGTTCGGCTTTGTTATCTTTATCTTTGGCACTTGCGCGTCCGAGAACAGGTTTAGAATGCTGCCTGTGTGTTATCGTTCGAAGGTATGGCTCCTAGGATATCCCATATCATCTGGGAGGAGCTCTTAATCTGGTTTCCCACCTGAACTAACTATTTACTTGGGTGGCAAGTTTCAAAGGTACATATCAACTGTGACACGTTTGACTTTAAACACACACACGCTATTTAGTGCGCCTCAAAAAAACGTTAAAATCTGAAGGAAACTCTTTTTTTTACATGATCGCAATACTTTCCTGCTTAGGGGAGCAGAATATAAAACCAAAGCTGGAGCGACGCATCACCAGCCATCTGTACACTCAGCAATTTTTATTACTCTAACTACTAATCCATCCTGTTTTTTAAACAGTTCACATAAATTCGGTAGAACAAAGCCTGGACGTTCTACGCAAAAATGGGACTGCATATGATTCAAGAATTTACTAGGTTGCCCCTACTCATCTCCCTACAATTGATAAAAAATCTACCGCCTCGATTTGTTTGAAAACGTTAGCGTCGCATGTGGGGAGGGATTTATGAGTAAAAAATATCATTAAAATCGATTATCATGAATTGCACTGATGGCAATTTTATAGAAGTGTTCTGCTAGAGCTGATCACACACAAAACTCGATAAAAATCCTTGTAGCTATTTTTGAGAAAAAAAAAATCGATCGATTTTGCTTTCACTCGTACTTAGGCGTCTCAAGTTGACCTGTTGGCTAAATCATATTTGAACCTTTTGCATACAGCCGTTCTCTCTCCATCGCCGTCACACACACACAAAAATGTCACAAAGGATCTGAAGAACAACCCAATTCAAATTTAACCGACACGCTAGTTCTAAAGTGTGCAGTACCCATACGGAGTTTAGAACGAAGATAAGATATGTCGTTGGCAGCGCTTTCTAACCGCGAGAAGTGGAGCTCTGCACGCCAACAATGTTTCCGTTAACACTCGTCAGGTGTCGTTTGCTGAGATCGAGAGCCGCGTTGGCTTTTCTCGACAATTAATTATCGAAATATGACAAGTAGAAGTGCTTTAGGATAACTGGTGGCACGTTACACATAACTTTCCTCAGCCCACGCCAATTCAATTAGTTTCGAGGTTTTAGCACGCATTGAATTACTGCTACTTATGCATTTATATAAGGAACACTATCAACCCGACTTATCCGAAAAGGTTGTGGAGTTATACGAAAAACACTTTGGGTAAAATTAGTCAGCAAAATTATGTAAGTTTGAATTCTGGAATTTCTGTGGTGGCTCTTGATAAACCAATGTCCACCATTAAATGTTAACGTAATGGAAGCTTATTGGACTAACTGTGAATTTTCTAAGAACGCTAGTATCACACGGGCGAGATTAGAAGGAGATAACGTCTCCAGAACTTCATTACAACAATCAAGTCCGCTCTCTGGGGGGACAAAAATCTCGTACGACGCACTACACAACCTTTCTCAGCCCTCAGCAGAGTTTGTTAAAATGTACCTCAACGTTCTGCCCCTCAAGCTTCCAGAATTTATTGAGTTTCTCCTACTCATGCCACAACCATTAACTAGCAATCAGTGCACAGTTGATTCGTGAGAAGTCAATAAGAATTTATCTGAGAAAGATCGAGTAAATTATCGGGTAAAACCCGAAAATACTAGTAAGTGACGAGGGTGGTAGTTTGGATTCCTTAATTTCTAGGGTTGTTCCCAATTATCTTACGAGCGTTATTATACTCTCATCATATAGGCTTATTGCCTATTAGAATACTAGTATCGTATGAGAGGGGTTTCTGCGAACAAACTGTGCTCAAACCAATTATCTTTTGATTTTTGATTGTGCTGCTCTCGTCATTTTTCCACGGATGAGAGAGAATTTTATGGCTGTGTCGAGTCAAGTGGAACTATTTACGCCCAAAAAATTAATCGAAATCGGTGGAACCGATAATTTTGGTGAGTATAGTTAGTTTTCAGCCGACTTTCTCACACCCTCATTTTGATGTTTAATGGTGATTTGCATTTTAAATATGAAACCCGGCAAATTATTAAACAACGGTTTATTATTTTCATGAACAGCTTGACATAGTATTACTGCTCCGATAACCATTCCATTCGATTCAGCATCGAAAAATACTAGTAAACCATATGAAACATGACCTGACTACAATGGAACTAAGGAAACTAAATATTCCCCCGGTGCCAGGCGCCTGTAAACGTCTGTAGGCATTTATGATCCGATGTAGGGGTGTGCGGGAAGTGGCCCAACCTTCCTCCACCCCGTCAGGCAAAAAGAGTCGGGGAAATTGGGACGGGGACTTCCAGCGAACCCTCGGTAATTGGTACGACGTTGCAAGGTGAACGGGCGGGTGGTTTGATGTGACGAGAGCAAGGGAGTACTAACGACGAATCGTTGACTTCTGCTGTAGTTCTCGCGAGTTCTTTCAATTAGTAGACTCTAATAATTACTGTAGTTTCCCTATACGCAGTTGTACACGTCTGATACTCATTCCATTCGACCCAGGATGTAAAAATACCTTGAAAACGATACGAAACACGGCTTATTTGCGATTATACTGCGTTTCGTTAATTTTAAGTTTTTGGTGGTTCATGACCTTGACTGGCCTCAGTCCGTCAGTTGCAGTTTTTGGCCTGAACAAGATGGAAATGCTGTAGCGAAAGCGAAACTAAAAAGAGGACAAATGAAATCCCAGCATCGTGACGACAAAAAGGTGCATTTGGACATAAGAAAGACAAGCAAAGTTTCCCTTTTATATTTCTTATCCCTACGGAGTAGAAAGCAAAGTTATGTAGTCTGTAGAAAAAAACTTCTTGGAGTTTCTTCAGACGTTTACGTTTCATCGGCTATTGAGCATGAAAAACATAATTTAAGGAAACGTGGATCTGTGGACAAACAATCGCACCAAATCCCCTCAAATTTATTATTATTATACAAAAAATCCTTCCAAAGCTAATTATAGTTGTTATAGCGATCCAGTATTTCCTTCTAGTACTTGGGGTGAATAGAAAAACTTTTCAACTTCAGAACTCATTTTTGGGTACTTTACCCCCCTTTTAGGGTAAGAGCTTGAAAATCCAATCGCATTAAGTACCTGCCCCCCTCGAAGTCATAATTCGAAAATTTGGTTGAGGGGGCTGTACATATTTTATTTGAGTACCATTTTTCTATTCATACTCCAGGTGGTGTGATTAGAAAAATTTCGATATTTCAATCGTTTTTTCGA
Source organism: Pachypeltis micranthus (assembly GCA_020466155.1). Classification (NCBI taxonomy): domain Eukaryota; kingdom Metazoa; phylum Arthropoda; class Insecta; order Hemiptera; family Miridae; genus Pachypeltis; species Pachypeltis micranthus. The sequence continues at coordinate 12,500,110 of CM035772.1, forward strand.
TTTCAAACACTCGCATGATGAAAAACCCTGCAAATTATTACACAATGGTTTATTATTCTCATGAACAGCTTGACCTAGTATTACTGCTCCGAGACCCATCCCATTCGATTCAGCATCGAATACTAGTAAACCATACGTAAACCCGATCGGATTGCCGAGATGGCGGGCACAACTAGATACCAAATGGGATTTTTGTGCGAAAGAACGGATGTTTTAGACCACGTTAAAGGCACAAAACGGCCCGGGCAGCGGACGGGTGACGGCGGACAGTGGAGGGGGGACGGTGGACGGACATTGCAAATTTGGAATCCCCATGTCTTGAAACGTAAAGTATCAAATTTTGAGGGGGGGGGGGGGTTGTAAAAAATGTTTCGTGACCAAAAACATAGGGTTATTATTTAGAATGAATATTAAATCAAAATGAGTCGATTTGAGTCCTTCACAATCGCCAAAATTCGGCCACGTAAGGTATTAAAACGTTAAGATCTGAAGCTATTAGGATTTTTAAATTTTTAGATTAGGTAATTTTCCTTCCTCTGTAGACCTAAGGAAGTTCAGATTAGCTAACAAGGTAGTAACGGAACTGTGGAGGTTATTTTATTGTTCACCGTCAATGTACTTAGCTAATATTTCAACAGTAATGAACGTAACGTAATAGAATTGTGCCATGAACCGTGGGCTGTTAGTTCTTACTTTAATGAGCGGGCGTCATATAAATCACCTGAAAAATCTAAAGTAGACTTACAAACTTTTCAACACCCCATCGCTTTTTCCCACCTGAACGGTCAACCCTTTTCCCTCCTTTCATAAACTGAAGCTATACTCAAATTAATGACAGGAAGAGAATAAGAAGTTACGCTGTAGACACAAAAATATAAACGTCTCCCTCAACATTCGAGGGTAATATATTTTTACAAGCAATTGCGACGAATCGTTTGCTCTTGGTTGGAAATTTAATGGAGATTTCACTGTAAAAGAAAAATGAGAAGCCGCAGGCGAATAAACTGAACGTCCCGCCTTGAAGCCCAAAGGTTAAAAGCTTGATGAATTAACGAGCATTTATCCGGCTGGCGGTGCGTTCCCTTCCTTGTTCAAGAGGAAGGGACATGTTAAGGGCAGCTGAGGTCGGTGGTGGCCAATCTACCCTTAATAATGAAAAGGGGGTAGAAGAGATTAGTTCGCCCCATTCACTCTACCACACCTAGTCTCCTCTTTAGCCTGGAAGTGCAAGGAAAAGAACCCTTCTGCTTGATCCTCATCTGAATGCTTAAATATATTTTATCTTGAATCCAACAATAACACGGTCTAGAAGAGGGAAAGGTTTCGTTTCTCCTCCTCCCTCGTTCTTTATAAGGTTTTTCGTTCCAACTCCCTCACTTCGTTTAGTCTTTTCAACTTGAAACTCTTTCGCTCTCCTCTTGTTTCCAGAAGATAATAAGCCTTTGAAATATCTGATGGCAACATCGTCAAGCTACTTAGAAACGATTTTAATTAAGGTGTCACATTAAACTATGAATTTACGGACCGGCACAATTAAAATCCCTTTCTTGAGTCTCCCGTTGCAAGGACGGAACATTGAATACTCAAGAAGAGAAGAGAAGGGGCCAATGATTACAATTAAAAGCGCTTACAGAAGTTCAATAGCAATTATGTGTTAACTCGACTATGAACATATTTCAGTTGAGTGCTTTAGATGTTTTGACAACCTCTTCAATCCTGGGCGCCACCTGAAAGACCTGAGTGTGGCGTCCAACAGGACCAAAAGTACGAGTCCTAAATTATAAGAAAGTAATTGCTAGAAAAACGAAAAAGGAATTTTCATCGTATTTCTGCGATCTTTAGGCAATACATCCAATTTCTCCTGAATGTTGAATGATGGGTGCGTGAGAGGGGGAGCTTGAGTTGGAGTATAAGAAAGAAATGAATAAACGTGGTGAGCATGAGTGAGGACTGTATCTACCCTTTGAATATGAGATTGAACGAGTGTTTACGCACAAACGAGGGGGTCTCTGAATAGGTGAACTGGTTCCAGGAAACCTGAGCGTAGAGCGAGTGACAAGTGTTGCTTTTGGGTTGGATCTAGGAATAGCTGTGAGTTGGAGAGGAAGTAAACTGAGAGGTAGGAAACCGACGATTTGGAAAGTTCAAAAAAGAAAAAAACTGTTGTCAGCTGCGTTAATAAACTCGAGCCGTTTGTCAGCCGAACTCATATGCCCAAGACTGGGGCATTAGGGGCAACTGCGGAAGTTCCGAGCTCAAGATTAAAACCGTTAAGTAACAGTACAGATAAATATTTAAATAAGGCGATTCCTGAAAGTGTTTCTCAATTGATGGCTTCATTTCTGTAATAATTTAGTTCACCTTGTTGTGTACCCCATTTCCCCTTCACACCATCCCACCCTCCCGTCCTTGGTGACAGCCAGATCGGCCTTCCACTTTTGGTGTATTATTCACTATGAATAATGCACCTATGTTTTGCCAGAAAATTTTTTTTACAACCCCTCCTCACATTACACAATTTACGTTACGAGACATCGGGATTTCAACTCTGCAATGTCCATCCACAGTCCGCCATCTTCTGTCAGGGTCGTTTTCGGCCTTTAACGTTGTCTAAATCCGTTCTTTCGTACAAACATCCGATTTGGTATCAAGATCGACAATTCTAGCCTGTTGGGTGCACGAATGAGGGAGCTTGAAACTTAGAAATAAATGAACGTGGTGAGCGTGTCATTGTGGGGCGTCCGATTGGTGAGCGTGAGTGAGGACTGTATTACACTTGACAGAAGAGAGTTGTGAGTAGCGCGATGTGAGAGACACATGAGTCGGGAGAACTGTGAGACGACTGTATTGTGAAAGCTGTTAGATGACTGTGTATTGGGAGAAACTGGAGACGAGCGACTTTCGCGAGAACTAGTAGGTGAATGAGTTTGGGAAGCACTGTCTGTTTTGGAGAGGAATGTAATAAGAGGGTGGGAAAAGGATGTTGGAAAGTCCAGAAAAGGGGGGAATCCATTGTCAATCAGAAATAACTGTATACCTGGACTTTCCATAAGTAAACAAATGAGCTTGAGGACGAAGGTGTTCAGGGAAACAATGACTTTCCATTAGGGCTAGTGTGGACATTTTGGAGGTCAAAAACACAGTTAATTTGGCCTGCCAAACAAAGCCCATCGTTGTTCTGGGAGAAAAATTGTTAGAAAAATGAACCAAAACGCAATTTTGGCAGTTTTATTGCAACAGTTTTCTTCGTATCTTTAAGTGCTGGGTAGAAGGAAATGCTTCTCAAAGGTGTAGGAATGCGTCTAGACCGAAAACAGTGAAATGAATGTTTTCAGTGATGAATCGAATGGGAGGGGTCTCGGATGTGTGAGAATACGTCAAACCGTTGTGTAATAATTTGAGGCGTTTTGGTATATAAAATGATCTCTCTTTGTGACGTATTCAGTTGCGATCTTGTCACTAATGACGACCTAACCGTCGAAATCATCATTCTAACACAAATTTAGGGGAAATAGACCATCGTCCTAACTAGGTTTTATTACCAACGAACTAATTGCGATTAAAAGGTTAGCTTAAAACGATCCCTACCGAAGGTTACGTCAGGCCCGAGAACTCTGCAATCTGAGAGAAACCGTGACCTCCAAATTTAATCCATTTTGAGATTATTTTTAGATCACTGTCCGACTTTGATTGATGGATCTTCTCCCTCAACTCAAGCGCGGTACTCATCAAGATCGAACAACACTGCTGGGAGATGGGAATTCAAATTTATCGGTTAACCCTTTCGTATTCAACTTGCACGGGTCGAGGTGGAGAAATAGCCAGGTGCACGAATTGATTGATGAACCTTGATTGTTATATGTGACTGCCGCTTTACGTAACCACACACACACACACACACACACACACACACACACACACACACACACACACACACACACAATGTGAGACCAGAATTCATTGCCTTATGATTCGTTATTCTAAGTGTTGAGGCTTTTTAGTAAGTTTTGTTTGGCTGCGGAAGTTTCACTTAGCGCAACCAAGAGGTAGGTGAAGTACTGTGACGAATAAAATTTGAGTTTTCATCAAGTCTTCTTCTTTCTGGGCGTAATAAATTTAAAAAATGTCTTCGCTAGGTCTACGTCTGTGTGTTCTGGTGTTACAAGAAAAAGACATTTGGCGAGTCGCTTCTGATCATTTCATAACTGTCATTAAACCATCAATGCGTAGGGAGCTTAAGATCTGTTTTTTATTCAGTATATATAGTCGTATTGTACTTGCTCAATGTTCTTCGTTGAAACTGCTGGTGCTTAAGGTTCTGGAGTTTATTGAGATGCTCCTACTCACTCCATCAGTTTTGTAATTATCTGATAAAAACTATGAGGACCAGCAGTAAGCGAACGGCGGTAGTTTGAATTCCGGAATTTCTGCAGTTGCTCTTAATCATCTTACGAACGGTATTAATAATCTAGGCGAATAGGTACTTTATTGGACTACCCCCCCTGATTTTTCTAAGAGCACTGGTGTCGTATGAACGGGATTTATAAAGGAAAAACTACGCTGAAATCGAAACGTTAGATAATTTATTGTTTTCTTCTCGTCATTTTCTCAAGAACGAAAAGTTTAAGGTGGTGCCGAGTAATTTGGGAGTGTCTATACGAAAAAAGTAATCTAAATCGTCAAAGGCGTTTTCAGAAAAAGAAATATTATGAGTTTCTTTCACTATGATAATTGTAGCTAGATTGCTCATCCCCTTATTTTTGAACACCATGTTGACCTGCAGGCTAAGTATGAACCGATTTGACTCCGCCCCTCACAGACATGGAGACGTTCATCTCAAATGATGTTTTTTGGCTTCAGAAGCCCTTAGACACCGTAGGGATCTGAGGGAAATCCAATTTGTTTTTTTTCCAGACGATTGCGAAACTTCCTTTCCTACTTCAAAGACCAAGGAAAGCAAGAAGTTAATCGAAGTGACGATAGTAGTGAACTCCGGAATTTCTTGAGTTGTTCCAAACTATTTTATGATCGTTCGGTAGGCCGAATTAGCTGGGTCTTTGACATCCCAAATGTCTGCACTTACACTAACGGGATTCACTAGGTCTAATGGAAGGTCTTCATTTCCCCGACCACCGGCCAATCGAAAGTCCACCTCTTCAGTTATTTCCGATTGACAAGGGATATTCCCCTTTCCTGAACTTTCTGATCTTCTTTTCCCACCCCTCTTATTACATTCCTCTCCATTACAGACAGTTCCTCCCAAACTCATTCACCTATGAGTTCTCACGGAAGTTGGTCGTCTCCTGTTTCTCCCAATACACAGTCATCTAACAGCTCTTGCTATACAGTTGTTTCCCAGTACGCCCAACTCATTCGTCTCTCAGTTCGCGCTACTCACAACTCTTTCTCTCTCTCCCCCTCCACTTAGTGTTCCACAACCAGTTCACCTGTATTGAGCGACCCTTGTTCGCATTTATATTCTCATACTCAACCGGATATCGCTATTCTGTCAAGTATAATACAGTCCTCACTCACGCTCACCAACTGGACGCCCAACAATGACCATTATCAAATTCCTATTATTCAAATTCGCTACCAACTTGATTCTTCCAACAATGCTATACGAGCTCAATTTACGAAGAAAAAACTTTGCCTAAACCTAACTCTAATTTAATTTTTGATAATTTATTGCGCTACTCCCGTCATTTTACTACCAAAAAAAAAAATTATCGTTCCGTTACTTGGATCTGCCCTCGCAAAAGATTTAATCGAATGTTTTGATCACTATATTTAATTTTGGATCGATTTGTCTCACCGATATATTTCTTGTCTCATGATGCTGCGCAGACTACACGTAGCATATACAGAGATAGTTTGCTCCTGACAACAATATTTAAAGAGAAACTGGTTTTTTTCATTCAATTAATGCGAATTCTGTAGGAACTTGATAATATTTGGAAACAGGCAGAGCCCCAGAAGGGATGGGGAAGTACCTGAAGAAAACTCGGGAATTTCAAGGGGCGTTCTCATTTATTTTATAACTGCAATCGCCACCTTGTTTTTGTGAGAATGTTAGTTGTCACATGAACGCAATGTATGAAGAAAAAACAGCACTAAAATCGATTTTCGCACACATTATTGAGCATTTATTACGCTACTATCGCGATCCCCTGGCAAATGAAGTTTATAATGCCGCTTCCTCATTTGTATCTGTCTATTCAAAATTTTCATCAAAATCGTTATCCGTTTTTGAGGAAAAAAATTGGGTGTTTTAACTATTATGGTAACTACAGTTTGTTGAACCGGTTTGGCATGTACACTCACTTTGGCTTGTCTGAACGTCATATTTGAGCTGGTTTGGTTCAGCAGATGGTTCGGTTTTCCGATGAAACCGAAAAATCTGAAGAGAGAGAAAAAAAAAGTTCATTCTTCAAGAAAAATTTTACGACAGGTGCTGCTTAGCATGCCAATTTGAATAAATATTGCTCGTCGTAGGCGAACTAGTGGTGACGAGCAAGAGTTGCCGCTGTATGCAGTGCATAAAAGTAAATACAGTAAATTTCCCCTGGTACTGAGAATGCACAGATTTTTATCGAATAGACGTGAGGAAGTATTTGAGGAGGAGGAGGAGTATTTTCGGGTGGCGAAAGAATTTGTGTGTCACAGCCAAACAAACACTTCTGAGCAGGGTTTCGTAGTCGAGATACGAAGGAAACCCCAAACGATTCTTTTTTTGTTGTATAACGGTACTTCGTACTACGAAGGGCTAAGGACAGTGAAAATTGGTCAAAGAAAGCACAGAGGTTTGAATGTTGGAGTTACGTTGGGTGGTTTATAATCATCTTATTTGACTACTCTTAAACTCTCATCCCACGGATAGCTCAGTGAAATTGCAACCAGATCTTGGTGAGAGTGTTGACGTCATATGAGCGGGATTTATCATGATATGGTAGTCCTTCCTGGGCAGTTTTTCTTTTCCAAAAAATACTTCTCTGACTCTGCCGTTTGCTCCCTTAACGAAAATGATGATAAATTACCGTTGAGCTATTGGGCCAAATAGTTATAGCCATTTTTAGGGTAAAACATTAGTGTGTTTTGAACACTATGATAACTATAGTTAGTTGAAGGTTTTACTCATGACCTCATTTTGGCGTTTTGTGGTTCTCTCTCAGTGGCGTTCACAGACACAGTGAAAAAAGATTTTATACAATGTAACTTTGAATGGTACGGACGCATTGTAAAGATGAAACTCAATTCCTCACATTTAAAGGTGGCATTGAACACCCGAGGGTCGCTGTTGTTAGTACACACGGACTACTTTCTCACACGGTGTTTTTCGTTATGTCTTTGAAATGATTTAAAGAAAACTCCAACGAAAGAACTGTACTAAAACATACTTTTTGGAACTTATCAAAATTATTAACACGTAAAGGTGGAGTTGTTGCACACAAAGGTTGCTATTTTATTCCACTAGATGGATCTAGGTAGCACGATCAGCATTCAACAACATACGAAGCGTTTTGTGCCGCCGGGATTTGAGTTTTCCTCTACGCTGGCGAGTTGTAAAATGCTATATATGGTCCATACTCCTGTACGGCGTAGAGACCTGGACGTTAAAAGCCAAGGATATGAACCGGCTGGAGGCTTTCGAAATGTGGCTGATCCGGCGCATGCTGAGGATCCCGCGGACTGCCAGGCTCCGGAACGCCTACGTTCTGCAGGAAAACTCCCTGACACGTGAGCTGCTGATAACCATAAAGAAACGAAAAGTTGCATACTTGGGGCACGTTATGTGGAGTCCTAAGTATTGCCTATTGCAGACGATTATGATGGGAAAGGTCAGCGGACGTCGGGGAGTAGGCAGAAAGAGAGCATCTTGGTTGTCAAACATTCGCAGCTGGGCGAGGATAAACCGAGCGGCCGATCTTTTTCATCTGGCGCAAGATCGCGAACGGTTTGCAGAAATGATCGCCAACCTTCAGTGATGGAGATGGCACTACAAGAAGAAGAAGAAGATGGATATCCCCTGTCACACGGTCGTAAATGTGGAATTGCTACGCAATACGCTTTGGCGGCCACAGGCTCCTTCTTGAAAAGCACATAAAGTATTTAGGAGTGAGTATAGGTGAGGTGAGGGTCCCTTAAAGGCACTACCATTGCAAGGTTTGCCTCACTGCGTGCCATTACTAAGGCCACGTGAGGTATGTGTTACCATGACACTATCCTCATTTATAAGGCCATATATCTAGGCGTGATTGGCTACTGCCCCGTTGTCTGGGGTAGAAAACTAACGGTCAATCAAAAGAGAGTATTGGCCAATCCCTGAGAGCTTCACTCCTGTGGATCACCAAGGCCCACAAGACTGTATCAACAGAAGCACTCCAGGTGATCACTGGTCAGTTACCAGTTGATTTGGCCATTGAGCGCATGGTGGACAAGTGGAGAGTGAAACGGGAGCTACCCCCACTTTGGACTGAACTCTGTGCGGATCTCACCACAGAACAGAAACTTGCAACCATTGACGAATGGGCGTTAGAGAAGTGGCATGCGAGATGGGAAACCTCGTCAAAGGGTCGTGACACGTATAAGTTCCTCCACAACACCCCTGAACGTCTTTCAATAAACAGGGCCGAGCCAGTTCCTCATGGGACATGGTGACTCCATGCGGAGCTGCACTTCTTTTCTCTCAAAGACCATCATGCACATCTTGCGCCTCCAGTGCGGAGGAAACAAGAAACCACGTGCTGCTCCACTGTAGTTTTTACAGCAGTGAGCGACGATTGTTGGGAGAGCAAACGAACTTAGCAGCATTGACTGCTACAAAGCAAGCCTATAACCGTTTTGCAGAGTTCGCGAAGAAGGTGATGGCTAAGAAACGTGGTCATAGATGATCTGTTCTATTGAAACTTGCCACCCAAGTAAATAGTTAGATCAGGTGGGAAACCAGATTAAGCACTCCTCCCCAACGGTACGGGATTCCCCAGGTGGTTACCTCCGCGTGTTCAGGTCAAACACAGGCAACAGCTCTCTACGGGGGTGGCTAATGACCAAATACCTGCCGTACCTCCGCAGGTCTGGGTTCGGTGGATGCTGCAGGGGCCGGCCTCTTAACCCTCGTCGAGCGTTTAGAAACGGTCTTTAAATAAGGAAACAGACCTGTATTGTTGTAGTTATTATACACTCGGACTATTTTCTCACGCACAGTGCTTCGGAAGTCTGAAATGAAATATTTTGTCGTACTGTGTTATACTGTTGAAAACCGGGGTTGCCAACCTCCTGGTTCTCCTGAATTAGAAGTGGACTGTGACTACCCAATAATTTTACACCAGATCCGAAAGAATTAATTCCCCCCGCCCTGGTTGAAAGCTGTGCCTCCACCGATGCCGAGATCTCACCAACCCGAAACGAAATGCAGGAACGGGAAAAATAGGAAATTAAGGGACTCACCTCCTCACGGACGCTTCTCCCCAGCCGAGAAACACTGGACGTCAAAAAGAAACGTAGCGGAAGCTGTACTTCCAAGTCACAAAAGGGGCTAGAAAAATATTATAAGTATACGCAATTATAACATAAGTATGAAGGGTTCCTTCTCGTTAGAAAGAACAAGTTTTGAGGATGGGTTAGAGTCTTGAGAGGTGAGGTGGCCTATGTGGAGGGGAAGAAGGCGATAAGGTCTGGCCAGCGGGCACGGGCGATTCTGCAAGAAGCTGCTTACGTTTCCAACATTTACATTTTTGAATTTATGAAAATTATTTTGATTGAATTAGATTCCACGGATGAAAGTTTTATGTTACCAATCAGCTGCTTGTATCAAAACTGAACAAAATGTACCAAAATCGATGAAGCTGTTTTTGAGAGAAATGTCATTTGGCGCTTCGATCACTATGAAACGTTGATTCAGGAGCATTTAACATTTTCCGTCGTAAATCGTTAAATGAATTTGATGGAGTGTTTTTATACGAATCGGTACCCATATTTCTCCCAATTACTTCTGTAATGACTCGTACGCAATGGTTATAAGTGAATAACCTCTTGTAAATTACACTCCTCTTATATCCGTTTTTCAAATTCTTTCCAAAACCGGCCTGAAACTTATGGATAAACTTACTGATCTTATATCCAAGTTTCCATCTCAATAAACATCCCCACTCGAATAGAGAAGAAAAAGAAGTTTTAATCAGCTTCACGTATTCTCTTATTCCCCTTCAAGTTCCATTTTTCCGACTCAGGAAGCTGAAGAGAGTTTTTCAGTCGATCGTATCACTTTTCTTCGAAAGGTCCAAGGAAATTATAAAGGAAGTTTCAGTGAACGGACTACAGCTCAGAGACATGACGACTTATGGCACTTCAGGTAAGAAATAATAATAGTTTCCTCGAATGAGAAATTGCGCTTGTTGTTCGAAGAAAACTCCACTAGGGGTCGAATGATCTACGAACGTTTCTCGGTCCAAGATGAAACTTATATCTTGAGAGTGAACTGTGCTCATGGGGCAAATTCCTAATGAGATAGGAAGGCAACCTGCTCATCGCCCTAAAGGGGGTTTTCCCCGGTCTTTCTCTACTGCACAAAATTAAGACCGAACCCCCGAAGTACCATTTAGGTGTATGAGGGTTTCCCTGGGGAGCTCCCGAAGCGTGTTTTGCTTCGGAGGGCTTTCCCTATTTCATGGTGATGAAGAGTAACCATTTCTGTGAGTCGAGGAAATCCGAAGAGCTCCGTCGGTATAGCTGCGTGTTTTCAAAACCTGAGACATCACAATGCTGATTTATATGAACCTGGACGCAAACGTTATCGCCTATATTACAATATAAGGTAAAGGCACGAGTAGTTGATCATTTCACTTGACAAGTACCTGCTGCTATCCAGTAGCATGTGCTGGAAACAAAGTTCTGAGTCGCATCAGATATTTCTTCGGTCGTTTGTAACACTTTCCTTACCCTAAGGAACATAAAAAAGCTTTCCTCGAGATTAGCTTGAAGTTCCGGAATTAGTTGGGCTGCCCCCGCACCCCAATCTTATCTCACAACGTCTAACGAATATCTAACGTACATACAAATTATTTGACGCCCCAATTAATTTTATTTTAGAAAGATTCATCTCTGTGGTTCTGGATACGTGTTATTTCGAAGGCCATAGCGGAGTGCGTGTTGGAGTTTTACGTGTTGCTCATAACTTCTTCACAGCCCTCACGGACCTCTCAACGGACATGAATCTTATTGTATTACCAGTATGGCTTCGTTGGGAATAGCCACAAAATTTTGGAAATTTTTGATAATTTATTCAACCACTTCGGACATACAAAACATTTTCTCAATCTAGCCATTTTGAGAAGAGAATTGATAATGACCGAGATGGTTGCAGTTGGTTGGTTGTTTCGAATCTGTTTTACTCTTAAGTACTATGCTTCAACTAATTCCAGCTGCAACCGTGAGCACTGACCTACATTGGTACACGGAAAATATTCCGCGTTAGTTGTTACGGACTCTCTGAAACACAACAATTTGAAGAAAAATCAATTTTTTTCTGCCAAATTCGAGCGGTTCTTTCTACAAAATGTAAACGCTCGTTGAGAAAAATCTGTCAATGACGGGCTTTCGATCATCTCACTTTCATACCAAGCCCCACAGTAGATTTGAGTAGCCCATGTATAGCAAATGTGTCTAAAATGATGCCGGCTATACAAAATGTGTGCAAAACCTCGCGGAAGAATGACGAGGTTCGCCGGGCTAAAAACGCCCACTTTAGAAAACGTCAGCGGTAAATTATTATAGATCTCTCATGCAAACCTTTACGCGTTATTCGTGTTTTATTACGCGGTTTTTAAGTCGTAGTTGGGAGTTTTCGAAAACTTTTGACTGCTAACGACCAAAGATCTTCGTACGGAGGAAATGTATTCTAGGCACGCTTCTGTTCGCTCTTTAACGAGCTAAGCCGTCGGTACAGTAAGCCCCCCTCTCTACTCCCCGCCTTGCCTTGCACAAACTATCCTCTTCACGTGCTAAACTGCATAACGTGTTGTACAACGAATCCGTTTTTGCGGATATTTCCAGTTATTTTCGTCGTCAAAGACTCATTTTAGTATCCGCAACGCGAAGGACAAGGGGAATATCGTAACCGGTCAACAAACGGTTGCATTTTGGTCGAACCAAAGCGTTTTAATGCTTTCGGAATAGGAAAAAGTTAATTTCGTTTCTATACGTTCTCAGAAACAGCTTTCACGATTTTCGTAAAAGTTGTAACACTTCTCCAACATTTTAATGCTTAACTTAGGCACTTCGTAAACATCTCTGTTGTAGTGATACATTAAGAAAAGTGAAGTTTGCATCAATTATATATTATATTTCAACTTTTCATATTGGTCTTTACTTTCCTTGGCTCTACAAAGTAGAAAAAAACGTTATGTAATCGGCTGAAAAAAAAAATTTTTTTCCTTCATATCTTTACGTTTCAGACCCTGCTGAGTCCGAAAAAAACTATTTGGAAAAATGGTCTGTGTGTCTGAGTGAGTGTGTGGGTGTCTAGGTGTCTGTGTGTGTATGTGTGTGTGAACAATTTTTAGAAAATACCACCGTACCAAATCAGCTTAAACTTGATAGCTTGCGCGCAGGTTACTATGGGACGCCAAAATAACGGTATGAACAAAATCCACCGAAAGCTAACTATAGTTATCAAAACACCAAATATTTTTTTTCTCAAAAACGGCTCGAACGACTTTGATTAAATTGTTTATATTGGTAGCTCTCAATAAGGCAATTATACCATAAAATTCCCATTTGTGGGAAAATGACGAGAGCAGCACAATAAATTACCAAAACTTTCGACGAAATCGAATTTAGAGCGGTTTTTAGAGAAAACAACCGTACTAAATCAGCTGAAAATGGATGTCTAGCCTACAGATTACCAAGGGACGTCAAAATGAGGGTATGAACAAAATCCACCGAAAGTTAACTATAGTTATCATAGTGATCAAAACACCAAATGTTTTTCTCAAAAACAGCTCTAACGATTTTGATTAAAATGTTTATATTGGTAGCTCTCAATAAGGCAATCATACCATCAAAGTCCCATTCGTGGGAAAATGACGAGAGCAGCAAAATAAATTATAAAAATTCTATACAAAAATCGGTTTTAGCGCGGTTTTTTCCTTTTAAACTTCGCTGAAATGTCAGTAGAATGTTAAAAAATTGGCGTAGTAGTCCAATCCAGTACCTATAGGGTGAGCGTTTAAAAATGTTCATAAGAAATAGGGGGGTCACTCCAGAAATTCCGGAATTTTAACTACCGCCGTTTTGCTTACTACCTTTAAAAGTTTTCACCCAACAAATCTGCGAAAGTGATTACTATCCACTTCAAAAAGAATCATGTTCACGACCACAATGATTCTCAGTGTACGGATTGTTCAATAATGATCCGGGAATGAGTCCGAGCAGCACAATAAATTCCGGAACTGTAAGCTCTACCACTGTCTGCTGCCGTGAAGTGTTGTTTGACCAAGTACAATTGAACTGGGTAACAAATGAATTGAGTAAGTAGACAAAGCCATGTACAAAGTGAATTGACGTAGAACTAAGGAAAGTTGTGGGTTGCAGCGCACCAGATATTTTCTATTCATTTTGGTTTATTATTCATTCTGAATAATAACCCTATGTTTTCGACCACGAAACATTTTTTACAACCCCCCCTCAAAATTTGATACTTTACGTTTCAAGACTTGGAGATTCCAAATTTGCAATGTCCGTCCGTCGTCCGCAGTCCGTTTTATGCCTTTAACGTCTAAAAAATTCGGTCTTTCGCACAAAAATCCCATTTGGTATCTAGTTGTGCCCGCCATCTCGGCAATTGGACGAAGCCCATGGTTAAAAAAAAATAACGAAACGCAGTACAATGCGGGAACTACAGCCGAAGTCCACGTTTCGTCGTTAGTACTCCCTCCCTCCCGTCACACCAAACTTAATCGCCGCCCGCTCTGCCGCCCTCTCGACTCACTCGCAATGGGGCTCGAAGCCCTCCCGACTCTTTTTTTTTTTGCTTCCTCTAGGAAGCGCTCGTGTTTCGTATCTAACCTTTGGCACTACGATTTGTCTCTTTATCGTCCGATTGCCTTGTTCTCGTCTTCACCTCCACTGTTTCGCTCCGTCTCAACTATTTCCGTTAGCAAAATATCTGTTATCTTCGATTGAACTTTTCAATATTCGTTTATTTTTGGTTTTAATACGACTCAATTTTTTTATTTTCTTTCGTTTCATTCTCATTTTGGTTTTTTTCATAGATTTTTGGTTACATTTTGATATTAGTATTTAGCGAGCATGTTTTCATATTAAAATCAGTTTTTTCTAGATAACTTCGTTTTTTTTTGTTTTATTTAATATTACGATTCAGTTCTTTTCGACCTTTTTTTAGGTTTCATTTTGATATTTTTCGATGCTGAATCGAACGGGATGGGTCTCGGAGCATTAATGCTAGGTCAAGCTGTTTATCCGAATAATAAACCGTTGTGTAATAATTTGCAGGGTTTTTAGTTGTTGTGTAATTATTCACGTTGTTCCGTGAGAGCGATTATGTAATATCTAAATATAAAAGGAAACAAATTAGAAACTATAAATTTAATCAGTGAAAACTAAAGTAGAAAATAAAACCATTAAATTCTGAAATTAGTTTCGAAAATATCTGGTGTGACGCGTCACGCAACTTTCCTGAGCCTTTCAGCGATTTTCATGGCTTTAGCTATCAGTACAATATGTTTTTCATTCAGCTCATTTGAAGTTGGCAAAACATAACTTTTCCGGAATTGATTGAGATTCTCCATAATTGAGCAATCAGCGCGCAGGTGATTTGTGCGTCAGTCAATAAGATTTTTTCGTGAAAGATCGTAAAACATCTGTGAGATATTGTAGTAATGGAAACGGGGGTGGTTTGAGTTCAGGAATTTCTGTGGTTGCTCCTAATTAACTTGCTAACTTACGAAGCTCTCTCAAGTTTCCAGAGAATGCAACATAACGCAGGGTTCGCTAGAAAAAAATTGTGGTCAAGTCGAGGTTCTTTGAAATAGTGTAAAACGTATCGTGCTTCTTTCGTCATTTTCCCACCAATTGTATTCCGGTGTTGTGTTGTTTGTTACTGCTACAATTTTAATCAAAACTATTAGACATTTTTGAAAAAAAATGGTTTTCACTGTGATACCTGGTAAGTTTTCATAATCTCATTGCGGCGTCCAATAGCAACCTGCAGGCTAAATATAAAATTTGAGCTGATTTGGTTCAGTCGTCCACTTTCAATTGCGTTCACACACCATTTTTCTGAATGTTGTTTTCGAACTCAGCTACATTCATTTTCCAGGAACGATAGAAGAAAGGGCCTTTTGGCACCAATATTTGCTGCTTGACAATTGAACAAACAATTCAATTCCCTTTCATTCGTTATTTAATTGCTAACTCCGATTCAATTTTAATAAATTCGGTACGATCTCCTCTTTGTAACCAACCAGAAATGAAAAACTTTAAATAAAATTGCCGAACATTGAAGTTTCGACTGGAAGAAACAAATAACATACTCTAAACCGCAAAGACGTCGATAGATCCAGCCCGAAAAATTCATATGTCGTCGATTTGTCCATCCAAACGTCCAGATAACGAAAACGAAATATCCAATTGGACTCGATAGATAGGCGAGAGAGAAAATGCAACGACTGTCGAGAAGAGGAAAAGAGACAATCTGCCGCCTCGACTCCGGTGGTATGTTGAACTGCCAAAAAGAAAATGACCGGGAAAATCTCCTCTTCGAAATGATAAATGAATGTTGTGGGCCAAGGGACAACCGAAAAAAGAATCATTTACTACTCGCGACGATACTACAGAGTTGCAACGTGAAACATTATTCTACGAACGTTATCAAACGCATTAATATATGGACTCAAATACTGAAGTTGGACTCTTTTGGGCACAACTCACAGATAATAAACACTACTATACACTTGATGTCATTTTGACTTTCCTTAGCCTTTCGAAAAGACGAGGAATCGGCTTCAACAGAAATTGGGAGTTCTCTGACAAATACTACTTGGGAAATTGGTATGTGTGTGTGACGGAATTGAGTGGTTGCTGGGCACCAGAATAAGGGTATGCGAAAAACATTAAATTATTTTCCGCAAAAGCGGCTGTAACGGCTTTGACTAAACTATTTACTTGGGCAGCTCCACTTAACACGACAGAACGGTAAAATTCTCATTCGCGGGAAGATGACGACAGCAGCACAATAAATCATCAAACATTTCGAAGAAAATCTCTCCCAATCTTACCGTCTCTCCCAATTTCTTATTTTTCATTGTTGCAAGTGGTAGTCTGGGTGGGAGACTCGCAGGGCGCCGATGTGTCGATGGAGTATTATTGATAAAAATAATACGAATGAAGTTAGGGGGTTACAAGGGTGCTTAACCACTGCAAGGCTGGGAATTGGGCGAGAGCCAAGTGGGTGACAAGGCCACGGGAAACTGTCGTCGGGTTTACCCGCAAGAGAAAAGCTGAGTTGGCATACTCAATGAAAGGTAACGGCGAGGAAACGAAGGTGTTTGATTTGTGTCGTTGCTTTACAACAGCTCTCAAAGCCATGTATGACGATAGTTAATTAATTATCTAACTCGCGTCGTATAGGGAGGATAACGGGAAAAGGATGCAAGCCCAAGGCATCGACGGTTTGGATTCAAGAGAGAAATGTCCGCAATCGATATTTTCTGATGAGACACAATTCTACTTATTTGAGTGTAATGCACTCCGCTTTTCTTCTTTTTTTTCATTTGCATATTTTCATTTAGTTTATTTTGAGTAGTTATAGTAATTCCTTTTTTGGTTTTCCTTAGCTTTATGGAGTAGGGAGATAAGTTACACTATCGACTGAATTTTTGTTCAAACCAGCAAAAACAAATTTTCTGAAAATGGATTATATGTGTCCGTAGACACGATTGTGAGAAAAAGGGCGAGGCAAGTAAAAACCAACATTTGATGTTCAGCGAGCAGATCAGCATAGAACCATACTCGTATCAACAAAGTCGGGCTAACTACAGTTATCAAACGACCAAAACACCAAATATTTTTTTCCTCTAAAATAGGTCTAATGAAATCGATAACATTTTTAATGAGGACTAATCCAAACAACGCAACAGTACAGTAACATTTTGGTCTGAGAAAATATGATGAGAAAAGCGCAATAAAATGTCAACAATTCGACGTAAATCTATTTGAAGCGTAGCGTTTACCTCATCCCATTCGTATGATGCAAGCGTTTTAAAAATCCCAGCAAATTATCACACAACGATTTATTATTCTCTTGACAGCTTGATGGAGTCTCACAGATCCGAGACCCATCCCATTCGATTCAGCATCAAAAAATACCAGTAAACCACATGAAACATGACCTGACTACATTGGAACGACGAAAACTAAATATTCCAGGCGCCCGTAAACGCCTGTAGGCAAATGGCATGACGTGGCGGGTCGAGCAAGTTCTTTCAATTAGTAACTTTGGCTCATATAATTACTGTTAAGGTCACTGTTCGACGCAATGCGTCGAATCTGTCCAGGTTTTTGACCACAGAATTTCCGCTCGTGCCCAACGGGTCGCACCTGTGGCAAGGTCATTGTTTACCCAAAAGTCGTCGCACCTACGGAAATCCCACTTGCGTGGACATTTCCAACGGTGGTTTTTTCCACCTTTCCCCTCTCCACCCTTTTCAGATTCCTCTCCACGACTGAGCACTTCCAAATCATTCGGCTTCCAACTCTGTTCCTAGAAAGTAACTTCTCGCTCTCCCGTACCGTTTCCCGCGCCAGTTCACACGTTTCGAGTACTAGCCTTGTGTCGCCCTATCGTTCAAGATCTCAGCTCAAATCTAACCAAAGTCAATTCCGCAGTTCTCCTCACGCTCACCGAGTTTCATTTTTATTTCGATCCTCATGCTTCCTTTGTGCGCCCAGCAGTCACTATACGCAGTTATACGCGTCTGATACTCATTCAATTCGACTCGGGATCTAAAAATACCTTGAAAACAATACCGAACGTCATATTTGCGATAAAACTGCCAAAATTGCGTTTTTGTTAATTTTTTCCGATCAGATTGCCGAGTAGGCGGGCACAACTAGATACCAAATGGGATTTTTGTGCGAAAGAATGGATTTTTTAGACCATGTTAAGGGAACAGAACGTCTCGATGAGGGGTTTATCCATGGTCAATAAATTATCGGGAGTAACCCCAGGAATTCCAGTATCCCCGCGAAAACCCCCAAGAAAAATCACAAAATCCGATTGATCACGGTCGCAATCAATCAATAACGACAGCAGAATAAGTGCAAGGCACTAAATAAATTCTGGAACTTTAACCGCAACCACTGGAACATCATATCGTGTTTTACCTAAGTCGTATGAGTTGAGTGAGAAATAAATTGGTTTATCAGCTAAAACCGTGAAAGCCGTTGAATGTACGCGAGGCCGAGAAGAATTGTGCGATGCTTCAGTTCTTTTCATGTAAATGTCGCATATGAATGCGGTGAAGCACGTTCTCAGAAACATTCGATAGGCAATCAATACATGGCAGCCTTGGAGCAAGCAGATGGACGAAAAGGGCTCAGCCTTGATTTACACAATACCGGGAATGTATTTCGCCCCTCTCAACGAGAAACATTTACATTTCAAGGAAGATTTCAAACATGTGAAACGTTTTTTGCCATTCAGTAACTTTTCTGTCTTCTCCTTTAGCTATGGAAAGAACAAAAAAACCAGAAAAACTATAAACTTGCCGGAGCATATCATAAGTAGTTTTCAACTTACTTTCATTGTTATTCGAATAAAAACCATCAGTGTTATAGAAATGTATGCAAGTTTCCAGAAATTGCCGTTGTCTTGTTGTTCTGGCAGCTTCCTATTTGATAGGCTCCCTGCAAACATTGTGCGACTGATGACGAATTCCTTATAAATGAAAGTAATGAGAAATTAATTAAGAACGACTCAATGATGAAATGAAATGATTAATAATCAATACTTATGAGTAACTCCCGGATCAGTGCAACTACCTATACAGCGGCTGTTCAACAACGTTCGTAAGTTGATTAGGAACAACCTCGGACGCTGCTTTCTCTTACTGCTTTATCTCATAGTTAACTTTTTACCCGATAATTCCAAAACAGTAAACAGGGTTCTTCTAAAAATAATTATGTTGACAGTTGCGGTTCTTCATTTGGGGATGCTTAGGGGAGGTATTGACCAGGTGGCCCCTGCCTCCTTCAGACCCTGCGGGTGAAAAACGAAATTTGGGATGGGAGAAGTACCCCCCAGCGACCCCATGTCCGCAAAGCAAGCGCATTTTCCAGCATTTTTAGGTCTTGCCCTGGGTAGAAGTTGGTTTGTTCCGTTCTACCTACCTTGCCCCGCGGAGGTGGCCACCTGTCGTGGCCCTAACACAAAATGCACCGGTGCATTCCCGTGGTACCGTATTTGGGTTAAACAACCCTCAAGTCTAGAATGGTCGCTGGCCGTCCCCATCTTTCGATGACGCTTACGGCTTTTCTCATTCCAGGACAAGAAAGTTTGAACTTTCTGCCCTCTCTGAGGTTCGAAAGGATCCCAGTAAGTTGCGGCAGAGATCCCCCAAGCATCCACCGTTGACAACCGTCATATATTTCCTGTGGATTGATTGCCCAATAACTATCGTGGCACGAGTTCAACTCATCAATAAATTCCGTAAACTTAAGCGCTATCATTTTGCAAATAAAACGTGAAGCTAATTTTTACCAAGATCAAATGAACTGAGCGAAAAGTAGGTCGGGTCGGTACCTAATGCCTTGTGAAAACCACTGAATATACGTGGGGCTGAGGAATGTTGTGTGATGCGTCACGACGTATATTTTATAAAAGCATTTGCTTGATTCGCAACACACGTCCTCACAAGTCTAAATTAGTGAAACGAGATTGCAGTACCCACAGCGGGCCGAATTCGCTACACACCACCTCTCATAATCACGTTTGAATTAATGAAACGTGAATTTGAAGAGAGTTCGTAACGATTTTTGGATTTTTTGATAATAGCGAGTTGAATGGCGTCGATTTTGTGCAACGGCGGACGGAATGATCACTTTTCGGTGAGTTTGCAGTTGGTTCCGGTAGCGAAATAACTTTTTTGGAGGCAGCAAATAATTGAAGAATTAACTGATGACCGGAGTGAATTCATCGGGGAATCGAAACGAGAGGGGAAATCGGGGAACTGGATGGTATCTGCCGGTTTAAACGATATCGAGCGAAAAAGTGTATAAATACGCGTTCTAAATTCATATTTTCTTCTGGTGGAGCGGTTTTATTCCCAAGTTCTCCTAATTCCGCGTCGATACGGTTTTACGACTACGTACTGCTTTTTGGGTTGCCTTAGTGCGAAGTAAGAAGGAAAGTTATGTAATAAGCTAAACATGTTTTTGTTGTTTCCTTTAGATCTTCACATTTTATGTAGTGTATGATAGTGTTATGTAATAAGCTAAACATGTTTTTGTTGTTTCCTTTAGATCTTCACATTTTATAGGTTTCTGAGTCCGAGAAACGCCATTTGAGAACATTATCATTGCGTTCGAGTCTCTCGTCGTAAGTCAGAGAAAACGGCAGTACCGAATCAGCTCAAACGTTCTACTTAGCCGACAGATCAACGCAGAGAACGAAAAACAGGTACCGATTGGTAGAAGATAATGTTTGATAAAAGCCAAAAGTTCTGTTTTCGAGAAAAAAGTTTAAAACGTGCGTTGCCTGTGGGTTAAACCTCAAGAGTGTGGATCATTTGTGTGTCGGTCTACATAGGTATTGTGGTTTTCTCAATTTTCCCTTACTGTTCTTCCCTTTTCAAAAGGGGTAAAAAAAAAGAAATATTAGCAGGGCTTCGGCAGGTGATGGGCACGTTTCTGTATAAGAAAATAATTTAATGCTTGCGAAATATCGAAATTGGTAAAGAAATCACTCAATTAGGTTAGACCGTCGCCTAATCGCCTCGTGTCGCTGCTCCGCCGTCTTCAGCCCTGCCTCCACCTTCTTTCCACCTTCAGCCTCTCCAGGGACTGAGATTTGGAATCAATCCTCCACATTATCCCCCTCTCCAATTTGAAAGCTTGACTCAGATACTTGGTGGTCGGTGTCCGTACTGTGCATCAGTCAGAGAAGGTTGATGTTAGGTGAAGTGGCAGGTGGCATTGTTGATGGCTGGAACATTATGGACAACAGATCCGGCTCGTCAATTGGAGAAATCGAGTGGTGAGGGATGATGACGGCAGGATCGAGTTCGCCATCTACACTGTCAAGTTTCTCTGTTGAAGTTTTAGGCAAAGTCCTTGCCAGAAACACGCTGGTCAACTTAAACCACAAACTTGTGTTGAACTTGAAACAACCACGCTCTGCTACCAATTTGTGACGTACTTGGGGAATCCCTTTACAGAATTACCCGCGGCAACACGAGTGAAAGTCGTGTCAGGGCCCCAAAAAACGAACAAGTTAAATATACTCGTTGTAAAATAAACAAAATAATGCCTCTCGGGAAAGTACTGGGGAAAGAAATTATAAACCAAATAGAACCCACTTGAATTTAATCAGGAAAAAAAAATGAACTCCTTTTAGAATGAAACAAATAACCTATGCTCGGATTGTAGTAAATGTCAAATAAAGGGGCAAATGGGAATTTGAAACACCAAGCTTGATCTCTTACCTTACTTCACACAATATAAAGGGACTATAAGTACTTATTCACTGGCTTCAAAATGGGAGAGATTCGTGAGCGATGCCGGGAGCCATTCTGCCGAAAATGAGGCTCCTCCGCTTTTATAAACAGCGGCGAACTGCACCGGTAGCGGCAACAGAGTTGCCACCATCGGCAGCCCCCCGAAAACCATGACACAGTACACCCCCAACATCATTATTGTCACGTTGGTTTTCAGCCTTCAGAGGGTGGAATTCCTATTTACCCAGTGAATGACTTTTACATTACAAAGTACTAGAAACAAAACAAAGTATTAGAAATATGGAGGACATGAAAATGAATAATAATAGTGATTATAAACATAACTTAAGCAAACGTAACAACAACAACAAAGTATGGACTTGTTTATTTGATAAATTATCCTTTTTTTTCTTATTAGAATGTAATGAACTAATAACAGTAACAATATGCTCTTCTCTACGCTCTTGGCTAAGTCTCCAGGGACCCAAATAATTTCGTAAGGAGGGAAAGAAGAGAAGAAAAAAACTATAACTCATTTTCTTTTTCTATTTTTTTAAAAACTTTTTTAAATTACTTCTTTATTTATTTTTTTAACATAATATGTTGATATTCGTGCATGCGTGACTGCAGGCTCAAAGCTGGGAGGGCGAACGATCGGGAGGATTGAATCTTTTCAGGTTGGGGATGTGATATACCCCTTTTCATCAGTAAGAGGATCTGCAACTTTATAAGAGCCATTGCCGAATGCTCTGTAATGTCCACTGTACTTGGGCAAAAACGTGGCATAAACTCTTTTTCTGGATGATGGTACAGCGAGATATCTGACAAGGACAAGGTCACCCACTTGAAAGGTGCAAAGCGGTCTTTGCTTTTTCCTGTCAAAGCGTTGACTTCTACCAGATGACTTCGTTCGCGTTTGAGCGCTCAATAATCCCCTCTTGTCGCCGCTCCGTCGTCTTCAGCCCTTCCTTTCTTCTGATAACGATTTCTCTCTATCTAGTGGGAAGATTTGAAATCGATCCTCCACAGTATAAAAGCCATTGGTGCAGGTTGAGGTTGTTCATGCTTTTCCAGGCTTCCTGCATAAACGACATCGGCAAATCAAGCATCTCTGAGGAAGCGTCACAACATGCTTTTCAATATTTGTGTAAGACGTAACGAATTTTGGATGTGTAGTTCACAATCGTAGATCACGATGGCATCTCTAAGCAGCTAGCTGGTGATCTGGCGGTTTGTAGAGACGGAGTGACACTCCAGATCTGTCTTAGACCTGACATCGTTACTTTTGGGTTCTCACCAGTCTGGAGTGATCCTGAGTGCCCAATTTGTCACTGAAAGCCGAAAACGATGTACATCCCTTAATTTTTCTCGATGTAATGGAAGGAATGAGTATAATGTATCTGAAGTCCGCTGTGTTAATTTCCTCTGCTTTTCTATTCTAACTGTACGGAACGGAAGAGAATAAATCTACTGTCGTTCCGTTGATTACGACGCAATGCAGTGGTCGTTATATAGTTGTGTACATACAAGAAACGTATCATTAAGAAAGGCGCGTTCTAATTTGATTCAGAACGATCGCCATTATCCCTTAGAAGTGTCTCTGGGCTTGACTCGTAAAAGCCTTAAGCCGTAAAAGTTTTGGTCGACCTTATCAGTTATCATAAACGTTATGACAGGACTACGATAGGCGGGAGAACATATAAAACGAGCCATTTCGAGAGATTGACAGCTGGTGTATAATACGTTCTCTCAATCAACGGGTACTTAGACTTCACGAGCGAACTCGGAATCGTTTTCATCGGAGCTTCGGAGATGGCCGTTTAAAAGAGACGTGTAGAGGAGCTTTTAGCCGGATGTTTCGGGGAGCTGTATCCGGTGATAGCAAGGCCTCAGAGTATTACCGTATGTTTCGTCCAGCAGGGAAGACTATCGATGGGATGCCATTTAACAAATATTTCTTTTTACTTTCCTTGCTCTACGAAGTAGAAAGGAAAGTTATGTAATCGGCTGAAAAAAAAATTTTGAGTTCTCTTCAGATCTTTACGTTTCAGACCCCCCCTGAGTCCGAAAAACAGTATTTGGGAAAATGGTCTGTGTGTGTGTGTGTGTGTGTGTGTGTGTGTGTGTGTGTGTGTGTGTGTGTGTGTGTGTGTGTGTGTGTGTGTGTGAGAACGATTTTTAGAGAAAACCACCGAACAAATCAGCTCAAACTTGATATCTAGCCCAGAAGTCACTATGGGACGCCAAAATAAGGGTATGAACAAAATCCACCGAAAGTTAACTATAGTTATCATAGTGATCAAAACACCAAATTTTTTTTTCTCAAAAATGGCTCTAACGATTTTGATTAAATTTTTTATATTGGTAGCTCCAAATATGGCAACTATACCATAAAATTCCCATCTATGGGAAAATGACGAGAGCAGCACAATAAATTACCAAAACTTTAGACGAAATCGATTTTAGCGCGGTGTCTAGAGAAAACCACCGTACCAAATCAGCTGAAACTTGATGTCTAGCCTACAGGTTACCATGGGACGCCAAAATAAGGGTATGTACAAAATCTACCGAAAGTTAACTATAGTTATCATAGTGGTCAAAACACCAAATTTTTTTTCTCAAAAACGGCTATAACGATTTTGATTAAATTTTTTATATAGATAGCTCTTAATAAGACAATTATACCATAAAATTCCCATTCGTGGGAAAATGACGAGAGCAGCACAATAAATTATCAAAATTTTCGACGAAAAGCGTTTGTAGCGCAGTTTTTGTCTTATAAACTCCGCTGGAATTTTTGTAGAATGTTAAAATAAATTAGTAGTGTAGTCCAATTCAATACCTAAAGATTGAGTGTTTAAAAACGCTCATGAGATACATGGGGCTCACTCCAGAAATTCCTGAATTTCAACTTTTGCCGTTTCGCTTACTACCAGTTCTAAACTTTTTACCCAATAACTCGACAAAAGTAATTACTATCCTTCTCAAAAAAATTTTTCTTTACAGCCTCATTAATTATCTGTGTACCAATTGCTCAATAAGTGCAACGAGTACGAGCAGCACAATAAAATCTGGAACCGTAAGCGCTACCGCTTCCTGCTGCCGTAAAGTGTTTTTTGACCAAGTTCAAATTAACTGAGCGATAAATGAATTGATTAAATAGAATTAGCCATGTACAAAGTGAATTGACGTAGAGCTAAGGAAAGTTGTGTGTTGCAACGCACCACATATTTTGGTTTATTATTCATTCTGAATAATAACCCTATGTTTTCGGTCAGCAACATATTTTTACAACCCCCATTAAAAATGTGATACTTAACGTTTCAAGACATCGGGATTCTAAATCTGCAATGTCCGTCCGCCGTAGTCCGCCGTAGTCCACCGTCCGGGCCGTTTTGTGCCTTTAACGTGGTTTAAAAAATCTGTTTTTTCTCACAAAAATTCCATTTGGTATTTTTAATAATGTTAAAGTGTTTTAAATTTTAAAAATGTTTAAAGAAAATTAACAAAACGCAGTTTAATCGCGAATACGCCGTGTTTGGTATCGTTTTCCGGGTATTTTTAGATCCTGGGTCGAATGGAATGAGTGTCATACGTGTACAACAGGAAATTACAGTATTAATAGTGAGCCAAAGTCAACCAATTGAAGGAACTCAAAGGAACTACAGCGGAAGTAAACGTTTCGTCGTTTGTACTCCCTCCCTTCGGTCTCATCAAACCAACAAAAAAAATTTTTGGTGAGGGGTCTATGTGTGTGTGTGTGTGTGTATGTGCATTGCCGCCGTTAGAGTGGCGTACCAGAGGCTGAGATGCTCGTCGAGGACGGTCGTTTCCTTGCGTGCGGTATTCTGTTTGTGCCAGCGAACTCGTGGGCTGCACTAAGCATAACTAGGTGGTCCACATCAGGTTAGAGGCCTCATCGCTCACATTAGACTGTGGGTCCTGATCAGTGCAGTGGTCCTTACCACCCAGGTTGTCTTTGGACGCTGGCATCTGGCCACTTGGCCAGCCAAGAAAAGCAAATATGACCGGACGGAACTTCGTATGACAGCGTAGGGCTCGTCTTTTGGCCTAATCGTGATTCAACTGATCACGGCTTGATAAGTAAATCAAGGCTAGCCTGTTTCCTTCCTACCACGCCAGCTGAGATCACTGTGGGATGCTGTTAGGATAGCAGTGATTACGCTGCGATTAACCCATATCGAGAATGCAGTGGACTAACTTTATTACGAACATGTAGAAACTGAGAAATCATACAAAATGACCTTAAAAGATTCTTACAGCGGCATTTTTGAGGCTAACTTTCAAAATGGCAAACACCGAAAGCTTCTCCTTACGTCTTGATTTCAAATACTTTTCGCGCAGCTCGAGAGCGAGTTTTTTCAAAAATTCGCGCCTGCTTATTTTTTTCCCAGTTACTTTCTTGTACAGCACCCAGCTGTTTATCCCAGCAAGATCGAGAATGTTGAAATAAACGTGTACTGGCCAGCGATGTGAACCAGACTTAGTGGAATACATTCTGGCCATCTGATCAAGACTGTCCACACCACATTTGGTCTCGTTATAAAACTGAACGGTTTCAGGTAGTTTTTTCTCTCCTGTGTTGATATTTATTGAAGGATGCATGGTGCTCATAATCAGTACATTCTTCAGAACTTTGCCTTGGT
The DNA here is from genome assembly GCA_020466155.1 of Pachypeltis micranthus. NCBI lineage: Eukaryota > Metazoa > Arthropoda > Insecta > Hemiptera > Miridae > Pachypeltis > Pachypeltis micranthus. Next base: position 12,526,508 of record CM035772.1, read on the forward strand.
ACAACGTGAGGGTACCGTGAACGGGGTACGTGAATATGTCACGCGTGCGACGACATGCACGAACCTGCAAGCGCCTCCTCGGCCGTCCAGCGTAAGGGGGAGGGAGAGAGGGGGAAAGGACGGGTGAGACCGAGTCGCTGCGGCCGGGTTGGAGTAGCAAGTCAAAGCATCGCTCGGCGACACAGCGTTGGAAACAGTAGCGGCTTGTAGCTTGCTAGCGAAAGCAACTACATATGTTTTTGGACCAGAGCAATAATATCGACATTGAGAACGAAAAGTTCAAATGAAAACAGCATTATGCTGTAACAAAAATATTCCGACGAACCCTTTCACATGCGGTACCTCTTATCAACTAAGTGGTAACATCTATTGAAAATATTTACTAAACAATAGTTTTTTGTTTACTTACAGTAAAAAATAACTACATCTGCCCCTAAAATCCGTAAAATAGCTCTCTCTGCGACAAAATACATAGGTGTCAAAATGACCCCTTCGGCGGTTCTAGGTAAATTTTCAAAAATGGACCCTATACTAAATTTTGCATGAAAATCAGTATGATTCCCAAAAAGTACGTAAAAAGGAACGAAAAGTCAGAAACTTTCAATGGCCTGCCTCATAGAGGAAGTTTGCGCCAAGAAAAACAAAGTGTCCAGGTGTCAAAATGACACCTCCGGCGGTTCTAGTGCTAGTGAGGTTAGAGTAAAGTAGAGAAATTGGGCATCTGTTCAACAACCCGCCCCGTCAACAAGTGTCGTGTAAACATAAACGGCCCCGTTACCGTACATGCCATAGATACCCAGCCCTCAACAATCCAGATTTGACCAAATTATTGTTTCTAATAATTGTCAGAAGCCAAAGTGGCTGCAGAAGCTGAAACTGGTGAAGAGCATAAAGTGAAAATACGCGTACTTTAACTGTAAGAGCTGCAGGTACAGGAAAAAGCCGAATTAGTCCGGGAGAATGCTTTGTGTGAACAGAAAAAACCGGAAGCGGTATAAGAAAATGATGAGCAAGAAATAATAAAAACCGACATTGTGATGTTACAACATTTACAAGCAAGGAACTTTAACGAGGAAGGGAAAATTAACGTGTTTAATAAAAGTTGTTTAATACACTAACGTGCCTATAAAAGTGTTTACTACTTAACATTTCCTACCTACCTGCTTGTAAATCCACACAGGTAAGCCATTTGCGTTTGCGTTTTCTAACACGGCGATATGACGTCTAGAGTTATTCTTAAAACTGATCAACACACATTTTACGCCAACAACAACTGGTTTCGACGATCCTAATACTTTTGTTCGCAACAGAATTCATACATCTTGAAGGCGTCGGGATGCTCTTACATTCTTCTGGAGCGGTGGGTGGGATGACGATAACCTAGATTATCATCGTTTTGGAACTGCAACTGCAATAACTGCGCACTTGTAAACAGCATCTTTGTTTATTATTATTATTCCACAACATTTGTAGATTATTCACAATAATAGAATACTCGATGAGAATGATGAAGAAAGATAAGAGCTAACCGTACCTAACCACCCAATTTTTCGGGGTTAACGTCTGATCAGGGCTAGAGCTTAACTCAATCAGGTGAAACCCGTTTTTGCGGCGGGAGGCGGTTAGCTGTTGTTAATCGAGTCTAAACGGGATGAACGCAGTTGGTGAAAACGGCCCTAAGAGTATGTTCCACGAAAAACCTCCTCGGATCTTTTCTCGAGCCACACTCACAGTGCACGATGCAACCCCTTGCCATAGCAAGGTTCGTCCAGGCATTTCTGGTCTTCTACGGCATCCAAAGAAATCCAAGAATTCCCAGGACATTGTAGTCTTGTCACGGCATCAATTTACACCGCACTCAGACCACTCGCCGACATAAGGGGTTAAGGTTCAGTAGGTGGTTGTGCCTACTTAATTCTATCACGGTGAGGCCAACACGGAACGAACACCTCTGATAAACGAAATACCCGCCACTTCCCATCATTGCAAACGTCGACTGCATCGTTCTCTGTTTTTTCCGTTGGCTAAATTTAAAGTTATTTTTTAACTTTTCCATCGTGTGACTATCAAACCAAGCTGACAGCTCGCCAAGTAAGTCCCGGCAAACGTTACTTGAGAGACGCGGAACGCGCTTGTCTCGATCTCATCGCAGCGTCAAAGTTGTAAAATCGAGGTAAAATTCCCTTTCCATCAAGTCCTCCTCATCTCTCCTCATCCGCCCTTTCATCTTCGACAGCACATACCACGATAAATACGCTCCGAGGTGCGTTCATACGTGCTAGCGACCTGTATTTTCGGTCCTTCGGATTTCTCGAATTGTAAACGCAAACCCAGTAGGAATCAATACATCAGCAAAAGTCCGATTTTTTATCCACAGTTTCAATACTTTTCTTACCCTTTACGTGTTTGAAAAGTCTGGATTGAAACGTCAATGGGCAAACAGCGGTAGTCCAATAGCTAAATATCGACTCATCGATGGCTTTCCCTGCAGCAATACTCCGTCGTCTGGCCATCACCGAGAACGGGATCCCGAAACATCCATCTAAAAGATTTATCCTCAAAACATCACAGAGAGTCCAGTATTTTTTTTTTTTTTTGGTAACAACTTCGGTTGGCTAGCAAACAGCGAGCGTTGTAGAGAAAATTGTACCGCAATGTATGCTTTCCAGATTTTCCCATGACTGATCAATTCATTTCACTCGAAATGTCATTCGTACTTGTGCAATTAGCCCCTTAACAGCATGAGCCTGTCTCGAGAGTCAAATGTAGGGGGGTGTATGACGCCTCACTTTGAACGTTTCATGTTAACATTCAGAAAAGTGAAAATTGTGCGACGTGACTCGAAATTCTTTTCGTACAGGATCCTACTAAATTTTCCACTTATAAAAAGGAAATCCTGGAATTATGTTTGAGGGCAAGTGGTGAAGACAGCGTGTGCCATTCGCCGCTCAAGTTATAGGAACCGGATTCAAAAAACGGTCAAGGCTCTCGAGCTCTCATCCTTTGCCATATACATCAAGGGGATAAAAGGGGGCAAGTTATCTCAAGTGCGGCTTATGTCGGTCATTCCTATGGTAAGCTCCGTTTGAAGAAGTGCTCGAGTTAAATGGGGTAATCGTTGGAAGAACTTTCGACGAAAGTTAGAAAGCGGTGGTAGTGGATAAGGGGGCGGAGGTAGTAGAGTAAGGGGGAGGGCGCAGGAAGTTTTGAAGAACGAATACTGAAGTGAAAGAAGAGGAAAACAAGTTAACGTGATATTAATCGATCAAAAGGCCCCAGCCACTGAAAATCGAAGAACTGAGGTGGAAGATATTTTGGAGCCAAGGGGAAGGAAAAGGCGGAAAAAATAACAGGTCCGATGTCACGTTCTCACTTTCTGCGTTGAAGTGCAGCGGAAATAGTGAGCAAACCGAGTGAAGCCTTAATAGTAGCGTGCCATATAACCGGGAATGCCTGTAGGAAAGGAGCCCAATAACTTCGCGGTTCTGCCAGACCCCGGCACAATTCCTGCGTGCCGTGGATTGCGGAAGCGTGTGAGAATTTTGAAAGAATTTTCATCCGTGGAAATTACTACACCAGCTAGATAAATTACGAAAAATTTCGATAGAAACTCAGGTTTTGGTTTATTATTTATTCCGAATAATAACCCTATGTTTTAGGTCAGGAACATTTGTTTATGTATGCTTTTTACAAAGTGGGGCATATAAAATAAATTGTACTTGTAAAAATGCATCTATAGGACAGACAGGACGAAAAGTACGGACCAGATATTCAGAACACATTAAATCTCTTAGTAGGAACAAAGACGACTCGAACTTTGCCTACCACCTCAAGACAACTGGACGTGAACCTACCAAAATACAGGACTGCACCACTTTACTACATAAACAATACAAAGGACGAAAACTGAACGAATTAGATAACATGGAAATGTATTTTAAAAAAATCTTGAACGGATAGATCATAAATGAACAAATCAACACAAAATGCATCACCATATTTACACCACTCAACACGCTACACTAACGAAAACAACCAACTGACGGATTTACAGACCACTGTACACGAAAAAGACTTAAAATCGACAATCAACAGACTATTTAAGACGTACATTACTTACAGTCTTCTCCCTGCACCTCTAGCGGGTCTCCCCAGAGGTGCATGACCTCCTTCCTCCTCCCCCCGCCACTACAACCACGAACCGCCATCCTATTTACCTTTCACTTCGTATAGACTTTAGTACTGACTTAACGGCCAGACGATGATGTCTTTACATCGAAAGCGCTCGTCCACAGTATCTCACCAGCCAGAGGGGACATACTCACCTAACAGGTACGTTAACTTTAGTAAAATTGATTTTAGCTCAGTTTTTTCTTGACAAATCCCGCTCATATGGCATTACCATTCTCAGAATTAACAGGACGGCAGTCGAATAAACTACCTGTGGTATGGGAGTTTAATAATCCTCATAAGATGAGTAGGAGCAACCCTAGAGATTTTAGAGCTCAAACTTTGCCGTTTCAATCCTACCATTTCTCACAGTTGTTCTCAGGTTCTTCTCACATCTTTTTCGGAAAAGGCAAGTTTACAATTTTATGAACCACCTATGCATTGATTACTTGATAGTGGTGTGATGAGAGGAGTAACTTAATATTACAGTTTACGTATCTGTTAGGTGAGTTCGTCTCCTCTGGCTGGTGTGTTGCTGTGGGCAAGCGATTTCGATGTAAAGACATCATCGTCTGGCCGTTAAGTCAGTACTAAAGTCTATACGAAGTGAAAGGTAAACAGGATGGCGGTTCGTGGTTGTAGTGGCGGGGGCAGGAGGAAGGAGGTCATGCACCTCTGGGGAGACCCGCTAGAGGTGCAGGCAGAAGACTGTAAGTAATGTACGTCTTAAATAGTCTGTTGATTGTCGATTTTAAGTCTTTTTCGTGTACAGTGGTCTGTAAATCCGTCAGTTGGTTGTTTTCGTTAGTGTAGCGTGTTGAGTGGTGTAAATATGGTGATGCATTTTGTGTTGATTTGTTCATTTATGATCTATCCGTTCAAGATTTTAAAAAAATACATTTCCATGTTATCTAATTCGTTCAGTTTTCGTCCTTTGTATTGTTTGTGTAGTAAGGTGGTACAGTCCTGTATTTTGGTAGGTTCATGTCCAGTTGTTTTGAGATGGTTAGCAAAGTTTGAATCGTCTTTGTTCCTACTAATAATCTGTCCTATGTATGCGTTTGTACAAGTACAAGTTATGAGAGAAACCCCACTTTGGTCGAGTGGGTCTGTCTTTTCAGTCTTTGTAGTTAGTTTGGTTCTAAGTGTGTTGTCCGTACGTAATGCGATTTGTATACCTTCCTACCTGGATATTAGTTATTCCGTATGTTTTTGGTCCTGTGTACGTGAATGTGCAGCGTCTTGTTAAAGTATGTGTATTCTGTGTTTTTGAGTCGTGTGTTTTGGATTCATATTGTCTTAATAATTTGATATTGTTTTTTTGGAGTCACCGTTATTTTCTGCGATGGTATTGATAGTATCAAGTTCTTTTTTGTAATTTTGTGCGGGTAGTGGGATAGTTTTTAGTCTCCGTATCATGTGTCTAAATGCACTTAGTTTATGCTGTTGTGGGTGGTTTGATGTAAAGTGTATGGTCGTGTCGGTAGCAGTGGGTTTTCTGAAAATGTCGTATTGTAGTTCGTTGTCCAACCGTGTGATTTTCAGGTCCAAGTAATTAATGGTTTTTTTTGTTCTTTGTCCATGTCATATTGGATGTTATGGTGGATATTGTTTAAGTCTTAAAGAAATTGGGTTGTGTCCGCCAGTAGGCAAATACTAAAGTTAACGTACCTGTTAGGTGAGTCCGTCTCCTCTGGCTTGTGAGTTACTGTGGGCAAGCGCTTTCGATGTAAAGACATCATCGTCTGGCCGTTAAGTCACACAAGCCCACAGTAACTCACAAGCCAGAGGAGACGGACTCACCTAACAGGTACGTTAACTTTAGTAATTTGCCTACTGGCGGATATAACCCAATTTCTTTAATACCTAGTACAATAGAAGCCGAATGCAATTGAAACAGGGGTTTATTCTCAATTACATTCGGGGAAGTTTTACCACTACAGACAGGGAACTGAGTGGGAGTGAACACGAGTGCAGACGACACGGCGACAAGGGAACTGGCTTGGTTACAACTGACGGCAGCGAAGTATCAAGCGAATCAGGGCATTTGAGGTGCCTAGTCAGCACAAATGCCCCGGACCAGCCTCCGCTGAATGGGAGGGTTTGGTTCATCCCGGTACACATTACATTGTTTTATTCAATTGTTATTGTGATGGAACTTCTAATTTTGTTCTACTATAATTCTCTTATTCGCTACAAAACATTGCAAACTGTTCGTATAAGAACATATAACAGTTTAATTACTACGCCTACTTAGAAAACACCTTCATTAAAAAATATAACAAGATTCGGACTCACCTAACAGGTACGTTAACTTTATTGTTTAAGTCCTTTAGTATGTCGTCAGTGTTATCACGGCCTAATACGCAGATGATATCATCTACATATCTGGCGTAGTCTTTGATATCGTGTTTTGTCATTGAGGTCTGGATGTGAGTTTCTTCGTAATGTTGTAGAAATATTTCAGTTAATATGGATGAAGTAAGGTTTTCCATACCTAATCCATCTTTTGGCTTGTATATGCTGTTGTTGAATTGAAAGTAGTTTTGTCCGAGTGTCAGTTTGGTGAGGTTGGTAACGTTTTTAGTGGTGGTCGTGTCTATTTGTCTTAGTTTGGTTTGTACTATGTCAATGGTTTCTTTTATTGGTATGGAGGGATATAAGTTTTTTATATCAAATGATACCAATCTAGTGTTTGGAGTTATAGTTACGTCTTTTAATCTAGTGGTGAGTTCTTCTGTGTTACGTATCGTATATCTGTTTGGTAATGTAATGGTACTTTTTAACATTGTGGTCAAATATTTTGAGAGTTTATATGCTGGTGCAGATGTGAAGTTTATGACTGGTCTGATGGGTGTATACTTTTTATGAATTTTTGGTTGTCCTTTGAGTAGTGGTGGTTTTGGGTTCATGTTTATGTATTTATAATGCTGTTCTTTTGGTATGTTAGTATGGTTTCTAAGTGCATTACGTATTTGTGTTTGATACGAGTCCGTAGGGTCTTTTTTCAGTTTCGTGCATTGTGTTTGGTTGATGAAGTCAGTCGTCTTGTGTATGTAGTTCTGTTTATCTAGTATAACAATGACGTTTCCTTTGTCTGCTTTTGTCAAAATTAAATTATTTTTGTTGAGTTTGGTTGGCGAACATAACCCTATTGCTTTAGCAACTCAATAAATTCAGGAACGTTAAGCCGACACAGTTTTTAAATATAACGTTGGGATATAAGTTCAAATAAACTGAATAAAACTTTGATTAGCGATTACAGAGATGAAAGTCGCCGAATGCACATATCGCCGAGGAAAGTCATGTAATGCGTTGATTACTAACTTTTTCACCCTATATTTATAGGATCGGGGAGGTCGGCAGTTATATTATATATAATGTTAATTATTGTCAAGAGATATATTAAAACTGTAGCTCTTGAAATTGAAATTATGGTAAATTACATTCTGCCTAATATGAATATTTCATCGTCAATCGATCAAAGTTGATACCGTAGCTTAGTTTATAACGAAGTAAAGAGTTGGCGGAGGAATGGCCTGCGATGGGAAGGTGAGCAGATGCGTTGCAGCCCTCACCACGCCTCCTCCTTCTCTGCCAGAGCCACCACAACAGGAAAGCATGCTACAAGGCTACGGGTGACGATGAGGGTAAAAGGGGTGTTGGCATGGGGATGATGAAGGCTTATGAGGCCACGGGGTGAGAGACGCATTAAGGGGACATCACTGAGGCGGATTTAGGGCAGAGCGTGAGGCTGGTGGGGCTGGATTGGAGAACTCAATGAGATAGCTTTATCCCCCGCGTCGATGAGGTGCAGACGGGAGAAATGTATTTATTATCTGTCGCTTTTATTCTCGCGCCGAAAGGAAGAAAACGAATACGATTAATTTCGAAGGAACGACGCTGTTGGGCGTCCGTTCCCTTGATAGCACTGTAAGAAATATTTCAGGGGCGGCTCCCCCTCTGTAAATGATTACTGAGCTTCTACCAGTTAATCGATGACTAATTAGCCGTCTGGACCATTCCTATAGTTCAACATGACCTGTGTCGTAATTCTATTAAGTCGAACAAACACTCTCTGCTTCATTTATTACTAAGTGATCAGTAAGAAGAATCAAATTGAAAGAACGAAAGAAAAAGTTGTAAAATGCAGATTTCGAGTAGATTGCATTCGTATTGGATCAGGTTAACGTAAAATTAACGTTTTCATCGCACCACCAACTAATCTAATCAATTTCGAGTTAGTAAATGAATAAGACGAAGGATGTTCCAGCGTGCAACCGTGAATCTGAAAGGGTCACGACACGATGAGAGTGGAAAAGCAATTGGGCACCTGGACAAGGTCCCTGAGTTGCGACAGGGCTGTGATAGACCACAAGTTGGTATCAGAACAACCACCACCTTGCCAGCTGGGGAAAATCTACTTGTTACAATTGGGACAGCTGAAGTTGTTCCTCCAACGGTCGATTGTGCCCTCCAGTGTTAATCAAGTCCTCACTCAAGACGCGGAGGTAAAACTATATTATATATAAAAAATAAATCCCCATTTCGCTTGGTCACGCCATCACGCGTGAACGGCTGGACCCATTTCATTTGTTGTGTTTATTATTGTTCGGAAACGGTTCCTATGAAAAAAAAAAAAAAATTAAGAAAATTGCTCGGAACATTAGAAAATGTAGAACACGTAACCACCATATAAAATTTCTACTAATCTAACCTTATTTATAATTATTATTTAAAATTATGTCTTATAAAAAGGAGTTCAGAGCCATCACGCCTAATATTAAATATGTAGTTTTGGTAAATACAAACTAACACGTTTCTGTGAGTTGCAATTAAATTTTCGTTTCTGAAAATGCCAGCAACTAGACCTACAAATTTAAGTCACAGAACATGCAGTGCTGCGCGTCAAAGATATACAAGTCTAACTGACGAGTACATGCAGCGTGGAATGAAGTTGCAATAGAAATCAACAGAGAAGTGATGCGTTTAAACCCTATCCAGCCGCATTAAATTATAACGGGGAACTCGGTTAAAGTTCACAGCAAATCGTTGCTATCGGACCAATGAAAGTTCTGTGCAAATATTGCAAGGCTTTTAATTTTACAAATGAAGCTCGTGGATTGTGATGCGAAAGAGGTCAAGCCAAGTTGACGCCGTTGATACACCACCAGAGCCACAACATTCATTGGTTTTCAGAAACGGGCTGAATTCTAATGTTGGACTCATATTCAGCAATGCAATAATTCTTTTCAAATGAGTTCATTTACTGCAACAAAAAGTGATTCGAGAAAATGTTATGCCAACTTTCACGGTCAAATATATCATTTAACAGGTTCCTTATTACTTTTCTCTAAGGGAAAGGAAAGCATTGTAATTGTGTCAAAATAAAAGTTGGGGGTTTTTCAGATCTTTACGTTTCGAGTCCTACTGAGTCTAAAAAACCTAATTTCGGCGCGTGGTCCGTGTGTGTGTGTGGCTGTGTGTGAAGCGCAAAATACGACAGGAAGGATCTTCGTATGGCGGTGACAGAAGCACTTGGAGGGGAGGCAGGTAACATCAGGGTTGCAGCACTGACTGTGTCCTGGCGTGGTGTGTGGTGCATGAAAAGTGCTGAGGAGATGCGTCGGCTGGGTGTGTCAAGAGGCGTTCTCCGAGGTATCACCACATGCGTGTTGCTCGGGTCGCACCTTAACTGGCGGTCGTCCTATCGTAAAACATCCTCTAATTCCACATTCCTAGAGCCAGCATAGGGTAGTCTGGGGGCCCTCCCCATTTCTTGGCTTATTATTAGCTTGGAAGAAAAAAGAAAAAGGTGCGTGTGTAGTTCAATCTGCGGGAGAACGGCTGAAATGATTGAGTTGGCTCTTTTTTTTTTGTTTGCTATTTTTTGTAGACATCAAAATAAGGTTATGAGTGATTTCAGTCGATGGGAAAGGGTGCTGGGGGACGAAAATGTACCAAAAACTAGGGTTTTCGCATTTTTTCTCAAAAACGGCTGTAACAATTTTGATTAAACTTCAAATTACTTTCTACTAGTCAATACTAAACCTTCCTTCTCCATAAATATTTCCATGAAAATACGAAAAACAGGTATTTTTGAATAGTTAATACAAGTCATAGTAGTAGTTTAGTCATAGTTATATTGTTCTCAATAAATGTTCCTCTGACAGTCGAAAATAGTGTTTTTTTTTCTGGGTTAACTGCTTCACCAGATGTGATCAATCTTTCAGAGTGTCTTTTAGCCACCCATACCCACATTTTGTTCTCTGTAACTATTTCTGTATATATACGTTGAACGGAGATATAAGTCAAGTTAACTCAAGAAAGGGGATTTGTCTTATATTAATTTATCGGTATGCCAATTTTCTCAAAAACCGCTCTAACGATTTCGATAAAACTTACGGAAGACTCTCAACTAACTAGTCCCTACGTTTTGCTCTACATAAATGTTCCTGTAGACATGCGTTGAACGAGGATATAGCGCCCGTACATATAGCTGGTGTTATAACTAACAGGGGTGGCGGAAAGGTGGGTGTTGCTACGCACCAGATATTTTTATGGGCGATTCAGCGAGACTAGTCGATCAGCATTGGGCCCAAAATAATTCGGCGAAAAGACCAATTGTGGAACGAATCCAAACGTTTTGTCATCAACATAGTTGCATTATTCACGACCGTTTTGGACTACATGCATTCTAATAATCACCAAATAGTCATCAAAGCTAGTCCTCTGCAAGACAACGCGCGAGACGTTTTGAGGCGTCAACAACTGACGAAGTCATTATTGTCGTCGTGGGTGAAAATTTACAAAACCGAGGTATCGTTTTACATCGGCACATCGATAATATGATCCGGTACAATACCCTATCTTATTTTGACTGGATGAAGATATATATCATTTTTCAATGAAGTGTATAAATCCAGTTACAGGTTTCAAAACTAACAATAAAGTTGGTTCAACGAATTGTTATTCAAAGAAACTGATGGTTCGGGTAAATGACAATCGCACCTTGAAATGTCGGCGTAATGATTATACCATTTCGAATTCAATATTCACAGTTAACACAGGAATCCAGGATCCAGGATCTGTATGGTCTGTACGTTTAAAACTTCCACGGCTGTTATATTTAGTACGGGCGTAGTTATAAGGGACAAACTCTAGAATCCTCAAATCTAAAATAATAAAAACTTTATGTCCTTCGCTTGTAGCCGAAGGCTTTTTTTGACGTTAAATCGGCTGTACTAAATGTATGCTGCACTGTATATAAATCTTGTTATATTTTTTAATGAAGGTGTTTTCTAAGTAGGCGTAGTAATTAAACTGTTATATGTTCTTATACGAACAGTTTGCAATGTTTTGTAGCGAATAAGAGAATTATAGTAGAACAAAATTAGAAGTTCCATCACAATAACAATTGAATAAAACAATGTAATGTGTACCGGGATGAACCAAACCCTCCCATTCAGCGGAGGCTGGTCCGGGGCATTTGTGCTGACTAGGCACCTCAAATGCCCTGATTCGCTTGATACTTCGCTGCCGTCAGTTGTAACCAAGCCAGTTCCCTTGTCGCCGTGTCGTCTGCACTCGTGTTCACTCCCACTCAGTTCCCTGTCTGTAGTGGTAAAACTTCCCCGAATGTAATTGAGAATAAAACCCTGTTTCAATTGCATTCGGCTTCTATTGTACTAGGTATTAAAGAAATTGGGTTATATCCGCCAGTAGGCAAATTACTAAAGTTAACGTACCTGTTAGGTGAGTCCGTCTCCTCTGGCTTGTGAGTTACTGTGGGCTTGTGTGACTTAACGGCCAGACGATGATGTCTTTACATCGAAAGCGCTTGCCCACAGTAACTCACAAGCCAGAGGAGACGGACTCACCTAACAGGTACGTTAACTTTAGTCTATTGTACTACTTCCCGACTTAGTGCAATGCAGCTAACTATATTAATCCCCCCCTGTTCGACGCAAAGCGTCGAAATTGTCAGTTCATTGACCTCGGACTTCCCCACGTCATTATCTCCGACCGCCTAATCGTCTCCAACTATTTCAATACCTGCCCCTCGCCCTTGGAAATCCCAAATCGGCGGATATTTCCAACGGTGGTCTTCCCCTCCTTTCCCTCTCCTCTTCTCAGATTCCCTTCCACAACAGATACCTTCTCCCAAAAAATCATTCTGCTACGAAGTGTCGTCGAAGTGAGTCGTCTCCAGTTTTCGCGTTTTCTCCCAACACTTGTTTCCTAACACCTTTCGCGATACGGCCGTCTCCAATTCTCCCAACGGATACCTCTATCTCCTCTTATCGACTTCTAATTCGGCTTTCTCCCTCCTTCCGAGTACAACCAGTTTTTCACGTCTTCAGAGCCCTATTTGTTCGCGATTCCATACTCAACTCATCTCCCGTGTAAGTCACCTCTTCTTTGTACAATCCAAGTCTTCAAATCTTGTGATATTCCAGCTCACCAATTACAAGTTTGTGCTCAGTAAATATCCGTCTCCGAGTTTCATTCACGTCTATCCTGGTCCAAACACCCCCGTAACATTGGCGCCCAACTAGTGGTCGAACTTCCCCTACATTAGTTTGAGATGCCGGCCACGCAGAAAAACCTTAAGGTTCTTTTAATGCGATGGGAATTTTTGACCCTCTGTCTTCAAATTTGCTATCTTTCTGCAGCGAACTGCTCTCTTTCCCATCATTATGTTCGCAGCGTCATCACAACCTCTCAATCCTCCATCCTGCATCAACATCGACATCTTCCCGCGTATCTGTCCCTGATGACCTCTCAAACAACGAGTCCGGGGAAACCCCGCACCTTCAAAAAGGCCTGGTGAAGACAAAACTCCATCGCCAGAGCCACATCCCTGCCCTATCTGTGGCAAACACCGTGGGATAAAAAAAGTGCCGTCGTTTCCTCCACTCCAGCCAAGAGGCTTGAAGAACCTACGTGGAAGTGCACAATCTGTGTATGAATTGTTTGGCAGCCTCACACACGCTCGAGAGCTGTCACTCAACGTACGCGTGTGAATACTGTGAACACAGGCATCACACCCTGCCCCACCCCATAAGCCAAGACGCTTCACTTGTTCCCAAAAGTGCAACAGCAGCATCTTCGCTCTGCACTACCCCTTCTGGAACACCTGGGGGCAGGTGCCCTCTGAGGAGGAGGGAAACTACGAGTTCCCTTACTAAGGGGTCTGAGGGCTGGCACATCCTCAAGGGCAGAGTGATGAACCGAGACGAACCAAACCTTTCGATTCAGCGAAGGCTCGTCCAGGGCATCAGTGCTGACTAGGCCCCTCAAATGCCCCGATTCGCTTGATACTTCGCTGCCGCCAGTTGTAACCAAGCCAGTTCCCTCGTCGCCGTGTCGTCCGCGATCGCGTTCGCTCCACTCAGTTCCCTGTCTGTGGTGGTAAAACTTCCCTGAATGTAATTGAGAATAAAACTCTGTTTCAATTGCATTCGGCTTCTATCATACTACTTCCCGACTCACATAGTGCGATACAGCTTACTATATTAATCCCCCCCCGAAAAAATGTAAGAAATTGCCTATTTGTATGATTGCTGTAATTGTAAATGCTGTTGTTTGTTATAAGTTTGACTACTATTATGCAGGGCTTTGAACCAATCCCTGGCTCACTAATTACAGAAAGCTAAACTAATACTACATTAGTATTGCGTAGAAGTAGCTGAGAACTATCTGTTGTAATACATCGCAATTTTCCTCAGCACGACGAAAATAGCACTATCAACCCATTCAATCGGCTCCGAGTTCAGTAAATAAATAAAATGACCTTATAGTGCCCCGCTGTTAGAGAGCTCAGACAATTTTTTTAAAAGAAAAGAGGTAGAATGAGATACGCTGAGAGTGGAAAATCGAGGGCGCACCAACTCACCGAGTTGCTGCGGGATTGTGATGGACAACAAGTAGGCCTCGGGGCAACCACTCCCGCGCGAGTCTGGTTCAGAAGAAGAATGCAACTTGTTGCAGTCGGACTCTTAAGGTTATTACTCCAAAGCTCGTTTTGTACCCTCGAAAGTTAAAGAAGTCTTCATTATGCCACGTCCAACGAATGAATGAATAAATCTTGGGGTACAAGCTGTTTGCAATACGTTAGCACAAGGGCCCAAGTCCCTCAGTTCACTAATCGGATGATCGCTTAAGTTACGCAACGTGTTGTCGATATGGGTACACAGAAACAGCAATATCTGAGTTACACGTCTTGCAACTTTCCTTAGTCCCTCCCACTACCAACTAACAGAATCCTTTACGAGCTCAACAAATGGATGAAATACTCAGTCGGCGGGAGTACAGTGGGAGAAGAAACAGAGGAGGATAACGAAGAAAATTGTATTAGCCGTTTTGCACAAGAGTAGGAGAAGAGGAACGAAGTGGAACAAACAAAATGGTTTTTGTGGTGCACACACGGAGATGGTCGCTGAGTTACAGCAGGGTTGTGATGGACCTCAGCAGGCCTCGGAGCAACCACTGCCCTGCCAGTCTGGTGCAACTCGTCGCAGTTGAACAAATTGGGTTTGGGATATTCCCTCCAAAGTTAGATTGAACTATCTGAAGTCAACGTAACAATCACTGAACAGCCCTGTGAATAGAAATTGCTGCAAATCAAAACTAATGGTGATTTAAATTGTAATGGGAGCAAATAAACACGAGAGTATAGTTTGACATACAGTCGATAGGCATTTCGATGGTCCCCTGTTGGTAAAATTCTTATATCACGTCACCCTTTGCTTTGGCATACTTCTGAACACGCAAAGTGGATGTCTATGGCAGTACCGTTAATAGATGAAATCATTTCAAAGCGCATTTCTTGAAATAGACACAAAATGATTACAACCGATTTATTAATCATACAATTTGTCACCGGCACGCCAGCTAGTAAGCAAATATAGGGGTTCACTTTCCGTAGGCAGTTATGATGGTTCGTGTATTTTGAATTGTGCAATCTACAAATAAAGGATTACGCTAAACTGCTCCGCTCTGCCGACCTCAAGGGAAATCATCTAGTTCACAATAAAGCGGTTCGGGTGCTCAATTCCAATTTCATCCTGAATGCTGTTATAGATCCAGTGCACTTCCGCTGTTAATTCCTTCCAATTTTTTTAGTTTATATCGTGTAAGAGTTCAGCGAACTGAGGTTGAGCTGAAATAATTTGTACTTATTTCAACGGAGCGCTCCGCGGAGTTTGCGACCAAACTTGATAGATTGTCCAATTGTTTTTCAAACCCCTGCCACGATCCGGTGACATTAATTCTCTTCTTGTTGCGCCTGATTTGATAATACACTCAAAAGTAGAGCTAGCCTCTGCCCTTGCATTTTAATTAAATTTTGTTCGTGAGCAGTTTTCAAATTGCCGATTAGAGAAATCATAGATTAGGCTTGAAATGCCCTACAGGCGGCTATATATGTTATGTTTACAGCATATACTGTAAAGTTCGGGGCCGATCTTTTTCTTCCCAATTTGAACTAAATTGAGAACTCCTTCTTCTCAGGGATGACAACCAACCAGGGTTCTTTCATCAACTGAACTCGAGCCTGATCCGTGAAGGAGGGCGTCTCACCACACAAATGGGCTTAATGGACAAAGAAATCAAATTTATATGGAAAAAAATTATATAAAATAAAAGCTGCTGCGGCTCACCTTGCTCTCGCTCAAAATAAAAAGCGAGATGATAAAGTGTAATGCTCAATATTTCGTCTTCGCGGTGAAATCTCCTTTTCCGATTTTCTCTAGCAGTTCGAAGCGACAACGGGCGACGACGGCGGCAACCTTCTGAGGCTCCGCCGGCCTCTTCAACCGCAGGGCCCGGCTTCTCCTTCCCTTGGAGGGGCTGGCGCTCAGTGGGGACGCGGCTTCCCGCGCTTTTTTCGCCGCGTCCAAAATTGTGCCTTCACAGATTTATGTTGTGTTGTACTAGGAAGAGAACCCGTTGTTCTATACCCTGTGCATCCATGGTGTTCCCAAGTTCCCTCATGCTACCATCGCTCTCTACGCCGATGACCTCGTAATCCGTCATTCATCTCCTGAACTCGCGCATGGAACGAAGAATTGACGAATCGATGGAAAATCGGTATTAACCCCTCTAAAACCGCTCTGCTAAACTTCACGTATAGCACATTCCTTCAATAACTATCAACAATGAAATAGTAAACCAGGTCTCCAAAGTAAGATACCTCGGGGTTGTGCTCGATTGCAGACTAACCTGGGACATGCATATTACCGCAACTGTAACCACAATACGAAACCGCATTTGCAACTCAAGTTTCTTCTAAACAGCAAACACCTGTAAAAACTAAACGACAAATTTACTAGTCTACAATCAGACCAATATGGCAATACGCGTGAGAAATATGGAGCTCTGCTTCTGACTCACAGATCCGTCGAATTCAAACCCTCCAAAACAGAACACACTCCTCCGCTCTGACTTGGACTAGCCGACAGTCAAAGATGTACTAAGATCATCATAACAACAATCTCGTCTGCCGAATGCTGCACCATCCAAATGAGATCGTCAGGTCCATCCCGGAGGCCCCTCCACCCGACAGGTCAACACGGCGTTTCAAACGTAAAAGGCATTCTGATCAAATGATAATCCCCGATGGACCTGACAGATTCAATTCACCACCTCCATACCTCTATGAACATTCTCACTGCCAGTACTTACTCCTATCTTCTGACTCTACTGTGATCACCACTGTATACCTGAAAACTGCTCTATTATATTATTAATTTATAATCTATTTATTTGTTAAAGTTCTAGAGCTGTGGCTACCTCTACCTGTGCAAAATTGTTAGTATGTAACTGTATTAGCGTACTTAATAGTGTCTAACACAAATAAAGTCTATTTATGAGGTAAAAAAAAGGAAGAGAACTATCAGTACGGCGAGCTCAGGAACTGTCAGAATAAACAGTACAAGCACTATCAAGCAAGTCACCACTGATATGACCGCGCTGTGAATTCCTATAAGAGAGAAAGAGAGAAAGTCAGTGAGAACGGACTTGAAGACGCTTGGGAAGTGTCTTTGTGTGGATACTACGCTGTACAGGTTTCACGGTTCCATGAGTTCCAACTGTGCCAAAGAACACATATCGCGCTTACGTTCGCCCAAACAGCGACGAAAAACGCTAGTCTGAGCAACTGGAGTTCACTTGCGACTGCGTACGACATCCAGAATTCAACTGTCCCCTTCCCTTCTGGCATCGAAGAATTCGAAATGAATCTCATATAATTATAAAACGCCAGAAAACGAAATTGGTCCTCATTGACAGCAAATTTCGCGTCTACTATCGTTATTTTCGTGAGGTATTTCTTTAGCAGCAAGGAGCGCCGATAGACCACCGAATGGCCTCTCCAACACGTACGTTGCTTCCTTCCCACTTTATGAAACCCATTTTTCATTCTCCATAGGAATCTCTGTCTTGAACTGACAAAACTCTTTTCTCGCCCCTCAGAGTCGTCGCCTCCGCTTCCCTTTTTCGCCATTTGAACGCAAAGAAGCTGAATAAAGCAGTGAAACGTTAAACGGCTGAGCCTACAGTTTTTCCCCTTTACTCTTTTAAACGCGGATTCACATTAATAATTCCACGATCCCTCTTCATGCCATTTTCGTATCAATTTATGAGTTTTTCTCTTTTATTCGTCCGAACCGCTTAGTGAGCTGAAACATTTTCTCCCTTTTTGTTGAACATCAAAAAGCTCTTTCCCGACGAGTGTTTCTCTAAAAAAGCGCGATAATTGCGACTTTGAAATTGCTAAAAATCTTTATAAACGGTTTAATATCACTGTGGTGAAAAGCTTCTTTTATTGTTTACGCGGTGCAATGTATTTCATCTGTAGCGGTACACCGCTAGAACAATTTCCAGCGGTGAGGGGATCTTCTGAACTACGAGCTAGTGGTTTATGTCCCAATGATTGGTGAACCGGTTTTGAGACGGCGATGCCATACGGCAGGGGGATCATACAAAACGAAGTTATTTCAGCGAAATTACGTAAACGTGACAATCAACTATAAAGCCCCTGAATTGGACAACGTTGAGGTGTTTGTACCTAGCGGGAGTGATGTGGGGAGAAAGTTGGTAGCCGACCAGTTCTCCTGATTGATGAAAGTGTAAATTAATTCTCACGAGGCCGATCGTTGTTTGCTTTGAACGCCAGATGAAACAGATCGCACAACTTTCCCCACCGCCCAGATAATTTGACTGCACTAAATGTGCTCAAAGGATTCGACGAAAAACCAGTTTGTTTCTTATTTTTATTTGATGCATCTCTCTCTCTCTCTCTCTCTCTCTCTCTCTCTCTCTCTCTCTCTCTGCAAAAGTCACTAACATCAAAGCTCTGCACCAGTTGAAGAACCATTTTCCTAAATACGTGACAGTTAGGCTCGTGCAGGCACTGATACTGCTTTATTTTGAGTATGGTTCCTGCTTATATACAGACATGCTACAGAGGAATAATTATGACCTTCAAAGAGACTTAAATGCAGCGATCCTTTTATTTATCACCTAAGGTGCAATGAATACGTCACGCCATTTTTTACGCAACTGAGTTGGTTGAAAATAAAGCAGTGACGCTAATTGAATATAGCCTCACTGACGTATAAATTACTAAAAACGAAAGAATCAAAATACTAGGCGACAAAAATCTATATGCTGGACAGCGTCTTCTCGTACAAGCAGCACCAGAGCTGGTCTTAACACTCTAGAAATACCTCGACACCGAACTGAGATCACGAGCCATTCATTTATTGTCACAGCCAGTAGGATCGCCAATCAGAACCAAGAGTTATTCCAAGAACAGACAAATGTTAAGTGCATGAGAAAATTGTTCAGCGGAAAACTCGAATCTAGTTAACTATGAACCGGAAAGGACTTGGTAATCAAAATATCAGTTAGCCTGGGAAATCGTTTCTTTTGTTTTTGTTTTGATAATTTAATGCTTTAATATTTGTAGGAGTGGGACGCTTAGGCTCAAAAATGTACAGATATATAAGTAAATCAGTCAGTCTCTCTCTCTCTGCTGAGTGCAGCAGGAAATGTGGAGAGCTGTTCAATGAAAATAAACAACCGGCCGATTTTTGGAGAATTATTGCCAGTAGTGGGTGGAAGAAGTCAAAAGACCGCACAAAACTACCTGTACCGTTTAAGAGTCTTAACGAATACTTCTGCAAAATGAACATTGGGTTTGATCCCACGGACACTGTTAAGGTATATTCACTTGTGACAAAGAACTGAAAAACGTTCAGAATTACCGAAATAAGCGAGGATACGGTGAGAAAGAACCTTTTGGCCGTCAAATCCAAGTCGATACGAGTGGATGGTACACCTGTGCTCCGAAGTATGGATGCAAGCCGGTTTTATTATGGCTTCGGAAAAAATAAAAGTCCTCAGTCAGTCGAGGATTACAGAGGAATTTCACTGCTGTGTGCAATGGGGAACGTGCTGGATAGAATTTTATATACCATCTGGCTTGAGGAAAACCGCATTTCCGACCCAAAAAATCGGCTTATTGGAGGAACCACAGCACGGAAACCGCTTTAGTAAATGTCCCAGAGGAAGATGATGTTTTTCATTATGGTGGATTTTTCTGCAGCATTTGATACGGTGAGCAGGGAGATTTTAATTGCGAAACTACGTTTGGTTGTGGACAGCGTTCTGATGGATTGGTTTGCTTCATACTTGCCAGGACGGAAACAACGTGCGAAAGACCCAGAAGGAAAGCTCTATCGGTGGCGCGGGACGAACCGTTGTACCTGAGAACTTTTTCGTCGGATACGAAGTATGAAGGTGTACCCAGTTGTACAGATCGTGCAGGGTAGATTAGATCGCTGAAACCGTCGAAGAATTGAATCAAGATTTAGAGAAACTTGATAAATGGGTAAGTGTGCATGGAATGACTGTCAATAAGATGAAGACAAGTGTTACACGGAACTGTTAAAGAATTTGAAAGATAAGATGGCCTTTGGTGCAGAGCCAAGTAAGATTAGAAATGGTCAATGAAGCAACCAATTTGGGCATAATTATACAAAACACTCTGCGTTGGGAAAGCAAAGTCACGAAAGTGTGTGCAATTCCGTTTTGCAGGAATCGGTTGTGGAGGGTGGCTGGAGATTTTCCAAGACAAGCGAAGAAGCATTTGGTCGAGTTCCTCATATTTCCTATCCTCGTTTCTGCTGCTATTACTTACTGCGACCTACGAGGCGAGAACATGCTCAGGCTGCGAAAGCCCAGAATGCGACAGTGCGTATTGTTGCCAGGGCGCGGCTCGCTGAGCATGTCACGCCAGCGTACAGATTGCTAGGGGGGGCTGAAGATGGCAGAGAGAAAAAAACTAAAACTGGCTGCGATGATGTTTAAAGTGCTGAAATATTGGAGCCCTCAGTACCTGCGCATAATAGGGACGCTAGGTATTAACGTACCTGTTAGGTGAGTCCGTCTCCTCCTGGCATCCTCTGGTTACTGTGGGCATGTGGTGTCTTTACGTAATTCACAAGCAAGAGGAGACGGACTCACCTAACAGGTACGTTAACTTTAGTAATTTGCCTACTGGCGGACCTAACCCAATTGCTTTAATACCTGACGCTAGGAATGCTAGAACTCTGAACTCTGAGCATCCATCTCATAGGACCGCAGTACACGCAGGGTCGTTCTTGATGCAGGGGACTAAATCGTACAACGAAGATGTGGATCTATTTGACCTGAAGTTGACGCTGAGCGCATTCAAAGGAAAATACAAAAAAAAAAGTTGCTGGAAATGTATGGGGACAAGGGATCAGATTGGTAATGAGCGTGTTGAATGTTTAAGGTGTATGTGTGTCTGTAGTGATAATATCCAATATGGAGAAGAGGGGAATATCCCAGTACTCATCCTTCTCAAATGTGTATCTGTGCGCGCATGGGACGAATGAATGTAATTTATTACGGTATTAACGTTGTTGTTTTTGTGTGTTTAACATTTATGTGATGTTTTTATATATGTAGTTACGAGGGAAACGTTTTTGGAACAGTGGAACCATGTTGTAGAAAAATATCTACTGCTTGATTTAAAAATATTTATTGTTGAATTATGCCGAGGGTGTGAAGAATTATCTTGAATTGGACTTGAACCTGGGGAGCGGACGACCACAAGAGGCCAAAATAAGGGCACGAGCAAAATCCACCGAAAGTTGACTATAGTTATCATAGTGATCAAAACACCAAATATTTTTTTCTCAAAAACGGCTCCAAAGATTTTGATTAAATTTTTTATGTCGATAGCTTGTAATAAGACGATTATACCATAAAATTCCAATCTCTGGGAAAATGACGAGGGCAGCACAATAAATTACCGACGAAATCGATTTTAGCGAGGTTTTTAGAGGAAACGCCTGAACCAAATCAGCTCAAAATTGATATCTAGCCCGCAGGTTACGCCAAAATAAGGGAGGGTATGAGCAAAACCCACCGAAAGTTAACTATAGTTATCATAGTGATCAAAACACCAAATTTGTTTTCTCAACAATGGCTCCAACGATTTTGATTAAATTTTTTGTATTGAAAGCTCTCAATAAGACCATTATACCATAAAACTTCCATTTGTGGGAAAATGACGAAAGCAGCACAATAAATAAGTTTTAGCGCCGTTTTTTCCCCCTTTTAAACTCCGCTGAAATGTTACTAGAATGTTTAAAAAAAAATCTGTTGCGTTGCAACACACAACTTTCCTTGGCTCTACATCAATTCACTCTGTTCATGGCTTACTCAATTGATTTATCACTCAGTTCATTTGAACTTGGTCAAACAACACTTTACGGCAGCAGGAAGCGGTAGCGCTTACAGTTCCGGAACTTTATGGCTGCTCGTACGCATTCCCGAACGAGTACGAGCAGCACAATAAATTCCGGAACTTAAATAACTCCGGGTTATAAATCCAATAAGTTACCTGCACGGTAGAAGTTTCTGGAGCGACCTCAGAAATTACGGAATTCAAACTGTAAGTCATTTTTTTTGCTAAACTTTTTTTTTGGCAGCGTTCCTCGTATAATTCCAGAAATGCAAACGGAAACGACTCCCGAAAAAATTATTCATACGATGGTGTTTCAACTAAGCTCATGGCATAATTCGTTTTACGAGTGATATGTTTGTAAGATCAGCAGATGGAATGTACGTGTGGCTGAAGAAAGTCGTGTGATGCGTCACACCAGATAATTTACACGATTGATGTAATGCAAAATCTGTCTGGTACACAGGATCTTTCGGGAAATTTGAGGCACAATTAGGATTATTTGGATGTAACTGAACAAAGCCCTCATGAAGGAAAATGTTGCACAAACTGGCTATGATCGTTTATGAGTAAATATGCTGGTAGATATAACTGAAATCCTTATAATAAGGCTGACTAACAAGATTGCAATGGAGGGATGAATACTTGAATGGTTTCCTTGGTTCCTTACGTTACTCAAAAGAGCAGTTCCCGCTTTATAAATGTCCTTCCTGTTCTGGTATTATTCCTGGATCCATGAGAGCCGGAGAGAGCATTATTTCAGAACGTTGGCAACCTAAGAAGTTTGTGTTTGCCTTTAATGAAAGTTAAATGGCACAGGACTAGCGGATTTAATAGCACCCCCCCTCCCAACCACCAATCCTCTCTCCCTTCCACCACCTTCTAAACCCCTTCCCGCCCTGTTCATCGCCGTTCTAAACTGAGAGGGAGTGAATTAAAATATCGAGCCGAACAATGCAACGCGTCCGTATCACCGAGATTTCTTCCTTTTACTTCTCAAGCGCTTTACCATCGAACGAGAAAGTTAGTTATACAACCCAACTCGACGGAATGTTGCACGAAGGGTCCAAGATGGAAACAATTCAAACACAAAATAGCTTCGAAACAATGCTCGAAGCCTTGAACTGAAATGATCTACGTTTTTCGTGCTTTGAGAGTGGAAACCTTCACGAATTACCGCACAAAGGTTAGTTGTTCTCAAATGGCACATTTGTTGTTGGATGTATTAACGCGATTACGGTCGTTGAGAATTCCTTGTAACGACCGAAATGAGCTCATTTTCGTCCATATAGTGGTGTTTGTGAAAATTGAATGGCGATATTTGAGCACGCGAACGGCCGTCCAACCGATTCCTCAATAATTCCCCATTTCCATTGTAATAAACTCCGTATCCATCACAACAAGACCGAGGGGAGGCTTCGATCTCAAGCAGTAACGCGATGTCACTTATTTTTCCAGTTGTATTTTGGCATTTATTCGTTTTATTACCGAGTCCGAAAAACTAGTTAGAAAAACTGTTCATGTCATTGAACGCAATTGAGAGAAAATGGCTGAACCAAATCAGCTCAATCTTGATATTTAGCCCGCAGGTCGCCAAAATAAGGCCACGAGCCTTAAACTAACTATAGCTATTGTAACACAAAAACTAAATATTTTCTCAAAACTGTTCGCGCGACATTGGCGTCTCCCGGGTGTGCCCTACTAAGGACTACTTGCAATGTCATCCGGACGATAGCCTTTGCATGTTAATTGTTAATAGCTACATATTCGCGGAGGGTAACGTGCTCTTTAGAAACCACCCGGAAGTAGCTTTGAAAACACCCCCGTGTCCGTTCCTGCTCTGTCCAACATCTCCGATTTGTTAAATTTGAAATTGAGTTCGTGGTCGCCCTTGCGTCAATATTGAACTGCAAAACTCCTTTCATTCTTTTCTGTCTCCTTTCCATTCTTTCCTTAATTTTTTATGTAGTTCGACGCTCACCCAGTCTCTTCGCTCGAGTGGTAAGTTAAGTTTTTTTTCTTTATTTCCAAAACATACAGTCCACTTTAATTTTTGTATCGATTACTTTAATTTCGCGTAATCAAAAACAATTTTGATCAAATTTGTAATGTAGACTGCTCCAAATGACTCAACAACAACACAATAAAATTCTCATTCGTGAGAAAAGTTCAAGAGCAGCACAATAAATCGCTGTGTACTGATTACTCAATAATAGTCGGGAGCACAAGTAGGAGCACCACAATATATTCCGAAACTAGGGGTTTTCGCATTTTTCTCGAAAACGGCTACAACGATTTTGATTGAACTTTCGAATTATCTTCTACTAATCAATACCTAACTTTTCTTCTCCGTACATATCTCCATGAAAATACGGTGAACGGAGATATAGACCTATGAAGCAAAAATAGGTTTTTTACGCTTTTTGCCAAAACGGCCTCAAAGATTATCACCAAACCTTCAAGATGTATCCGAATAGTTAATACCTACATATTGTTCTCACTAAATGATCCACTGACAGTCCATTGAACAGAGATAAAAATCAAAATGTGTCGAAAATAAAGTTTTTTCTAACATTTCGGTAAATTCCAGGGTAACTGGTTCACCTGACGTGATAAATCTTAATGGAGTGTCTTCTAGTCACCCATACCCACATTTCGTTCTCAATAATTATTTCTGTATATATATATGTTGAACGGAGATATAAGCTAAGTTAACTCAGAAAAGGAGATTCGTCGAATATTAATTGTCGGTATTCCAATTTTCTCAAAAACGGCTCTAACGATTTCGGTCAAACTTACGGAGTACTCTCAATTAACTAGTCCCTACATTTCAATCTCCATAAATGTTTCTGTGGAAATGCGTTGAACGAAGATATAGCGCCCGCATATGTAGGTTGTGTTCGACCTTAAACGGGTGACGGAAAGTTGTGTGTTGCTACGCACCGCTCGTTCATATATCTTTCAGTTATGTCATTTTAACGTCTTTTATTGAGTGTGAATCAATTATTTGTTGGTACTCTTCATCGTTACACCTTATCGTCGTTCGACCGCGGAGATCGTTGGCAGCTTAAGGGAACTGCCCATTCACCCTTAATTGCGAACAATTTATTTTATGTCATTTTATTTGGGTTTGTGAATATCAAAATCAAGCGCCCACATTTAGGGCCGTTTTCACCAAAATAGCACTGATCGTGATCCAACTGACCACGGCAAGATAAGTAAATCAACGTCAAGGATCACTTAAAGCCGACATAACTGTAGAACTCGTTTAGGATAGCCGTGATTGAGCCATATCGAGAAGCCAGTGGACTAATGAGGTTACAGTAGAGTAAGGTAATTGGGCGTCTGTTCAACATCCCGTCCCGTAAACAAGTGTAAACTTAAACCGCCCCGTAATCCTGAAAATGCAGATTTGACCAAATTATTGTTTCTAGTAATTGTCAGAAGCCAAACAGAACTGAACATTTTTTTCGCGGGGTTTATTATAGAATGACCGGACATACAAAAAGAGCCACTTTCCATCGAGTGGTGTGTAAAAAATAAATAAATCCAAATACTGGCAGCAACGCACCTCCAAAAAGCCGGATTCCCACACGTATATATAGATATAGCATTCTGGCTGTCCCACAAGTGGGATATGCACTGCGGCGAGACGACCCTTTGTGCCATTCCTAATATCTTACAGGTCAATGCCTAGCCTCCTAAGAAAAGCCAAGTAACTCCTACAAGAGCTTTCATTGATATCCACCCTGGAAAAGTGGTACCAAAGACCAGCTCTCTCTCTCTCAAGTCTCCGGCAGGACGGGCCAGGACATGGTAGGGAGTCTCCTCATCCGTGCCACACCACCTACTCGACCCATGACCCCCCTCGACTATACCCATAACTTACTTGTGTTTGTTCATTTTGCAGTGTCCGGTGATGATCCCAACAATATGCCTTAAATTCGTCCTTTCCATCCTCTGAAGGTTCTGTCTCATCTCACATCTTTGCTTTGAGATAAAGCGTTTGGAGTGTCTTATTCCCGCAGCATTCCAGACTGATGCATTCTTCTGGAATATTCTCCCACAGTCCTTTTGACTAGTGACAGAGAAATCTCACAATGGGGAGGTAGCCATTGTGGACAACACCACGTCTGGCCAGATGGTCCGCCCTCTCAATTTCAATGACCCCCTTTGCTCTGGAATCCAATACACGTTAACTCTAATCGTGTTTGCTAAGGAGTTTAGCCACATCCTGCACTCTTGCACCAATTTTGACGTTGTTCAGTAGTTCATCAGCGCCTTGCAGGACGCTTGACCATCTGTCAATATGTTGATAGTTCTGTTGCTACAGCCTTCCTCATGAATTTTGATTGCCCCGGCGAAAGCCCATGGTCCGTAAAACTAAATTATAAACAAAATACAATTGATAATCATATCAGGCAACACACTAACTATATTACTGTTTCAGTTCCTTGTTTAACGCAAATACAGATTTAATCTCACGTAATACTTCAGGCAGAGAATTGAAGAGCCTCGTACTCCTATAATCGTACTAAAACTGATCTCGCTAAGTCCTTCGGAAAAGGTCTACCACGCGGGGTCGGTTACTGTCATGATTGGTGTCCTTTATGCTCACTTATTATTGTAATTTCGTTCATAAGAAGCAAACAGGAAGAAATTGTATTCGGGGTGTCGGCCTTGGAGTACCCCACAATTTATCAATCAAATCCGCAAGGGAGTTCCCCGCTTGGGCAATGCCTTGTCAATAGGCTTAGCACTGAAACGTCCTAAAAATAGCGACCGATTTCAGTTTTTCAGGAAATGAAGCCGAAGTGCTGACAACCTTACGTTCTGTTGAAAGCGTCCATATAATCGTTCAAAGTTTAGAACCGGGTGAATACCATAATTTCTTCATCCCCCTTCATTGTGGCCACAGTTCGGCCCACTAATTGAAACAAAAGCCTTCGGAAATCCCTTCACTAGGGCGCTGGGGGAGATTCAAGTTCTCCTGTGGCCTCCACGTTATGGCTCTTTATTGTCCTCCCATTAGATGGATCGCACTCTCGCTGCTAGTAAATACGTCCCTCTGCCTTTTGTTCCATCCTCCTCGTCCACGCGTTGAAACGGAGGCGTGAAAATAACTTTAACCTCTTCTCATTTTGCTTCACAACAAACTCCTCTCTCCACCTCAGCCGCCACCGACACGGCCCACTTTTAATCTACATCCCCTCCTCAGTTGAGCTACGCACTAACCACCTCCTTCCAGCCTTCATTTACTGGCTGCAAAGGGGTTGGTGATGCTGGCGGTGGTGCCGCTCGTAATGGATAAGCAACGGGGTTCAGTTACCTCCCAAGTTGGAACGTGAAGGGTGAGGTGAGATTGACGTCTTCCTTTCACTTCACATTCCCCTTCCCAAACTCGAGGTAACATCAGAATTACTGCTTCTACGGTGGAACGCACCTGAGGAACAATACCAAACGGTACTCAAGGGCTCTTAGCAGGAAGCCAGATTCCCTGTTGCCGTTGATGAGAAGGCCTTTGCGAAGAACCGTGTTTTACTACTCACCGTTCCAATGGGCTTCTCCGTTTCCACAGTTTGACGCTCAACCATGCAGTTCTGTTCTCATAAGAGTGTAAAAATGGGTGTAATTATTCCTTCACTACTTTCAAGCGAATTAGACGTGGATAAATTACTTTCATCGACCTTTCCAACGTGTCCCCTCTAACTCTGAGGCCTACTGTGTAATTTGTTCTCTTCCTCTCGCTCTACTCTCTTCTCTTCGGCCACCCTAGGTAACTCCATCCAAACCATGGCCGCTTGTCCACAGTGCTAGAGAGTTGCAGACATGAATCTGTAACAAAACATAAGTCTTTCAGGGAACTTTCTTTCATTTTGCGAAATTCAGCCAGGGTGAATGATCGGTCATCGACCATTCTAGTCGTTTGCCAAAAAGTGCTGGATGATTGTAAACATTTCACGCTTTTTGATTCATTTGAAACATCAGGCGTGACATATGACACAAGTTGAGCCTACCTATCCTTAGTATCCTAGTACGCTATCCTTAGTATAACTGCAGGACGGAACGTTTCGTCAACGTTCAAGTTGAGTTAGTCTCTTCACATATTGGCCGTTCCTGAACCATCACACAGGAATCTGCCATACATGCGATTTTGCTAGCATCTGAGTGGAGCTCAGCATCCGCTGAACGCAGTAGAGAGCTGTTGCCCATGTGTTAACCAAGTGAAGGCTTAATCTGGGTTTCCACCTAACTATCGACTTATGTGACAAGTCTAAAAAGGAAACATCAACTGAGATCACGTCTTTTAACCACAACTGCCATCGCAAATGGGTGAAACGGTTATAAGCTTGCTTAGTAGCATCACAGGTGTAACGTTTGATTGCTTTTCCAACAACTGTCGCTCATTGATGACGGAACTACAGTAGAGCAGCACTTTGTCCCGTTTCTTCCACACTGGAGGTGCAAAACGTACAGAATGAAGAGTCTTTCAGAGAAATTAAGTGAAGCAGTGCATCAAAATCGCCATGCATTGCAAGGAGCTGTTTCATCCACTGGACTGGCTGAACCCATTTTCTCCTAAGAGAAATCAAATGTCCTCCTTCTTCTACAAAGATAAAGCGCAATTGATGTTTTTCCAATAAATTAGGTTCATTATCAATAATGCAACACGCTATTCGAATGCTTTTACTTGTAAAAAGAAAAGTTACGTGATCAGCAAAAAAAATTTGATTTTTGTTCGGATCTTTAAATTTTGCGCACGATATGTTCCAAATTTTGGTTCAATGTTCATTTTTGGTAGAATATAGGATACTGAACAGCTCAAAACTCGTAAGTGTAATATTTGAAACAAAAAACTTAAAATTTAGAGATTTTTGTCGCCCGATTGGCGGCTTATGGAGCGGAAGGGGGTTTTAATAAATTTTTTAACGGGTAATTTAAATTTACAATCTGTCCTGCGTAAATATTTTCGTACAACGGCGATACAGCGACCTTCGAATTCACAAGTGTTTGGGAATATTGCGCTCAGATATTTACAAACTTAGGCAAAGAGCGACCTACCTTTATTTAGAGGCAAAATGCAATCTATGAACGACCGGTGTTATTACAAGACGTAACGTAGGAAGGCTACAGAAATAGTGCATTCATGGTGTTCCTAAGCGGCCGGGTATGATGAATCACGTATATTGTCAGTGAAATAATTTGCATAAGGGAGTTGATTTAACCGTTCCCGAGCCGCTGGAGAGGGAGCAGTAACCAAAATGAACATTCGTACCGCGCGCCCGACGCCCTAATGAATATTTAGCTGGAATTCGAGACGTATCAACTGTACGGTGCCCATCCTGTTTGTCTGTCTGCCCCGGAAACTAGTTCAGCGAACCGGAGAAAACCCTCTTAATAAATTTATGAAG
Source organism: Pachypeltis micranthus (assembly GCA_020466155.1). NCBI lineage: Eukaryota > Metazoa > Arthropoda > Insecta > Hemiptera > Miridae > Pachypeltis > Pachypeltis micranthus. The sequence continues at coordinate 12,555,872 of CM035772.1, forward strand.
CTTGGGAAGGGGGGCCTATGCTTGAAAACGTGAAATGTAAGGTTCCCCCTGGAGGTACGGTTTTCTTTCAGGGTGTTGCAGAGTAGTGGATCGCACAACTTTCCTTCCTCCAACTACTGAATCGTCTTGTGTTGTACGTGGATGAACTAATGTAATGATTAAATATTTCAATGATATACCGTTTACATTGAATAGAAGCTGTTTACGTTGTAAAGCAGAATAAATATCTGGTGCGTAGTAGCGCTCAACTTTCTGCAACCCCCGTAAATTCAACGACCCGCTACATATACGGGCACTATATCTTCGTTCGACGCATATTTACAGGGACATTTATGAAGAACAAACTGTAGGTACTATTTAGTTTATATTACACCGTAAGATTGAAAAAAATCGTTCCAGCTGTCTTTGAGAAATTCGGAAAACCGATAATACAACATTCGACAAATCTCGTTTTCCGAGCTATCGCGGCTTATATCTCCGTTCCACAAATATATACAGAAATTGTTGAGAGGGAACAAAATGTGGGTAAATGTTGCTAAAGACGCTCCATAAGATTGTGGAAATCCTGTGACGCAGTTACTCGGGAAATTACAAAGATGTTAAAAAAAAACATTACTTTCGACACATTTGGATTTTCATCTTTGTTTAATAGACTGTCAGAGGAACATTTATAAAAACAAAATATAAATATCAACTATTTAAAAACATCCTGCAAATTTGATGAAAATTGTTAGAAGTCATTTTGCCAAAAAGCGTAAAAAAACAATTTTTGCTTTCTAGGGCTATATTTCCGCTCACCAAATTTTCCGGGAGAGATTTATACACAAGGAAAGTATTGTAATAACTCGTAAAGCCGATTTGAATCCACGATTGGCCGAAATGAAGTGCTATTAGTCGGTGAATTCGCGTTCCTTGTTCCATCAGTCCGCGGCAAGATATTCTGGCGTTCTCGTCAAACCTGGCCGGGAATGTTTCATCAGTTTGAAGACTTCAGAGGTGAGTTCTTATGCAACAAACTATTCTGGCATGTGAGCCTTACTCAGTATTGCTTCCCGTTCATCTCAATTTGAACCCGATTTGATAGGAGCTACTGCACGAAATGTCTAATCGAACACGCTGCCGGTACAATTTGCTTGCGGCAGAGGTTGAGGACTTGTACTGGATCAACTGCAGGGATATGACAGGGCAATGCCATCTGCCCCAAGCCGCTGGTGTGCCAATCGCCGAAATTCATCAGCGTGGGATGGGTGTGCGTAGGAAGAGACTAACTACTGTACTAACTAGTAGAAGATAGGTGGGAAGTTTAATCAAAATCGTTAACGCCGTTTAAGTGAAAAATGCGAAAACCCCGAGTTATTGGTACATTTTCGTCCGCCAACCTCTTTTCCATCTACTGATACTGATCAAAAATACTGATTAGATGAACAAGCACCAGCTCGATCGATTCATCCTTTCTAGCGCAAATCGATCTGCGTAGACACACACGGACGTATTAAAGAGTACTGTACAACCGACAGACTATTTAAGACAGTACAGTACTCATATTCCTTTCCCTTCACCTCTAGTGGGTCTCCCCAGAGGTGCATGACCTCCTTCCTCTTTCCCCAGCCCTTCAAGATGCTTCACCATCCCATTTACCCTTCTCTTCGTATATATGAAGACCACGACCAACTGACTGACTCTAGTACTGACTTAATGGCCAGACGATGATGTCTTCACATCGAAAGCGCTCGTCCTCAGTAACTTACCAGCCAGAGAAGACGTACTCACCTAACAGATACATTAACTTTATAATACCGTCCTCCTCACGTTCACCGAGTTTTATTTTTATTTCGATCCTCAAGCTCCCCCTCTTGCGAGCCCAACTATGTTACTAAGAACGAACACACAGTGATCTACAATTCCATCTCTATTACCCCTAGTTTGTAAAGCAAAAACCTAATCGTTTTTAATTGAATAATGAGTAACAGACATATTCAACAGCCAAATCACTACTTGTTCCGATTGGCGCACCTTGAAACTAACAGATGGGAAAATTGGAAACATGAACTCTGTCACTGTGAAACAGAATTTAAGAAAGGGAATCCTAATCACCACAACTCAAATGCTGGTTTTCTCAAAGAGAGCTATGACAATTTTGATTAAATTTTTTCGTGAGGACATTTTCCGACGACTTCTCCGTATTATACAATTTCCATCGATTGGCAAACGAGGAGCACCAACAATTTCGACAAAAAGCGATTTAAGCGCTGACATTAGTCATATCGCGGTCATATGACATGATTTTTGTAAAATATCTGGTGCGTTGCAACACACAACTTTCCTTAGCTCTACATCAATTCACTTTGTTCATGGCTATTACCACTTACCCAATTCATTTATCACTCAGTTCATTTGAACTTGGTCAAACAAAATTTCACAGCAGCAGGAAGCGGTAGTGCTTACAGTTCTGGAATTCATTGTGCTGCTCGTACTCATTCCTGGACAATTATTGAGAAATTGGTACACAGAGAATTAATAAGGTGTTTTTTTAAAGAGGATACTAATCACTTTTGCATAGTTATTGGGTAAAAATTGTTAGAACCGACGGTAGTTGAAATTCCGGAATTTCTTGAATGACCCCCATATATCTTATGAGTGTTTTTCAGCGCTCGCTCTACTGGTATTGGATCGGACTACTACACCAATTGTTTTTTAACATTCTCGTAGCATGTCAGCAGAGTTTGTAAGGAAAAAATCGCACTAAAATCGATTTCCACCGAAAATTGTGGTAATTTATTGCGCTGCTCTCGTCATTTTCCCACAAATGGGAATCTTACGGTACGATTACCATATTGAGAGCTATCAATATAAAAAACTTAATTAAAATCGTTAAAGCCGTTTTTGAGAAAAACAATTTGGTGTTTTGATCACTATGATAACTATAGTTAACTTTCGGTGGATTTTGCTCATACCCTTATTTTGGAGTTCCATTATAACCTGCGGGCCAGATATCAAGGTTGAGCTGATTTGGTAGGTCGTTTTCTCTTAAAATCGTTCACGGACACACATACCATTTTCCCAAATAGTGTTTTTCGGACTCAGGGGGGTCTGAAACGTAAAGATTTGAAGAGCACTCAATTTTTGTTTTTTCAGTCGATTACATAACTTTCCTTTCTACTTTGTAGAGCCACAGAAAGTAAAAATTGAAAGAATAGTCATAAGCGCTACCTAAACCATGGTGGCGATTAAATTATCAGGTGCAATTTCTGACATTCCAGATATCAAACTAACGGTCGTTTTACTTATTCCACCGTTTTTTTCCAGTATACTTCCAGAATCCTACACACGAGCCTTTCCAAACACAATCGTGTTGACAATCGTATCAATTCCATGTACATTGAGTTTTCAATGAAAGTTGTGGCAAGTTTCAATAAATACCGTAGCTTTGGGCGTTATCGGTTTCTATGTAGAACGTCAATTTATGTTTTTCAAGTTTGTATGAGCTGAGAGGAACATATATTGGATTGGTAGTTAGAATATACGTGGGCCTTATGTTATGTGATGCGCCATGAAGAGAGTTGTCAATCAGGTGGGGTTAGCGTGTGCTAATTCCACGATGGATCATGTGAATTCTGGTTTGGAAGAGCATTTGGACTTTTAATTGTATTTTAAAAGAGTTTTAACGTTAAACTCACTTCGGAGAACGGTAATAGTGCTCAACAAGTTATTTGCAGTGAATCACTTGGACGTGGGTAGTACCAGAGAACGCTAGTGGTTTAAGGTATTTGCATGTTAAGGAGGCTGTTCCAATAAGTCGTAAAATTGGTCGATTACTTGTAATGATATTTATGGAGCTTCACGGCGTTTATTATTCTTCGCAAAACTACGTTGGAAACACTTCAACTTGACGTGACCGCTCATAATTTTTAACATGAGTCGCAGAGTGCGGCCTGTTCTAGGAGATGAATGGGCTGTTCAGGAAGTCCAAGAGCATAGATTGATTAACCTGTCAAACGGCGGGGGCAGGCGATGACAGTTTGAATCGAACCGGACGGTCGTATGTACAACGATATTGTCCCGCGGATGATGTCACGCGCAGACGGCTCCGGTCTTCAAACTGTTAGACGCCCAATGGTCGAAATGCGGTTGGAAACAGCTATTAAACTGTCGAGACGGATAGTTAAGTTTATCTTTGCGGCCAACAATTCGTTCTCCCTCTTCGAAACGCCTGTTGGAACCGCGTGTGAATAATAAAGTTTTGCGTGAGTAGAGTAAATAGAGTGAGCCTCCGAGGAGATCGAGCTCACAATCTAACTAATGCATGAAACCAGAAAGAGGTGCTTGAAATCGCTATTTAACTTTAATACTCCGGACTATAAGCAGTAGGCGCTTCACTCAAGTATTAGCGGCTCCTATTACTTAGAAACTGACGGAGAGATGACAAGAATGGGATGAACGGGAAGCTTATTGGGTAATTGAGCTTGAACTCAATTAATGCACAGAACCCATTAGTTATTCAGTTGTCTAGAGATGCTGCCGTTAAGCAGACTGTAATACAGACATCAAAAACTCTTAAGCGTCACTCTAATTTTATTAGAACTAAGTGGTAAGCAATTTGGAATTCGGCTTTTATATTACAAACTTTTTACAAAAAGACGTTCATGAAGCCCCATCGCAGATACGAAAAGAATTTTTTAAAATGCTGGTGCGAAGCCTCATACAACTTTCCTCGCCTGACGTACATTCACCAACCAATGTTTACCTCAGTTTACTCGTACGTGAGCCTGGTGGAGCTCACCTATTTATTCGCTCAACGCACTTCTATGGAAACGACTACGGAGAACAAATCGTGGGTACTAGTTAGTGGAGAATATCCCGTAAGTTGAGTGGAAATCGTTAGTGCCGTTTTCGAACGTTCACTGTTCAGAAAATATTATTCTATCTCTGTTCAACGGAGGGTAACAAAAACAGTTGAGAGGAGCGAAACGTAGGTGTAGGTTGCTGAAAGAGACTCCGTCGAGTCGATCAAATTCTGTCGGCACGTTTTGGTTGGTATCTTTTTTCAACAAACTGTCAGAAGAACATTCACGGAATACAATACGTAGATATTGACTATTCAAAGACACCCTGTCAGGTTTTACGAAAATCGTTGGAACCGCTTCTTGGTTGGTCTGTATCTCCATTCAAAAAAGTTTCTCAGACGTGTATAGTAAAGTTTTGATATGTTAAAGACAGTTGGAAAGCTTAAATATACATTTTGGAAGCTGTTTTCGAGCAAATTCGGAAAACCCCCGTTTCTGGTACATTTTGGTCCTCTATCTCCTTCCTGTCGATGGAAATCGCTTATAACGATTCACGCGAGCGAAACAAAATAATCAGTACATTCGCTACAGTTCTACTTCCATAAGTCGAACCACACACACGCAGGCCATGCACCGAATTGAGGTTTCTTCAGCTTTAAATTATGAAGGAAACATTCGCTCGATTGCAATACTTTTCGGAAAATAAAAAAATTACTCAATGAAACGACTAGTATGAACTCCGGGTAGCTCCAAATTATCTTACGACCATCCTTAATCTTTCATCTTTTGTTTACCCCCCCCCCCCCCCGGATACCACCCCGACTTTTCTGAGAACTCCAGCTTAAGGTAGTTACGCCGACCGTCGCATTAGGGGAGTGAGAAAAGTTGTGTAAAGCGTTGCACTATTTATTCGAACAAATCCGTTTAACCCCTTCATGGCAGTTCAACTTCCGAGAGCCGACCCAAATTTCCGATCAGGGCGTAATTGGACCGAAGGCGACGACTGGAAGCGGCAGAGTTATTTCCCTGCTGGAGTCAGTAATATCAAGCTGCCTGGATAAAGTAGTGAGTTAGGAACTTCATCCTCGCGCCGCAAAGTCTCGGTCCGGTTTACCTCTTTTTCAAGCCGCAAACCCATCTCTCTGGAACCCGACCTATTCAAAAGGGAAGGAAAAAGCGCGAACTCCATCCAGTGAAGTTAATGCACCCAACCTAATAAACCTAATGGCGAATAAATTAAATGAAATGGAGAGACTGTAGGAATGACTGAGCTGTGGCGGAAAGGCGAGAGGGAAACCCGGAGGAAAGGTATTATACCGAGGGGCCAAGTTTTTGTGTTTTTTTTTCTTCTTTTTTTTTATGCCCGTGGAGAAGTTTGTTTAGGAACAGGCCTATTAAAAGTTGATAAGCAATGAAATAAAGTCGCTTTCATAGTGGGCCGGTCGACACCTACTAACACTTTTTAAATTAAAGCGAGCGACTGTTCGTCTTCATCAAAACCATGACCGTGTTTGCGAGAAATATTGCAATCTTTCAATACATTCAGAGAGAAAGGAGGAAAGAGATGACCAGTGAAAATTAATAGCAAACACATTGTCTTTTTTCTCACCTCGAAGAGTAAGGAAAGAACTGTAATTTTCGGGTGTTTCACCTAATCTTTGAAGCTCCTAAATTGGAACTTAATTTTGGCTGTATGTTAAGTACGTTGTCAACTAAGCGGACAAACGGCCCCTACCTGCTGAGCTTGCGATGATTTTAACGTTCGCCCAACGAAGTAAAAAGAAAAGTTACGTAGTCGGCTGACATTTTTTTGTTTTTAGATTTATTCAAGTGTGTTAATGGCTTTTGAGTCCAAACACACCATTTGATAGAAAGGCGTTCGCTCGCGCGTCTTTAATCACGAGTGAGAGAGGACGGTTGAACCGATTCAGCTCAACTTTGACATTTAGCCATATAAAAAAGGCAGCAAAATGAGGGCATGATCCGAAACTAGCTGTAGTTATCACAATGATCAAATTACCGAAATATTTGGTTTCTCAAAATTATCAACAACTTCAACGAAAAGCAATTTTAGTGCACCTTCGTTATCATAAATCGTATGAGCTGAGTGAAAAGTAGATCGTACTAGCCGCCAAGTAGAAAAGTAGCCGCGAAATTCCCTGAATGCGTTTGTGACTGAGGAACGTTGTGCGGTGCCGTATGGATTTTGATTAAGTTTTGTGAATAAACTACAGAAAACAGTACAGCGACAGTATGAAATGTTTATTCGCGGAAAAATGACTAGCGCAGCACAATAAATTTCGATGAAAATCGATCTTAGTGCACCTTCGTAAAGACGAACTAAGGGCCGTTTTCATCAAAACGCCGCTGATCGTGATCCAACTGATCACGGCTAGAAGAGTAAATCAAGGCTAGCCTGTTTCGTGCTCACCACGCTAGCCGATATCACTGTGGAATGCTGTTAGTATAGCTGCGATTAAGCCAATCGAGAGGGCAGTGGACTAATGAGGTTAGACTAAAGTAAGGGAATTGGACGTCTGTTCAACATCCCATCCCGTATACAACTGTCGTATAAACGGCCTCGTAACTGTACATCCCGTAGATTGCCAACCCTCAACAATTCAGATTTGACCTCATTATTGTCGGAAGCCAAAGTGGCCGCATTAACCTCTGCCGAAGCTGAAACTGGTGAGGATCATAAAGTGCCAATACGCACTGCAAGAGCTGTAGGAAAAAATCCAATGCTGTGAGAATGCTTTGTGTGAACAGAGAAAATCGGAAGTGGCACTAGAAAATGAGAGCTGAACAAGAAATAATAAAAACCGAAATTGTGAGGTTACAACTTTTACGAAAAAGGAACTTTAACTGGGAAGGGAGAATTATCGTGTTTGATAAAAGTTGTTTAATACACATATTTGCGTTTGAAAGTGTTATTATTTAACATTTCCCCCCAATCTGTTTTTAAATCCGCCCAGGTAAGCCATGTGCGTTTGAGTTTTCTCACGACGGAATGACGTATAGTTATTAACAACAACTTATAATTGCAAGTAATTACAATCGGAATACTTTTGTTCGGCAACAGAATTTAAATTCATATGTTGAACACGTCCGAATGCCCTCATATCCACTGAAGCGCCGGGTGTGATGACAACTTAACATAGATTATCATCGTAGTGGAAAAGCAACTGAAATATCTGCGCACTTGTAAAAAGCATCTTTGTTTTTGACATTTTATGTCTTTACTTTGCTACATAAACTCGAAAATGTAACGCGGGACATGTGACGCTGGAGATGTAACGTGAGAGATGTTACGCGGGATATGTAACGGAGATGCGTCACGAAATATATTGTGTTGGATAAGCTTGGTAACGTATGTTACAAAATGTAATGCTTGGTAACATCACACGTTTTAATAACCTCAGTGACCAAGTGATGATGTGCTTGTCAGTGATCTCGGTTGAGAGAAGGTGGCTGAACCAATTCAGTTCGAATTTATGTCTTTACTTTGCTACATAAACTCGAAAATGTAACGCGGGAGATGTTACGCGGGATATTTAACGGAGAAGCGTCATTTATTAAAAACTTACTGGGTACTGCGGATACTGTTTTACAACCCCCCCCTCAAAATTTGATGCTTTACGTTTCAAGACATGGAAATTTGCAATGTCCGCCCTGTCGTCCCGATTTGTGCCTTTAACGTGGTTTAAAAACTTCGTTCTTTCGCACATAAATCCTATTTGGTATCTAGTTGTGCCTGCCATCTCGGCAATCCGATCGGACGAAGCCCATGGTTGTTATGGGCAAAGAATGGTTAAAAAAATTAACGAAACGCAGTATAACGCGGGAACTACAGCGGAAGTCAACGTTTCGTCGTTAGTCACTCACTCCCTCCCTCCCTCCCGTCATATCAAATTCAATCACCCGCCTGCTCGACTCGCAACGCCCGTTCGACTCGGCCACTTCCTCCGCACACCCCTCCATCGGATCATAAACGCCTACAGACGTTTACGGGCGCCTTTCGCTGGGGGATTTATTATTATTATTATTATTAATCAAAACATATGTACATTATTCACAATAATAGAAGAGAATACTCGACGGAGCACGGTAATGGCGAACAAATATCAGGATATGATAAAGAAAGATAAGAGCTTACCGGACCAAACCGCCCAATTTTTTCAAGGCCGTTGTTGTGTTGGTTAGGTGCTGTTAATCGACTCTTAACGGGATCAACGCAGTTGGTGAAAACGGCCCTAAGTGAAAAATAGGAATGGTAGTTAGAATTTTTACATGCAGCTGAGGAAACTTGTGTGATTTGATAGAAATGTTTTCTGCGCATTCTACAGATTTACAGATATTGTTCTGATCAAATCAGCAAATATTTAATTCTCAAACGCTGCAAATTATTACACAACGGTTTATTACTCTCTTGAACCTATTCTCGCGCCTCTGAGAACCAACCCAGTCGACTCACCATAAAAAAATACCAGTATTTATATGAAGCATGATCTAATTACTACAGAACGACGAAAACTACAAATTCCAAGCACTTGCAGGCAATTGGCATGTCATGACGCGTCGAGATGACGGGTGGTTGGTGTGAGACGTTGAACCAACTACTTTCGCTGTATTAGTAGACTTTGGCTCAATATAATTACTGTAACTTCGCTGTTTTCGATCTATAAGCCGTTATAAACCTGTGATTCTCATTCCATTCGACCCAACATCTAAAAATACCTGTAAACGATACCGAACATGGCGTGTTTGCGTTAAAACTGCTAAAATTACGTTTTCGTTAATTGTTTTACCCATTTTCCCCCCGTAACAACCATTGGCTTAGTCCCATCGGATTGCCTTACAAGGGAGCACAACTAGATTCTAAATGGGATTTTGGTAAGGAACGGATTTTTCAGTTCACGTTAAGGGCATAAAACAGCCCGGATGGCGGACGGCAGACGGACATCGATGATTTCGAATCCCGATGCCTTGAACGTAGTGTCAAACTTTGAGGGGGGGGGGGGGCGTAAAAAAGTCACAAAGAAGTGAACAGTACTATAACATTTCCAAATGTGTAAAAATGATGAGAGAAGCGCAATGAAGAATCAAATAATTTAATTAGCGCGTTTTCCCAAAAAATCTTGCTCAGTGATCGAGCGTTCACACGAAAATCGCGTAGTTAACCACAAAATGGTAGTTTAATAATGGTTATAAATTTTAATTTATAATTTAAACTGTTATTTTGTCAAGTTACTTTTTCTCGGTGTTATTAATGTAATATCACAACTATAAACATAAACGTTTCAAAAAACCAATTAATTCAACGATTACTCAATAAAACGTAGTACGTGATATAACGAGGAGCGCTCTTTATGTTGAACGTTGTGCCACGTTATATCAAGTTTGTTCATGAACTTATAAAAAGCTGTACGGCCTTTTACGTTTGATACCAGATTTCTCCGCAATTGAGCGGAATTCAAAAATATGTTAGTTCACGTGAATGGAGTTTTTAAAATTAACATTTATTGGTTTACGCAGAGTTACGGAAAAATACACGGCACGATTGTTGGTAACGCGGAGACTGATGAGAAGACTGACTGACTCGTCCCGGGAGGAACTCTTTTATATGTTGAGACTGAAGAAGTGCTGAGTAAGCATAGATTTTGGGGAGCGTTATACATAACTTATATATTATTTTCAGATGAAATACTGCCTTTGGGCTGAATGTTCCTAGTAAACGAAAGGGAAGCGTTGTAAATAGTTGAATTTTCCCACTTCGCTGCCACTAGCGTGATGATGTATATCGATTTTACGTGAAGATAATTGAAGGAACTCCCTGTGAAAAGTGAGTGGAATCCTTCGTCGAGATTGAGCCGAAAGAGAGGGAGAGGGAGAGAGTTCTAACCTCAAAGAGAATGAAAATAAACTAACAGAAGAATAATCTGTCACGGAGACTCGGGGAAAATTGGAAAATTCGACTGCCCTAAGGCGACTTATTCCCATTCCCAACTGAAATCGGAAGGTTCTGTTTGTGTCGAGATGGAAAAACTTTTCGAACGTCTGACTAATGTAAAAAATGCCGGCGCCGAAGGCTAAAATGAACTTTTTGAGTTACTATCACGTGAAATCCAGAACCATCGCTATCCTGACAAATCAATTCTCGGTCGACTCGAACAGAATCCGTCGTTGGACCAATAATTTGCCGGTGGTCTAACGAGAATTTCAACCATGAACCAAGTGAACCTTGACAACAGTTACATGAATTTATTCCGTTCCGGGTGATCTCTATTCCGAACCTATTCTGCATAAATTATACCGCCACTTATAAAGATTTATCTGCATTATTTTCACGGTACAAACACTTCTAGTTCCTTAGATGGTAAACAACCAATCAATTTATTGAACTTGAACTTCTTTCTATCTCCCCCTTTATAAATGGTGACCACTTCGAGCAACAAATAATGTCACGTTATAATATAAAATGTATTCAATTTCCACTAACTTGAGCTTCATCTGAGCTTGTATAATGATGTAGATTGATTTCATCAGCAACGCACTACAACTGAATGTATCAAAGAGAGATCTGAGCTTACATTCTGAAAAGAAAAGTGGAGAATTTGAGAATTCAAGAGAAATGGCAGAGGAACGGAGGGAGTCAAATGTGCCCTAGGTGTGAGTACATTCAGCCCATTGGTCGACATGCAGGGGTGCCTAGTTGGGCTGATCAGCCCTAGCGAAGACCAACCTCCTGGCGGATCAATGGACTTAGTGTTCTATTGGGCCAAGATGGACAAACTGTAATTTCCTTGGGTCGTAAAAAATACATTTGGAAGTAGTCTGCAGTTGGTTCTTACAACAATGATGATCAACTGCAGACAACCTTCGGATTTTGCGAATCCGGAAGGAGGAAATATGTGTGCGATTGAGACACCATCCAAAAGTACCAGGCAATTTACTTCAGAATGATAGTGTTCGGCACAGGCCGAATTAGTTGGGGGTTTTGACCTCGGAACGTCTGCACCTGTCCCTAACGGGACTCATTGGCCCTAAAAAAAAGTTATTGTTCCCCTGAACACCTTTCTGATCTCAAGCCCTTTTGTTAGGCCCTTCGGAAAGTTCAACTCTTCAGTTGTTTCCAATCGACAACGGATTTCCCCTTCTTCTGGGCTTTCCAAAATATCCCTTTCCCTCCCCTCAATTTACATTTATTTCGACAACAGACTGCTCCTCCCAAAACTCATTCATCTACGAGTTCTAGCGATTGAAGGTCGTTTCCCAGTTCTCCCAATACACAGTCATCTATCTCAGCTCTCAGGAAAGTCAGCCCTCTCCCAGTTCTGCCAACATGCGTTCGTCCCTCAGTCCTTGCGACAGACGCTCGTTTCACCTATCTTCAACTTCTAATTCGGATTCCTGTCTCCTTCCCTCTACAACCAATTTCAAGCCTTCAGAGCCTTCTTGTTTGCACTTGTACACTCTAACTCATATCCTGTTTTAGTCAGTTCTTCTTAGTACATGCAAGTGTTTGAATCTGGTTGTGATTTCCCAACTCTTCAACCAACTACAACTAATTTTTCAACTCTTCATGCTACAGTAAAATCTGTCTAAGTGGTTCGTTCAAGTCTACCCTGGTCAAATCAGATAGGGTATTGCCTCATTGAGTGGGGCAATAAGCTCCAGTCAACCGAAACGAATCGGTAGCCCAGTCCTAAGTGTTCTGTAGGTCACATGGCCAAGAAGACTCAATCCATCGTGAGGTTACCGGTTGATTTAGCCGTACACGGGGGCGAAAAATGAACGTTGCCTATTTAGGATTGAGTTCTCTGGTAAGCCGGTTGTGACACGTACGACTTTTTTTCAACATATGAAAACGTCTCAAGTGGAACATAGGTTGAGCCAGACCATTGAGCAAGAAAGTTCTTTCCATGACGTGACAATTTTAGTTGCGCCTCATTACTTTGTTCTTTAAAAAACGCCCCAGTGACTCTACAATAGTGAAGAGCAGTTGTTAGATGGCTGGGCAATTAAAACGGGCAACATTGACTGCTACCAAGCAACTCTTGACCTTTACTCTTAATTTGTGGCGAAAGTAAAGGCTATGAATCATTGAACCGCTTTTTAACATTTGCCACAATAAATATACAATTTCATTACTTGAAGAATCAAATGCTAAACATCAGATTGATTGTACTAGATTTCCCAGGTACCTGCCTCTGCGCAGTTACACACAACATAGTCTCTGTTTTGATGTGATGGCAGAGAACTGGTCAAACAATAAAACCCGTCCTTCCATAGCTTTAGGTGGCTGCTGAGGGATGCTTTAAGCCTTGCAACTGTTGGTGAACAACCGATTAATAAATAAGGTGAGCTACTGAAGGCGTTTATTCAATTGACTGTAAACTGAGACAATCCATCCAGTTGTGTGAACATTCCCAGTGTTTTGTTCTTCATTCCATTTCCCAAATCCGAGTGGGTTTATATTTTCACACCATTTGAACCATTTAACTTTCCAAAAGATTTTGTTTATTAGTTTTTGATTTTGGTTAATTATTCATTCTGAATAATAGGGTTGTTAATTGTACCTTTTTAATTATACTCTTATAATTTTTCACTTGAAATAGCGATTTATTTATCATTTATTGCTTTTGGTTTTTCCGTCAGGAACATTTTTTTGCAACCCCCCGCCAAAATTTGGTACTTTACGTTTCAAGACATTGGAATTCCAAATCTGCAATGTCCGTTCGCCGTTCCGGCCTTTTTGTGCCTTTAACGTTGCCTAACAAATCCGTTCCTTCGCGCGGAAATCCCTTTTGGAATCTAGTTGTGCCCGCCTGCTCAGCAACCCGATCGGACGAAACCCATGGTTGTTACGGGCAAAAAACGGTTAAAAAATGAACGAAAACGGATTTTCGGTCGTTTTATCGCAAATACCGTGTTTGGTATCGTTTTCTAGTGTTCTTTGATGTTGGGTCAAATGAAACAATTCTCAGATGTGTACGACTGGGTCTGGACGGAATATAGTGAAATCACAGTAATTATAGTGAGCCAAAGTCTACTAATAGAAATAACTCGTAGGACAATAACTGCAGTGGAAGTAATCGTTTCATACTATGTACTCTCTCACACCCGTTTCATTAAGATCACCCGCCAGCTCGACTCGCAACTTCGTGCCAATTGTCTGCAGGCTCCCACTAGCGCCTGTAATTTGCAATTTTGGTATCGTAGTTAGGTAGTGTTTCGTATCGTTTACTGGTATTTTTCGATGCTGAATCGAATGGGATGGCTTTCGGAGGTCTATTTGCATCTCAGTTACAAGGTATTTCAGATCCACCTATCCAGAATGTAATAGTCCTGTAAAGCCATATTCTTCAACATGTTCTGCTCTGACAGTGTGCTTCTTCCAGATTTCTCCTCATCCATGCTTTACTTCATTTTGTTTCTCTTCCATAGCAGTTACACGCAGTATTGACGATTACTTTTCTACACTGGAGTCATCGAACTCCAAAGATACTAAAAATGCAAGCTGAGTGCGCCGAGACCTATTTTCTGTTTCTAAGTAAGCAATATTCAACGAATTTAGCGAGTGAAGCAAAGACCACTTAGGCTCTAAAATTCAATTTATAAAAACACGATCCTTTTACTTTCATTTCCAGCCCCGACCCCATTTATTCGTTCTCCCTCTTGAAGAAGGGTAACATCTTTCATCTTAGTCTTTAAAGTGAGCTGTCGTCAGTTCATAACAGCTTAGTTCTCAGAGATGCCCTCCTTAAAATTCTACGTCAAACAAGAATATTAACTCGCCATCAGTTCCTCTCTCTAACAATTTCTCTCTTAATAAGTTCGCTCATTATCGAACGCCAAGCCGGCGATCGTTGGCTGACCGTTAAAGTAAATATTTTATTTCGAAACGCTGGTGGTTCTCGGTAAGAAAAATATTTAGTTAACAAGAGTTACCTCACTTCATTAAATAAATAAATTAGTTCCTCCTCTGGCTTCCATAAAAGCCACAACGAACGTTTTTTCGTATAGCTGTGGTGGTTGTTCTTATTAATCTACCACTAATGGTTCGATTATTCGCAATGTAACTGTTCGTCACTTCTCACTCTCCTCGACCCAAGAGGATAAAATATATTACGACATTATACCGACAAAAAAAGTGATTTCAGTGTGTTAACGGGAGCCTCGGGGCGAATTTCCCCAAACCGAATCAATAGTTTTAATCTTTTAGATATTTAAAACATCGGCTACCGCCCTATTCAGAAATACCATCAAGTTTTCTGACCAAAGATAACGTCAGTTAGCGTAAAAAAGTTGCTCGAAATTCGGTGACGAGCGAGAAACGAAAGGTCATGAAGTGACTAAGGTCAACGTTCCTCGCTCGCGTAATTTAATTTCAAAACCACGTGGCCTGCTGTTCGCAAAAAAAGAAGCCATTTCAAGAGGAATTGAAAATACCCAAGGATTCAATCTGAACTAAAAGCCGCGTTTGCCATGCAGACCTGATCGTAGTTTAGAGTACGTAAAGCATTGGTACGAATGGGTCTCACCACTATCAAATTCAAAATACGCGTCTGTCATTTTATAAAATGTTGAATGTGAAATTGGCCTTTACGCTATATACTATACTATTTGCTGGTCGAATACACATCGTTTCAATGACGAATTACCACCGATGCTCGGTTATAAATATGTAAATAAGTCCTAAAGTTAACGTACCTGTTAGGTGAGTCCGTCTCCTCTGGCTTGTGAGTTACTGTGGGCAAGCGCTTTCGATGTAAAGACATCATCGTCTGGCCGTTTAGTCAGTACTGGAGTCAGTCAGTTGGTCGTGGTCTTTATATACAAAGAGAAAGGTGAAAGGAGTGATGGAGCGTTGGGGAAGGGGCGGGGAGAGGTCTTGTTGGTCAGTCTTGTTAGTAGTACCTTAGCCGGACTGGCTGTGTTAGGTATTATTATTGCCAATGTACTCGTGTAGCTCTCGTGTCGAACTTCCCCGAACTATTAACGGATATTGGGTTATATCCGCCAGTAGGCAAATTACTAAAGTTAACGTACCTGTTAGGTGAGTCCGTCTCCTCTGGCTTGTGAGTTACTGTGGGCAAGCGCTTTCGATGTAAAGACATCATCGTCTGGCCGTTAAGTCAGTACTGAAAGCGCTTGCCCACAGTAACTCACAAGCCAGAGGAGACGGACTCACCTAACAGGTACGTTAACTTTAGTATTTGCCTACTGGCGGACACAACCCAATTTCTGTAAATAAGTCGTTCATGGTTTCAACTGTTTGCCGAATTTCGGCCATTTTCAAATATTCAAAAAAACATCTGATGCCACGCATCACGCAACATTCCTCGGCAATTTATATAGCTCTAGGAAATAAATTAATCTGTTTTTCACTCAATTTATATTAACTTGGTAGAACATAGTTCACAGCGTTATGTAGAAACTAGTATTACTCAAGGGCGGAATTTATTGGGCTGCTCGTATTTATGTCACTACAATCAATGCGTCACCGTTGCATAGGTAATGGTAATGGTACCACTTTGGTCGTTACGGCCATTTTTGAGAAAATTGCGTAAAACCCTAGTGCCAACGCCGAAGCGTTTCGTTTAATTCATCTTGTCAAATCTGTCTTGTTTACGTAATAAGCCTCGGTCGTCGTTGTTCTGTGTGCTTTGTGTGCGATAAGCTACCGATCTGCATACCACCTCAACTTGGATCATCCTGAGACTCGCAGTCTCTCCCACCAGACACTTCAAGTAGAAGGCACTTAGTGACTCGGATTATAACCAGTATTGTTCTCTGCGCAGTCATCACCATCTCTCCAGACCACATCTCCGATTTCAATTGTGAAAACCCAAATAGCGGACCATCAGCATCCCCTGTTTGAATTTTTGTGAGGATCGTGTACGGGTCATCAGCATTCCAAATCCACGACTCAACTAGATCTTCGTCTACATCATTCTTCTAAATTTCACTGTAAGTACGAGCACGAGTAAAGCCCCCATTCATCTGAAATGGATCCGTGACACAATTTCTAAAGCGTATTTCGTGAAAACTATTTCTACGATTAAGTTCAAGTATGTTAGAAGGAGCTCCTTATTTCACTTTGTGATAATTTTATCAATCTGCGTTGAAATTCAAAAGAGAATTTACAAATTAAACCTACTCTTGTTACCTCAGATGTTTGGTATTAACAATTCGCGAAAACCACCCAGTTTAATGTAAATTTTGGTCCCCCCTCCTCCTCTTCATCCGCGCGTTGGCGAAAATTGCCAATAAAATTGCACCATCAAAAAACGGCAAACTATACATACATATAAAGAAAGTGCACAATCGGTGCACTCGGTCATCTTACGACACTCACAGACCACGCACCGAAACTTTCCAACCCGAGTCGTATTGCCACGGAAGGTAACCATTAACCATCCATTCAATGACACTCATACGGTGACTCCTGCAAATATTTGCACAAACTACGTACTGCACCTCATTGTCGCAGGACACGCGTTCTCGGTTTATCTGTAAAGTTTGCAACCGCGACGGAGTTGGTAGCGTCGGTTGTAACGAATTTACTCGTAAAAACCAGTTTTTGAACTCTTTATACTTCCCACAAAAAAGGGTGGGAGGGGGAAGGGGAGGAAGCAAGTGAGGCAAGTACGACAAAATTAAACGGGGTCAGGGGCGAGGAGGGAAACTATATCTGCTTTTATTACAACGTGTGAACTTTCCCCAAGCTCTCACCGCGGCCGTTCCTACAACTCAACTAATATCCCACACTGGCGAGCATATAAAAGAGGGAGCGAAAACGTTTGGCTTCCCTCAGCACTTCGGGCCTTATGCATTCGAATTACATTTTCAATGCAAAAAGCAGGCGTTCTAACCCCATCCCCCTCTACACCTCTACTCCTCTGTCATACTTCCCCTTCATCACCACCACCGCCATGCTCTTTGCTTAAGGTTTTATCCTCTGCGCTTTGGTGGGTATTAGAATTGAGGCTGAGCCAGGAAAAGTTTGTGCTTTTCGACCAAAAGTTCATAATTACCCTTTTTGCTTCACAAAGTTTTACATTTACTATACTGTAAACCTTGAAAGCCCTATAGTACACAGATAAACGGAATGACAATCCAAAAGCATCAACTAGTCTCCAGATAATTGAAGTCAGGCACTTGAATCCCCCGCGCACACATCCGATATTTGTCATTTGTTCTACCTCGTGATTGTTGCAGGCGTGTGTTGGATATTTAGTGAAATAGTTTGAAGTTGCCTCAAAAACAGCAATAACATTTTGGAGAAGTCGAAGGAAAATTATTGAATCATGGGGGAGCGGAGTATCGCATAACTTTTTATTAGCACTACGTGCATTCAGCGATTTCTGCCGCACAAGCAACAAACAGAATACTCTTTCTCCGAATAAATTCAGGAGAACTTAACGTCCCGTAAACAAACGTGATGATCTGGAATTTATTTGTTTACTCATGCCACAACCTTGATTTAGCAGTCAGCTTATAGGTAATTCATGGGACTGTCAACATGATTGTCTAGTGGAATCGATCCAGCCCAAACCAGCTCTGATCGAATTAACAGTTTTGGAATTACAGGGGAAACACCGTGACGAATTAAGCGCGTTTCGGTCGACATGCACAGGGTGTTGGTTCATATCAGCCACGATTCAAGCTGCATTGTGAGTAAATACAAGGCCGTTCAGTTCAGGAGCAGTGCTATGCAATATTCGGGAGCGTGAAGACGTCTTTAATTTCCTTTTTGATTTCCCAGTTTCTAGTAAATATGGGTGACTGGCTTTTAAACTCTGGCCTTATTTCTCCAGGCGTAGCCACTTTTACACTGAATGGTAGGAGCCGGTAACATTGCATTTAAATTGCTGCATATCGGCATAAAGATAGAGAAGGATTCTCGTGGAGCACTTTTATTTTTACCCCGACAATATTACTTGATTTCTTCTGGAGTAGGTTTTTTATTATTAGTTGTTGTCGTATATTTAATTAAGGACGTACTTAGCAATTCGAGATTCTAGAGCAAACCTCCGGCAGACGGTTGTGGACCATAAATACTTTCCAAAAATATTTTTTATTTGTGTCAACGACGAAGCGCCTTTCACGCTAAGCATCGTTACGTCTGCTGTTAAAGCCAATCCAGTACTCAAAAAGCCAAGTATCCAGAATTTGCCAGTACTCAGAGTATTTCATGCGTAAAAACATTATTCTACTCATTTCTAAACCACTCACTCAGAAAATCAGGCAAATTCGTTCGAGGGTGTAGCAACTTCCTAATTATTCATAATTATTAACTTGTACTTATTTAGAAATTAATTTATCCATTATGAACACGTTTTCCGAAGAACCAAGGGGTTCTGAAGCAACTCCGTATTTAAAGAATTAGCCCTTCTCGGCTGTACCGAAAGTCGAGCATTCTGCCGTTAAATAATAAAATGAGGGGAAAAAAAATTTTCGTCGGCCCACAATTGGTGGAATATTCAAGCACAACGGGACTGGGAAATTTGGCAGGCATCAACAACTAACCGTACGGAACAATTACAGGCATTCACGAGCACGAAATAATCCTTGGGAGTACGAAATACCCACGAATTATGAAAAATGGAGTCCGAATCGACCGAACTCGATCGTTATGAGGGCTCGCCGGTTGAATCCGACTTGGCCGGAAAGATCAATAGGACAGCTTTAAATAAAAAATAACCTTTCCCCAAAATCACCACTTCTAAGGGTTTTCATGTTCAATGAACGTTATGTACAACGTGCATCCATCGCTGTCCCAAGGTCTCATCGCCGGATCGATCCGAGTTTGACCGCGTACTCGCGTTTTAGAGTTGTTCAAACGTAGAAGTTTTCTAACGAGAAAACAAAACACCAGGGGGGGGGAGAGTTGACGGTTTAGGGGGATGTTTTAACCCCGGAGCCTTCGTCCTGTGCTGAAACCTGCTCAAAAAAAAAAAGGAAAAAGAAAATACTTCAGGCGAGATTTGGATGTAGGGAACAATGGAGCTCCGAGCGGAAAGTGAAGGACTTTCGTGACATATTAAAACGCGGAAAAGCAATCGCCGGCTCCAGACTAGTCGACAGCCAGGCTTCACGAGAACAGAACGGAGAAATGACAGACGATGTCAAGTCGAGGTCCCGCTCTCCATTCCTCACCAGTTTCCGAAAAGTGACGTTTTCTTCGAATTTCTAATTTAATCTTTCGCCATCGGAGATGAGAAATTCGTCCCAACGTGTGTAAGACGGAAAGGCGCTCTCTCGTGCACCGACGCATTGAGGTTTCTACTCTAAACTTACATACAAATACACCATTCGGCGATGTTCACCGAAATCAGCCGGTTAAGATACCAATCAGCAGAACGCACCGGGTTGGCTTTTGGAATCGAGTCAAAACGTTACAGTGTGAATTATCACCGAATTGTATGAGTATGAATATGATTTGAATGTACGTAATTCAGGCTGCTAGGCATACGAACCCTAGCATAAACTATCTTTCAAGAAAACACAATCTGAACATATAAGTTATGTTCATATGTGCGAAAATGACGATTTGAAATAAATGGAACGACGCGTCATACAGCTTTCGTCAGATCCTAGTACATTCGGCGATTATCAACGTTACATCCGATATGTTACTCACGAAACAAAGCATTTCTCCAGATGGTCTTTTATTCGGAAGAAAATTCAAAGTTTCGCTGAAATGCCGTGTAAAGGCTTGACTTCGGACCCTTCGTTACGGCTTCAGCTAGAACACTTAAGCGATCACTTGCCGACATGTTTTGCGAGATTGT
Source organism: Pachypeltis micranthus (assembly GCA_020466155.1). Lineage (NCBI taxonomy): Eukaryota > Metazoa > Arthropoda > Insecta > Hemiptera > Miridae > Pachypeltis > Pachypeltis micranthus. The sequence goes on from CM035772.1 coordinate 12,576,456, forward strand.
GATCTCCATCCTCGTCTTTTGGATAGCGGAAAGTAAATATATCGGGTACGAAAGAGTTCTGTAAGTAATAAGCTTGCTAGTTGGATTTCGGAGTTCGAGGGGTTTCGATGTTTCGCATTTAACGTTCATCTGGAGGAAAGTAAAAGTTACGCCACCCTTCAATTCAAATTGAAGGACCGACTAAATCAGGGGTGTCAAACTCAATTTTCCGAAGAGCCATGTATTATATTGAGAATGTGTAGGATTCTAATTTTTTAAATATACTGAATTATTTTAATGTTTTATTTATTTAATTACACATGAAGTACGTTACAGTATGATTGTTTATAATCATATCAAATTTATAAAAGAGGGTAGTTATTTTGAGCTCGAGGATCCACATCTTCAGGAGGACTTCTTTAGTTTTTGACAAGCTCATTGCTGTCAGGTATCATATCCGTTGTAATTATTTTAAGAATTGATTGGAGATGTACACTCTAAGTGTTGTGCGACGCTCATTCTTATTTATTATCGGGACATAAATAGGAGCTACCAAACATGCACAGAGTGCGTGGTGCATGCTTTTCTAATTCCAGGTAGTTTTTCAAACTCTTGAAATATTGTGTATAAAATGTATAAGCGTTAACCTTTAAATTTTCCTTTCAAAATACAGGCGGATTGAACTGATGACTGTGAAGCTCCAAAATTGAAAGGATTATTAAAAATTGGAAATTCAGTTTTATTCATTTTGTGGGCGTCTTGAAAACGATTGTTGATTTCCAAGATCAGAGTGCGATCGCGGGCCGTATTTTTGACAGGACTGGACTAGGTCACACGTCAAATTTACGCCTCCGAGCTGGTTCTTGTCTTTTGCTCAGATCGGAACTATTACTATAACCCGCTCGGTTTGTAACCTTTAGGATATCGAACATTTATGACGCAGTTCATTCAATTGAGCAGTAGGGGAGTTCGCTAGGAAACAAAATTGAAAGGCAACAACTAAAATATTTTCAAAAGTCGGGTTAGCACACTTCTGAATCGGAATGAGTGTCAGTTCGTAGTTTTCTGGAACTTGTGGTTATTTCAAATTTCTGTGATTGTGTGCTATTTACAATAATTGAGTAAATCAATCGCCGTTTAAGTTTAAGGCCGGCGATCCAATGAAATGTCCTGTCGTGATATTATTCTCGCAACCCCCGAAAATGTGACGACACTCAACATTTCATTGCTCAACGTATTTGCAACGTGGGTACTATTTAGCTGCAGGTATTCCATAAGTTTTATCAAAATCGTAAGATTGTTAAATGAAATTTCGAAAAACGGCCTCAAGTATTCGGCAAATCTCATTGTTCGCTTGGTTGAACAAAGCGGCCATTGACTTTTGTGTAAGTTTTATTCAAATATTCATCTCTCAAGGACTTCTGAGTGCAGAACACTAGTCGAAACACGACCACTATACTTGCTGAGCACTATACAAGTTTATGAGAACACTTTATTCAAAATACCATTCATCATGATGCTCGAAACAACGGAAAAAAGTGTTTTTCTCACTAACTACTATAACAATAATTATGATTAAATTTTTTGTACGTAAATGACGAAGTAATAAGAAAATGACCAAAACTTGCTTCTTCTCACATACTCTAAATTGGTAGTTCAATGAGGTAAGTGTACGTTGTTACATGAATTTGTCACTCCATTTTCCTTATTATGCTAGAAACACTGTCAACCTGCGAAACAACCCGTCTTATGAACCAAGTATGCGCCGTTTGCTAAATGACGGTCGTAACGTAAGTCAATAAATTCTAGAACTTAGGCGCAGCCACCTTTTACTTTCTGCTTCACAAATGTCGAGGGAAGCGTTACAGTCGTTTGCAAAAGACAAGCTACGAATTACTACGCAAAGGTTTATTATTCTGTTGAACAGCTTGACCTTGTCTCACACCTCTGAGAACCACCCAATTCGACTCACCATCGAAAAATACCATTAAAGCACAAAAAAGAGTTACTAATGATTGCAGAACAACGAAAATGATCAAACACGGCGTACTTGAGTTCAAACAGTCAAAATTTCGTTTTCGATAATTTTTTTAACCATTTTTGCTTTGTCCGATCGGCTTGCCTGGAAGGAGGGCACTACTAGATACTAAATGGTACTTTTGTCTGAAAGAACGGATTTTTTAGTTCATGTTGAGGGAATTGCAGATTTGGAATTCTGTTGCCTTGAAACGTAAAGTATCAAATTTTGAGGGGGAGTCGTATAACAATTTTCCCGACCGAAAACAAAGGGAAAACTAAATGTTGTGTTTTCTTCCGATCTTCACGTTTTGCGGTCTAGTGAATCGAAAAATCTTAATTTATATGAGTGTTCTTGGCGCGCCTGTGTGACTTCTTGACGTCTGAAGGAGCGTAACCTCCTTTAGGCTGACGTTTCAGATGGTAAAAATCCAAGAGCAGCCTCATAGCTTCTGGTTTCCCATCGGCACTCGGGGTATTCGGGAAGTCGCTCAGGATCGGCTCAGACAGGGACGTCATCTTCCTACCCCTTCCCCATCCTCGATCAATGTGAGTACTTTGAGCGGGGCAGTGAGAAGAAGTGAAAAAAAAAAAAAATTATTTTGTTTCACGTAATTTTTGAAGTACTGAAGACCTATATCAGTGCTAGGCCATTTGACTTACATTTGATAGGCCATTTTCCATTTTATTATTACTTGATCTTGAGCTGTTTAGGTCATGCCATTGTAATGTATTTCCTCTTATCGTCTTAAAAATGGTTGGGTTATTTCTCATTTTGTGATTGACTATTAAAGAATAAGAAAAATACATAGAAAAATTGATTAGTAAATCACACATTTTACGCACGCTCATGGCTTGTTTGCAATAATGAATGTCCAATGCAAAAGAGACCGAAATATAGGCCTGATTCAAGATGGTGAGAAAGTAGCACAGACACATCTGGAAAGACATTCACAAATATTCATTCGAAAATATTCACAGTATACTTGTTTTACAAAAATATAAACTTAGCGATAGGTCGGACGATGCCTTCACTTTGAATGCTTGACAGCTATGCATAACTCAGTGACTCGGTTGTCTCACTAACAAATCGCGTATCCTATTCCGTTATTAACTTTCAGAACAGCGGCAGGACAAAGAGGGGAATGACTGAGTGTGAGGTGTATACTGGCCGGCGGCACGCTAGAAAAACCACCTCGTACAACGTAATAATACTGACTAGAAGTACGTACGAGCATGGCGATCGAAATGCAAGTCAACCGCAGTTTGACTAATGCCACATGAATTAGTTGACAGTCAAACCCGATCTCAATATTGCTAATTGAAATTGAGTATCACTTTAGAGAACAGGTCAGGGCTGGTTTTGGCGGTAAAGTGTTGTCATACTTGAGCGAGGGGGGAATACAAAACTGGCGGTACATTCGCGTGTGATTCTCGGTTCTCGTAGCTCCTTTCTCGCTCGTTGAGAACTTTACTAGAGTGGGCTCAACTCCTCCGGGATGACAGCTTCGACACTATGATTGCTGCAGTCTGTGTCAAGTTGGATAGAACGGCTTTATGAAGTTGTGGAGGTGGCGAAGTGACGGAGAAACCATCAATCGCTTCGTGCTCTTCACATTTTCTGACTTCGCCGTGTGAAGCAATCATGGATTCCCCTGCGACATCAAAAATTGAACCACGGAAGGAATTTGGTATTGGTTCCCTTGGAGAGGTAATACTGTTCGATTGAAGTGCCGTCAAAACACCGCCAATGACCATGGATTGACAGCTTTCTTCGCTAGCGATGTTTGCTAATCCCTCGATGACCATCTTTGCGAATCCCCCTCGTCCTTCCAACTCAAGCCCCGGTAAAATGCAAGTTTGCTGTTTCCATTTCAAAAGCCTGGTGTTTTCTCCTTTCATAATAAAGCCACTGCTCATTCAACAAAACATAAATGGTTGATGTGACAATACGAACGGTCTCACTTCCCCCTCCTAAGCTTCTTCTACTTGCCAGTTTCAGTATCGCCGGGCCATTCGACCTATTAAGCCCAAAACCTCCAGTACCTTTCCAATTCGCATTTATTTCCAATGCAATGCGCTTGGTGGAATACTTTGGACAAACACGACCGTTCTTTCGAAAGCAACTCAAACAATATTGATAAAGCCCCGAAATATGTTTTGCCTGTCAACTTTCGTTCCCTGGAAGTACGATACAATTTAGATCAGAGTTCCCCAAACTTTTTTGCGTCGTAGACCCCTTGCCATGTTTTTCCGTGTTGGATAGACCCCCTACTCACCTGATATTGATTTCCTGTAAATTTCTAATTGTAGTGACGTTTAGTGTTAAAAACTTAAAGTAAAAACACAGGTTAGCTTATACATTTATTAATTGAATTTAAATTAAAACTAATCAAAATAAAATTTTGTATCTGTTATGTAAAATATACGTAATAAAATAAACTATAAATAAAATAACATAAGCACTAAGTCAATATTCTTAGTGAGAAGGATGAACCTGATGCTTTTTTTTTTTTTTTTGACCCGTGGGCGTGTGGGACAAGTCCCTTTGTCACTGCGGCCGCCTATTGTGACGCTGGCCCTTTCTTAGTAGAAGGCGTCGTACATACCCGCCTTAGGAAGCCGAGTATGTCCTTCACCGCAGAGGCTGCTACGGTTTGGGGTTCATTGGTCCCCTGACCGAAGTATTCAAACCGTTTTGCTGCCAAGGCAGGGCATTCACATATGATATGCTCTGCTGTCTCGTCCTCCTCACCGCAGACTCTGCATTCCACCGCCTCTGAGATGCCCATCTTGTTGAGGTGATATGTGAGTGTGCAGTGCCCGGTGAGGAAGCTTATCAGTACTCTCAGATCTTGTCTAGAGAGTGTCAACATCGCCTTCGCCCTTTGACAAGAAGGCGTGACAAGCCTTTTCGCCTGTCTTAGTCGTTGCTGGCGATGCCAATGGGCGCCATTTTCCTGTATCTCCCATCGAGCAACCAGACGGTTCAGGTGACTTTTCGTCAGACCCAGGTGTGGTTAAAGCCCGATGGGTAGGGATTCTGTACCCCTTTTCGCGAGGCCGTCAGCCTTTTCATTGCCCTCATGCCCCCTGTGAGCCAGCACCCAAATGAGGGAGAGCCTGCTATGGACGCCGAGCTGCTTGAGTGCATGGAGGCATTCCCATGCCAGCTTAGACCTAAAACTATAGGCTGCGATGGCCTTTAAGGCGGCCTGGCTGTCTGAGAAAATGTAGATGCGCTTGCCCTTGAGCCTTTTGTTCAGGATCTCTTCGGTTTTGCGCATTGTTCGCGGCTGCTTATTCAGTCAGCATGCTGACCTTATTCACAGCTGGCCACAGACATGCCCCTGGGGACAATGCCGTAGCCGTTCCACTATCCACAACCCGTGGTCGCGCCTGGTAGCATGGGCATGCTCGTGGGAAGATAACCCAGATCCAGGAACCTGATGCTTTAATAATAAATTGTCAACATTTGGCGTCAATTTTGTAAGGGTTAATCTTACATCTCCTCGGCTAATGATGTCCAGTCTGTTTCTTTTTTTCGTTAGGAGATTGGCAAGAGCGCTGAACCCCCTTTTCACTAGTTATGACGATGTAAAGGAAATTAAACATTTCCTCACTGTATTCCATAATACGGGATAAGTAACGGGCATGTTGTTTTGCAGCCACAATTGCTGATATCCGTTTTTAAACTGAACCCTAAGTTCTTCGTTTGTACTTAGTTCAGTCAGTTCCTCTTGTATTATGACATTCGTTTCTTCTATGTCACCATATGGATTAATTATCCATGGTGGTATTACCATAGTCAAAATATCCTCAAACCAAGATTCGAAATCAGAATAGAGGGCATTTAAATGTTGAACGTAAGTTGAAACGTCGTCTTCTTGACAGTTTGTCTGTGACAAATTGGGGAACTCAGAAAATTCGCCCCGTCCAATATTTTGCTTCATTATTTTAACTTTGGAAAGAAACGCTGATAAGATGGACTTTGTTTTAATCAAATTTAAACTGTCGCCTTGTAATTGCAAATTAACCATATTAAATTTTGTAAACAAATCTGGGTAAAAGCAAAGAATATGGACCGCTCCCTCTGAAGAGGCAATATATCGATAGATCACGACCGAGGTCAGGTTATCGATATGCCCGACATCGTAGGCTTGGCTCATCATGTTTGAAATTAGAAATAACGATAGCTGTGCGATTATGCCAATAATTTAATGTTCATTATGTAATACCTCGTTAGATAATCATTTTAGACGTACAAAGGCTATGAAAAGGAGTTAATTCAATGAAATTAAGAATGGGTATATAAAATAAATATGAGATAACTAACGGATTGATATCGATACATGCAGTCGTAGCGTTAACAAGCGACCTATTGATACATGCAGTCGTAGTGTCATCGAGCGATCGGTCCATATTCTTTGTTCTCCCCAAATCTGTTAAATAGGCGATGTCTGTTTTCCTCTTCATTAAATTTTCTTTTAAAATTTTATCTTTAGTATCCAGAAATTCTAAAATAGTCTCAAAAAGTGCAAATATCCACTATCGTGGGCCCCAATTTTCATTTCATGGACTCCCAAATTTTTTTTCGCTGATGTGGACCCCTTGCAGGTTGTCATAGACCCCTAGGTGTCGATATAGACCACTTTGGAAATCACTGATTTAAATCATGGATAACTTACAATGCAGCGGAGCACGGATCGATGGGTTGCTGGCTCCATTTAACAGGAAACTTTCCTACTTCCGAAAATAGCAAATTCTCGTTTAAACATAGTACGCCAAATGCTGATTTTCGTGTTTACTTTATTGTGCTCATCGTGTTAAGACTGTTGTAAGTAATACAGTCTACTTTTGTAATCTCTGGATTGCAAGAGTTTCCCTTCGATCGTGCTTCAATACCTTAGCAGTCTGTACAATTCTCCACTGCGATAAACAACATACCAATTCTATCCTCCCATTGCGACGTTCAAGATGAACTTTGACCCGGAGTTACTTCTCGTCGTAGGTTCGGTCGGGCTGCTAGTGTGATGGCAGGTGAGGCTGTTCTTATCACTCGTAACTCTCACCCCACTCAATTTCCCAGTCATGCTACACACGATTTCTGATCGAAGAATCCTACAAAGCATAGGTTGTTCAAACTGTCAGTAATAGTATTGAAGACAACCTGCACAGTCTCTTCAGTATTCTGCGTTAGTCTAGTTCGAATGTCATGTTGGCACCTTGTAAGAAGATTTGTTTTAGTTGTGTGATGTCTTGATGCTGATGTAGTGCAGGAGCTCAAATTTTCAACGTGCCCTGACGCACACACTCACATCACACTTCTTTCTTGAAGTTCACCCAAAACAAACTTAATAAATAAAGATTGAAGCAACACGGAGGCGGCCTAGACTACTCTCAGCGAGCTCTAAGAATAGATGGATAAGGAGGGGAAGGAAAACGGTAGAAGGTGATACACACTCGAGTGGAGGTACTATATCGAACGGATGCTGACACACCCAGTCGATCTCTCAATCACTTTTCTCGTCCCACACACCGCTCTAGGGCACGGCCAACGCCTGCCATTCTAATGTTAACTGCTTCCATTCTACGAGCTTCTGACACCACTACACGGAAATCCATTCTGTCATATTTGCGCTCTTAGGTCGAACACACTTCATATTTTTGGAAACATTTTTAGACGTTGGCAGCATTTTGACTTCGTAGTACTAGAGCAAGTAATAAGGGGCCCACCCGGTAAAAAGTTTCAGACGGACGGATGAGTGTGCGTCCCTAGCACGTTACAGAATTCCCGTGGTGGGGAGTACGAAAGGAAAAAGTACATGAGCCGACCTGATGGAATGAGCTCGATGTCCTGGGTAGGCCTTCCCCCGCCAGATTTTCGCATAAAAAACGGATTACCATTATTATTAGTAGCCAAGTATTTGTATTATATCGTTCGAAAGGATATCTCATTTTGTCGTTATAACCCATCACACCCCCAGCCACCCTCCGATCTCGAATATGCCCTGGACCTCAGCGGGGTGAGCACAGAACTTCGTGGGAAGAAGCAGCAGTCGAAGGGAGGCGGGAGAAACCGAGGGCACCCGAGCCCTTCGTCGGCTCCTCGGCTCACCCCCCTCGACCGGAGGGGCGTTCAGTTTGGTCTCTGCCGATCCACCAAGATCGTTAACGCCGCCGCTGTTAACTTGCAAAAAAAAAAAAAAAAAATCACCCATTTCCCAGTTGCCCGTCAAATTTTATTCCGCGAAGTCCGATTAAAAGGGAATGCCTGATTTTCTAATTAATTTGCGCAATTAACGGAAAATTTACAAAACCCAAACATTAAAAAAAGGTCGTGTTTTGAAGTGCCGAGTCGGGTCGTGTGAAGCGGTCGGGAACACACCAATTTTTTTGTACGTAATTTTCAAATTTTAAAATGTGGCTCACATGAATCAATCGTCGCTTCGGAAAACGTTTTAGTTTTGAATTGAATCGGGAGTGAATATAGTTGGGATGGTCACAGTGAAATAGTGCGAACCGGCTGGCGAGTCTTATTTACTACGACCGCTCTTCTTCCTTCGACCGAACTCATAATTCAGGTGATACCTTAGAGTACGATTTAATGACAGTTTGTGATGTTTTGCGTATTTCGTGCACTCCCAAAATAGAGCTATTGTTCTCTTAGTCGTCAAAAGGGGTTCGACGACCCGAAACGTCGGGCTCAAAAATTAAATTTTGACGTCTCAACTTCATCGTGCAAGATCCAGTTTCCCGAATCCCTCATTTGTCTTTTCGTTGCTGTTGAAAACTCATTATCCGGCGATGCGGCATCTGAACGTTCGTTGAAGTGAATTTTTAAATATAACTTTGCGAAGTTGTATTCCCTTCGTTTCGTCAAGCTTTTGTTCCCTCTGGAACTTAGAATCATAATTATATAATTTTCTCGACGAGAGAGGTGTTGTCGGACGAGAAAGGGAGGGGAGGGGGGTTAGTAATTACCTGAAATGTAGAGAGCGGGTGGAGGTTGTGCTACCTCAATACGAAACGCCCTGATGACCGACACATTGAGTTGAAGTTTAGCGAAATGAACCTGCATTATCGTCATGTCCGATTATTTTTGCGTTATAAGCAAGTTCTGTCCTGTGAGTGTTAACATCTACTCGGGAATATATGAAAATGCGAAATATTAAGAGAGGTCAGTTCAATTTAAAATAACATTTGCTCATCCGTTGTGACCTTAAGGCGAGTCTTCAAGAAACGGAGCACATCGAACGACTTAGAGCACGGATTGATTGAACAAATAGGTGTGTGATGCTCTATCGAGAAGTGAGAACATAACACGAGACCAACCTTAGAAAATGATGTTAAACTACAGACGCATAATTGCGAGCTGTACATGACCGAAGGACACCGTGCAGTTGTATAGGTTCCTGCTCCGGAAAGTTGGTGGTTAATTATTGATGTTCGAGGTAGCGAAAAATTCCTTAGTTTATGGCTTAATCACAATTGGTAATCGAGTCGGAGTTTTGTTTTCTTTGAAGGGCGAATGGCGTGAATTGCGTGTTCCGGATACAGCAGATACGTAGCGACGTCATTGCTGCCCTGGCTCTGAATTCACGGCACACTCGAATGGGATATGGAACAAAGTTTGCTCAACTCGTAGTCCTCTGTTCGTACAGGCTTTCACAAAACTTAGTTTGAAAGGGCCTCACTATCCGATTCTGATGAGTGCGCTGTTACGAGCCTATCACCACTCCCAACCGAGCCAAAAGCTGTCCATAGGCAATATGTAACTTCGAAAGAAGATACTGAGAGGAGGTAGATTTATCGGTCATTAAGGCTCGACGTAGTGCCAGTTCACGATCAAGGAAAAATTGTTTGGCTGCACACTCGATGTTTGTACCTAAGTAGCAAAGATTGCTCTGCTTCAGGGCACGATAAGAAAAAAAAACAAATCAACGCATAACACAGTTTACCGCTGAAATATAATAGTTCATACCTTTATACAAGGTTTTATTAAACGAAAATTACAACGTACCGAATTTGGCAGGAGAGGAACCGAACAAGGAGAAAAGCGAGTAACTAAGGAAGATCCTACATGGATACATAACAACGAGTCATATGATTTCATGGAGTTGCATAATCACCACAATCGCATTCACAACTAATCAAATCTACATTTCATTTAGTTTATCTGAACGTGGTAGCACAATGTTCTACATTGAAATTGCGCTTCGGAATTGTGACCTCCATTGAGTTACCATAGTCTTTGAAAACATTTGTGTTTATAGTTCTGGAATTATTGGGGAAATATCCCGTGCTTAGCAACACACAACTTTAAATGAAAATCGTTAGAGCCATGGTCCTACAAAGTTCCGACGAAATCGTTGAAGCCGTTTTCGCGAAAACCCCCTATTATTGGGCCCTCCCCCCGTTTTCACGAACAAAACAAAGCAAGAACCAAGTCAAGAGGTGCAGCCGTTCTCCCGGACGTCGAACACACGGGGCCGTTCTCCGAGAAACACACGCAGACCACGCGCTGTGATGGGGATTTAGGGATTCAGTGGAATTCAAAATACTAAAGCACTGAAGAAAACTCAACTTTTTGTGCACGATTGCAATGCATGTTGTAGCAGAAATGGATTCTCGATCCTCACCATTGGGTGGGTGGGGGGGGGGGGCAATGGGGTTTCAGTTTTTCTTCACTACTAGCTCCGAACTGTCGATACGAGCCCTGCGTCCAATAAATCCTCCTTTTCCCTCACTTACCGTAATACAATGCAATGTTGTTTCCGATGTATAGTAACATATAATTACTTACGATAATGTTTGAGAAGCAACTCCGAATCTTCCAAGCGTCAACTGTTGACAGCCCGGATGCAAATGAAAAATTTGGCGTTTGTCGTGAGCTTCCACTCGAAAGTGAACTGGGGAACCGAGGATTAATGACATCGCCGTGAAAAAAAATCTCAAACACTCAGAGTTCGTTTTTGGGGACCATGAAGCAGATTTGACGTGAAAAATGTTCGTTGAAGGATTTCAAACGAGAACATAATTGCTTCATTTGCCACGTAAATGTGCTAACTGGCCACATCAACTCGTCATCGAGGAACAATAAGTCATCCTTATCAGCCATATCAGGAACTTCTCAACTTCGTATAATCCAACTCATTTGTAATGTCTGACGAATAATTAGTTCGTTGTTACAACTCGCGAAATTTGCATTATACCTTACCAACCCCTCCACCGCCCATCAAGAACGATAATGCAGAAAGCTAGCCTTTGTGCAGCAACCAACGATGGAAACCTGGCAGATCATTAATGCGAATCGGGATGGCTTCAACGCGAATGGCAAGCAGCATAAGCGAAGGGTGGCGTTGGTAAGCCCCCGCTGTCTCCGTTAGTTGCTGTTCTGAACTGTAATTAGGATGCCGGTCATTCAAATTGGACCTAATCCTCATCTTCGATTGTTGAATCGTTTCGCTTTAGTTAAGAGTGGGTGCGTCCATGACGAAAAGTACCCCAAAGGTTTGTCAAATTACCTCGTTTCCATAACCTGACTGCCGATAATATAAACGTGCAAAATGCACATCTGAGGGAAACTAAGTACGGCTATTCAGTACAAGATGAAATTAATTGATGGGCGAAGGAGAAGTCATAAATGTAGGATTGAGCAAAATGGGCTATTGGTATCTGGGCGGTTAACATGACATAGAAGGAAAGTAGAAACGATTAACTGAGGAAATAACTTGCAAGATTGTGTGAATTGGGTAGAGAGAGGTTGGGATTGCGAACTCACTACTCATATGATAGTGCTCATTCGGGGCTTAGTGCAAAGCGTGCTATCTGACCTTATTGGGGGGGGGGGGTGCGGGTGATGGGACTATCCAAATTGCCTTGTCCTCAGAGGAGAAGCCGTAAGTGCCAACGAAAGATAGAGCGGGCCAGCGACCATTCTGGTCTTAAGGGTTGTTTGACTCAAACATGGTCCCACAGAATTCACAGTCCACGGCCTACAGCCCAAGACAAATACAAATGTCGGGACTGAGACCTCAGGAAGTTATGGGAAAAGCAATTTAGCCCAGTGAGTAGGTCAAGTATCTGGGTGTGATTCGGACACTAACTTGGACAGAGCACATCAGATATACGACCAAGAAGGCGACAATGACCCTGTGGACGTGCCCAAGAATGTGTGGAAGGACAAGGGGAATAAAACCCACAATGACCTGCTGGTCTTACGAGACCGTTGTGAGACCAATCATCTCATATGATGATTAGATGATGGTGGCGTCAGAGAGACCAGGCTGGTACACTGGTCAAAGTACTAGAAGCAGGGGTGATGGAGAAAATGTTTGACCTTGTCTTCTCCTTGATATTGTCAATGAAGAAGCTATAAAGGTGGCCTACATACTCACTAGGCTTGGAATAGCTAAGGTACCACAGGTGATTAATGGGCACCCGGCTATATTCAGCTACTTCAAAACCTTCACGGGGCTCGGGTCACTGTAATGTATGAGCTCCATAGGAAATACAACGTGCAACCAAAAGGAAGACTGTAGAACAGCGACAGCCGTCGGTTTGGGCCTCCTGATGGTATCAAGATCTACACAGATCGATCGAAAACTCTGGAAGGCACGGGCTCTGGGATGAGTCAGACTTATGTTGCCCTGGGGGTTTTCAAGTAGAGATTTATGCTGTCATGCCACAATAATTCATGAAAAAGGCTGTAGCAATAAAGGAGCAACATAATGACAGATAGTCAAGCATCTTGTAAGGCGTTCAAGAATTACTGCTCTGGCGAGGGAGTGCAGGGTGCGGCTCAACTCCTTAGCAAACAGAGTTAACGTTTATTGTATTCCTGGGCATAAAAGGTCATTGAAAATGAGAGGACGGACCATCTGGCCAAACTCAGTTTGCCCACCGTGGGACTTCTCTGTTACTAGTCAAGAGGGCTGTGGGAGAACATGCCAGGGGAACGCAACGATCGAGATTCGATCGATTTTCATCAAAACTTCAATTTGACGACACGTCGCATATTTTTATTGCGTAAAACATGAACTTAATGATGTCCACAGGCACAAAATCACGAACTGTCCGTTTCGTATCTTCAAAATTCTTTCACACCTTGCCATAATGGAACACCATCACGGGCACAACAAAATGTTTGGGTACAACTACCAAATTTAAACGATTTACGGATTCTAAAAGATTACTAGAAGCTTGTGCCAGCTAAACGGTTCAAATGAGGCTACTTTAGAGGTGAATGAGACTATCATTCTGATTCAAGCCGAGTGAAAACGCTGCAAATATTCAAAATACACTTACCAGTTCGAAGTTCTTTTAGCGACAGTAAGAGGTTTATAGTGAATTAACCACGAGAAATAAAGGAATATCACTCTGTATTCGTTGTAAAAAAAAATCAGTTTTCGATAACTAACACAAGCGAAGCGAGAAAAAGCAATGGGGGACGAGGCGAAGCCGAGACACCAGAGTAACCATCGGGAACTAAATCCACCTGAATATTTGTTAATTGGCTACTAGGGTGCGCCACACATTACTTATGCGAGTACATGCACCACCGCGATCAACAAACATCCAGGGTCAATTATTCGAATGAGCAAATAGTACTCCAGTGCAAAAGAGCCAGTAGGCTAAAAGTATTAATCACTCGGATCGACTGATTCACAGCCCCGATGGTTGTCAAAATTCGGACTACGCCTCACTTTGGGGACCTTATTCCGACAGCTTGTAAATCACATAGCGACTAGTTTTACTATGCAACCACTTTCAAATTGGGCGGTCGAAAGACGAAACTCGGGGAAGAGGTTTTTATTGAGGTGGCGAAAGAGATGTGAGAGAATATCGTCGGGGGATTAGGGATACGGAAATGAATAGTTAAAGCCGAGAGAAATGTTATTTTCCACAAGTTTTATGAAATGTAGACCAGTTTCGGTAGTTGAGCCATCATCCGTACAATTAGTTCAGTGTGAGAACGGAAGTGAGAGTTATAATAAAGACAAAAACAAGGCTGGAACTTTGTGGGATTGACGGATTAACTAATATTGTTCATTGCTTGTATGGGGTAGAGCTCATCTTACCAGTTTCTCAAGGTTCGCTGAGGATCGTGGGATTTGACTGTTGATCGGAACTGAGGGGATCTCGAGCACTTTTTTGACGACAGTACGTCAAACTTCTCATTCGTGTTCCTGTGCAATTCGACGTAGGAACTCAATAAAAGTTCAGCTCACGGCTACTGAAATGCAAAGATTCAACGGCGAATCCTTCAGATTATAATCAGAAAAATACAAAAATAACCCCCCCCCCCCCACCAACCAAAGTTTTCTACATTATCCGAAAAACGTGATAGTCATTCTTTGTTTATCCGAAACAGTTCCTGTAGTGTGAGGCTTAGTTAGCTTGCGAAGGGACGAAAAATTGAAGTAAAATGTAAACAGATTTTACCTTTTGCTACACAAGTTTGCTGATTAACGAACATAACAAGGGAGAAAGGATTTTTTATGTTTCCAATTCTCACTGGCTCATTCGTTTTGTTAGTTTTTGAGTGAGATGATATATTATAACTATTATAATATTAAATTATAATTGGTAAATCAGGGGAGGGAGGGGGGGGGGTTGGTGCGTTCTAAGCCTTTTTTCCGAGTAAAAGTCGATGTAACCTTGAAGGCTTTTTACTTTCCTTGGCTCTACAAAGTACAAAGGAAAGTTACGTAATCGGCTGAAAAAAAAATTTTGATCTTTACGTTTCAGACTCTCCTGAGTCCGAAAAACACAATTTGGGAAAATGGTCTGTGTGTCTGTGAACAATTTTTAGAGAGAACCACCGTACCAAATCCACTCAAACTTCATATCTCGCCCGCAGGTTACCATCGGACGCCAAAATAACGGTATGAACAAAATCCACCGAAAGCTAACTATAGTTATCATAGTGATCCAAACACCAACTATTTTTTTTCTCAAAAACGGCTCTAGCGATTTTGATTAAATTGTTTATATTGATAGCTCTCAATAAGGCAATGATACCGTGAAATTCCCATTTGTGGGAAAATGACGAGAGCCGCACAATAAACTATCAAACTTTTCGACCCAAAGCGTTTTTAGCGCAGTTTTTTCCTTATAAATTCCGCTGGAATTTTAGTAGAATGTTAAAAAAAAATTGGTATCGTAGTCCAATCCAATACCTAAAGGGTGAGTGTTTAAAAACGCTCATGAGATACATGGGGGTCACTCCAGAAATTCCCTAATTTCAACTACTGCCGTTTCGCTTACTACCGGTTCTAAACATTTTTACCCAATAACTCTGGAAAAGTAATTACTACCCTTCTTCAAAAAATTTATGTTTACTGCCTCTACAATTTTCTGTATAACAATTGGTCAATTATGGTCCTGGAATGAGTACGAGCAGCACAATAAATTCCGGAACTGTAAGCGCTACCGCTTCCTGCTGCCGTAAAGCGTTGTTTGACAAAATTCAAATTAACTGAGTGGTAAATGAATTGATTAAATAGAATTAGCCATGTGCAAAGTGAATTGTTGTAGAGCTAAGGACAGTTGTGTGTTGCAACGCACCAGATATTTGTAACTAGTTACAACACCCCGGAAAGCGACTAATTCGTCAATAGCAACCGCGTACCACGAGAGGTGTAGTTGCTTCACGAGGTCTTGCAAAACCCGTGAGTCAAGCCGTGGTCAAATTGGTAGGTCGTAGCTGGGCTGTTGAAACTTGGTTCGTTTCGCGCACCAACGTCAGTCTCTAAAACCCTCTAAAGTGAAATTCGTCATCCGCGAATTAAACGTTCTCGTGTTCCAATAACGAGAGTTGCCGGTATATACGATAGTAGCGGTGTTTTTGGAATGGACGAGCCAGTTTGATTTGGTAATCTGATTTCAATTTAATTGGTGAGAGATGAGAATTTCAATCTGACGTCTATCTCAAATATTCCGCTACCAAGAGCTGTCTAATCGGATTAGACGGATAACGATTGAATTTTCTGGACTTTACAAACAATAATCTGTATAATAATTTCCTGAAAGAGAGAATAAGGAAAAATTCCGCGTTCAATGGCAACATCTTTCACTTATTATTCTCTTCCGTAGACAAAGTAACGAACTTGTTTTTAAGAAATGCATGAGTGAATTTTCGACGAATTGACCATACCTCTCGAATCATGATAATTATTGAACAATACAGGAAGCCTAATCAGTAGCACACTTAGGGCCGGTTTATCAATTCTTTAGTTAAAACCTCGATTAGGTAGCGATCTGTTAACGATATTCGGTGAGTGAAAAATTACTAGAGCTCGGATCGCGTTCATCAATCGCCAATTGACTAATAGCTAGTGGGAGTTTGAACGCGGGGAAAAAAGGACAACGCTCAAACGAGAATCCCTAGAACGAAGGGGCCACTGGCGAGTTTTCATCCAAAACATTGTGTTGGAGAGTTGGTATCATTGAGCCACCTTCATTTGCCGCCTGTCGATTTCATTATTTGACATTTTCATTCGAATACCCAAAATATCAGTTGCAGAATTGTTAAATAATATATTTGTGATCTTATATGATACTTTTGTCTTTTTTTCAATTCTCTTCTTATCTTTAATTACTTATCATACTTTTCTTTCTCCTCTTCTTATTGTGTAGCTCGTTTTTCGTATTGTGATTATTTTTGTTGAGTGTTTGTCTTGAATTTTTCCGTCGATTTTATAACTTTACGTCGTGAGTAGGGCCAACATAAGTAAAAAAATTTTCCTTACAGAAAATATTACGTGTATTATTCAAAATTAATCATACACCAAACAACTTTAAAAAATTTGAAAAACGATACATGATGCTTCTCAACACCAAATGTGCGGCGTGTTTCACACAAATTGACATTTTCACGTGCGTGCTGTCGATATTACCAATGGCCTGCGGCATTCTATTCCAGAGGTAAAACGCTCTTTTTTCTTCTCCAGATATCGTCTTTAAGAAAGTGGGGGCAAGTGAACTTTGGTCTGGAAAACTAGTTTCACAATGAGTGAGGCAGAAGTTTTAGCTAATAGCATCGAACCTGCAAAGAGAAAACAAAAATTATTATTTACGTGTTCTACTTCCACATAATTCCAAAATTTATACGAACCGCCTTGAATAGTTAGGACCTTTTCATTCGTATAGCCTCATTAATAGCTTATGTGATTGGTAAAAGAGATAATTATTGAGTTTTCTTCAGATATTTACGTTTCTAACTTCCAAAACCACCCTTTTCAGAACGTGGTGGGCGATTGTAGACACGAATGAGAAAGAACGACTCGACCTAGTCAGCTCAAACTTGATATTCACGATCCCACACCAACATTGGATGGCCACAGAAAGTTATGAGCACAAAATTATACTTCTCGCCGAGGTCAAATCGCATAATTCTCGCCTATCGTTCACACTAAACTCAGGTCAAAAATAATCAGAAATAAGCAAACAAAGTACGGTATACTTCTCCGTATATTTTATACAGTTCACTTTTTCCTATAATTACAAAAAATCAAAACGGAAATCCACAACGATCGTCTCGTCATACGTTAACCATGCCCCTGTAAATGCCACAACACCATTGCATTACTAGGTAAAACCAGCCGAACGTACGAGGGGATTAGGGAAGTTGTGATTCGACGAAACAGATTTTGGGACTAACGGAATTGAAACGTTAACATTCGACGAAAGCTCTACATTACTTTTCGATCTTGACGTAAGTTATATCGTGCACGAATGTAACGTGGTAGGTCGATAAAATATTAGGTCTGTACTTACCGAGGCAGTAGGAACCTGAGCGTTAGGGGTTTCTTCATTGACGAAATTGCGTGATTTCGATTACTCGGCGATTCTATACGCGTTAGAATTAGCGAAAGTACGAACGCCGTTGTTTCTTTCGACAATCAGAACCTAGTATGACAATTTACGTATAAAAAAACTCGATTCTCCAACGGACATGGTACGCGTTGATCTTTTCGTCGGAGAAATTAGAGTTTGTGAGCTCCCAGTCGGAGTCCATTGCTCAAAAAATGATTTTAAATTGAGTTGGCAGAACCCCAATATATAATAGAACAATAATAATAATGTGATAATGAGAGCACAAACGAAAACAGATCGAGGCAAACGAAACACATTATTTGACAGATATAAGGGTGCAGTTATCCGATAACTGAAGAGTGAAGAGACGAGTTAAAAATAACTAACAGCAATCGCTAACAAAGTGAATTGATGAACGCGTCTTCGCGAGTTAACGGAAGATTTGACTTGTAGTCGTGCTAGCAAATGACATTGATAAACCGGCCCTTAGTCGAACCATTCGACTGAACAGTGAATCGATAAGCAAAATTAGCATCAATTTCAAGAACTGTGGTACTTATGTGAGGCCCCCCCATTCTTTAGACGTACGCATGCTTTTCGTGTTGATACTTGCGTTTCATCTCGTGAGTAAATCATCTGCGGAAGTGGTGTGAGACTAGATGATTTTATCAATATAGAGCAATACATAATTTGACTCGTGAAAATTTTGAATAGGTGGGTCTGCAGGGATCCGCTTCTTCGTTGTGCTCTGTCCTTTCGCGAGTCTTTCCTCTACCATCCTAGTTACTGATTAGTCCGATGAAGAGCTCTCGATGGCCAGTTTGGAGCTGTTCTCAGTTTTGTCTTTCCTAAATCCATTCAGCTTTAGGTATTGTTCACGACTACTCTTCGGCCTGTCTGTGCTCTTATTTTTCGATACCACCGCGTTAATATTTTTCGGTTGTCCTCGCGGCCCTTTTATCCCTCTTTGCCATCTTCTATTTACTGAGTATAGTAATCGGCCCAAAAAAAAAGTTGGGTTTTCTTCAGATCTTTACGTTTCAGACCCTACTGAGTCTAAAAAACCCAATTTCGGCGCATGGTCCGTGTGTGTGTGTCTGTAGCTCGATTTGCGGGAGAACGGCTGATCCGATTGAGCTGGTTCTTTTTTTGTTTTGTTCTTTATTTTTTGTAGACACCAAAATAAGGTTATTGACGAAGGGGGGGGGACGAAAATGTACCAAAAACTAGGGTTTTTTGCATTTTTCTCGAAAACGGCTCTAACGATTTTGATTAAACTTTCAAATTATCTTCTCCTAATCAATACCTAACTTTTCTTCTCTATACATATCTCCATGAAAATACGGCGAACGGAGATATGGGCCCCTGAAGCAAAAATAGGTTTTTTACGTTTTTTGGCAAAACGGCTCCAGCGATTTTCACCAAACTCACAGGATTTTCAAATAGTTGATACCTACATATTCTTTTTAATAAATGTTCCTGTGACGGTCCATTGAACAGAGATAAAAATCAAAATGTGTCGAAAATAACGTTTTTTCTAACATTTCCGTAAATTCCAGGGTAACTTCTTCACCAGATGTGATAAATTCTAATGGAGTGTCTTTTAGTCACCCCTAACCACATTTCGTTCTCCATAATTATTTCTGTACATATATATATGTTGAACGGAGATATAAGCCAAGTTAACTCAGAAAAGGAGATTTGTCGAATATTAATTTATCGGTATTCCAATTTTCTCAAAAACAGCTCTAACGATTTCGATCAAACTTACGGAGTACTCTCAGCTAACTAGTTCCTACATTTTGTTCTCCATAAATGTTCCTGTAAAAATGCGTTGAACGAAGATATAGCGCCCGCCTATGTAGGTGGTGTTCGAACTTAAATGGGTGGCAGAAAGTTGTGTGTTGCTACGCACCAGATATTTAATTCTAAGATCATAAGGATTTCAAACCTGCAATATGTGTCCACCGTCCGGGCCATATTTAGCCAGTAATAATCCGTTCTTTCGCACAAAAATTAGTTTGATATCTAGTTGTGCCCGCATAATCTGACCGAACAAACCCCGTGGTGGATCTGGGTAAAATAATGGCGCCGAAAACGTAGTTTTGGCAGTTTCATCACATTCACATCTTGTTATGTATCCCTCCATATTTATTATTTGGTGCTGAGCCGAATAAGACCGATCTCAGAGGTGTACGACTGTGTCTAGATGGACAATAGTGAACTCACAGTAGATACAGGAGGCGAATTCCGGTAGTTGAAGGAATTCACGGGACAATTTAGCGAAAATTCTGCCCAGCCCCATTCTGTCACCCGCCTCACTCAAACTTTCCCTTAGTACGATTCGTCACCCGGTGCCAATTGCCTAGCTTCTCCTAGAAAATGTCGATTTTCGTTGTTCCTGTAGTCAGGACATGTTTCGTATCGTTTACTAGTATTTTTCGATGGTAAATCGTATGGAATGGGTCTCGGATGCATATGAGTTACTATTTCTAGGATTGTTGATACAACCACGTTATAACCCCAATCATACTGTGCAAGATAGTAGTAAACCGTTGCGCAATAATTTTCAGCGTTTTGGTTTATTACTCATTCCGAATAATAACCCTAAAGCGTTGGAATGGAAGTTTTATATTGACTGAAAATTACTTCAATTGTACGAGAACATTCACTTTTAACTAACTGACTAGGGTTACAATTTCAAGCAGCTAATGTAACCCAGTAACGGTAAAACAATTGCCGAACTAAACTTCGTAACGCGAGTGAAGCTAAGTAGCTTGTAAATTGACGAACGCCACAACCCTATGTTTTCGGCCAGGAACATTTTGTTACAACCCCCTCAAAATATGATACTTTTCGTTTCAAAGCATCAGGATTCAAAACCGGCAATGTCTGTCCGGACCGTTTTATGCCTCTAACATAGCTTGAAAAATCCGTTCTTTCGCACAAAAATCCCATTTGGTATCTAGTTGCGCGCGCCTGCTTAACAATCCATTCGTCCTACA
Organism: Pachypeltis micranthus; assembly: GCA_020466155.1. Classification (NCBI taxonomy): domain Eukaryota; kingdom Metazoa; phylum Arthropoda; class Insecta; order Hemiptera; family Miridae; genus Pachypeltis; species Pachypeltis micranthus. Next base: position 12,597,278 of record CM035772.1, read on the forward strand.
GTTATTATGGGCAAAAATTAGAGTTTGCGTGTGTTACAGATTGAGCTTGTTCTTTTGGGTTATAATTTTTGTTTTGTTCATGATATTTTTAACAAGCCAAAATGTGAACAATTTTCATCGATCTATGTGCTTAAAATGAGGGCACCAGCGATTTTGATTTAACTCACGTGCGTTTAGCTAACTATTTCGTATATTTTGTTTTCCGTAAATGTTTCAGTAGAAATGCTTTGAACGGTGATTCAGCGCTCGTATCTTCATCAGACTTTCGAATTTACTGGGGTTGTGGAAAGTTATATTTGCTGCAACTCTCCAATTTGAGTACTTATAGATCGCTAGTATTTTCCTTACGTTTCCTCCTGGACTGATTACTTTTTGGGACGCGAAAGAGGCAGCTGCTCTAAATATAGCATTTCTCGTGAAAGGAATAACCAAATAAATATACTCATTCTAATCTTCCTCCTTTCTCAACAACTTCGACCTTTGTCTTGCCCTTATTCACCAGTGGTTCATTTTTTGTGCAATTTCAGTTAGAAGAACTGTCAGTATTTTTCATTATTCTTCCATTCCAGACACGAAACAACGAGCCGACATTTGCTGTTTACGTTTTTCGCAGTAACGTAAAATACGCCTTGAAAGGTTCTGGCCACTCCATTTAATAACCACCTCGGCTTATTGGGTTAAAGTGGTTCGTGGGGAGTAACTAGCTTAATAAGTTGATTGCTTCCCCAACTTTTCCACCGTCCATTTATTAGTTTACTATTCTTTTGGTGACAGTTCGAAGTTGGTTCGAGAAATGACACAGAAAAGTCGTAGTTTGTCTACCGACGCCTAACTTTCTTGGACGTAATTGGTCAATCTGGGATTAGATTTCATATTTATTGTGGAGCCCGAATTCTTCACCCGACGGACGATGGCGAGTGGTAGTGAAGAGGAGGCATGACATTATTATATATATACAGTAATATTGTTCAGTTTTTCGACGATAGGTCATAAATAGAATTCTTCTGTAGACAAACGTTCCGATCATTTTATTTTTACTTACTTTGGCTATACAAAGTACGAAAGGAAAGTTATGTAATCGGCTGAAAAAAAAATTTGAGTTTTCTTCAGATCTTTACGTTTCAGACCCTCCTGAGTTCGAAAAACACTATTTGAGAAAACGGTCTGTATGTGTGTGTCACTATGCATGTCTGTGAACGATTTTTAGAGAAAACCACCGTATCAAACCAACTCAAAGTTGACGTCTCGCCTGTAGGTTACCATGGTGCGCCAAAATAAGGGTTTGAACAAAATCCACCGAAAGTTAACTATAGTTATCATAGTGATCAAAACACCAAATATTTTTTTTTCTCAAAAACGGCTCTAACGATTTTGATTAAATTTTTTCTATTCATATCTCTCAATAAGGAAATTATAACATAAAATTCCCATCCGTGGAAAAATGACGAGAGCAGCACAATAAATTACCAAAACTTTCGACGAAATCGTTTTTAGCGCGGTTTTTAGAGAAAACCACCGTACCAAATCAGCTGAAACTTGATGTCTAGCCTACAGGTTACCATGGGACGCAAAAATAAGGGTATAGGCAAAATCCACCGAAAGTTAACTATAGTTATCATAGTGATCAAAACACCAAATTTTGTTTCTCAAAAACGGCTCTAACGATTTTGATTAAATTTTTTATATTGATAGCCCTCAATAAGGCAATTATACCATAAAATTCCCATCCGTGGGAAAATAATGAGAGCAGCATAATAAATTATCAAAACTTTTGACGAAAAGAGTTTTTAGCGTGGTTTTTTCCTTATAAACTCCGCTGGAATGTTAGTAGAATGTGAATTGGTATTGTAGTCCAATGCAATCCCTATAGGGTGAGCGTTTAAAAACGCTCATGCGATACATGGGGTTCACTCCAAAAATTCCTGAGTTTCAACCACCGCCGTTTCGCTTACTACCAGTTCTAAAAGTTTTTACCCAATAACTCTGCAAAAGTAATTACTATCCTTCTTCAAAAAATTTGTGTTTACAGCCTCATCAATTATCTGTGTACCGATAATGCTCAATAATGGTCCTGGAATGAGTACGAGCAGCACAATAAATTCCGGAACTGTAAGCGCTACCGCTTTCTGCTGCCGTGAAGTGTTGTTTGGCCAGTTGAAGTGAAGTTCAAATGAACTGAGTAGTAAATGAAATGATTAAGTAGACGAAGCCATATAGAAAGTGGATTGACGTAGAGCTAAGGGATTTTTATTTTTATTCAACTAAAATACGACTACAATGTGGGAGTTTTGACTCACTAAACTATTAGGAAATCTAATAAGATTAGTAAGGTATGGGAAACATAACAGTAGGAAGTTGAACTGTTGTATGCCACATATAACTTATGGAGTGGTTCGGGCAACAGAAAACACTTCTGTCTGAATTGGACTCGTTTGATAACTCTTGCGTCACTGACTATCAATATTGAATCACACCTAAACAAATAGATTCGTTTACAGCCAAGCACTTATAACAAAAACAGAGTGGCTACGAACATCTCAAACTTTGATTTAACATAAACTGTTGACTGATAAACTCAATATAGACTGTTGACAAAAAAATGCGTATGTTTGTTGAGGCTCAGCACAGGAGACACGTATTCAGCAGCGTCGTGTCGAGCCTTTAATTATCCATTATTATCATGCCCTGCAGTATATAATAAATGCAAACATCGGAAACGTCTATTCATATACTAAATTATGTGAAATCCAGGTGCGCCTAATAAATTAAGAAAATGCAAACGCGTACACTTGGCGTCGTGGTAAATTCCTATTCTTGGGCACTTACACTCTTATTTCCTCGCTATAAACCCTATGGCACCTGAAGAATCGTATGAATAGTTAACTGTACACGCGATCACTTGAGGAAGGAATGCATGGGAGGGAAGAATGGGGTTTCCAGTGATCGGGGAACCATGGGCCACCGCCATTATAGATTCTTAAATGTGAACTCAGTGAAACTTTAACTTGTTACCATGAAATTACATTTATTATTATAAGATCCTTGATTGGCGTTAATGTTGCAGTTATTGGAGGTTTATTAAGTTCGAATGTACTTAGCTATCGATGACTACGTCGATCACTTTCTATCGCTATCATTTCTGACAATATTTCTAAATCTTAAATTTTGAATGAATCTAGTTAAAAATCGCCTTCTGTATCGCTGATATGTGGTCAGGGAATTGGAGTATGGTTTATTTGGTTTCCTATTTGCCGCTTCGCAGTAAATAACCACAATAAGTAAACAAGATCGCTTGGAAAAAATTTTGCTCAATTTGTTAAGGTTTATCAGCTCAACAAACACATATCACACTGGGAGTACTACAATATTATCGTTGTGAGACTGAATAATGTTGAAAATAAGCCCGTAGTTTCATATAATGCCGAGTCATGGTCTGGTATGTTGAGTTATCAATCTTTTATTATCCGTCAAGTTATACAGTTGAGCCGTGATGCACCTTGGATGAGATTTTCGGAAGCTCCGTCCTTGCGAACTGAAGGCTGGAGCTTTGTGAAATGCTAATGCCCCTCCCCCTCTCTTTACAACCATCATCTCTACACAATCCCAGTTGCGAGTGTCCTCTACAAAATGCATTTCATCGGGTAATCCAACCGTAATGTTGCCAGAAATAACAAAGCTCCGTTCTGATGAGATGAACACAAACATTCGCAATGAAAACTAAACAAAGCATTAATTCGCTTTACCGACCTCTAATTTGCTCATTGCAGAAAATTAACAATTATGCGCATAGTGACATTACAGGCGTAGTGACATTATATTGACTCTAACTCACTCATGCGAGAGCAGCGATCGGACATTTAACATCATTCGCGGAAACAAATCACGAATTGACTCCGCCACCTTCCAAATTTGAATTTCTAAGAGAAAAATTTGAACATACATTCCAAACATGAAGTTTATTTTAACTTTTCTGACTTCCAAGATGACCAAGTGGTTTTTACACTTCTCGACTAATGAAGTACAGAAAGTATTTCAATCATATAAATAAAAAACAGGAAGCCTTTCTTCGAACCTTTACATTTTTATGGTCTTAAAATCGCAGAACCCTCATTTCGATGCGTCGTTTGCGCCTGAATTTCGCTTTGTAGGAGAACTATGTTGATGGGACTACTTTTTACTTTTCTTAACCCAACGAAGCCATGAAAACCGCCATTTGAGGAGGTGCGCTGTGCCGTTCTCCTCGGATCCGAACAGTACTATTCGGGAGAACGCTCTGTGTATGTGTGGCTGTGAACTTGATTGAGCAAAAACGGCTGAACCCAATCAGCTCAAACTTGATATACGATAGAACGTGAAAATGAGGGGTATGAGGCTCAAAACTAACAAGTTAACTAGTAATCGCTAAATTTGTTTCTGAAAAATGGTTCTAAAGATGTTAATTAAATTATTTATACGGACAGCTCCAAATGATCCAGCGATACCGTAAAATTCTGATTGATGGGAAAGTGAACGAGAACAGCACAATAAATTACCAAACATTTCGACCAAAATTGATTTTAGCGCACTTTATCTGCTATAAATTCCGGTCAAATCTTACCAGGACCTTCAGAAAAATTGAGGAGGTATCTATAGTGTATTCAAGTGCCTGTACGATAATTGTTTGATAAGGCTCATAAGATTTATAAGAAATACTCCAGAAAGTCTGAAATTTTCCCCCAGCCGTTTCACTTAGTTCCATTTCTCTCAGTTTTCATTCAATAATTCTGAAACAGTGATTATTAACGTTCTCGAAAAGTGGTGTTTACAGTCTCATCAATTCCCTGTATGGTGAATGTACGATAACAGCCGTGGGAAAAGAAGGAACGCCCCAGTAAAAAATGAATTGAATTGGAAGCAAAAGCCATAAAAATGTCGTGTGATGCGTCGCACTTGATGCTTTTCATAGCACTTTTCTTATAATTCGATAATAGTAAACACAAAACTTCCCAAAAACGTTTTGACGACAATACCTCAGGTAGGCTCAAGTGAACTGATTGAAAATTTATTGGGTATGTTGGCAGAGCGATGAAAGTGGCTGGATGTACGTAAAGCAGAGGAAAACGGCGTGATGCGTCGCACCACATAATTACACTCCACAACTCAAAAGATGAGGCAAGTGAGGTAATCGGCAAGAAGAAGTTGGTTTTCCATCAGTTTATGTTTTTTAGGCCTCCTGAGTTGAAAACAAAGATTTCAGCTCGTGGCCGTGTGCGTATTCAACTTTGTGGAAGAATCCCCTTCAGCTCGATCTTTTGTTTGTATGGAAAGTTGTAAATGACGAAGTAATACAATAACATTTTCATCCGCGGGAATATTACGGGAGCAGAACATTGAATTTTGTACAGTTCGTTGAAAGGTGGAGTTCTTAATGATATTCCACTCAACTACCTGTACGGTGCGAGTTAAGTATCGTTCATAAGCTCATTAGAAGCAACCAGAGAAATTTCGGAATTCAAAGTATTGCTTACCGAAATTGCTGTCAGATTTTATAAATAACCTATGCACTGAGTAATCAATAATGGGTATGGAAAAAATATCCATAATAAATATTTCCAATTTCATGTAACGTGAATAAAAATGGGATTCGATTAGCTGGTAATAGTTTGTGCTCTGCTAACAATTTGTTGTAGGCTGATAAATAGGGTTATGAGCACTTGACATTTATGTGGAAGAGGTGAGTGGAGTGCGGGTTATAACGTCCCTTGTTTTCTAAAAAAAACCCTGAAAATTATTACACAATGGTTTATTATTCTCATGAACAGCTTGAGCTAGTATTACTGCTCCGAGACCCATCCCATTCAATTCAGCATCGAATAATAGTAAACCATACGAAACATGACCTGACTACAATGGAACTACGGAAACTAAATATTCACCCCGGCGCCAGGCGCCCATAAATGGGGGCTTCCAGCAAACCCGTTGCAAGGCGAGCGGGCGTTGGGTGGTTTTAATGAGACGGGAGGGAGTACTAACGACGAAACGTTGACTTCCGCTGTAGTTCCCGCGTTGTACTGCGTTACGTTAATTTTTTTAACCATTTTTTGCCCATAACAACCATGGGATTCTTCCAATCGGATTGCCGAGATAGTGGGCACAACTAGATACCAAATGGGGTTTTTGTGCTAAAGAACGAATTTTTTAGACCACGTTAAAGGCACAAAACGGCCCGGGCGGCGGATGGGGGACGGTGGACGGGCGACGGTGGATGGGGACGGTGGACGGTGGACGGCGGACGTGGACGGGGACGGACATTGCAAATTTGGAATCTCCATGTCTTGAAACGTAAAGTATCAAATTTTGAGGGGGGGGGGGTTGTAAAAAAATTTTCATGACCGAAAACATAGGGTTATTATTCAGAATGACAAAACAGCCGTGAACGGAATAAACCAAAACAGCCGTGAACACCACTGGTATGATTGATCTAAATTGATCCAAGGAATTTTCTACAAAGTGTTACCGAACTTTCGTTTCCATTGAATTGCATCAAGTTACAGTGAGTGGGGACATAAGGCTAGAGAGTAAAATGAAGGATTTTTATTTATTTTTCTTCCATCAGGCTTCATTTGGAACAAACTTTGTAACGCACTTGGGGAACTGTCTCACAATCCACCCGTGTACAGAACTCGCGTGAAAGTCGTCTCTGGGCCCAAAAGAAAAGGACAAATTAAATACATTCAATTATACTCACTCGATGAAATAAATAAAATAATGGCGCTCAAGAAAGTAATGGGAAATGAAATTATAAAGCAATTAAGACCCACTTGAATGTAATCAGGAAAAACTCGAAATTAATGAAATGAAATGAACACAACAATAAAGCGACAATGGGGAAAATGAAACACCAAGCTCTGATCGCTTACCTTACTTCATACAATATAAAGGGACGTTTAAGAACTGATTCACTGGCTTAGGAAAAGGGAACGATTCGTCTGCAAAGTCGGTAGCCGTTCTGATGAAGAAACGTGGCTCCGCCGCTAATATAAACAGCGGCAAACTGCACGGGTGGCAGTCAGTGTTGCCATCTCCTACAGTCCGCGGCAAACCATTACAACTTTCTGGGCACTTGTAGCCAATTAATAGACACATTACATTTTTCCATAACCATTTTCGTACAAATGTATTGAATAATGATTCATGTGTGGCATGTCGTCGCATTTATCAAGGGAATGATGAAAGCTGATACTGCCGTGCTATAAGGGAGATTCATGGGTTGCGATTATGGGAGGGGGATGGTAATAAAAAAGGTTCTATTCGCTGAAATTGATCCCACACTGTGGTATCTGAGGTGGGTGAAACTGATGTACGATAATAGGATTCGTGGGTGGCCGTTATGGAGAGAGGTGTGCGTTGAAAGGGACAAGCTTACAGGATTGGTTGATGGGCGCGGTAGGGAGCGTGTAAAAACGACGTATTGTTACATGATTGGCTGGGAGACACGGCCAAGATGATCGTGGTATTGCGATTGGTCAATGGGGCCTACATGAGCCAGAACTCTCACTGCTGGCTTTACTCGCTCATTTATAACCTACTAAGAAGTTGAAGAACAATAAATTGACAGCTTGAAGAGTTGGGGGAAAAGCGTCTTAAAACCTCGGCTTTCTCAAGTTTCCCTTCATCAAACCACTGATTTTACCAGAAACTGATGCGCAAGGAAAATCGGGATGAGAAAATTGAATGAAGCTACAACTTCGAATTAGTTGAAGGGGATTTTCTTACGTCCTTCTCTCGAAAGAGGTACATAATCCTGATTACTTCGTTTTGCCCCGTATCGGATATTTTCCTCGGGGGGTAGGAGAAGAACGTCAGCTTGCAGGGAGTGAAACCCAGGGCTTTCAAAGCCGTAGGCAGCCGGCGCCGGCCCGCTTGTTACGAGAATTGAATTAGGTTCCCGACCAGCTCGCCTGCTGTGGATAAGCAAGTTTCGGAGCTCGATTCTGTCTCGCCTGTCGATTTCCGCCACAGTTTCGAATGTATGTGCTTCACTCTCTTGCCCTTAGCGCTATTTTGCTTTAAGCCTGGCTCTGGCAACTGCTGTCGCGGTATTATGCTCCTGAACGACTACTCGTATTTTCAGCATTTCAGTTCCTGCTAGAGTGACTACTCATTCAGTTTCCAAGTATATACTGTTTGTATACTCATGTTTACTTTTTTTACTCAGTGATATAGCATGCTATTCCGAACTGTGGGGTGAGGCATCTAAATTGCAAGCAATCGTATCAGACATCCTAAGTCGCAGCTTTGGATAATTCCAAATTTGTGAGAAACTCACTGCTTAGAGGCCTAGTTATGCCCTGTGTAAAATAAAGCACTCGTGCTTCTTACAACCGTTTATTCAGGATAATGGTTGTCCACTCCAACCCTCAAGCATAAATAATCACAAATTGAAAATAATTTTAGCGCAGTGTTTTTGTTGTAAATCCCGCTCATACGACAATAACACCCTCAAAAAAAAATCAGGGTAGTATTGCAATAAACTACCACCTCTACGAGTTTAATAACGTTCATTAAATGGTTAGGATTAGCTTCATAAACTCCGCTACCGTTCCACTTCCTACCATTTTTCACAGCTATCACCCAGTAATCCCAAAAAACAAAACAAATTCCTTCTAAAAAAAAAAACTACATCGACAGTCTCACGAATCACCTATGCACTAATTACTGAATAATGGTCGTGGGATTCATAGGAGCTGCTCAATCAATTCTGTAACCTTAAGCGTCACGAGTTTCTACGTAGAGCTACCAAGTTCTACTGAGGTTAAACCAACTGAATGAAAAACAGATTTTGTACCGCTATAGTGATCAAAATCACTGATTGCACGTGGGGCCGAGGAAAGTTGTGTGATGTTTCGCACCAGATAGCTATACTTTTCATAAAAACAACCGTAAAAGTTTATTAAGCCCAAAGAGTATTTTCTGCTGGTCAAGTTGATCACGAATGAGCAGGACCCCTTCTGGTATAGCAAAAGAAAAGCTCCCTCTTTAGCCGAAGCTCGGTCGCTCTCTGGAAAATGAACAGTTGTTCCCTAGGTTTGAAAACGGTCAGTGCGATACTTTTATTTCGGGTGTGGTTCGTGGACGTTGATTTTTCTTTATACGGTGCGGTTTGAGTCGAGGTGGTCACCGCGCATTTTCAGTTTAGGGCTGCCTTTATTTAGTTTCCTAAAAGCGAGTTTCTCCTTTTGGTTGAGGTAGGACAGATTTTTGATTTAATAACATTTATTAATTTTAACCTTTTTTTCTTTCCCTACTTTCTACACTACGCCACGTAATCCCAATGGGTTACGTGACAATTGGTAGCAGAACGTTACTACGATCCTACGTACTCACACTTCTGTAGACACATTCAGTTCAAGTTTTTTAGTACTCAACATGTCTGTTGTGTGCCTCAAGTGCGGGCAAAGTGATCCCTCAGTAGACGACGGGAAGTGTTCGGTTTGCTCCCAGCGTTTTTCATGTTTCTTGCACGAGGTTGCAGAACATTGATGCATGGATTAGGAAGGCATACACCGAAAGGGAAACCTAGAAGTGTGATTTGTGCAAAAGTGGGGGCGGGGTCGTTCCCGAACCCACTACCCCCGTGCCAATGTGGTACGCAAATTTATTGACAGATTTAGATACAGTAAAATCGGGCTTGACTTCTTTCAGAGACGAACTTGCGGCGTTGGATAACAAATTTAAGACCTATGACGCACGGATAACGCCGTTGCAACATGAAAATGATATGTTGAAGCAACAGGTCACATCTTTGCAATCGCAGCTGCAATCGGCACGGTCTGGTCAATTTTTTGGTGGTTTTCCGCAGCTTCCTGCCTTTCGATTTTCAATTCGAACAAAAGTCCGAAAAAATCCCAAATTACATGGAGAACGAGATTTCTAAAGTACCCAAATTATACAGGGTGAGCCATAACAAATGGTGCAGTTTCAAAGGGCGATTTAAAAAAAAAACGGTGCAACTTAGAAGATTACGGTTTGTTTTATCGAACGCCATACATCACCCCATTTCGGTAGATTAAGTCCTGAAAATTACACCAGGAAGGTGGGCGTCCTCAGCAGCGACGCACTGATGTAGGCGATTCCTGAAATTTTCAGCCGCCCTCTGGCACATTTCGATGGGAATCGCGGCGATTTCTTCCCTGATTCGAATCTTGAGGTCTTCCAGAGTGTGAGGTCGATGTTTGAACACCTTTTCCTTCAAGTAGCCCCACAGGAAAAAATCACACCCACTCAAATCTGGCGATCTTGCCGGCCACCCCAAGTCACCCCTGAGAGACGAGGCGTGCGGGGAACATCTGCCGCAGTTTCACCATTGAGATTTGCGCTGTGTGGGCCGTAGCCCCATCTTGCTGAAACCAAATATCCCCCAGATCCTCTTCTTCAGCTAACTGGTTCAATTTGGGTTCACAAAATCTTTCCAGTATGAAAAGATAACGCTGAGCATTGACGGTAACAGTACTTCCATCCTCCTCGAAAAAATAAGGCCCAATCACCCCAAATTTTGAAATGGCACACCAGACAGTGGCTTTTGGGGAATGGAGAGGTCTCTCGTGAATTTGTCTTGGGTTGCGGTCACACCAATAGCGGAAATTTTGTTTATTAACCGCTCCAGAGAGATGGAAGTGGGCTTCGTCCGAACTGAAAAAGTGGACTTTGGTGGGACGCGGTTTATAATCTCTTGGCATCGATTCAAGCGGGTTTGGTAGTCTGGAGGTGACTATTCCTGAACAATCATAATCTTGTACGGATGGAATGACAAGTCCATGTGCAAAATCCTCCTTAGTGAGGTGTTAGAGATGTTCAGTGCTACTGCGTGCCTCCGAGCAGAGCGCCGAGGCGACTGTTCCACTGCTGCCACCACTCGAGCCAAATTTTCAGGTGTTCTTGCGTTTCTTGGTCTTCCCGCACCTCTACGCCTTACTGTGGAACCAGTTTCTTCCAATGCTTGAACCCAACGTGCGATAACATTGCGGTGAGGGACGGGATCACGACGTGGGATGTTGTAACGCAGTCGGAAGGCCCGCTGGGTGGCGATGAACGAACGGCCACTTTCAAAAAACGTGCGAATGACGAAACCTCGTTGCTCTCCGCTCCAAACCATTGTAACGACTGAAAACGGGAAGACTGCCCGGGCACAATGAGACCCCTCCCAGGTCGTTAACCCCACTACAAGGCATGCAGCACCCCTTCGAAACTGCACCATTTGTTATGGCTCACCCTGTATATGGACAACCCTTGGAGCCTCATAAAATTCCTGGAAGAACTCCATTTGCTGAGTGGAATGAGGGAAAACAGTTTCAAAGCAATTTTCCAACGAATCGCTACTTTCCAGGGCAATTCAATTTTATCACGTATAGCAACCAGTCATTACGTTCAAATCAGTGGAACAAACGTTACTGGATGAGTTAACAACCCCTCATACCAGATTGGATTTAGTCCAGGATACGATTTTGAGAGCTAAGTTTCCAAATGAAAGTTTCCGCGCTTACGTGGAGCAAGTTTATAAATTTAATGATATTCTTTCACAGTACGCTGAGGCAGATATTGTGAAAAGGATTTTACAGGGAACATCCACGAACCACACCCGAAATAAAAGTATCGCACCGATCGTTTACAAACCTAGGGAACAACTGTTCATTTGCCAAAGAGCGACCGAGCTTCGGCTAAACAGAGAGCTTAGCTTTTGCTGCTCATTCGTGATCAACCTGACATGCTAACCGCTATTTATATTTTGAACTTCGTACATGATTTCGTAGAAATGCGTTGACGAAGGATACACAGTTTTTATACAGCTCAACAGAAAATGCGGCGAAAAGTATAAATCAAGAGGATATATCTTAAAGTTTTTTAAATCGTTTGGAAAGGGCGTTTTAGAATGATCTAGATTAAATAGAGTAAAATCGATCGGGATCTAAACAATCGATACTTAAGGATAGCTCTCTGTTGTGACAAAGTGATGAATGGTTATCCAACCAGATTTTGCACACAAAATGTTTAATACAAACAAATGATGGAAATAAGCTCATAAACATAAATAGAAAATAAAAGTTACTGCTCGTGAAAAGTCTGAAGCGAAATTAAAAATAATCTGGTACTTGGCACAAGTTTTCTTCGAGCGTTGTTTAATGTTCGTGATTCTACTTTGTCCAATTGTCCTTCGGCTGTATATTAGTCCAGGTATGCTGCTGGTAGACGTTTCCTGAGTATGTCGTCCAGGTATGACGCTGGTAGACGTTGAGTACAGGACTTGCGGGATACTGCGTGATAATTGCGCGTTAATTATGAAATTTTCCCTGCAAAGTAAGGAAATGTTAATGAATGACTAATATAAGAAGTTTTAACGTGCACGTGCGGTACGCAGATAGGTAGAATTGGGAATGGGAGAAAATGGCGCATGGAGCTGGTGATGGCTGGTGTCTTGACGTCACTCACATCAAAAAGAAATAAAATATAACTCTTCTGAATGGATACTATAAGTGGATACCATAAGTGGTGTAGCTGCCTGAACACTCGCTATCTTTCCTGCGTGACCGACTAACGGCGCGTCGCTTGTTCATTCGTACGTTAGTAATCAGTTTGGCAGGTATTGGATACTGAAGTTGGTGTTTTGTGCGGTATTTTACCAATTCGAGATTATGCAACTAATAATAATATTTGAGAACGTTAAATTATACACTTAACGTTTAGTTAGTACCCGTTAAGATGGCCTAGATGGCTCCAAGGGGATGGTGTGAAACATACATAAATTAGCTATCAGGATTTTCTATCTTGAACATACCAACTTCACTAAAGAGTCAGAAGCTTGCCCGTAAAACTGCACCCAAAGTACGACAAACCGTACAACAGTTTGATCAAATTCAGTTGCTGTACGAACGAGTCATTGGCTGAAGCCACTTGTTTTCATCTCGATGATATTCATTCAGTTTATACAGTTGCCAATGTACTCGTGTAGCTCTCGTGTCGAACTTCCCCGAACTATTAACGGATAGTTGCTGTAAACACAATGTACCGTTTGCGCAAGGGGTCAGATCTGGCGGGTAATGATAGTCGGACCCGACGGTTAAATATGCAGCAGAGGAGTTTCAATCCGAGTTTAATTGGTGTCAGATGATAGTCCTCCCGGACTCCCAATGCTTAGAAATGCAAAGCGAAAGGGAGATTTTATGCTGAAACTATTTCCCTGGGTTGAACTCTAAGTCCTTGAGGGCCAGTACGACAAGGATGTCTTCGTCCACTGAATGTCGATTAGAGAAATGAGGTGAGACGCAAAATACAACTGAGTAACCCCCCCCCCCCCCAATCACCTATAAACCCTGACTACGGACTACATTTCAATAAATGATATAACATAACTGAAGACAAAATTTCTATCCGTGGAGATCGATGGTCAAAAGTTTCATGAAATTTTCTCGATTTTTACTTTCCCGCGTAAATCTGCAAGCAGAATTTCACATTTGATTCAGTTGTTCTCACTCAATCACCTTTAAAAGCACGCACAAAGCATTTCCCATTCCATCAGCCTAAAGAAGTTTAAAGAACGGTTACGCAATAAGCTGGCACTTCTTTTATAGTTTTCTTCAAAACATTACGTTTTAAAGCTTCCGAGTTTGAAAAAAGCCGATTGAGCAAAATGGATTGCGAGTGAGGAAAACTGTGCCTACCCATCCGAAGTTGGATTTTTTATCTTGCGCATACACAAGGGATGCAAAATAGTGCTTATAAGCACAATCGGTAGAAACTGTATTTCTCGTGGTGATGAAAACAATATTCCCAGGGAAATTGATTTTAGAATCGTTATCACAAAAATCTAGTTGTTAGTTAAATACCTTGCCTTCCCAACGATGGTTTATTATTGGCTATAAACTAATTGGGGGCATCCCTCGAAATTCTGGAATTCAAACTACTGTCGTTTTTTTGACTAGTTTTTTTCAGCGTCATATTCCTCTAATTCAGGAGCAGTTAACACGAAGCTTCTCATAAATTTCGTGCTAACAATTTCGTAAACAACTTACGCGCTAGTTGCTCTATGGGGATAGTGACATAAGAATGAGCTACTCAATACATTTCCGAACGTTCGTGTTTCATACCTGTTTCTTTATGGAACGTTTACACCAAGTTCGGCTTAACAGGGTGTCATATGTTAAATTCCGATGGCACGGCATTGGCGCTCTCAAGGAATTCCATGAGTCAACTATCGTGAAAACGGGTAATTAGTAGTGGAATTAATATTAGTGAACACGAAAACCCGATTGTATTAGCTAATTAGGGGACGGAAAACTGGTTGCGCGGCGGATGGTCCCCCTAGTAGCGGGTGGAGGCAATGGGGCCCTCTGTCGCCGCTTACTGGGGTCCTTCCTAGTGGAGGTCGGCAAGCCCAAACTCTTCGACCCTGAGATAAGGAAAAGTCGTAAGCGCCATCAAAAGAAGGTGTGGGCCAGTGACCATTCAGCGGACAGTGACCTGTGAACAGGCCACATATGATCCTCATATCTTTCCTCCCCAGTGCAAGCACCTCCGTGGACCTTCCACGGAAGAGTCAGATGGAGAGTTTTGACTGTCTCAGGCCAGGCAGCCTCTGCCAATGGGCAGCCCTGCACCTATCCTCCTATTGCACCTCTCTACGTAGGTGGCTCCTGGTAGTCCCTGTTGATTCGCTAGTTCGCAGAGTTAGCGTGGAAAAATAAATTACTAACTCCGAATGGTATGAAATTAACAATGAAAAAAGTATAATTGAAAAATTTAGTATAAAGTAAGGAAATTAAGATGCTTGTTCTGAGCACCAAATTAATCGAATTTAAATTGAAATTAATAAATGAAATAGTCCGCGTTATGGTAAAAAAAAGAAAGGAAACAAACGATAGTTCTTCTGGGAAACAAAGTAACGAAAACAGAATTTCTGACCGATGTTGGTGGGTGACGATGCGATGCGTAGAGTAGACTGGTCGTCGTTGAACGGATCGTCCTGGTGGTGGTAATGGCAGAGCAGCTCTAAATTTGTAACCAGATCTGGATTATGGGATACTGATGACCCAAAATTGGTAATTGTTATGGTGCGCGCGTGAGGATACTGCTGACCCGACGGCAGAGGCGAACATGAAGCAAGTGGCGTTAGGCGGCGAGTTTAGACTTGGGGAGGTGGACGGCGATGCAACCTGCTTCTTTGGCGATGCACAAACAAGTCCAACGTTCGAACATTTCACTTCACTTTCTCCCAATAAGATCCGCCTTAAGGTATAAACATCCCGCCCGCCAAAATTTTCAAAAAAAACAAAACAAAAATTTTGTGACATAGAGGGGGAAAAAGGAAGGAGAACGGTATGGGAGGAGAAATATTGGAACCAGTGATATGACATATCCATTTTATCTGTGACTGCAACAGGAAGGGACCTTCCATAGGGGTGAAAGCGAAAAGTTGTAATGCAGATCCAGGTAAATCTTCCTAGTAGTCCAGTGCAGATCTTCTTACTAGTCCAGGGCACCTAGGAGAGACTCTTTGTCTTCAGGTGCAGGCAACAATGGGGCGAGTTTGGCCACTGGACGAATAAGTGAGGATTTTAGGGTTTTGACAGTTGCTACCCTCACTCTTCCATCCTTTCC
The DNA here is from genome assembly GCA_020466155.1 of Pachypeltis micranthus. Lineage (NCBI taxonomy): Eukaryota > Metazoa > Arthropoda > Insecta > Hemiptera > Miridae > Pachypeltis > Pachypeltis micranthus. Next base: position 12,612,908 of record CM035772.1, read on the forward strand.
TGGGTGAACCGCTGATACCTCTTCCGCGGGACCATTGAAGAACCGGCTGTTTATCGTCCTTTAAAAATACCAAATCTCCAACTTTGAAATTGGGTGTATCTTTATTCCACTTATGGCGCATTTGGAGCATGGTGAGGTACTCTTGGTGCCACCTTTCCCAAAAGTACTGCGACATATACTTCACCAACTGCCATCTGTCCAATCGATTTAGGGATGTGTCTAAGAGAGTTGGTTCGGGAATGGCCAGTGGAGCTTCACCTATTAGGAAGTGACCGGGAGATAAATAGTCACATTCTGACGGATCCTTGGAAAGTAAACATATCGGGCGAGAATTCAAGATTGCGCTGATTTTCGTGACTAGAGTTGCCAATTCCTCATACGTTAGTATTGTGTCACCTACTGTGTGAAGAATGTGGTACTTGGCAGATTTTATGCCAGCTTCCCAAATTCCCCCAAAGTGGGGAGCATGTGGTGGGTTAAAATGCCACTTAATACTGCGTGAGGTGGCACCCTCGGTAATGTTTGATTGTGCTTCCTCACTTGTGAACCAGTTGTAGAACTCTCTAAGTTTTCGAGCGGCTGCTACAAAATTCGAACCGCAGTCGGAATATAAGTCTAGCGGCATGCCTCGCAACGCTATAAAGCGATCTAGAGCAGCAAGGAAACCGTCTGCCGAAAGAGTGGAAACAACCTCTAGGTGGATGGCCTTGGTTGCCATGCATATGAACAGGTAAGCCTTTGAGGTAACTGGTTTCCGCCTGCGGTTTGCTTCCTTTACAGTAAACGGTTCGGCAAAATCTACCCCAGTTCTCAAAAACGCACGAGCTGCTTGGACCCTATAAGAGGGCAGGTCTGCCATCTTGGGGATGAAGCATTGTCCCTTGATCCTGTAACACCTAGCACAACGGAAGACGCGGTTTTGTGTTAGCCGTCTCAATGATGGAATCCAAAATTCTCTTTGCACTAAGGCATGTAACAGTGAAGGACCTGGGTGCAAATATATTTTGTGAAAATGATCCACTATTAAAACAGACAAATGGGATTCTGGAGGGAGAAGAACTGGGTGCTTATAATTGAAGGGCAAGTTAGCATTGAACAGCCTGCCGCCCGCCCTGAGGATACCCGAGCAATCAAAAAATGGATTCAATTTTTCAAACCTCTTTAGGATCTTTGATTGACTATGTTCAGAGAGGTCGTCATTGAAAAAAAAAAAATATGACTGCACCGCTCTTATAAGGATGCTTCTACTAAAATTGATTTCATTGACTTTGATTGGCCCATGTTCTGGGAATTTCTTCTTTGTCTGCAAATTTCTACAAAATCGGAAAACGTACGCCACTGTTCTTAAAAGTCGATACAGAGAAGAAAACTTAGAAATTATGCTCAGTACAAATTTCGAGTTAATTGGAAATACCTTTATGGCGATTAAGGTATTCTTTACTTGTTTAATCTCAGTTTGATATGATGCACGGTTATGCTGCATAGGTACACTTGAAGTGTTCCAAGTACGAAGTGGCTGAACTAACCATTGAGGTCCATTCCACCAGAGGGTGCTATTCAGCAGGTCATCTGAGTGCACTCCTCTAGATCCAAGATCCGCTGGGTTTTCATTGGACGGCACATGATGCCACTGAGCCTCTGAAGTAACATGCAAAATTTCAGTTACCCTGTTACAGACAAACGTTTTTAGTTTATATGTAGGGGTCTGTAACCAACCATGGGCAATGGTTGAATCTGTGAAGAAAGATGGGGCAATGGTTATTCTATTTTCAGTCACTAAGTGTAGAAATGCTGATATTGACTGATACAGTCTGGCCCAGAAGATGGCATGCACATAATTCCAGACGTGGAACAGTAAGCCTTTTTAATGGAGCTAATTTGGTCTTCGAAATTATTAGAGACACTTTCACATGATCGTTTTCATCAATGACTCGTAAGTACAGTACTCCACAGTATGCAGTCCCCGACGCGTCAGCAAAACCGACAATCTGATATGACGAGAGGTGAGATCTACCCAAGAATCTAGGGATTTGCAGTTCTGAAATGCGTGGAAGTAGTTCAATGGCTGAAACCCAGCGAACCCAAATTGGACTGGGAACTTCATCGTCCCAGTCTAAATTTAGTTTCCATAATTCTTGCATGAAACCTTTCAGTTGAATAACTACCGGTGAAATAAAACCCAAAGGGTCATAGATTCTGGACACAGTGGACAAAATGGAACGTTTTGTTGGTTTGGCTTGGGGAACCTCAAGAGTGTAATTAAAACAGTCAGTTTTAGATTCCACTGTAACCCTAATATTTTTACAGACAAATCGTCCTTTGGCATGATTGACACTGGATTGTTGGTAGAAAAGTCAGTAACGTCTTCCAACACTTCTGGGTAGTTAGTTGCCCATTTACTTAATTCAAACCCAGCCTTCCTCATCAACGTCACTAACTGGTGCTTAAGTTCCTTGGTGGATGAAATACTGTCAGCCCCAGATGCAATGTCATCAACATACCTATCCCGCTTCAGAGCCACGGATGCAAGGGGGTACTGTGAACCTTCATCTTCCACCAGCTGTTCAATTACCCGATTAGCTTGGTAAGGACTACTTGAAAGCCCATAAGTTACTGTGTTGAGCTCACAAATTTCAAGGTCCTCACACTGGCCAAAGCGCCAGAATATAGTTTGAAATTTCCGGTCGTCCGGATGAACCCAAATGTTTCGAAACATCTTAACAGCGTCGGCAATCAAAACGACTTTATGAATCCTAAAATTGAGCAAGATGTCGCGAATGTCTGTCTGGAGTTTGGGGCCTGAAAATAAACAATCATTCAAGGAACCCTTGGCCGACTTCGCCGATGCATCAAACACCACTCGTAATTTTGTCACGTTTCTATCCACTTTCGTAACGTGGTGATGTGGGATTATGTATGCAGGTAAACGATAGGTTACAGACATGTGCTGCAATTCTTTATACTCCCTCATAAACTCGTGGTACTGCAAGCGCAAATCTTCGTTTTTTGACAAACGGTTTTCAAGCTGATGAAATCGACGCTTAGCTAAAGGAGCTATGCCTGCAAAGTCTGGAGGGGTTGTGCGGAATGGTAGGCGAACTCCATACCTTCCACTCTCCGTCCTATAGTGTGTGGAATTGAAGTGTTCTTCGCAATATACTTCTTCAGGGTCATCTACTTTGATAGGTTTGGGTTCTTCTATCTCCCAAAACCGACGAAGGTGTGTATTGATATCCTCAATTGAGGTTGTGGTAATTAAAGACATGCCTTGCGCGGTATTAGTAGGAGTTGCGGTAAACTGCCCAATAACCACATGGCCGAAAATGGTTGGAAACAGTTTTGGCGAGGTGGTATCCAATTCTATCGGACTCCCCAACCAAATATCCCGCAAAAATATCCGCTCCAAGCAATATGTCGATAGGCTTACTTTCAAAGAAAGTAGGATCGGCTAAGGGAAATTTCATATATTTCTCCCAAAGGTGTCTAGGCAACGAGACTGTTGGGAGAGATGAAGTAATCGATTTTAGGAGTAACATTTTTACCATCATGAGAGGAGTCATTTTATTTATTGGCTTAATAGTGCAGGTGACAAACCCTTTTGAACCACTCTGGCTTTGTCCAATACCTGATATAGTCAAGTTGCAACTATTTGAGGTTAGGCCTAAACGTTTAGCACAATTGTAAGTAATGAACGAGTAGTGACTGGCAGAATCAACAACGAGACGGACTGTCTGGTAAATCCCTCGTTCATCCTGAACTTCAGCTAAAACTGTTCCCAAAACTATTTGAGGATCATTGTTGGCAGTGGCTGTGTAAGTGCCTGGTTGTGTCGAGGAAGAACCTGAGTGGGCATTGTACATCCCAGGGTTAGAATCCTCAATGGGTGCAGTCGTACGTCGCGTAACAGCTACACTGGTTTTGTGGAGTTCGGGCCCACAGAGCAGAGAATTATGTCTGCCTTTGCACCAACGACAACTCCATTTGGACTTGCATGTGTTTGTTTTATGGTTTGGCGAAAGACAGTTTCTACAACCTGTCCAATCTATAAGCCAAGCTGTGCGTTGCTTAATATCTGCACTAGCGAACTGTCTGCAGTTCTGTAGGCTGTGAGGCGACTCTGACATACAAAACAAGGAGTTGGATTATGGGTATAATTTTGCTTGTTTGAAGTACCCTTAAAATCCTGAGCGACTAGGCTGGATTTTCCTTGATACTTATACCCTTTGTTCTTAGTAGCTCCATTTTGCTTCTGTTTCGAGGAGTATGAAACTGGGTCAAGCCTAATGTTAGTTTCTGCTGAGAGCTGCATTGAAAAACACCGATCTTTCACGAACTTGAACAGCTGTGAGTAAGTTGGAAACTCGACATCCTTGTGAGCGTTTTGGAATTGCTCTCTTGTGGAGTGGTCCAACAACCTATACGCCAAATGGAATAGAATGAATTTGGATTCATTTTGAATATTTAGTAGTTCAAATGACGATATACTATCACAAACGTGAGTCAAAAATGATCTGAGTGAATCTACTGATGGCCTACCCTGAATCTGTGGGAAGTTGAGAACTGATTCAGATAAGCAGTTGCTAGAAGTCGTTGTTTGTCATAAGTGTCAGTGAGAGCCTTCCAAGCTAACTCATAATTTGAGTCTGTTATTTGGAATGCACTGACAATGGAATGTGCTGGGCCTTTGAGTGATGTAACCAAGTAGTGGAATTTTTTAGTTGGAGACAGCAGTTTATCGTCATGAACTATAGAAATGAACGTGTCCCGAAATTTGGGCCAGTTGAGAATTTCTCCATCAAATGGGATCAACTTAATTTCTGGTAAATGAGAAGTAGAGCTCTCGTGAATTACTGTTGTTTCGTGAACTGTACTACTATCATGTGTGGGTGCTGACTGAGCTGGGATTTCAGTTAACGCAATGTAGATAGTTTTGATTTCGTAGTAGGCTACTCTAACGCTTTCATATTCCGTTTTATCCTTCTCTGAAGGAAACCCCTTCGCAGTCGTTTCATGTTCTTCCGCCAGAACCTCCATCAGCATGTATGCATCTTCATACATGGAAAAGTATTTTTCAACGCTGGTGAACATTCCTTTAAACTGCGCCAAATATTGACCTTTTTCAATCTTGGCACGCCTAGCAGTATTTAAAATCGTTTGGAGCTCGCTTATCGCAACGGCGAGTTGGCGCTTTGTTTTTGCGACCGTTCGTTGACTACTTTCCGTCATTGCACCGGTTGAGGGAAGGAGGACTAGAGGAACGTAGAAGGCGGAAGGAAGCGTGGGAAACTAGGTCAGTAATTTCAAGGTCAGAACGATAAGCAAGTGGCGGATGTTTCGGGCAATTCAACTCGCACGGATCTTTGAACTTTAGCGTCAGAATACAATGAATGACCTAATGCCAGTCTTATCTACGATCTACGAAGAACCAAAATAAGGCGGAAACAAGTTGCAGCTCTACAAAACTTGAATTACGAGAGAGCGAAAATTTTAAAATAAACAATTTTGAAGTTAAGTGAATCTAGATAGGCACTTATAAACCTTTGAAACAGTATGCTTATTAATCACTTATGAGTTATAAGTCCTAGCAAACCACGCTCTGCTACCAAAAATGTTGATTCGCTAGTTCGCAGAGTTAGCGTGGAAAAATAAATTACTAACTCCGAATGGTATGAAATTAACAATGAAAAAAGTATAATTGAAAAATTTAGTATAAAGTAAGGAAATTAAGATGCGTGTTCTGAGCACCAAATTAATCAATTTAAATTGAAAAATAAATGAAATAGTCCGCGTTAGAAAAAAAGAAAAATAAAGGAAACAAACGATAGTTCTTCTGGGAAACAAAGGAACGAACACAGAATTTCTGAACGATATTGGTGGGTGACGATGCAATGCATAGAGTGGTCGTTGTTGAATGGATTGTCCTTTTGGTGGTAATGGCAGAGCAGCTCTAAATTTGTAACCAGATCTGGATTATGGGATACTGATGACCCAAAATTGGTAATTGTTATGGTGCGCGCGTGAGGATACTGCTGACCCGACGGCAGAGGCGAACATGAAGCAAGTGGCGTTAGGCGGCGAGTTTAGACTTGGGGAGGTGGACGGCGATGCAACCTGCTTCTTTTGGCGATGCACAAACAAGTCCAACGTTCGAACATTTCACTTCACTTTCTCCTAATAATATCCGCCTTAAGGTGTAAACAGTCCCAACAAAGGGCTCAGGGCCAATAGGGATCTGCACCGATCCCTTCTTAGCCAACCTATCAGCCCATTCGTTTCCCTCTATACCCTGATGCCCTGGCACCCAACACAGTGTTACACTGTTATCCTTAGCCAGGGCCTTCAGTCCAGTCAGACACTCCCACACCTGCCGCGATGTGAGACAGTATGAGGCTAAGATCTTGAGAGTAGCCTGACTGTCACCATTCGGCCTTAAGGGTTGTTTGACCCATAATGGTACCATGGGAATGCACTGCCCGCAGCCTTGCGCCAGTGCATTATGGGTTAGGGCCAAGGTAGGTAGACTGGTGCAATCCAACTCCTAACCAGGGCAAGGCCTGACAATGCTGGAATATGCGCTCGCTCTTCCGATATCGTGGTGGTCGTGGGGGGGGTCGCTGGAGAGTAGAAATCCCGTCCCCTTCTCTCGTTTCTAAACTGCAGGGTCCGATGGAGGTAGGGGCCACCAGGTTGGGACTCCCACAGACATCCCCGAATGCAGAACAGTAACTGTATTAGCTACTAGAGCAATGGATCAGTGTGCGTGGGGCTGAGAAAAGTTGTAGGATGCGTCAAGGCAGATATTTGATTCCTTTTGATAGAGATTTTTCCAACATTAGAAGTTGGTTGTTCGAATTTTCTTCATTCGTAACTACATTTTATCTTTCAGCATTTTGGTTGAAGTGTGTTGAACGAAGTTCCAGTGCGGGTATATAACAGGGAGAGAGAGAGAAATTGGCGTACCAATTATTTTTACGCTTTTCTGAACACGCTGGAAAAAGAAGCAGTTTTTTTAAAATTGACAGCGGATTCCATAAGCTGATAAGTATTTTCCATCTTAGTTGTATTAAAGTAAAGATTGTTGGAAAGAAAAGAAGGACTACGTGTGGGGTCCAAAAGATAACTTTGGCAACTCTGGAATTTCTTCCTACCAAACTCATCTTCTTTCGGATTTTCTTCATAATCTGGGATTAGGAAAAAAAACCATCACTTTTATCCTCTTCGGACTCGAATAAATAAAGCAGCGGAGGGAAATTATTCCCTCCTCCACTTCATCCTGTCCGCCATTCCATCCTCTATCCCTTCGCCAGGCCAATAAGGTGGTTGGCAAAACCCGAAGACCGATAACACGCTGGCAGTATAAAGTTGTCGATAACTATCTGAGAATGCGAGGTAACCGCGCTGCACAAAACTGAGGAAAAGAATCCCCCGCACGACCAACAAAAAACTCTTTCCCGACGACGGAACTGATAGTCTCTCAAATCGTTTCCCCCCCACCCCTTTCGAGGTCTCTGGGGAATGTCCTTGATTTTTTGTTTCCCTACTAACGTATCAGAAGGCTTCCGAACATTTATTTGGAGATGGGAACAACCGTTTCCCACCCATCACCCGCATCTCTGTAGATATCCCAATCGTCGCCCTTCTACCTCACTCCGGAATTATGTAGTTCCCCTTTTGCCTTTTCTCCTCTAACTTAGATAAAAAGATAAACAAGTTGTCGATTCCATTACAATGGTAGTTTATTTATTGCTTCGCTCCGAACAAATACACAATTCTCTTGGGAAAGTTAAGAGCAGGTGGAATGGGCGTTTGCACGAAATAAATTGCTGCCTCAGGGATATACGAGGTCTGATCCCGCTCCAGTCTACTTCAACCAACTGAATATACTGGAAGCCCGGTAGTTAAGAAAGAGGCGTAGTGACAACTGCTGTTCCTAATGACGTTAGAGTGTTCTCTTTATCGATATTTGTCAGGTTTGCGACCCATTTTTATTACTTTTCTCAGCCCTATGGAGTGAGAAGGAAATTCAAGTAATAGGATGACAAATAAAGAGTTTTGTCAAGATCTTTACGTTTCCATGGCCACTCAGTTCGAAATGCGCCATTTGGGAAACGTTCGCATGTGTGTCTGTTGAATAGAAATGGATTTAAATTCGACTTTTTTTTCTCTTGAGGGCGTGCGGGACAAGTCCCTTGGTCACTGCGGCCACATATGGGCCTATTGTGACGCTGGCCCTTTCTTAGTAGAAGGCGTCGTACATACTCGCCCCCCTCAGCAAGCCGAGTATGTCCTTCACCCCAGATTCCGCTATGATGTGGGGTTCAATGGTCCCCTGGGCGAAATATTCGAAGCGTTTGACTGCCAATGCAGGGCATTCACATAGGATATCCATTATTCCACCGCCTCTGAGATGCTCATCTAGTTGAGGTGATATCTGAGTGGGCAGTGCCTGGTGAGGAAGCTTGTCAGAACTCTAAGATCCTGCCAACAGAGTGTCAGCATCGTCTTCGCCCTTTGACAGGAAGGCATAACGAGCCTTGTCGCTTGTCTTAGTCGTGGCTGGCTATGCCCATGGGCGAAATTTGACATTTAGCCTGCAGACTATTATGGGACGCTATAATAAGAATATGAGCTTGATCGGTTGAAAACTAACTATAGTTATCATAGTGATCAAAAATTCTTTTTCTCTTAAGAACGGTTCCAACGATTTTCGTACATGCAAATACCAAAAATGAACAACAACACAATAAATTATTAACGGTCCATTAAACAGATCATTCCCCCCTCCCCTCATTTTGATGCAACTGGACACTGGGCAACAGGCCCATTGTGTTGATATGCATGAGCCACATGAGCCACATCATGTCCTCCCAGTTCCATCCCCAGCTCCGGTAGAGCTGATATTCCCTGATGCGACGTCCCCACCATTTACGCACAAAACGCAAGACAACCTTGAGATCTAAATCAGTAATCTCCTCCGTACGTAGCTGTGGCATCCTGAGCAATCTGAGGCGCACGACAACCAGCCCTTCACACGTACACAGTACATGCTCTGCTGACTCCCGCAGAAATTGCAACTCCGTACCTCCGACCTACCAATCATGGCCTGTGAACTGGGCACATAGCGTCCGTATACATTCTCTCTCCAGACTGCCGGTCTCTCTTTTACTTTCCGCTACCCGAAGGGAAGGAAAGTATAGTAATCGGCCTAAAAAAAAATTTGGGTTTTCTTCAGATCTTTACGTTTCAGACCCTACTGAGTCTAAAAAACCTAATTTCGGCGCGTGGTCCGTGTGTGTGTGTGTGTGTGTCTGTAGTTCGATTTGCGGGAGAACGGCTCATCCGATTGAGCTGGTTCTTTTTTTGTTTTGTTCGTTATTTTTTGTAGACACCAAAATAAGGTTATGGACGATTTCGGCCGATGGGAAGGGGGGGGGGACGAAAATGTACCAACAACTAGGGTTTTTCGCATTTTTCTCAAAAACGGCTCAAACGATTTTGATTAAACTTTCAAATTATCTTCTCCTAATCAATACCTAACTTTTCTCCTCCATACATATCTCCATGAAAATACGGTGAACGGAGATATGGGCCCCTGAAGCAAAAATAGGTTTTTTACGCTTTTTGGCAAAACGGCTTCAGCGATTTTCACCAAACTCACAGGATGTTTTCAAATAGTTAATACCTACATATTCTATTCAATAAATGTTCCTGTGACGGTCCATTGAACAGAGATAAAAATCAAAATGTGTCGAAAATAACGTTTTTTCTAACATTTCCGTAAATTCCAGGGTAACTTCTTCACCAGATGTGATAAATCCTAATGGAGTGTCTTTCAGTCACCCATAGCCACATTTCGTTCTGTATAATTATTTCTGTTATGTTGAACGGAGATATAAGCCAAGTTAACTCAGAAAAGGAGATTTGTCGAATATTAATTTATCGGTATTCCAATTTTCTCAAAAACGGCTCTAACGATTTCGATCAAACATTCGGAGTACTCTCAGCTAACTAGTCCCTACATTTTGTTCTCCATAAATGTTCCTGTAGAAATGCGTTGAACGAAGATATAGCGTCCGCCTATGTAGGTGGTGTTCGAACTTAAAGGGGTGGCGGAAAGTTGTGTGTTGCTACGCACCAGATATTTTGCTCTCAGGATAGTTTTATAAAAGGCCTTGACTGCCTTTCGCCTGGCACATTCCGCCAATTGACAGCTCCGCGCTTAAACAGATAGAGTAGTTGAATAATTTCGTGGGGGAATCGTCTCTGCCTTCTTCGTATATCGCTTATTTGCTGAGGAAAGTATTTATAAGGTGAGAGTAGCGAAGGCAAGAAACAAATACTTGTTGATCGTCTGTTGCCAATTACGGATCAAGCAAAGCTCGCTCGGGTCCCAAGAGTGGTGAGGTGTGACAAATCTGGATGGCATCACCATAGTTGGCTGATGACTCTAATCTAATCAAGGAGCTCACCCAGCGATGCTCATGGGGGAAGTGCTGATGACCTAAAAAATAGATGAAATTACGTCGAAACTAATTTAAAATTGTTACTCGAAACTGCTGAATGGAAACCGGAATGCAGGGAAAATGCTGCCAGCCCTTCAAAAGTGCCACTATATTCTTGAAGCTCTCGAGAACACTTCGATTATTCTTGCGGTGTCCGCCAAAGAAATGCAAGTGATGTAAACGAGCTTCGAAAGCTCGTCATTTATACGTTGACCCGGGCGATTGGGAACTTCATGACGTAGTTCGAGGTCACTTCCCGTTTTTCGACTCCGACATTATATTTCCGAATAGAGTTTTTTGGGCGTGGTGCCTTCCACTCACATTGGAAACTGAGGCAGGTAATATCGGCCCGATTCTTTTTCCCTCTGGAGGAGGATATGACAAGAGTCTCAGCCTAATACCGACTTCCGTCGGCCTAAGTTGGTAGAGCGGTTGGGACCGTGCAAAAGGGGATATACGTCATATTAAAGTCTGTAATCCGTTGTCTTCTTCACGCAGTATTTGGTATTTCTTATTTGCTACCGTCGCTTTTTTCGAAGCTTCAGAAAGAACAAAAGAACCTTCCAGAGCGAGCTGATGTCGAAACTGCCGTGTAACTTGCCGTTTTATTCAACAAGGACGTCATGCAATCAACTAAATTAAAAAGTGAACCGTGCAGTGTAATGAGAGAAGAGGGGAGGGGGGGGGGGTGAGCACACAAGAAAAAATACGTGGAAGAAACAATGTCTGGAACGAGGCATTCACAACTTACCTGTGCTCAGCGAGGGTTCAGCGACTAATCAAATCTGTTTTTCAGTCAGCTTATGTGAACTTGGTAGAACTTCTGAATCGCTTGTTATTATAGAAACTGGTCGCGTTTAAGGTTCCGTAGTTTATTGAGTGGTCCCTTTTGATGTCCCGACCTTCATTGAGTTACCGGCGCACCGGTAATTTAGAAGACTATCCAGATGCTTATTGTGGAAAAGGTAATAATGTTTAGAGAGAAAAATTCTGATTTCGTTCACATATAAACGTGGTTTATTTTATGAACGCTCAACGTCGCTCCACATAGAAACTCATGTCACATATGCTGCCGGAAGTTATTGAATTGCTCCCACTCATGCTACGACCATTAGTGGGACTGTCAACGTAATTATTTCAGTGAAGAGCCGCGTTTTTCAACGATCTAGGAAAGATCAACTCATATGCAACCGACAATGTTTTGTAGAGCACCTGTAAGACCCATTCCCTTCGATTCAGCCCCCAAAGATATTAGTAAATGATATGAAACATGACCTGACTACAACAAAACGACGGAAATTGACATTTTCTGGGCGACGCGAGGCACCTGACACGACGCGACGAGTCGAACTGACGAGTGGTAAGAGTGGGGCATGAGGAAATGAGAGAAAATGAGCGCAGACCGCAGAATTTGCTACCAGAAAGAAGTATGGAACAGCAAAAGCCGTTAGTTACGGCGTCCTAATGGCATCAAGATCTACACAGATGAATCGAAATTTCTGGCTTTGGTGTGTGGATAATTGGCCCTGGAAGGAGTAGAACGTCTTGTTCCCCCTGGGTCCCATTCCAACCGGTTTTCAAGCAAAGATTTGTGTTATCACTGCCGGAACCGTCATATTGCATGAAAAAGGCTGTAGCCATAAAACTATCAACATAATGACTGATAGTAAAGCGTCGTGTAAGGCGCGGAAGAATTACCATAAAATCAAAACTGGCGAGTGAGTGCAGGATGCGGTACAACTCTTTAGCCAATTCAAATAGAGTTTACATTTATTGGATTCCTGGGTAGACCATCTGGCCAGAAGCGGTTCGTCTACTGTACCAATTGGGCCACTTCCCCACTGTGTCCTGTCGCTAGTAAAGAGGGCTGTGGAAGAACATGTCAGAAGAATGCGTCAGACAGTCTGGAATGTTGCGGGGGCGAGACACACATATATGTTATGAGCCTAGTCGACACCCCCTGGTGTAGGTCGTGTGGCGTAGATGAGGAGACTCCCTGCTATGTCATGGCCCAGGTCCGGAGACTTGAGAGGGAGCAATTAAGGCCTGTGGTGCTACTTCTTCAAGAGTGGACAGCAAACAACCCTTCGCAGGGTTTGCCTGGCATTCCTTGGGACCCGTGAGAAATTAGTACGGGCGCAATAGGTCATTAGGTCGCTGTGCTCATAATTTGCGTCACTGTATTTACATTGAGACGCATTTGTTGACGTCTGAGAGCTCATTCTGTTCGACTCAGCATCGAAAAATGACTAGGGAAACGATCTCGAACGCGACGTAATTGCAATAAAACTGCTAAAATTTATTTTTTGACCAATTTTTTGTTCATAACCACAACGGGGTTTTTCCCCTTCAGCTTGCCAAGTATTCGGGCACAACTATGGCATTTTTTGCGAAAGAACGGTGTGCACGAGTAAATTAAGAGGACTGTATATAGTAAAAGAAAGATATTGTACATCAACACCAAACGCTTTCCCGAGACATGAAACGGAGCAAACAGACGACCACCCTGAAAGAAAAGGAGAATGAGGATGAGAAATAGAAGGCATACCTCTCGTTGGACGTTCTCGTGGCTTCTTCCCCGGCCCCTGGATGTCTGGCAGCAGCCTCCCTCGCAGTTTCGGAAAATCGCGAGCTGGACGTATGTAACGACTCAGTAAATTAATGATGGGACAAGCCCAAAGGGAAATGTGAAAAGAAATAGTAAATAAGATAATAAAATGAGAATATGATTGAAGGTGCACACGCATTAGGCGAAGGTTGGAACGCAAGTGAAGAAGGAGGATAAACCGAGAAGGATAGGAGAAGGGCGTGCGTTGCGGGTTGCCCAACTCTGCTCCCCTCATGTCGGGGAAGCGCCTAAACAAACGGATTTTTAGACCATGTTAAAGGAAAAGTATGGCTTACACGGCATACGGACATTTCATAATCGGAATCTCCACCCCTTGAACCGTAACGTATCGAATTTTGAGGAGGGTTTGTAAAAAATGTTTCTGATCGCAAACATAGGTGTATTACTAATGAGTTATAAACCAAAACTGCATTATAATAGATTTTTTTTCGGAATTTGTTATAATTTATTCTGCTGCTCAAATAATTTTTTCAGGGATTAGAATTGCATGGTATTGCTTGGAACTATTCGTGCGAAAGATGTATTCAAAAACGCTGCAAATTATTACACAACGGTTTATTATTCGGATAATCAGCTTGACCTAGCATTAATGCTCCGAGACCCATCCTGTTCGATTCAGCATCGAAAAATATCATAATGAAACCCAAAAAAAGGCCGAAAAGAACTGAATCGTAATATTAAAATAAACAAAAAAAACACGAAAGTATCTAGAAAAAACTGAATTTTAATATGAAAACATGCACGCTAAATACTAATATCAAAATTTAACCAAAAATCTATGAAAAAACATAATGAGAATGAAACGAAAGAATCTAAAAAAATTGAATCGTATTAAAACGAAAACGTCAGAAATTGGAAGAGTAAGGCGAATGGGGAGAGACCGGTCGTTGGGAGGGAAGCGAGCGGGAGGCCGCACTCGCTCGCCTCGAGAGCGGTTGGTTTTTAATGAGACGGGCGGGGCGGAGGAATTCAAACGACGAAACGCTTGTAGCTCCCGCGTTGTACTGCGTTTCGTTAATTTTTAACCGTTTTTTGCCCATTACAACCACGGGCTTCGTCCGATCGGATTGCCGAGATGGCGGGCACAACTAGATACCAAATCGGATTTTTGGGCGAAAGAACGAATTTTTAGACCACGTTAAAGGCACAAAACGGCCCGGACGGCGGACGGCGGACGGGGACGGGGACGGGGACGGGGACGGGGACGGGGGACGGCGGACGGACATTGCAAATTTGGAATCTCCATGTCTTGAAACGTAAAGTATCAAATTTTGAGGGGGGGTTGTAAAAAATTTTTCGTGACCGAAAACATAGGGTTATTATTCAGAATGAATAATAAACCAAAATCATTAGAGCTGGTTTTGAGAACAAGAAAGTTGGTTTATTGATCACTACAATCACTGCAATTAGTTTGTTAATGCCCTCTCGTTAGTGTCCTACCGCATTTGCGCTTCTTGGCTTCGACGTAAAACAGCAAGCGGACATGCAGCTGGTAAATTCAAATCTTGTGTAAAGATCATATTTTTGGGTTATTATTCTCTTTTTTGTGATCAGACCAAGGAAATGCTGTAATATTAGTTCTGGAGGTGAGGAGGTATGAGTTCAGTTTGAATGACACACACATCCGCCAATTTTGGATTCCTTAGAGAGAGCAGTGAAACAGGGCTCAGTTTCTTTTGATAATAATTTATTGCGATGGGCTTAAGGCGACACACTGCGAATTCCGTGGAATCTCTTTGTTTGAAGAGTAAGTCCGTCATTTGGTTTCGTAATTTTGTAAAATGCGAGTGCCGTTATTAGTCGTATTTCCACATTTAGTATGTCAGATTGAAGCGATGAATACGACATTATTTGAGCCCGGGAGGGAGCGTGCACTGGCAAATAAAGTAGTATAATTTCGGGCCCACACTGAGGACCCTTTCTGACTCATGAAAATTCCTGCGGTATTCAATCAATATTTTCCTTAATTAGTTGGTACATTGGGCGAATATAATGAAATACCGACACAAACCATCTTTCAACGTCGACGGCAATATTAAATTTTCTCTCGGAGCGACTGGCCCCCGACAATTGCAGCCCAATATCCTGCGCATTTCGTTCACTATGATTGCTCATATTGAACCTTTAAAATTCCCTTTGTCACTTCGATTTGGTTGAATTGAGCGCGGATGTGGTTCCGTACACAATCGGATCGGTGTGTTCGGAAAATATATTGGGCGCTACTCGAATCAGCTAAGTGGAAGACGGAAAGTGGTAACTGCAAGCCAAACCATCGAAAGCCTACGTGTTTTTCCACTTCTAAACAGCACGTTCAAAACTTACCGCGTTCTTTTCAGTTTCCGCTTTCTTTGGAAATAGGAAGTCGTTAGGAAAAGGTTTGAAAAAGTGGTATTTTTAGGCCTTTGGAGACCACACTGAATTGAGAAAAACCTAAATTCGGTGCGAGGTGTGTGTGCCTGTAGTTGGATTCGCACCAAAACGGATCGATTGAACTGGGTTATATGTTTTGTATGAGATTGTTTGAATGGTTGAAAATATGGTTATGAGCAACTTACACTGTCGTAAAGAAGGGTAGGGGATCAAAATATAGCAAAAAACGAAGGTTTTTTATATTTTTTCTCAAAAAACGGCCCAGATGATTTTGTTTTCACTTTCAAATTATCAGAATTAGTAATCAGAATTTAACTTCCGTCCTTCTTAAATATCTCTCCGAACATTTGGCCTGTGAAGGAAAATGCGGTTGTTTTTACTTTTTGGAAAACAGGTTAACTATTTCCCAAACTCTCCGTGTGTAGTCCAATAATCACCAGTTAAGTATAGTTCTTGCCGTCTCTCTCCAACCACCTGTAAGCTCAACTCGTCACATCGTACAAATGCCTACACGCCCCTAGAATATGCCAATTTTTGTCGTTTCGTTGTAGTCAGGTCATGTTTCGTACGGTTACCTGGTATTTTAGGATGCGATTCAGCATCCTATGAGGATATGAGCGGTCTCAGGGATGTGAGACTATGTCGAGCTGTGCATGAGAATAATGAAACGTTGTGTAATAATTTGCAGCGTTTTTTGAAACGTTTCTGACTTATTAATTCCTCAAAAGTAGCTTCAACGATTTTTAATAAATGTCGTAGGTTCTGCATTAACCTATAGAAATGCGTTTATTGAGAATACGGCGTATTTTATGGGGATTCGTCATAATATTTATGGGGATTCCGAAAAGTTGTGTGTTGCTCCAGATATTTTGTCCTTGCCCAGCGAGTTAGTTAACGCTGACTACTCTCATTCGTCTCCTTTCCCCATCACCGTTTTTAGTATTTGGTTGTCCCCCCAATCTAGGAATACCCAACGCTTGGTATCCTCTTGTCAAATGGTGCATCAAAGTAGCTCAAGGAAACCACCAGCTTTACAACTAACGTTGCTGGGTGAAGTTAGTTCCATCATTGAAGCTACTTTTTTAATACTTTCCTCAACCCTAAGAAAACGAGTCATACTATTTTCTCAGCCCAATCAGCAATTTTTATCACCCTAAACAATCGATGAAAACTGTTTTTCATTCAGTTTTTATGAACTTCTTAGAACTCAGGTCAACTCTTTATATCGGATTTGGTCGAGCTTAGGGTTCCGGTGGTTTAGTAAGCCCCTATTTATGACTAGTACAAAGGTAATTTAAAAGACTATCAAGATTGTGGACACGTTTACGTTTAATTTCCCGGAATAAAAAAGAAGACTGTTTCCTGCTGCTGTGGATAGAAATATTGTGCTGACGTTCCCTTATTTAAAATTGTACGCACAAAGCTCAATCAAAACCATTACCGCACTCAGCACAAAGAAATACGATAACTACAGATAGTTTTGCATAGGTTCCGCTCATATCCCCATTTTCTGTTCCACGTTGACGCGCAGACTAAACATAAAATTTAAAATGTTCGGTTCAATAGTTTTCTCCCAATCGCGTTCTGCGACACCGAAATACACACCGTTTTTTACTTTCCGCTACCCGAAGGGAAGGAAAGTATAGTAATCGGCAAAAAAAAAAAAGGGGTTTTCTTCAGATCTTTACGTTTCAGACCCTACTGAGTCTAAAAAACCTAATTTCGGCGCGTGGTCCGTGTGTATGTGTCTGTAGTTCGATTTGCGGGAGAACGGCTGATTCGATTGAGCTGGTTCTATTTTTGTTTTGTTCGTTATTTTTTGTAGACACCAAACTGAGGTTATGGACGATTTCGGCCGATGGGAGGGGGGGGGGACGAAAATGTACCAAAAACTAGGGTTTTTCGCATTTTTCTCGAAAACGGCTCTGACGATTTTGATTAAACTTTCAAATTATCTTCTCCTAGTTAATACCTAGCTTTTCTTCTCTATACATATCTCCATGAAAATACGGTGAACGGAGATATAGACCTATACAGCAAAAATAGGTTTTTTACGCTTTTTGGCAAAACGACTTCAACGATTTTCACCAAACTCGCAGCATGTTTTTGAATAGTTAATACCTACATATTGTTTTCAATAAATGTTCTTCTGAAAGTCCAATGAGCATAGATAAAAATCAAAATGTGTCGAAAATAACGTTTTTTCGAACATTTCCGTAAATTCTGGAGTAAATGCTTCACCAAATTTGATCAATCGTTCAGAGTGTCTTTCAGTCACTCATACCCACATTTCGTTCTCCATAATCATTTCTGAATATATATGTTGAACGGAGATATAAGCCAAGTTAACTCAGAAAAGGAGATTTGTCGCATATTAATTTATCGGTATTCCAATTTTCTCAAAAACGGCTCTAAAGATTTTGATATAAATATTCCTGTAAAAATGCGTTGTTGAACGAAGATATAGCGCCAGCCTATGTAGCTGGTGTTCGAAATTACGGGGGTGGCGGAAAGTTGTGTGTTGCTACGCACCAGATATTTGTTCTTTTCAAACAGTATTCTTAAAACGTAGGAGACTGAAACGTAAATATCCGTGAAAGAAATCGCAGAACTTCACTTCTCGCTTCGTTGAACTGAGAGAAGTAAAAAAAAAACCAGAAGAATGAGGAGAGGCTTCTACGTTGCCTTGGGTAGCCAAGGGAGGAGTACAATCAGTGAGAGTCGTCGACCTTGATGATAAACAATCATTTTCGTCAGCACCGCTGGGAACACACAACGCGTGGACGCTCCAAGGCCCACGATTTGATTAGCGACCATCGTGTCCAAGGGAGAGTGTGACCTCCTCACCCCTTTCCCATCCACTCTCTAGATGCAGGTGGAAAATATAGAGAAGAATGTAGCGAAACGTGAAGTAGAAGGACCGAAAGTTAACTATAGTCATCATAGTGATCAAAACACCAAATGTTTTTCTCAAAAAAGCTTTAACGATTAAAATTTTTATATTGAAAGCTCTCAATAAGGCAATTATATCATAAAATTCCCATGCGTGGGAAAATGACGAGAGCAGCACGATAAATTACCAAACCTTTCGACGTTTGGTAATTTATCGAAACACGTTTTAGCGCAGTTTTTTCCTTATAAACTCCGCTGGAATTTTTGTAGAATGTTAAAAAAAATTGGTATTGTAGTCCATTCCAATACCTAAAGAGTGAGTGTTTAAAAACGCTCATAAGATGCAGTAATTACTATCCTTCTTAAAATAATTGGTGTTTACAGCCTCATTAATTATTCGTGTACCAATTGCTCAAAAATGGACCTGAGATGAGTATGAGCAGCACAATAAATTCCAGAACTGTAACCGCTTGCTGCTGCCGTAATGCGTTGTTTGACAAAGTTCAAATAAACGGAGTGATAAATGAATTCATTAAATAGAATTAGCCATGTACAATGTGAATTTTTGTAGAGCTAAGGAAAGTTGTGTGTTGCAACGCACCAGATATTTTTGTAACACGCAGGCTTCATCCAACGAAAGTACTTTGCTAGGACAGCTAAAAACAGAAGGGTTCAGTCGGTTTACTCACGATTAACGCGCGCAACCTTGAGTGTCTTGGGAATCGCATGCTACAGATCTGGCTCTAAAACTCGATTTCTGAACACCAGGTAGCGGTCAATCAGACTTCCTTCTGGACTTACCAAAAGGTAAGACTTGCTAATACCTAGTCTGTTGCCTGAAAATACTCTTTCGCGAAATTTGTTGTCTTTGTAAACGCACATTAACCCGCCTGTTGTCGGAAAGTGATCCAATTTCAGGCAGTCAATGCGAGGAATAAGCTACTGTTGATGTTGCAGGTTGTCAAATCCAATAATGATTGTTATTGATTTAATAAAGCGAGATCTTATACCTCAAATGTTGTCAGATTACGGATTTGACCGGATGATATTAAAGAGGGTCCAGCGGTTACTTCTCTCGCAGGTGGGCAAATAGTAACTATTGACAGTGTAAACAGCGAAGAAACGCCAATAAAACGTTGGGTGGTGCTAGGTGAAACCTTAGCCTTTATTTTCCCAGCCCTCGTTTCATTTGTCTCGGGAATCATTTGAAATGGGCGATGTTCGTCATCATTCGATTTGTCTTTGACGTAAAAGTAAATCGTGTGTCACATCTACTCTGGGGAACAGTCAATTCTTCCTACTTTAAGGCTCCTGTTCTCATCAAATGTAGAGGTTGGTGACTTTTGAGTCCAATACATTTTTACTTTCCTTTCGTCTTACTTGTCAAGCTGCTACGAATGCAAAAACGCTGCAAATTATTACACAACGGTTTATTATTCGGATAATCAGCTTGACCTAGCATTAATGCTCCGAGACCCATCCTGTTCGATTCAGCATCGAAAAATATCATAATGAAACCCAAAAAAAGGCCGAAAAGAACTGAATCGTAATATTAAAATAAACAAAAAAAACACGAAAGTATCTAGAAAAAACTGAATTTTAATATGAAAACATGCACGCTAAATACTAATATCAAAATTTAACCAAAAATCTATGAAAAAAACATAATGAGAATGAAACGAAAGAATCTAAAAATTGAATCGTATTAAAACGAAAACGTCGGGGAAATTGGAAGAGTAAGGCGAATGGGGAGAGACCGGTCGTTGGGAGGAAGCGAGCGGGAGGCCGCACTCGCTCGCCTCGAGAGCGGTTGGTTTTTAATGAGACGGGCGGGGCGGAGGGAATTCAAACGACGAAACGCTTGTAGCTCCCGCGTTGTACTGCGTTTCGTTAATTTTTTAACCGTTTTTGCCCATTACAACCACGGGCTTCGTCCGATCGGATTGCCGAGATGGCGGGCACAACTAGATACCAAATCGGATTTTTGGGCGAAAGAACGAATTTTTAGACCACGTTAAAGGCACAAAACGGCCCGGACGGCGGACGGCGGACGGGGACGGGGACGGGGACGGGGACGGGGACGGCGGACGGACATTGCAAATTTGGAATCTCCATGTCTTGAAACGTAAAGTATCAAATTTTGAGGGGGGGTTGTAAAAAATTTTTCGTGACCGAAAACATAGGGTTATTATTCAGAATGAATAATAAACCAAAAACAGCATTTGATGACGAATGAAAGAAAACAGCAGACCTAATTCAGCTCAAGTTTGATATTCGATCTAAAAATTAATGTGGGATGCCAAATAGAAAATTGTCAAAACTGGAAACCGCTCATAATCTTATTTTCATACGTTCAAAAATTAACGAAGGATAGCAGACAATCCGTTTTGCATTCCGCCAATTGGTGTTATATTCGATTCAGTGGGTCTCCTAACGCAATGTTCTGATGCAAATTCAATATCTCCTTATACACCGATGTAGTACGCTGCATTGTGGGTTAGCAGGTTGTAAACATCATATTGGCACTCTCACAAATTAGCTGTACGTTGTTGACTCAATCAACGTCGTGATGTAAGTAGGAGCAACCCAATAAATTTAGAATATTACGAGCTACCAGTTTCCACGCGAGCGTTTTGTTCTGCCCGGTTCATACTTATTGAGTGATAAGCGGAAAAACTAATTCGAGGGAGCGCTCCCTTAGGGCGCCATCATATGCTACAGAGGCTCTTTGCTCCCACTGTTTGGCGTACCAATTACGACGAGTCAAGCCCGATGACCCCAATCCTAATTTCATCGAAGCAGTCAACAAAAAGTTATCGCACGATCTTTTTTGTATCTTGTTGCCACACTTTCTTTTGTCTATACTTCTGCTTCTGCTGTTCTATGTTCGCTCCGAAATGTCCTTCGTCCTATTGATTATTTGTTTTTGAGCTCAACAAAATAATTTGGCTTACTTGGTCGAGCGATAGAAATTGTACATTGGTGGTGGGAACTATGTGAACGGCGTGTTACATGCCAGCGTCTATTTTTTATTATTCATTTTTACTGTAACTGTAATTCCCAACGCTCTAAGTGAAAAGCGCTCTGAACAAAAACAAAATAACAATGACCCCGACGTGATTTGAACACGCAACCTTCTGATCTGGAGTCAGACGCGCTACCGTTGCGCCACGGAGTCACATGATTGGCGTCAATTCAAAAATTGTCATCAATTAATAGTGTAATTCGTTTGAAGAAAATCGTAGCTGTTCTAAAGTAAAAGTGGGATAATTTCGAATTAAATTACTCTTTCGGACACTGTAGTGATCCACCAAGAATCCAATTACCGAGTATTGGAATGGAGAGAGTTTTGTAGACTTCTCATAGCTATTATATAGGCCCATGGCTGGAGGAATAATATACTGAATGGCTACTTTTTGACGATTGCTAGACGCGGTTTGTCAAACATGTTGGAATTATAGAGAAAGGGATTGGCTTCAATTATATCACTATGAAGGTTAATAGATTTGTATGTGTGTGTCTGTTCACCTTGCAGTACGGCAAAAATAAAAATAATAAGGTTTCCTCCCTTAAAAAACTCCTCCCTTATAAATCCATGACAAAACGTGGTAGTAAGGCCTACGTGTGAGGAAGGAGAGGCTGGTCCCTCCACCCCTTAAGCAATAGAGGCGCTGATGCAGGGTGTCCCTGCTAAGGACCTCCACGCACTAAGCATCTGAGTGCTTGACATCCGAACCACAGTGGCAGGTGGCGCCGTCATCGTGATGGAAACTCTGCAAATGACCAAGGCGCGTACGAGCCATATTTCCACTAAGAAGGAGTTGAAGCTTCAAGAATAAGGCCTCCTAGGTCGCTTCCCACGCATGCTATTGTGGGACATGCGAACTGACCTACAAAAAGAGGACCTGGTCCAACGAGTTGCTGAGCACAACCCTGCATTAGGCTTGCAGACGCAAGACGTCAGACCCCGTTTCACAAAAAAGCGAGGCAGACAGAAGGACTGGGTGATCGAGGAGTCACCCGTCACTCACAAAAAACTAGAGGGGGCAAGGCAACTCCAGATACCCTGGCCACAGTGTGCCATCGGCAAGTACCAAGCCACAAAGTGCTACAAATGCCAACATTATGACCCCCTGGCAGTAGACTCCAGGAGACCTGTGACTCACTGTGCTCACTAAGTACAACTTGGTTGTTGCCAACGACCCCATGACTGAGGCGACCTATGATGGGCCGGGAGGAAGGTCGCACATAGCCATCACAGTCGTGTCTCACACCCTGCTACTCCAATTGCTGGGTTGGGGAGTCATACCAGGTGCAACGCAGAGCGATCACATGGTTATTGACTTTGCCATTGCAGATGACAACATGCTCTGCAAAGAAACTCGTGAAAAGCGATTTTGCAACAAAAAAAGGTGACAATCTCTAGGCCACAATTCTCTAGTGCCTGCATGCTGCAGACACCAACCTAATAGCGCAAGCTGCCACACCCGAACAGGTGGACAGGGACAGACTTAAAACAGCTCTGCACTCTGCTGGGCTCATTGTAGTTTGGCAACCGAAGCACATGACGATCAAAGTCCCATGGTGGACTGACGAACTTAATCCTTTCAAGCAAAGTGTAAATAGAGCAAGAATTATGTACCAACAGACTAGTGAGCCTGATGCTAGAGCCACACTCCAAACTACCTACATCCAAGAGACGAAGGAAGGCAGTCCACCGCCCCATCACACGAGCCAATTGGCAAGGCTGGCGAAATGTTGCTCTGAGAACCCCTGGGGCAGACATTACAAGTCCTCCATAGGAAAAGCAAACGTAGAGCACGTCTTAGTTGTGATGCAAAATGAGTCAGGCTGGGCCTGCAGCATCGAAGGTTCATGAGAAGGCGTTCCCTGACGACCAAGTCACCAAGACAAATCTCCTGGGCAAGAGAACATCGAAAGCAATATGCTAAGGAAGGCTGATCAGACTATCTCCAGCAGTCTCCTCAGTTTATTTAATGACAGTCTGCAGGTCGGACAGTTCCCCACTCAGTGGAAGCCTGCGCGCGTTGTCACTCTTCAGAAGGGTGGTGACTGCAATCAGACCCGCGATCATGGACACTGCTCAGCCTTCTTTCGATATTAGGCAAAACAGTAGAAATTATGATGTTGCAGTCTGTCGAAGGAGTCTTTGACCACAACCTCAAGGGCAGGCAGTACTGGTGTACCAAGAGAAGGTCCACACAGCATGTCATTGTGGAAATTCGGCATGTTTCTCAGCTGGCACCGGCTAAGTACGTCGTAGTTCTGATTGACATCATCGGGGCATTTGACAACCTTTGGTGGCCAGCACACCTTAATGAGCTTGAAGGTAGGGGAATCACCCGCAACCTGTACTTGCTCGTCAGAAGTTACCTGACAGACAGAACTGCTTCAATCGAATGCAGGCATGTCTCCACCCAGAGAAAGATTGAGAAGGGGTGCGCACAGGGCTCAGTCGATGGCCCAGCACTCTAGAACGCTTCGTTTGAAATATGAACTAAATCACCCGCGACGAAATTGTGGAAACCCATTTCAGTAAAAAACAGAATAAACGATAAGTTGTCTATATTTCCACAGAAATAATGAGCGCAATTGTTAAATCGATTTCGACGGTTAGGTCATCATCGGTAACAGTGAGTGATACAAAGCGAGCCCATAACCATTTTGTAGTTTGTGAAGAGGGTGATGGCTAAGAAACATGGTCACAGTTGATCAGTCCTCTTGAAACCTGCCACCGAAGTAAATAATTAGATCAGGTGGGAGACCAGATTAAGGATTCCTCCTCGAAGATACAGGATTCTCTTGACACATCCTCTGGGGGAAGTAAATGCAGGCCTTACGGCAGCTGACGATATGTGGCGCTGGTCTGCAACATATTTCATCCGCAGCACTACAACAATTGCAAGGTGATGATTACGTTAGCTAAAATGTATTCATAACGAGCAGGAGGAAGTCGTATCCACGCATCAACACCCATGAGCGATCCCCAATGTAGGTTTTTGAACCAGATAATGTGAGTCTAACTCATCTCATGCTGATAGTAGAGAGCTGACTCTGAGAGCAGCAGAAAAATCCCTCATGGACCTCAGTCTCGGGGTATGGTCGGACTCGCTGCTGTTACTGATTTGGGGGCTCATGATTGGCTGACATACCTCTCGTAACTGGAACGGTTAATAGGACCGATAGGACTCAATAACCTCTTAGAAGGTCTTAAACTCGTAGTTCATGGTGACCAATCATAGCAACAGTTTGAAACACCAGTTTGGTTCTCGATTATATGGTAGTGTACCGAATGTGATGGAAATATAACAAAATGTGTTCAGCAAGCTCAATCTAGAGAGCACAAGCATTTGTCGCTGAGAGCAATGTCGACTACCAAGAGTAGGGTATACGACGATAAGACGAGTGTGAAAAGTCGTCAAACGAGTTCAAGGTAATTCTATATCAATTAGAGTATCAGGAAGCTCCAAAATGTTGATGTGGTCGTTTTTTGAGTTGGCATGACGCCGTAAGGTAGCGCGTTGTAATCTCTTCTTCGTAAGTGAATCAGTTTAACATAGCCGTTCTTTGTTATGTTCCATCGCATACCCTGCTGTACCTTTACCTAGTAGTGGCATCCAAAAATTTCTTAGCCATTACCCTCCTGGTCAATCAGCAGACAGTACTGTTTGGGCTTTAATACGTAAAGAATACATCTGAATCGTCCGGTTCAGCGTCAGGTTTTGGCCATATCGGTCAAGGATCCTCTTGCATTTCCCTCCGCCAAAACCAGATCAATAAAAAGTTAGAGAGAAACAGAGTTAAACTTGCTACGATTAGGGAATTTTACGCAGCTTTTATTCTAAACGGCAAGTCTAGCTATTGCCTGTAAGAATTTGGGACCATCAATGATGTATTGAACCCTTTCGTGGTCACCGTGCTTGTTCACAGTACATGCCCAAATAATCGTTGAAGTTATACGCACTTACGACCATAAAACCACTCAACTCACAATTTTTTTAAATCTATTGCGGCAAACAAGAGCCACATGAAGTCCCGAAAAAAATATTACACAACGTTCCGTTGGGGGCTCAACCCATTTTCTTGAGAGACGTTCACGGATGTTGAGGAAGAAGTCATACGTATCACGTCCCTTCGACGAGGATTCCCATTTCGCTTGCCATTTCACTAGAGCCCATTCGTCGATGGTGGCAAGTTTCTGTTCTGTAGTGAAATCCGCACGGAGTTCAGCCCAAAGCGGGGGAAGCTCCTGTTTCATTCACCACTTGTCAACCATGCACTCAATGGCCAACTCAACTGGTAACTGACCAGTGATCACCTGGAGTGCTTCTGTTGATGCAGTCTTGTAGGCCTTGGTGATCCACTGGAGCGCTGCTCTCTGGGATTGGGCCAATACTCTCTTTTGATTGACTGTTAGTTTGGTACCCCAGACAATGTGGGGCAGTAGCCAATCACACCTAGGTATATTGCCTTATGCATAAGGATAGTGTCATGGTATCACACATCCCAAGTCTCTCGGCCCACAGCCTTTGTAATTGCACGCAGTGAGGCAAATGTTGCAATGGTAGTGCATTTAAGGGACTGGAGGTGTTGGTTGAAACCCCACCTCTCATCTATATTCACTCCTAAATACTTGACGTGCTTCTCAAGAAGGAGCCTGTGGCCGCCAAAGCGTATTGTGGGTGGATTATTCATTTTCCCTTTCAAGAGGATAGCTGGGTTATTTTCTCAGCCACCTGCATCTTGACATGCTCGCACCATTGGGTGACGGTGCAAAGCACGTGGTGGGTTTTTTCTTCAATTTGGTGGACTAAATCTGCAAAGGTCATCCACTTAGGCGTTCGGCTCGCAGTCAGTCTCCATGAGTCTCCTGAGAAGACCTTCGAAGAAGGCATTCCAGAGTGCATGGTCCAAGGACCTAGCACTGTGGGCACCCCTTCCCAATCTTTTTCGTAGCAGTTCTGTCTTTCAGGTAACTGACGAGCGCGTACAGGTTGCGGGGGATTCCCCTACCTTTGAGCTCATTAAGGAGCGCTGGCCACCAAAGGTTGTCAAACGCTCCTCTGATGTCAATCAGAACTGCTATGACGTACTTAGCCAGTGCCAGCTGGGGAACATGACGAATTTCTACAATGACACCCTCAGGGGACCTTGCTTTGGTACATCTGTATTGCCTGCCTTTGAGGTTGTGGTCGAAGACTCCTTTGAGAGACTGCTACATCATGATTTCAATGTTTTGCCTAATATGGAAAGAAGGCTAAGCAGTCTCCATGATCGTGGGTCTGACTGATTGCGGTCACCACCCTTTTAAAGAGTGACAAGCCGCGCATACTTCTACTGAGTGGGGAACTGTCCAACCTGCAGACAGTCATTATATAAATTAAGGAGGCCGCTGGAGATTGTCGGCTCAGCCTTCCTTAGCATATTGCTTCCTATTTTATCTGGCCCAGGAGATTTGTTGGGCTTTGAGGTCGCAAGGGCCCTGCCGAGGTCGCAAGGGCCCTGCCGAGGTCGCCTGTTGTCCACAATGGCATGTCGGGCTCGTTCGAAGGGTTCATGATCAGCTCACTTGCTGCCCTCTGGGCTTCAGTGTCTCGAGCTATTTGGTCATCTGGGAACGCCTTCTCAAGGAGGGTTTCCAGTGAACTTCCGGTGCTGCAGGCCCAGCCTGACTCATTTTGCATCGCAGCTAAGACGTGCTCTACGTTTGCTTTTCCTATGGAGGACTTGTCATGTCTGCCCCAGGGGTTCTCAGAGCTCTCCGCTTCCGCAAAATTTCGCCAGCCTTGCCGTTTGGCTTGTTTGGTGGCGCGGTGGAAGGCTTTATCCTCTTGGATGTAGGCTGTTCAGAGTGTGGCTCCGGTATCAGGGTCACGAGTGTTTTGTCACATCCTTCTGGCTCTATTTACACTTTGCTTAAGGGGATTGAGTTCCTCAGTCCACCATGGGACTTTGATCGCCCTGTGCTTTTGTTGCCCAAGTACAGAGAGCCCAGCAGATGCAGTGCTGTGGTAAATATGTCCACTTTGCTGTCCACCTCTTCAGGTGTGGATGCCTGCAATACTAGGTCGGTGTCTGCAGCACGCAGTTCACCTTACAGTAGCCTACAGAATTGTGGCAAGTCCGCATTTTTTGTGCAGAATCGCTTTTCACGCGTGTCTTTGCACAGGATTGTCATCTGTGATGGCAAAGTCAATAACCATGTGATCGCTCTGCGTTGCACCTGGTACGACTCGCCAACCCTGCAATTTGAGTAATAGGGTGTGAGACATGGCTGTGACATCTATGCACGACCTTCCTCCCGGACCATCTTAGGTTGCCTCAGTCATGGGGTCGTTGTCAACAACCAAGTTTTACCCGGTGAGGAACTCTATGTACGCCTCGCCCTCCCCATCCAGCGTTGGGGATTCCCGATGTCTGTAATGGTGATCTGGCGTTTGCATCAGCACAGACTATGCTGGGTCGTCCTGATAGGCCAGCTAGAGCCTGCTCGAGTGGTTGAAGGGTGTTGGCAACTGCTACGCCGAATTGATTGTGAAATGATATTACAACCAGGATGAGCACAGCGGCCAAGGGCTGGCTGTTCAGGTGGGTGAGTGCGAGCATGTCAGTGGGCCACTGCTGCCTTGGCTCCGGTTCTTGCTCCAGCCACCACTCGTGCCTGCGATCCCAGACCAAGAGTTTTGAATCCTATGTATGGTTCCTGTATGGCGAGAACACTGAACGTTTCTTGAGTGCACACCTACACACAGACACACACACGGACCACGCCCCGAAATTAGGTTTTTTAGACTCAGTAGGCCTCAAAACGTAAAGATCTGAAGAAAACCCAAATTTTTTTTGACCCGATTACTACACTTTCCTTCCCTTCGGGAAGTGGAAAGTAAAATAGTGGAATGGAGCAGTACACTTACAAACTAGTCCCAAAATTGGTGGGTACATCGAATGGTTTATGGATGAAGCCATTTAATTTTTAATTTCTTACAGAAGTTAGAAATTAGCCAAAGTAATCGTTGGCGACATGCGTCCAAACAGGCCCGTCGTGGCAGACTCGAGAAACGATGACGATGAATACGTTTTCCCGGAGGAAGAGAGAAAGAAGTTTGTTGCCAAAATCTATGCAATACTCACGACTTACCCGATACTTGCAATTATTATAATTATCATCCTGATGAATAGGTAATATTTATTTTTTTGACGGTTTGTAAGCGTAAATATAATTATAGACGTAATAAATAACAATAATTGTTGTGTGATCCTAAACTAACGGGAGACAACGGAACTTCACGTTTCAGTGTATTGATCTTCAGTCGAAGATACGGTTGTTGAATAATATTGTAAGGGATTCATGTGATACATTCTCTTGTTCCATCGTTTCTGGTGGTCATCAACATTTGAGGCATGGAACCCTACAACATCTCAATCTACCGTAGCAGATCTTCCAGCGCCCGACTTAGCTTGACTCCAAGCTACACACTGAGACCTTTGTTTCGTGCTTGTACAGGAGAAAGGGTGTTCGCAATCGAGTCAGTCTTTTGAGCGATAAGCGAGAGCCTCAACAAACTCGTCTCAACCGCTTGCAGTTCCCTCCGTAGATAATGATTCCGTGTCTTCGTTACAACTTTTTCCTTTGAGAGAATGAAACTCACGTTGATGTTCTTTGAAACAATTGGTGGGAGTCAAGGGCAGCGCGTGCCAAGAGCTGTTAGGGGGCGAGTATGGAACTTTCTTCAGTTCAAAAACAAATTTGGTGAGTTAATGGAGGCATTGACTTCTAGGTTTGAAGTTCTATTCCAGATTGTGAAGATGAGTTAAAAGAGGAAGGGATCATGCTTGGAAGGACACACGGAAATGTGCGTTGAGGACACTCCGTGTATAATGTATGTTCCGAGGAGAATCACCCCTTCGGTGTTGAATTGTAACCAGTGACGTGTGAAATGCTCTTACACTGCGGAATTGGACGCCAGCGGACCCATTAGGTGTCTCTATACTGTACGTGGAGAATGAAAGTACAACAACCAGATTCTAGTTGGATCACCCATAGATTTAAATAGGTAATAGTACTACGCACAACTTGCCAGTGGCCGTAGTGGTTCAAAGAGGTTTTACACGTTAAATGAGGAACAATAATTTCACATGTAGGAAGCCAGTAAAAAAATATGAAAGTGATCTGGCTCCCTCAGCCAATAGAGCACACGTCCTCCACAAAACTATTCTAGTCAAACTACGAGAAGTTGTTATGGTTATTAGAACACAAGTTAAACTTCGACACTACTTCTGGGATTTACCGACCTAGATGTGCAAGCGTGATACAGGACTGGTGGCTAGTACTCAGATGATCAATAGGGGAGTGACGGGAATGCAAACTTTCAAAATTCCTCCTATGTAACGTATCAGTTTTCCTAAGTCACATCTTAGACCAGAAGCTACCCTGATCCTTATGTTTCCTTTTTTAACGCAGAGAGGATTTATGTGAATGGATCGATGATCATACATGGATTTTCAGAATAGTCGAGTAAGTTCGCAATTCTCTCGTACAAACTCGATTTAGTTAGAAATAAGGTGCCGTGTTACATAATACACGAAACATGCACAGCTTGTCAGTTGCCGTAGTGGTTCAATTTGATTTTACACGTTAAATGAGGAACAATAATTTCACATGTAGGAATCCAGTAATCAAGAAAATGAGGGCGGTCATACGAAAATTTTCAGAATCACAAACGGTGGGTACAGCTTTCGTACAAGTACGCAACCACGGGGGACATTTCGTCTTTTATTTTGGTTTTTATGCAATGATAACTACGTTTGATTGTGCTCGTTGATGGTTTCGATATAATGGCCACGTCAATTGAAATTCACATCATCACTTGGTCACTGAGGTTATTAAAAGTGTGATGTTACCAAGCTTATCCAACACAATATATTTCGTGACGCTTCTCCGTTACATATCACGCGTTACATCTCCCGCGTAACATCTCTCACGTTATATCTCCCGCGTTACATTTTCGAGTTTATGTAGCAAAGAAAAAGACATAAAATGTCAGAACACTAATTACCAATGGTTAGGGCTTTTCAGTGACGAAGACGGCATTGTTTATCGTTCGGTTAATTTGATGTGGGTTCTTGTACTTCTTAATGTTTTTCCTCGCTCTAGCAACTAATCAAATACGGACTGCAGGCCACCATGGACCCTCAATAAGAGGAATGAGAATAATAGACACAAAGGTTATTATAGTTATCCAATAACTGACACAACAATACCACGAATATGTCATCAGTGGAATAATGGCAAGGGCTGATGAATAAATTACCAGTAGTTTCGATGCAACTCGATTATAACAAAGTTTTTCCCGAATGATTTCCGTTCAGATGATTCAAAAACTCTCAGGAAAATTGTAACGGTAACGCATTAGCTATACGGTGAACGGCTAAAGACGCTCACGAAGTAGCAACTCCAGACATTCCGGACTCAGCGCCACCTGTTTTATTTTGAAACATCGTTTATGCCTGAACGAAAACCCGATTTGATTATTTGTTACTAGTGAAGAAAACCCTTGAATACACTTGAGGACATGGAAAGTTGTGTGATGCGTCACACAGATTTTTTGGTTCAGTTATATTTTTCCTGCTGTCAACGTGCACAGAATGAGAAAATAACGTTCACTCTGACAAATTGGCATTATGAAGTCACACATAAATGTTGATATTTAGTGTGTTTTTTTTTGTTTTTTCGCCAGGGTGTGTGCAATTGTGCTTTATACGTTTTGTGCGGTTAAGGAGACCCTTCAACGATTGTATCCTCTTAACCTATTTCTCTTTACGATTATGGTAAGTTTTTTTCTCAATCCATGTAACTGTACGAGTACATACTCCCAAATGAATTTACGGAGTAGGAAATATATTGATCTAGAGATACACGATAATGAGTTTTTTTTCAGATTTTCACGTTTCGAACTTCCGAATCAGAAAAGCACCAGTTGAAAACACGGTTGTTGTAGATGTACGAGTATGTATTTGTGAACTCACGCAACAGTTGTGGGTCGAGCCCTCCATTCCACTGCCCTGTTCCCTTCACATCTGGAAGAGCGGAACATATGATAAACAGGCCTTCTTCCTTACCTAAATGACTGTTCCTGAACCCTCCCTTTGGGAGAGTTGTACCGGTCTTCCGTCATGGTGGTTGTGGTTTCGCTATCATGCAAGGAGACACGCGTCTCGAGCAGCATACACCCAGCCCAGACGTCGTCTGTCGTCAATATTTAACCGCGCAGAGGTATGACCACCTGGGGAATCCCATAACATTTGGGACTATTTCTTAAACTGGTTCCACATATGAGATATCTGTTTACATGAGTGGCAAGCTCCAATGGGACATATCAACTGAAACCACGTTTGTTTGTCATGACCTTCTTCAAAACTGGGCGAAACGGTAATAGGTTAGCTTTGTAGCAGTCAATGCTGCAAAGTTCGTGTGCCCTCCCAACAACCATCACTCTCTGTTGTAGAATCTACAGTGGAGCAGAACATGGTTTCTTGTTTCATCTACAGTGGAGGCGCCAGCTTCCAGTGTCTGACTCAACCCACGCTCTCCTAAGATATTCACGAATGATGAGGAAAAACTCAAACGTGCCCCGTCCCTTTGACGAGGATTCCCTCCTTGCTTACCAGTTCAGCGGTGAAATCGGCACGGAGGTCAGCCCATAATGGGGGAAGCTCCCAGTTCTCTCGCAGAGTGCAGTTCTCTGGGATTGGGCCAGCATTCTCTATTGATTGACTGTGAGTTCCGTATCCCAGATGGGGCAGAAGCCAATAGCCCGAATGGATGACCTTGTTCATAAGGATGGTGTCACTGTAACACACTCCCCAAGTGCTCTTACTAATCCCTCGTAGTAAAGGGCAGGAGGTGTTAGCAAAAAACCCCTCCTCCCACCAATATTGACCCTTAAGGAGCCTGTGGCCCCAAAGCGTATTGTCGGTTGGCAATTTAATTTTTCGTTAATGAGGTTGAACTGAGTTTTCCCTTCACCACCTGTAGGTTGACGAAATCGCACCTTAGAGTTGGTGGAATGTGATTGGAGCACATATTGTACTACTCGTGATAGGGCTCACATCTTCTCAGCGTACGCGACATAAGGGAAAAATATTTAATCATGCACTTGATCGAATCTATGATTTCGATAATTGTTGATAACCCGCTATAGGTTTTGATATTTTCCCTCTTCAATCGTTCTCTGGATGACGACATTGCTGTATTCGATTGTACCAGTTCTATCTGTCAGGTAACTTCTGATGAGTAACGACTATTGGTTGCAGGAGATTTCCCTATCCTCATGCTCATTGAAGAGTCATGCCCACCAAAGGTTGTCAAATGCGTCTACACTTTTAATGATTTTATTCATAATCCTAATGAATTGTTTGCCGGAGTTGAATTTGAAAAGAAAGCGGACTTTTTACAGAAATTAACACGGTTCACGGGTAAGGTTGCTCATAAGATTGTACAGTTGGAAGTGCCATTACTTTTGCAGCTGGACAAACGAGGAAATATATGAGTTCTGTTCATCTCCGCCAGCCCTTGTTGTTTCAGGTGCTTTTGTACGGAGTTATTACGTTATTCATCTCACGAAAGAAGGACAGAGACGAACACTGGAACTTGTTGCTAGAACAATTAACTTTTACGTGTTTCACGATTCTGATATCGTTATTCGCCATGTTCTCGCCGGTACGCGGAAGAAGGGGATTCAATTTCCTGGAATTTTTTTCTTTGGTTCAGTATGAGTTACCATTCAAATATTCGGCTAGTTGGTGGGAAGCAGGAGGGTGTGAGAGGAAATCAGCACAGGTCAGGGATAAAAGATAACTTCTGCTAAATTGTACCCGAAGTTCCTTAGGCTAGCAGAATTCGCCGCACTATATTTCCTATGATCTCACTGTTGATCAGCGAGAAGCAGTCCTGTACCCATCTGATTTTTTCTACTCAACCTTCTAAAATTACTAGTAAACTATACCAAACTGAATGCGATCGCGATAAAACTGCCGAAATTTGGTTTTTGGCTAACTTTTACTTTCCTTGATTCTTAAATATCACAGTTGTATGAAGTAATATGAAAAGGTATGTGTTAAGTTGAGTTAGTTAAACGTTGTCGCGTTCTCTTTTGATCGTTACGTTATAGACCGTATTGATTTCGAAAAACGCTATTTCGGACCATGGCCCGGGTGTCTGCGTGCCTATGAACGTGATTGAGAGAAAACGGCAGAACCGATGCGGCTCAAATTTGATATGTAGCCCGCTGGTTGCCAAGGGACGCCAAAATAAGGGAATGAGCAAAATCTGCCAAAAACCAACTTCTCAAAAACGGCTATCACGATTTTCTTTAACTTCTTTGTGTGGACTGTTTCAAGTGCCTCAACAATACGGCTAAACTCCTATCCGTGGAAAAGTGACTAGACCCCTGCAATAAATAAACAAACTATTCGATGACAATCGATTTTGTTGCATTTTTTTCTCATAAACTTCTCTGAAGTATTCTCAGAAGAGTAACTGATATTCCTACCATTTTTCGCCCCTTAACAACCATGGGATTTGTCCGATAAGATTGCTTTTTAGGTACACATAACACGAACGGACAATCCAGATTCATAGTAAGACGATTTTCCGATCGGAAAATAACTTGGGTATGTCAACAATCTGGAATAAGATTCGACGGCTCACATGTAAACGTCAATGTTTGTAGAGTACTTCCGAGACCCATTTGATTCAGCTTCGAAAAACATTGGGAAAAGATAATAATAGTACACCATATGATAATATTTTACACCGCGATACGGGCAAAATGTGGTGTGAACGGCAGACGGCCATTGCGGATTTGGAATCCCCATGCCTTCAAACGTAATGTGCCTGAATGTAAGTGGCGGTGGGGTTGGTGATGGAGGAGGTTTCTCAAATGATTTCCCTCACTGAAATCAGGTGTATTATTCGGATTGTATCACAATCGGATGGAACAATCGTAACTTTATGTATCCTCGGTCGCTGATAAAATTGATCCGGATCCTATCGATTGTTTAATATTTTCATTCGAACTGATAAGGGGTGGTGTGATAAAGTGATGACTGCATATCAGTTACCACCTCGCGAAGTATCGAACTTTGTTTTATTTTTTTCAAATTAAACGATACATCTTGTAAGTGTTATTTCATCAGAAAGCTTGAGAGGAAACCTCGTGCGGCACTTTTCGGTCACTTCGTACCTTTGTTATCAAAATGAATGAAGACGTTGAACCCGAGAGTTTCAGTACTCAAGGGACTAGTAATGACAATAGTGCCCCGTCTTCAGTTTCATCCAATATAAATGAGTTCAAGGCGCCTTCCAAAAAACGGACAGCGAAAGCTTAGCTTGCCAAGCCGTATTCTAACTCTTCCCACCCGACAAATCCCTGCATTCAAACGGCAAATAAATCCCCCCCCCCCTGCAATCAGATGCAATGGCGTCCAACAATGCACCTCCCCAAACGGTTTCATCAGACGGTACTGCCACTCCTCAAATAAGACTTGGGCTTTCAATAACATGCACATTTAAAGGCAGCTGCTCAACCACTGAGTTTATATCTTTCATAAGATCGATCGACAGGTCGGCTCTCACCAAAACTCTACAAAAAAACGTATACCGAATTACCCCAACATCACAACAAAGCTACAGACAATTTGTAGATGCTTTCTCCAACACTGAAATGGATGTAGAATTCCACATTCACTTACCTAGAGAACGTCGCCCACACAGAGTGGTTCTACGAAGTTTCCCATCAAATTTTGATACCAAACATATCGCCGAACTTCTACTCTCGGAATAAGGTGTTAACTGTCAACAAGTCTTTAACGCAATGCATATAACTGGGGACTGTAAGGGCTCCCTGATGCCAATTTATTACCTTGACCTGGATCCCTCTTAAAAATTGACGAAGCTATTGTCAATACCCACCTCTACCATATACAATGCACGATTGAAGAATTTAAAAGCCGCTCTGGTCCAATTCACTATAAACTGTGCCAGCAGTGGAACCACGCACATGCCAATGCTCCCGCCGTGCACGGTGTGGAGTTTGAGCCGGTGCACATGACACACGCGAACACCCTGAAGAACATAATACCACACGGAAATGTGTTAACTGCAGCAAGGGTCACGCCTCCAGTTGGCGTGGATGTCCAGTATATAAAAATCTTGCTGGGGTCGATAAACCTTCCAAGGCTGAAAAACTACAGCTTCGGCAAAACACAGCTCTTCCTCCAGAGACACCTCACCGTACTATCGTCGCTGACCCCGTTTCGCCTGCTGATGTACTGACCAACGTATCAACGATCAATACTCCCTTGCGCAAATCGTACAGAGATGCAGATCAGAATCGAGACTCAGACCGTCCTTCACCCAGTAACCAACCGTCAGAATCTTTCAATTTAGGAACCATGGTTCGAAACATTGTTCAATCAGTTGTCCATCAACTCGTCATAGTACTAAAACAAGAAATTTCGAATGCATTGAAAACTTTAAATTTCGGTCACTATACATTCATGACAACTACTGCATCTCTCCACATTATGACATGGAACTCGCGTTCCATATGCGGTAAATATCAAGAAATTCTGCACCATGCTGAGATGCACATAGCCGATATAGTAATGCTATCCAAAGTCAAACTCCCAAGTCACGCCGATTGGAACGATTCTCACAATCGGAGGCAATTCTTCTGGTGCGCGCTGGCCTCAACCAATCACACTTGTTGCTTATTCGTGAAGATGACATTCAAATCGCAAGGTGCATGTTGCACGTAAAGGGGAAAAATATACAACTTGGAGCAGTTTACGTTCCCCCTCAATGTCACCGACGCAACAGAAACCTCTCCATGGCGACATCGATAGGCGTTGTTCACGAGCTAGGCCCGACGTTTGTAATTGGCGGTGACTTCAGTGCGAAGCACCCCACCTGGGGGTCTCCCCGTTCAAACCAATATGGTAAATTGATAAATAGTTGGCAGAACATGTTCAAACTGCACATTTCTGACGCAGGGGTCCCTACGCGGTACGACTCCAATACATCAATCCGACCAAGTCACTTGGATTTTATCATCACTAAAGGGCTCACAAGCCAGCTGTATACGCATACCGTGCATGACCTCAGTTCAGACCACCTCCCAGTTCATGCCACCCTGTATGCCACTCCAACCACTTTTCTAAATAGGGGGAAAATATAAAGAAATCCTCTCTCGCGAGCTTCCTTCTCTGTTCATCCTAAACTGGTCAGCTGAAATAGATACAGCAATCGACAAAATCACCGACTCGCTAACTTCTACTGCGATTCGAGCTGTACCTTAACGACAATCCCCCCATAAAACTAATCTTCACTTTCACCCACACGTTTATGACATTTGGAAATCAAGAAAGATGGCCAGGCACAATCCAAGCGATAAATTGCTTTTCAATAAACTCGGAAATGCCCTCCGCATCGAAATCAAGGCTTTGTGAGATGAACAACTCAGAGAGAAAATACTGTCCTTGAGCAGCAGTAACGGGTCTCTGTATAGGGCCACCAAGATCCTTACCAAACCATATAAACGTATCCCGCAACTGAAGCAAGGCTCGAACTGGATATCGCTTCCTATTCACATGGCGAATGCTTTTGCTGACATGCTTGAAACCAGATTCACCCATCATCAGATGGATTCTCCTTCCCTGGAGCAGCAAGATGCTTTTCCCTCACCTGCTATCTTCTTCTCTCAAGCCACAAAAGGGCTCACAAGCCAGTTTTTTAATACTCATACCGTGCACGACCTCAGCTCAGACCACCTGCTCTTGCTGCTATCTTCTTATCTCTTAGCTACACAAGATAATAAGCAAATCATCGTCTCGCAAAGCACCCGAAGTTGACTTTCTGGTTCGGCCTCTGTTACTCAACGCCCCACGTAGACTTCTATCCCATCTTTCACGCATAAACACATCTGCAGCTCGAATTGGGTATTTCCCGCAGCAATGGAAGCATGCCACAGTTACTACTTCCGAAACCAGACAAACCTGAAGATCAGCTAACATCTTACCCAATCAGCCTTCTTTCCATCGTGGCTAAAATTTTTGACCGGCTTTTCCTCCCTAATTATATGACCTACACAAGCCATCTAATTCCTGACCAGCAGTTTGTGTTCCGCACTTCGCTTTCCTGCCCACTTCAGCTACAACGGATCACCAACTACATACAAAACTCATATCATCAGCGACATGTGTGCCGTCCAGCTTTTTTTGATGCGGAGCACGCTTTCGATCGGCTTTGGCATGACGGCCTACTTTTGAAAATCAGACCATACCTTCCAAACAACTCGTACTCTCTCTTGCAAAGTTATCTAGAGGGGAGAACGTTTGAAGTTAACATTCAAAATGAAAAATCCACAATACGGCGAGTACTCGCAGGAGTTCCTCAGGGTTTAGTTCTGGGTCCATATTTGTACTCATTCCACTGTCACGACCTGCCTCTGCTTCAAACACCCGATTTTTCTGGGATGTATGCAGATGACATTGTTTATGCTGTTTCTCGGCCAGATGCTACTCCTGTGGCGAGACTCCAACAATTTAAAATAAAAATCCTTGGGCAGTGGTGTACAAAATGGAAAATAAAAATTAACCCACTGAAATCACATGCCATGACCTTCACCTATGAACGGTGTTACACAGAACCACCCCTCACGTTTCTAGGCGACACTATGCCAAATGTCCGATCAGTTCGGTATCTAGGAGTAATCCTAGGTAGACATTTGACATTCGAGGGCCATATTTCTGTATTGCTGCATCGATTACGGTACCGTGTGTTCGGCTTACGGTCTCTCCTACTCAAACCCACCACTTCCCTGCACAATAAAGTACTTATTTACAGTTCCCTTATCCGACCAACATGGACTTACGGCATCGCTGTTTTGGGGTACGTGTTTGCCGTCGCGATTCCTCCGTATTGAGCAACAGCAAAACGGTTATTTCCTCGGTTATCGTTTAAATTGATCCGGATCCTATCGATTGTTTAATGTTTTAATTTGAACGGGTGGAGCGATAAAGAAATGACTGCATATCAGTTACCACCTCGCGAAGTATCGAACTTTGGATTTTTGGTATTAAACGATTCATCTTTTGGGTTCGTAAGTGTTATTCCTCTAGAAAGCTTGAGGAGACTTACGCCAACTAGGCTGTTGGTGTAGGATGGAATGTTGGAAAGATCGGTGGTTATTTAGCGTGAAAATGACAGAATTGAATGAAATCGAAATATTCTATTGTAAATAATTAAAATTAATTCACGTTCAATTAGTCTAGTAGATAGAGCGTCCAACTATAGTACGAGTGGTGCTACATTCAATCCCAAAGGACATTTTTTTAAAAAGAGTGACGTCATCCAGACGCTTGCACTTTTGCCATGAAGGGAGAAGGGGTTAAAAACTTCTTACCACAGTACGATTGACCAGAGGGCGTTTTTTTCTTCCCCCACTCCAAATCGAGCCAGAACCAGCATTTCCGGCGTTCGGAGCCCGTTTCTCCTGTACTCAACTTATACACACGTTTTATACACCGCAACTATTTTGTGACACGGAACGGAAATACGAGATCGGCAAATGC
Organism: Pachypeltis micranthus; assembly: GCA_020466155.1. NCBI lineage: Eukaryota > Metazoa > Arthropoda > Insecta > Hemiptera > Miridae > Pachypeltis > Pachypeltis micranthus. Next base: position 12,651,956 of record CM035772.1, read on the forward strand.
TGAACGTAAATTTTTCCACAATTTTTTTCAAAAGTGGCCCCGATGTCTAGGATAATACTTATGCCTTATATAGGAGCGTCTTTCAACTAACTGGTACCTGCACACTGTTCTCTCCAAATTCGTTGACTAGAGGCATGATGGAGGGGGGGGGGGTCATTTAACCATTCACTTGATTATCATGTTTGGGAGAAAATGGCTGAACCGATTGAGCTCGTGCTTTTGCTTTTCGTTAGTCATATTCGAGAGACGAGGAAAAACGTTATTAGCAATTTCCATCAGTGAAAACCTCTTGGTAAACTGAGACGTAAATCTGTGATGCCGAATGAGTTCGGTTTCATGTAGTCGCGTTGCTATTTTTCTAGTTATGGAAAGAATAATCTAAAATTGAATATCGAATAAAATTAGAAGAGTCTTGTTTGGAAACTCAACTCCTGACCTGCTGAGACGCTGATGTGAAGATGACGTGAGATTTGTTGGTGGAAAACACGAAAGTCGGATGCCGAAATTCACAGACACGTCCAGCATGGCTCACGGAAACTCCGGGGAGATTGTGTGGGATCTTTGAGGAATAAATTGTTGATATTTGAAATTGAAAAAAGGTTCAAGCTGGTCGAGGAGCGCGAGAATCGAAATAGAGCACAATAGAACAAAAAAGCAAAAAAAAAACACTAGGGAATGGAGAATGGAATGGAGAAGTTGAGAGCAGTTGTAGCACAGGTTGAGGTATGGCGGTGTGGTGGGGGTGAGGTGAACGAAGAGACCGGGTGTCGGGGCGTCATTCCTTTTCGGCGCGTAAACAGAGCCTTATAAGAATATGTACAGGGAAGGGCCTCGAATCAAGCAATGGCTTTTAATTTTTTCAGTGGGATGTAACTGGTCCTGAGATCTTTGCATTTGCCGGGGCCGCCGTGGTGTTCGTATGTTTGGTAGTTTACGCAACATACGGAATAATTTTCGCAGTCGTACCTGCGTTAAATTTCACATTAACAGCGTTCATTGAGATTCTCCTGACGCTCGTAAGTTGATTTAACTCTCTCAAGTTAGCATAAGTAACTAGAGGAGTTCTTCCAGTCGAGTGAGCTGTGAAATATACTAGAAATGATACGAAACATGACCTCACAAAAACGGAACAACAACATTGGGCAATCGGAACAACGTGACGAGGCCAAATTAGGGTTTGTTGGAATTTGAATGATGGTAGAGCAGGAAATTAGAGCAGCCCGTGAGCAAACGGTACTTTTCACCACGTTGTCCCGGAGGTTTCTTCAAGGTGTAGAATTTTCTAACTAAGCTTTCACTTTTCTCAATCAATACACAGGCCCACACCACTACCATTCGACTCTACATCAAAATATACTCAGGAAACGATACCCAACATGAACTACCAACTACATACCAAATGGAACTCTTGTGTGACAGATAGATACAGAAACAATTACGTGGTAGGAGATGTGAGTGTAGGCTGCTAGGAGAAACTTCGTAAGATTGATGAAATCCAATGATCCAGGTACCGAAATGTTAAAAAAACATTATGATGGATGATGCTGGCCCTAGAGATAGAAGTATTGTGACAAGGCAGGAAAGAAGGATAAGACAGTGTCCTACGATAAAACGGCTACCAGTTTAGATAAGAGAACACGCAGGTGGTGATGCAGGTCTGTTTCCTAATTTGATGACTGTTCCTGAAGACCACATCGTAGCGTTCTGACATGGCCCCCACGAGTACACCTGCTTCACATGATTCAGCGACTCAAAAAGGTTACCACAGGCAATAGAACGAGAATTCACAACCCTTTGAAGCCTACACCTCCTACGCAGAAGAGTGGGGGGATTAGGATCACTGCCCATATTCCAACCCACCAGCCAAACGATGCTGGGCAGTAGTCAACTCCGAAGGCTTACTGCACTTAGAGCACATGGAATTACCATGTCACACTACTGCAGCCGATCAGTATCGAATCCAAGGCCGCCCAAATTGCATGCGACATCCAGACTTATTAGCCTCCAGTGGATAAACCTCCCAAAAACCAGCACATAGGTCAGCTTTGAGAGTAATCCAGGAAAGGAAATGTGGTTTCAGTGGAGGCTTGGCAACTTTCTGAAGATAATCAGCTAGGTCTACACAACTCCCAAGTGAAGAGGTTACACTGAGAAACTTGATCCCAAGGCACTGCCACATCTCATGGTCGTCTCTAGCCAGGAAAAAACCTGCATCGACGACCTTCGTACTGTAACCTCGATAGGATGGCAGCAAGGAAACCTAGCGACACTTTTCAGGACTCACTCCAGTCCACACATACCACGCTGTCTTGCTAACCTGCCAAGAACAAGCTACAAGCCCAACTTGGTGCATGTGAAAAGGATGATATCATTCGCAAAGGCTAGTGTGGCCATCCCCTCCCTCATCTGGGGCGAGATCAAAGTCTACTTCTCGATCACTCGAAGCATACCAAGAGGTATGACTGATGCCAGGTGACCAGAGGGAGGGGGGCTGCTGTTCCCAGGCACGCTGTCAACGTGAAGGTGTCTATGCAGTCAACAGATTGATGTTAGGGGTGACCAATATGAACTGAATGAGTAAGGATAAGGAATTCAATGGTAAGGCCTCAAAATAGGTGAAGATGCAACCATCTACAGGGAGGGCTAACTAACGTTAACACACACACACACACACACACACACACACCCACATACACGTTTGTTTCCTTATCAAAATGACTGGCCCCTCTTCCAGCATCGATAAAATCCAGACCTGCTCAAGAACGCCAGGTATTTTTTTCGTCTTAACCAGTCTCCTAGTGGAGAGCTGTTACTCGTGTTCTACAGAGCGGGGGTCTGATTAAATGGGGAATTATGTACCATCTTTGGATATCCTTAATCTGGTTTTCCACCTGATTAAATCTTCACATGGGTGACACGTTCCAAATGGATAGATCAACTGTGGCTACGTTTCTTTGCTAATGCTCCTTCGCAAACTGGGCGAAACGGTTTCCTCCGCAGTAGAGGCGCGAGACGTGCATGATGGAGTCTTTCAGAGAAAAGAAGTGGAGCAGTGCATTGAAGTCGCCTTGTCCAGTGAGAAACTGGCTCGTACGGTTCTTCCGCTCTCCAAAGACGTTCACGAATGTTTGGGAAAAACTCATTCGTGTCCCATTCCTTTGACGAGGATTCCCATCTCGCCCACCAGTTCAGCAGTGAGTTCGGCACAAAGCTCAGCCCATACTGAGGGAAGCTCCCAATTCACTCTCCACGCGTCAACCATGCACTCATTGGCCAAGCCGATTGGTAACTGACCAGTGATCACCTGGAGCGCTTCAGTTGATACAGTCTTATAAGCCTTGGTGATCCTCAGGAGCACATCACTCTGGGATTGGGCTAATACTCTTTTAACTACAAAATCTGTTCTCAGAATTCCACAAGAATCCCATTTGGTATCGAGTTATGCCCGCCTGCTCGGCAATCCGATCGGATGAAGCCTAAGGTTGTTATTGGTAAAATTAACAAAAGCTTAATGTTAGCAGTTTTAACGCAAAGAGGTTAAACAGGTAAATAGTCTCACAGGTATTCTGCTGCGTTCAGACCAAAAACCATGAAATTAGAGTAAATATAGTGACCCGAAATCTATTGAGTAACTTCAACCACTCGTCAGCTCGAATCGACTGATCATCGTGGCAATTGCCTACACGCGCCCAGTGGCTCCTGGAATAAACAATTTTCGTCGTTCCGAGTAGGGGATAAATGGGCGTTGAAACGGGTTTTTGGCGGTTTTAGCTCAATTTGGAGTGGGGGAAGAAAACCACGCCTCGTACTATAGTACGAGGTTTTTGGCCACGCCCCCCGACCAATTAAGGTATAGTACCACCTTTCCTATCCCCTCCACCCCACCCCTTTACCCATTCCACCACAATTTTCAACCAATCATACTATAGTACGAGGTTTTTCCCCCCCCCCCCCCACCAACATGTTATAGTACGGCCTTTTCTATCCCCTCCACCCGGCCCCTTTACCCCCCTACCACAATTTTATCCAATTGTACTGTAGTACGACCTTTTTACCCTACCCCTGCCCCAGTTTCCAGAAATTGACCACCTCTCCATCCAATTGTTCCAATCACGTTATAGTACAGCCTTTTTACCCCTTCTCTTCATACTAATATGTACTATTATGCCCCCCCCCCCAAATACTTACCTTTTTCCCCCTCCATTCAGCCGTCTCCCAAGAGCCTTCTGTACTGTAGTAGGAGTATCCTCCCACCCCCTCATATTAAAATCCCAAAGCGTTTGGATGACGTCATTTTTCAAAAAAAAGTTCCTTCCCTGGGATCGAACGCAGTACCTTTTCTATCTTAATCAAACGTTCTGACCACTAGGCCACAACGCAACGTTGTAAAATAACGTAAACTTGTGGTATAAGAGGGACAGACGTGACATCATCATGTTGAGACGCTAGAGTGATCACATGATCGTTCAAGGGCATGACTCATCAGCATGACGCATTAGCAGCTGCCTCAGGCACTGCGCAGTATTCTCTGAAATGTTTAATAGGTTTCATAATATGATGCATGACGTGTCCACGTGATTGAATTGCCCCAGGCGTTCTATTTTCGGAATTTAATATTGACTCACAAATTATCTCTAAACGAGTTTCGACACGTCTATTACGCAGCTGAATCGGAATTTATCGCCTCTAAAAGTTTTGTCACGTAGTCAAAAATATAAATGCGCATGCGTGAGGAGCATGATATAAGCAGCATACGCCAGCATAAGAGCACAGTCATACAATGGCATCATTCGTCGACAGATTCAACTCTGCTTCTTGCAAATACAATAAAACGTTAAAGTTGGAGCAATTGAAAGATAATACCTACTATCCGGTTAGAAAGCTGAAAATTGTTCATACTCAGTACGGAGATAGTCTCGTTGCTACGCTACAAGAACCTATCGAGGAAGGCGAACTATTTGACGTGTTCCTACCGAAACGCTACGTTAAAATTTTCGATCCGAGCCAACCTATTCCAGACAACTTGGAACTCTTGCGTGGACAACGTATTGGAACTACTTTCGATCTTAAAATAATCGAGGTAAGTAAAATAAAGAAACAATTAATCGTCAAAATTACTCATTTATTTGTCGTACATTATTTGGAATATTATTCATTCGCAGTAACTTTAGTATAAGTGTAACGAAATCTTTTCATAAACTCTCGATCTATGGTTTCCAAGTTTTTTTGAAATTCAGTCCACTGATCCACATTGAACGTTACACGTTGTCCCTTTGACTCAATAATCAGAATAGTATCCAATTGTACATTTTTAATCAACACACTAGTGTCATTGGTTATAGTGATTGTTTTACTCTCCATGATGCTCGATATGAATCGTTGAAAATAATGATGAAAAACATAAATCGTTTTCCGCTTTATATTACAGAGACAATGAGCGGTGTTACACGACGAGATAATCCAAAGAGCCTCCTAGCGTTGAGCGCATATGCCATTGCCAAAAACATCAACACCTACATGGACATTGAATCACTCGGACTACCGCGAGTTTTGGATAAGTACGTGAAAGATATTTGGAAGGTTGTCACACTATTCTGCGAAGAAGAAATGCCCGAAGTAGACGATTTTGACAATATGGATTTGAGGTGTCTATCAAAGAAGGACGTCCGTGCTATAATAAATACCAATGAAATACCACCGTTTCTAGGCGAATGGAATGATGTGGTGTTTGAGCAAATTGATTTTTCCGTAAATGGTAGAAGAATGCAAGTTTGTCCCAAATGTGTCGAGATTTTGAGTAAAAAGCATCGACTCCGTAATGTAACATACAACTCTATAACTATCAACGCTGAGGATTTCATAGCTGAAATTGCTAGTGAATTGGATAATTGGTGCGACAATTGCGCAGTAACTCCGTTGTTTCATATTAAATGTAGCGAAGATGATGTATGGCAATGTTAAAATAAATTGATGAATCCTAATTCTAGTCTTTATTTCTAACCTTATCCTATGGGGGAGGGGAAAAGAAACATTTACGATTTAAATTTAAACCATTTATTGATCCATTCGTATAATTGAAATATTACTGGTACATTCTTTTATTCTTTTTATAAATGCAAACTTCATCTTGTAAACGATCAGCTTCCCATCCATCGAGTTGTTGAGGCGGTGGTACGTAAACTGCTTGGCTTCTCATAACGGCGTCAATATGCTCCAGCAATACAGGCTCTCTTATGTTCAAATACTCGGTATATCGCTTGATGCACGGTAATGTACAAACAAAGTTGTGCCATTCCATCGGATTCAAAATCATGCTGCGACCTTGAGATCTAATTTCCACGTGCGGTATAAAGTAGATGGATTTCACTACGACTTTGACGTCATCGGTGACTTGGAAACTTTTGACGTTGGCTGTCTTGACGTTTTGAAGCACAAAACTGATTGAATCGACCGCTGTAGACAGCTGGTTGAACTGATCAAAACTCAACAGCACAGACTTTTTCATTCCTTGTTTGAAGAATAGCACTCCAACGTGAAAGTCTAGTTGTTTAAAAAGCCCAATTGTCACAAATTTAGTGTTTATCGGATTGACGTTGTAGGTCACTTGTAGAAAGGCGGAGAAATCTTAAATTGGTGCGGTTTGTCCAAAGGGAATTCAACGATGGACACGTCTTGTTGCGATGACTCATCTGATGGTTGATGATTCACCTCTTGGATATTTCCCTCCTCTCCATACTCGAGCTCTGCTAGCTGGTTGTTTGGTAGGTGATCTTCCATCTCGGTTGCTTGACACTTAATGAAGTTTTAAAGTCATCTACCGGGTTTATATACGCTGCGACACTAGTGGACTCTGCTGACAGTTCCAGACAATGGACGGTATTCGGCGAGAGAGTCGTGCACGATTAAGCAGTATGCGGTGGTACCGACTGGAAATTGCTCGGTTGCTTCAAACTCTAGACGTACATCAACGGGCCCGATCTTGAGGCTTTCATTTTGCTTGGAGCAATCAATCACAAATATCGGACACGTTCCAAAAGTTGTAGGATTCATAAAGGGTTGAGGACTCTTTCCGTAATACGATGCTTGAAATTTGGCGTACATTTCATACATCAAAGCAATATCACCTCGTAGGTTATCGTAAGGATAATATTGTGAATTCAAATATAGTTTGACTTCTCTCAAACTACACATGTCAAACGTGCTAGTGTGTCTCCCGACGTTGTTTTTTCTCAAAGTTTGAAACGCCAGAATAACGTATCTCGGTTTTTCCAATTGCGAAGATGTTTTGATGGTCCATGATTGACGAGCGGTAGTTGGTAAGGTAGGATACTCGTGTAGCTCCCAACTCCTATATGGCATTTCGATGGTAATGTCTTGATCCAACATCTTGAGCAGTGGTAACTTTACGGCCTCCGATACTTTTACGTGAGGAACTCTCCAATACATGTTGTGGATAGCGAGATTGTAATCGTTGAATGTAGCATCTGCTCCTTCTTTATAAATGGAATTTGTCGATGTGTTACTGAGAAGAATAATGAGCTCCTGTTTCTGGTTCACAATGACGCGCTTATAGTCGTTGAAAAAACCCATGAGCATCCGCATTGGGATACAAAAGGAAAATTTCGAACCGGCAAAGTCAACACGACTGCTTGCCACGCCTGCATTATGCGCGTAATTTTCATCAGCCGGAGTGAGTGAGAGCAAATTGTGTATCGTCGACGTAATGCCTACATTTTTCGTGCGATCTATCGTCACCCCACCCAGCTCGTATCGTATTTCGTCGATTAGAAATGCAATGGCATTGCTGGCTAGTTTCAGCGTAAGATCCTCAGTTTTTCTATCAGCTTTGGTCACAACACAATTAACGTGAAGGAAACTTTCGCACGGTAGAGTCAAATCCTCTTGTTGTTGTATGGCGATCCTCATTTCGTCACTTGGGTTGAACGTCGTCGATGTAAAGGGTGTATGACTCCTATACTCGTACTGAGTTACCGAATTGTCGTACTGTGCTTTCGAGTTTACCGCCAACATGTCGATTAACTTGTAGACCGAGAGATTGTAGAAATGATCGGTTAGCAGCTGTTAATGGTCTCAACGCTGACGTCTGTCTGGTCGATTCGAGTCGATGAGAGGGCAATATAAAGGTTTGATTTTCATTAAATACGAGACCCATCTCTCAAATGAAGGCGTACGTTGACAGTCTCCCCTCTCAAACTTATGGCTCTGCCGTCTTGATCACGAAGCGCTATCGTAATGTTGTGAAGTCTTCCCGTGTTGACTGGTAGGTAAATGACGTTCCTCGGTGTTTCCAAAATCTTAAAGCCAGGGGGCACCGCTGGATAAAATTCGTGGATAATGTGACTTTCCTGTCCGTTTTGGTAAGCTCCACGAACAACGTTACATTCGACTCGTATGACGTTCACCTTATTTATGTTTACCATCCCATCGCTCGCGTACAATTTATTCTTGCTTAGAACTCTCGGAGAAAAACCCAACAGCGACGCAATACTCTGAGGTTTAGTAAAATCGACGGTTTCACTCGACAAAATTTCAGCCTTTTGAGTGTTGTTGTTTGCCTTGATGACCAAAGAGTTTGGTTTCTTTATTACTGCTTGTATTTGCTCGTTCAAATCTTCAATCTCATAAGCCCCGGTAGGAAATTCTATGGTTTGTGAGCCGAAATGTAGTAAATTATTCACTCCGTCCTCGACGTTTGGTATTGAATTGTAAGTGGTAAATCCCACGAGCCCAATTTCCCCCGGTCAAATCGAGTGGAGGGAAAATGTCGCAACTGATTACAGAATCTTTTCCACTTAGGCAAAACATGATGCTGCTACTAGTCGTCCACTATTACTGATCAACTGTCGTCAAAAACTCCAAACATAAATGACCGCAAATCACAGTATCAAATGCTTGATGTCTACGGTAGTTGTAGTATACATCCACACATGGCCCAAAGTATTTCGTCAACTCTAGCGGCGGTTGTAAATTGTGTTCCATCTCCATTACTAGAATCCAAATTTACGACAGCATTCTCGTTTTTCCACGGTTTTTTCGGAAGGTTGTCTCTGGTGAATACGCCTCTAAAATGTGGAATCTTTAAGCTTTTAGCGTATTTGAGAAGATCAATGTTGGATAGGGGGCGAATTGGTATTTCGTCTATCGACGTTTTTTTTTATCCTTATTTTTCAAAGTTTTACGCATTCCACCTCCCTTGTACGGTTTCAAGTACAATCCCTTTCCCTTGAGAGCGATAGCTTCCATACATTGATTGTGTCTTTGCATCTCGGTCAACTTTTTTGCATTGCTGTTGGCCTCTGATACAGCTTTAGCAACACCTGCTGCTCCACCTACCACACTTCCCAAAGCGCTCAAACCGGCTAATATTGGAACCAGTGGTAGTATACCTCCAGTTTGCTTCTTTACCCCCTTTTTTTGTTTCTTCTTGTCTCGAGTCTTGGTCGTCTTCTTCTTCAACGAACCTCCCAACTTTGCTTTAGCCTTCATTGCTGTTGCTACTGCTAACCCTGCTGCTCGCTCCCCGAGGGAGGCGTCTGAAGACTTGACACGAGCCCACGCACTCTCTGCCAAGTCCACGATGTACGTTATCTTTGTACAAAGCGTACGCAATGTCATGAGTCTTACACGCCTGATCCAATTTGTTTATACCAGGATCACCACGAGCTAATCTTTCTCTCAATCTTGTGCCTGGACCGCAATATTGATATCCACCAGGAAGATGAAGTTCTATTGGCAGTGCGTCTATTGCCTTGTTGATTACTGTGCCTGTCGAGTCAATTAATCCGCAACCTTTGATGGTTTGTTGACGACTGAGTCGTTTGTTCCTTACTCTACCCATTATATATCGATACTGACGTTTTATCGTGGATGCATTCGTAATTTATTGTATACTTCGTAGTACTTTTGTCGTTGGATCGATAAAGTACTTGTTAACAATGTTTTCCATGATCCAAGCGTTTTTAATGTGTATCGGTATTTTTAATTCAATAGGCACAATAGCGTTGTGCATATCGTAAAACATTTCACTCAATAATCTCACGAGATAGTTAATTGTTACAGCATCACTCATATCTTGCGGATCACCAACGCTTCTCAAAGGTTTATCCTCGAAAAACCAACCGTTTAACGTTTTGAGTGGTACATTTCTTTGGAAATGCTTTAGACTTACTGCATCGTTTTCCTCAGTGGGATCTCCTATGTACCGTAAGGGTAAAAATCTGAATCCCCAACAATCAGTGAGTGAATAAGGAGTCATTTTAACGAGATAATCTACATTAACTGCGTCTTTTCGTGACGACGGTTCATCCACATTCGTCAATCGTTTATTACTACAATTCCATTCATCATCCTTCAACTGTAGTGCTACTTGCTCCAGATATGCCTTGTTTACAGCATCATTCGGCTCTCTCGGTGGTCCCTTAACATTTCTTACGAGTCCATTCTTTACATCAATGTCGTTAGATTTTTCGTCAAACATGACGCAATGCTTCTTCACATATTTCAATCCAACAGCGTCTCCATCTTCTGTGGGCTCACCCAAGTTGCATATTCCCCTACCAACAGCATCGTATTTCCTCTTGCGCTCGTTCAACTTTACACACTTGTCAGATATAGCGTATAGTGATCGTAGATTCACAGCATCTGTTATGATTGGTTTCCAACGTCGGTATCTGCTTGATTGGGTTTCCAACGTTTGATAGTTTTTTGTTATTGATATCGTAATTCCCATCATCGGTTAATTTGAACCCCTCTCCCGGTGGACCTCGAACTGCTTTAGCCACCCTTCCATCACCGAACCGACCAAACTTGTCTACGGACATTTTTACACTAATTAAAATACGACGCGGCTAAAGTCTTTTATAATCCCAGCTTCGTAAAGCTCCTCAAATATGGATAGAATCTCGTTGTTGTGCCCGGTATTACCAGCTTGCTTGGAGGCTACTAAAAGTCTCAAACGGTCACAAAGTTCGTTGGGATCGTCCCAATAGCCAGCCATACACGAGCAGATATCTGCGACAGATATCGCGTTTTTAAACGATATCGGTGGGAAAGATCTGTGCGTTAGTGGGCGTTAAAAAATGATGAAAGATGTGAAAATCGACCAGAGATATCTGCGAGAGTTCAAATCTGGCAGATGGTAGTCGGGCGTCCCCCTTAACCTGCAGACTACTCGGAAGCGATGTCTGTGGTTCAAAGAACTGTTCGATTGGATCGGGCAGTCACTTAACGTTAAGATGTTCTGTTGTCCACGAGTGTTTTCCCCTGTTTTCACATAAGTAATTCAAAACTCATAACTGCAAACATTCGTAGGAAACTACAATTTTCGTAACTACAAAAAACGATCTCCCACAACCTAATAAATTATTAAAGTTTACGTATATGTTAGGTGAGTCCGTCTCTTCTGGCTGGTGTGTTGCTGGTGGCAAGCGCTTTCGATGTAAAGACATCATCGTCTGGCCGTTAAGTCAGTACTCAGTACTATTACTTTAATACCTAATAAATTCGTAAATACATTATTACTTGTTGGCACCTACCCCCAGTGGCATACTTACCCAGAATTGGGGGAATAGTATTTTCAAATTTAGTTGTAGTTTTTATTTACAAAAACCAAATGAATTGAATTACGGGAGCCGGAGAGATGAGCTAGCAAAATGTTCAAAATTCCGCGGGTTGTTCTCCCCAAGGTGCGCCAACAACTTCATGTGCCCGAAATTTCTCCTTTCTGAAACCCATGACTTCTCCCAAACTTGTCTTTTTTGGCTTAGCCGTTTTATGGGCAATAAAAAAATACCCGCCGCAAAAGCCGCTAATTTACGCTTTTACTTTCCTTGGCTCTACGAAGTAGAAAGTAAAGTTATGTAATCGGCTGAAAAGAATTTTGAGTTTTCTTCAGATCTTTACGTTTCAGAGCCCTCCTGAGTCCGAAAAACACTATTTGGGAAAATGGTCTGTGTGTATGTGTGACTGTATACGATTTTTAGAGAAAACCACCGTACCAAATCAACTCAAACTTGATATCTCGCCCGCAGGTCATCATGAGACGCCAAAATAAGGGTATGAACAAAATCCACCGAAAGTTAACTATAGTTATCATAGTGATCAAAACACCAAATATTTTTTTTCTCAAAAACCACTCTTACGATTTTGATTACGTTTTCAATATTGGTAGCTCTTAACATGATAATTATACCATAAAATTCCCATTTGTGGGAAAATGACGAGAGCAGCACAATAAATTATCAAAGTTTTCGACGAAATTGATTTTAGCGCGGTTTTTAGAGAAAACAACCGTACCAAATCAGCTGAAACGTGATGTCTGGCCTACGGGTTACTATTGGACGCAAAAATAAGGGTATGGGCAAAATCCACGAAAGTTAACTATAGTTATCATGGTGATCAAAACACCTTTTTTTTCTCAAAAACCGCTCTAACGATTTTGATTAAATTTTTTATATAGATAGCTCTTAATAAGATAATTATACCATAAAATTCCCATTTGTGGGAAAATGACGAGAGCAGCAAAATAAATTATCAATTATCAAAAGCGTTTTTGCCGCGGTTTTTCCTTTTAAACCCCGCTGGAATGTTAGTAGAATGTTAAAGAAAATTGGTACTGTAGGCCAACCCAATACCTATAGGGTGAGTATTTAAAAACGCTCATGAGATACATGGGGCTCACTCTAGAAAATCCTGAATTTCAACTACCGCCGTTTTGCTTAATACCAGGTCTAACAATTATTACCCAATAAATCTGCAAAAGTGATTATTATCCTTCTTCAAAAAATTCGTGTTTACAGCCTCATTAATTTTCTGGGTGCCGTTTGCTCAATAATGGTCCTGGAATGAGTACGAGCAGCACAATAAATTCTTTAACTGTAATCGCTGCCGCTTCATGCTGCCGTAAAACGTTGTTTGACCAAGTTCAAATTAACTGAGTGATAAATGAATTGATTAAATAGAATTAGCCAAGTACAAAGTGAATTGTTGTAGAGCTAAGGAAAGTTGTGTGTTGCAACGCACCAGATATTTTTACTACGAACAGTCACTAACCCCATGGCATCAACTTACGAAATGTGTGACCGATCTGGAAAATATTTCGGACTCGACCGATAACTCGAGTCTGCCAGACGAACGTCGGTGACAGACCTGAATCTGTCAGATTTCGTCCCACGAACGAACAGATGACATCTGGCACTGGTCAGCTGACAGATCTCGGGCATGAAAGATCGGCCGATAAGTTTTTCGTGTTAAGGGCCAACGACCGATCTCATCGGTCACTCCAGATCGTTAGCGATATCTATCAGATGAGATCGGGCGACCAAATCTGCCGCAAATATCTGCTCGTGTATGGCTGGCTATACACGAGCAGATATCTGCGACAGATATCGCGTTTTTAAACGATATCTGTGGGAAAGATCTGTGCGTTAGTGGGCGTTAAAAAATGATGAAAGATGTGAAAATCGACCAGAGATATCTGCGAGAGTTCAAATCTGGCAGATGGTAGTCGGGCGTCCCCCTTAACCTGCGGACTTCTCGGAAGCGATGCCTGTGGTTCAAAGAACTGTTCGATTGGATCGGGCAGTCACTTAACGTTAAGATGATCTGTTGTCCACAAGTGTTTTCCCCTGTTTTCACATAAGTAATTCAAAACTCGTAACTGCAAACATTCGTAGGAAACTACAATTTTCGTAACTACAAAAACGATCTCCCCACAACCTAATAAATTATTAAAGTTTACGTATATGTTAGGTGAGTCCGTCTCCTCTGGCTGGTGTGTTGCTGGTGGCAAGCGCTTTCGATGTAAAGACATCATCGTCTGGCCGTTAAGTCAGTACTCAGTACTATTACTTTAATACCTAATAAATTCGTAAATACATTATTACTTGTTGGCACCTACCCCCAGTGGCATACTTACCCAAAATGGGGGGGGAATGGTATTTTCAAATTTAGTTGTAGTTTTTTATTTACAAAAAACCAAATGAATTGAATTACGGGAGCCGGAGATATGAGCTAGCAAGATGTTCAAAATTCCGCGGGTTGTTCTCCCCAAGGTGCGCCAACAACTTCATGTGCCCGAAATTTCTCCTTTCTGAAACCCATGACTTCTCCCAAACTTGTCTTTTTTGGCTTAGCCGTTTTATGGGCAATAAAAAAATACCCGCATAAAAAGCCGCTAATTTACGCTTTTTACTTTCCTTGGCTCTACGAAGTAAAAAGGGAAGTTATGTAATCGGCTGAAATTTTTTTGTTGAGTTTTCTTCAGATCTTTACGTTTCAGACCCTTCTGAGTCCGAAAAACACTATTTGGGAAAATGGTCTGTGTGTATGTGTGTCTGTGAACGATTTTTAGAGAAAACCACCGAACCAAATCAGCCGAAACTTCATATCTCGCCCGCAGGTCATCATGGGACGCCAAAATAAGGGTATGAGCAAAATCCACCGAAAGTTAACTATAGTTATCATAGTGATCAAAACACAAAATTTTTTTCTCAAAACCGCTCTAACGATTTTGATTACGTTTTCAATATTGGTAGCTCTTAACATGATAATTATACCATAAAATTCCCATTTGTGGGAATAAATTGTCAAAGTTTTCGACGAAATTGATTTTAGCGCGGTTTTTAGAGAAAACAACCGTACCAAATCAGTTGAAACTTGATGTCTAGCCTACAGGTTACCATGGGACGCAAAAATAAGGGTATGGGCAAAATCCATCGAAATTTAACTATAGTTATCATGGTGCTCAAAACACCATATTTTTTTCTCAAAAACCGCTCTAACGATTTTGATTACATTTTTTATATTGATAGCTCTAAATAAGACTATTATACCATAAAATTCCCATTTGTGGGAAAATAACGAGAGCAGCACAATAAATTATCAAGATTTTCGACGAAAAGCGTTTTTGCCGTGGTTTTTTCCTTTTAAACTCCGCTGGAATGTTAGTAGAATGTTAAAGAAAATTGGTACTGTAGGCCAACCCAATACCTATAGGGTGAGTATTTAAAAACGCTCATGAGATACATGGGGCTCACTCTAGAAAATCCTGAATTTCAACTACCGCCGTTTTGCTCACTACCAGTTCTAACAATTATTACCCAATAAATCTGCAAAAGTGATTACTATCCTCCTTCAAAAATCCGTGTTTACAGCCTCATTAATTTTCTGGGTACGATTTACTCAATAATGGTCCTGGAATGAGTACGAGCAGCACAATAAATTCTTTAACTGTAATCGCTGCCGCTTCATGCTGCCGTAAAACGTTGTTTGACCAAGTTCAAATTAACTGAGTGATAAATGAATTGATTGAATAGAATTAGCCATGTACAAAGTGAATTGTTGTAGAGCTAAGGAAAGTTGTGTGTTGCAACGCACCAGATATTTTTACTACGAACAGTCACTAACCCCATGGCATCAACTTACGGAATGTGTGACCGATCTGGAAAATATTTCGGACTCGACCGATAACTCGAGTCTGCCAGACGAACGTCGGTGACAGACCTGAATCTGTCAGATTTCGTCCCACGAACGAACAGATGACATCGGGCACTGGTCAGGTGACAGATCTCGGGCATGAAAGATCGGCCGATAAGTTTTTCGTGTTAAGGGCCAACGACCGATCTCATCGGTCACTCCAGATCGTTAGCGATATCTGTCAGATGAGATCGGGCGACCAAATCTGCCGCAAATATCTGCTCGTGTATGGCTGGCTAATGTCGGTAGTCGATTTGTGACGTTCCAACTTTCATAGATATACCTTTACCGGACTTGTATTTTTTTCCGTATTTATATTGCTCATCGTCGACGTCGTCATCCTCTTCAACATCCGAAATAATAGGATTGGAAAGTTTCCTTTTTATTCCCTTGACAATTGGAAAGACGTCAGAGCTCAACGTCATTGGTAAATCTTTAGGTACGAATGTGGAATCCATTGATGCTGGTTCGTCAAACTTTTTCGAAGCAGTTGACTCACTCTTATCATCATCCAATTTTTTCTTTCGCTTGTTGTTTGGTGGAAACAGGGCAGATATGATTTTCGTATACTTGAATCCTTTATTTGATTTAGTACGCCCGTCTTCACTCTGATGCACTTTGGTTTGTTCCAACATGGTTCTGTATGTTTGTAAGTCTTCGGTGGAATAAATATCGTTGGGTAGTTTCTTGAAAACCAACTCAAACAAACCCGGAGTACCAGTGTAGGCAACATTATCAATTATGAGGTTATTATTGTCAAAGTGAACTGGGTAAGAACCCATCTTCCAGTCGGAACCATCATAGTGTATCCCATATGTGCTATCACCGTAGGTTTTTTCATGTTTCATAATGTAGTTCAAGTAAGGAGCTATTTGATCACCAATCATCTTAACTGGCGTCGGAGGTTTTATTTCGGGTTCATCGTTGAAAAATGATCGAATCTTTTCATTGTAACCCTGTTGTTGTTGCGCAAGTTCCTCCAATTGGTCCAATAATGTATTCCCCTCGGAAATCATGGTTGAATCGAAGAAGGTTTCAGGTTTAATTTCAACTTCCTGTTTCGGCTCTTTCTTGATCAATACAGTCTCCACCTTGTCTTTAAGTTCTTGAAGCGGTTGTGTTAATGGCTTAAACTGTTCCACCAATGATTGTTCATACTGCAGCTTTTGGTTTTTCAGACTGCGGTACTTTTTCCTGATACTGTCTTGTAACTGGTCAATTTTGAGAGTGAGATCGTGATCAATAGAAGCCATGATGAGGAATGCGTGAAATGAGTTACTTTCTCCAATATATCTAGCCCTCAACTACTACATTCACGTTCGAGTTCGCGTTCACGTTCGGGTTTGCGTTCGCGTTCGGGTTCGCGTTCACATTTGCGTTCGGATCCGCGTTCGTGTTCGGGTTCGCGTTCGGGTTCGCGTTCGCGTTCGTGTTTGGGTTCGCGTTCGCGTTCACATTTGCGTTCCGATCCGCGTTCGTGTTCGGGTTCGCATTCGGGTTCGCGTTCGTGTTCGGGTTCGCGTTCGGGTTCGCGTTCGGGTTCGCGTTCGCGTTCGGGTTCGCGTTCGGGTTCGCGTTCGGGTTCGCGTTCGCGTTCGGGTTCGCGTTCACGTTCGCGTTCGGGTTCGCGTTTGCGTTTGGGTTCGCGTTCGCATTCGGGTTCGCGTTCGCGTTTGTGTTCGCGTTCGTGTTCGGGTTCGCGTTCGCGTTCACATTTGCGTTCGGATCCGCGTTCGTGTTCGGGTTCGCATTCGGGTTCGCGTTCGTGTTCGGGTTCGCGTTCGGGTTCGCGTTCGGGTTCGCGTTCGGGTTCGCGTTCGTGTTCGGGTTCGCGTTCGGGTTCGCGTTCGGGTTCGCGTTCGGGTTCGCGTTCGCGTTCGGGTTCACGTTCGCGTTCGGGTTCGCGTTTGCGTTCGGGTTTGCGTTCGCGTTCGCGTTTGTGTTCGCGTTCGCGTTCGCGTTCACGTTCACGTTCGCGTTCAGGTTTGCGTTTGCGTTTGCGTTCGCGTTTGCGTTCACGTTCAAGACTGATGTTAATATTGCTTCCAATTGCGTAATACGTCGTTTGAACCTTTCTCGGTCTCTAGCCATTTCTTCCCAGCGTGAAGTTCGGTCTTCTTGGGGAATGGGATATGTACATGTAACCATAGGGTCTGAAAACGTTACTTAAGGTTATTACGAAAAGGTCTCTTTCCTTGTCTATAACGATGAAACTCTTGTTATTCTTCCAAATGCGAGCACACAGATTTTTAAATTGGTCAAATGACATGTCAGTGTTGACGTGATCATTGTAAATGTGTCTCAAGTTCATTTCATCTTGTTTAAATACGATAAGAAGATTGGCGTTGTCGCGCACTAGCTGCTTTGGTACTCTGCTGTATGTTTGGCAGAGGTAGAATGTATCGGCACCATTATGCCTTCCCATGGTAAAGTAGTTTCTTATATTGTCTTGCTTTTCACACGCCACATCGTCGAATATCATAATGGAATTTGGTTCGACATCTTGGGGTTGAGCCACTTGATCGTTGTCGGTAAATGGGAAATAACCGATATTAGGTACACTGGTCAACACTTTTTCCAACAATTTGTACTTGGGTTGATGAAGAGATTTGGAGAATACGTAAACGTTTTCAAATTTCAATCCGTTGACGTTGAACAAAAGATTTAGCATTACGTTCGTTTTCCCCGAATTGGAAGGACCGCACATAAGACATCGAACATGATTTGGTAGTAGAGGACTGTGTTTTCTCTCCTTTATAGTATTACTCTCGCAATATTCGTCAAAATTGACGATTGGGAGCTTGGGTCGGCACCGTTTCTCGTGATGACTCATCGTATATTAACTCGATTAAACGAGTTCGTTCTTATTTATCCAAGAGTTGTGCGTACCATCAAAGCCCAACCACTTGACTAATACTCTATCCCCGCTCTTTTTCACTACCTTTTCTACGAGGTACACGTCACCGTATTTCGCGCTCTTCAATTCTTTCCCGTAGAATTTACCTTCCAACGCGTTGTTGCGATAGTCGGTAAGTGTGTAAGTCACTGGTATACAGAATGAATCGTGAAAATTTCATTCGTCCAATTTGGTAGATAACCTTTGTCAAATACCTGTTTATACTTGCTTATTCTAACCTTATCCCCAACTTGAAAGTTGGCTACCTTATCGGCTTTGGTATACTTTTGTCTATTCTTGTCAATGTTGTTTCTCACTCGATCCTCTTCTTCTCACTAACCTCAATAGGTTTCATACCAATCGTCCTATGCTTTCTGTTATTGTACTCTTCCACGAGGGTAGGTAGTATCTTTACCCAATGATACTTGCCCAACTCTGTAAACTTTCTGTACATTAACGTCTTTAACGTTCTATTGAATCTCTCAATTATCGACCCCTTCTTTTCACTGTGAGAAGAGTAGGGATTCACGCCATGTTTTTTCAACAGACTCTCGACTTCCTTGTTATAAAATTCTTTTCCCTTATCCGTTTGAAAGTGATTCATAGGATTGGAATTGAGGATAGGAGATAGAGCTACAACAATTTCTCGACTAGATTTATTTTTCAATGGAACGGCGTAAGCATATTTACTAAAACAATTAATAACGGTTAAAATATATTTGAAGCCTTTATTCAATTTAGAGTAAGGAATCATTTCAACTAAATCGGCTTGATACAAGTCTCTAATGCCTTTCACTTCTACGGGTCTCGTCGGAAACCTTCTTCTAGCAGGTGCATGAAGCTCGCGCGCGATGATTTCTCGTACGCTCATAGTTGTTGAATGATCGCTTCACAAAGTTTTCTGCCGTTTTGATGTGGATTGTTCTTCTTCTTCGCACATTCTTTTATTAGTGGTGGTCTTTACTCTTTTTGAAGCGGTATTATCGTCTTCTTCTTCTTCTTCCCGTGATCGCTTACGAATTCTGTGGTGTCCATAAGCTAACGTTTCTATCCCATTGTCCAAAATGTATCGTTTATCGTCAAATGGAGATAGTGATAGCTTGGAGATTTCCTGGGTGTAGAGCTGATGACGTTCACTCCTAATGGTAAGTGCTCGAGTTAATTTTAGATTGTGCTCGAACAAACAACGTTTATACTCTTCGTGTCGAAGCTGATTTTTAATTGCTGCTCGAGGAACACCCTTGGCCACCTTTTTCTCGTGTTCTTCGTAATCCAACACGGAGTAGCATTTCGCTTGAAGTCCCACAAACTCTCGGATGGGATTAGAGTTCATTTCATCTTTGAACGTTCCCAGCTTTTTCTTATTGGCTGTATGGTAGCAGTCATGGTCTGAAGGATAGTCTGATGTGTCAGAAAGGTGAAGATTCTGCTTGATGTCTTTGTACACGTCAGCTGTCCTGATATTGTAGAGCAGACTGTCTGTGTCAGTCATGCACAGCTTCACGTCTCTACCATACTTGTTTACCGCCCACTTGTAGTGAAACGAGTACATTATGTACTTGCTCACATCCAATACTGTGAAACCCACGTATATTGGCCGATTGAGAAATATGCTCTGCTTCTTCATCGCTAAGCCGACTAAATCTTCGTTGTATGGAAAGAAGGTCTTGAGTCGGGGACTCGCGGTTAATTTGACGAGTTTCTTCTCATCTGCCACCAGATGAAAATCTATTCGAGAACGAACATTTTCCAAACTCTTTCCGTATGTGGCATTATTCATCAACTTGAAGAAGTCCTTTTCAAATGCATTCTTCGATACTTTTCTTTTTTCAGTATTGAAGTTGATGAAGGGAGCGAGCCATGTGCTTTGTTTAAAGGATATCACACGATGAATCTTTTTTAGCACTAGCCCCAATTCCACGTACAATTTTAAATTTCTATAGTGGAGCACGTATTTCTCCTTGCTGTACAGAGTGGTGAGTAACTTCTCTACTTTAGCTGGGCTGTAGTTCAATTCCTCCATCAGATCCAAGCAGTATGGTGAAAGCATTTCCTTTGTTACTTGCTGTCTTACCGGAGCCAGTGGGTAATCCGAGTGGAGATCGTGAAGTTCGGTCGGATACTCCAAATCTACCTCGAGAATATACCCAGTCTCATCATCGTCTGCTACTTGTAAAAAGTCGGTCTCTTCAATATCACTTCTCTCCATCCACTTGAACTCGGAGTGGGGGAGTGAAGACGTCATAGCGGTGCCGTAGAGGTTGGTGCAATCCAAATACATTAAGAAATTGGTTGGATTATTCGCGTTAAAATCTGGTAGGAGGGGATTGTTGGCTTTGGAGTAGCGGTGGGGAATCATTGCTACACCACCACGGATTCCAGACTCTATGAACAGATGTTGATCAATGTCTGTGAGCAGTTCGAGCCGTACATCGGTCATCTTCATCATTGAATTCCATGCCAATCCCGGTGCAGAGTACATGTTGCATGGATCAATTTCGTAGTATGTAAGACTAGTCGTTCGGAAATTTTCGAAAACATCCGCTAACAGCAACACATCCATTTTTAGGTAGAGATCGTGGTAGTCCCTCATGGTGGTCATATTGAATGTGGTCCAGACTCGTTGGGCGTGGTTGTAGTCCTCTTCACTGATATGTGTTTGCGTCAAATCGTTGAAGAAGTGTTCGCGTGTTGGTAGTTGCATTTCGTCGAATTTAGACGAGCCCGTCATGTACGAGTAGGGATAGACACCTTTACGTAGCAACAAATCCATGTGATTACCTCCCATACACTGACGCAAAATTCTAAATTTATCGGGACCTTCTTGCGCCAAATTCTTCACCAACGAGTCCAACGATGTATTGAGAAACTGTAGCGAGTCCAAAAAACGTAACGATTCTAGTGTCACGGAGATGTAGCGCTCACTAGTGGTTGCGATGCAGGATAACTTTTCCTTTTTAAACTTGCCGAATCCTTGCATTAAATGATGGCAGTCGTATCCACGTAGATTGTGGAAAAATACCGGAATATGCGAAGGGACTTGGTAGTTCAAATTGCACGCGTTGTGTGCTGCTCCCAAGAATTTACCATTGAGATGGTTGTGGTTTGCAACTCTATCTTCTCCCAACGGTTTCTTACAGAGATGGCATGCAACCGCTTCTTCAAAATCCTGTTTATCTTGCTCCGTCATGTTGATTGGAATATTTGTTTTCATTACGGGTAGTAGATCCTTCGCCTCATTCATGAGGCTATTCAAAAATTCATCCACCACATTGGGTCCACTATACACCACTGGTGGTTTAAGCGCCTTGCCCTCGCTGTCGATGATTACATAACAGAATCCACAAGGAATGTGCTTTGCAGTATTGTTGGTGTAAGAGCGTTGTGGGTTGTTGGTGCTGGTGTGTATAGGAACGGTGAACGATTCGAAATCACAGTATATGGTAAATGGTACTTTGTGGCAGTAGGTATAGTTTTTAAAATAGAGCCACTTTTCTTCCTCAGTCGGTAATCTGGTTTTCTGTGCACCGTGAGGAGAGCACAATGGTTCATGTTCCACCAGTAAGTCATGACGAGAGAAGCGATGGAGACAATAGTTGCAGTAGTATGATGCCGGATTATGTTTAGTGAGATGTGCCAGAAAGCGTGAGAGGTTAGAGATGAGACAGTAATGGTTCTTGCCTTGTGCATCAGTCAATAGAAGAAGGTTAACGTGAGTTTCTCTCCCCTTCTCCTTCGTTATCCTGATTGGGTACACCTCTTCATTCTCATATCCGAAAATGTTGACCGATAACCCAATATTCTTCTTTTCGACTTTATCCACATCATCGACTTCTACCGGGTAATTGATCCCCTCCATATTGATGGTGAGCTCGTGTTGTTGGAGGATCTCCAGATTGGTACTCCCGTGATATGCGTACAATATGGACCACAAAAAGCTCTTTACATCGTTGGGATTTTTCACATTGATGACGCCAATAGTGTTTTTAGAGAGTTTTTTTGGAGTTGGTAAATAGCAAGATTTTCTGCTCGATATATTGATAGGAAGAGAGCTGACTTGGGGTGGATTACAATCGTGGCTTTCCAGTAAATCGTGACGAGTAAATCGTTTTAGGCAGTAGTTGCAGTAAAATTTTTGGTGTTGGTGTTTCGTTAGATTGAAGAGCAATCTCGATAAATTTTTAATGAGGCAGTAATGACTGTTCCCCTCTGGATGCGATAGTAGTAAGAGGTTAACGTGTTGACGATTTTTAAATTTAGTTATTCTAATGGGAATCACTTCATTCTCATAACCAAAAATATTTACCGACAAATTCGCATTGTTCTCCTCAAATTTATCCACATCAGTTATTTTTACTGGGTACTCGATTCCAGTCATGTTAACGGATGCTTCGTAGCGTTTGAGAAATGTTAGGCGTTCGTGATTTTTACCGGGATTCAAAGCCAACAGCACCGACCACAGAAAGCACTTTTCATCATTGTTCTTTATATTGATGATTCCCAGCTGTGGTTTGGCTAAATTCAATGGAGTGGGGATGAACGAAGAAGCGTATAATGGTTGATATTTCACCATATACAAGACAATTTGCTCAATGTACTCCAACTTCCATCCGCTTCCATCTTGAACAAATTTAGCCATACTCTCCAATATTTTATTGGTGGCTTCGTTGTACTGCACCGTACAATCATCACCACGGAGTAATGGACGAATTTTACCGTGAAATGTCGGAGTAGAATAAATGTCTTCTTGGTTCACAGTCTTGCTAAATTTAACTTGTACGGCAATGTACCACTTTAGACCGCCTAATCTACCGAGATGATGCTTCAATTTCCGGTATATTACGTCTTTATATTTAGACAACGCCGTGATAACGTCGATAGTTTCACCGACCGCGAACTTTTCCACAATCTTATCGTGCGACACAGTCACCAAGTTTCAGTTTATAGCGCTAAACTCACTCATGTTGAAGGTTATTTTTGTGTAATTTTACAACGAGAACTAAAACCGAGAACGAATCCTCTCCGTATTTATAGGCTGAGGCAGCAACCTTGAACGAGCACAAAGGCGATAAATTCCGATTCAGCTGCGTAATAGACGTGTCAAAACTCGTTTAGAGATAATTTGTGCGTCAATATTAAATTCCGAGAATAGAACGCCTGGGGCAATTCAATCACGTAGACACGTCATGCATCATATTATGAAACCTATTAAACATTTCCGAGAATACTGCGCAGTGCCTGAGGCAGCTGCTAATGCGTCATGCTGATGAGTCATGCACTTGAACGATCATGTGATCACTCTAGCGTCTCAACATGATGATGTCATGTCTGTCCCTCTTATACCACAAGTTTACGTTATTTTACAACGTTGCGTTGTGACCGAGTGGCCAGAACGTTTGATTAAGATATAAAAGGTACTGCGTTCGATCCCAGGGAAGGAACTTTTTTTAAAAAAATGACGTCATCCAAACGCTTTGGAATTTTAATATGAGGGGGTGGGAGGATACTCCTACTACAGTACAGAAGGCTCGTGGGAGACGGCTGAATGGAGGGGGAAAAAGGTAAGTATTGGGGGGGGGGCATAATAGTACATATTAGTATGAAGAGAAGGGGTGAAAAGGCTGTACTATAACGTGATTGGAACAATTGGATGGAGAGGTGGTCAATTTCTGGAAACTGGGGCAGGGGTAGGGGTAAAAAAAGGTCGTACTACAGTACAATTGGATAAAAATTGTGGTAGGGGGGTAAAGGGGCCGGGTGGAGGGGATAGAAAAGGCCGTACTATAACATGTTGGTGGGGGGGTGGGAGGTAAAAACCTCGCACTATAGTATGATTGGTTGAAAATTGTGGTGGAAGGGGTAAAGGGGTGGGGTGTAGGGGATAGGAAAGGTGGTACTACAACGTAATTGGTCGGGGGGCGTGGCCAAAAACCTCGTACTATAGTACGAGGCGTGGTTTTCTTCCCCCACTCCAAATTGAGCTAAAACCGCCAAAAACCCGTTTCAACGCCCATTTATCCCCTACTGTTCCGTTATAGACAGTTGATGTTTCGTATCGTTTACTGGTATTTTCCGATGCTGAATCGAATGGGATGATTTTCAATGGTGTGAAAGCTACAGCTCGATTGTGTGTTTCCTACCCTAGACAATGGCGCAGTGGCCAATCACGTCTGGATAGATGACCTTGTATGTAAGGATCGTGCAACGGTAACACACTCCCCATGTGGTCTTTCTAATTGCACACAGGGAGGGAAACCTCGCAATGGATTGTGGGGAAGGGAGTTTTAGCTGAAACCCCCTACCTTCCACCTACATTGACTTGTAAGGAGCCTGTGGTCGTCAAAGCATATTGTTGGTTGGCTGTTTACTTTGCGCTTAAAGAGAATCAGCTGGGGTTTTTTCAGCCACCTGTAGCTTGATGCGCTCAAACCACTGGGTGACAGATATGAGCAGATGTTGAGTTTTGCTTGGGTTGACAGATCTACTGTACACAGAGCAGCACCAGCACATCATCTGCGTATGACTCGCAGTCGGTCTGCATGAGTCTCCTGAGAAGATCTTCAATGGAAACGTTCCAGAGTGCTGGTTCAAGGACCGAGCCTTGTGGGCACCCCTCCTGAATCATACTGTGGATGGCAACATCCCTGCATTCGATCGTAGCAGTTCTATCTGTCAAGTAATTTCTGAAGAGCAAGTGTTGGCTATGGAGGATTCCCCTATCTGTAAGCTCATGGAGGAGTGCTGGCCCTGCCTGAATCGTTTTGCGTCGCCGCTAACACCTGCTCTACGTTTGCTTGTTCTATGGCGGACTTATAATGACTGTCCCAGCGGTTCTCTCTACGCCCACGAATTTCCGTCAGCCTTCCCGCTTGACTCGTTTGATGGCGCGGTGGAAAGTTTCCTTCTCCTGGATGAAAGCAGTTTGGATTGTGGCTCCGGCATCGGGAGCACGAGACTGCTGATATAACGTTCTAGCCATATTAACACTGTGCTTGATGCTTGACATACATATACACACACTGTTTAGGTAGTTTGTACCCAGTAGGCCCCAATACGTGAACATCTGAAGATGATGCAACTGTTTTTATGACACGATTACAATACTTACCCTTTGGTTAGTGGGAAGTAACAGTCAGAAAAACTGTGTCTTAAAGGATACGCTGCCTGTTCATAAATCAAATTAGTTTCGTGAAGTGAATTTGCAGTATTTTGTTATGAACACGTGGTCGCATCATTAGACTAAATACTATTTATATTCCAGTGTAAAATGCTCGTGACTCAGAGGATTCTTCTTGGACGCCATGGAGATGTCACACCTGATGAAGTTTTCTTTGGTGTTATATTGGTTTTTACGTCTTTCCTTCAGGTTATCAAGTACCTAATTGAGTGGGTAATAAGTGTATGTCCACGATAAAAGCTGCATTCAATAAAACGATCCTATTTGTTCGCTTCGCGTGCCAGCAATTGGTCATTTGGTTAATTCCTGAATTCCGATTTCGGTCACATAGTTCGGTTCCAAGGTGAAGTTCAAACCGCTGAAATGTGGCCAGACGCAAATGCTGGAATGAGTATTAAAGTAATTGGGTAAGATCCGCCAGTAGGTAAATTACTACAATTAACGTACATGTTAGGTGAGTCTGTCTCCTCTGGCTTGTGAGATACTGTGGTTGAGCGTTTTTGATGGAAGGACATCATCGTCTGGCTGTTAAGTCAGTACTTGCACTGACTGGCTAATACTAGCATTGACTTAAAGGCCAGATGATGACGTCTTTACATCGAAAGCGCTCGCCGACAGTATCTCACCAGCCAGAAGAGACGGACTCACCTAACAGGTACATTAACATTAGCTGGAATAAGAGTTTTACGGAATATTGTCAATACCGTAGCCATACTGCTATTCAATGCAGATCCGTGCAAGCAGATTGGGCAGATAGAATGGAAAGCAATATGTTAAGGAAGGATGAGCGGGCAATCTCTAGCGGCCTCCTTAATTTATTAAATGGCAGTCTGCAGATCGGACAGTTCCCCAATCAGTGGAAGCCTGCGTGGGTCGTAACTCTTCAAAAGGAAAGTGACCGCAATCAGTCAGACCACGATCATGACGACTACTCAGCCTTGTTTACATTTTAGGCAAAACATTAGAAAATATGATGTTACAGTCCCTCGAAGGAGTCTTTGGCCGCAACCTCACAGGCAGCCAATACGGGTGTACCAAAGAAAGGTCCATGGAGGATGACATTGTCGAAATTCGGCGTGTTTCGCTGCTGGCACCGGCTAAGTACGTCGTAGCAGTTCTGATTGACATCAGGGGAGCATTTGATAACCTTTGGTGGCCAGCACTCCTTAATGAGCTTGAAAGTAGTGGAATCACCCGCAACCTGTACTTGCTAGTCAGAAGTTGCCTGACGGACAGGACTGCTACGATCGAATGCGGCCTGTTCAGTGAAAGATTGGGAAGGGGTGTACACAGGGCTCAGTCGATGGACCAGCACTCTGCAACGCTTCCTATGGAGACCTTCTCAGGAGATTCATGGAGGCTGACTGCGAGCAATTCGCCTATGCAGATGACTTGACTGCGCTGATATTGGCAGAGTCACTCCGCCAAATTGAAGAATAATACCCGCTGCATGCTCCCCACCGCAATCCAATGGTGTGAGCGTGTCAACATGCAGGTGGCTGAGGAAAGAACCCAGCTATTCTCTTGAAAGGAAAAGCAAACAATCAACCCTCACTACGCTTCGCCGGCCACAGCCTGTCAAGTATTTAGGAGTTAATATCGGCAGGTGATGGAGGGGGGATTCAACCAACACGTCCAGTCTCTTGAAGGCACTACCATTGTAAGGTATGCCTTGCTGCATGCATTTACTAAGGGCACTTGGGGTGTGTTACCATGACACTATCCTCATGTACAAGCCCATATATCTAGGCGTGGTTGGCTACTGCCTCGCTGTCTGCAAAGTAACAGTCAATGAATAGAGAGTATTGGCCCAATCCCAGAGAGCTCTGCACCTGTGGATTACCTAGGCTTATAGGGCTGTATCAATACAACCACTCCAGGTGATCACTGGTCAGTTACCGGTTGACTAGGACATTGAGTGCATGGTTGACAAGGGGAGAGAGAAACGGGAGCTTCCCCTGCTTTGGGCTGAACTCCGTGAGTTATGGAAATGGCGAGCTAGATGGAAATTCGCGTCAAACGGTCATAACACGTATGAGTTCTCCCACAACATCTGTGAACGTCATGAAAGAAAATTGGTGGAGCCAGACCTCTGGATGAGCCTGTTCCTCCCTTGACGTGGTGACTTCAATGCGCGGCTCCATTCCTTTTCTCGCGAAGACCCGCCATTATGCACGTCTAGCGCCTCCAGTGTAGAGGTATCAAGACACCATGTGCTGCTCCACTGTAGTTTCTACAACAGTGAGCGACGGTTGTTGGGAGGGCAACGAACTTAGCAGCATTGACTGCTACAAAGCAAGCCTACACCCATTTTGCAGATTTCTCGAAGAAGGTGGTCATAGTTGATGTGTCCTTTTGAACCTTGCCACCCAAGTAAATAGTTAGATCAGGTGGGAAACGAGATTCCACCTAGCAGGTAAAGGATTCTCCAGGTGGTCACCTCCGCGGGGTCAAACACGGGCAATAGCTCTCTACTGGGAGACTGGCTAACGAACAAATACTTGCCGTACCTCCGAAGGTCTGGGTTCGGTGGATGCAGCAGAGGCCGGCCTCCTGCAGATTAGCGAAACCGGAACTTTACGGCTCTGGGTTACGGTTATCATGACTGATATAACCCCCGTCGAGGGTTTAGGAATACTATCCAAAAACGGAAACAGACCTGTAATAATTCATCAGTCAGGGGTCCTGTGTTCTGCTGTCATATTCTCTGTCATCCACAAGAGTTAGGACATATGAGGAAATCTATTCTGCAGTATCCCCACTGTAAAATTGGGACTGCAGAACACATCGGTACCGTAGTTTAGGGGGGGGGGGAGAATTTTCCTGACACATCCTTTGGGGGGAAGTAAATTCAGGCCTTACGGTGCCTGATGGAATGTGGACCAATGGTCTCCAACATATTTCAAACGCTGCACATGGTGATGATGAGGTTAGCTAAAACGTATTCATAACGAGCGAGAGAAAGTCGTTTCCACGGATCAACAGGCATGAGCGAACCCCAATGTAGGTGTGGGAACCAGATAATGTGATTATAGCTCAACTCATGCTAATAGTAGAGAGCTGACTTTGAGAGAACTAGAAAAGTACCTCATGGGCCTCAGTCTCGCACTCGCTGCTGTTACTGATTTTGAGGCTCATGATTGGCTGACATACCTCTCGTTACGAACGGTTTTTTAAGGACATCCGACTCAATAACCTCTTCAAAGGAGTCTCTAAACACATAGTTCATGGTGACCAATCATAGCAACAGTTTGAAACACCAGTTTGGTTCTCTATTGCATGGTAGTGTACCGAATGTGATGGGAATCTAACCAAATCTGTTCAAAAATCTCAATCTGGAGAGCACAAGCATTTGTCGCTGAGAGCAATGTCTTCCACCAAGAGTAGTCGTCAAACGAGTTCAAGGTAATGCTATATCAATTAGAGTATCAGGAAGCTCCAAAATGTTGACGTAGTTGTTTTTTGAGTTGGCATGACGACGTGAGGTAGCACGTTGTAACCATCCCCTCTTCTTCGTAAGTGAATCAGTTTAGCATAGCCGTCCATTGCTATTTGTTTCGTTCCATCGCATACCCTGCTGTACGTTTATCTACTCGTGGCAGCCACAAATGTCTTAGCCATGGCCCACCAGGTCAATCAGCAGACAGTACTGTTTGGGCTTTAATACGATACGTAAAGAATACATCCGAATCGTCCGGTTCAGCGTCAGGTTTTGGCCATATCGGTCAAGGATCCTCTTACATTTCCCTCCGCCAAAACCAGATCAATAAAAAGTTAGAGAGAAACAGAGGTAAACTTGCTACGATTAGGGAAGTTTACTCAGCTTTTATTCTGAACTGCAAATCTAACTATTGCCTGTATGAATTTTGGACCATCAATGATATATTGCACCCTTTCGTGGTCACCGTGCTTGTTCACAGTACACGCTCAAATAATCGTTGAAGTTATGCACACCTACGACCATAAAACCACTCGACGTACAATCATTAAATCAAAACAAATCATTAGACAACGTTGAATGTGTGTTGTATGAAAATACAACAGAATTTTATGGCGGCAACATAACTGCTCTGACATTGTTGTTCGCAATCCAGCACAATATTGCCAGTCTCCTATGTCCCGAAGATAAATGGCTTCTATTGACATAGATTGTCCTCTACCCTTGATGGTGACGTTGGTCCCATAATCCCAATGCCATTCTCGATTGAAATTCCAAAATAGTGGAATGGACACAGGGAGAGCCCTGAGAGCAGTGCACTTACAAACTTGTCCCAAAATTGGTGTGTACATCGAATGATTTATTGAGCCATTTATAGAGAAATATGTTAAAAAGTTAAAATCCAGCCACAGTAATCGGTGGCGGCATGTGTCCAAACAGGACCGTCGAGACGACCTCGAGTTACGATGACGATGAATACGTTTTCCCGGAGGAAGAGAGAAAGAAGTTTGTTGCCAAAATCTATGCAATACTCACGACTTACCCGATACTTGCAATTATTATGATTATCATCCTGATGAATAGGTAATATTTATTTTTTTGACGGTTTGTAAGCGTAAATATAATTGTGGACGTAATAAATAACAATAATTGTTGTGTGATCCTAAACTAACGGGAGACAACGGAACTTCACGTTTCAGTGGATTGATCTTCAGTCGAAGATACGATTGTTGAATAATATTGTAAGGGATTCATGTGATACATTCTCTTGTTCCATCGTTCCTGGTGGTCATCAACATTTGAGGCATGGAACCCTACAACATCTCAATCTACCGTAGCAGGTCTTCCAGCGCCCGACTTAGCTTGACTCCAAGCTACACACTGAGACCTTTGTTTCGTGCTTGTACAGGAGAAAGGGTGTTCGCAATCGAGTCAGTCTTTTGAACGATAAGCGAGAGCCTCAACAAACTCGTCTCAACCGCTTGCAGTTCCCTCCGTAGATAATGATTCCGTGTCTTCGTTACAACTTTTTCCTTTGAGAGAATGAAACTCACGTTGATGTTCTTTGAAACAATTGGTGGGAGTCAAGGGCAGCGCGTGCCAAGAGCTGTTAGGGGGCGAGTATGGAACTTTCTTCAGTTCAAAAACAAATTTGGTGAGTTAATGGAGGCATTGACTTCTAGGTTTGAAGTTCTATTCCAGATTGTGAAGATGAGTTAAAAGAGGAAGGGATCATGCTTGGAAGGACACACGGAAATGTGCGTTGAGGACACTCCGTGTATAATGTATGTTCCGAGGAGAATCACCCCTTCGGTGTTGAATTGTAACCAGTGACATGTGAAATGCTCTTACCCTGCGGAATTGGACGCCAGCGGACCCATTAGGTGTCTCTATACTGTACGTGGAGAATGAAAGTACAACAACCAGATTCTAGTTGGATCACCCATAGATTTAA
This sequence comes from Pachypeltis micranthus, assembly GCA_020466155.1. Lineage (NCBI taxonomy): Eukaryota > Metazoa > Arthropoda > Insecta > Hemiptera > Miridae > Pachypeltis > Pachypeltis micranthus. Next base: position 12,682,917 of record CM035772.1, read on the forward strand.
ATAGGTAATAGTACTACGCACAACTTGCCAGTTGCCGTAGTGGTTCAATGAGGTTTTACACGTTAAATGAGGAACAATAATTTCACATGTAGGAAGCCAGTAAAAAAATATGAAAGTGATCTGGTTCCCTCAGCCAATAGTGCACACGTCCTCCACAAAACTATTCTAGTCAAACTACGAGAAGTTGTTATGGTTATTAGAACACAAGCTATAGCTTCGACACTACTTTTGGGATTTACCGACCTAGATGTGCAAGCGTGGTACAGGACTGGTGGCTTTTACACAGATGATCATTAGGGGAGTGACGGGAATGCAAACTTTCAAAATTCCTCTTAAGTAACGTATCAGTTTTCCTAAGTCACATCTTAGACCAGAAGCTACCCTGATCCTTATGTTTCCTTTTTTAACGCAGAGAGGATTTATATGAATGGATCGGGGATCATTTATGGATTCTCGAAGTAATCATGTAAGTTCGAAATTCTCTCGTACAAACTCGATTTAGTTAGAAATAAGGTGCCGTGTTACATAATACACGAAACATGCACAGCTTGTCAGTTGCCATAGTGGTTCAATTTGATTTTACACGTTAAATGAGGAACAATAATTTCACATGTAGGAAGCCAGTAAACAAGAAAATGAGGGCGGTCATACGAAAATTTTCAGAATCACAAACGGTGGGTACAGCTTTCGTACAAGTACGCAACCACGGGGGACATTTCGTCTTTTATTTTGGTTTTTATGCAATGATAACTACGTTTGATTGTGCTCGTTGATGGTTTCGATATAATGGCCACGTCAATTGAAATTCACATCATCACTTGGTCACTGAGGTTATTAAAAGTGTGATGTTACCAAGCTTATCCAACACAATATATTTCGTGACGCTTCTCCGTTACATATCACGCGTTACATCTCCCGCCTAACATCTCTCACGTTATATCTCCCGCGTTACATTTCCGAGTTTATGTAGCAAAGAAAAAGACATAAAATGTCAGAACACTAATTACCAATGGTTAGGGCTTTTCAGTGACGAAGACGGCATTGTTTATCGTTCGGTTAATTTGATGTGGGTTCTTGTACTTCTTAATGTTTTTCCTCGCTCTAGCAACTAATCAAATACGGACTGCAGGCCACCATGGACCCTCAATAAGAGGAATGAGAATAATAGACACAAAGGTTATTATAGTTATCCAATAACTGACACAACAATACCACGAATATGTCATCAGTGGAATAATGGCAAGGGCTGATGAATAAATTACCAGTAGTTTCGATGCAACTCGATTATAACAAAGTTTTTCCCGAATGATTTCCGTTCAGATGATTCAAAAACTCTCAGGAAAATTGTAACGGTAACGCATTAGCTATACGGTGAACGGCTAAAGACGCTCACGAAGTAGCAACTCCAGACATTCCGGACTCAGCGCCACCTGTTTTATTTTGAAACATCGTTTATGCCTGAACGAAAACCCGATTTGATTATTTGTTACTAGTGAAGAAAACCCTTGAATACACTTGAGGACATGGAAAGTTGTGTGATGCGTCACACAGATTTTTTGGTTCAGTTATATTTTTCCTGCTGTCAACGTGCACAGAATGAGAAAATAACGTTCACTCTGACAAATTGGCATTATGAAGTCACACATAAATGTTGATATTTAGTCTGTTTTTTTTTGTTTTTTTTTCGCCAGGGTGTGTGCAATTGTGCTTTATACGTTTTGTGCGATTAAGGAGACCCTTCAACGATTGTATCCTCTTAACCTATTTCTCTTTACGATTATGGTAAGTTTTTTTCTCAATCCATGTAACTGTACGAGTACATACTCCCAAATGAATTTACGGGGTAGGAAATATATTGATCCAGAGATACACGATAATGAGTTTTTTTCTTCAGATTTTCACGTTTCGAACTTCCGAATCAGAAAAGCACCAGTTGAAAACACGGTTGTTGTAGATGTACGAGTGTGTATTTGTGAACTCACGCAACAGTTGTGGGTCGAGCCCTCCATTCCACTGCCCTGTTCCCCGCACATCTGGAAGAGCGGAACATATGATAAACAGGCCTTCTTCCTTACCTAAATGACTGTTCCTGAACCCTCCCTTTGAGAGAGTTGTACCAGTCTTCTGTCATGGTGGTTGTGGTTTCGCTATCATGCAAGGAGACACGCGTCTCGAGCAGCATACACCCAGCCCGGACGTCGTCTGTCGTCAATATTTAACCGCGCAGAGGTATGACCACCTGGGGAATCCCATAACATTTGGGACTATTTCTTAAACTGGTTCCCCACATGAGATATCTGTTTACATGAGTGGCAAGTTCCAATGGGACATATCAACTGAAACCACGTTTGTTTGTCATGACCTTCTTCAAAACTGGGCGAAACGGTAATAGGTTAGCTTTGTAGCAGTCAATGCTGCAAAGTTCGTGTGCCCACCGAACAACCATCACTCTCTGTTGTAGAATCTACAGTGGAGCAGAACATGGTTTCTTGATTCATCTACAGTGGAGGCGCCAGCGTCTAGTTTCTGACTCAACCCACGCTCTCCTAAGATATTCACGAATGATGAGGAAAAACTCAAACGTGCCACGTCCCTTTGACGAGGATTCCCTCCTCGCTTACCAGTTCAGCGGTGAAATCGGCACAGAGGTCAGCCCATAATGGGGGAAGCTCCCAGTTCTCTCGCATAGTGCAGTTCTCTGGGATTGGGCCAGCATTCTCTTTTGATCGACTGTGAGTTTCGTATCCCAGATAATGGGGCAGAAGCCAATAGCCCGAATGGATGACCTTGTCCATAAGAATGGTGTCACTGTAACACACTCCCCAAGTGCTCTTACTAATCGCTCGTTTTGAAGGGCAGGAGGTGTTAGCCAAAAACCCCTCCTCCCACCAATATTGACCCTTAAGGAGCCTGTGGCCCCAAAGCGTATTGTCGGTTGGCAATTTAATTTTTCGTTAATGAGGTTGAACTGAGTTTTCCCTTCACCACCTGTAGGTAGACGAACTCGCACCTTAGAGTTGGTGCTATGTGATTGGAGCACATATTGGACTACTCGTGATAGGGCTCACATCCTCTCAGCGTACGCGACATAAGGGAAAAATATTTAATCATGCACTTGATCGAATCTATGATTTTGATAATTGTTGATAACCCGCTATAGGTTTCGATATTTTCCCTCTTCAATCGTTCTCTGGATGACGACATTGCTGTATTCGATTGTACCAGTTCTATCTGTCAGGTAACTTCTGATGAGTAACGACTATTGGTTGCAGGAGATTTCCCTATCCTCATGCTCATTGAAGAGTCATGCCCACCAAAGGTTGTCAAATGCGTCTACACTTTTAATGATTTTATTCATAATCCTAATGAATTGTTTGCCGGAGTTGAATTTGAAAGGAAAGCAGACCTTTTACAGAAATTAACACGGTTCACGGGTAAGGTTGCTCATAAGATTGTACAGTTGGAAGTGCCATTACTTTTGCAGCTGGACAAACGAGGAAATATATGAGTTCTGTTCATCTCCGCCAGCCCTTGTTGTTTCAGGTGCTTTTGTACGGAGCTATTACGTTATTCATCGCAGGAGAGAATGACAGAGAAGAACACTGGGAGTCGTTGCTAGAACAATTAACGTTTACGTGTTTCACGATTCTGATATCGTTATTCGCCAAGTTCTCGCCGGTACGCGGACGAAGGATTTCAATTTCCTGGAATTTTTTTCTTTGGTTCAGTATGAGTTACCATTCAAATTGTCGGCTAGTTGGTGGGAAGCAGGAGGGTGTGAGAGGAAATTAGCACAGGTCAGGGATAAAAGATAACTTCTGCTACATTGTACCCGAAGTTCCTTAGGCTAGCAGAATTCGCCGCACTATATTTCCTATGATCTCACTGTTGATCAGCGAGAAGCAGTCCTGTACCCATCTGATTTTTTCTACTCAACCTTCTAAAATTACTAGTAAACTATACCAAACTGAATGCGATCGCGATAAAACTGCCGAAATTTGGTTTTTGGCTAACTTTTACTTTCCTTGATTCTTAAATATCACAGTTGTATGAAGTAATATGAAAAGGTATGTGTTAAGTTGAGTTAGTTAAACGTTGTCGCGTTCTCTTTTGATCGTTACGTTATAGACCGTATTGATTTCGAAAAACGCTATTTCGGACCATGACCCGGGTGTCTGCGTGCCTATGAACGTGATTGAGAGAAAACGGCAGAACCGATGCGGCTCAAATTTGATTTGTAGCCCGCTGGTTGCCAAGGGACGCCAAAATAAGGGAATGAGCAAAATCTGCCAAAAACCAACTCGCGTTATTATAGTGATCAAAACACTAAATACTTCTCAAAAACGGCTATCACGATTTTGTTTAACTTCTTTGTGTGGACTGTTCCAAGTGCCTCAACAATACGGCTAAACTTCTATCCGTGGAAAAGTGACGAGACCCCCGCAATAAATAAACAAACCATTCGATGACAATCGATTTTGTTGCATTTTTTTCCCATAAACTTCTCTGAAGTATTCTCAGAAGAGTAACTGATATTCCTACCATTTTTCGCCCCTTAACAACCATGGGATTTGTCCGATAAGATTGCTTTTTAGGTAGCCACATAACAGCGAACGGACAATCCAGATTCATAGTAAGACGCGAAGTGTCTGGTTGCGTGTTGGTGGGAGGGGGGGGGAAGTCAAAAACGTATCCTAAAGAGAAGCAGGTTCTTTATGCAACGTTAATAAACAAACGAAGACGCTTCAAACTATTTCACAACGATGTATCATTCTCTTGGACAGCATGACGCGCTCCCTCACCTCCAACACTCATTCCATTATCATTGAAAGATACAAATCAACGCCTAACTACAACGGAACTAAAAAAATGGATATTTCATAAGCGATGGTAGGCGGTTGGCACGACGCGGCTGGAGTGATATGGGTGGTTATGCTGAAAATGAGAGCAGGCCGGGGAGAAACCATCATTTTCGCTACATTGTCAAGTACTTGAATTCTCCTCATCACCATTTCTTCCCCATTGCAACTATGCATTTTGTCCGATCGGAAAATAACTTGGGTATGCCAACAATCTGGAGTAAGATTCGACGGCTCACATCTAAACGTCAATGTTTGTAGAGTACTTCCGAGACCCATTTGATCCAGCTTCGAAAACGCTGGGAAAAGATAATAATTGTAATAATGTTTTACACCGCGATACGGGCAAAATGTGGTCTGAACGGCAGACGGCCATTGCGGATTTGGAATCCCCATGCCTTCAAACGTAATGTGCCTGAATGTAAGTGGCGGTGGGGTTGGTGATGGAGGAGGTTTCTCAAATGATTTCCCTCACTGAAATCAGGTGTATTATTCAGAATGAATAATAAATCAAAACGAGTCTCCGCCATTTTAACTCACACCCCAGCAGAGACGGGCTGAATACAACCAAATCTGCTTCTATGCGTTGCAATGGAATACAATCGGATGGAACAATCGTAACTTTATGTATCCTCGGTCGCTGATAAAATTGATCCGGATCCTATCCATTGTTTAATGTTTTCATTTGAACTGATAAGGGGTGGTGTGATAAAGTGATGACTGCATTTCAGTTACCACCTCGCGAAGTATCGAACTTCGTTTTATTTTTTTCAAATTAAACGATACATCTTTTGGGGTCGTGAGTGTTATTTCATCAGAAAGCTTGAGAGAACACACGCCAACTAGGCTGTTCAGTCAGTAGCGTACGAGCATTCGAACGATTAACAACTCTCTGGTGTTCATTGTTTTGCATTAACCTCGTGCCGCACTTATCGGCAATTTTGTTACCAAAATGAATGAAGACGTTCAACCCGAGAGTTTCAGTACTCTAGGGACTAGTAATGACAATAATGCCCCGTCTTCAGTTCCATCCAATATAAATGAGTTCAAGGCGCCTTCCAAAAAACGGACAGCGAAAGCTAAGCTTGCCAAGCCGTATTCTAACTCTTCCCATCCGACAAATCCCAGCATTCAAACGGCAAATAAATCCCCCCCCCCCTGCAATCAGATGCAATGGCGTCCAACAATACACCTCCCCAAACTGTTTCATCAGACAGTACTGCCACTCCTCAAATAAGACTTGGGCTTTCAATAACATGCACATTTAAAGGCAGCTGCTCAACCACTGAGTTTATATCTTTCATTAGATCGATCGACAGGTCGGCTCTCATCAAAACTCTACAAAAAAACGTATACCGAATTACCCCAACATCACAACAAAGCTACAGATATTTTGTAGATGCTTTCTCCAACACTGAAATGGATGAAGAATTCCACATTCACTTACCCAGAGAACGTCGCCCACACAGAGTGGTTCTACGAAGTTTCCCATCAAATTTTGATACCAAACATATCGCCGAACTTCTACTCTCGGAATAAGGTGTTAACTGTCAACAAGTCTTTAACGCAATGCATATAACTGGGGACTGTAAGGGCTCCCTGATGCCAATTTATTACCTTGACCTGGATCCCTCTGAAAATTTGACGAAGCTATTGTCAATACCCACCTCTACCATATACAATGCACGATTGAAGAATTTAAAAGCCGCTCTGGTCCAATTCACTATAAACTGTGCCAGCAGTGGAACCACGCACATGCCAATGCTCCCGCCGTGCACGGTGTGGAGTTTGAGCCGGTGCACATGACACACGCGAACACCCTGAAGAACATAATACCACACGGAAATGTGTTAACTGCAGCAAGGGTCACGCCTCCAGTTGGCGTGGATGTCCAGTATATAAAAAGCTTGCTGGGGTCGATAAACCTTCCAAAGCTGAAAAATTACAGCTTCGGCAAAACCCAGCTCTTCCTCCAGAGACACCTCACCGTACTATCGTCGCTGACCCCGTTTCGCCTGCTGATGTACTGACCAACGTATCAATGATCAATACTCCCTTGCGCAAATCGTACAGAGATGCAGATCAGTATCGAGACTCAGACCGTCCTTCACCCAGTAACCAACCGTCAGAATATTTCAATTTAGGAACCATGGTTCGAAACATTGTTCAATCAGTTGTCCATCAACTCGTCATAGTACTAAAACAAGAAATTTCGAATGCATTGAAAACTTTAAATTTCGGTCACTATACATTCATGACAACTACTACATCTCTCCACATTATGACATGGAACTCGCGTTCCATATGCGGTAAATATCAAGAAATTCTGCACCATGCTGAGATGCACATAGCCGATATAGTAATGCTATCCAAAGTCAAACTCCCAAGTCACGCCGATTGGTACGATTCTCACGATCCACTTGGATTGGGTCCGCCGGAGGCAATTCTTCTGATGCGCGCTGGCCTCAACCAATCACACTTGTTGCTTATTCGTGAAGATGACATTCAAATCGCAAGGTGCATGTTGCACGTGAAGGGGAAAAATATACAACTTGGAGCTGTTTACGTTCCTCCTCAATGTCACCGACGCAACTGAAACCTCTCCATGGCGACATCGATAGGCGTTGTTCACGAGCTAGGCCCGACGTTTGTAATTGGCGGTGACTTCAGTGCGAAGCACCCCACCTGGGGGTCTCCCCGTTCAAACCAATATGGTAAATTGATAAATAGTTGGCAGAATATGTTCAAACTGCACATTTCTGACGCAGGGGTCCCTACGCGGTACGACTCCAATACATCAATCCGACCAAGTCACTTAGATTTTATCATCACTAAAGGGCTCACAAGCCAGCTGTATACGCATACTGTGCATGAACTCAGTTCAGACCACCTCCCAGTTCATGCCACCCTGTATGCCACTCCAACCACTTTTCTAAATAGGGGGAAAATATAAAGAAATCCTCTCTCGCGAGCTTCCTTCTCTGTTCATCCTAAACTGGTCAGCTGAAATAGATACAGCAATCGACAAAATCACCGACTCGCTAACTTCTACTGCGATTCGAGCTGTACCTTAACGACAATCCCCCCATAAAACTAATCTTCACTTTCACCCACACGTTTATGACATTTGGAAATCAAGAAAGATGGCCAGGCACAATCCAAGCGATAAATTGCTTTTCAATAAACTCGGAAATGCCCTCCGCATCGAAATCAAGGCTTTGTGAGATGAACAACTCAGAGAGAAAATACTGTCCTTGAGCAGCAGTAACGGGTCTCTGTATAGGGCCACCAAGATCCTTACCAAACCATATAAACGTATCCCGCGACTGAAGCAAGGCTCGAACTGGATATCGCTTCCTATTGACAAGGCGAATGCTTTTGCTGACATGCTTGAAACCAGATTCACCCATCATAACATGGATTCTCCTTCCCTGGAGCAGCAAGATGCTTTTCCCTCACCTGCTATCTTCTTCTCTCCAAGCCATAAAAGGGCTCACAAGCCAGTTGTTTAATACTCATACCGTGCACGACCTCAGCTCAGACCACCTGCCCACCTGCTCTTGCTGCTATCTTCTTATCTCTTAGCTACACAAGATAATAAGCAAATCTCCGTCTGGCAAAGCACCCGATGTTGACCTTTTGGTTCGGCCTCTGTTACTCAACGCCCCACGTAGACTTCTATCCCATCTTTCACGCATAAACACATCTGCAGCTCGAATTGGGTATTTCCCGCAGCAATGGAAGCATGCCACAGTTACTACTTCCGAAACCAGACAAACCTGAAGATCAGCTAACATCTTACCCAATCAGCCTTCTTTCCATCGTGGCTAAAATTTTTGACCGGCTTTTCCTCCCTAATTATATGACCTACACAAGCCATCTAATTCCTGACCAGCAGTTTGTGTTCCGCACTTCGCTTTCCTGCCCACTTCAGCTACAACAGATCACCAACTACATACAAAACTCATATCATCAGCGACATGTGTGCTGTCCAGCTTTTTTTGATGCGGAGCAAGCTTTCGATCGGCTTTGGCATGACGGCCTACTTTTGAAAATCAGACCATACCTGCCCAACAACTCGTACTCTCTCTTGCAAAGTTATCTAGAGGGGAGAACGTTTGAAGTTAACATTCAAAATGAAAAACCCACAATACGGCGAGTACTCGCAGGAGTTCCTCAGGGTTTAGTTCTGGGTCCATATTTGTACTCATTCCACTGTCAAGACCTGCCTCTGCTTCAAACACCCGATTTTTCTGGGATGTATGCAGATGACATTGTTTATGCTGTTTCTCGACCGGATGCTACTCCTGTGGCGAGACTCAAACAATTTAAAATAAGAATCCTTGGGCAGTGGTGTACAAAATGGAAAATAAAAATTAACCCACTGAAATCACATGCCATGACCTTCACCTATGAACTGTGTTACACAGAACCACCCCTCACGTTTCTAGGCGACACTATGCCAAATGTCCGATCAGTTCGGTATCTAGGAGTAATCCTAGGTAGACATTCGACATTCGAGGACAATATTTCTGTATTGCGGCATCGATTACGGTCCCGTGTGTTCGGCTTACGGTCTCTCCTACACAAACCCACCACTTCCCTGCACAATAAAGTACTTATTTACAGTTCCCTTATCCGACCAACATGGACTTACGGCATCGCTGTTTTGGGTTACGTGTTCGCCGTCGCGATTCCTCCGTATTGAGCAACAGCAAAACGGTTATTTCCTCGGTTATCGTTTAAATTGATCCGGATCCTATCGATTGTTTAATGTTTTAATTTGAACGGGTGGAGCGATAAAGTAATGACTGCATATCAGTTACCACCTCGCGAAGTATCGAACTTTGGATTTTTCGTATTAAACGATACATCTTTTGGGTTCGTAAGTGTTATTCCTTTAGAAAGCTTGAGGAGACTTACGCCAACTAGGCTGTTGGTGTAGGATGGAATGTTGGAAAGATCGGTGGTTATTTAGTGTGAAAATGTCAGAATTGAATGAAATCGAAATATTCTATTGTAAATAATTAAAATTAATTCTCGTTCAATTAGTCTAGTTGATAGAGCGTCCAACTATAGTACGAGTGGTGCTACATTCAATCCCAAAGGACATTTTTTTAAAAAGAGTGACGTCATCCAGACGCTTGCACTTTTGCCATGAAGGGAGAAGGGGTTAAAAACTTCTTACTACAGTACGATTGACCAGAGGGCGTTTTTTTCTTCCCCCACTCCAAATCGAGCCAGAACCAGCATTTCCGGCGTTCGGAACCCGTTTCTCCTGTACTCAACTTATACACACGTTTTATACACCGGAACTATTTTGGTGACACGGAACGGAAATACGAGATCGGCAAATGCTGAACGTAAATTTTTCCACAATTTTTTTCAAAAGTGGCCCCGATGTCTAGGATAATACTTATGCTTTATATAGGAGCGTCTTCCAACTAACTGGTACCTGCACACTGTTCTCTCCAAATTCGTTGACTAGAGGCATGATGGAGGGGGGGGCGGGTCATTTAACCATTCACATGATTATCATGATTGGGAGAAAATGGCTGAACCGATTGAGCTCGTGCTTTTGCTTTTCGTTAGTCATTTTCGAGAGACGAGGAAAAACGTTATTAGCAATTTCCATCAGTGGAAAACTTCTTGGTAAACTGAGACGTACATCTGTGATGCCGAATGAGTTCGGTTTCATGTAGTCGCGTTGCTATTTTTCTAGTTATGGAAAGAATAATCTAAAATTGAATATCGAATAAAATTAAAAGGGTCTTGTTTGGAAACTCAACTCCTGACCTGCTGAGACGCTGATGTGAAGATGACGTGAGATCTGTTGGTGGAAAACACGAAAGTCGGACGCCGAAATTCACAGACACGTCCGGCATGGCTCACGGAAACTCCGGAGATTGTGTCGGATCTTAGAAGAATAAGTTGTAGATATTTGAAAATGAAAAAAGGTTCAAGCTGGTCGAGGAGCGCGAGAATCGAAATAGAGCACAATAGAACAAAAAAGCAAAAAAAAAAAACACTAGAGAATGGAGAATGGAATGGAGAAGTTGAGAGCAGTTGTAGCACAGGTTGTGGTATGGCGGTGTGGTGGGGGTGAGGTGAGCGAAGAGACCGGGTGTCGGGGCGTCATTCCTTTTCGGCGCGTAAATAGAGCCTTATAAGAATATGTACAGGGAAGGGCCTCGAATCAAGCAATGGCTTTTAATTTTTTCAGTGGGATGTAACTGGTCCTGAGATCTTTGCATTTGCCGGGGCCGCCGTGGTGTTCGTATGTTTGGTAGTTTACGCAACATACGGAATAATTTTCGCAGTCGTACCTGCGTTAAATTTCACATTAACAGCGTTCATTGAGATTCTCCTGACGCTCGTAAGTTGATTTAACTCTCAAGTTAGCATAAGTAACTAGAGGAGTTCTTCCAGTCGAGTGAGCTGTGAAATATACTAGAAATGATACGAAACATGACCTCACAAAAACGGAACAACAACATTGGGCAATCGGAACAACGTGACGAGGCCAAATTAGGGTTTGTTGGAATTTGAATGATGGTAGAGCAGGAAATTAGAGCAGCCCGTGAGCAAACGGTACTTTTCACCACGTTGTCCCGGAGGTTTCTTCAAGGTGTAGAATTTTCTAACTAAGCTTTCACTTTTCTCAATCAATACACAGGCCCACACCACTACCATTCGACTCTACATCAAAATATACTCAGGAAACGATACCCAACATGAACTACCAACTACATACCAAATGGAACTCTTCTGTGACAGATAGATACAGAAACAATTACGTGGTAGGAGATGTGAGTGTAGGCTGCTAGGAGAAACTTCGTAAGATTGATGAAATCCAATGAATCAGTTACTGAAATGTTAAAAAAAACATTATGATGGATGATGCTGGCCCTAGAGATAGAAGTATTGTGACAAGGCAGGAAAGAAGGATAAGACAGTGTCCTACGATAAAACGGCTACCAGTTTAGATAAGAGAACACGCAGGTGGTGATGCAGGTGTGTTTCCTAATTTGATGACTGTTCCTGAAGACCACATCGTAGCGTTCTGACATGGCCCCCACGAGTACACCTGCTTCACATGATTCAGCGACTCAAAAAGGTTACCACAGGCAATAGAACGAGAATTCACAACATTACCCGAGCATTCACCCTGTGAAGCCTACACCTCCTACGCAGAAGAGTGGGGGGATTAGGATCACTGCCCATATTCCAACCCACCAGCCAAACGATGCTGGGCAGTAGTCAACTCTGAAGGCTTACTGCACTTAGAGCACATGGAACTACCATGTCACACTACTGCAGCCGATCCGTATCGAATCCAAGGCCGCCCAAATTGCATGCGACATCCAGACTTATTAGCCTCCAGGGGATAAACCTCCCTGAAACCAACACATAGGTCAGCTTTGAGAGTAATCCAGGAAAGGAAATGTGGCTTCAGTGGAGGCTTGGCAACTTTCTGAAGATAATCACCTACGTCTACAGAATTCCCAAATGAGGAGGTTACACTGAGAAACTTGATCCCAAGGCACTGCCACATCTCATGGACGTCTCTTGTCAGGAAAAAACCTGCATCGACGACCTTCACACTGTAACGCGTGATAGGGCGGCAGCAACGAAACCTAGCGACCCTTTTTAGGACTCACTCCAGTCCACATATACCAAGCTGCCTTGCTAACCTGCCAACAACAAGCTACAAGCCCAACTCGGTGCATGTGGAAAGGATGATATCATTCGCAAAGGCTAGTGTGGCCATCCCCTCCCTCATCTGGGGCGAGATCAAAGTCTACTTCTAGATCACTCGAAGCATACCAAGAGGTATGACTGATGCCAGGTGACCAGAGGGAGGGGGGCTGCTGTTCCCAGGCACGCTGTCAACGTGAAGGTGTCCATGCAGTCAACAGATTAATGTTAGGGGTGACCAATATGAACTGAATGAGTAAGGATAAGGAATTCAATGGTAAGGCCTCAAAATAGGTGAAGTTGCAACCATCTACAGCCGGCCTAGAACAGCAGGCTAGGGAGGACTGGTCTAACTAACGTTAACACACACACACACACCCACATACACGTTTGTTTCCTTATCAAAATGACTGGCCCCTCTTCCAGCATCGATAAAATCCAGACCTGCTCAAGAACGCCACGTATTTTTTTCGTCTTAACCAGTCTCCCAGTGGAGAGCTGTTACTCGTGTTCTACAGAGCGGGGGTCTGATTAAATGGGGAATTATGTACCATCTTTGGATATCCTTAATCTGTTTTTCCACCTAATTAAATCTTCACATGGGTGACACGTTCCAAATGGATAGATCAACTGTGGCTACGTTTCTTTGCTAATGCTCCTTCGCAAACTGGGCGAAACGGTTTCCTCCGCAGTAGAGGCGCGAGACGTGCATGATGGAGTCTTTCAGAGAAAAGAAGTGGAGCAGTGCATTGAAGTCGCCTTGTCCAGTGAGAAACTGGCTCGTACGGTTCTTCCGCTCTCCAAAGACGTTCACGAATGTTTGGGAAAAACTCATTCGTGTCCCATTCCTTTGACGAGGATTCCCATCTCGCCCACCAGTTCAGCAGTGAGTTCGGCACAAAGCTCAGCCCATACTGAGGGAAGCTCCCAATTCACTCTCCACGCGTCAACCATGCACTCATTGGCCAAGCCGATTGGTAACTGACCAGTGATCACCTGGAGCGCTTCAGTTGACACAGTCTTATAAGCCTTGGTGATCCTCAGGAGCACATCACTCTGGGATTGGGCTAATACTCTTTTAACTACAAAATCTGTTCTCAGAATCCCACAAGAATCCCATTTGGTATCGAGTTATGCCCGCCTGCTCGGCAATCCGATCGGATGAAGCCTAAGGTTGTTATTGGTAAAATTAACAAAAGCTTAATGTTAGCAGTTTTAACGCAAAGAGGTTAAGTAGGTAAATAGTCTCACAGGTATTCTGCTGCGTTCAGACCAAAAACCATGAAATTAGAGTAAATATAGTGACCCGAAATCTATTGAGTAACTTCAACCACTCGTCAGCTCGAATCGACTGATCATCGTGGCAATTGCCTACACGCGCCCAGTGGCTCCTGGAATAAAAAATTTTCGTCGTTCCGTTATAGTCAGTTAATGTTTCGTATCGTTTACTGGTATTTTCCGATGGTGAATCGAATGGGATGATTTTCAATGGTGTGAGACTTGGTGAGCTGTTCAAGAGAAACAGCGTGTAATGATGTACAGCGTTTTGTTCGACTGTGTGTTTTCTACCCTAGACAATGGGGCAGTGCCCAATCACGTCTGGATAGATGACCTATTATGTAAGGATCGTGCCACGGTAACATACTCCCCATGTGGCCTTTCTAATTGCACGCAGTGAGGCAAAACTCGCAATGGATTGTGGGGAGGGGAGTTTTAGCTGAAACCCCCTACCTTCCACCTATATTGACTCGTAAGAAGCCTGTGGCTGTCAAAGCATATTGTTGGTTGGCTGTTTACTTTGCGCTTAAACCGAATCAGTTGGGGTTTTTTCAGCCACCTGTAGCTAGAAGCGCTCAAACCACTGGGTGACAGATATGAGCAGATGTTGGGTTTTGCTTGGGTTGACAGATCTACTGTACACAGATCAGCAATAGGCGAATGGCTCGCAGTCAGTCCTAATGAGTTTCCTTAGAAGATCTTCAATGGAAACGTTCCAGGGTGCTGGTCCAAGGACCGAGCCTTGCGGGCACCCCTCCTGAATCATACTGTGGATGACAACATCCCTGCATTCGATCGTAGCAGTTCTATCTGCCAAGTAATTTCTGAGGAGCAAGTGTTGGTTATGGTGGATTTCCCTATCTGTAAGCTCATTGAGGAGTGCTGGCCCTGCCTGAATCGTTTTGCGTCGCCGCTAACACCTGCTCTACGTTTGATTGTTCTATGGCGGACTTATAATGACTGTCCCAGCGGTTCTCTCTACGCCCACGATTTTCCGTCAGCCTTCCCGCTTGACTCGTTTGATGGCGCGGTGGAAAGTTTCCTTCTCCTGGATGGGAGCAGTTTGGATTGTGGCTCCGGCATCGGGAGCACGAGACTGCTGATATAACGTTCTAGCCATATTAACACTGTGCTTGATGCTTGACTGTGCTAGTTTGTACCCAGTAGGCCCCAATACGTGAACATCTGAAGATGATGCAACTGTTTTTATGACACGATTACAATACTTACTTTACCCTTTGGTTAGTGGGAAGTAACAGTCAGAAAAACTGTGTCTTGGAGGATACCTGCCTGTTCATAAATCAAATTAGTTTCGTGAAGTGAATTTGCAGTATTTTGTTATGAACACGTGGTCGCATCATTAGACTAAATACTATTTATATTCCAGTGTAAAATGCTCGTGACTCAGAGGATTCTTCTTGGACGCCATGGAGATGTCGAACCTGATGAAGTTTTCTTTGGTGTTATATTGGTTTTTACTTCTTTCCTTCAGGTTATCAAGTACCTAATTCAGTGGGTAAAAAGTCGTGTATGCGCACGATAGAAGCTGCATTCAATAAAACGATCCTATTTGTTTGCTTCGCGTGCCAGCAATTGGTCATTTGGTTAATTCCTGAATTCCGATTTCGGTCACATAGTTCGGTTCCAAGGTGAAGTTCTAACCGCTGAAATGTGGCCAGACGCAAATGCTGGAATGAGTATTAAAGTAATTGGATAAGATCCGCCAGTAGGTAAATTACTACAATTAACGTACATGTTAGGTGAGTCTGTCTCCTCTGGCTTGTGAGATACTGTGGTTGAGCGTTTTTGATGGAAGGACATCATCGTCTGGCTGTTAAGTCAGTACTTGCACTGACTGGCTAATACTAGCATTGACTTAAAGGCCAGATGATGAGGTCTTTACATCGAAAGCGCTCGCCGACAGTATCTCACCAGCCAGAAGAGACGGACTCACCTAACAGGTACATTAACATTAGCTGGAATAAGAGTTTTACGGAATATTGTCAATACCGAAACCATACTGCACTGTGCTATTCAATGCAGATCCGTGCAAGCATATTGGGCAGATAGAATGGAAAGCAATATGTTAAGGTAGGATGAGCGGGCAATCTCTAGCGGCCTCCTTAATTTATTAAATGGCAGTCTGCAGGTCGGACAGTTCCCCAATCAGTGGAAGCCTGCGTGGGTCGTAACTATTCAAAAGGAAAGTGACCGCAATCAGTCAGACCCACGATCATGGCGACTACTC
The DNA here is from genome assembly GCA_020466155.1 of Pachypeltis micranthus. Lineage (NCBI taxonomy): Eukaryota > Metazoa > Arthropoda > Insecta > Hemiptera > Miridae > Pachypeltis > Pachypeltis micranthus. The sequence goes on from CM035772.1 coordinate 12,699,000, forward strand.
AGCCTTCTTTCCATATTAGGCAAAACATTAGAAAATATGATGTTGCAGTCCCTCGAAGGAGTCTTTGGCCGCAACCTCACAGGCAGCCAATACGGGTGTACCAAAGAAAGGTCCATGAAGGATGACATTGTCGAAATTCGGCGTGTTTCTCTGCTGGCACAAGAATGAGCTTGAAAGTAGTGGTATCACCCGCAACCTGTACTTGCTCGTCAGAAGTTGCCTGACAGACAGGACTGCTACGATCGAATGCAGGCACGTCTCTGTTCAGTGAAAGATTGGGAAGGGGTGTACATAGGGCTCAGTCGATGGACCAGCACTCTGCAACGCTTCCTATGGAGACCTTCTCAGGAGATTCATGGAGGCTAACTGCGAGCAATTCGCCTATGCAGATGACTTGACTGCGCTGATCTTGGCAGAGTCACTCCGCCAAATTGAAGAATAATACCCGCTGCATGCTCCGCACCGCAATCCAATGGTGTGAGCGTATCAACATGCAGGTGGCTGAGGAAAAAACCCAGCTATTCTCTTGAAAGGAAAAGCAAACAATCAACCCTCAATACGCTTCGCCGGCCACAGCCTGTCAAGTATTTAGGAGTTAATATCGGTAGGTGATGGAGGGGGGATTCAACCAACACGTCCAGTCCCTTGAAGGCACTACCATTGTAAGATATGCCTTGCTGCATGCATTTACTAAGGGCACTTGGCGTGTGTTACCATGACACTATCCTCATGTACAAGCTCATATATCTAGGCGTGGTTGGCTACTGCCTCGCTGTCTGCAAAGTAACAGTCAATTGAGAGTATTGGCCCAATCCCAGAGAGCTGTGCACCTGTGGATTACCTAGGCCTATAGGGCTGTATCAACACAACCACTCCAGGTGATCACTGGTCAGTTACCGGTTGACTAGGACATTGAGTGCATGGTTGACAAGGGGAGAGAGAAACGGGAGCTTCCCCTGCTTTGGGCTGAACGCCGTGAGTTATGGAAATGGCGAGCAAGATGAAAATTCGCGTCAAACGGTCAGGACACGTATGAGTTCTCCCACAACATCTGTGAATGTCATGAAAGAAAATTGGTTGAGCCAGACCTCTGGATGAGCCTGTTCCTCCCTTGACGTGGTGACTTCAATGCGCCGCTCCACTTCTTTTCTCGCAAAGACCCGCCATTATGCACGTTCAGCGCCGCCAGTGTAGAGGTATCAAGACACCATGTGCTGCTCCACTGTTGTTTCCACAACAGTGAGCGACGGTTGTTGGGAGGGCAACGAACTTAGCAGCATTGACTGCTACAAAGCATGCCTATACCCATTTTGCAGATTTCTCGAAGAAGGTGGTCATAGTTGATGTGTCCTTTTGAACCTTGCCACCCAAGTAAATAGTTAGATCAGGTGGGAAACGAGATTCCACCTAGAAGGTAAAGGATTCTCAGGTGGTCACCTCCGCGGGATCAAACACGGGCAATAGCTCTCTACTAGGAGACTGGCTAACGAACAAATACTTGCCGTACCCCCGAAGGTCTGGGTTCGGTGGATGCAGCAGAGGCCGGCCTCCTGCAGATTAGCGAAACCGGAACTTTACGGCTCTGGGTTACGGTTATCATGACTGATATAACCCTCGTCGAGGGTTTAGGAATACTCTTCAAATACGGAAACAGACCTGTAATAATTCATCAGTCAGGGGTCCTGTGTTCTGCTGTCATATTCTCTGTCATCCACAAGAGTTAGGACTTATGAGGAAATCTATTCTGCAGTATCCCCACTATGAAATTGGGACTGCAGAACAATTCCGTGCCGTGGGGGGGGGGAAGGGGGGAGAGTTTCCCTGACACATCCTTTGGGGGGATGTAAATTCAGGCCTTACGGAATGTGGACCAATGGTCTCCAACATATTTCAAACGCTGCACATGGTGATGATTAGGTTAGCTAAAACGTATTCATAACGAGCGAGAGAAAGTCGTTTCCACGGATCAACAGCCATGAGCGAACCCCAATGTAGGTGTGGGAACCAGATAATGTGAGTATAACTCAACTCATGCTAATAGTAGAGAGCTGACTTTGAGAGAACTAGAAAAGTACCTCATGGGCCTCAGTCTCGCAATCGCTGCTGTTACTGATTTTGAGGCTCATGATTGGCTGACATACCTCTCGTAACGAACGGTTTTTTAAGGACATCCGACTCAATAACCTCTTCAAAGGAGTCTCTAAACACATAGTTCATGGTGACCAATCATAGCAACAGTTTGAAACACCAGTTTGGTTCTCTATTGCATGGTAGTGTACCGAATGTGATGGAAATCTAACCAAATCTGTTCAACAATCTAAATCTGGAGAGCACAAGCATTTGTCGCTGAGAGCAATGTCTTCCACCAAGAGTAGTCGTCAAACGAGTTCAAGGTAATGCTATATCAATTAGAGTATCAGGAAGCTCCAAAATGTTGACGTAGTTGTTTTTTGAGTTGGCATGACGACGTGAGGTAGCACGTTGTAATCATCTCCTCTTCTTCGTAAGTGAATCAGTTTAGCATAGCCGTCCATTGCTATTTGTTTCGTTCCATCGCATACCCGCAACCAGATCAATAAAAAGTGAGAGAGAGAGAGTTAAACTTGCTACGATTAGGGAATTTTACTCAGCTTTTGTTCTAAACGGCAAGTCTAGCTATTGCCTGTAAGAATTTGGGACCATCAATGATATATTGAACCCTTTCGTGGTCACCGTGCTTGTTCACAGTACACGCCCAAATAATCGTTGAAGTTATACGCACTTACGACCATAAAACCACTCCACTCACAATTTTTTTAAATCTATTGCGGCAAACAAGAGCCACATGAAGTCCCGAAAAAAATATTACACAACGTTCCGTTGGGGGCTCAACCCATTTTCTTGAGAGACGTTCACGGATGTTGAGGAAGAAGTCATACGTATCACGTCCCTTCGACGAGGATTCCCATTTCGCTTGCCATTTCACTAGAGCCCATTCGTCGATGGTGGCAAGTTTCTGTTCTGTAGTGAAATCCGCACGGAGTTCAGCCCAAAGCGGGGGAAGCTCCTGTTTCATTCACCACTTGTCAACCATGCACTCAATGGCCAACTCAACTGGTAACTGACCAGTGATCACCTGGAGTGCTTCTGTTGATGCAGTCTTGTAGGCCTTGGTGATCCACTGGAGCGCTGCTCTCTGGGATTGGGCCAATACTCTCTTTTGATTGACTGTTAGTTTGGTACTCCAGACAATGTGGGGCAGTAGCCAATCACACCTAGGTATATTGCCTTATGCATAAGGATAGTGTCATGGTATCACACATCCCAAGTTTCTCGGCCCACAGCCTTTGTAATTGCACGCAGTGAGGCAAACGTTGCAATGGTAGTGCATTTAAGGGACTGGAGGTGTTGGTTGAAACCTCACCTCTCAACCACGGTAGGTAGAAGAGAGCGGTAGGGGTCGTCAGCTCGGCGCTCGGGAAAAACCCAGCTCCAGTGACGTAACTGGTGAAGACCCTTTCCAATTCCCGTTCTCTCGCGTATGTAAACATCGTTATTGTTGCTTTTGCTAGGGTACTTACTGCTCGGATATGGTGTGTTGTGCAATTGCTGGTGGTCACAATTACAATGTACCTAAAAAAAGTCTGAATTTCATTTTCACCGTTTTTCGAAGGACAAAATAGTGCGGTCAATGTGGGTGAATGTTTGCAAGCGGGCTGACGCATTTTCGGCGGATCATTCGCGCGTCTGTTCTGTTCATTTTGATAACACGGACTACATTCGAGACTTGAGAAATGAACTGCTCAATACCACCCCTAAATTTGAGCTAAAACCGGATGCGGTTCCGCATTTGTTCCTGCCGAAAAATTGTTCTTTGGGCGACTCAAATACACCTTCTTCTCTGGCTCGGAAGGTAAGAGTAAACAAAAGGATCTTTTGAAATCACCATTAAAAGAAACTAATGAAAATGTGACAGATGAGATTACGAATGAGCTAGACGGAAATGTGGCTACGATTTCCATTGAAATGAATGACAACGAACAGCCATCAGAGTTAGTGTTCGTTTTTAGTGAAAATATGAGGCTAAAAAAAGAAAATGAAATTTTAAAGCAACGTCTTGAAGAGCTAACGGAAGAACTAGCTAAATTTCGAGATATGGCAACGGTTTTTGATGGCCAATTTTCCTCGAATCAAAAGCAAGCACTGTTGAAAGGAAGATGTATGAGTGTAAGAGTTGGTTGGTTGGTGTAAAAGTTGGAACTCGGACCTTCATCAGAATGAAGAGACTTAATAAGAGTGCGTCAGAACTGAAGCAGCAGAAGCCAGGAAAACGTAAAAACTCAAATGAACGAAGAATCGCGAAAAAATTTCGTAAAATAGTTAAATAGTGTAAAATATGTACCTAATTGTACAACTGAATACAATTTTGACTGAATGTTCACACAACATGTGTAAGGATATATAAATATGTGTATACTTTATTTCATGATATTATTTAAATGAACTTAACATAAGCATGGGAATTTTGACGTTTTTAATTATTTCAACCCTGTTTACACTCGTCAGTTTGGCTCTTTTGCTTTTAATTTTTTATTATAGGTATTCCTTCCTCCTTAGTCAAGATTGGAGAGGGAATAAACAATTAGCAGAACAAGTTCTAAATGAGGATATAGGTTGAACCACTTGGCGCTTTCTCGAAAAACGTTCAGTTGAATGCAAGAGAAACGGAACGCTTGGTCTGGACTATTCACCAGTGACGTCACACGGCGTCGACCGCTTCCTAACGACCCCTACCGTGTCTCTTCTACCTACCGTGCTCTCACCTATATTCACTCCTAAATACTTGACGTGCTTCTCAAGAAGGAGCCTGTGGCCGCCAAAGCGTATTGTGGGTGGATTATTCATTTTCCCTTTCAAGAGGATAGCTGGGTTATTTTCTCAGCCACCTGCATCTTGACATGCTCGCACCATTGGGTGACGGTGCAAAGCACGTGGTGGGTTTTTTCTTCAATTTGGTGGACTAAATCTGCAAAGGTCATCCACTTAGGCGTTCGGCTCGCAGTCAGTCTCCATGAGTCTCCTGAGAAGACCTTCGAAGAAGGCATTCCAGAGTGCATGGTCCAAGGACCTAGCACTGTGGGCACCCCTTCACAATCTTTTTCGTAGCAGTTCTGTCTTTCAGGTAACTGACGAGCGCGTACAGGTTGCGGGGGATTCCCCTACCTTTGAGCTCATTAAGGAGCGCTGGCCACCAAAGGTTGTCAAACGCTCCTCTGATGTCAATCAGAACTGCTATGACGTACTCAGCCAGTGCCAGCTGGGGAACATGACGAATTTCTACAATGACACCCTCAGGGGACCTTCCTTTGGTACATCTGTATTGCCTGCCTTTGAGGTTGTGGTCGAAGACTCCTTCGAGAGACTGCTACATCATGATTTCAATGTTTTGCCTAATATGGAAAGAAGGCTGAGCAGTCTCCATGATCGTGGGTCGGACTGATTGCGGTCACCACCCTTTTAAAGAGTGACAAGCCGCGCATACTTCTACTGAGTGGGGAACTGTCCGACCTGCAGACAGTCATTATATAAATTAAGGAGGCCGCTGGAGATTGTCGGCTCAGCCTTCCTTAGCATATTGCTTCCTATTTTATCTGGCCCAGGAGATTTGTTGGGCTTTGAGGTCGCAAGGGCCCTGCCGAGGTCGCCTGTTGTCCACAATGGCATGTCGGGCTCGTTCGAAGGGTTCATGATCAGTTCACTTGCTGCCCTCTGGGCTTCAGTGTCTCGAGCTATTTGGTCATCTGGGAACGCCTTCTCAAGGAGGGTTTCCAGTGAACTTCCGGTGCTGCAGGCCCAGCCTGACTCATTTTGCATCGCAGCTAAGACGTGCTCTACGTTTCCTTTTCCTATGGAGGACTTGTCATGTCTGCCCCAGGGGTTCTCAGAGCTCTCCGCTTCCGCAAAATTTCGCCAGCCTTGCCGTTTGGCTTGTTTGGTGGCGCGGTGGAAGGCTTTATCCTCTTGGATGTAGGCTGTTCAGAGTGTGGCTCCGGTATCAGGGTCACGAGTGTTTTGTCACATCCTTCTGGCTCTATTTACACTTTGCTTGAGGGGATTAAGTTCCTCAGTCCACCATGGGACTTTGATCGCCCTGTGCTTTTGTTGCCCAAGTACAGAGAGCCCAGCAGATGCAGTGCTGTGGTAAATATGTTCACTTTGCTGTCCACCTCTTAGGTGTGGATGCTTGCACTACTAGGTCGGTGTCTGCAGCACGCAGTTCACCTTCCAGTTGCCTACAGAATTGTGGCAAGTCCGCATTTTTTGTGCAGAATCGCTTTTCACGCGTGTCTTTGCACAGGATTGTCATCTGTGATGGCAAAGTCAATAACCATGTGATCGCTCTGCGTTGCACCTGGTACGACTCGCCAACCCTGCAATTTGAGTAGTAGGGTGTGAGACATGGCTGTGACATCTATGCACGACCTTCCTCCCGGACCATTTTAGGTTGCCTCAGTCATGGGGTCGTTGTCAACAACCAAGTTTTACCCGGTGAGGAACTCTATGTACGCCTCGCCCTCCCCATCCAGCGTTGGGGATTCCCGATGTCTGTAATGGTGATCTGGCGTTTGCATCAGCACAGACTATGCTGGGTCGTCCTGATAGGCCAGCTAGAGCCTGCTCGAGTGGTTGAAGGGTGTTGGCAACTGCTACGCCGAATTGATTGTGAAATGATATTACAACCAGGATGAGCACAGCGGCCAAGTGCTGGCTGTTCAGGTGGGTGAGTGCGAGCATGTCAGTGGACGGGCCAATGCAGGCCACTGCTGCCTTGGCTCCGGTTCTTGCTCCAGCCACCACTCGTGCCTGCGATCCCAGACCAAGAGTTTTGAATCCTATGTATGGTTCCTGTATGGCGAGAACACTGAACGTTTCTTGAGTGCACACCTACACACAGACACACACACGGACCACGCCCCGAAATTAGGTTTTTTAGACTCAGTAGGCCTCAAAACGTAAAGATCTGAAGAAAACCCAAATTTTTTTTGACCCGATTACTACACTTTCCTTCCCTTAGGGAAGTGGAAAGTAAAATAGTGAAATGGAGCAGTACACTTACAAACTTGTCCCAAAATTGGTGGGTACATCGAATGGTTTATGGATGGAGCCATTTAATTTTTAATTTCTTACAGAAGTTAGAAATTAGCCAAAGTAATCGTTGGCGACATGCGTCCAAACACGCCCGTCGTGGCAGACTCGAGAAACAATGACGATGAATACGTTTTCCCGGAGGAAGAAAGAAAGAAGTTTGTTGCCAAAATCTATGCAATACTCACGACTTACTCGATACTTGCAATTATTATGATTATCATCCTGATGAATAGGTAATATTTATTTTTTTTGACGGTTTGTAGGCGTAAATATAATTATAGACGTAATAAATAACAATAATTGTTGTGTGATCCTAAACTAACGGGAGACAACGGAACTTCACGTTTCAGTGTATTGATCTTCAGTCGAAGATACGGTTGTTGAATAATATTGTAAGGGATTCATGTGATACATTCTCTTGTTCCATCGTTTCTGGTGGTCATCAACATTTGAGGCATGGAACCCTACAAAATCTCAATCTACCGTAGCAGGTCTTCCAGCGCCTGGCCTAGCTTGACTCCAAGCTACACACTGAGACCTTTGTTTCGTGGATGTACATGAGAAAGGGTGTTCGCAATCGAGTCAGTCTTTTGAACGATAAGCGAGAGCCTCAACAAACTCGTCTCAACCGCTTGCAGTTCCCTCCGTAGATAATGATTCCGTGTCTTCGTTACAACTTTTTCCTTTGAGAGAATGAAACTCACGTTGATGTTCTTTGAAACAATTGGTGGGAGTCAAGGGCAGCGCGTGCCAAGAGCTGTTAGGGGGCGAGTATGGAACTTTCTTCAGTTCAAAAACAAATTTGGTGAGTTAATGGAGGCATTGACTTCTAGGTTTGAAGTTCTATTCCAGATTGTGAAGATGAGTTAAAAGAGGAAGGGATCATGCTTGGAAGGACACACGGAAATGTGCGTTGAGGACACTCCGTGTATAATGTATGTTCCGAGGAGAATCACCCCTTCGGTGTTGAATTGTAACCAGTGACGTGTGAAATGCTCTTACACTGCGGAATTGGACGCCAGCGGACCCATTAGGTGTCTCTATACTGTACGTGGAGAATGAAAGTACAACAACCAGATTCTAGTTGGATCACCCATAGATTTAAATAGGTAATAGTACTACGCACAACTTGCCAGTTGCCGTAGTGGTTCAATGAGGTTTTACACGTTAAATGAGGAACAATAATTTCACATGTAGGAAGCCAGTAAAAAAATATGAAAGTGATCTGGTTTCCTCAGCCAATAGTGCACACGTCCTCCACAAAACTATTCTAGTCAAACTACGAGAAGTTGTTATGGTTATTAGAACACAAGTTAAACTTCGACACTACTTCTGGGATTTACCGACCTAGATGTGCAAGCGTGATACAGGACTGGTGGCTTGTACTCAGATGATCATTAGGGGAGTGACGGGAAGGCAAACTTTCAAATTTCCTCCTATGTAACGTTTCAGTTTTCCTAAGTCACATCTTACACCAGAAGCTGCCCTGATCCTTATGTTTCCTTTTTTAACGCAGAGAGGATTTATGTGAATGGATCGATGATCATTTATGGATTCTCGCAATAATCATGTAAGTTCGCAATTCTCTCGTACAAACTCGATTTAGTTAGAAATAAGGTGCCGTGTTACATAATACACGAAACATGCACAACTTGTCAGTTGCCGTAGTGGTTCAATTTGATTTTACACGTTAAATGAGGAACAATAATTTCACATGTAGGAAGCCAGTAAACAAGAAAATGAGGGCGGTCATACGAAAATTTCCAGAATCACAAACGGTGGGTACAGCTTTCGTACAAGTACGCAACCACGGGGGACATTTTGTCTTTTATTTTGGTTTTTATGCAATGATAACTACGTTTGATTGTGCTCGTTGATGGTTTCGATATAATGGCCGCGTCAATTGAAATTCACATCATCACTTGGTCACTGAGGTTATTAAAAGTGTGATGTTACCAAGCTTATCCAACACAATATATTTCGTGACGCTTCTCCGTTACATATCACGCGTTACATCTCCCGCGTAACATCTCTCACGTTACATCTCCCGCGTTACATTTTCGAGTTTATGTAGCAAAGAAAAACACATAAAATGTCACAACACTAATTACCAATGGTTAGGGCTTTTCAGTGACGAAGACGGCATTGTTTATCGTTCGGTTAATTTGATGTGGGTTCTTGTACTTCTTAATGTTTTTCCTCGCTCTAGCAACTAATCAAATACGGACTGCAGGCCACCATGGTACCTCAATAAAAGGAATGGGAATAATAGACACAAACGTTATTATAGTTATCCAATAACTGACACAACAATACCACGAATATGTCATCAGTGGAATAATGACAAGGGCTGATGAATAAATTACCAGTAGTTTCGATGCAACTCGATTATAACGAAGTTTTTTCCGAATGATTTCCGATCAGATGATTCAAACACTCTCAGGAAAATTGTAACGGTAATCCCAGCATTAGCTATACGGTGAACGGCTAATGGCGCTCACGAGGTAGCAACTCCAGACATTCCGGACTCAGCGCCACCTGTTTTATTTTGAAACATCGTTTATGCCTGAACGAAAACCCGATTTGATTATTTGTTACTAGTGAAGAAAATCCTTGAATGCACTTGAGGACATGGAAAGTTGTGTGATGCGTCACACAGATTTTTTTGGTTCAGTTATGTTTTTCCTGCTGTCAACGTGCACAGAATGAGAAAATAACGTTCACTCTGACAAATTGGCATTATGAAGTCACACATAAATGTTGATATTTAGTCTGTATTTTTTGTTTTTTTTTCGCCAGGGTGTGTGCAATTGTGCTTTATACGTTTTGTGCGATTAAGGAGACCCTTCAACGATTGTATCCTCTTAACCTATTTCTCTTTACGATTATGGTAAGTTTTTTTCTCAATCCATGTAACTGTACGAGTACATACTCCCAAATGAATTTACGGAGTAGGAAATATATTGATCTAGAGATACACGATAATGAGTTTTTTTTTCAGATTTTCACGTTTCGAACTTCCGAATCAGAAAAGCACCAGTTGAAAACACGGTTGTGGTAGATGTACGAGTGTGTATTTGTGAACTCACGCAACAGTTGTGGGTCGAGCCCAGCATTCCACTGCCCTGTTCCCTGCACATCTGGAAGAGCGGAACATATGATAAACAGGCCTTCTTCCTTACCTAAATGACTGTTCCTGAACCCTCCCTTTGAGAGAGTTGTACCAGTCTTCTGTCATGGTGGTTGTGGTTTCGCTATCATGCAAGGAGACACGCGTCTCGAGCAGCATACACCCAGCCCGGACGTCGTCTGTCGTCAATATTTAACCGCGCAGAGGTATGACCACCTGGGGAATCCCATAACATTTGGGACTATTTCTTAAACTGGTTCCCCACATGAGATATCTGTTTACATGAGTGACAAGTTCCAACGGGACATATCAACTGAAACCACGTTTGTTTGTCATGACCTTCTTCAAAACTGGGCGAAACGGTAATAGGTTAGCTTTGTAGCAGTCAATGCTGCAAAGTTCGTGTGCCCTCCCAACAACCATCACTCTCTGTTGTAGAATCTACAGTGGAGCAGAACATGGTTTCTTGTTTCATCTACAGTGGAGGCGCCAGCTTCCACTGTCTGACTCAACCCACGCTCTCCTAAGATATTCACGAATGATGAGGAAAAACTCAAACGTGCCACGTCCCTTTGACGAGGATTCCCTCCTCGCTTACCAGTTCAGCGGTGAAATCGGCACGGAGGTCAGCCCATAATGGGGGAAGCTCCCAGTTCTCTCCCGGAGTGCAGTTCTCTGGGATTGGGCCAGCATTCTCTATTGATTGACTGTGTATGGACCAGGATAGACGTGAATGAAACTCGGAGACGGATATTTACTGAGCACAAACTTGTAATTGGTGAGCTGGAATATCACAAGATTTGAAGACTTGGATTGTACAAAGAAGAGGTGACTTACACGGGAGATGAGTTGAGTATGGAATCGCGAACAAATAGGGCTCTGAAGACGTGAAAAACTGGTTGTACTCGGAAGGAGGGAGAAAGCCGAACTAGAAGTCGATGAGAGGTGATAGAGGTATCCGTTGGGAGAATGGAGACGGCCGTATCGCGAAAGGTGTTAGGAAACAAGTGTTGGGAGAAAACGCGAAAACTGGAGACGACTCACTTCGACGACACTTCGTAGCAGAATGATGTTTTGGGAGAAGGTATCTGTTGTGGAAGGGAATCTGAGAAGAGGAGAGGGAAAGGAGGGGAAGACCACCGTTGGAAATATCCGCCGATTTGGGATTTCCAAGGGCGAGGGGCAGGTATTGAGATAGTTGGAGACGATTAGGCGGTCGGAGATAATGACGTGGGGAAGTCCGAGGTCAATGAACTGACAATTTCGACGCTTCGCGTCGAACAGACTGTGAGTTTCGTATCCCAGATAATGGGGCAGAAGCCAATAGCTCGAATGGATGACCTTGTTCATAAGAATGGTGTCACTGTAACACACTCCCCAAGTGCTCTTACTAATCCCTCGTATTAAAGGGCAGGAGGTGTTTGCCAAAAACCCCTCCTCCCTCCAATATTGACCCTTAAGGAGCCTGTTTCCCCAAAGCGTATTGTCGGTTGGCAATTAAATTTTTCGTTAATGAGGTTGAACTGAGTTTTCCCTTCACCACCTATAGGTTGACGAAATCGCACCTTAGAGTTGGTGCTATGTGATTGGAGCACATATTGTACTACTCGTGATAGGGCTCACATCCTCTCAGCGTACGCGACATAAGGGAAAAATATTTAATCATGCACTTGATCGAATCTATGATTTTGATAATTGTTGATAACCCGCTATAGGTTTCGATATTTTCCCTCTTCAATCGTTCTCTGGATGACGACATTGCTGTATTCGATTGTACCAGTTCTATCTGTCAGGTAACTTCTGATGAGTAACGACTATTGGTTGCAGGAGATTTCCCTATCCTCATGCTCATTGAAGAGTCATGCCCACCAAAGGTTGTCAAATGCGTCTACACTTTTAATGATTTTATTCATAATCCTAATGAATTGTTTGCCGGAGTTGAATTTGAAAGGAAAGCAGACATTTTACAGAAATTAACACGGTTCACGGGTAAGGTTGCTCATAAGATTGTACAGTTGGAAGTGCCATTACTTTTGCAGCTGGACAAACGAGGAAATATATGAGTTCTGTTCATCTCCGCCAGCCCTTGTTGTTTCAGGTGCTTTTGTACGGAGCTATTACGTTATTCATCACAGGAGAGAATGACAGAGAAGAACACTGGGAGTCGTTGCTAGAACAATTAACGTTTACGTGTTTCACGATTCTGATATCGTTATTCGCCAAGTTCTCGCCGGTACGCGGACGAAGGGGATTCAATTTCCTGGAATTTTTTTCTTTGGTTCAGTATGAGTTACCATTCAAATTGTCGGCTAGTTGGTGGGAAGCAGGAGGGTGTGAGAGGAAATTAGCACAGGTCAGGGATAAAAGATAACTTCTGCTACATTGTACCCGAAGTTCCTTAGGCTAGCAGAATTCGCCGCACTATATTTCCTATGATCTCACTGTTGATCAGCGAGAAGCAGTCCTGTACCCATCTGATTTTTTCTACTCAACCTTCTAAAATTACTAGTAAACTATACCAAACTGAATGCGATCGCGATAAAGCTGCCGAAATTTGGTTTTTGGCTAACTTTTACTTTCCTTGATTCTAAAATATCACAGTTGTATGAAGTAATATGAAAAGGTATGTGTTAAGTTGAGTTAGTTACACGTTGTCGCGTTGTCTTTTGATCGTTACGTTATAGATCGTATTTCGAAAAACGCTATTTCGGACCATGACCGGTCTGCGTGCCTATGAACGTGATTGAGAGAAAACGGCAGAACCGATGCGGCTCAAATTTGATATGTAGCCCGCTGGTTGCCAAGGGACGCCAAAATAAGGGAATGAGCAAAATCTGCCAAAAACCAACTCGCGTTATTATAGTGATCAAAACACTAAATACTTCTCAAAAACGGCTATCACGATTTTGTTTAACTTCTTTGTGTGTACTGTTTCAAGTGCCTCAACAATACGGCTAAACTCCTATCCGTGGAAAAGTGACGAGACCCCCGCAATAAATAAACAAACCATTCGATGACAATCGATTTTGTTGCATTTTTTTCTCATAAACTTCTCTGAAGCATTCTCAGAAGAGTAACTGATATTCCTACCATTTTTCGCCCCTTAACAACCATGGGATTTGTCCGATAAGATTGCTTTTTAGGTAGCCACATAACAGCGAACGGACAATCCAGATTCATAGTAAGACGATTTTCCGATCGGAAAATAACTTGGGTATGTCAACAATCTGGAATAAGATTCGACGGCTCACATGTAAACGTCAATGTTTGTAGAGTACTTCCGAGACCCATTTGATTCAGCTTCGGAAAACATTGGGAAAAGATAATAATTGTACACCATATGATAATATTTTACACCGCGATACGGGCAAAATGTGGTGTGAACGGCAGACGGCCATTGCGGATTTGGAATCCCCATGCCTTCAAACGTAATGTGCCTGAATGTAAGTGGCGGTGGGGTTGGTGATGGAGGAGGTTTCTCAAATGATTTCCCTCACTGAAATCAGGTGTATTATTCGGATTGTATCACAATCGGATGGAACAATCGTAACTTTATGTATCCTCGGTCGCTGATAAAATTGATCCGGATCCTATCGATTGTTTAATATTTTCATTCGAACTGATAAGGGGTGGTGTGATAAAGTGATGACTGCATATCAGTTACCACCTCGCGAAGTATCGAACTTTGTTTTATTTTTTTCAAATTAAACGATACATCTTTTGGGGTCGTAAGTGTTATTTCATCAGAAAGCTTGAGAGAACACACGCCAACCAGGCTGTTCAGTCAGTAGCGTACGAGCATTCAAACGATTAACAACTCTCTGGTGTTCATTGTTTTGCATTAACCTCGTGCCGCACTTATCGGTCACTTCGTACCTTTGTTACCAAAATGAATGAAGATGTTGAACCAGAGAGTTTCACTACTCAAGGGACTAGTAATGACAATAATGCCCCGTCTTCAGTTCCATCAAATATATATGAGTTCAAGGCGCCTTCCAAAAAACGGACAGCGAAAGCTTAGCTTGCCAAGCCGTATTCTAACTCTTCCCACCCGACAAATCCCAGCATTCAAACGGCAAATAAATCCCCCCCCCCCCCTGCAATCAGATGCAATGGCGTCCAACAATACACCTCCCCAAACTGTTTCATCAGACAGTACTGCCACTCCTCAAATAGGACTTGGGCTTTCAATAACATGCACATTTAAAGGCAGCTGCTCAACCACTGAGTTTATATCTTTCATAAGATCGATCGACAGGTCGGCTCTCATCAAAACTCTACAAAAAAACGTATACCGAATTACCCCAACATCACAACAAGGCTACAGACAATTTGTAGATGCTTTCGCCAACACTGAAATGGATGTAGAATTCCACATTTACTTACCTAGAGAACGTCGCCCACACAGAGTGGTTCTACGAGGTTTCCCATCAAATTTTGATACCAAACATATCGCTGAACTTCTACTCTCGGAATACGGTGTTAACTGTAAACAAGTCTTTAACGCAATGCATATAACTGGGGACTGTAAGGGCTCCCTGATGCAAATTTATTACCTTGACCTGGATCCCTCTGAAAATTTGACGAAGCTATTGTCAATACCCACCTCTACCATATACAATGCACGATTGAAGAATTTAAAAGCCGCTCTGGTCCAATTCACTGTAAACTGTGCCAGCAGTGGAACCACGCACATGCCAATGCTCCCGCCGTGCACGGTGTGGAGTTTGAGCCGGTGCACATGACACACGCGAACACCCTGAAGAACATAATACCGCACGGAAATGTGTTAAC
Organism: Pachypeltis micranthus; assembly: GCA_020466155.1. NCBI lineage: Eukaryota > Metazoa > Arthropoda > Insecta > Hemiptera > Miridae > Pachypeltis > Pachypeltis micranthus. Next base: position 12,714,052 of record CM035772.1, read on the forward strand.
TGCAGCAAGGGTCACGCCTCCAGTTGGCGTGGATGTCCAGTATATAAAAAGCTTGCTGGGGTCGATAGGCCTTCCAAGGCTGAAAAACTACAGCTTCGGCAAAACACAGCTCTTCCTCCAGAGACACCTCACCGTACTATCGTCGCTGACCCCGTTTCGCCTGCTGATGTACTGACCAACGTATCTACGATCAATACTCCCTTGCGCAAATCGTACAGAGATGCAGATCAGAATCGAGACTCAGACCGTCCTTCACCCAGTAACCAACCGTCAGAATCTTTCAATTTAGGAACCATGGTTCGAAACATTGTTCAATCAGTTGTCCATCAACTCGTCATAGTAGTAAAACAAGAAATTTCGAATGCATTGAAAACTTTAAATTTCGGTCACTATACATTCATGACAACTACTGCATCTCTCCACATTATGACATGGAACTCGCGTTCCATATGCGGTAAATATCAAGAAATTCTGCACCATGCTGAGATGCACATAGCCGATATAGTAATGCTATCCAAAGTCAAACTCCCAAGTCACGCCGATTGGTACGATTCTCACGATCGGAGGCAATTCTTCTGGTGCGCGCTGGCCTCAACCAATCACACTTGTTGCTTATTCGTGACGATGAAATTCAAATCGCAAGGTGCATGTTGCACGTAAAGGGGAAAAATATACAACTTGGAGCAGTTTACGTTCCCCCTCAATGTCACCGACGCAACAGAAACCTCTCCATGGCGACATCGATAGGCGTTGTTCACGAGCTAGGCCCGACGTTTGTAATTGGCGGTGACTTCAGTGCGAAGCACCCCACCTGGGGGTCTCCCCGTTCAAACCAATATGGTAAATTGATAAATAGTTGGCAGAATATGTTCAAACTGCACATTTCTGACGCAGGGGTCCCTACGCGGTACGACTCCAATACATCAATCCGACCAAGTCACTTGGATTTTATCATCACTAATGGGCTCACAAGTGCATGACCTCAGTTCAGACCACCTCCCAGTTCATGCCACCCTGTATGCCACTCCAACCACTGTTCGAAATAGGGGGGAAATATGAAGAATTCCACTCACGCGAGCTTCCTTCTCTGTTCATCCTAAACTCGTCAGCTGAAATAGATACAGCAATCGACAAAATCACCGACTCGCTAACTTCTGCTGCGATTCGAGCTGCAGCCTAACGACAATTCCCCCTTAAAACTAATCTTAACTTTCACCCACACGTTTATGACATCTGGAAATCAAGAAAGATGGCCAGGCACAATCCAAGCGATAAATTAAACCAAACCATATAAACGTATCCCGCAACGGAAGCAAGGCTCGAACTGGATATCGCTTCCTATTGACAAGGCGAATGCTTTTGCTGACATGCTTGAAACCAGATTCTCCCCTGATAACATGGATTCTCCTTCCCTGGAGCAGCAAGATGCTCTTCCCTCACCTGTGTTATAGGATGGATTCGGGTTGTCTCTCAATAATAAGGCCTTCCTTCCAAAACCTCCAAGAATCGTATATTCAGTTCCGTTCCAGTTAATAGCCCACAGGCACAGATAGTAAAGAGCACCAAAGTGGTGTCGCCGGAGCCCGGAAGAGGAATAGACTGAGTGCCTCGTTGCGCGCTGCGGTCCCGATTTTCTTAACCTCCCGATCGCGGCAACGCGGTCCCTCCCCTCTCCCTGTTCATCAGCAGCTATCTTCCTCTTCAGATTTAATCGGAGCTGCTTCAAGTGGCTCTGCCCGATAAAAAGAAGCTCCGGAGTTCCACGTCACAGCTCATTCCGATCGTGCCCGTAACACCTGCTATCTTCTTCTCTCCAAGCCACAAAAGGGCTCACAAGCCAGTTGTTTAATACTCATACCGTGCACGACCTCAGTTCAGACCACCTGCTCTTGCTGCTATCTTCTTATCTCTTAGCTACACAAGATAATAAGCAAATCTTCGTCTCGCAAAGCACCCGAAGTTGACTTTCTGGTTCGGCCTCTGTTACTCAACGCCCCACGTAGACTTCTATCCCATCTTTCACGCATAAACACATCTGCAGCTCGAATTGGGTATTTCCCGCAGCAATGGAAGCATGCCATAGTTACTACTTCAGAATCCAGACAAACCTGAAGATCAGCTAACATCTTACCCAATCAGCCTTCTTTCCATTGTGGCTAAAACCTTTGTGCGCCTTTTCCTCCCTAATTATATGACCTACACAAGCCATCTAATTCCTGACCAGCAGTTTGTGTTCCGCACTTCGCTTTCCTGCTCACTTCAGCTACAATGGATCACCAACTACATACAAAACTCATGTGTGCCGTCCAGCTTTTTTTGATGCGGAGCACGCTTTCGATCGGCTTCGGCATGACGGCCTACTTTCGAAAATCAGACCATACCTTCCAAACAACTCGTACTCTCTCTTGCATAGTTATCTAGAGGGGAGAACGTTTGAAGTTAACATTCAAAATGAAAAATCCACAATACGGCGAGTACTCGCAGGAGTTCCTCAGGGTTTAGTTCTGGGTCCATATTTGTACTCATTCCACTGTCACGACCTGCCTCTGCTTCAAACACCCGATTTTTCTGGGATGTATGCAGATGACATTGTTTATACTGTTTCTCGACCGGATGCTACTCCTGTGGCGAGACTCCAACAATTTAAAATAAGAATCCTTGGGCAGTGGTGTACAAAATGTAAAATAAAAATTAACCCACTGAAATCACATGCCATGACCTTCACCTATGAACGGTGTTACACAGAACCACCCCTCACGTTTCTAGGCGACACTATGCCAAATGTCCGATCAGTTCGGTATCTAGGAGTAATCCTAGGTAGACATTTGACATTCGAGGACCATATTTCTGTATTGCGGCATCGATTACGGTCCCGTGTGTTCGGCTTACGGTCTCTCCTACACAAACCCACCACTTCCCTGCACAATAAAGTACTTATTTACAGTTCCCTTATCCGACCAACATGGACTTACGGCATCGCTGTTTTGGGTTACGTGTTTGCCGTCGCGATTCCTCCGTATTGAGCAACAGCAAAACGGTTATTTCCTCGGATATCGTTTAAATTGATCCGGATCCTGTCGATTGTTTAATGTTTTAATTTGAACGGGTGGAGCGATAAAGTAATGACTGCATATCAGTTACCACCTCGCGAAGTATCGAACTTTGGATTTTTCTTATTAAACGATACATGTTTTGGGTTCGTAAGTGTTACTCCTTTAGAAAGCTTGAGGAGACTTACGCCAACTAGGCTGTTGGTGTAGGATGGAATGTTGGAAAGATCGTTGATTATTTAGCGTGAAAATGTCAGAATTGAATGAAATCGAAATATTCTATTGTAAATAATTAAAATTAATTCTCGTTCAATTAGTCTAGTAGATAGAGCGTCCAACTATAGTACGAGTGGTGCTACATTCAATCCCAAAGGACATTTTTTTAAAAAGAGTGACGTCATCCAGACGCTTGCACTTGTGCAGTGAAGGGAGAAGGGGTTAAAAACTTACTGGTACCTGCACACTGTTCTCTCCAAATTCGTTGACTAGAGGCATGATTGGGGGGGGGTCATTCAACCATTCACTTGATTATCATGTTTGGGAGAAAATGGCTGAACCGATTGAGCTCGTGCTTTTGCTTTTCGTTAGTCATTTTCGAGAGACGAGGAAAAACGTTATTAGCAATTTCCATCAGTGGAAAACTTCTTGGTAAACTGAGACGTACATCTGTGATGCCGAATGAGTTCGGTTTCATGTAGTCGCGTTGCTATTTTTCTAGTTATGGAAAGAGTAATCTAAAATTGAATATCGAATAAAATTAAAAGGGTCTTGTTTGGAAACTCAACTCCTGACCTGCTGAGACGCTGATGTGAAGATGACGTGAGATTTGTTGGTGGAAAACACGAAAGTCGGACGCCGAAATTCACAGACACGTCCGGCATGGCTCACGGAAACTCCGGAGATTGTGTCGGATCATTGAAGAATAAATTGTAGATATTTGAAATTGAAAAAAGGTTCAAGCTGGTCGAGGAGCGCGAGAATCGAAATAGAGCACAATAGAACAAAAAAGCAAAAAAAAAAAAACACTAGAGAATGGAGAATGGAATGGAGAAGTTGAGAGCAGTTGTAGCACAGGTTGTGGTATGGCGGTGTGGTGGGGGTGAGGTGAGCGAAGAGACCGGGTGTCGGGGCGTCATTCCTTTTCGGCGCGTAAACAGAGCCATATAAGAATATGTACAGGGAAGGGCCTCGAATCAAGCAATGGCTTTTGATTTTTTCAGTGGGATGTAACTGGTCCTGAGATCTTTGCATTTGCCGGGGCCGCCGTGGTGTTCGTATGTTTGGTAGTTTACGCAACATACGGAATAATTTTCGCAGTCGTACCTGCGTTAAATTTCACATTAACAGCGTTCATTGAGACTCTCCTGACGCTCGTAAGTTGATTTAACTCTCAAGTTAGCATAAGTAACTAGAGGAGTTCTTCCAGTCGAGTGAGCTGTGAAATATACTAGAAATGATACGAAACATGACCTCACAAAAACGGAACAACAACATTGGGCAATCGGAACAACGTGACGAGGCCAAATTAGGGTTTGTTGGAATTCGAATGATGGTAGAGCAGGAAATTAGAGCAGCCCGTGAGCAAACGGTACTTTTCACCACGTTGTCCCGGGAGTTTCTTCAAGGTGTAGAATTTTCTCACTATGCTTTCACTTTTCTCAATCAATACACAGGCCCACACCACTACTATTCGACTGTACATCAAAATATACTCAGGAAACGATACCCAACATGAACTACCAACTACATACCAAATGGAACTCTTCTGTGACAGATAGATACAGAAACAATTACGTGGTAGGAGATGTGAGTGTAGGCTGCTAGGAGAAACTTCGTAAGATTGATGAAATCCAATGATCCAGGTACCGAAATGTTAAAAAAAAATTATGATCGATGACGCTGGCCCTAGAGATAGAAGTATTGTGACAAGGCAGGAAAGAAGACAGTGTCCTACGATAAAACGGCTACCAGTTTAGATAAGAGAACACGCAGGTGGTGATGCAGGTCTGTTTCCTAATTTGATGACTGTTCCTGAAGACCACATCGTAGCGTTCTGACATGGCCCCCACGAGTACACCTGCTTCACATGATTCAGCGACTCAAAAAGGTTACCACAGGCAATAGAACGAGAATTCACAACATTACAATCACTGCCACTTGCTCACCTCATCCCTGTAGGCAGTGACGCCACACGAACAGCATGAAAGTGCCAGTAAACCCTATCATGAATGCCCTTTCAAGCCCACTCCTCCTATGCAGAAGAGTGGGGGGATTGGGAGCACTGCCCATATTCCAACCCACCAGCCAAACGATGCTGGGCAGTAGTCAACTTCGAAGGTTTACTGAACTTAGAGCACATGGAATTACCATGTCGCACCACTGCAGCCGATCCGTATCGAATCCAAGGCCGCCCAAATTGCATGCGACATCCAGACTTATTAGCCTCCAGGGGATAAACCTCCCAAAAACCAACACATAGGTCAGCTTTGAGAGTAATCCAGGAAAGGAAATGTGGCTTCAGTGGAGGCTTGGCAACTTTCTGAAGATAATCAGCTAGGTCTACAGAATTCCCATATGAGGAGGTTACACTGAGAAACTTGATCCCAAGGCACTGCCACATCTCATGGACGTCTCTTGTCAGGAAAAAACCTGCATCGACGACCTTCACACTGTAACGCGTGATAGGGCGGCAGCAACGAAACCTAGCGACCCTTTTTAGGACTCACTCCAGTCCACATATACCAAGCTGCCTTGCTAACCTGCCAAGAACAAGCTACAAGCCCAACTTGGTGCATGTGGAAAGGATGATATCATTCGCAAAGGCTAGTGTGGCCATCCCCTCATCTGGGGCGAGGTCAAATTCTACTTCTTGATCACTCTGGTCATACCTACAGGTATGACTGATGCCAGGTGAACAGAGGGGGGGGGCTGCTGTTCCCAGGCACGCTGTCAACGTGAAGGTGTCCATGCAGTCAACAGATTGATGTTAGGGGTGACCAATATGAACTGAATGAGTAAGGATAAGGAATTCAATGGTAAGGCCTCAAAATAGGTGAAGATGCAACCATCTACAGCCAGACTAGAACAGCAGGCTAGGGAGGACTGGTCTAACTAACGTTAACACACACCCACATACACGTTTGTTTCCTTATCAAAATGACTGGCCCCTCTTCCAGCATCGATAAAATCCAGACCTGCTCAAGAACGCCAGGTATTTTTTTCGTCTTAACCAGTCTCCCAGTGGAGAGCTGTTACTCGTGTTCTACAGAGCGGGGGTCTGATTAAATGGGGAATTATGTACCATCTTTGGATATTAAAGAAATTGGGTTGTGTCCGCCAGTAGGTAGTACTGACTTAACGGCCAGACGATGATGTCTTTACATCGAAAGCGCTTGCCCAGAGTAACTCACAAGCCAGAGGAGACGGACTCACTTAACAGGTACGTTAACTTTAGTTATCTTTGGATATCCTTAATCTGGTTTTCCACCTAATTAAATCTTCACATGGGTGACACGTTCCAAATGGATAGATCAACTGTGACTACTTTCCTTTGCTAATACTCCTTCGCAAACTGGGCGAAATGGTTTCCTCCGCAGTTGAGGCGCGAGACGTGCATGATGGAGTCTTTCAGAGAAAAGAAGTGGCGCATTGAAGTCGCCTTGTCCAGTGAGAAACTGGCTCGTACAGTGGTTTGGCTCAACCCACTCTCCTAAGACGTTCACGAATGTTTGGGAAAAACTCATACGTGTCCCATCCCTTTGACGAGGATTCCCATCTCGCCCACCAGTTCAGCAGTGAGTTCGGCACAAAGCTCAGCCCATAGTGGGGGAAGCTCCCAGTTCACTCTCCACGTGTCAACCATGCACTCATTGGCCAAGCCGAATGGTAACTGACCAGTGATCACCTAGAGCGTTTCAGTTGACACAGTCTTATAAGCCTTGGTGATCCTCAGGAGCACATCACTCTGGGATTGGGCTAATACTCTTTTAACTACAAAATCTGTTCTCAGAATCCCACAAGGATCCCATTTGGTATCTAGTTATGCCCGCCTGCTCGGCAATCCAATCGGATGAAGCCTAAGGTTGTTATTCGTAAAATTAACAAAAGCTTATTGTTAGCAGTTTTAACGCAAAGAGGTTAAGTAGGTAAATAGTCTCACAGGTATTCTGCTGCGTCCAGACCAAAAATCATGAAATTAGAGTAAATATAGTGACCCAAAATCTATTGAGTAACTTCAACCACTCGTCAGCTCGAATCGACTGATCATCGTGGCAATTGCCTACACGCGCCCAGTGGCTCCTGGAATAAAACATTTTCGTCGTTCCGTTATAGTCAGTTGATGTTTCGTATCGTTTACTGGTATTTTCCGATGGTGAATCGAATGGGATGATTTTCAATGGTGTGAGACTTGGTCGAGCTGTTCAAGAGAAACAGCGTGTAATGATGTACAGCGTTTTGTTCGACTGTGTGTTTTCTACCCTAGACAATGGGGCAGTGCCCAATCACGTCTGGATAGATGACCTTGTGTGTAAGGATCGTGCCACGGTAACACACTCCCCATGTGGCCTTTCTAATTGCACACAGGGAGGGAAACCTCGCAATGGATTGTGGGGAGGGGAGTTTTAGCTGAAACCCCCTACCTTCCACCTATATTGACTCGTAAGAAGCCTGTGGCTGTCAAAGCATATTGTTGGTTGGCTGTTTACTTTGCGCTTAAACAGAATCAGTTGGGGTTTTTTCAGCCACCTGTAGCTAGAAGCGCTCAAACCACTGGGTGACAGATATGAGCATATGTTGGGTTTTGCTTGGGTTGACAGATCTACTGTACACAGATCAGCAATAGGCGAATGGCTCGCAGTCAGTCCTAATGAGTTTCCTTAAAAGATCTTCAATGGAAACGTTCTAGGGTGCTGGTACAAGGACCGAGCCTTGTGGGCACTCCTCCTGAATCATACTGTGGATGACAACATCCCTGCATTCGATCGTAGCAGTTCTATCTGCCAAGTAATTTCTGAGGAGCAAGTGTTGGTTATGGAGGATTTCCCTATCTGTAAGCTCATTGAGGAGTGCTGGCCCTGCCTGAATCATTTTACGTCGCCGCTAACACCTGCTCTACGTTTGCTTGTTCTATGGCGGACTTATAATGACTGTCCCAGCGGTTCTCTCTACGCCCACAAATTTCCGTCAGCCTTCCCGCTTGACTCGTTTGATGGCGCGGTGGAAAGTTTCCTTCTCCTGGATGGAAGCAGTTTGGATTGTGGCTCCGGCATCGGGAGCACGAGACTGCTGATATAACGTTCTAGCCATGTTAACACTTTGCTTGATGCTTGACATACATACACACACTAATTAAGTTTTTTGTACAAAGTAGGCCCCAATACGTGAACAACTGAAGAAAATCCAACTTTTTTCTGACACGATTACAATACTTAATTCACCCTTTGGGTAGTGGAAAGTAACAGTCAGAAAAACTGTGTCTTGAAGGATACCTGCCTGTTCATAAATCAAATTAGTTTCGTGAAGTGAATTTGCAGTATTTTGTTATGAACACGTGGTCGCATCATCAGACTAAATACTATTTATATTCCAGTGTAAAATGCTCGTGACTCAGAGGATTCTTCTTGGACGCCATGGAAATGTCACACCTGATGAAGTTTTCTTTGGTGTTATATTGGTTTTTACGTCTTTCCTTCAGGTTATCAAGTACCTAATTCAGTGGGTAAAAAGTCGTGTATGCGCACGATAGAAGCTGCATTCAATAAAACGATCCTATTTGTTTGCTTCGCGTGCCAGCAATTGGTCATTTCGTTAATTCCTGAATTCCGATTTCGGTCACATAGTTCGGTTCCAAGGTGAAGTTCAAACCGCTGAAATGTGGCCAGACGCAAATGCTGGAATGAGTATTAAAGTAATTGGGTAAGATCCGCCAGTAGGTAAATTACTACAATAAACGTACATGTTAGGTGAGTCTGTCTCCTCTGGCTTGTGAGATACTGTGGTTGAGCGTTTTTGATGTAAGGACATCATCGTCTGGCTGTTAAGTCAGTACTTGCACTGACTGGCTAATACTAGCATTGACTTAAAGGACAGATGATGACGTCTTTACATCGAAAGCGCTCGCCGACAGTATCTCACCAGCCAGAAGAGACGGACTCACCTAACAGGTACATTAACATTAGCTGGAATAAGAGTTTTACGGAATATTGTCAATACCGTAACCATACTGCACTGTGCTATTCAATGCAGATCCGTGCAAGCAGGTTGGGCAGATAGAATAGAAAGCAATATGTTAAGGAAGGATGAGCGGGCAATCTCAAGCGGCCTCCTCAATTTATTAAATGGCAGTTTACAGGTCGGACACTTCCCCAATCAGTGGAAGCCTGCGCGGGTCGTAACTCTTCAAAAGGAAAGTGACCGCAATCAGTCAGACCCACGATCTGACTACTCAGCCTTCTTTCCATATTAGGCAAAACATTAGAAAATATGATGTTGCAGTCCCTCGAAGCAGTCTTTGGCCGCAACCTCACAGGCAGCCAATACGGGTGTACCAAAGAAAGGTCCATGAAGGATGACATTGTCGAAATTCGGCGTGTTTCTCTGCTGGCACCGGCTACGTACGTCGTAGCAGTTCTGATTGACATCAGGGGAGCATTTGATAACCTTTGGTGGCCAGCACTCCTTAATGAGCTTGAAAGTAGTGGAATCACCCGCAACCTGTACTTGCTCGTCAGAAGTTGCCTGACAGACCGGACTGCTACGATCGAATGCAGGCACGTCTCTGTTCAGTGAAAGATTGGGAAGGGGTGTACACAGGGCTCAGTCGATGGACCAGCACTCTGCAACGCTTCCTATGGAGACCTTCTCAGGAGATTCATGGAGGCTGACTGCGAGCAATTCGCCTATGCAGATGACTTGACTGCGCTGATCTTGGCAGAGTCACTCCGCCAAATTGAAGAATAATACCCGCTGCATGCTCCGCACCGCAATCCAATGGTGTGAGCGTGTCAACATGCAGGTGGCTGAGGAAAAAACCCAGCTATTCTCTTGAGAGGAAAAGCAAATAATCAACCCTCAATACGCTTCGCCGGCCACAGCCCGTCAAGTATTTAGGAGTTAATATCGGTAGGTGATGGAGGGGGGATTCAACCAACACGTCCAGTCCCTTGAAGGCACTACTATTGTAAGGTATGCCTTGCTGCATGGATTTACTAAGGGCACTTGGGGTGTGTTACCATGACACTATCCTCATGTACAAGCCCATATATCTAGGCGTGGTTGGCTACTGCCTCGCTGTCTGCAAAGTAACAGTCAATGAATAGAGAGTATTGGCCCAATCCCAGAGAGCTGTGCACCTGTGGATTACCTAGGCCTATAGGGCTGTATCAACAAAACCACTCCAGGTGATCACTGGTCAGTTACCGGTTGACTAGGACATTGAGTGTATGGTTGACAAGGGGAGAGAGAAACGGGAGCTTCCCCTGCTTTGGGCTGAACGCCGTGAGTTATGAAAATGGCGAGCAGGATGGAAATTCGCGTCAAACGGTCATAACACGTATGAGTTCTCTCACAACATCTGTGAACGTCATGAAAGAAAATTGGTTGAGCCAGACCTCTGGATGAGCCTGTTCCTCCCTTGACGTGGTGACTTCAATACGCAGCTTCACTTCTTTTCACGTCTAGCGCCTCCAGTGTAGAGGTATCAAGACACCATGTGCTGCTCCACTGTAGTTTCTACAACAGTGAGCGACGGTTGTTGGGAGGGCAACGAACTTAGCAGCATTGACTGCTACAAAGCAAGCCTATACCCATTTTGAAGATTTCTCGAAGAAGGTGGTCATAGTTGATGTGTCCTTTTGACCCTTGCCACCCAAGTAAATAGTTAGATCAGGTGGGAAACGAGATTCCACCTAGCAGGTAAAGGATTCTCCAGGTGGTCACCTCCGCGGGGTCAAACACGGGCAATAGCTCTCTACTGGGAGACTGGCTATCGAACAAATACTTGCCGTACCTCCGAAGGTCTGGGTTCGGTGGATGCAGCAGAGGCCGGCCTCCTGCAGATTAGCGAAACCGGAACTTTACGGCTCTGGGTTACGGTTATCATGACTGATATAACCCTCGTCGAGGGTTTAGGAATACTCTCCAAAAACGGAAACAGACCTGTAATAATTCATCAGTCAGGGGTCCTGTGTTCTGCTGTCATATTCTCTGTCATCCACAAGAGTTAGGACTTATGAGGAAATCTATTCTGCAGTATCCCCACTGTAAAATTGGGACTGCAGAACACATCGGTACCGTTGTCGGGGGGGGGGGGGAGAATTTTCCTGACACATCCTTTGGGGGGAAGTAAATGCAGGCCTTACGGTGCCTGATGGAATGTGGACCAATGGTCCCCAACATATTTCAAACGCTGCACGTGGTGATGATGAGGTTAGCTAAAACGTATTCATAACGAGCGAGAGAAAGTCGTTTCCACGGATCAACAGGCACGATCAATGTAGGTGTGGGAACCAGATAATGTGAGTATAACTCAACTCATACTAATAGTAGAGAGCTGACTTTGAGAGAACTAGAAAAGTACCTCATGGGCCTCAGTCTCGCACTCGCTGCTGTTACTGATTTGGGGGCTCATGATTGGCTGACATACCTCTCGTAACGAACGGTTTTTTAAGGACATCCGACTCAATAACCTCTTCAAAGGAGTCTCTAAACACATAGTTCATGGTGACCAATCATAGCAACAGTTTGAAACACCAGTTTGGTTCTCTATTGCGTGGTAGTGTACCGAATGTGATGGAAATCTAACCAAATCTGTTCAACAATCTCAATCTGGAGAGCACAAGCATTTGTCGCTGAGAGCAATGTCTTCTACCAAGAGTAGTCGTCAAACGAGTTCAAGGTAATTCTATATCAATTAGAGTATCAGGAAGCTCCAAAATGTTGACGTAGTTGTTTTTTGAGTTGGCATGACGACGTGAGGTAGCACGTTGTAATCATCTCCTCTTCTTCGTAAGTGAATCAGTTTAGCATAGCCGTTCTTTGTTATTTGTTTCGTTCCATCGCATACTCTGTTGTTTACCTAGTGGTGACATCCAAAAATGTCTTAGCCATGGCCCACCGGGTCAATCAGCAGACAGTACTGTTTGGGCTTTAATACGTAAAGAATTCATCTGAATCGTCCGGTTCAGCGTCATGTTTTGGCCATATCGGTCAAGGATCCTCTTGCATTTCCCTCCGCCAAAACCAGATCAATAAAAAGTTAGAGAGAGACAGAGTTAAACTTGCTACGATTAGGGAAGTTTACTCAGCTTTTATTCTGAACTGCAAATCTAACTATTGCCTGTATGAATTTTGGACCATCAATGATATATTGAACCCTCATCGCGGTCACCGTGCTTGTTCACAGTACACGCTCAAATAATCGTTGAAGTTATGCACACCTACGACCATAAAACCACTCCACGTACAATCATTAAATCAAAACAAATCATTTGACAACGTTGAATGTCTGTTGTATGAAAATACAACAGAATTTTATGGCGGCAACATAACTGCTCTGACATTGTTGTTCGCAATCCAGCACAATATTGCCAGTCTCTTATGTCCCGAAGATAAATAAAAAGCTTCTATTGACATAGATTGTCCTCTACCCTTGATGGTGACGTTGGTCCCATAATCCCAATGCCATTCCCGATTGAAATTCCAAAATAGTGGAATGGACACAGGGAGAGCTCTGAGAGCAGTGCACTTACAAACTTGTCCCAAAATTGGTGTGTACATCGAATATGTTAAAAAGTTAAAATCCAGCCACAGTAATCGGTGGCGACATGTGTCCAAACAGGACCGTCGAGACGACCTCGAGTTACGATGACGATGAATACGTTTTCCCGAAGGAAGAGAGAAAGGAGTTTGTTGCCAAAATCTATGCTATACTTTCGAGTTACCCGTTACTTGCAAGTATTATGATTATCTTCCTGATGAACAGGTAATATTTGTATTTTTCGGACGTTTCGTAAGCTTAAATATAATTTAGGACGCAATAAATTACAATAAATGTGGCGTGATCATAAACTAACGGGAGACAACGGAACTTCATGTGTCATTATAATGATCTCCAGTCGAAGATACGGTTGTTGATTGATAATGTAAGGGATCCACGCAATGCATTCGCTTGTTCCATCGTTTCTGGTGGTCGTCAACATTTGAGGCATGGAACCCTACAACATCTCAATCTACTGTAGCAGGTCATTCCAGCGCCCGACCTAGCTTGACTCCAAGCTACACACTGAGACCTTTGTTTCGTGGATGGACAGGAGAAAGGGTGCTCGCAATCGAGTCAGTCTTTTGAACGATAAGCGAGAGCCTCAACAAACTCGTCTCAACCGCTTGCAGTTCCCTCCGTAGATTATGATCCCGTGTCTTCGTTACAACTTTTTCCTCTGAGCGAATGAAACTCACGTTGATGTTCTTTGAAACAATTGGTGGAAGTCAAGGGCAGCGCGTGCCAAGAGCTGTTAGGGGGCGAGTATGGAACTTTCTTCAGTTCAAAAACAAATTTGGTGAGTTAATGGAGGCATTGACTTCTAGGTTCGAAGTTCTATTCCAGATTGTGAAGATGAGTTAAAAAAGGAAGGGATCATGCTTGGAAGGACACACGGAAATGTGCGTTGAGGAGACTCCGTGTATAATGTATGTTCCGAGGAAAATCACCCCTTCGGTGTTGAATTGTAACCGTGACGGGTGAAATGCTCTAAAACTACGGAATTGGACGCCAGCGGACCCATTAGGTGTCTCTATACTGTACGTGGAGAATGAAAGTACAACAACCAGATTCTATTTGGATCACCCATAGATTTAAATAGGTAATAGTACTACGCACAACTTGCCAGTTGCCGTAGTGGTTCAATGAGGTTTTACACGTTAAATGAGGAACAATAATTTCACATGTAGGAAGCCAGTAGAAAAATATGAAAGTGATCTGGTTCCCTCAGCCAATAGTGCACACGTCCTCCACAAAACTATTCTAGTCAAACTACGAGAAGTTGTTATGGTTATTAGAACACAAGCTATAGCTTCGACACTACTTCTGGGATTTACCGACCTAGATGTACTAGCGTGGTACAGGACTGGTGGCTAGTACTCAGATGATCAATAGGGGAGTGATGGGAATGCAAACTTTCAAAATTCCTCCTATGTAACGTATCAGTTTTCCTAAGTCACATCTTAGACCAGAAGCTACCCTGATCCTTATGTTTCCTTTTTTAACGCAGTGAGGATTTAAGTGAATGGATCATGGACCATCGCCGGATTTCCCTAATAGTCGTGTAAGTTCGAAATTCTCTCGTACAAACTTGATTTAGTCAGAAATAAGTTGCCTCGTTGTATCTATACACGAAAAACACTAATTACCAATGGTTTAGGCTCACGAGGTGATTAGTAGTAGATCCAGACATTCCGGACTCTGCCCCTTCAGTTTTAATTTGAAACATCGTTATTGCCTGAACGAAACCGAATGAAGACAATCCTTGAATGCACTTGAGGACATGGAAAGTTGTGTGATGCGTCACACAGATTTTTTGGTTCAGTTATTTTTTTTCCTGCAGACGACGGGCACAGAATGAGAAAATAACGTTCAATCTGACAAATTGGCATTATGAAGTCACACATAAATGTTGATATTTAGTCTGTTTTTTTTGTTTTTGTTTTCGCCAGGGTGTGTTTAATTACGCTTTACGTGGTTTGTGGGATTTCCGAGACTCTTCAACGATGTTTCCCTCTTAACCTAATTCTCTTTGCGATTATGGTAAGTTTTATCCTGAATTCATGTAACTCTACGAGTACATACTCCCAAATGAAATTACGTTGTAGGAAATATATTGATCCGGAGATACACGATAAAGAATTTTTTTCTGATTTTCACGTTCCGAGCTTTCGAATGAGAAAAGCACCAGATGAAAACACGGTTGTTGTAGATGTACGAGTATGTATTTGTGAACTCACGCAACATTTCTAGGTCGAGCCCTCCATTCCACTGCCCCGTTTCCTGCACATCTGGAAGACCTGAACACATGATAAACAGGACTTCTTCCTTACCAAAATGACTGTTCCTGATCCCTCCCTTTGAGAGAGTTGTACTAGTCTTCTGTCATGGTGGTTGTGGTTCCGCTATCATGCAAGGGGACCCGCGTCTCGATTAGCATACACCGAGCCCAAACGGCAAATGCTTTGGTCTTAGCCAGTCTCCCAGTAAAGAGCTGTCGTCTTTATTCAACCGCACAGATGTGTGACCACCTGGGGAGTCACTTATCATCTGGGAGGATTTCTTAATGTGGTTTCCCACACGAGGTAACAATTCACGTGGGTGCCATGTTCCAAAGGGATAGATCAACTGTCACCATGTTTCTTTGTCCTGACCATCATTGCAAACTAGGCGAAACGGTTATAGGCTAGCTTTGTAGCAGTCACTGCTGCAAAGTTCGTGTGCCCTCCCATCAACCATCACTCACTGTTGTAGAATCCACAGTCGAGCAGAACATGGTTTCTTGTTTCATCTACAGTGGAGGCGCCAGCGTCCAGTGTCTGACTCAACCCACGCTCTCCTAAAATGTTCACGAATGTTGAGGTAAAACTCATACATGTCACGTCCTCTGACGAGATTCCCATCTCTCTTACCAGTTCAGTGGTGAAATCGGCAAGGAGGTGAACGAATAATGGGGGAAGCTCCCAGTTTTCTCGCAGAGTGCAGTTCTCTGGGATTGGGCCAGCATTCTCTTTTGATCGACTTTGAGTTTCGTATCCCAGATAATGGGGCAGAAGCCAATCGCCCGAATGGACCTTGTTCATAAGCATGGTGTCACCGTAACACACTCGTGGCCCCAAAGCGTATTGTTGGTTAGCACTTTAATTTCCCGTTAAAGAGGTTGAACTGAGTTTTCCCTTCACCACCTGAAGGTTGAAGAACTCGCACCTTAGAGTTGGTACTATATGATTGGAGCACATATTGTACTGCTCGTGATAGGGCTCACATTCTCTCAGCGTACGCGACATAAGGGAAAAATATTTGATCGTGCACTTGATCGAACTTATGATTGATAATATTTGATAACCCGCTACAGGTTTCGATCTTCTCTCTCTTTAATCGTTCTCTGGATGACGACATTGCTGTATTTGATTGTACTAGCTCCATCTGTCAGGTAACTTCTGATGAGTAACGACTATCGGTTGCTGGAGATTTCCCTATCCTCAAGCTCATTGAGGAGTCATGCCCACCAAAGGTTGTCAAATGCGTCGTTGATGTTAATGAGAATTGCTACCACGTAGCCACATGAAATAAACAATATGCTGGGGTACCCACAATTTGAAGTTGGGACTAGAAAACAGAACCCAGGCAGATTGTGTGTGCGAAACGTCCTGCCACAGCTCCTGTGTCGCCACAAAAGTAGGTGACTGATGTCCGACATATTCTACTCACAACTCCGCAGCAATGCAGAACGAGTCGACTCAAATGCATTCCCAATTAGCGGAATAAAGTCTTGGTAGCTAGCTCAACACTACCCTTGAGTGACTCTGAATTTAGATGAGGCCTTTGGAACAGAGGGGATGATTAATAACATCTATCCTACTCGCCACATCTGTGTGCAACCTGATCAGTAACCTAAAACTTCCTCGTGCGCCCCAGATCCAATGGGCACCCGAACATGCAGCTGTGTGTTATGTGAAGGCCCTCTCCTCGAATCTGGATTGACGAGGAATAAGGCCAACGTCAACGTAGTTTACCAAAATCTCTTGAAATGAAACGGTGTACGTAACATCATTGGTGAATTCTGGGGATTGCAATTATTCGGACATACGTACCCACGGGAATAGAACATTGAATTTAAGAATCACTTCTTCTAGCACGGATTATACTACACTTTTAAAGATTTTATTCATAATCCCGATGAATTGTTTGCCGGAGTTGAATTTGAAAAGAGAGAAGACTTTGTACAGAAATTAACACGGTTCACGGGTAAGGTTGCTCAGAAGGATTGTTCAGTTGGAAGTGCCATTACTTTGGCAGCTGGACAAACGAGGAACCATATGAGTTCTGTATATTCTCACCGAAAAATATGAGTTCTGTTCATCTCCACCAGCCATTTTTTTTCAGGTTATTTTGTACGCAACCACGTTGTCATCAGTCGCAGCAAGAAGACAGAGCGCAGAACAATGGGAGTTTTTGCTAGAACAATTAACTTTTACGTGTTACACGATTCTGATATCGTTATTCGCCAAGTGCTCGCCGGTACGTGGAAGAAATGGATTCATTCAATGGATTTCTTGGAAGTTGTTCTTTGGTTTAGTATGAGTTACCATTCAAATATTCGGCTAGTTGGTGGGAAGCAGGAGGCCGTGAGAGGAAATGAGCGCAGGCTAGGGAGAAACGATAACTTTTGCTACTTTTTACCCGAAGTTCCTTAGGCTAGTAGAATTTACCGCACTATATTTCCTATGATCTCATCCATCGAGAAGCAGTCCTGTACCCTTCAGATCCTTTCTACTCAACCTACTAAAAAACCTAGTAAACTATACCAAACTGAATGCGATCGCGATAAAACTGACGAAATTAGGTTTTGGATAACTTTTACTTTCCTTGATTGTATGAAGTAAATTGAAAATGCTTAAGTTGAGTTAGTTAAACTTTGTCGCGTTCTCTTTTGATCTTTACGTTTCAGACAGTGTTGAGTTCGAAAAACACAATTTTTCACCATGAGCCGGGTGTGTGCGTGCCTATGAACGTGGGAGAGTCAAAACGTATCCTGAAGAAAAGCAGGTTTTTGACATTTCATGTCTTTACTTTGCTACATAAACTCGAAAATGTAACGCGGAATATGTGACTAAGTGATGATGTCAACTGCAATTGACGCGGCCATTATATCGAAACCATCAACGAGCTCAATCAAACGATCAATGATAACTAATTGCATTAAAAAATAAAATAAAAGACATCAAATGTTGCTAGTAGTTGCGTACTTGTACGAAAGCTGTACCCACCGTTTGTGTATAGGTTTCTTCCGTGCCCGCCAACCTCAACGTGAAGTTAATAACCTCAGTGACTTTGATTTCTACTAAACTTTAAATGCGTGGAAACAGTCGCAATTCTTACGCACTGCCCGTGCTCCACACTTCTTACAATTATACTCATTATTGTAATTATCATTATTAGGTACATTATTCTTATGGGTTCTAGTTTTATGCAGATCAATGTTACGATCTTTGGTACCTTTCCCAATAGCCTCCAGCTCTTTGTACTGGGACTCTCCAGCGATGTCCTTTAGCTCCGACTTTCTTCCTTCATGGAGTTTGCAAATTTTGGTCGCTTCTTCCAGGTTCAGTTCTTCTCCCCTATCCAGTAGTTGGTTGAGTAGAGTTTCTTCGTTAATGTGCGATATTAAGCGGTCGCGGATCATGTTGTCTCGTTCTTTGAAATCGCAATATGCTGCGGCTGTTTTTAATTGAGTGATGTACTCCTGTAATGGTTGCCCTTGTTGTAACATTAAACGATTAAACTAAAAACGCTCATGGAGTACATTCCGCTTCGGAGAAAAGTAGGCTGTGAATGCTTCAATTACTTCCTTAAATGTCGAGAATACCTGAGGATTCTCCGTGTCCGCAACAGCTGACTCTCTATCAGTTTTAAGGGTGTTATATAGCTCGATTTCTTTCATGCCTAACTGGTTGAGTAGAGTAGCAATTTTAACTTTCAGCTTTTTTTTTTTTTATGCAATGAGGTAATATCCAAACGCTTGGTACCACTTGAACCATTGCTTTTTAAGATCAGGCGCTTCAAAATCGAATTGTGAGGGTGGTCGTGCGTCGGTCATTATTAATACGACTTCTTATTTCTCGTAGGTGGTAATAGCGACAGGTTTTGCTTGTGATCACAGCTTCCTGATTCCGCGAAAGTCTCGTCTTTTAATAATAATTACCGTTTACGGAAAACACGATTCAACTCACAAACGATTACCACCATGTTTGATTCGTCATCTAAATCACTTCAAGGATTTATATTATTTAAACAAACGCACTTCTTTTAATGAAGTTTTTTTAATAGTTGATATCATAAAGCCGGGAGGAAAATAACTGATTGCACGGGGCAGGTTGATCTCTCCTAATCTATCAGAGCTATCTAGCGGCGTCTTAATTGACTAGCGTTAACATAACGCGGTGACGACCCAACACATACTACGTCATAGCTCAGAGGCAAAAATATCTGATTTTTCGTTAAATTTGGATGTCGTTAATTAAGGCTGTTCGTCGTTTAATTACGTAATAATTAATCGTCTGATTGAGTAATCCTTACTCGCGTTTATTCAAAATTAATAAACAAACCTAGACGCTTCAAACTATTTCACAACGATGTAACATTCTCTTGTACAGCATGACGCGCTCCCTCACCTCCAACACTCATAGCATTGAAAGATACAAAACAACGCCTAACTACAAAGGAACGACAAAAATCGATATTTCATGAGCGATGGTAGGTGGTTGGCACGACGTGGGTGGAGTGATATGGGTGGTAATGCAGGAAATGAGAGCAGACCGGGGAGAAACCATAATTTTTGTTACATTGTTAAGTAGTTGAATTCTTCTCACCACCATTTTTTGCCCATTACAACTATGCATTTCGTCCGGTCGGAAAATAACATGGGTATGTCAACAATCTGGAATAAGATTCGACGGCTCACATGTAAACGTCAATGTTTGTAGAGTACTTCCGAGACTCATTCGATTCAGCTTCGAAAAACGCTGGGAAAAGATAATAATTGTACACCTTATAATAATATTTTACACCAAGTTAATGGCAAAAGGAGGGGAGGGGGGAAAAAGCTTCTTACTACAGTACGATTGACCAGAGGGCGTTTTTTTCCAAATCGAGCCAGACCCGGCATTTCCGGCGTTCAAAACCCGTTTCTCCTGTACTCAACTTATACCAATGTTTTGTACACTGCAACTATTTTTGTGACACGAAACGGAATTACGAGATCGGCAAATGAGATTTGCTGAACGTTAATTTTTCCACAATTATTTTAAAAGTGGCTCCGAGGTCTAGGATAATACTTATACCTTATATATGAGCGTCTTTCAACTAACTGGTACCTGCACACTATTCTGTTCAAATTAGTTGAATAGAGGCATGAGTAATAATCATTGAATAATGCTCTCAATCATCATGTTTGGGAGAAAATGGCTGAACGGATTGAGCTTCCGCTTTTTCTTTACGTTAGTCATTTTCGAGAGATGAGGAAAACCGTTTATTATCAATTTCCATCAGTGGGTAGATTCTCGGTAAACTGAGATGTAAATCTGTGATGCCGAATGAGTTCGGTTTCATGTTTTCGCTTCAACTGTTTCAACATTTTGGATCAAACGAAGGCACTGGGTGTCTTCAAATGGCCGTCACTTATGTACTCGTACTTTCATGCATAAATGTTTGTTGAACCTCGAAAAATGCTACGCTTCCACTTGGCAATTCCAACTTTGATTTTCCGCACGTTGCTATTTTTCTAGTTATGGAAAGAATAATCTAAAATTGAATATCGAATAAAATTAAAAGGGTCTTGTTTGGAAACTCAACTCCTGACCTGCTGAGATGCTGATGTGAAGATGACGTGAGATTTGTTGGTGGAAAACACGAAAGTCGGACGCCGAAATTCACGGACACGTTCGGCATGGCTCACGGAAACTCCTGGGAGATTATGTGGGATGCTATGGGGAGGAAATTGAGAAAAGGTTCAAGCTGGTCGAGGAGCGTGAGAACCGAAATCGGGAGTAGAAGAGAGAATGGAGAATGGAATAGAGAAGTCGTGAGCAGTTTTAGCACAGGTTGTAGTTCAGGGCGGGTGGGGGGAGGGGGGGGTGAACGAAGAGTCCAGGTGTAGGGGCGTCAGGATCGAACAATCCTCGATGATTGCTCGGCTGTCAATAATTGTTCCACTTTACCGAAAATTCCTTCGCGGCGCGTAAACAGAGCCTTATATGTATATGTACAGGGAAGGGCCTCGAATCAAGCAATGGCTTTTAATTTTTTCAGTGGGATGTAACTGGTCCTGAGATCTTTTCATTCGCCGGGGCCGCCGTCGTGTTCGTATATTTGGTAGTTTTCGCAACATACGGACTTTTCGCAATCGTACCTGTGTTACATTTCACAAAAGCAGCGTTCATTGAGACTCTCCTGATTCTCGTAAGTTGATTTAATTCTCAAGTTAGCGTAAGTAACTAGAGAAGTTCTTCCAGTCGAGTGAGCTTCAAAAAATACTAGAAATGATACGAAACATGACCTCACATAAACGGAACAACAACATTGGGCAATCGGAACAACGTGACGAGGCCAAATTAGGGTTTGTTGGAGTGTGAATGATGGTAGAGCAGGAAATTAGAGCTGGCCGTGAGCAATCGGTACTTTTCACCACGTTGTCCCGCGAGTTTCTTCAAGGTGTAGAATTTTCTCACTCTGCTTTCACTTTTCTCAATCTATACGCAGTTCCTCACCACTGATACCCGTACTAGACGACTCAACATCAAAATATCCTCAGGAAACGATACCCAACACGAACTGCCAACTACATACCAAATGGAAGTCTTGTGAGGAAGCAAGGATTTTTAGATCTCATTAAAGAATAAATATCTCGTGGACGGAAGACTGACGTTTGCAGATTTGGAATCTCCATGTCCCGAATCGTGAAGTGTCAAATTTTGTGATTCTAAAGTATGTTTCGAGTCCAAAAACCTGAAGAAGAATTATAAATCAACCCCCTGGTTGGGTAAAGTAGTAATTGCCCATGACCCCTTCGCTTTTCCATCGTTCAGTGATGGTCCATGAAAAGGACCTTAATGGTGGGCCGAACGCTTATGTAGAAAGAACAAATTATGCTACTGATTCTTCATAATCATCGCATCAACTACTCAAACCCCTCCCACTCAAAAACAACACACAACTACTGATGCAAACCAAGTTCCACTGACGTTCTTCAAATACAATAGGATTACGAATATAACGTAATTGATTAGAAATTAGAATGTGGTTGTTCTTTAACATGCGTCGTTAGTTATTGAATATAATCTCTGAAAACTGCCTCCCAAAAAAGGTCGACTATCAGGCTACGTACGCTGTTGGATACAGAACTAAGTAGAACGTAAAATAATATTAGCTTTGTTCGTTAAATTCATAAAATGCACGCCTAACGTCGTTTAGTATCCCTAGGAAACCCGACAATTCAGGAAAACTTAGTCGAATTAGCAAGAAACTTATCAATATGTAGGAGCATGGGGGTAAGACGTAAGTACTCTCCATCAATTCTGATCGTTTTAACCTTATCATCATCGACTATCACACAGATAACTCAGATGACCCGAGGTTTGACCCCAAGGAAGTTTCTACGACGGTGGGAGGGACGCAAAAAGTAATATCCTTACATCTGTTGTATATGGTGCGTAGCATACAACTTTCCGCATCCCTGTTAATTCGACAACCTCCTATCATCCTCGTTTACCCCAGCTTTACAGTAATATTTAAAGGCGAACAAAATGTAGGTACTAGTTAGTTTAGTTGGGACGAAAACTATATGTGTGTAATCGTAATAGCCGTTTGTGAGAAATTTGGAAAAACGGCAATATAATATGCGAAAAATCTTTTTTTCCATGCTATCATGGCTTATGTATCCGCACAACAGATAGATACAGAAACAATTACGTAAGATTGATGAAATCCAATGATCCAGTTACCAAAATGTTCAAAAAAAAATTATGATCGATGACGCTGGCCCTAGAGATAGAAGTATTGTGACATGGCAGGAAAGAAGGATAAGACGATGTCCCACGATAAAACGACCTCCAGTTTAGATAGGAGAACACGCGGGTGGTGATGCAAAGGAGAACGCTGACACATCCAGCCGAGGTATCTTCTCAGCACTTTTGTAGCACCACACTGAGCCAGGACACAATTTTAGTTGCAACCCTGATGTTACCTAGCTCTACTCCATGAGCTCGAAGATTCGTCCTGTCATATTTGCGCCTCTTGGCTTGCCGAGTTAGTGCAAGATCCCGGCTGCCAGATACTACCTGTGCATCCAGGATCAATACAGACTGGTCGGGACCTACAGCCACGATGCCAGGGCCTCAGTTCTGTTGCAAGGACAACCTGGTAGGGCCGCTCTCTCTCCTCTTCCCAGCCGTCAATGCACTGGTCACCTACTGGTGTCACCTCATTAGGTGAAAATGCACTGGCAACCTGCTCGCTGGCCACATCATGGGCACTGACATGGCTCCCATGAGTACACCTCCTTCACATGATTCAGCGATTCAAACAGGTTACCATAGGCACTAGATTACATGGGGAATCATGTACCATCTTTGGATGTCCTTAATCTGGTTTTCCACCTGATCTATATCTTCACATGAGTGACAAGTTCCAAATGGATAGATCAACTGTGGCTACGTTTCTTTGCTAAGGTCTTCTGGGCGAAACAGTTCCCTCTGCAGTGGAGGCGCAAGATGTGCGTGATGAAGTCGTTGAGAGAAAAAGAAGTGGAGCAGCGCATAGACGTCGCCTCGTCCGGTGAGAAACTGGCTCGTACAGTGGTCTGGGTCAGCCCACTCTCTTAAGACGTTCACGAATGTTTGGGAAAAACTCATACGTGTCTGATCCCTTTGAAGAGGATTCCCATCTCGCTTACCAGTTCAGCGGTGAGATAGGCACAAAGCTCAGCCCATAGTGGGGGAAGCTCCCAATTCACTCTCCACGTGTCAACCACGCACTCATCGGCCAAGCCGATTGGTAACTGACCAGTGATCACCTGGAGTGCTTCAGTTGATACAGTCTTATAGGCCTTGGTGATCCTCAGGAGCACATCACTCTGGGGTTGGGCTAATACTCTTTTGACTAAAAAATCTGTTCTCAGAATCACACTAGAATCCCATTTGGTATCTAGTTATGCCCGCCTGCCCGGCAATCCGATCGAATGATGCCTGTGGTTGTTATCGGTAAAATGGTTGAAAAAATTAACACAAACATAATTTTGGCAGTTTTAACGCAAAGAGGTTAAGTAGGTGAATAGTCTCGCAGGTATTCTGCTGCGACTAGACCAAAAACCATGAAATTAGAGTAAATATAGTGACCCGAAATCTATTAAGTGACATCAACCACTCGTCAGCTCGAATCGACTGATCGTCGTGGCAATTGCCTACACGCGCCCACAGGCTCCTGGAATAAACAATTTTCGTCGTTCCGTTATAGTCAGTTTATGTTTCGTATCGTTTACTGGTATTTTCCGATGGTCAATCGAATGTGATGATTTTCTGTGGTGTGGTGTGGACTTGATCGAGCTGCTCAAGACAAACAGCATATAATGATGTACAGCGTTTTGTTTGGCTGTGAGTTTTCTACCCTAGACAATAGGGCAGTGGCCAATCACGTCTGGATAGATGACCTTGTATGTAAGGATCGTATGTAAGACTCCCCATGTGGCTTTTCTAATTGCACGCAGTGCAAAACTCGCAACCGTCTTTTGGGGGAAGAAGGTGTTAGTTGAATCCCCCACCTTTCACCTGTATTGACTCGTAAGGAGCCTGTGGCCGTCAAAGCATATTGTTGGTTGGCTGTTTACTTTTCGCTTAAAGAGAATCAGTTGGGGTTTTTTCAGCCGCCTGTAGCTTGATGCGCTCAAACCACTGGGTGACTGATATGAGCAGATGTTGGGTTTTGCTTGGGTTGACAGATCTACTGTACACAGATCAGCACCGGCACATCATCTGCGTATGACTCGCAGTCAGTCTGCATGAGTCTCCTGAGAAGATCTTCAATGGAAACGTTCCAGAGTGCTGGTTCAAGGACCGAGCCTTGTGGGCACCCCACCTGAATCATACTGTGGATGGCAACATCCCTGCATTCGATCGTAGCAGTTCTATCTGTCAAGTAATTTCTGAGTAGCAAGTGTTGGTTATGGAGGATTCCCGTATCTGTAAGCTCATTGAGGAGTGCTGGCCCTGCCTGAATCGTTTTGCGTCGCCCTAACACCTGCTCTACGTTTGCTTGTTCTATGGCGGACTTACAATGACTGTCCCAGCGGTTCTCTGTACGCCCACAAATTTCCGTCAGCCTTCCCGTTTGACTCGTTTGATGGTGCAGTGGAATGTTTCCTTCTCCTGGATGAAGGCAGTTTGGATTGTGGCTCCGGCATCTGGAGCACGAGACTGCTGATATAACGTGCTAGCCATATTAACACTGTGCTTGATGCTTGACATACATACACACACTAATTAAGTTTTTTGTACAAAGTAGGCCCCAATACGTGAACAACTGAAGAAAATCCAACTTTTTTCTGACACGACTACAATACTTACTTTACCATTTGGGTAGTGGGAAGTAACAGTCAGAAAAACTCTGTGTCAAGAAGGATACGGTGCCGGTTAATAAATCAATTTAGTTTCGTGAAGTGAATTTGCAGTATTTTGTTATGAACACGCGGTCGCATCATTAGACTAAATACTATTTATATTCCAGTGTAAAATGCTCGTGACTCGGAGGATTCTTCTTGGACGCCATGGAGATCTCGAACCTGATGAAGTTTTCTTTGGTGTTATATTGGTTTTTACGTCTTTCTTGCAGTTACTCAAGTACATAATTCGGTGGATGAAAAATTTATGTACAGGATAAAAGCTGTATCGAATAAAACGATCCTATTTGTTTGCATCGCGTGCCAGCAATAGTATTCTCTGTATATTGTGTAGATTGAGAGACTATAAAAACGGTCGTTCGGTTAATTCCTCAATTCCGATTTCGGTCACTCAGTTCTGTTCCAAGGTGAAGTTCAAACCGCTGAAATGTGGCCAGACGCAAATGCTGTAATGAGTATTAAAGTTTTGGATAAGATCCGCCAGTAGCTGGAATAAGTGTAAGACTTAGGGTTAACATCCACAAACCGAAGTAATACAAAAGAAACGATGCTCAAAATGTATTGAGAATCGAAAGCTAAGTCGATTCTAACGTACAAACGAATTATAAATAAGCAGAAACGGGAGATGAAGGTAAAGTTCTTCTAAAACGAAAGGAAGACGAGGAAGACTGACGAAAAGAAGAAAATGAGGTGCGAGGTCACGCGAGAATCTTACGTAAGTATTAGGGTAATGGGTTAGATTCGTCAGTAGGTAAATTACTAAAGTTAACGTATATGTTAGGCGAGTCCATATTCTCTGGCTGGTGAAATACTGTGGTTGAGCGCTTTTCATTTAAAGACATCATCGTCTGGCTGTTAAGTAGCACTGACTGGCTAGTACTGAGACCGACTCCTATAGGTCCGTTAACTTTGGATGGAATAAGAGTTTTACTGAATATTGTCAATACTCTAACCCCATTTAACTGCGCTATTCAATGCAGATCCGTGAGAGCAGGGTGGGCAGATAAAATTAAAAGCAATATTCTTAGGAAGGCTGAGCGGACAATCTCTAGCGGCCTCCTTAATTTTTTAAATGACAGTCTGCAGGTCGGACAGTTCCCCACTCAGTGGAAGCCTGCGCGGGTCGTCACTTTTTAAAAGGGTGGTGACCGCAATCAGTCAGACCCACTATCATGGAGACTGCTCAGCCTTCTTTCCATATTAGGCAAAACATTGAAATCTTGATGTTGCAGTCTCTAGAAGGAATCTTTGACCACAACCTGAAAGGCACGCAATACAGATGTACCAAAGGAAGGTCCACTGAGGGTTTCATTGTAGAAATTCGTCATGTTCCCCAGCTGGCACTGGCTAAGTACATCATAGCAGTTCTGATTGACAACCTTTGGCAGCCAGCGCTCTCTAATGATCTTTAAGGTAGGGGAATCCCCCACAACCTGTACTCGCTCGTCTGAAGTTGCCTGACAGACAGGACTGCTACGATCGGATGCAGGCACGTCTCTGTTCAGTGAAACATTGAGAAGGGGTGTACACAGGGCTCAGTTCTTGGACCAGCACTCTGGAACGCTTCCTTCGAAGATCTTCTCAGGAGTTTCATGCAGACTGACTGCGAGCCATTCACCTATGTTGATGAGTTGACTGTGCTGATCTTTGCGAGCTTCCCCCACTTTGGGCTGAACTCCGTGCGGATCTCACTATAGAACAAAAACTTGCCGCTATCGATGAATGGGTGTTGGAGTAATGGTAAGCGAGATGGGAATTCTCGTCACAAGTTCGTGATACGCATGAGTTCATCCCCAACATCCGTGAACGTCTTTCAAGAAAATTGGTTGAGCCAGACCACTTCCTCCCTTGACGTCGTGACTTCAATGCGTGGCTCCACTTCTTTTCTCTCAAAGACTCTCCATCATGCTGCTCCAATGTAGTTTCTACAACAGTGAGCGTCAGTTGTTGGAAGGGTAAACAAAGTTAGCAGGATTGACTGATGGAAAGCGATCCTATAACCATTTTGCAGTGCTTGCGAAGAGGGTGATGGCTAAGAAACGATGAAAGAATCACATACTGTTTTACTGCAGAGTGAACTTGCATGTTAATGAGTTGGGAAACAGCAAGACTAGCGCACACACATGTGCAAAGATGAAGTCACTTGATCAACGCGTATCACATCTTAGAGAAGTCATGAGTGCGTGGAGATAGGGGTGTGGGGGGCGGGCGTCATCACTTTGAAAGGGGTTGAAAATTCATCAGATTTGCCATTTAACCGAGGAGGGTTTTCAAAAAGGGGTTGTCTGCATTTTTTTCCTGGCGAAGATTTAGCACGTAGGGTGATTGCGGCCAGCGGTGAGGAGACAGGAAGGGGACACGAAGGATCTGGAATACTTGGACTTATAAAGGCTCCTTAGCCGGCTGCTCCATTATAATTTGCGGAATTAAACTTTGGAACCTACTGTACCAGACTGACGATTAGGAGCGGTTACCCCAAAGACGGGGAATCGGGAGAACTCCACGTGCTTAGACCCGGATGACTCTCAGAAACAGGGATTAGAAAGTCTCACTTGTCGGATTCGAAAAAGAAACAGCAAGGTGCTGAAAAGACTGGAAAGCTGGCTGAGGTCAACGTATTTGAGGCTTGTTCAAAACACAGAGAACGTCTATAATATGTAAAAGTGAAAGATAGATCTGGCTCCCACCAGTTACAGCAAAGCGGGACTGGATTGTGGTACGAATGTGGGGTGATCGTTACAATACGAGTATGACGAACCAAGTTACCACAGAAATGAAACCATCGGTAACACTTACAAGCACATCCAACTTAGGTCTCTGAGGGGATTCGTTCAGGTAATACAACAGAAACACTTTTGTTAAAAACTGTTTTGTGTCCCTACAATCCTTCTCCTACTCCCTATTTCATTTCGTACATTTCCGCCCTATTTGCCCAAGTACACGCCACTTTCATCCTGAGTTTGTATGGTAATTTCAACTGAGTTGTTCGGCGCAGGCCGAATTAGCTGGGATTTTGTGCTCGGAGCTTCCACACTAGCTCCTAACTCGAAGTCCTTGTTTCGAGCCTTCCCTGAACATTGAGTCCACCTATTTTTGACACCTCTCAAGCGCATTGTTCGTTGCTGTAGGAAAGTCAACTTTCTCTTCAGTTATTTCCAAGAGGCAACCGGTTTTCCTCTTTCTGGACTTTCCAAAGGTAGAAACCCCCGCAAGAATCCATTTCCACCGCAGGTTGTAAATGAAACAATGAGAGTGGACTGTCCTGACCCCAGCAGAGAACCACTATGCCATCCTTGCACAGGATTACCACAAAAATGAATTTCCGGATTCGGGCGATTTTGCAGTAGTAAAGAAGTTGGCCAAACGGCTCGCTCAGCCGATCAGAGAAACACTGAATTCTAAATTATAACGGTTTAGTAGAATAAGCTCCAACTGGGGGGCATGATGTTATAGATTTCGGGTGTCAGACTCACATTTTGATTTAACATCTAAAGCAGCACATAAAAGGTTTTTGAGGATAACCAAAATGAGCGTGGGTGGGAGGACTAGACCTATTTATGTAATTCATTTAGAGTTTATGTGGGATTCTCGCTCCGCTGAATGACGAGAAATGCGTTTTGTCATCATAGCAAAGCAGCCTCAAGTTTCATAGAAAATAAATTAACTTAAGCGACACTCGTAGAGAATAAAAACATACCCTGTGAGTTTGATTAAAATTATCAAAAGCGTTTTGTTGGAGGGAATTTCAAAATCGGTCAAGTTGATTGAATTTAGTTAAGCACTTACTGCGGAAAATACGTGTACGTTAAAAATAACTATTTTTTGGGACACATTTTGGATTCTACCTCCGATCATAGAATCTTATGAAAATGTGCAGATATGGACTGGTCGAAGGCATCCCGTGAGTTTAATCCTAAAGCCGTTTTTGCAAAAAGTGAGAAAAAAACTCAGCTTTCAGCTTCCGGAGCCTGAGGCTTTCAGCTTGCGGAGGACGAAAAATTGGCATTGGTTAGGAAAGATATGCTGTAAATTAAATTAAAATCGGTATAGATGTTTCGAAAAAGTACCGAAAACCCCTCATTTTCATAAATTTTGTTTATTGTTTCATAGTTTTGTTGTATATTGTGTCTCATTCTATTATGATAACTACTCATACTATTATTTTCCTGCCTCAAAAAATAATGAACGAAACCAAAAATGAACGAGCTCAGTCAAAAATCTGACCATAGACTAGCACACACAGAAACTTGTTCAAAGTGATGAGACTTGAAAACCTAAAGGTTTGAAAAAAATGTCACTCAGCTGGCTTTTAACTACCCTTCACTAATGTCCTCACTCAAAAACGTCATAAAGAGGTATTTTAGTGGTTTCGTTCATTCGGATAGTTAGAGTGGGATCAACGTTGATGTCTCTGTAGGTCGTGTTTTTTTAAATGATATAGATACTAGGCGCTAAGAAGTACTGATGTGATTGTAGAATAGTACTTCACCGTGTATATATGTAGAAAGGCACGTTGTTTTTTACCAAACTAGGATTTAAAAAAAAGGTAGTATACCCGCGGAGTTATCCCGTGTAACATATAACTAGGGGGCTTTAGTCCGCCCGGGAGCTCTTTTGACTACGCCTGAAGACCTGTTTGAGAAGCAGAAATCCGAGTATCTGTTGGAAAAGGATTCTCAACCTTCAACCGCGTCGGTGGGAAAATGTCACAACTGGCTCTTAAAACTTAACGGGAACATTCACGATGTTGAAACTCCGTCAGGCGACCAAAACTATTGACGTTCTCTTCGATTGAATTATAATAAGCAAGTTGCCCCTCCGGTACAATCAAGGCATTTGCAAGTCTTCTCCTCTCCAAGTCGTCTACATTAAACATACTAATAACTAAGAACATTATTTTTATTTAACTAGAAAGTCAAAATGTGAGGTGTTAGTAGTAAAGGAAAAAGAAAAGGGTTTTCACATAAAACCAAATAATTTTCTTTTTACTTTCCTCACCCGTATAAAGTAGAAAGGCAAGCCGTTTGATCGATAACTGTTTTTTGAGCTTTTTTCCTGAAATTCTTATGAGTCCTGAAAATATTCGTATTGCATGGGTACGGCGACTCCCATCCGATAAATACGAAAACGGAAAGTGATGTTAGGGAAGAGGAGCCCTGATGTCAGGTACGATCAGTAAACTGCTCTTATGCTGATTTTGGCCTTCCACCGAACAGTTGTTATTCATAGTTGCTAATTACACCATGTGTGGGGATCTAGAGCGAGGTCGTACTTTAATCATGCATGATATTTCTCCTGTTGTGCCTGTTTCACCTCGTGTGGGTGATGAGAAATTGCATCACCATGTGATTCTGGAATCTATTTACATGATTAGTATCACGTATAGGTTCACTCTACCTAATTTGCTCAGGAGGAATAAACCAGTAATCCGGCAATATAAGTTATTGCGACTAATGGGATAAATCACATAAGCGAAATTAGAATTTTAAGTTAATTCGTGAAGAGTGAAACTTATGCGTAATGAGAAGTGACTGACTAGAGATAACATAAGATAACATAAGCGACATCTAGGCAAAGAACGACGAGGTGTCCACTGTCGTGAGATGGTTCTGGGCAGGGCCCCGAATGTGGCAATCAAATAATGGGAAGGCACTTTGAAACTATTGTATGTACATCATGCATTGAGCTGTGAATGAAAGTATAAAAGTGTACAAATGGTGTGCTTCATCAAGAGCAACTAGCAAGGGCACTAGGAAGCACTTGCTCTTTACATATGCATAGGGCCATTTGCTTAGGCATAATTGGTTGCTGCCCCGTTGTCTGGGGTAGCAAACTCACAGTCAATCACAGGAAAGTACTTGCCAAAACCAAGGATTATAAGTCAGCATCCACTGAAGCGCCCAAAGTGATCACTGACCAGCATGGATGATAGGCAAGTGGAGAGTAAAAAAAGACTTTCCCCTGCTGTGGGCCAAACTTTGTGTAGACCTCTACTGAACGAAAACATACAGCACTAGATTAGGTAAATGGCAAGCGAGATGGGAATCCTCTAGAATGGAGAAAGTGGGTAGATCCAGACCTTGGACAGGCCAGTTCCTTAGAGGGCAAGGTGACTTCAATGAGCGGCTCCGTCTTCTTTTCTCTCAAAGACACTTTGCGCTTCCAGTGTGGAGGAAACTTAGAAACCATGAGAAACTGTGAGTGACAGTTGTTCGAAGAGCTGCCAAACCTTCCAGCTTTGATTGCTACTAAGAAAGCTAATAACCGTTTCGCCAAGTTTGTGGAGAAGGTTATAGTTAAAAAACGAGGATGCAGTTCATCTCTTCCTTTGAATCAGGTGAGAAACCAGATTAAGATTCTCCAGGTGGTACGGTATTCCGCTGGTTTACACATACCTTACCTCTGCAGATCTGGGTTGGGTTGATACTAAGTGAGTACCAAGGCTCTCATACGCTAGCGAAACTGCAACCCCCTTGACGTACTTAAGCGACTGACATAACTCTCTTATGAGTGTTATGGGTTCAGGGACAGTCATCATGCAAAGAAAACAGACTCGTGTTTAGAAGTATGTGCATTATGTCCCATTGTGTATTACATTGTTAAGTATGTTAAGTATATTATGGTACGTTTATGTATGTGTATTCAGCGCAGACCGAATAATTCTGTTTTTTTTTGACCTACAAAAACCCGCACCAACCCTAATGGGACTCCCTGGCTCTAACAGCAAAGTCACTGTTTTTCCAAACACCTTCTTTTCTCAACCCTCTTTGTTACCAATGAAAAGTCCACGTCTTCAGTTATTTAAGATTAAGAATGGATTCCCCCTCCGTCAGGGCTTTCCGAAATATCCGTTACCTCCCCTCCCTTTACATTCCTCTCCACAATAGACAGCTCCTCCCAAACTCATTCACCTACGAATACTCGCGAAAGTCGGTCGTCTCCAGTTCTCCCAACACATAATCATCTAAGGGCTCTCGCCTAGATAGAGTGGACCCCCAATTCTCCCAACAGACACTTGTTTCGCCTATCATCGACGTTTAATTCGGATTTCTCCTTCCTTCCCTGTACAACCAGTTTCAAGCCAGAGCCCCTCCTTGTTCGCGCCTATTTACTCAAATCATTGCGTGTTCAAGTCACCTCTTCTATGTACATCCAAGTCTTTAAATCTTGTGATATCCCAACCCTTCAATTACAAGTTCGTGTAAACTAAAACCCGTCGTCGAGAGTCATTCGAACCTATCCTTGTCAAAACAATATGTATATCACGAGACGAGAGTAGTGCATCGTGCATCTGTATTGTGCATTTGTATTATTCCATCTGCGGTCACTGTGTATTATAACTATCATATCATTCAGTATTAGTTCCTTGTATTACATTATTTGAATGGTCAACGTACACCTATAACTCCGCCATAACGTAAATTTTTATTCAACATCGCTACGTGATCACCACTTTGGGATTTTTTCGTCTTCGAGAGTTGGAACTCGAAAGGTCCGACAAAAGCCCGCTGTTGGGAGCCAACTTGTGCCAGCTTCTAAAGGGGCGCGGAGTGCGGTGTTTGAGCGTGAGGTTACAATAATTCGAGCCTCACAAATTACAAGAGAGAAGCTTTCGAGGATCGAATCTCCCCAACGTTTCATTGGAAACCAGTCAAAGCTGTTCGTCGAGTCTTTAAATTCGTTGGTTGTTGGAGGCTGAATGACGCAGAAAGGCAGAAAGGTTTGTTGGCCAAGACAATTCGTTACTTGGTCAGCGACCATTTATTGTTCGAGGGACAAGTACCTGGAGAGAGAGAGAGAGAGAGAGAGAGTGACTCGAAAATCACGAGCCCGTTCGTTCAGTTTTGATTTTTCTAGCCCAAAAGTTTTTCACTGCCAGTTTTTTTTCCTCCCCGAAAGAGTAAAGAATGTATTGAAACCGGTCTACAAGTACATTTTTTACTTTCTTTGGCTCTACGAAGTAGAAAAGAAAGTTATGCATCGGCTGAAAAGAAAAAAAAAACTCTCGATTGAGAGACGACTGGACTAAACCCACTCAAGCTTGATATCTGGCCGCTAGGTGGCCATGCGACGCCAAAGTGAGGGTATGAATAAAATCCGCCCAATACTAACTATAGTTATCATAGTGATCTATACACTAAATACATTTCCCACCAAAAACTGCCTTTACAATTGACCAAATTGAGGAGTCACTCCATTTCTCACAGTTTTTACTCGATTATTCCAAAACGGCGAACGCCTTAAATGATTATGCTGACAGTCTCTTAACTCACCCCTAAAATGATAGCTCAATAGTGGTCGTGGTACCAGTAGGAACAGCATAATAAATTCCAAGAGCATATGCGCCTCATACTGTCATGTAGAGTGTTGTTGTAAACGGAATGAAGAACAGATATGATCAGTTAATGGAGAAGTTGAACAGAGCCGTTAAATGCTCGTGCCATGGAAAGTTGTGCGATGCTTCGTACCAAATATTTTATTGCGATTTTTATTTTCCGGGAGCATAAAGTAAGCAAAGTATCGACTCCTATTAACCCAATCCATTTTTCACTCAGTTCATTTGAACGTGGTAACACATCATTGGGACAAAGCGGAATTTGTTGTTCCGCCCATACCATGCGCCTTGACCATTATTGAGAAATTATAGACAGAGAATTAATTAGCTTGTAAATAGGATATTTTTATTAGAAAGATAACAATCACTTTTCCAGAGTTATCGGATAAAAACTGTGGAAAGAAGTTCGCCAAAATCGTCGAAATGTTTGGTAATTCATCGTGTTGCTCTCCTCATTTCCCGACGGTTTTATTGTCAAATCGTGCCACTCGAAGCTATCCATACAAGAAGTTTAATCAAAATCTTTCGAGATATTTTTGAGGAAAAAAATGTGTTTTGATCACTATCATCACAATAGTTGTTTGCGCAGGTTTTGCTCATACCCTTTTTTGTCGCTCCATGGTGTCCTTTGGCCTTGACATCAGTTTTAGGCGATTCGGTAGCGTCATTTTCTCTCAATAGCATTCACAGACACACGCACATAGGTCCTCATTTGATGACTGTTTCTGAACACTCGACGTGAGTTATATCAGCCGTAGAAGTTGCGGTTTTGCTAATATGCAAGAGGCCAGCCCCAGTAGCATCCACCGAACTCAGACCTGTGGAGGTACGACAGGTATTTGGTGGTGTGCCAGTCTCCCGGTAGAGAGCTGTTGTCCACTAGTGGCCGCGCGGAGGTGACCTCCTGAAGAATCGCGTACCATCTGGGAGAAGTTCTTAATCTGGTTTCTGACCTGATTTAACTATTTACTTGGGTCGCAAGTTTCAAAAGTACAGATCACATGCGACCACTTTTCTTAGCCATCACTATTCGACGACGCAAGTCAAATCAGTCCGAGTCTTTTGACCTCAGTCTGATCACCGATACAATTTCCCTTGCCAGTTCACGGGTATTACGAGTCGTCCCCTTGTGTCCCACTCGTGTACACAAACTCTACTCACGTCATTGCATTTAATATAGTTCTCTTCACGATCACCGAGTATCTTTAATTTCGATCGTCAACTTTCGCCCACCTTCGACCTTCTTCGCGTACTCAGCAAAACGGCTATAGGCTTACTTTGTAGTAGTCAGTGCTGCTATGTTCGTCTGCCCTCCCAACAACCATCTGGAGAATCTTAATATGGTTTCTCACCGGTTTCAAAGGAAGAGATGAACTGTATCCTCGTTTTTTAACCATAACCTTTCGCTACAAACTTGGCGAAAGCAACAAAGCTGGAAGGTTTGGCAGCACTTCCAACAACCGTCGCTCACAGTTTCTCGTGGTTCCTTAGTTTCATCCACTCTGGAAGCGCAAGACGTGCAGGGTGAAGTGTCTTTGAGAGAAAAGAAGATGGAGCCGCTCACTGAAGCCACCTCGTCCTCTAAGGAAGTGGCCTGTCGAAGGGACTTTCTCCATTCTAGAGGATTCCCATCTCGCTTGCCATTTACCTAATCTAGTGCTGTAAGTTTTCGTTCAGTAGAGGTCTACAGAAAGTTTGGCCCACTGCAGGGGAAGCTCTTTTTTCACTCTCCACTTGCCCACCATCCATGCTGGTCAGTGATCACTTGGGGTGCTTCAGTGGATGCTGACTTATAATCCTTGGCGATCTACAAGAGCAAACTACAGTGAAGCAGCATGATGGAGGGTCTCTGGGCGAAAAGAAGTGGAGCTGCAAATGAAATCGCCATGTCCTGTGCGGAACTGGCTCTTCCAGTGGTATGGCTCAACCCATTTTCTTGAAAGACGTTCACGAATGTTGGGGAAGACTTATATGTGTCTTGTCCCTTTTAACGAGGATTCCCATCTCGCATGCTATTTCTCAAACGCCCATTCGTCGGTGATGGCAAGTTTTCGTTCTGTGGTGAGATCCACACGAAACCCAAAGCGGAGGAAACTCCCGTTTCACTCTCCACTTGTCAACCATGCACTCAACGGCCAAATCAACTGGTAACTGACCGGTGATCACCTGGAGTGGTTGTGTTGATACAGCCTAACAGGTGATCCACAGCAGCGTACCCCTCTAGCGCCCGGGATTGGGCCAATACTCTCTGTTCACTGCCAATAGACTGTTAGTTTGCTACCCCAGTCACACCTCAAGTGGTGCGCACGTAATGAGACAGACCTGGCAGTGGTAGTGTTGGCTGAAACCCCACCTCACCGGCACACACACATACAGACCCACAGCCCATTTTTCCAAATAGTGTTTTTCGGATTCAATTGGCTCTCAAGCGTAAATATTTGAAGATCCATTCTTCTTGAGAAGGGAAGTAAGAACCGTGTTTAGAGTCTCATCAATTCCCTACTTACTGATTGCTCAATAATGGTCGTGGCACAAGTAGGTTCACCACAATAAATTCCGGGATTCTAAGCGTTATAACTTTGTACCACCGCGTGGGTATGTTTTACGAAGATCAAATGAACTGAGTGAAAAATGAATTGAATTAGTTGCAAAAGCCACGTAAGTCGTTAAGTTTACGTGGAGCTGAGGAAAGTTATGATAAGCATCGCACCTGATATTTATTTCACGGATCCGTTCGAATAGTATGAGGTACGCTCCTTGAATTCTTCGACTAATGGTTCCCACCAGTTTGTTGTTTCTCTGAATAGGCATTTCGTTACTACGTGCAGGACACCCGTCATCCGCGTAGAACGATTTTCGTGGATCTCAATCTCTCAGTCGAATTTTTGAACGGACTTATTACCATTATATGATCGTGTTGATACATACGTACTATTTACTGTCCCATAAG
The DNA here is from genome assembly GCA_020466155.1 of Pachypeltis micranthus. Taxonomy (NCBI): domain Eukaryota; kingdom Metazoa; phylum Arthropoda; class Insecta; order Hemiptera; family Miridae; genus Pachypeltis; species Pachypeltis micranthus. Next base: position 12,750,814 of record CM035772.1, read on the forward strand.
TTGAGCTTTATTTTGAAAATTTTACGTGCTTCTTTTGTAGAGTATTACATTTATTATAATCCTATTCTTTTTGTTTCAGGTGAGTGAGCATCTGGACAATGACTCCTAAGAGGTAACAAGCTTAGCTTTACTAATAATAAGAACTTTTTTCGTTTAAATTTGAATTCTCCAACTCGCTTTCGCTACTCAGTCTTATCCCGTCGAAATTTATGAAAAATATTATATACATAAATTAATGTATTATCTGGTACTTTACGAGTTGTAAAAACATCATTCGTCATTTGCTAATAATTCATCATTGAGTGCAGGACAGGTGGCTTTCATGGAATACGTTCAGGGGAGAAAGTTATGATTTTGGCTAGGAAGCGTCACTGAATTGAGAAAATAAAGAGGACGTGGCGGTATCGCAGAAATCAATTCGATGCAGACGACGAGGAACTGATTCATTCAAATAGTTTCTATTATCATTTCTTTTCTTTAAAATTTCATTAGCCTAGGAATATAAATATGCGTTGACGTCACAGGCATTCCTTTCAAAAAGCGAAACCTGAGATTGCGGGTAGTGTGATGTGAGGTTTGAAATAATGGTACAAATTAATACTAAACGACTGCATTGGAAACATGTAAATAAACTTAACGGGTATCACCAGGTGGACCGTGGTAGTATTACCGGCTGGGAGGGCAAGCAAATGGAAAGACAGGACAAGCTGCACTTTCTCAATTTGAAATTAATAAGAAACAAACTATGCTTTGAACGGAAATGAAGAGATAAATTGAATAAGCTTCCGACAAGTTTAAAAAGAAGGAAATCCATTCCAACTACTTCGACACAACGTAAAGAGGAAAAGTAAAGGAGTTTTTGAAGGAGTTTTCACAGTAGTGTTTCAGTGGACGCGGGAAGATGGAAAAACGGAGGACTCATCTGCCGTGCAGGAAACCATTACATCAAAATTTTTATCTCGTCGTTAATTAAAAAAAATCATAGGAGAGTAGCACGTTTTTATCGTTCCCTCGATAACTTCGTACGTCTCATCTCCCCGGTTGCTATTTGTTTATTTTTCTGCCGAAGCTGTACGAAATCGTTTGACACGTTCTTTAGCTGCCTTCAAAGGCCTTTGGAACGCTATTCGAACTGTGTGTCCGCGCACGCGTGTGAGCCTTTGGACGGCTGAACTAAATCAGCTCAAATTTGACACTCAGGGTGCTGACCAACATGAAATCCCAAAATAGGGGTTTGATATAAATTGACATAAAACTGGCTACAATTGTCATCATGATTAAAACACCAAATTTCTTTCTCGAAAAAGTCTTTTGATTTATATCTTTGTGTGCATAGTTCCAAAAACCGAACGGTAACGTAAAACGTAGAAGTACATGAAATATCAAATGTTTCGACAGTAACGTCGTCCTCAGAAGAATTACGTTGGTAGTTCATGAAGCGATGGAAGATTTTGTAGTTCGAACTACACGGATTTGTGCGGTGTTTTCCCTTTAATTCCAAAAAAGTAAGCACGAAGCTTCTCAAAAAAGTCATGATGGCACTCTCTAGCACTTCTTATCCGTGAAGTAGTTAACGAAAGTAGTTAAATAAGCTGAGCAGCAGATAGAAGAACAGCGACAATTAAAAAAAATTCGAAATAGTTCAAGCTTAGTAATTGAAACAATTTAGTAATGCCTTGTCAGTAACGAGCTATTGGACTATCTCGCAGGGCGGTAAAGCCTCTCGGACCCATTCCGTTCGAGTTACCACCTGGTTAAAGACATCGCATATTGAGGATTTTATCAGCTTGTCACTTATTCCGCTATCTCGTAGCCGAATATCCGTCCTCAATTAAAGAGATTAGGTATCCTGAGTGGCCTGTAATTCCTAACGTTACATTTTAATTTCGGTGGGTCCCTGAATCACATTTTAGGCCGTTTCCATTGGCCGTCATCGCTAATGGAATTCCTTTTGTCATTTAATAAATGTACATATTTGTTAGAGTGATGATAGTTTAAAGAGCCGAAACCGGTCTACCGATGTATATTTTTTCCTCGTGAGACTTTACTATTTCTCTGTTGTTTTTGCTCTTAATGTGTAGAAAGTTGAGTTTTTGCTGCTCTAGCGCTTAGGGCTCAGCACTATTTAATAGGGCTTTCACAGAAATTGATGAGCTTGTGGATTACTAGCACGACGCTCAAAGTCTTCGTAGCCCTTTCAATCTCTTGTGTCGACATGTGTGTGTCCTGCGAACATAGAGGTCTCACCGGTTCCTGCTGGTCATTTCCCCGCAACTTGTCGTTAGATGGTGTCTGTTTGGCTCGACTGATATAACTAACTTATGATTGTGTTTAATTACAAGGAACAGTAATTTTGATAAGGGAACAGACCCGTTTGGCGCAACTACCATCAGATTTCCATCCAAGGCTTTCTTTCCTTCGCTCTCTTCTTCCTGAGTTAAGTTCAACCTAATTAGTTGGTTGCAGTTCATTCCTGTTACTTATTCTCGCTTTATCTAATTCCAAACACAACGTTTTGCTCCTTGGAATTCTCGCTTGTGATCCTGAACCCCCTTCTCAATATTACCTTCTCAATACATTTCTCAAACAGACTAATTCACTCCCATTTTTACGAGTTCACCCGTCATCAACTTTCCTTCCTTTTTTGCACGAAGCCAAGGCAAGAACGATTTCCTTCTCTGTACAGCTTCACCCCCTGCATTGTATAAAGAAGAACTTCCTACTACCTCGTTGTAATTTCTGTTTAACACGTTATTGTTGATTTCATGATAGATGTTAGAGTGCTTGAGCGAAGTCCTCCTATCGCCGGAACTCACTTGAGCCAGGAGAGGAGATCCGGTTGCATGTTCCTTTTGTACAGTTGCCTAATACCAGCAGATTTCGGGGATAATTTGTCGCATTTTCTTCCACCCCAAAAGCGCTGACGTCAATCGGACACCACGGCGTGGTGGACCAAGTTCCTGGAAGCATCCAATCAACAGCTCTTCCGCTTCAATCATGAATGCTCATTTGTAGGTCTTCCGGTCGAACGGATCACCTGTCAGGCAAGTAGGGAGAGGCGTTGGCGTTTCAACGAGCTACACACACATTCGTTGAGTGCAATAGTTGAAAGGCTCATCTTTTCGTTTCAAGAACGCTTTGCACGCACATTTCAGGAATATTTCTCATCATTCGTTACGTCGTATGTCAAACAAGAAATCTAACCAACAAACGTCGACCCCCAAACTCGTGGAGCCTGATCAGCTTGTAACGCTCTACCCCTGAAACAGTTGTTTAGCGCGAAGAACAAGCGCGGGCCCTTTTATTCTCATTTCAAAGAACTCGTACCGTCCCGTAACCGTTTCATTCTGACATTTTTCTCTGCTACGGGTCCTTGTCGAGCTTATACACCTACAAGCTGCACAACCCCTCTTGTATCGTTTGTCAAGATGTATTACGAATGGCGACTAAACTTTTCGGTAACGTTTTCTCCGGAGCAGTGAATTTCTTGCAGAAGTTTTTTTTGTGCTAGAGAATGTGGAACTCCGAACATGTTGGGAGCTGCGCGACTGATTTATAACGTGCGCCCTTTCTTTTTATATGTTCTACGGCAGCTTTTTATTTCATGTCAGGAATTCGTAGATGCGAACGAATCAATATCCACCCTTTGCACTTATAAAAAATGTCTGGAGCGACGTATCGCACAAGTTTCCTCAGCCTCCTGTACCACACAGGGAAAGACTTTTGTCGCCCGATTCTATTTTTCTTTCAGCGTGTGAACATCACATCATTTTTAGAAACTGGTGGTTTTCAATGTTCTAGGAGTGTCACTAGTTGCTCGTTATTATCTTATAAACACTGCTATTATTTATTTGTTTATTTATCAGACATCAGACATGTACATATACAGAAGATACATACTTTCATAGAAGAAAATTTAAAAACATTCTGTTAAAGAAAACGACACTTGATATCTTCAGTACACATACACTTCCAACTTGCCCACGGAAGGCTAAGTCCACATGAACTTGTGTTCTTCCGTGGAGTCTTATTAAAGCAAATCAATTATTCAGCCAGCTAGCAATCAGTTTCTGAAGGAATCACAAATAAGTTAAATCCTAATTATACGAGTTCAATAATATGTTTGAAATATGTTTTTTTAATGCCGATACATTATTAAAATCACTTAAGCTAGTTTTATTTTCATAAAAAAATTTCAGAGCAACAACATAAGCGCATCTCTTGTACATTGCAATATTTATTTTAGGCAGTCTTATGTTTGACCTCCCTACCGTTCTCGTTCCGTATGTGCCCGTACAAATGTTTTCTTCGTCTATTCCCGTTTTATATACAAAAATACAAGCCTTCAGAACAAATAAATCAGGTATGCACAGTATTCTAAAATCTCTGTATAACCAGCTTGTCTGGAGGCCCTCCCTAAAATAAATTTAAGATCAGTGTTTTGAACTATCTGAAGTACTCTTGAACGCGTTTTCGTGGCACCTCTCCAAGCACGTATACCATAGTTTAATCATGAAGATACCAGACCACAATAAACCATTTTTAAATAATAAGGGCTCAGGAAACCTCTCAAAGTCTTGAAGACATAAAACAGCTTACGCAGCTTTTTAGCCAATGTATTTATGTGCAGCTCAAAAGTCAATTTGGAATCGAAAACCACGCCAAGATAATTACAAGTCTGAGAAAATGGAATGGGTGGGCAACCACAGGTACCATTACCATCACATCCATAAGAATGAAGTTGAATCGTCTCATCCAATAACAATTCTCTTCGTGAGTTACCTGAGAATCGAACAATTGACGTTTTATCTATATTGAGACACAAATGGTTGTAGTCCATCCAAGTCCTGATAATATTCAAGTCGTGACCCCCAAACCTCACTAACTCATTATAATTCCTCGAGCAACAAATAATTGCTGTGTCGTCAGCATACCCAAAAACCCTACTACTCAAATTCAAGTTCATCAATTCATTAACATACATAAGGAAAAGTATTGGCCCGAGAACTGTACCTTGAGGGACACCCCAATTTATTCGAATAGTTGAGCTGAAACTGTTTCCAACTCGAGTCACCTGCGAACGGTCAGTCAAGTACGATTTCATAAGCTCATACGGTAACCCCCTTATGCCACATTGATGTAGTCGATGTAACAACGTACCATGGTGCAGAGAGTCAAAGGCCTTGCGAACATCAAGGAACATTCGTAATACAAAAAATCCCTCATTGCATTTTTCAGTAATGAATTTATACATATCAAATAATGCGTGTTCCGTACTTAACTCTTTCTGGAATCCAAGTTGCCTCTCAGAAATAATTCTATTTGCCCTAAAAAAGGTCATAAGTTTTGTCTTAATGCATTTCTCCAAAATTTTGGATAGTGATAACGTTAAAGCGATAGGTCTATAATTACTCTATACGCTAACTTCCATCATGCTGGTTACTGGCCTACCGACATGATTTACGCCAGAATAATTCTGTAAAAATTGGTACCAGGGCAGCGTTTTTAAGTGATGTCACTATCCTGAACCCGGAGGTTCTCGAACACCAGCCGCTGTGTCTCAGACTCTCATTAGTGTCAAGCTCTTTCTTCAAATTCTTCTGCTCATATTGGGAATCTGATAACTCTTCCCATGGCCTAATTTGCAGTGTTCCCCAATGCCATGGATGTTTTGGATCGCACTTGTTCTTCAGTAAACCTCATCACTCTACTTTAACTTACTTCACCGCTATAACTCCTCCTCATTCAATACGCACAGCCCAGCCCACAGTTTACTCCGGTGTCCAATCTCTTAATTCCCGATATCTTTCCCCAAACGTTTCTAGTGTACACTTTTATATCTTCTGCTACGCACGACTAAAGTGCTTAGCCTAAGTTTTACTAAAGCGTATGTACGTTTCCATTTTGTAAATACAGTTCCATGACCGTAGCAGTCTTCGTGGTGATTACCAGGCCCCCCTGTGCCCCCTCTTCGGAAACTTTTCATGGACATGAATTGAAGGAAAAAACCGCGTCGATAGATACGTCGTACATATTTACGTGGGTTGAGGAAAGTTGAGTGATGCGTCACAGTAGGTTTTTACAAGGAGACGGCCATTCCTCCAGATCTATTTACTTACTCACTGATGCTGTCTCAGGTCTCTTAGCGAGTGAATTATTATTATCACTCTCAATGCCTCTCACATAGAAGCATTTCCTAGTTCTACCCATTCGAAGTTTTTATTTGTTAAAGTCCATGAGGCAATTTGCAGGTCCAAGTCGAGTGACGCAGCTGTGTCAATTTCACTCCGTTCGGAGGCACGGCGAGCTTGTGTGGATGTTTATCTCGTCGGTCGGGCCGGCTTTTTCGCCAGTTGAAACGATGTTTTTGTTCCCTTTCTTCCCGTTTTATTTATTTTTTTGTTTCGACCCCGGGACGTATAGTGAGAACGAGTTTAGAAGATGAAGTGGGAAAACGAAGGGGTTAAGCGTATTGGCAGGAGGGGAAAAAGTGGAACCCGGCGGATCACCACTCGCCAGGCTTCCAGACGAAAGAGCCTTGGCTTTTTCTCTTGAATTGTAACATACTGAGCTTTTAGTCGACTTATTGCTGAGAGGTCGAGGCCCATCAAGATTCTATTTTACGGGCTGTGGAGAGTCGGAAGCGGAGGACGTTGAAATAGTGAAAAACTCACCGATCACCTCATTTACGGAGGGTCTTTGCTCGGTTCGACTACCGGATGCCTGATATTTACACGACGTCTTGAGTTTCTTTCTTGGGACAAGGGTGAACTTGGAAGTAACCTCAAGAATTTATCGTGACCTGAGAAAATTTACTTCTTTTGACAAAGAAAAAACTGTTGGTATTTTCTGTACATTTTCGTAGAAACTATAACTACCGCGCTTACAACTAACACATTTGTTGCTACAATCATCAGACCCACTTACGTTTAGCGATTTTTATTGCTCTATTGAGTAATCCAATCTGTTTTTGGGTATATTCCAACCTGGCAGAACCCAACATAACATTATACATGTGTCATAGCTTCGGAGAAAATTCCTTTTTCTTGAACATTGATGATTTATTGAGTTGTTTATTCTTCAGGCGCGAGATAACTCTATAAATATAATAAACACGGAAGTCGGAAAATGAAATCATCGAATTTCCCAAGTTAATGATGACATCGGACCCTTGTAATTCTGACCGGTGGACAGATTACCTATAGGTGATCCTATAGGACAGATCACCATGGAAAATATAAATGGCTTGAGGAAATTGAAAGACTATAGGGCGTATCCATTTAGGATTTTCCTAGAAGTAATTCAAATTGGTGGTGGCCGGTGTTTTAAGTTTGTCGACATTTGTTATATTATTGACATTTTATGTCTTTACGGTGCTACATAAACTCGAAAAGTGTAACGGCCAAAAGCGTCACGAAAATTAACCTTCGAGGCCGATTGGACAAGCCAACATTTTAACCCGAGTTGCAACCGCAGTTCCTGTGGCGTAATGCATAAGGCATCGGTCTCCTAAACCGGAGGTTATGGGTGCGAGTCCCACCAGGGTTACGATTATTTTTGTTGTTGACATTTTATGTCATTACTTTGCTACATAAACTCGAAAATGTAACGCGGGATATGTAACGGAGAAGCGTCACTAAATTTGTGTTGGGTTAAGTGCACGGTAACGTCTGTTACAAAAATGAAAAATATTTTTTGTGTTGTAATTTTATATTTCTTTATTTAAAGTAAACAAAATTATATTAAAAGAAAAATACATAAAATGTCCCTCGTGGTTGCGTACTTGTACGAAAGCTGCACCCACCGTTCGTTATGTAGGTAAATTTCCGTAAATGTTGAAGCCCAAATCCAAAATAATAACTCCATGTTTGGGCTCTAGTTTTCTTTAACCCTATGAAGTAAGTAGGCAAACTATGCAATCAGGTCAAAAAGAGTGGTTTGTTATGAAGGTAAATTTCCGTAAATGTTGAAGCCCAAATCCAAAATAATAACTCCACGTTTGGGCCCTAGATTTTTCTAACCCTATGAAGTAAGTAGGCAAACTGTGCAATCAGGTCATTAAGAGTGTTACAGAGTTTGAGAGGTTTATTGAAGCGTAATTTTACTATCAGTTCACCTCTGCCTGTACTATTACAGTAAATGATTATATTACCAACATACGGCCATCACTCATGTCACCTCAAACGGTGAGCTCTGGTAAATAGTAACTCATTATAAGGATCCGGAAAGTGCATTCGATCGCTTCTCCAATTTCGTAGACACGTTCGTGTTGTTATTTTCGTATGCAGTAGAAGTACGCATATTGCAAAATGGACTAACGCGGATAATGAATGCGCAGTATATTGGTCGCAATTAGTCGAGTCATCATGAGGTACAGCGTTGGAAATACAACCTGGCTCACCGAAGTGCTAATGATCATCGATGTATTCACTATGAATATAACCCCACTAGCGTCTCTCAATGATAGGAGAGATGCTAATTGCTGATATTCTGCCCCCAATCAGCCAATGTAGAGGTTCAAAGCGCGACACGCTTGTACCTAAGAGCTAAGATCTCTTGAAGGTCAGAACACGACGTCTGCTACTTCACTTTGTGTTGATTCAAGTGCAGGAATGTGTTCAAGTGTGAGGGAAGGGAATCGAAAACATGTTCATTTCTGATAGAGATAATAACGAGAAACGCCGCCAAAGGTTGACTCATCGGGTAGGGTCTTAACCGATGGAAAAATTGAAAACAAAGGAGGCAAAGCAGCACGCAACGAGCCTCCAGCTCAACGAAATTCACTAATTGTTTTCGCTTCGTCGATTAACCTTTTCCACTCCATGCGTAAGATACTGACATTTATGAACAGCCCGAACATGATTTTGAAAAAAAACGTTGTTTTCCAGGCTCCTAAGAACGCCTCTTGTCATTACCCTCTCCACTCCTTTTCGAAGAGTGTACCGACAACGCGAATACTTATTGAATCCAATTTTTCACCCGAGTGTCAAGCAACTTTTCAGTCACGTAAGTTGTGACACGTCACACAATTGCTCTTATATACTCACATAAAATTCGGGATTTTTACTTTCCCTAGACCGACGAATTAGGGCAGGATTTTGTGTTTTGGGCGAAAAACGTTATGAGTTTTCGTCTCATCTTTACGCCTTCTAGCCCCAAAAACGTATTATTTGGGGAAATAAACTCATTGGGTCTTAGAACAGGGTTTGAGAGCCCCGCTGAACCAGATCCCCTCACATGGGTTATTAGAAACTGATAGAGATGGGTTTGACGCCATTCCGCACTTCTTTAACAACTATCATGATTTTTAGTTTTTCATGGGCTCAATTCTACTGTTGAGGCTGGAAGCGAATTATGAGAATTTCCCATTTCATAAATGAAAACACTCGCCACATTATTACAAAATGGTTTATTGTTCTCTCGAACAGCTTGATGGAGTCTCACAGCTCCGACGCCCGTCCCATTCGATTCAGCATCGAAAAATACCAGTAAACCACACGAAACATGACCAACAACAGGATGACGAAAATAAAATATTCCAAAGTGCCAGTTGGCACCTGTAGGCATTGTATTAGCGCCGGGCATAAGCCCATGGCTTTGGAGAGGGTACCTGCTCTTGTGGTCTAAACCCCTCTCCAGCCAGCACCAGACAGCTCTCCGAGGGGATTCCCAGCAGAACCATGGTCCCAACGAGGCCAAAACCAATGGCTTCATGACAGACAGCGCCACGCCCTAAAGGCTCCACGCTGCAGGCTGTGGGCAGAAGCCCCTGTGGTACCCATTCTATATGCACCTTGAGCAGCCTACGGACCTGAATGGGTGGCAGGCCCCGGTGCTGGAATTGCCAAAAGGCGTTCTACCGGCACCTACGCTTTATCTCCATGGGGTTTCCGGGGATTGGACTTGCCCCGGTACGCCCCATGGAGAAGGGTGTCAGGTCGTCTTTTACGGACTGAACTGCGATCCCCTTTCCGACGGGACTACTTGATATTGGCCGGCCTCGACCACGACCCACCCCACTCACTCTAACCTAACAACACACTCACACCATAAATACATTCAACCCTTAAATACATTCACACATTTCCAGGGGCGGACTACTCGATATTCGTCTCCCCTGGAACTTTCCCTGCATTACCTATTCCTACCAACACACACATACATTAACACGCATATACATTCACAACACATTCACTCGTATATACATTCAGTTCTACTGGCACCAGGTACCTGTAGGCTATTGGCACGACGTTGCGAGTCGAGCTGGCGAGTGGTTTTAATGAGACGGGAGGGTGGGAGTAAAAACGATGAAACGATTACTTTTGCCGTAGTTATTGTCCCGCGAGTTCTTTCAATTAGTGAACTTTGGCTCACTACATTCATTGTAATTTCATTATTGACGCATTGTAGACCTCCAGGAAATGTTTCATTCGATACAGCATCCAAAAATACGTAGAAAACGATCCCGGGGTGAATACAATGAAATTACTCTATTCTAACAACTCTCAATTCAGGTTTTGGTCAAACGGAGCCCAAACAACCGCGAGCGTGTTTAATTTCATTACAAAAGTGGGAAGTCAATGACAATGCGTAAGCGCTTAATAATATCGGACTTATACAAAACTGCGTAATAGTTTTCGCTCCTGCAACGGTGCAATTATGGTGACAACAGAGTCGAATGGAATACAAACTGTGATCAATTGGGGAGTTCAAGATTATGAAATTCTCGAAGACATACAAGTTCGTCCGTATCGACGCTAAAACTCTTACGTTTAAATCAAAAGTGTGTGGTCAATAAATAAACGAAATAGTTATCTTACACGCTAAAAGAATTGACGTTTGGCTATAATCTGCCTAGGAATTAAGTTGCTAGTTCCTACTCTTTTCCAGAGACCCTTTTGGCATCTGGTTCTTCTCTCCTAATGATAATCTTCCCCATTTCATAATTCTACGAATTTCCTTTCGGTTGCCTGATATTCTTCTGTATTTCGTCAATTCCTCCTCCTTTTCTCGAATCTCCTCTTTATCTATCGATAGTCTTTTCCATTCCTTGACTTCTCCACCCTTTTCTTGGCGGTGAGCCCCCCGTTCGGCTCAGCTTTAGTGGTAGGTCAAGTGTATACCGAGTCCGAGCTACTCGGGTCCATCGGGCTTCCCTAGCTTTGATCCAACAGCTGCCTTGTCAATCAACATCACAGTCTAATATTTCAAACCCTCCCGAACGCGCCTCTCCTTGTGGGACCAAGAGGGAGGTGAAGTGCAGGGCTGCCTAGTGACGGGGTTTAACTCGCCAAAGGCAGTCAAAGTTGTTTATTGAACTTTCGAATGAGTGAACAAGGTCCACTGACGTACCACCTGGCCAAGATTGGTAGGTCAGAGGTACAGAGTTGCAGATTCTGCGAGACGGAGTGGGAGCCAGCGGAGCATCTACTGTGTACTTGTGAGGGGCTGGCTGCGGTGTTTATTTAATTAACCAGAGCGTTGTCTATCAATGCATTTCTCTTACTCTCTCTCTCGTCTCATTAATAAAACAATCCTTCGTCTTATTCAAGTCCATCTCTCCCTCTCTGGCACCCAACACTCCCATTTCACGGATGCTTCTCTCTATTTACTAATACTCTACTTTATTTCTCGATATTGTTTTTCACGTGATGAAACAGTAATCACTCTTCACTGTTACTTGGTACTCCTCTCTATTTTTTTTTTAATGCTCTTCCCTATTATTGGCATTCTTCTGCGTTTGTGATACACCTTCATTCTTCGAAACACTACACCAAATCTTGTTAGTTTTCTCCATTCATTGATGTTCTTCATTATTCCTGAAATCTTCGTACCATTTCTTGACATTCTCCTCCACTTTGATGATATTCTTCGAGTCTTAGCACTTTTCACTATTTCCTAAACCTTTTACCCGTTTCTGGAAACAGAGTTGGTAAAACCAGTAACAACTCGTGGAACTTTAAATTTCGTGCTGCCCTAGCTCTTAGGTAAGCTCCTCTGCACATCTACGAGTGTTTTGTTTGTGGGACATCAACCTGTTTAGGAAATCCCAAAGAGTCTTCTTCAGTTCTTACTTTCCGTAGCTCTACAAAGTAGAAAGGAACGCTTTAGGTTTTTTCAGATCTTTACGTTCCAGACCCCACTGAGTCCGAAAAACACTATTTGGGAAAATGGCCTGTGTGTCTGCGAACGATATCTAGAGAAAACGAAGATCAGCTCAAACTTGATATCTAGCCTGCAGGTTACAGTGGGACGCCAAAATGAGCGTATGAGCAAAATCCACCGAAAGTTAACTGTAGTTATCATAATGATCAAAACGCCCATTTTTTTTTTCCTCAAAAACCGCTAGAACTATTTTGATTAAATTTTTTATATTGATAGTTTCCAATATGGCATTCATACCATACAATGCCCATTTGTGGCACGATTTTAGCGCGTTTTTTGGTTATAACTCCGCTGAAATGTTACTAGAATGTTTAAAAAAATTGGTGTAATAGTCCAACCAGATACCTATAGGGTGAGCGTTTAAAAATGCTCATGAGATAAATGGGGGTCACTCCAGAAATCCCGGAATTTCAACTACCGCTGTTTCGCTTACCACCAGTTCTGAAAGTTTTTACCCAATAACTCTGCAAAAGTAATTACTGTCCTTCTTAGAAAAAATCGCGTTTCGAGCCTCATTAATTATCTATGTACCAATTGCTCAATAATTGTCTGGAAATGAGTACGAGCAGCGCAATAAATTCCGGAACTGTAAGCGCTACCGCTTCCTGCTGCCGTGAAGTGTTGTTTGACCAAGTTCAAATGAACTGAGTGAAACATTGAAAAGAATTGACGTAGAGCTAAGGAAAGTTGTGTGTTGCAACGCACCAGGTATTTTACACTCTTCTCCATTCCAAAGTAATCTCATCCATTCCCAGGTAGCCTCTCACTTTGCTTCAAGCTATTCCTTCCGAGTCTTCTCCATTTCTTAAGCCTCTTCTCCATTGTGTGATTTACACGCATTAGCTCGAAGATAGTCTTTGCTAATTATTGGTGCTCTTACCCGTTTCTCAACCTTCTTCGTCATTTCTTCACACCCATTTCCAGTCGTTGAAACTCTACTACACTTCTTGTAGCCTCCTTGATATTTTTTGGGCGCTCTTCTCCATTTCTTAATGCCTTTATACATATCTTGAATTTTTTCTTCGTTTCTTAGTACTTCCGTGTCTTTTTCTTTTGAACCAATTTTCTTCCGTTGGATCTCTCCTCTAGTTTTACAATATTTTATCCATTTATCAGGGTTCTTCTCCCCTCTTAGAATCATTTCTCTATTTCTTGAAACTCTTCACTCTCCCCAATTTCTTGATCTACTTCTTTATTTTGACAATTTTTCTCATTTAAAAAAAAAATTCGTCCATTTCTCAATGCCGTCGCACATTCTTGATGCTCTTCTCAGTTTTCTGATATTCACATTTTTCCTTCAAAATTCATCTCCCTCTCTTAATGACCTTCTCTATTACTTATCGATACTCTTCTTTATTTTTAGATACTTTCTCTATTTTTAAAAATTTGTTCTCAATTTTGTATGCTTCCCTGCATTAATAACACTCTTCTTCCCTTCTTGAGACACTTTTCGATTTTTAGAAACTCTTTCTCGATACTTGTTATTCTTTTCCATTTTTTGAATCACTCCTCGTTGTCTTGATGCTCTCTGACTCTTTCCTGTTTCTCGAAACTCCTCTGCAACTCTTGATACTCACCTTCATTCAACTTTTCAACCATCAAATGAAGGTAGCAGGTTTTCACTTGTTGAAAACCCGTAACAATCCGTGGGAGTTTCATTTCGGAACTGTCCCACATTGTTTCTAAACTTCTACGAAACAAACTCCCCGGTGGCTTCATGCGTCTTTGGTTGAGGGGGGGGGGGCAAAGAATGCGAGCGGAGGGGACGAGGATGGTTCTTTTGGTGTTCGAACGTGAGAGCTTCGAGAGGAATAGTAATGGGAATTTAAAGCCAATTCGAAGAAAGTGCGGCACGAAAGCTAAGAAACATTTACAGCGGTTGAACAAATTGGCGACTTTATTGAATAAGATTCATCGTGCTTTTATTCAATTAGGTAGAGGAGTATTAGTATGAAGCACGGAACGCTTTGTTTATATTGAACATCCGCCGCAAACGCCCATTGAATACGTAATTTTGACCGAAGTAGGTTGAAACATTTTTGTAATCTACACAGATCAGGTCTGAACGAATTGATTTGGGACCAAAAGCGGGGAATTGCCGTCAAATGAGAAGCCTGTACACGTAATAGCCTTCCATGATAAAAATAAAAAGTAATTAGTTACTCTTTTTAACTGACTGGACGAAAAAACGCAAAGCGCTCCTAAATCATCTAACGGATTTTTTCTGTTTGAATCCCATCGTCGTTCATTACGTGAGGATTAACGAAAAGAACAAAACGTACATGTTGGAGTGAGGGAGGTCCCTTGAGTGTTCAATTTCCATCTGAAGCGACTCATTGGGCTGTTCAAAAAAGGAAGCCCAAAATCTCAATAACAGTACCAAAAAGATTTGACTTTTTTGTCTCACTGACAGTTGGAGGATTGGTAGCAAAAAGATATCTAGTGCGTAGCAATACATATCTTTCCGCACCCCTCGTAAGACCTGCTGCATATACGGGGGATTTATCTTCGTTCAACGCATTTCTACAGGGAGATTTGTGGACAGCAAAATGTAGGTATTAGTTAGTTGTCAGTGAGTTTGATCGAAATCGTTTGAGCCGTTTTTGAGAAAATTGGAAATCAGATAAATTAGTATTCGACAAATCTCGTTTTCCGAGCAATCATCCGAGCTATCTACACTCAACAGATGGATACAGAAATAATCACGGTGAACCAAAAGTGGGTATAGGTTGCTTGAAGACACTCCGTCAAATTCATGAAATCCAGTGATGCAGTTACAAAACGTTAAAAAAACACATTATTTTCGTCATATTTTCATTTTTGTCTCAGCTCAATGGACAGTCAGAGGAACACTTATTCAGAACAATATATAGGCTTTAACTATTTAAGAAGATTCTCCACGTTTGGTGAAAATCGTCGAAGCGGCATTTCCAAAAAGTGTAAAAAAACCTATTTTTGCTTTTCAGGCCCGAATCTCAGTTAAAAAACCCTGAAAATTATTACACAATGGTTTATTATTCTCATGAACAGCTTGACCTAGTATTACTGCTCCCCCATCCCATTCGATTCAGCATCGAATATTAGTAAACCAGTCCTGACTACAATGGAACTACGAAAATATACCCCCGGCGCCAGGCGCCCGTAAACGTCTGGTCCGATGGAGGGGGGGGGGGGGTACGAGGGCTTTCAGTGAACCCTCGCACGGCAATTGGCAGGACGTTGTGAGTCCAAAGGGCGCTGCGAGTCGAGCGGGCCTTGAAAACGAAACGAAACACGGCTTAAGTATTTGCGATTATACTGCTCTTCGTTAATTTTGTTAACCATTTTTCGCCCATAACAACCATGGGATCCATCCCATGGTGGGCACAACTAGTTACCAAATGGGATTTTTGTGCGAAAGAACGAATTTTTTAGACCACGTTAATGGCAAAACGGTCCGGACGGGGGTCGGTGGACGGACATTGCAGATTTGGAATCCCCCATGTCTTGAAACGTAAAGTATCAAATTTTGAGGGGGGGGGGGGTTGTAAAAAATTGTTTGAGACCGAAAACATAGGGTTATTATTCAGAATGAATAATAAGCCAGAAAGAAACGTACAAAACGAGAAAAAAACGAACAGTTCAATCGGATTAGCCGCGCTCCCGCAAATCAAACTACAGGCGCACACGCATACATACACCTAGATACACGTATAGATCCAACTTTTTTCTGACACCATTTCAATACTTTCCTCACTCTTCGAGTAGCCGAACCTCATAAGACTAACGTATTGGGGTAACGTTGAATAAATCACAAGACAAACAATGTTGAAGAACTCCCGTGCTTATGAACGAACTTTTATGGATCATGGAATATCAGTGCTTGAAAGACGCGCAGCTAGTTTTCCGTTTTTCGTTAACATACTGTAAAACATCCACAACAAAATAAATTATTCGCGTCATGGTTTTTCAGTGGAACTTACACAATCATAGTTAATGACGTAATACTATTTGAAAGTAGTAATTGTTTTTTGTTTATTTCATATCTTCACGTTTGAAGGGCTACTGAGTCCCAAAAACACCGTTTAGGGAAATGCTTCTTTTAAAAACGTTTTTTTTAAAAATAATAACAAACTAATACTTTATTGTATTTAAAAATACGTCATTGTTGAGCACAAGTTTGGAAATAAAAAAATAATGAACGTGGAACTTGAGTGAGGTATTTATCCACTGGTAGATCCTCAAATGGTTTTGTTCGTTGTGATGTCATTAATTATTATTTTCGAGTAAATAAGTGGGACGTTCCCTCTTGAGTCGACGTCTTGGTCTGGGCTTTGGTGTGTTCGCGGCTGATTGCTGTAGTAAGGGGTTTGGGATCAATCTTTCGTGTAAGATGGTAAATTATTTCCAAATGTCTTTGATTGGGAGAAAGTGTAAGTGTAGTGAGTGTAAAAGTGGAATTTTACTGGCCTTACTGGCTGCTCTCCCGGAATTCTCCCCATTAGAGCCATATAGGTCGTAGAATGGTGAGATATACGAGTCTTTCAGGTCGGAACTGCAGTTTTTTCAGAAGATTCAAAATATGTGTGTCCCATATCAATTTCCTATCTAACTTGAGTCCAAGATACTTCTGTTCGACGCAAAGCGTCGAAGTTGTCAGAGTCTTTGACCTTGGACTTCCCCGCGTCATTGTCTCCGTCCGCCTAATTGTCTCCAACCGTTTCAATACCTGCCCCTCACCTGCGGGAATCCCTTAGCTGCGGGCCCCCAGCCCCCTTTTCTAGGTTTTCCCCTTTCTTTATTTCTTTCTCCCAATTTCATTTCCCTATCGAAGACAAGCGAAAGCGCGCAGCGTTCTCTTCCAAAATCATTCCGCTTCCAAGTACCGCCCCAGTCACTTCTCACTCTCTCACACGGTTGCCAGTTCACGCGTTCCGAGTACTGTCCTTGTCTCCCGGTTGTACTCCATCTCACCTCAATTCTCATTCTACTCAATTCCGTACGCACGTATAATACAGTCCTCCTCACGCTCACCGAGTTTCAGTTTCATTGCGATCCTCAGCTCCCCCATTCTTGCACCCAACAACTTCTGTGATAGGTACTCCGAGTGACGAAACAATATGACGTGGAATTTTGAGCTTGTAGGTGAAGCACACCAAAGAAGATTTTGTAGTTTGACGTGTTCGTGAGATGAGACTGAGTCGAGACTATTCGATGAGAGAAAGGAAATTTAATTTGAGAACGCATAAACATTTACCAATATCAAAAACTCTAATGAAAAATAAAATAAACATTCCATAACCATGCCTAGGTTACGGGTTGAACATATGGATTACTTGACTTCGATTGCTACAGTAGGATTGACTTTTACCCTCCATTTATCACACTGGGGAAACGGTGCGTGTCAAAAGTACTCAATTTTTTTTTCATAAACGGTTCTCACGATTACTATTCAAGTTTTTGCAAGAGCGGCTTTAAATAACACGACAGTGCCGTGAAGTTCTCATTCGACGTGAAATAATGAGAGCAGCACAATAAATTATCAAAAAGGTCACGCAGTTTTTTCCGTATACGTCCCGTGTAATACTACAGTTCCGCATACGTCCTCATATAATACTAGTGTTTTCAGCAGTATCTGAGTGGTTTTACAATAAACTAGATACACGATTAGGGTTTAAAAACGTTCATAAGCTAAATAGGACATCCCCGGAAATTCGGCGCCTGGTTTCACCCACTCCCATTTCTCACAGTTTTTACCAGATCGTTCCAAAACAGTAAACACAATCCTTCTAAAAATAACCGTGTTGGCAATCTCATGAAATATTGTGCACAGATTTCTCTATAACGGTTGTAGCATATGTAGAAGCATCTCAACGTTCGAGGGCGTTAAACGTCAAACTGTCCGTGTAAAAGGTAAGTTGTGCTTTACCAAGTTCAGATGAAGAATGTTTCCGCTAGTACATCAGTCTCTCGTTGTGGCGCCAAGGCGAACGTGTTTTGTTATGAATTAGACAGATGGTTACCTCCGTCCTACCCGACCGCGCCACAATGGCCGAACATCAATGATATTATTTCACGTAATCCCTTCGATGCAGAATCAGTGAACCACGATGAAGTACGCGATTCGGTCATTTCTTCAATAAATGACGAACCACCTTCGATTTTTATCTCAAATGTCATCAATATAAAGACAATCCATAAACGCAGAAGAAAACTGAACTCTAAGCACCTCGCAGATCTTCTACTTGATTGATTGTGATAATGACCCTGCACGCGTTCGATGTAACAAGACTATGGCGTATTGAGTGTTTCAAAAAACCTTTTTTTATGAACTCTAACGCATAAATTTTTTTTGATTACGAAATGATCGAACTGAGTTTATCAAAATACGATGAGAAGGCCAAACAACCTGAAGTAACCGTCGGAAAGTTATACCTAATGAGGTTCAAGATTTTCATCGATGCCCGACAGCAAATTAGTCAACTAATCGATCGGAGGCTCGCTATCAAAGGCGTTGGTTCAACGCCAAATTCACTAACAGCTTACAATGTTACGTTTACCTGAGGATTATATTCTAGCAAGCTTTTGTGCAACCAGCTCATTATGTATTTTCACTCTGATTGGTATGCCTTTTTAAATACGTCCGAGTTCGTTTCAGAATGAGTTCGATTAATTGTAAAGTTTGCTCTTATTACGGTGGCTGGTGTTCATAGAAACTTGATGTTTCGTGAAACTTTCGATGATATTCAATTGAAAAGGGGAAAATTCCATATTGCTAATAAGTGGAAGAAAAGGGGTGTTTTAATTGTATGTATCGCGTTTTGTAATTAATCAGCACAGCCGTTGAAATTTGTTAGACCCTAAAATGTAATCCTCTGAAATAAAGTGTGCCGCGTTGAAACATTTAAGGGGCAAATGCTACCTCGCCTACAACACAGCTTGGTATTGACGGTCAAGTACTTTCCGAGCATTAATTGTTAGTTGATTTGTTAAATTTCGGAAACGTAATTAGCTGCCGTTCGTTTGCCGGTTAATAATTTATGTAATTACTATCTTAGTAATTCAATTAACAGTGCTTCTGGCCGGTTTAATGTCGATTTCGTTTTGACAGGCTTTTTAAACGGCGGTTGGGTTCACATATTCCCTTTTCTCTTGTAAATTCTGTATAAGGCGAGCGAGTGTTTACTTTTGGCAAACATGCGAACGTCGTGAATAATAGAAAGAAAGGGAATATGCTGCTTCTCGTATAATAATAATGAAACCCGCCTTTTCCCTCCCTACTCTGCCTACAGAACGCATTAGTTATATTTATTAATTTGAAGAACACCGAATACTCATTTTCGGATATTAAATTTGCATCGGCGCGTTCAGAAATAAAACCTAGAAGGATGCAAAGGGCACATTATTGTTCAGTTAAAGTAGAGCGCGTGTGTAAGGGAGTATCACGCCAAAATAAGGGCATAAGCAAAATCTGGAGATGTGATTGTGTACAAAACGCCATGCGAGGAAGAAGAGTGAGTGGAGCTCGAACTGTCAATAATTTGCACAAAAATCCGTTTGGTTTAGGTGCAACATTGCCTAAGTAAAATGTAGTGTTATGTACCCTGAACTTGATGTTCTCAGTAAAATCCTGTTAGTATTCTAATAATCCACCTAAATGCTGAAAACGACGGTATAGGTATGCAATGGTGTAATGTGAGTGAGGAGGACGAATAGATCAATTCGTCAGTTATGATACACGAGACGCCATTCAGGTGTGCTTTGTTCAAAGGAATGATTAGTTCAGGCTCCTGTCAATCAGTATTGGCATGTTGAGAAAGCACTGTCGCGTAGTCACTACATTTCCCCTGTCTCCGAACCCATCTAATTATCTCTCATCTCGTTTATCGCCCGCTCGTTTCCCTCTCATCTGATTCGCTCGATGATTTGTCTCGTTCTGAGGCGTCAGTACTTCCAATTTCCCAACTGATTTATTTCAGTAAAATTTTGATGCGAAGGAAAACAGTTCGTTAGTCGTCAAAGTCTGCTGTTCGAAAAAGCCCAATGATCCCGCTTCCCCCCCCCTCTTGTTTGTTATTCTTTCCCCTAATTTACTGGGATCAACAACAATGTGAGTTGGCTCTCTCTTCTCTTTCCCACTCTTTTCGCGATCCTCCCTCTTCTCCCTATACAAAAGCGCTAACATCGCGGGACCCGACTCATCCCCACTTCGCTCGTCATTGATTTCAAATCATGCCTTCCACTCCCTCCCACATTTAAACCCTGGCTTTCTTTCTCTTCATCCCGACATCTTTTTGGCGGAGGGTGTTTCTCAAGTTGCATCATTACAATATTCGAAAACCACTCCATTTGTCATTCTTACGGCGAATCGAACTTCACTTCATTTGATAGGCGGTTCACCGTCAATCCTCCAATTCGGGGCGAAATGTCAATAAACCCAAATAAGAGTACCGTCTTCTTCAGTAGTGTAATCGGCTAATTGTTCGTGTGTTTTGTTCTGGCGTTTCTTGACAATGTCCTTTTTGCGCAGAAAATATTATTTGAGATGATCGTTCCTGTGTGTGTCTGAATCAACATTTGATAATCAACATCGGCCAATTCCATAAGGTTTTGAACAAAACTGATACAAAAAACAACTATTCATAAGTTTTAGTCAAAACTATGGGGGTGCCCAGAGCGAAGCGTTCACTCATTCGCTGTTTCCTCTTAACTGTTTCCCGACAAACGCGCTCTACTGCCGTTTTAAACTTGAAATGAACCATGGAACTTGAGCACTGTGGAATCGTCAGTTCTTGAGATACCGCAATGATTTCGCCCACCGTTCCCATCCAGTTTCATGGGAGCGTGTTTGGGCTATACTTTGCTATCTCTACACGTAGTGCTTTCCTCACTGCCCTCTTCGTGGTTTTCGTTTTTACGATCAACGGCCATGATTTGTATGTAATTTATTAAGAGTGCGTGTAATCTCTGTTTATATGTGTCGTGGAATTGAGTGTCAAATATTTCTGTTCGATCATTTACTCGTAGGACACAGAGCACGGGCTCTGCATAACACACGTGGACCAGGTTACCAAGGGCAAACTCCAAAGGACGGAGTAGAGTACCTAGCCGGACGACCAAACGAGTTTAGGCAGTGTTGGAAAAACTCCAAGATGCAAGAAGAGGGAATACCTAACCCGACGAACTGTGTGCCTTATCTCTGCCCTTGTAGTAATGAAACAAAAATAAATTAATCCGAATCCCCGTCTTCCAACTGAAACCTGGTTGGCCGCCACGATGTCCAGCCTGGTCATAAAAAGTGTTATGACTAATGCCAGGAGTGCAGGGGTGTTTGCTGTTCTCGAGCACGCTGGGAGGTGTGTCACTGTTAAGCCGAAAGCGTTCCGACATATCTGGTGCGTAGCAACACACAACTTTCCGCCACCCCCGTAATTTCGAACACCACCTACATACACCTGCAGGCCCCATATCTTCGTTCAACGCATTTTCACAGGAACATTTGTGAACAACAAAATGTAGGTATTAGTTAGTTGAGAGTACTCCATGAGTTTGATCGAAATCGTTTGAGAAGTTTTTGAGAAAATTGGAAAACAGATGAACTAATATTCGACAAATCTCCTTTTCTGTGTTAACTTGGCTTATATCTCCGTTCAACATATATATATATATATGCAGAAATAGTTATACATAACGAAATGTGGGTATGGGTGACTAAAAGACACTCCATTAGGATTTATCACATCTGGCGAAGAAGGTACCCTGGATTTACGGAAATGTTCGAAAAAACGTTATTTTCGACACATTTTGATTTTTATCTCTGTTCAATGGACTGTCACAGGAACATTTATTGAGTAGAATATGTAGGTATTAACTATTTGAAAACATCCTGTGAGTTTGGTGAAAATCGCTGGAGCCGTTTTGCCAAAAAGCGTAAAAACCTTTTTTTGCTTCAGGGGCCCGTATCTCCGTTCACCGTATTTTCATGGAGATATGTATACAGAAAAAAAGTTAGGTATTGATTAGGAGAAGATAATTTGAAAGTTTAATCAAAATCGTTAGAGCCGTTTTTGAGAAAAATGCGAAAAGCTCTAGTTTTTGGTACATTTTCGTCCCCCCCCCCCCTTACCATCGGCCGAAATCGTCCATAACCTTATTTTGGTGTCTACAAAAAATAACAAACAAAACAAAAAAAGAACCAGCTCAATCGGATCAGCCGTTCTCCCGCAAATCGAACTTCAGGCACACACACACACGGACCACGCGCCGAAATTAGGTTTTTTAGACTTAGTAGGCCTCAAAACGTAAAGATCCGAAGAAAACCCAATTTTTTTTTTTGAGTCGATTACTATACTTTCCTTTCCTTCGGGTAGCGGAAAGTAAAAATATGAGGGGTGACCGGAATAAACTCACGGAGGGAGGATAAGCAATTGAATGGTAACGCCACTGAAGTGCTGATGGGCTGATACAGGCCCCAAAATAGGCTGTTCCGCCGGTCGGTAACAGTAGTCCAAGAACTGTTATAGTGAACGGTTATCATGAACACTTAGCCGTGAACTGCACTCCCGAACCCTGCCATCCGGAGTTTGCAATTTTACAAAAACTATCAACTTTGATTATTTGTTTGTTTGAGCTGTGACACAAAAAATTAACTACCATTTCGAAAAAAATCAATCTTGATGTGGTTGTTCACTTTTAGTTGGTGAGACTCCATGAAAATTATTGCCGTCGTAACGAAAAAAAGTATTTTCTTAAGATTTTCACGTTTTGATGAGTACTGAAACGAACTTAATTCAGTTTTACAGGGAAATCTGAAGGTTCCTTCTTTAGTTTTTTTTGTATTTTTTAGAAGCGCGAAAATATGAGTAAGAGGCGTTTGCATAGACGAAATCCACCCACCCCCTGCCATTCAACATAGGTACCATAAACGTGGTATTTTTTACATATATCGTGTCGCATATTTCGCATATCGTTCCGAATTTTCCACAGCAATGTGACGGAGTATCTTCAAGGAGCTTATACACACATTTTAACCAGCTCGACTATCCCTGAAATGGGTGTTTAAGCCAAGATACATCAGTAAATGATATTTGCCAAACACTGAATTATTGTTTTCCCAATTTCCTCCGGTGTTTTCAACGATTTTGATGAAATTTACTAGATTTACGGGGGCCTTCTAGCTAATACCTACATGTTGTTCTCGGTTAACGTTTCCATAGACCAGATAGTTCCTAAGAAGTCCCTTTCATATGACGTTAGTGTTCTCACGGCAGTATAAATGAGCAATCACGATTGGGGTTTTGATGCAGATTATAAAATACTCGAGAAAACCCCACAAAACCGTACAATTCAAACTACTGCATTTTTTCCTATAAATCCAGCGACCACAAACATGCCTATGTCACAATCCAGCTGTCACCAACTTCTTCTGAAACTGATTCTATCGTACGTCCGAAATCTCCCTTTTGCCATTTTATAATTACGATTAATACTGTTGAACTGAAAACCCATTAAAACCGGGCGATTTATTACGTGTATCAACGTATTCAATTATTTCATTGAACAGTGTCTGTGTTTCTATTGCTCACTTTCAACGATCATCTTGACAATCGCGTAGTCCACCAATGCAAAAACAGTGGCATATGCAGGAACAAGACAAGAACCTTCACGTTAAGTACTATCGGATTCTTGTTAGACTTGGCCTAATTCATACAAACTGGTTGGGAGTGGAATAAAAGTCGGTGGTGGCTGTGAGTGCCAGCTGGGAATAGTTGTGAGTCGTACCAGATAATACAAACTATGTTGTGTCGTCTTGATGCTTTACGGTGTACTCAAATCCCGTTATCATAACGAATTATTGCCTTGGAACAACGTCGGCGTTCGGGACGATCGAATGGGTTGGATTTGATGACGAGCATTGTTTGGTTTTCGCGTGCTCCAATCCTTTACCGACTCACTTCATCCCTCTTTCATCCTCGCTGGTTCTGCCAATCCTTCACTCACTCTCGTTACAGCTTCTACTAATTTCTATTCGGTGTTCTAATGTCAATTTGACGTTCGTCTAATAAAACCATCAATCCAAATGCCATTTCACAGCAGGTTGGAGCAGTCAAATTGAACGTGAGAGCGGGCCCAAGACGCGTGAAAAGGGTGGACGTCGTCTGATCCGGATCACTGGTCCGTAATGGAGCGTAAATGAAGGGCTACTTTGCCCTCGACCAGAAATCTCGTTGCGGTTCGATGCTCCGGCTTTCGTTCATAATTATGGTGCAGCAGAGTGCAGCAATGTTGAAAAAAAAGGTAATGCTAGGAAAGAAGAAGTTTGCGAGATAAAACTCGAGCAAAAAGTTAAACAACGTTTGTTTCACCTTGCGGTTGTTGGTCGGTGGAGGGGGCGGGATGAAGAAAGAGCGAAACGTCTGGTTGGTTGAGGTTTGAAGTTTTGATGTAAACGGCGCGGAGGGTGAGATAATGTCTTTAAAAGTAAAAGCTTTGTACCTGCTTCTCTCCTGCAGTCATTTCCCCTTCTCCAAGTTCATGCTTGAGCACAAATTACCGGTAAAGTTGACTTCTCCTAAACTTTTTTGAAGCACAAATTCGTTCTTGCTCTCAAAAAACTCGTCTGAGCAACAATTCGATTATTTACTCTATCGAACTGAAAATATTTGGTACTACGCATCACATGACCTTCTTCAACATAATTTCCATCGCTCTACCAACAAATACACTCTGTTTTTCACCTTCTACATAGAAACTGGCATAACTTTGGAAGGTTTTATATTTTTGACAATATCACCCTCCTGATACGTTGATTTTTCGAAAACGAAATTTTTTAAACCGAAAGTTAGTGTCCAGTTGACAACTTACTATAGAATACGCATACGATATTGGGTTTTCGTAGAACGATTGTATAAACGTCACTCGCCCGTCAAAGGCAAAACTCAATTCGCAATCAGAAAGTGAGTGTTTTGTTTCCAAATCAGTCGACTGTCGCAAGACATTTTTACACTCCTATTGGCTCAGATTACAAGCTCGGGTTTCACATTTTGAATACACGAAGCCTGTCAAACGAAGCGGCTTGTCACACAGTATTCCTCAGACCACTCAGTCCTGAAAAGAGCCCGGGCCCAGCTCATTAATGACGGGGAGCGATGGAGGGTTCGTTCTTCACCGAGTTTGAGATTGCCCTTGTAAGTCCCCCTTATGTGACACTAGCGTACTAAAGAAATTAGGGTCGCACCCAGTAAATTTCCAAAATGAAGAGCGTTGAATAAAGGCTAATCACTATTATATTCAAATAATAATTGCGACACGATTAGGACTAACTCTACAAATCTCGGAACAGGAAGAGCTACCAGTTTTTATGTGGAAGCCACGTCCCTACAGATTCACGTAAACTGAGTGAACCATTAGTTGGATTCTTTCTCGACTGTAGCCGCTTTATTAGTCCGTCAGTTAATCCCTCACCATTTTTGTCATCTCTTTTTTGGATTCATAGTAATCCAATTCTATTAATATTCAAAGGTTCACACAATTCAGGATATGGTAGTGAGGTGGGATGTGGTTTCATTGAGAGGTTTTTTTATCACATAACTGATCTTAGCGCTCTTTGCAGTTTATCCCTCATCCGTCATTCATATTTGTAAAACAAGTTGTAACGTATTCCAAAGTACGGAACACGTACAGAGTGTACAACTCTCTTTTTTCAAGCACCATTCCATCTCACTTATAGATATTTGAACATTAATTTACATACGTATCAAATTTCTGCTCCCCTATCTCAGTCGCTGGTACAAAGTCTTTCCGAGTGATCCATAGGAACTGGAAGGCATTTGACGCACGAAAAGTGTCAATGCCACCAGAGAAATTAACGGTGCTCAGAATGACGCCCGCAGTTTTGGATGCCTACGAACGATTAGAAAGGCGGTCGTTATGCAAGGAAACGTTTATTACTGCGACAAAGCAAGGGCCCTATGTGGGAGCCCTGGGGAACACCCGACGATACTCAGAACGGCTCTTTCGGTTTCTGGTTTGCACTAATCACTCATGAGCGCGTTTACAAATAAGAAGCTAATCGTTTCGAAAGGGTTTATCACAGCGTTATATTAGCATCCGTAATGTGCATTACTCATAGACAACCAGGCGTGTAACGGTCCACAACAGTTAGAGTGGAAATAAATCTTGAATTTGAAATACAAAAACGTGGAAAACACACTTTCAATATCTTCGACGGACTGAGAAACAAAACTGATTCCGCCGAGCTTGTTGTCATGCATTTATTTCCACTTCGTTAGGCCTCATATTCCAGAATCCAGTCTCTTTTGAAACGAGACTGGAAACTGTCACGAGTTGCCATTCATAAGAGAAATTCATCTTCATAATAAGACAAACACACACTCCTACATGCCCAGATAAAGTGAAGTCTCCCGGCTTTAATAATTCATAGCCCTCTTCGGCCTTCCCTCCTCCAAACGTTAGTTCCCAATCAGCCATTCAATAACTCGCAGACAGAGCTTCTGTGCCCCTCCGAGCAAACAGTAACTCCCGATACGAGCCGTTTTGCATTTTCACTACTCAAATGACGTCACATGATTAATTCATATCGAGAAAAGAGATTGGTTGGAATTGAATGGTGACAGTTGTCAGTTTCATCTGTATCCTCGACTTAATTCAATAACGTGAGGGCGCAATCCTTCACATTTAGACGCGCAAGATGCTACGAAATTGACTTTGTGATCACTGAACCTGACCAGTTAACTACTCCCAAAATTAACTAACTTGCAGTAGCGCGCATAATCCGGCAAAATCGACACCCTAAATGAAAAAGCACGAACGGTAACCTCTGGATTTCATAGGGTGGTGTCATGGGGGCTTTGTACCCTCCCGACACATTGAATAATCAATAACGTACGCGCTTAGAACGCTACAAGAGACAGGGTCCCCGGCACTACCTGGATCTTCACAGCTTCCTTCTTCAATAGTTAGTAGAGAAACCGATCAGGCTGGAAACCAGCTCTGCACCTCTTCCTGAACAATACCTACATTTGTTTTCAGTTCATATTCCCATAAAAGTACGGTAAATCTACATGTAGGTGTTAGTATAGAAATGAAGATGACAACTGGCAAATGTCTTCGTTAAGTAACTCGTGGTTAGTCAAACGTTGATTAATTCGATCGTTGATAACATTAATTAACCGAACAACATTACTCATATTCCAACCACCCCTAACCCTCCAACCTGTTACCAATTTTAGAACAGTATTAACCCTTTTTAACCCTCCTTGTCAGCCCTAGTAGTTAATAATTGTTTGTACCTTTCGAGGACGCTGTCCAATCGTTGGTCTCCCAAGCTTACACTCAGAAATGCAAACTGCTAGACCGTGCAGCGTTTATAAAATTATGGCTAACAACGAGTTTTCTTCAGATCTTTACGTTTCAGACCCTCCTCAGTCCAAAAAACACTATTCGTTGTTACTGATGATGACTTGACCGTCGAAATCGATCTAGTATTGTAACTCAAATTTAGTGGAAATAGACAATCGTTATATTTTTTTTATCCGTTTTAGTTTACTCCAAGTAAGATACCTATTTAATGCAAATTGTATCTTAACCAAATGGAAAGCAATTGGATACTTCATTGTGTTCATAAGCGATTTAATTGGTAACAGGTAACATTTCAAGTTCCTCCGGTTGTCTGAAATGGTGATTTTTTTTTTGGTCCTGCAAATCGCATGTGCGTGGCTGGCCAGCAAAATGTACTCCCGCGGTCAATGGTACTTTATCGACGTGAAAAGTAGATAAACCCGTCGTTGATATCGTGTTATAATTCGGGCTCATTAAGCGCAGAATGGTATGAGTTTTTGAAGCGTACGCAAACCAACCTTAACTTTTTATACACTTAGATTGTGAAACGATGTCACGTTGAAAGAAGAATGAAGGCGTTAGTATGTCTTTAATCTTCGGAATTAATCGATGTCGGTGGCTCTGGTACGGAGGGCACATATTCGACGATACTAGGCAGTCTAGGTGTTGTCTTCAGAGGATCTGCAGAGGGGCGTGTCCGCCTTTCTGATGTCTTTTAGGCCTGGCCGTAGTTTTTGTCGACGAACTACAAGTGGTCTTATCCTTACTTTGGTTCTCTCGACACCCCCATCCCTTCCTACTCACCTTCCTAGGATCTGTCAACTAAATGGGCAGTATTTATTGGGATTGGATCATCGAATTATCAGTGTTTTGACCGGGGCAGACTTGAAATAAACGCGGAGATGGGTGTTACTGTAGCACGAACTTGTAATTGAAGAGTTGGGAATTCACAAGAAGATTGCAACACATACATATACAAAGGAGTAGTGATTGGAATAGGATATAAGTATGAGTGTAGAAGCGCGAGCAAGGGGCTCTGAAGACGTGAAACTGGTTGTACGTGGAAGGAGAGAGGAATCCAAGTTAGATGTCGAAGAGAGGTGAAACGAGTGTCTGTCGCAAGGACTGGGGGACGAGTGACTGTGGGGAGAAGTAGAAGGTGACTGTCTTTAGTGAGAACTGATAGATGAATGAGTTCGGGAGGAGCCTGGAGGAGACATATAACTGGTCATCCTCTGTTGTGGAGAAGAACGTTACTGGAGGGGAGGGAAAAGGATACTTTGGAAAGTCCAGAAGAAGTGAAGTCCGTTGTCACTCGGGAATAACTGAAAAGCTGAACTTTCCACAGGCAAACAAAAGGGCTCGAGATCAGAACGGTGTTTGGGGAATCAATGAGTTTCCTCAAGGGCCAGTGTGTCCTGTTAGGGCAAGTGCGAACGTTCTGACGTCAAAAACCCCCAACTAATTCGGCCTGCGTCGAACAATTAATTACCCACCAACCTCCCAAAGTTCTAAACGTGGCGTCGAGTGAAAGTTTGTTCTTATCTGTCTTATCGGGTGACGAAATGAAACTTTCCACTCTTATTAACCAGCTGGGACATCATGGGGTTGAAATATACGTACTTGTCGACGCAAAACGCTATAATTCAACTTCAAAATTTTCAGAATGGACGTTACTGCATCCTAGAAGGAAGATTAACTCCTCCAAAGGGTACAAGTACAAGTGGTGATGGATCTCCACCAGCCTATGGGCGCATCGCCTGAGCATAGTAGTGCTTTCAGAGTACTTTTCGAGTTCCTATTTCTGTCAGGGTAGTGAATCGGAGCTCAATTCGATGTTTTTAAACATTGATGTAGTATGTCAGCCCTCAATCACGGTAACTAGGTGGGACAGGTTATAAATTGTTTAACCATTTGGGTTTAATTTAGTCTAGAGTTAAAATAATATGCGAGTGTACGCCACGAGTTTCGGGGAGTTAAATAACCAGTATACAGGACTTGAATACATTGCATGGCACAGCACTGAAAACGGGATTCGATGCATTAGGTATTCAAAGATCCCCCGGAATTTACGGAAATGTTAAAAAAACATTATTTTCGTCACATTTGCATTTTTATCTCTATTTAATTGACTGTCAAGGAATCATTTATTGGGAACAACATATAAG
The DNA here is from genome assembly GCA_020466155.1 of Pachypeltis micranthus. Lineage (NCBI taxonomy): Eukaryota > Metazoa > Arthropoda > Insecta > Hemiptera > Miridae > Pachypeltis > Pachypeltis micranthus. The sequence continues at coordinate 12,780,486 of CM035772.1, forward strand.
TATTAACATGTTTTTTTTCTTTTCCGAGGGCATTCGGGACAAAGTCCCTTTGTCACTGCGGCCACGCATAGGCCTATTGTGACACTGGCCCTTTCTTAGTAGAAGGCGATGTACATACCCGCTCTCCTCAGGAAGCCGAGTATGCCCTTCGTCCTCCTCTCCGCAAAGTCTGCATCCCACCACCTCTGAGATGCCCAGCTTGTGTAGGTGATACCTGTGAGGGAGGTAATCAAAACTGTCAAATCTCGTCTAGAGAGTGTCAAAATCGCCTTCGCCCTCAGACAGGAAGGCGTAACAAGCCTTTTTGCTTGCCTTAATCGTGGTTGGCGATGCCAACGGGCGCTGTTTTCCTGTATCGAGCTACCAGACGATTCAAGTGAGTTTTCGTCATACCTACGTAGGGTTCAGGCCCGATGGGTAGGGATTCTGTGTCCGTTCTCGCTAGGCAGTCAGCTTTTTAGTTGCTCTCATGCTCCCTGTGAACCAGCATTGAGATAAGGGAGAGCCTAAAATGGGCACTGCACTACTTGAGCACATACAGGCATTCCCATGCCAGCCTGGACCTAAAGCTGTAGGCTGCAATAGCCTTTAAGGCCAAGCTGTCCGAGAATATGTAGATCCGCTTCCCCTTGAGTCCTTTGGTCAGGATCTCTTCCACGCAGATCTTTATAGCTAGGATTTCCGCTTGAAATATCTCCCAGCGGCTTAGCAAGACTGTAGTAGGGCCCCTCAATGCCCAGTCCAGTTCTGCTTCTCATAACCGAACCATCGGTATACCATTGCAGGGCGCCCACTTCTGTCCCTGAGTGGATGCTAACAACGAATGGCAACCTAAAGTTCTTCCACTCTGGCGTGACGTTAGTAGCTAAGAAGCAGCCTACAGCTCTAGCTTGAACTGTCTAGTTATTCTTTGGACTTCAACTATTTTAAAAAATTCTGCGAGTTTGGTGAAAATCGTTGAATCCGTTTTTACAAAAAGCATAAGTAACCTATTCTTACTCCATAGGACTATATCTCCGTTCAACTTATTTTTGTGGATATATTTATGAACAATAAACTATTTATACTAACAGGTAAAATATAATTGGAAAGTTTAACCAAAATCGTTAGAACCGCTTTCGAGAAAAATGCAAAAAGCCCTTGTTTTTGGTAGAATTTCTTTCCCCACCCCCTTTCCCATCAATGGAAACTGTCCATAAAACCTTTTCATGGATGTTCCATTTCATGATGTTACTTGTGTGTCCATGAATAAACGTGATTGAGTGAAGTTGGTCGAACCAAATCATTACAAATTTCATATTTAGCCTTAGCCCTTGGAACACCAAATTAAGGGTGTTAGCGAAATCGGTTCAAAATAACAATAGTTATCACGGTAATAGAAACATCTTTTTACTCAAAAACCGCTCTCATTTCATTTCTTATATGGACAGCTTCGAATAACGTAAGAGCACGAAATTCATCAAACTATAAATGCATAGTCGCTATAAATCATCAAACATTCCGAAGAAACCCCATTTTAGCGCGATTTTTTACCATAAATCCCACTCATATGAAACTAGTCTTCAGAAAAATCAGGGTAGCGTTTCAATAGACTACTTGCCTGGTAAGCACCACTTGGAATGTTATGTTTTGGTGAGTTCTAATGAAATGAGAGAAAAATCGATTAGTTGCTCATGGAATGTACGGAGGGCTGCAAAAAGTTGTGTAATGCGTCCCACCAGAGATTTTCTCCCGGTGTCGTGATGTTGACAAACTGATCGTAAGCACTTTTAGATGCAGTTGGTCTATAGCAAGCTCCGTTTTTCAGATTCACGTTTTATGAAAAAGATGGGTGAAACGTGCGTATATTATGAGCGCAGGTTAATCCCCTCTAGATTAAAATATATATATGATGAAAATGATGATGAAACGCCAAAGTTTTCGTCAGTACCAGAAACGGCGGGGTGAACTAACTGTAGGATTTAAATTATTTCGTGGCCGGTGGTATTGATGTCAAACGAAGCGGGGTCGTTTGAAGTGCTCTTAGTTGTAGGTAGATTTCGAAATTAAAGGCTCAGGTTTGAAAGGGTTCGTTCGCTTTTGTATTCTGGCGTAACGCGCAATTACATTTGACCGTATTAATATTATACGCGCATAGCTCCAATGCATTATATTCACTTATTATCCATTCATCACGGCCAACGTATCCCACCTGTCCGCGCTCGCAAATCACTGAAATAAAAGGGTGAAGTGTGAGGCTCACTACCTCCATCCAAAGTTTTAATAATTCTGCCTTCGGGGCGGAACCATTAATATTATTGCCGGGAACGATGCTGACGTGGGAGATATGGGGTGGCGAGAAGAGGAGAGAATCCTTCCTTTTTTTTATGAATAATGGACGGGTGAGAAGGTTTTAGATGTTCATAACCACGACGAAGGCTGTGTTAACGACGTAGGTGCTTGTTCTTTGATGAGGATGGATAGCCGCGAGAAAACACTTTCGCGTGAACATATCCAACCTTCTAGAGCCGAACGGAATACGCGTAGAAAGATAGTGAATCTGGTACGAAGAAAAAATATTCCATAGGCTGGTTAGAACGGTAAATGGAACGGTCGAGAAAAGACTAGGAGGGGTAAATTTGCGAGGTGTGAGATGGACGGGACGAGGAACGAGGAGAGATCCCCAGAGGCCGGAGCTCATCCTATTTTCTCTACTCTCGACTGCTTTCCGCCCTTCACGATAATTCAGTACTTAAACTTGCCTGTATCATTTTCCACCGTCAGCATGTAAATGAATTCCCTCCTATCCCTTTTCAACAACAAATTAGTAACTGGTGCTGCCTAGGCATCTGATTCTCTTTCAATTCTGACTCGGCTTCTTCAAGGCTCAGTTTTGAGCCCTGTTCTTCAATCTATTGTACATAAATGAACTAACCCCTGTATTACGCTTCAGGCAATACCATTGAATAGTGAAGAGTGATTATTGCTCCATGACTATTGATTATCGAGAAATAAAGTAGAGTATCAGTAAATAGAGAGAAGTATCCGTGAAATGGGAGTGTTGGGTGCCAGAGCGGGAGAGACGGAATTGAATAAGGCGAAGGATTGTTTTATAAATAACACGAGCGAGAAGAACTACATTGATAGCCAATGCACTGATTAATTAAATGTGAACTGCAGCCAGCCCCTACAAGTACACTGACTCCCGCTCCGCCTCGCGGAATCTGCTACCCTGTTGTACCTCTGACTTACCAATCTTGGCCAGGTGGTACCTCAGTGGAGCGTGGCCAAGCACGTTGGGGCGCGAGGACTTCCGAGCCAGGCGGGGATGGAGCCAGCGGATTCTGGTTCGATCCTCAACCAGGCACCTCCTTCCTCCAAACCCAGGGGGGTGAGGCAATGGGTACCGGCTCGCTGGGGAGTTAGGACATGGGCTCAATGTGTGCCACGGCGAAATGCCATTGGTCCTGCAGCTCTAGCGAAGTCGTATGTCCCGCAGCTGCCTCCCTGGTATGAGTGAGTGAGTGGTACCTCAGTGGGCCACATACCATCCGTGGTATCTCCTCAGAATGAGGACCTATTTTGTTCGCTTGCTGGAGAGTTCAATAATTAACCTTGACTGCTTTTGACCTGGCACATCCCGCCAATAGGTAGCGCTGCACTTCTCCTCCCACTGCCTCCCGATCTCCTTGATCAAGTCACTCTTGGTGTCCCTAGGGAGGGCTCAGGTAAAGTTGACGGACGTGAGTCCGTCCCCTCAGGCTGGTGAGATACTGTGGGAACCGCTTTCGATGTAAAGACATCATCGTCTGACGGTTAAGTCAGTACTCAGGTACCACCGGGAGAAACGCAGATTCTTCTCTCGCAAGTCTGTCAGTCTTCTCATTCCTTTCTATCTCAGCATGACCCCGCATCAAACAGTGTTATTGCGTTGCCCTTCGTCAAGGTCTTCAGGCCAGTCAGACATTCCCATACCAGCCCCAAGGAGATGTTCAAAGAAATAAATATTGATCTGTACGAAGTTACGTTACGATGGAAGTCATATAAGTCAACAAAAGATACTGATTGGGATATTGAACCTTTCCCTCCAATGCAAGTGTGTGGAAGGACTTATTCCATCGTAGTGAGAAACGGGTGTTCGCAGAACTCTCTTGAGGGGGGGGGGGGGCAGCGAGTCCCCGTCGTAGCCTAGTTTGTCTCGTTTTGGTAATTTCACCTCAAGCTCTGAAAAAGAAGTTGATTTCTGCTCTCGTATTTTCGTTCTTCCTCTACTGTACAACCGTTATTCCATCATCTCTGATATCTGTTGGTTTCAATAAAGTAGCGCTAGTCTTGTGTCGAGTACGCCTACAATATTGCGTGAACACTGTGCTAGTATCTGCACTTTTTTTGGTATTATCCTTCTGTACGTATTTCAATTAAGGCGTTTAGTTCAGTTCTTCACATACTTTCATTGTATTGCTCCTCCCTATTACAACAACCTTATCACCTCACCCTCGTATGCTCGTGCTCATGTCTAAATGACGTTCTTAGCACTAGATTCTTGCATTAGGATTACGATGACCTCCTCCCTTTGAGATCCTTCGTGGTTACACAGTGCCGGTTGAGAATTCTCTTTAAGTTTGATCGAACTCGTTAGAGCCGTTTTTGAGAAAATTGGAATACCGATAAATTAACATACGACAAATCTCCTCTTCTGATTTAACTTGCCTTATTCCTCTGTTCAACATACATGTCCAGAGATGATTACGGAGAACGAAATATGGGTGACTAAGATGATCAAATCTGGTGAGGCAGTTACTGCAGAATTTACGAAAATGTTCGAAAAAAAAATACAACAATTTTTATCACTGTTCAGAGGACCGTTCCTTGAGAACAATATATAGGTATTAACTATTCAAAAACTTGGTGTGAGTTTGGTGACAATCGTTGAAGCCGTTTCGACAAAAAGGCGTTGGAAACATATTTTTCCTTCACAGGCCTCTATCTCTGTTCACCGTATTTTCATGAGAAAAGGTTTTGTACTAACCGGTAGGAGATAATTTGAAAGCTTGATCAAAATTGTTCGTGTCGTTTTTGAGGAAAATGCGAAAAACCTCAGTTTTTGGTACATTTTCGTCTCCCCCGTCTACTGAAATCGATTCATAACTTTATTTCGGTGCTTAAAAAAAATAACAAACAAAACAAAAAAAGAACCAGCTCAATCAGTTCAGCCATTCTCCCGTGAACCAAACTACAGGCAGTCACGTTTTTTTCCAAAGCTCACTGTAAAGTGGACAGTGGCACCTATAAAGGAGAAACTAAATAAAAAATAAGTAAGGAAATGAGGAGGGCGCCCAGACTACCCTATACCAGCTCTGGGGATAGAAGGATTGGGGCGGGGAAGGAAAGAATGATACGAGGATGTTTCACAATAGAACGACCACGAGTTTTGATACGTCCTGAGCAACACGCGGGAGGTGATGTCTCAGAGAACAACTGCTGGCACACACACAGGCGACGCATCTCCTTAGCACTTTTCTTCCACCACACATCACGCCTGATGTTACCTGCCTCCAATCCACGAGCTTCAGATACACACACACATGGACCACACGCCGAAATTTGGTTTTGGTTTATTATTCATTCTGAATAATAACCCTATGTTATCGGTCACGAAAACGTTTTTATAACCCCCCCTCAAAATTTGATAGTTTACGTTTCAAGACATGGAGACCGCCGTCCGGTATTGTGCCTCTAACGAGGTCTAAAAAATTCGTTCTTTCGCACAAAAATCCCATTTGGTATCTAGTTGTGCCCGCCATCTCGGCAATCCGATCGGACGAAGCCCATGGTTGTTATAGGCAAAAAATGGTTAAAGAAATTAACTAAACGCAGTATAACCCGAGAACTACAGCAGAAGTCAATGTTTCGTCGTTAGTACTCCCGCCCTCCCTTCCTCCCGTTGCATTTAAACCACCCGCCCGCTCGCCTCGCAACGGGTTTGCTGGAAGCCCCCGTTTACAGGCGCCTGACGACGGGGGATATTTAGTTTCTGTAGTTCCATTGTACTCAGGTCATGTTTCGTATGGTTTACTAGTATTCGATGCTGAATTGAATGGGATGGGTCTCGGAGCAGTAATACTAGGTCAAGCTGTTCATGAGAATAATAAACCATTGTGTAATAATTTGCAGGGTTTTTTAGACTCAGTGGGCTTCAAAATGTAAAGATATGAAGAAAACCGAACTTTTTTTTTTTGACACGATTACAAACAATACTTTCCTTTTCCTTTGGGTAGCAGAAAGTAAAGATGAAGTTGGTTTGCATTATGGAATTTATGCGGATACTCTTGACCAATCCCACGACAGTCGTTGCATCGTACATGCAATTTATTGGACTACCGTTTTGAATCACATTAGTGTTATTTAAGAGAAGAAAACTGCATCAAAAAATCGAAATTCTCCCGTCAATTTCTAAAACAATTAAAATTGTGTTATTCGTTGCATTATTGGAATGCTCAATTTAAACTGTCAAATCCTCCTTTGAGAAAAAAATAGTCTTGATCATTATGAGCAGCTATAGTTAATTTCAATCATAATCGCTTTCATGTATACCCTTATTTTGGCGCAATGTGATGACATGTACGCTGAATATGGCTGTGGTAACACGACAAAATAATAACAGATTAGCTATTACCGATGCGCAAACCGATCGTCGACAATAAATCAAATAAACAACTCAAGAGACTCCACAAATCTCAAACTGAGTAAATTTGGACCCAATCCTCTCCCCCTCCCACCATAGGTGGCTCACAGGTCTGGTATGATAGCTAACGCGTATAGGTCGTCTAAGGTGAAAGATCAGTGGCTGTCTTTACTGTAGAAACAGGCAGAATGGGACGGGCTGGACCCTGTCCTAGACCCATTGGGCAGGGGTAGCATGGTCATCATTCAGTTCATATGTCTGTGGTCTCCTAGTCAAGAGCCTCCATGTTCTATTTCTTAGGAAGGTGGAGAATGCTAAGGTTTACTGCACTCGGGCCAGAAGCGATTAGGTTCGAATAGTCATTTTCGAGAAACAAATGCAAGAATACATTCGTTTTGGGTACATATGTCCACTCTCCTTTTCTGTCGAAGAAAATTCGACTTCTTTTTGCCCGGTGGTAACGCTTTCCGAACACTTTCGATCGCGAAAAGGAAAAATCCGAACTACTTCAGGTAACCTTAAGGTCTGCACTGTCGTACGTTCTTCGTTATAAATGAATGTCTCCTGTCGGCGGGGTTTTTTCCTCGTTCATCATCTCTCAACGCTAACATTGGAGTGGTGAGCGATCCAGGGCTGGGAAGTCTCACAGAGCAGAGAGGTGAAGGGGTTGTGAAGGTAAAAAGTCGTCGGCAATGTAGTGATCAAATTATTCGAATAACCCCCCGCGCTCTCGCCCCGTCATTTCCCCGCCTTTTTTTTCAGTCTCCCCGCGTAATGCAACATCATCAAGAAACAGCCACCTCCGGCGACCCCGTCGTCATCCGAGTCGCTCGTCCATAAATCATAATATGTCACTCGAATGCTAAACAGTGAGGTAGGCAGAAATGAGCGTGTTATCATTACCGGAAACTTGTAATGAGATTTTCTCGGGGGTGTCTTTCTCAATTGACGGAGACGTGAAAAAAGTCACAATCCAAATTACACGTCGCAACACTGTATTACGCTGAATCCAATAGTGTCTCCCCTTGTTGATTATATACACAGCACAACCTCAGAAATATCAGCCGTGAATTATTATTACTGATACGACCTTGGACACTGCAGGAAACAGAAAATTCCGACACCAAAAGTTCTAACGATTTACGTCATAAGTCGTAGCGTGTCTCCGAATAGTTACCATATTTTCCACAAACGTTTCTCCTATAGGTAACGTGTGTGTGTGTGCCAAACACCCTGTCAATTAATTTTTGCAAATTTCCCTCGGTAAAGCTCATTCTGACATTGATTACCTTGACGGTGAGTCTCCCTCCAGCATTCACCCAGATCGAGTTCCCCGTAACTGTTTATGTGAGCGTTGTGGGCACGAAACCCAACGGAACGAAAACCAAAAAGACCGCTCAAAAGAAACGAAAGACTGGGGAAGGTAGCGAAAAGAAAAGTGATAAATAAATAAAGAGAGGAAAGCTAATAGTAATATGTACGTCAGGAAATGTAAATATAAACTTCCAGGACATGAACTGGTAAAATACAGGTTGAGTGTCTCTCCGAACAGAAGTTGCTGTACGGACGACGTTTTCTGTCTTCGTTCGAACCAGTATGACACTAGTGCGTAGCAACACGAAACCTTCCGCAACACCCATAAATTTTTACGACCGGGTGCTATGTCCTCGTCCAACGCATTTCTACAGAAACATTTACGAAGAACAAAAAGTAAGTAGCAGGCAGTTGAGAGTATTCCATAATTTTGATCAAAATCGTTGAAACGTTCTTGAGAAAATTGGAAAACCGATACATTACCATTCCGCAAATTACGTTTTTCGAACAATCACGGCTTAAATCTCCGTTCAACAGATAGATACAGAAAAAGTTGCGGAGTACAAAATGTAGGTAGGGCAGAGTGCTTGAAGACTGTAAGATTGATCAGATCCAGAAGAAGCAGTTACACTAGATTCAGGGAAAATGTTTAAAAAAAACTATCATTTTCGACACATTTTGATTTTCATCTCCACACTATCACAGGAACATTTATTGTGAACAATATAAGGGTATTAACTATTTAAAAACATCCTGTGAGTTCGGTGAAAATCGTTGAAGCCGTTTTTCCAAAAAGTGCGTAATACCTATTTTGGCGTTTTAAGCCTATATCTCCGGTCAACGCATTTCTATGGACAAGAAAAGTTAGATATTCATCAGTATCAAAAAGCTGTTTTTTTTTACATTTTTGTCTTCCACCACCCAGAAAATCGACAAAGAAACCCTCGTGACGATCAGATGTTTATAATTATCGTATATTCTACTTCATATCCACATTTCTCGTGATCCCTTCTCACTAGAGGCGCTACAACCACGTTGCACTTAGATTCTTCCAACGGCACACCATCATAACGGGGATTGAAGATAAGATTCGTCGGAAAATGACATTTTCTAAGCATATTATTAAAAATGATTTACATCAAACATCGATGGGCTTGTGTCATTTATGTTTCACTGATAGTTCGATAAATTCTAGCCGAAAAGTCATTAAAAAAGGGCTTTTTAACGTATTCGAATATTCTGCAGTAAATGCATAATCTATTTTGATCCACGTTACGTAATGTATTCTAGCGACATAATCATTCATTGAAGGGATTATATGTGGAGGTACGTCACTACGTGAGATTCTCCGGCAATTACAAGATCCCACGAAACGGTAATCACGATTTTCATCAAACTCTTACAGTGCTTTCAGCAGAGTAGTACCACATCTCCTATTTACGCGCAGGATTATCTCCAGGGGTTCATAAAGAATCAGCGATGCTTCGTGCCCGGTTTTTTTAATGGTATCTCCAATACCGTTCAGTAGAACACCTAGTGGCTCTTGGCTCGTTACACGAAATTGTTTTATTTCGCTGGAAGAAACTTTTCCCTCTTCCGAAACATGATCCGATTTATTTTGAAGGCGAGTTGGTCTTGAAGTAATCGCAGGCGCTCAGCCACTCAAAGCAGTATATTGTGTTGTGTAAAAGAAAACTCCCCAAGTTCTTCAGACGGCTTCAGTTGGAGGGTATCGCTTCACCGTTATTCACAGACAATGTCGCAAGAAGATGCTGACGTCAAAAAGCTGCTTATATCTAAATCGCTGAAAAAGACGTTGGAACTGGTCTAATCTACTTCAAATGGTGTATGAAATGAACTCAATTCATGTAAAACTGTACTTTGGCTATGTGAATAGCGCACCAGCCCAAATAATATGATTGGTTTGAAAAAAATGGTCAGTTTTCACATAAGTATGATATATCGGATTCGAAACCAGATAAGGTGAAGTTGTCAAAGCTGTTCAACGAATATTTGTGGAGAACGATATATACGTGCCAAGTAGTTGAAAACATCCTGTTAATAGGGGCACAGATCGCACGACAGAAACATAAATTATATCTGTACGTTTAATCTCAATTATCTGGAAAACTGTTAGCGCCCTTGAACGGCTCAGGTTACCCAGGGTTATTGTCAACTGCCCAAGTGGAGTAGTTTAAATATACAATGCGCATTAAACAAGAGAAGACTTACCTAGGGAATGGATGATTCTGTAATTTCTCTGCTCAACCGCATATGTTTGGAGGAGTGTGTAAAGTCAGTGTGCAGTAATCACATAGCGCGCGTAATTTACTTAAAAGTAAATCCACAGTGATTTTAGCCTGTTCGGCTGAGCTCGAACAGAATTGGTACGGAGGATCGCTGTCCCCAACTTGATCGGACTTTCCAAAGTTGGTCCAACTTGGAGACATCGGAAACTCCGAACTACCCCTCTGTCAATCAACTTCTTTCTTGCAATATTCGGAGTCCTACCGAACAGAAGAATTGGTGGCTGGATTTCCAGAGTCGACAACGTAGGCGGGTATTCTTCTATCACCTCCCCCCCCCACCGTTTACTCTTCATCGTAATTGCTCACCCGTGGCTTTGCTACCTCCTAGCAGGCAGTCAGCCGCAGAGCTCATACAGTTAAACATTCTCCCTCATCTTTAGTCCTTGCACCCACACCAGTTCAACAAAGCTCTGTAACTTTTCAGCTACTCGTGGTTAATTGTTAGTCAGAATTCTCTCGTGAATCTCTTGTGAACATCTTCCATTATAGTACACTCCCCTCTTATCATCATATCCTGCTGCTTCTTATTAGTACATGTTGTGCTGTGATAAGTGTTAAGGCTAAGAAATTCACTGTGAGAAGGGGAGGAATTTTCTACTACTATTCTGTTTTTATTTATTTTTCATTAAGGGGATGCTGGAGATACCCTCACTGTGGCCACATATGAGCTTACTGTAAGGACGTCTATGAGCCTCAGCTCATGGCCCCACTGCTCCACCCCCAGGCACCAAGACACTGGATTCACGTAGTGCGACGTCACGTACACCTACACGTACCCTCCACTCCGGCACAAAGCAGAGAGTATTCACAATTGTAGGATTGTAGGATTCCTGTAGTTCGGAGTTTCCGATGTCTCCAAGTTGGACCAACTTTGGGAAGTCCGATCAAGTTGGGGACAGCGATCCTCCGTACCAATTCTGTTCGAGCTCAGCCGAACAGGCTAAAATCACTGTGGATTTAGTTTTAAGTAAATTACGCGCGCTATGTGATTACTGCACACTGACTTTACACACTCCTCCAAACATATGCGGTTGAGCAGAGAAATTACAGAATCATCCGTTCCCTAGGTAAGTCTTCTCTTGTTTAATGCGCATTGTATATTTAAACTACTCCACTTGGGCAGTCGACAATAACCCTGGGTAACCTGAGCCGTTCAAGGGCGCTAACAGTTTTCCAGATAATTGAGATTAAACGTACAGATATAATTTATGTTTCTGTCGTGCGATCTGTGCCCCTATTAACAGGCCTTAGACAGTCACAACTTCAGCTCCCCGACTCTCTAGGGGGAGGCCCAAGGAGGTGCTCATACTGGGGAGCAACGATATGATGATCATATGAGGCTGGTTTACTGTCCGCCAGAATTTCCAAGTGTGAGGTACAGGTGCATTTAGGAGGCCCTTCCTTCACGCTGTAGGAAGGGCCTCCTAAATGCACCTGTACCTCACACTTGGAAATTCTGGCGGACAGTAAACCAGCCTCATATGATCATCATATCGTTGCTCCCCAGTATGAGCACCTCCTTGGGCCTCCCCCTAGAGAGTCGGGGAGCTGAAGTTGTGACTGTCTAAGGCCAGGCATCCCCAGCCAATGGACGATACAAAGCTAAGGCTTTGAGAGTAGCCTGACTGTCCACCATAATGTAAACCGTCTGCCGCTTCAGCCCCCTCTACAGGCCAGTGCACCTCTCCCTGGAACACCCCAATAGGATCGCTGCTCTAATTCTCACTACTCTTCCTTAGCTATGTGTGCATGTAAACAGCAACGATTATGTACGTACTTGTTGGAATGACTGTTCGGTTGAATGTGTAAGTGGGTGGCCACAGCTACTCCCGCGAAGGAGGAGCACGGATAAGACTGTGGCGATACGCTGTTGGAAGTTGAGCAGAAGGTGAATTAAGTGTTTGGTTGGGTGTAACTTATTTGATATGGATGTGTTATGTGTGGCGTTTTCTTCTTCTGGATACTTACTTACGTTAGCGCATGGTATGGAGTTGTGAATACAGTGTAATGAAGACATGAATGTACTTTTCTGGTTGAAGATTCTAAATGTAAATTATGGAGGATGATTGTGAAACCTGTATCCTGGAGGAGTTGAAGAGAAAGCCTCATGGCCCTTATTCCTCCAGGTGGTTAAATTAATCAACCAATCTCTCTCTCTCTCTCTCTCTCTCTCTCTCTCTCTCTCATCATATTACGAACGAATAGTTAGTAGACGGTTTCGACGAAAGGGAACACGCAGTAACTAGAAAACTACACGCGAGTTCGACTGAATTTCAATAATCCTAAGAGTCATTCAAAGGCTTTCATTCGTCGCATTATGAGCGCCGGCTTATTACAAAAAAATTAAGTAACTCTAAAAAACTCATTCCACGAAGAGAAAAAAAGAAGCAAATGGCGGAAGCTGGGAAGCCAGAATCCGGTTTTTCCCCCCGACGTATATATTCGCAACCTGCGGCCACGAGCTTTTCTCGAGGGACATCCAGCAGGCCACCATTACTCTGAAAAATTCCCAATAGAGGGAGAGCATAATATTCCCCTCATTATATAAATATTCGGTCGTTCCACGAATGGATTGTGGATATTGCCATCCAGGGTCGGCCTTTCGTTGGCTATCGAAAACCCTTTTTTATTGCTGACGCAGAGAGCATTGTTACTGAGTTTGTACCTCCCACGCCCATCAAATCTATGTTGATCTTTTTCGTTCGTATAAACCGGAATTGTTTTCAACATTACGTCGAGACCTATGAGTTCCTGTCATAAGACTAATATGGGATTTTAACCATTGATTGATTATATTTATAATCATTATAATATATTGTAGAAGTGGAGTGAAACCGTTGGGTCTTTTTGGCAAATTGCAGGCGTTTGGTCGTAGGTTTGATGAGTGGAAAAAATTGGAAAGCGAATATTACCTTGTAGTGAAAAAAAGTCTGCAATGAATTGAGTAAAAACTGTTGTGGAATTGAGCAAAAATAGTTGAAATATTGGCAATAACTGTTGATGATTAATCGAATCGTAACGACGAGTACAAAACTAAAAGTTACGATAATATTTTAAGGGTAAGGATATTGATTTAGAACCGCTGAATAATTGACTGAAAGTGGTTGGGGTGTTGTCATGTATGGAATGCCTCGAAGCGGGGAATTTCCCTCCACCTATCGCGCATCGTGCAGCAAACTGTCTACCTTTTTATTTCAAAACACAATAAGCGGAGATGGGGATGCAGCTCCAACATGTGGGTGCGTATCACATTGGGTTTGACCCACAGTTTAATTTCGAATAAAATGACGTGTAAAAAATTCGTTGCCCGTAGGCACGTGAATAGAATTTTCATTAAAACGAACACATGCGTGTTATGTCCCCGTTAAAATAAAATGAATACATTAAAGGATTATGTTTGCTCTTCGAAATTGAAAGCCGATTAATGCAGGAGGATAACGACATGAGATGAGATAGTGAGCAAACCTCTTGGTCGCCTCCCGGTGGCTGTCCGTTCAAGTATCAACTAGAATAGGTAAACTCGTACGGCACACTACTCTCAATTTTCAGCCTAGTATATGTGTGATTCTCTGCATGCTGTTACGAATTTACTGTCCTTCACGCTGAATCTGGCTGGTTAACCTGTACTGACCGAGAAACATTTATGGATAACGATATATAGATATAGACTAGTTAAATACTCCCCACGAGATTGTTGAAAAGCGTTACAGACGTTTTTACAAAAAGGTAAATGAACTTCATTTCGCTTGATAGGTTTATATCTCCGTTCAGGAATTTTTTGCAGATTTTTATGAAGAATGAAAGTTGAGTACTGTACGTGGAAGTTAATTCATCATCGTCCATAAAAATGCAGAATCCCTCGTTGTTTGTTAACTTTGATCGTGGTTGATGGTTTTGGAACTGGTAAAGATGGGCTGGTGGGGGCAATCCTTCGCTTCCATGCAACTCCTATTTGGCCAAGAGGCACTTCTTCAGGCGGCGCATGTTCAACCGTTGCCCGTGCCGAACTCTGTCTGAGTAGGACGCTGGGCTCTTGTTTTTCTATCCCCTGAATGAGGACATAAGGCGGCGGGCCCGGCTTCCTGCAGCTGGTGCAGCCTCTTGGGTACTCCTGGAAAGGACTGCGGTGAGAAGGTTCAGATGGGCGAACCGCAGACGTAGCCATGAGGCAAGACTGCCCTTTGAACCACTGAAGTGGTCGAAGTATAGCCCCCCCCCCTCTCCGATAAAGGTATAATCCCATCGACCCTCCAGAATCGCTGAGCAGGACACATCGCCAGGCTCATTTCACCCATCGAGTTTTGGGACCAACTGTTTTGGTTCGGGGAGTTCCCGTCAGTGGAAGTTTTTGAGCCTTCGAAAAATCGCACAAAAATCAAAACAAGAACCAGCTCGATAGGTTTAGACGTTCTGGGCGCACTGAAATGAGGTATTTTCGATTCAAAAGGCGTCAAAAGGTAAAGATCTGAAGAAATCCCAACTTTTTTCAAATACTATTGCAGAAAGTAATATCTGAATCTGTGTACCACACAACTTCTCCAAGCCCTACGTGCATTCAGGTTTTATTATAAGTAATGCAATCTGTTTTTCAACCAGCTTATATTTACTCGTTGCTCTTTATGATTTGGAGTTTACTGAGTTTTTCCTATCTACCTCATGAACTTCCCCAAACTTTCTCCATAGAGGTAATGTATTCGATCATTCAGAGAACGCTAGTGTCATATGTGCCGAAACTACCAGAAAAACAGCGCAAAAAACTCCTGCTCAGCGCACACCGAATTAGCTGGGTCTTTGACCACCAAAATGCCCGCACTCGCTCGAACAGGACTCACTGGCCCTGACAAGTCCTCAAGTCCTGGTTCTCAAGTCCTTTGGTTTACCTGTAGAAAGTCCACTTCTTCAGGTATTTCCGATTGACAACGGATTTTCCCTTCTTCTGGCCTTACCGCCTTATCCTTTTCTCTCCCCTCTATTCACATTTCTCTCCACAACAGACAACTTCTCTCAAACTCATTCACCTACGAGTTCTCGCGAAAGTCGGTCGTCTCCCCGTACAACCATTACACATTCATCTTCTAGCTCTCGTGGAATACTGTCGTCTCCCAGTTCTCCCAACAGACACTTGTTTCATCTCTCATCGACATCTAATTCCGATTTCTCCTTTCTTCCCCGTACAACCAGTTTCACGCCTTCAGAGCCCCCATTGTTCGCGCTTGTATACGCAAATCATATCCTGTTCTAGTCCCTAGTCCTAGTTCGAATCTTGTGATATCCCAACTCTCCAAATTACAATTTCGTGCTACAGTACAACTCGTATTCGTGGTTCTTTCTTGTCTCATAAATTGAAAATATCTGGTGCGTTGCAACACACAACTTTCCTTAGCTCTACGTCAATTGACTCGTGTACATGGCTTTGTCCACTTAATCAATTCATTCACCATTCAGTTCATTTGAACTTGGTCAAACAACACTTCACAGCAGCAGAAAGCGGTAGCGCTTACAGTTTTGGAATTTATTGTGCTGCTCATACTCATTCCAGAATCATTACTGAGCAATTGGTGCACAGAAGATTAATGAGGCTGGGAACACGATTGTTTTGAAGAGGATAGTAATCATTTTTGCAGAGTTATCGAGTAAAACCGCTAGAACTGGTAGTAATCGAAACGGCGGTAGTTGAAATTCAGGAATTTCTCGAGTGAGCCCCATGTATCTCATGAGCGTTTTTCAACACTCACCCTATAGGACTACGATTCCCTTCTTTTTTTAAACGTTCTAGTAACATTTTAGCGGAGTTTATAAGGAAAAAATCGCGCTAAAAACGCTTTTCGTTGAATATTTTGATAATTTATTGTGCTGCTCTCCTCATTTTCCCACGAATGGGAATTTTATGGTATAATTGCCTTATTGAGAGCTATCAATATAAAACATTTAATCAAAATCGTTAAAAAATAATAGTTAACGTTCGGTGGATTTCGCTCATACCCTTATTTTGGCGTCCCATGGTAACCTGCGGGCGAGGTATGAAGTTTGAGCTGATTTGGTTCAGTGGTTTACTCTAAAAATCGTTCACAGACACACACAGAAAATTTTCCTAAATAGTGTTTTTCAGACTCAGGAAGGTCTGAAACGTAAGATCTGAAGAAAACTAAAATTTTTTTTCAGCCGATTACATAACTTTCCTTTCTACTTTGTACAGCCAAGGAAAGTAAAAATGTAGTCGATGCCTCCCAACTTAGTTGAAAGTCGTACCCAAAGGCCGGTTTTCGAAACGGTAGTTCACTTCAGAAGATAACTGTGGCAAAATTGTTGGATGAATGATAATAACAGCGAAAATGCATTGGAAATGGAGTTAGTGTTGAGTTATCCTTAATTCCTCGTATTTATAAGTTGTAAATCCTAAGTGCAGCCGAACGATCGTATTATGCAGAACCATTTGTCATTCTACCGGCTAACAGACCGTACTAGTTGACTCATTTCATAACGGTTAAATAAACAACTAGTTCAGACAGTTTCCTTCCTCTAACGAAATGAGCTCCTCGAAAGTCTGCAGGTTTCTCTCGTGAAACGTCGCTCGGGGTCTTGGTTCACCAAGTTCATTATCCCCCGACGACACAATACCCCTTGCCGGACTGGTTAACTAGTTAATCAGTCCTACCTCTCACGAGACGCATCAACTACGCGACCTTTTCTACGGCTGCTCTGCGCGCTACTAAATGCCCGATACCAACAGTATGAGCGACTTCCCACGTTCTTATCGGTCGGGTGCAATCATAACCCATGTAACTTGGGGAATTGGCTACGAAAATGTTACTCACGGAAATTAAATAATTTCGTGATTTACAATCGCGAATTCATTACACGCAGATAATTTAGTGAGATATCAATTTTTGATAGTTACTTAAGTACTTTTTAGATACGTAGTACATTACAAATCAACATCACTCTCCATGTACGACAAAACAGAAAGAGCGTGGGAAGTATCGCAATCGTATATCAAAACCCAAAGTTTTTCCTCGATCCTAATTCTGGCGCATGGTCTGGGTGTGGAGTTCGATTTGCAGAAGAACGAGTTTACCGATTGTGATAAAGTAATGAAGGCGCTAAAACACAGTTATGATCAATTTCGATCGACGGGAGGGTTGAGGCCGTTGGTGGGACGGGGGGAGGGGCATTTGATATTGATTAAACTCACGTGATGTCAACGACAAGTCAATGCCGACATGTGCCGAAATGTTCTTTTGACAGTCCGTTAGTTCAAAATAGGTTTCGTTAACATTTTCACCGTTTCTACTATAACTGAGTTTGATTGATCATTTCAGAAACCTCTCAGAGTCAGGAGGCAAACGGGGGCAGTTGGCATTACCTAGTACAGTGGACAATAACAAATGGAGGATCTTAGCAAGTGCTTAGACTAGGTTGGCCAACCTCCTACACATCCTTTCACACACTAGGCAGCCCTCCAAGATGTGTCTGGATAAACGCCTGTGTGCCATTAAACATGATTTAGAAAAAACGTGATTCAATGGCTTCTGAAAAACTCCATTTGAGAAAACATCAACTGGTCAATCCGATATCCATCGCTGTTCAAGTCTTTGAGCGCGATTTACGGTACTACGTGAAGCTCTAACTGATTATTTGCTCAAGTCCCACCCGGCCAGTCAGTTCATTCCCCATGCTCTAACGTTGAGGGCAGTCCACCATTCCATGACATCGATGCCGTGAGTCGGAGCAATTTTAAGTTCGGATCCCCTCAGAACACTTCACTTCTCCGCCGTGACTGCATGCATTTTAATTCGGAAGGAAGAGGAAACGGCGTTTCTCTGGCATAAATCGGAGGCAAACGGTTGCTCACCCACAGCACTGAGTAATAAGTTAGTCTATGCATAGCAAACAGGGCCTTAAATTATCCACCTAGCCACAGAAAGACCGGCCAAAGGCAAAATAACCTGAATAATCGACTGGCAAGATGGAGGATGAAGGTGCTGCGGTCCGGAAAATGGTGCATAATGGACACTTTGAATGCCATAGGTAATGAAATTTCACAACTCTATTGTGTATCAAGGATCCGACCGTACGGAGATTCGATCTCTCAGAAGCAAATTTGTGGAGCCTTTACATAACTCTCTTATTTCATTCCAGTTCCATTTGTAAGTTTGGTTCTCATCGCATATTTATTACTCATCAAATGATTCTAATTGGTTACTCTAAAATGACTTCAATATTCACTGGAAATTATTCCGTTACGTCTATCGACAAATCGTGATTGTGTTAATGTCGAAGTCGTTTTGCTCACACAGTGTCGCTCTTGCTTCGTCCCTTTCCCTCTCTGGGTCGAAATAATATTTATTTCGCCCATCATCAAAAGAGAAAACCCGTGTTTGAGTTTGTCACTCCAGTTACAGGCACTCACAGGTTTGTCTGACAATAGCCTCTCTCGAGCTATCATCCGCTTCTGCTAAACGGTTTTTCTGTGCAGACAACGGCCTGTCCAGCTCCCCTCCGTTCTCCTGGTTGTTGGTTGATGCCCTTCACCAGCCTGTAGAGAATCATTAACCCCTCTGCCACCCTCTTGATGACGAGCTCCCCTCATCACCAGGAAACTCCTTTTGAAACCCCTCTTTCTGTGATTGATTTCCCCCTGTCATATGCTCATCCACTGCCACGTGGAGTAAAGGGGTACGTGATGAAGTTATATTAGCACAAAA
The DNA here is from genome assembly GCA_020466155.1 of Pachypeltis micranthus. Lineage (NCBI taxonomy): Eukaryota > Metazoa > Arthropoda > Insecta > Hemiptera > Miridae > Pachypeltis > Pachypeltis micranthus. Next base: position 12,799,478 of record CM035772.1, read on the forward strand.
CGGATGAACTATGTATCAACGACAACTCAGGCAATACAACTTTGTGCAGAAGAAATTGGCAAATCGGAACACAAGATACTATTCAAATTTGGTCTATTGAGTTAGAAGACTATTGCAGCCACTCAGGGATTTTTTAACCGAAATGAATCTTGAAGTAACGTTCTTTCTTGGCCTTTTAAAATAATAGAAGATGAAACTGGTTGACCCGGGGGGATATGCGAAGGAATTTTAAAGGAAACGAATCGGACATTTATTGAAAACATAAATGAACAAACTACTTGTGGCGAAATAACTTTGAAATGGCGTTTAAATAAAATCTCCAAGCGTTGAATAAAACTCAAAACCAACTATAATTTGAAAGCGCAGAAGGGTGTACGAAGATGATTTTTTTTTTTAAAGTAATGCATTTATTTAAGAAGACTACATTAATGCGTTCCCCCCTCGATAAGTAAAAACTTGTGCTGAGGGGAGGAGCCGTTACAACTTTCTAGCTACAGATAGGTACCAATCGCAAACTTATATAGTACAATATACTGAACTATATGATAGATAGTTCATTTTAAAAAAAAATCACAAAAAAAAGTTAAAAAGGAGAATCATCTGAGCAGTCCCACACGGACGTACTCTTTGATGCGCCGCTTAAACCCTGCTAAATCATTTAGCATCTTTAATTCCTTTGGAAGGCTGTTAAACAGCTTTATTTCATTGTACGCGAAAAAATTCTGACTTCTAGTAGTGAATCTAAAAGGCAACCTCGTCCGCCTATAATTCTTTTCATAAGCAGATAAATTTTCGAATATACTCGTATATATGGATACAATTTTTTTGTAAATGTGGAAGATGCCCAATACCTCCAATGTCTTAAAAACTGCTGCGGAGGGTAATCTCATTTTCTTACGCAGTAAAATTTTGATAATTTTTTTCTGGGTTATATGCAAAGGCTCTAGGTAAGTTCGGTAGGCCGATCCCCACACAAGAATACAATAGGATATAGCAGATTGCACTAGAGCATGATAAAACATTTTAAGCGGGCCCATAGACATAAAATTTCGGATTTCAAGGCACAGGGGTATGACTTTACAAAGTCTGTTGCATATATTGTCAATATGGTACTTCCAGGACAAACATTGGTCCAAAACCACCCCCAAAATACTGTAGCAATTCCGGCTCTGGGGCCTGCCACCCATTCAGGTCCGTAAGCTGCAGCCAAATAGAATGGGTACCACGGGGGCTTCTCCTCGCAGCCTTTAGGGTGTTACGCTGTCGGTCGTGAAACCATGGGTTTGGCCTCGTGGTTTCCGTTGAACCCCCCCCCCCCCCCGAGCTGTCTGGTGTTGGCAAGAGAGAGGTTTAGGTCATGAGGCTAGGCACCCTCTTCAAAGCCACAGACGTATGCCCAGCACTTATATAAATGTGGCTGTTCTAATTTGAATGAATATACGCGGTTGGGTACGGTTCTTGGAGCAGCTGGAGCTCCGTAGGTTTGATTGACAGCGAAACATAATATTCTGGACATCACAACGGAGGTGAGACCTGCAATGTCAGCACAAACTCAGAAACTCGATTTTTCGTTAGCCTCAGCGATACAGCTACTCAGGTGGTGAATGGCAGGTACTATGCTGATCTGGGCAATGCCTTCTAAGCTCTGTCTAGAACGGATTTTAGAGTTGCATGCGGTTGTGATTTAGTTGTCAACTTCTAAATTACAAGGTTAATAATTAACAAAATAATTCAAGAACCTCCGGATAGCAACAACCAACAACTAGTGCTGCACCGCAACAGTCCACAGACTTTATCCACACGTTCCTTGAAAGGGAAGAGTGGTAATTGGGAACGTCCTTCTGACAACCTGGAAATGAGGTTGCCCTATTCGTGTTCTGCAGGCGTTTATGCCTCAACAATCTCAACCTGCTTTAAGGGATGGCGATCTGTCTCATCCCACATGCCAGGATGGCCTTGGCCTCTCTAACAACCAGTGAAAGTTTGTGTTAAACTTCTTCAATACGAGCTAAATGTAGTCGGTTTGCTACAGTCGAATTATTACTTGTAGCCAAAATCTATTCCCGTCAGTACTAAACACACTTCGCATTATAGTTTTTGCAGAAATGATTATCGTTTCAGGTTTTAAATCTTGGAGGTCAGCCCATGGAATTCCCTCAGTTATCGATGTTTTATGCCACTTCCAACCCCCCCCCCCCTTCTTGCCAATCAATTATATCTCAAGGAATTCTCAAATTACCTATCTTTTTTTATCCCTGAGCTCGCCATCATAGTGCAAACTATCAACGACAATCTTCTTCCTTTCTCTTCCCTTCTTTCGGCACCTTGAAACCTAGTTTGCGGTTTTAGCCTCATTCCTGTCTTGATCATCCAATCAGTAAGTTTGCGACTACGGCTCCTCTCAGTCTAATTCGCTGTAATTTTGGAGACAATACTCTCAATTAAAGCGTCGATTGTGAGCCTCGTTTCTATTTCTCTTGAGCTCATATTACGTTAACTCTGCTGTGGTTCCAATACAGTCCGTTTAATCTACTTTCACGAGTTTCCCACCACCCAACAATTCGGGCTTACTGATCCATTACTATTACTACTCATCTTATCTTTACATTCCATTTTTCAACATTTCTTACCTTCACATTTCATATCTTTACACTTCTTAACTTTACATTTTATATTTTCACGTTTATCAAGTTAAAGTTGCGTATCTGCCTTTACATTTCTTATCTTTATATACCTCCCCTTCTGTATCATGTTCTCTTAAAGATGCGCAGTTGTGTGAAAATCATTTGCAGCCTTCAAATGAAGGGCACCTTCATTACTGTCGGACACCACTCAATTATACAATTCTAATGGCTTCCAGTTGCTCGAAGTGATTAAGACTATTGTCTCCCTTCCAAAGTAAATGGCATCAAAGAAAAATCTTCTTTGAAGGGAAGAAGAATCACAAAAGACTAGAGGAGGGCGACCGATTTCATTTATTTAGCCGCCCACGGGTAAGAAAAGAGGAAGCCCGTCGAGGAGAAGTGATCATTGCCTTTCTTTGAGGTTCTTCCCCGCTTCCCCCACTAGACAAACTTGCGGTTGAAGTATTTCAGTTTATATTATGGGTTGTAACTTTTCTTAGACGATAACCCGACTGGGAGGCGGTTTGAAGAAAATTTTGGGGAAAGGCATAAATGAGGCTTACTTTTTTTTGTAACGCAGCCTCTCCCCAGCTTCTTAATCGATGATTTATCCTTGTTGAAATGCTAACGGCTTTTCTTCGGTAGTTCAACCGCTGAGATGCTACTTTCTGGGTAAAATGAACCTTCTTGGTGTAGATCCACCCACCAGTTTGCCGAAGAAAAAGAGAGCAATGGAATGAGCCTGGAATTTTGAAAGAAAATGAGGGATTCAAGCAAAAAACGACAGTTCTGTAATATAAATAAAATACGTTACCGTGCAATATATTTGTGGGGGACGGACTTTGAGACTCAGTTCATGTCTAAATAGCTTTTTAATGTGACCACTAAAGACGGTTGAAGATAGTTTGAGCCCAAACTTGAATACAAATACGAAATTTGGCAGCAGAGGGGTAATTTTCGTCGAGGTTCTTACAACTTTGTTCTTTCACATATATCGCAACTACACACTAATATCAATATTTAAATACCGTCTTTCGGTATCTTTCTGTTTCTTCTTCTGTCTTTCTGTTTTGGCGTCTCTCGGGTAACGCCCGTGGTCAGACCTCAAATAAAAGACCTGACATCATGAAAAGCTGTTTTATTTTATTTGGGGATGTGACTGATTAATGTTCATCGAGTGAAGTTCTATTTCATTTCATTCAAGTTTCTATCTATTTCATATCATCGCCTGGAAACTGTAGTTTTTGAAATATGCGGACATACGTGTGTTTACCAGCGGTTTAGAAAATGTTGAATAGGTTAATACTGAAGGACTATGTATTAGTGTTTAATTAAGGACTTGTAACGTCACTCCTCGCTACGAGCTTGGCCTTAAAGCCGACTTTTCCGGGGTGACGAAATCTCGAATAATCTCCTCTCCGTGGAAAACCCGGTACGTTGGTAACTACAGGAGGACATCGTGCAACCTCCGCTGCTTTTCACGACCTTCGACCCAATCCTATTCAGGGGGCAGCGGCCTTTAACCACTCGCCTCTCTACACCAGACCGTCCTACCCAACTCAGGCATCTTCCGCTCTTGACAGCTCGGCTCATCAACCGGTTACGTTTAGCTCGGACATCTTTTTTTTTTCGTCAGCTCTTATTCCTTCCCTTGATGTCGCCAGATCTCTCTGCTCAGCCCTCGTCAACGCAACTTTTCCCGTTCGAGAAGCTTGCAAACCCCCTGCTGGTTCACCCTGCCATTCAATGCCTTCTTCATTGTGCTCTGCTCGGAAATTCTCCTTCCGATTTTCTGACCCTCCCCTGAAGTCCGCTAGAACCATGAAATCTGTAATTTAATCATCGGAGACACTGCCGGGGAATCCATATAAATTCTACAATGCTCTTCAATCCGTGGTCTTTTGTTGACCCGTACTCTCTCCGGACTCCTTCCGGGTGTTTGAAGGAGAGGACTTTCATCAATGACAAAAGGAGAGAGAACAAAATGTATCAAACACTAGAGGCGTCTACATTTTTCCTCGAACGACTACAACAATTTTAGTTAACTTCCAGGATGTATTCGGATAACGAATGCTCTCATTTTTATTCTCGATGAACGTCTCTGTAATTGTTGTACGGAAGTATATTCTCAAGCCGAAGAAACAATACTAAAACGTTTTACAAAAAGTAATACTGTGGTCCACTTGCCGCAGTGAGAGAGGGGACACATAAAGCGCTATCGATAACACCCCCGTGTTCTAACTCGGTTTCATGCATGTCGTATCTTTACATTTCATGTCTTTGTAATTGGCTACGCCAAATTACGCAACCAGGACAAAAATAAAGCGAACTGCCTATGTATGAATAATTAAACAAAATACACTAAACTTACTACTCGTGCGCAGAAGCTGGATGAATGTCAACTTTTAAATAATTAAGGAAAGTACGGGAATGTAGAGAGAAAGGAGTGTCATTCAATATTGACGCAAGGGCGACAAAGAACGTAATTTCAAATGTTCAAAAAAATTTACAAATAATGTTTGAATCATTAAAAACGTTAACAGTTTTGGGACGATTCACTCTTTGGGCATAGGGAGTAGGTGGCTTAAAGCCATTTCCGGACATATCTTAAACGCCGTAAAACTGGTACCTTGGTTTTCTTGACGTGGGCACTCCATCCGAGCTTAGCTTGAAGCACGTGGATTTGCATTAGTGTGTTCGACGTTTGTGTTTACAAATGTATGCTTTCCTTGGGGGAGAGACTGATCATCCAAAGTAGAGCACACGAAAAATATCCCGTTTGACCTTGGCAACAGTTCGTAATGTATTTCTCGTAATTTCCAAGAATACTTTTGGGAAGAAGTAACAAATCTCGCGGTAGTACCCCCTGAAGTAAGTGCCTTGTCAACATTCTCAGCTATTTTCGTCCAAATGAAGGCTACAAGTTCACCTCGATTCAGTTTAAAGCTGCCATAAAACCAATTTCTTGAGAGGCTGGGACGACGGCGTGATTAAAACTGCCATTTGAAGAAGCCCCCTTGTCAAGCCTAAGCCAGACTAAAGCCGTTGAGCGCTTCTCTGAAATTAAAGGCCTTAATTTCAGCGGGAAGGGAAATGACCCAACGCGCTGAGAGCCCCCGCGACCTTTGTCAGTCCACGACCGTTCATCTCCTCGCACTAAAGGGCCCTCCGGAGGATGAGCCAACACACAACGACGCGTATCCAGAATCAGGATCTTGTAAACGAAAATTTAAATGCAGACGGCGCGCCGAACTAATCGATGGATGCCGCTTTAAGAACGCACTTAAAGAGTATCTAACCTCATTTAGTCAAAACTCGTGTTGATACACCTAAAAGCTACCTGCGTGTTGAATATTGTAATATACCGTAAGAAGTAATTGGGAAAATGAAAAGGAAAACACTCTCGAAATCCCAGAATTATCCCCAGTAGGAATCAGTGGTAGAAGCAAGTAAATTCCGGTAAGTTAAGCACTACCAGAGTCTTGTATTAAATCAGCGAAAAACATACTGACTTGGTAGCTAAAGTGATTAATATAACTGAATACACGTGAGGCTGAGGAAAGTAGTCTAATGTGTCGCACATATCAATTTAAGGCTGTCCTGTGCTACGAAATAATATAATGTACGACAACCCAAATATTTGGTTACGCGTGATAACGGTCAAGTTGAACGGAACGTAGCCTAACGATGTAGATAAAGCATTATTCATTCATTTCTTCTCGCTCCAAGCCTCAAATTATGGCGACTTGTGAAATCGTGCTTGTTAGTTTTATTGACCCACACAAAGCAAAATGGTTAATAAAAGAAGTTTAACCCCGTTGAATGGTGACTAATTAATTGATTGAAGAAACTGATAATAAAAAACAGAAGAAACGAAAGGGCTAATACGCAAAATACGGGATGTGGTTCTTATGAGATGAAAAAAACTTATTTTTTGCGATCAAAGCCCAACAGGCTATATAATTCTTATGAAATGTCGAGTTGGGTCGTTCTCAAACGCGATTAATTACCTACAGAACGGTGTTATCGTACCCAAACAACTCTTAAAAGACTGGAAGAGTCGAAAAGGTCGTTTCGCTCTTGAAGTCATTTGAAACAGCGAAAATTCTCATTCCGAGTAGACACAACAGTTTGACGAATATTAATGAGTCCGGCACCCGCGCTCGCGGTGTTTTCTTTGTGCCATGAAACGGCTGTGTATAGCATTAATTCCTTTTAACATATAATTTATATAGGTGTACGTCTGGTAAGTGACAAGTCACGCGACACGGCAGCTCGGTCCCGTTCGTGCCATTCGTGCTCCGTTCGTCGCCGAGGCTTTTGCCCCACAAATTGAAATTCAACGATGAAACGCCTTTTAGAAGGGTTTAATTGGTTTTGTCAACGGACAAACAAGGCGAAGTAAATTGACTGGAGTGTGTACATGAGAGGAGCTTTTTCCCCCGTTAACAAGCGCACTTTTGTGCGTTGAAAATATCGTACAGTTCGTATCTGTGGTGTTTGTGAGTTACTCGAACTCAGTTTGCATTCCTGTGAGAGCTATTGGTCGATTTTATGCCTTTACCTTTTTGGTAATTTAGTAATTGCTTTTCTCAACCTCAAGTTCTCAAAGTGTACTTCGCGTCTTGGAGTACAAAAATGGAGGCACGGGGAAGCAGCAGGTGCCCTGTGAAACCGATGGACATAATTACAGCAGATTTAGGGGAAAAATATATAAGAAATACAGAAAAACGGTACTTTTATCCAGTACATACACCGACAGGAGTCCTTTCATGAATCCAAGAGCGCCGAAATTCCGCCACGTCAACTACGGACCTATGTACTTGGGAAATCCCTCCTTACTCACTCTTGCAGACAATTGACTGGTTTTTTCCCCTGATCATTACGATTTTGGCGCCAGGGTACTGGAAAATTCCAGGCACTCTCCTTCCCTTCACCACAACTGCTCACCTGTGCCCTCGCTTAGTCTCACTTCAAAAGCCGAACAGTAAGCTCGTTTTTCTTTCAACCACAGTTTGTCTTTTATTATTTAAAGAGAGAACACCGTTTGCAAATTCCCAACCCCTGATATTTCTCGTACCCGGGGTATTTCTCGTGAATATCTTTATTTCTGTTAAGTGCTCCTCTCTCGTTTTATGACGCTATGTAAGTCTTTCATTTCGTTAATACAGTTTCGAGAACATTCCAGTCTTCGTGTTTAATTCCCGGCCATCGCTTGAGGTAAACAACTTTCCTTCCATTTAGTTCGAGGGCAAAAGTCGGTTTAATCTCATTTTGTCTATACCTCAACCCTCTGACGGGAGGGATTTGTGACTGTAAAATGTTGAGCTTTCTCACATTTCAACGTTTTCAAGAGTCCATAGTCGGAGAAAATGGTTTTAGTTGGGTAAATATATTCAATGAAATCAGATTCAATGTAAGTCCCTGTCAATCATGTTAGAGATGTTGGGAAATTATTGAAAATAATAAGAGAAAATGAAGCTCGTTCTGTTGTCGACAGAGGAGTCGAAAAATCCTTCGCAGCTGAGTATGGCGCAAAATGCTCCTATTCATCGCAATACACGCTTGAACTGCGGTCGTCACGACTAACCCGTCCTGGCACGTTAGTTTTGTTATCAAAAACAAGCGTGTTTTGAATTCACGAATGTTACTCACTTTTTCATCAAAAATTGTTTCAAAAATTCTGATTAAATTTGCAATCGTAGCAACCAAATATGTAAATTTTATAGTTAATAAAATTGCCATGAAATAATGGCTCAAAAACAACGAAACACAACTTTTAACTTTTCGAGAGAACGGCATTCACGATGCCACCCAAACCGTCACTGCTACACGGGCACACAAAGCATCATACCCTAAAAATCCACGAAGCAGGCAAAATGGACAAAATATTCAAAAACTCACACACATAACATTTACCAATTTTCCTCCGTAAATTACTCATATGTTCATTTGCCCTTTGTTTTACTAGCTGTTTTCATCTTTAGGAGATGAGATTCTCTGAAAAAACAAACTCTCGCGAAAACTCCGCATGAATTTCAATTTGGGCCACCGGGTAATTAAACTGATGTTGTTTCCTACAATTTGTTCTCTTTCCTGTTGTTGCTTTGTTTTGTGAACAGATGACGACAGGAGCATAATAAATTATCAAAAACCTAGACGAAAAGCGTTTTGGGGATCCAATACCCACACACTGGTTAGGACTGGTTAGGGGGTAACGACGGTATTAGAAAATTAGAGACATATCTGGAAATCCAGGGATTCGAACTCGAATTGCATTCAAAATTCATTCCGCAAGAGGGCGAAATTAAAAAGTACGATAGCGTTCAATTTCCTGAGTTTCCGACGCTCATGGAAGTGTCTCTTCCGAACTGAACGTTACTGAGAGAAATGCTTCCTTGGACTCCAGAGACCGCGAGGTAATAGAATGTTTTTTCGGGGCTGTCGTAGATATTCGTTCTTGTTTATGCAATCGAAAAATAAGAATGAATCACGAGCCCTTGGGATTGGACTATTTATCCAGTTAAGTCACTGCTTCTCTTCCCTACCAACCACGTTGAATCGGTAATATGTATTCTCCTCGCCAAACCTTTCCAATAAATCAAGCCAAAGCACCGGTAAAATGACCACTCCTGGGTAATACTTGTAGAGTAGAGCATTCGAGCACATTACGAGTTTTGTTCACTTTGGCTGTTTAGTAAGTTTGGCCATTCGCTCCCGACTGCGTTCAACTTCAAATGTAAGTGTGAAGATCTACTCGAGAGAGATTTTTGAACTCTTGACAGTATTTCCAAACTCTACAATAAGTCCTTTATACCAAATTTGTGCAACTGAAGACGATGGCTGACTTACACGCCGAGGCAGTAGACAAGAGAAAGCTTTCGGTTCAGTCTGTGCCGAAGGATTAATCACCCGCTTGTACAGATCCAACATCTCCTTGGGTATATGCGAAATTATCCAGTCGTACCACAAGGACAGACTCATCCAAGTCCAAGTCAGCAGGACAAGCTCATCCAAAAAGGGAATCTCAGCTGGAGTACCGCAGGGCTCTGTACTATCGCCGGTACTGTTTAACTTGTACATAGCAGATGTGTTCAATGATCTACCAACCCAGGTCCACATTGCAGGCTTCGCAGATGATCTCGCACTGTACACATCCAGTAAGTCACCCAACAGTCTATTTGTGGCTATAGACTGCAAAATGCTGCCCACATGATTATACAAAAGCTGGAGCACAGGAAACCCAAAATTAACGCAGCAAAAACCGAGGCCGTATTATTCACAGCAAAGCGTAAGGTCCCCAAAGAAATCACGATAAGAGGGGTGAAAATTCCATTCCTACCATCTATGAAATACCTTGGTGTCTACCTAGATAAGCTACTAACGTCCAGTACGCACATCAAAACGGTGAACAAAAACGCCTTACACAAACTTAGTAGATACTATAATATACTGAAAGCAAGAGTTCTAAGCACTAAGCACAAGCTACTCATATACACAGCCATCATTAGACCAACCATGACATATGCCGCTCCCATATGGTATACCGCAGCGCTCAACCATCTACAGAAGCTACTAACGACACAAAACAAATGCCTGCGCATTGCAACTGCCAGCCCCATACGCACGAATGTAGCCACACTACACAGGACGCATAAGCTAGAAATGCTGTCGCCATTCATCCACCGACTAGCTTACTCGTTTACAAGCAAACTTAAAACGCACCCTAATCCGCAAGTAAAACAACTTAACGCCCTCCAGAAACCCTACTGGAAGCAAAGACCCATAAAGAGGCGGATTTAAGTTTTTCTCCCTCCACATGTACTGGCAAACCCTCCGTCTTAAGGTTTTGTTCAATAATTTTTTCCTTACCCTAATTTACCTGATTGTAGTACCCCACCTGTTTGTGATCCACCTGACTTATATGTAAGACCAATTGACTTAAGCTGGTATTGATGCTTTAACCATTCCTTACTCAAACTAATTAATTTTTTTTTATACACAATTCAAGTCAATAAAGATGTCAATGATACTAATAATAATGATTCGGGACTTTCAGAGTAAAGAAACGAGTTCGATCCTTGGACTGAGAAAAACATTTGTCGAATAGAAGCCAAGCTGTACAAATGATGGCGATTAAACGATAAATGGGGTGGGCGAGCATAAAATATTTTACCTGTATATTTACGTGAGTGGGTTTTGGGTTAGAATTAACACCTCTGACTCAAATGAAGGTCGTTCCCGATTTTACACAAAGAGCGTGAAAATTTCCTAGAAGTAACTATGGGGTCTGGTTGATTGGGTTTCGACTTTAAAACCCAGCGCTTTTTGAACCAATAAACCGACGTGTTCGATTAGACAACATTAAACGGATTTTGGCGTAGAAATATTTCAAAAACTCTTTTGAAGTATTTGTTATAGTACGATTGGCGTTGGAAATACCAGTGAACAATGGTTGTTCGAAACATACGGGTAGTTCAGATTTTATGGATGTGAAAACTGATGTTTCCAGAGTAACGAATATTTACCAATTCAATTACCAGCCAGTGCAATATGTTTGAGACAAGTTTTGACAGGCACAAAACGAACTCGTTGAATTAACTGTTTGAATACCAAATGACACCAACTCCAGCAAAGAAGAGTGTTCAACAACCCCCGAGGGGAGATTTTAATAATAACTGACGTCCCTGCGAGAGGAGCGGAGCCGAAAGTAAAGCTATCGAAGAAAACGTTTCCAAGTCACGTTGCCTTGTCAAGATAAGATCCCCTTTCCTTCAAACATTTTCAACTACGACGGACCAAAGGATGTCTGCACTTCGTTCTGACTATCGACCGTTGAAGGTTTTATGGAGGGCGTTATTTGTTGGCGAGAACCGCTGGAGCTAGAGGAACGTGGCTAATGGAAGGAACGCTAAGTGATGTTCAAAACCGACGCGTGCACGTCTGACACACTTCTACTATCAGCAATCTAAAAACTGAAGAAAGCGCTGTAGTCCGTAAAAAAAAGGGTTTTCGAGTTTTTATGAAATCTTCACGTCGTGAGACCAACCGAACCAAAAGCGCCCATTGCGAAGCTGTGATCACGGGAGTAGGTGCGCGTAGGCGGAGAACCGCACAACTCGTTTCGTTTGTAATTCGTTGGACGCACAAGAATAATGTTAAGGACTGTGGCCATCCACGGATTATTGAGGACTGGGACCTGCATAAAGGCGTTTTCGCATTTTTCTCGAGAGTAGCTTTCACGAATGCGAATACCAACTTACATACCTTTAACAGGGGTCGGCAACTTTGTGTTTTTCACGAGTTTTGCAAAAACCCTGTTGTCTTTACTCTGCCATTTATTTGTCCTTGATGGGACCTTTCCGCTGTTGTGCTTTCAACTTGTTATTTAAAATGCTGCCAAGCTTGTCGTGGTGAGTATCTAAATGTGTTGGTCCTTTCGCGTTTAATAGGTTTATCAATTCCAAACATGTACAATGGGGAATGCTCCGCGGAATATATCAAGAAGCTGCCACATTATTTATTAAGCCATGTATCTGAGATGAGCACGTTTCAACGAGCTCACTGATCGGCATTAGTCTCTAAATAAGCGAGATTCTCTCGTTTCTAAAATTCGAGCGAACTCTCTCTCTCACAAACTACAAATCACGTAGATAACATTCTATTTGCCCTCGTCCAACACGGGTTTCGTCATTTAATGGGCATTTCTAAGCGATACTGAGAACGGGCGTTGTAGTTCCGAAACGGTATTGAATTTTTGCCGTGCCGCAGAGCGAGGAGATGTTGCCGTTCAATTTGCGTCTTCTGTTTGGAGAAGAGAATGTCTGAGGACAGAACGGAGAAGCTCGTTCATCGTTAAGGGCTTGGTTTGTTTGTCTGGTAAATATTTGCTCGTATCAACTACATCCAAGTTAATCACCTTATCTGGTTTAAATATATTCAACAAGGCGCAGGAATCCGGAAATCTCCCTTGCCGCTGTTGATCGATTCAGACGGCTCTGTTGTTTTAGAGGGTTTTAATAGGCTCGAAAACTTCACACCTTCAGATTGTCCATGTTCGTCGTATAACGTGAAAATTCGGGTTGACGTTTCGCAATATCACACCGCGTGTACGAAATGTTTCCCTGCAAGCTAACAAAGCCGTTTTCCTTTTTTTTTAAATAACAGTAAAGCAAACGGTCATAGGGTTGTGATAACTCAATGAATAATAACTTTCCATGCACACAACTACAGTGACAGTCTAGCTTAATAATAAAGCATTGATTGATGATACCATCGCAATATTTTCAACTAAATTTAAAAAAATATCCTTAGTCTTACGAGGTCCTAGTCTCAAATTAGATGTCTAGCTAAGGAGCTGAAAGTAAACTACAGCTATCATAGTCATCAAAACCGTAAATTTTTTTCTCATAAAAGCCGTAATTTTGATTACATTTCTTGAATGAACAGTTGAAGGTGACATGACCATAAAATGTTTATACGTGGGAGAAGACAAGAGTCGCACAATAAACTGTAGACAATTTCGAACGCAGTTTTCACCTCATGCGATACTCCAGTTCTCAAAAGTTCAATAAACTAACTTCACGGAGAGAGTTCAGTAACCTTCATGAGATAATTATTGGCGACCCCACAAATTTCGAAATACAAACCACTCCCGTTTTATTCAATTATTTGAATTATTTACGTATTTTTACCCGCTAGTTCGCAAACTCTGGACGAAAACTTTCTCTAAAAAGTCATATCGAAAATTATAAGAATAATTTATGCACTGATTATTCCTTAAATTCGTGGCATAAGTAGGAGCGATTAAAAAGCCTTACACAGCTACCAGGTTTTACGTAGAAAAATACATTTTGCAAGTCGCTTTGTGGGAGTGATGAAAGAAACTATGGGAACGCCAGTAAGTTATTAATCCATTTAAGACCACCATGGTCTCGTTTACTAAACGAAGAAACCTAGAAATAGTACACCACGTATTCCGCAAGGAGGGATACTCCAGTTGATGACAGAGGTAAAATACCTCGGGATGATGCTAGATAAGCAGCTCACTTGGAAATCGCACGCGATGCACAAAGCAAACCCACCCCCCTGCCCGGGCATGCATAAGGCTGTGCAGAAAATCATGGGACATCACTGCAAAAATGACGGAGGGGCTCTACAAGGGGTTAGTTAGACCCTGCCGTCACATACGCTTACAAAGGAAACTCGAGAAACTGCAGCCTTGCTATCACAGGGGCATTAAATACTTGCACCACTGCTGCAATGGAAGTCCTTTTGAACATCTCCCTTCCCTACATTTTCATTCAGAGGACAGCGTATCTAGGAGCGGTAAGGCTTCTGCAAACAGATAACCCTTCCACCAGGACTAAGGCAAGCCTCCTCGGATCGATGAAGCAGTTCACATTAGAAGAGGCAGCAGTCCTTGCTACTGACATTATGCCAGTGTGGAAGAACTTTCAGTTACCATTCAGCGTCAGCATTCACTCACAGGAAGGGTGGGAGAGAGGGTCGTTCCAGACTGAGGTGGGCGCCCAGCAGTGGACCACTGAAGACTCTGTAATGGGGGGGGGGGGGGGGTAGAGCTGAATTAGGCATTTTAGGGCCCAATTCCAGTTTTGCCAAGCCGCTTGGAGAGTGCGCCATGATATATCAAGCGGAAACTCAAGCCATAAATATCTGCACAGAAGAGACCAATGGACTCAAGGGCTAGCAGATCTACATATTCTTGAACGCCCAGGCTGCTCTGTAGGTCCACGTTGACATGGGGATATCTTCAAGCGCCCAAACGACTCGGTGCCCATAATAGGCTCTTCCCTTATCTGAGTGCTGGCTCATAGAGGGCACGAGGGCAATAAAAAGGCAGATGGTCGTGCGAAAAGGGGTACAGGAGGGCATCTCAGAGGCAGTTTAATACAAATTGTACAGTGAGGAGAACAAAAGCAGATCCTGCCTTAGCAATCCTTGAATACTTCTCCCAGGGGTTCATCGAACCCCAAATCATAGCACAGTCTGCGGTGAAGGACGTACTCGGCGTCCTGAGGGGGGCGTGTATGTACAAAGTCTTCAATTAAGTAAGGAATAACATCTCAATAGGCCCATCAACTCTAAGTTCAACGTTCAACGAGTTTTTAGGAGTCACATTGTTGAAGAAATGGCAACGTAAAGCGCTCATTCACGTTCATAGCGTATTCATATGAAACCAAAATGGATTTAGTGTGCTGATCCTATCAATCAGCTGCATATGACCAGTTAACGCACCCGTTTCCATCGTGATATCGTCGATTGCCCTGCATGCAAAACTTGCGTCGTACGCTTCTCCATCGTACCCCCGAACGGGCGCATTAAGTGCGCCAGCCTTTTCAGAACCGTCCAGTCACCGGACAAAGGCACACTTAATTGCCAGGGGGTAGGAGCTGGGTAAACCGCAATGCGGTTGGTCGACCTCGCTACCAGCACCTGATCTACTTTCAACTGCTAATCCTCCTGATCCTATATACTCTGCTCGGTCTTCCTCACCCTGCAAACCGCATCATGCAAAAGAGCTATCAAACGTTAGCGGTACCTTCAATTTACGCGTGGAACCACTCTAATTTCTCAAGTCATTTAGCTCACCACTCCTGAGCCCTAGTGACCCATACCTGCGCTTGAACCCTCTGACTTTTGTGTAAGAAGGAAAAAATCAATCACTCTACTGTCTTAACTCTGTGCCCATGTCACCCACGTTACGGGCGAGGAAAACGCAGTGTATTTTCTCTTTCCGTCACTCGAATGAGGTAGAGTTTCCTGGAGATTACGTTTTAGCGTCTACTGGGACAAAATTGTCTGGTGCGAAGCATCTCTCTTCTCTTGCTTGATGCTGGCCTTTGATCATGAAAAGCGCTTCTGTGGCAAACTTAGTGTTGTCTCCTTGCTCCTATGCTTCCTCCCTTTCTGACGTGTCAGCAGTTCTCCCAATAGGACGTACGCTAAATATATGCGCTGTATCTTCGTTCTACGCATTTCAGTAACTGGAAATACCCAGAGAGCTAAATCAAAATTCGAACATTTTCCTGTGGAAAATCATATCTTCTTCCACTCAGATTTCTGGAGAAGTAGTTTTGGAGAACGGTGTTTGGGTGCATGTAGGTAGAAGACACTCTATCAAGTTGATCGTGCCATTAACTAAAAAAGTTAAACCAAAAACACCCCAAATTATTTCAAAAATTATTATTATCTTGCACAGTTCGACGTAGTCTCACACCTTTGATACCCATCCCATTCGAATCATCATCGAAAAATACCAGTAAATGATACGAGACATGATCTGACTACAACGGAACGACTAAAATTACGTATTACAAGCGCCTGCAGGCAATTGGCTTGACGTGACGAGTCAATCTGACGGGAGGATGGACTGAGACGAGGAGTGCACACGATGAAACGATTACTTTCGCTGTACGGTCTCGCGAGTACTTTCAATTAATGGACTTTGGCTCACTAGAATTACTATTTAACTGTTTTCAGTGTAGACGCAGTCGTTCACCTCTGAAAACCATTCCATTCGACCATCTAAAAATACCTAGAAAATACCAAACACTGCATATTTGCAATGTAACCCGCCAAAATTGCAGTTTTGTTTTTTTCAAACCAATTATTGCCCATAACACCAAAAATATAGGTGTATTATGAATAATGAATTGTAAACCAAAAAATAGGAGATTAGGGGAAAATGAGGAAAGCCCGTACAATCCAATCCAATAACTTACAGTGAGTAAACGAAAGAATCAGTTAACTGCAATTATGTTCACTAATCGATAAATAAAAAAAGCCAAACTTTATCAAGAAATGCCGGGAAATGTGGAAAGTGCTAAGGTTCTCACTTCAATTATCCGACGTGATGACGGTAGTACAGTGAGAGTACCTTCATCTTCTTTCAAGACCCGCTCAAATGATGATTTCCTGAGAAAACAGACCATGCATAAAGCTGTACTGTACTAGTTGGCTGTTGCTTAGAGTTGTAGCTTGGTGGATGTAGTTAGCATTCTTTCACCCCTGGCGACAGAGCCGTTCGATCATCGAGCGTTGTTTTGTTTCTGTAAGACACAGTACCGCAGCAGGGTTTGGAAAAAAACTTGAAAAATCTGCATCGTACCACCAAAGTACTTTAATAAATTTCGGAGTGCGTTTATCTTACCGTGCCTGCCCGTTCCGACCGCTCATCTTTGAGTTAACATGAGTGGCGTTAGAGTCATATGACCTTTCACGCCCACACTTCAGCCATATCCCCTAACCCTCGAAGTACTCTTTGAAGTACCACCGAGGCTGTCTTAATTGCCGTGGCTGTCGCGTTTTAAGTTGTTTCACGCACGAACGCTGTCAAAGAAAACTCTGCAATCTACTCAAGAGGTTTTACTCTTTGTGGTGAGTAGATACACTTACAGTCGAGTGCTAAAAACCCCAACGCCTCATTTTACGCGCATTTTTCAGCTTCAATAACTTCGGAAGTACTTACTGACCTGGTTAAGTGTTCCTTTTAAACGGAAATAATCGTTCCTATCCTTGAATTTATGAATTTCACAGACAATTGAGTCATCAAGTTTGCATGTTCATTCATGGTAATCTAGAAACAAATTGTCATATACTCATAAGATTGATATACACCACCTTAGATACTGTTCAGTTGCCTTATTGTGATTAATATTTCATGGCGTACATCAAAAATTTCGTGCAGTTTTCAGTATTTAAATGTAACATTTCTCAAGCCAAATTGGTTGTATTGTTCTGTGCACCGTAGAAATAATCTTTCGATTTGGTAGTTGGGGGTCCCGAAAACGCCGCATTATTTTATAACCTATGAAACTTACATGGACTAAAGAAAATTTATTTTAGCGCAGTTGTTAATTTTTTAGCCGTAAGGGTTAGGAAGGAATCGGCTGACGTTTTTTCGTGTTTTCTTCCGAGTCTGAAAAACACTATTAGAGAAAATGCCTGTCCAAGTTTCGTCATTGGTGAATCCCTGTTCCGCCTAAAAGTGTGGCGGTACCTTGGGATCGAGTTTCTCGGTTTGCAACCTCCTCGACTGGAAGCAGTGTGGACATTGATGGTTGCCTTCGGAAAGTTCCCAAAGCTACACCGAAGCCTCAGCGGAAGCCTCCATCGGGCGTACTGGACTTGAGTTGACCTACGGGCTGAATCTGGGAGGTTGTGATGTGTCTAATGATTTTGTATTACAATAGTTCGTATCTGAGCTTTATATACTTAATCAGACGAACACTCACTAAACTCACCTCTGATATCAAATAAATATATAACTCTTCTTGAGGAGAAAATAAGGAAATTAAATTAATAACGCAATGAGACCCACTTTGAATTTAATCAAATAAATAGAAATAAATTAATCGGACTTCTCTCAATATTTAATCAAAGTAACCTAATTTGCTCGGATTGTTATGAAAGACAATATCGACAGAAAGGAGTTAATAAACAGGGATTTTCTCACGTTTATTCAACAATATTCAAGGGAGGGAGGAAAATACTGAACTTGAAAACTCTGGTTGATAAGGGTGAGGCTTGAGTGATATGTTGCAGGGCGTGTGAAGAAAACGGTCAAAAAGGAGCTCGAGCCTCGCCAATATAATCGCTAGCCCTTCCCACACTTTCCTGCGTATAGCAGAGAGCGCCAAGAAAGGGGAGCCGACGGCAATAGAGGCTATATCCTTCACAAGGTTGACCGTACCTTGACACTCTGGTTTGGTATCGTGGACTCGGTGTTAGCTTCTTGCACTATAGGTGCCTGTTTGCTTTAAAAGTACCTGGCGGGGATGTCGCACCCGCTGTGGCAGTGTGACATGATGACTTCATCCACCCCTAAACCCAGCAAACCAAGTTTGTGGCTGCTCTGGGTGGTTCGAATAAGGAGCGGGGACTCAGGCAGTGCCGCGACATCAACTCCTCTTCGCCTTTGGAGGGTATTCAGGGAAGAGATTACAGGCACTTTCACGCAGTTCGTGTGATGTCCTGGCCTACAGCGATGAAATGTAGAAGAGGCTGGTATCGTAACGCCGAGGATCCTCGGTTTTGTGTCTGTGATAACCAGTTTGAGTCTCTGGTACTCATAGTTGCTGCGTCAGCAAGCAAATTGCTATCACCTGGTCATCCGATGGCTGGGATGTTTGGAAGAAGCTGCACTACTGGGTGGTTTCTGGAGGAGAGGCCCGATATCGTCGCTTTTGGTTAAGAGTTCTTTTGGTTAAGTCATCCTGGATGCCCAGGTAGTATCTGGAAGCCAGGGTCCTGGTGCAGCTTTGGGGTGCATGAAAGTACTGAATAGCTTCGGCTAGGTGTGTCGTGTGATAATTTCCAGTGTTTTCATTGTTAACCGATGACCCGTCCCCTTCCCTCTACTGTCGATATAAGCTGGTTCTAAAATAATAGTTTTCGAAAATGACCGGTATTTTTCGCCGAACTTACTTCGGGGTTAATTCGGTGTTAATCCGTGTTTTACAAACTTCCATTCTAATTAGTATAAATAAAACATTATATTCTTCATAGTGAAAATCGCCTACCGTACGTGGAATATGTTCGGCATGGGTGCGTCGTCCTCTATATTTTGGTATAATTTCAACTCCTTGGTGAGGTTGCCAATGATGTTAGATGCCGAGTACAGCCAGAAGCTCAAAGGTACTTCGTCGATTTGTTCCCGTTCGGTTGGAATGCCTCCTTTGAATATTAAAAACATTTCAAAGGTGGTTGATTCGGTAGGTCACGTTTGTAGGCTCGAAGAGTTCAATGGCTTTGGACGGGGGCAGAACAAAAAATTTACAAAAATCAAATCTGAAGAAAATGCCCTAAGCAATATTTAGAAGAGGTTTCAATTAATTTTTGCTGCTCACTATGGTAACATTGATCACAGCTTCCAGCGTCGTTACGTCAATATATTGGTAAGCAGATTCCCAATGGGCAATATCCAATTCGTCAACCTTTTCTAAGTAACTTGATTTGGAAGGTCAAAAACGTGTTTTGGTATCCTTTGATCTTTGCATCCCCTCTTCCGTTCACTGAACCGTCGAAAAATGGAAGCAATTAACCCGAAAAATGTACGCAAATTAAATAAACCTCCTTTTTATCGTAACTTGTTTCGCTCTCTGCCCATCACGACCCACGTTTTCGTATAATTTCTTCGTCACAAGGGATTTTAATTGGGGAAGCCCGCACGCACGTTCTCTGTGACTGCTCTGACGAACGTTTCGACAAGTAGCAACAATTGCAATCTCAAATAAGTTCTTCTTCCAGTGAGCGTTTAAGTGAGATCGTTCGGTTTTCGATTCGTTCGACCTGCATTGTAGGTCACGCCCTGACTCTTGGGCTGTGCGCTTCGAGTTATATTTGGTTCGGTTTTATTCTTATTATTCCCCACAATCGCCACATATGGAGAAGGAAAGGGCATTTATTGAACAAGCCATTTCCCTGCGCGCATATTCCAAAGCACCAGTACGTCGATAACATTGTCTTTCCTAGAGCGGTATTCCTTTTTAAAGCCGCTGTCGAGAATTCCGATAGGGCTTTCCGCACTACGGATAGTACATACTGTTTTCTCCGCCTAACCATCGCCTGATTCTGAACAATCATTTTACACTTCGTTATATTCCTTCCAGTCCGGATCTATTATTTACAAGAACTTCAAACCAACGAAACGCGGCATGAACTAATAATAACTCAACTTAATTAACGGTTGTAAATAAGACATATGACAACACGAATAGGAGTTATTATTAAATAAAATATGAAGTATCAAAATTGATTATATTTCGCTTCGGTAAAGAGTTCCGCTCCCTTGTCGGCCGTGGCGGCGACTTCTTTCAGATTTCCCGTATTTCTGCCGGGACAAGAAACCAGTAACATGAATGTTAGGAGTGAATGCTGTGTCACGGCATGCTTCTTGTTACGAATACTTCGGGAATTGACTGAATACCCACAAAATCTGGAATCGTCTTCGCGGACCGTAATTTCAGGACCACGAGCCCAGAACAGACCCGGCCTCACCAACTCGATTATACGAGTGAATCTTTAAGGAGCTGCAAATCACCGCCCAAGTTTCAAGGTTTCAAACAGTCCACTTCCCACAGTAACTCGAGCGCTTCGTCGCAAACTTCCTCCACTCAGAACCGACTGCGACAACAGCAATTTGTAGGCATTTGGGAGAAATTCGATCGCACAATTCGAATAGAAGTGGCTTGGAGATCGGACTACTTATAGCATTGAATAGTTCAACATGACGGCACCAAAATATCTGGTGAGAAGTTCACGCAATTTTTCTTAACTCTTGTGACGTGATACGTAAAATCAGTATTCTCATTCTTAGCGTATCTACTGAAAAGCTTATACGAAAAAAGGATAACTTTTGGACTATTATTCGTTCTGAATAATACACCTACGTTTTCGGTCAGGAACATTTTTTTACAAGCCTCAAATGTGACACTTTACGTTTCAAGGCATCGGGATTCCAAATCTGCAATGTCCGTCCGCCGGTGGTTTTAAAAACCAGTTCTTACACACGAAAAGTCCATTTGGTATATAGTTGTGCCCACTCCCTCGGCAATCTGATTAGACGTAGCAGCATAGTTGATGTGGGTGTTATGGTTAAACACTTAAAAACCCGCAACTGGGGTAGTTTCATCGCAATCCGTCGGGTGGTACGACCTGTTGGTATCGTTTTCCACATATGTTTCGATGCTGGGTCGAATCTCAGAGGTGAACAACTGCGTCTGCACCGAAAACAGTGAAATCATAGTAATTATGGTGAACCAAACTCTGAAAGATTTCGCGGGACGATACAGTGAAAGTATTCGTTTCGTCATTTTCACTCCTTCCCGTCTCATTAAAACTACCCGCCAGCCCCACTCGTCTCCTCCTGACAATTGCTTACAGGCGCCTACGGTTGAGTTTTCGTCGTTCCGTTGTAGTCAGGTCATGTTTCGTATAGTTTACTGGTATTTTTCGATGCTGAATCGACTGGGACCGGTCTCGGAGGTGTGAGACTATGTCAAGCCGCGCAAGAGGATAATAAGCCGTTGTGTAATAATTGGCAGTGTTTTATTACTATTACATCGAAATTGATAGTGTTTCCTGGGTATTTTTGGTGCTGCGCTAAGCTGTGAAAAACAATAATAAACTGTGTTGTAATAATTTGCCACGTTCTTTGTTATCTAAAGGTAACCTACAATTTTTATGAAAGTTATAACTTTCCTTTTTGTCAAAAATTAAAAATAAATCAATTAATTCTTCTTTAAGCCACATTTTTCAGAGTGGCTAAGAGCATAACTCCGTCCAATACATAGCTACATAAATAGTTGCGGAGAAGTACAGATGAGTACAAATTGTTAGATGAAACTCCGTCTGGTTGGACAACAGTTCTGTACACGGTTTGCTCAGTATCTTCAATCAACTGGCGGTGGTCCATTAATGGAATGAAATCTGTCGGTGTAGGACGTGTGAGCTTGGCATAAATAGTTAAAGAAGTTCTTAGAAAAAGCGAAAAGAACCTGTATCTACTTCGTAAACCTCGACCTCCACTCAACATTTCTTTACACAGATCTTTATAGAAAGCAAATGCCAGGTACACACCAGGAAACTTTTTGTAAGTTTAACCAACCGTTTCGAGAACGCGAGTATTTCGTTTTTATTACGTATCTGACCCCCACCCTTTGTCATCGATGAGAACTGCTTATAATTGTATTTTCGCGCTCATAACGAATGAAGAGAAAACAGTCATTTTCCAGGCACCTTTTACTCGTCTCTCATCATCAAGTATTTATTGCCCGCTGTTTTTCATTTCAACCATTTCCATTCGAATGGTGGCGTTCGTCTTCATGGAAATGGTCACCCGGGTCGATTGTTCTTCACGCAGCTTAATTCGTCTACCAACGTTCTCAGCAACAATAGTAAAAACGTCAAAAATGAGCTGAAACAGTTCTTCCATTTTTAGTTTCCTTGGCTCTACGAAGTAGAAAGGAAATTTATGTAATCGGCTGAAAAAAATATTTTGAGTTTTCTTCAGATCTTTACGTTTCAGACCCTCTTGAGTCCGAAAAACACTATTTGGGAAAATGGTCTGTGTGTGTGTGTGTCACTAAAGTGTGTCTGTGAACGATTTTTAGGGAAAACCGCCGTATCAAATCAGCTCAAACTTCATATCTCGCCCGCTGGTCACAATGGGACGCCAAAATAAGGGTATGAACAAAATCCACCGAAAGTTAACTATAGTTATCATAGTGATCAAAACACCAAATTTTTTTTCTCAAAAACGGCTCCAACGATTTTGATTAAATTTTTCATATTGATATCTTTTGATAAGGCAAATATACCATAAAATTCCCATTCGTAGGAAAATGACGAGAGCAGCACAATAAATTACCAAAATTTCGAGGAAAAGCG
Organism: Pachypeltis micranthus; assembly: GCA_020466155.1. NCBI lineage: Eukaryota > Metazoa > Arthropoda > Insecta > Hemiptera > Miridae > Pachypeltis > Pachypeltis micranthus. Next base: position 12,822,514 of record CM035772.1, read on the forward strand.
TTTTTAGCGCGGTTTTTTTCTTATAAACTCCGCTGGAATGTTGGTAGAATATTAAAGAAAATTGGTATTGTAGTCCAATTCAATACCCAGAGGGTGAGGTGTTTAAAACCGCTCATGAGATAGACAGGGCTCACTCCAAAATTCCTGAATTCCAACTACCGCTGTTTCGCTTACTACCAGTTCTAACAGTTATTAACCCAATAACTCTGCAAAAGTGATTACTATCCTTCTTCAAAAAACTCGTGTTTACAGGCTCATTAATTATCTGTGAACCAATTGCTCAATAATGGTCCGGGAATGAGTACGAGCAGCACAATAAATTCCAGAACATTAGGCGCTACCGTTTCCTGCTGCTGTGAAGTGTTGTTTGACCAATTTCAAAGGAACTGAGTGATAAATGAATCGATTAAATAGAATTAGCCATTTACAAAGTGAATTGTTGTAGAGCTAAGGAAAGTTATGTGTTGCAACGCACCAGATATTTTACTCAATAATAAATGCGGAAGTTCGGTGAAAAGAGACCTAGAACTAAAAGCGCATAGAAATAGTACTATGTATAGTACTTCATAAATGTTCAACTGAGAGTACGTGGACGATTTTGATAACGTTTTGGAGATTTCGACGGTGGATGAATAACTGAAGTTGATCAAAGCACTAAAAATAAAAATAAGTTCGTGTTTCGCATTAATTAAAATTCTTCTAAGCTGCAACTCTTGAAGCGCTCGTAGCTTTTGTAAAAGATGTACTTACCATCGGACAGCTCCTAACTCGTGTTTTAATGTCAATGCAGGTGAATGTGTAAAGCAAAGTTAGCAACTCATTAATGACGCACGTTAATCGCTCGTACGATGTCTAACTGTGATAATCACGTTGCCAAAATCGTGCCCTCCAGATGTATGTAACGCTCTATACATTATAGTTGAGCAGGGCTCAGAAACTCGAGCTATTTGGCGAAAACCACCAACGCAAAGAAATCACGATTGCCTTGAGTGGGCTCATCAATAATCCTTCTAGCCCCACTTTAGAGGGAAGCTCGGGACACTACATAATCGTATCACGGGGCTGGATGCAGCACTGCATGATAAGTTAAGTTTTGTCGCCAGAAAGACGAGTGTAACGCTACACAACGATCCTCACGTTGCTTCGAATAACCTGAAATTCTGTCCTTACAGCCTCGCTGTTTCGGGCTTCCACGCGGTAAATTGCAATTCCATGCGATCAAAGCTGTCGCGTTGATTTTGTTCCTCGCTGGTCGAATAGTTCGCAATTAGCGTTCTACCAGCGGATTCAATCCGCGATTACTGTGGTTTGGCCGCTATGCATAATTCGTCTCTGATCACAGGGCTTTTATAGCGACATATTTGCGATTATTTGGTCTTTCCACGTGAACTTTACCGTTGAGATTAATAACAGAAAGCAGTTTGTCGAAATATCAACTCGCAAGCCTCGTTTGATCGTCAGATAATTTTAATTTCGAGGAATGTGGATTTATCTAGCATAATAAGGGCTGCTGGGGGACTGAGGATGTGTTGCATCGGATGATGGAATGTCCAATCCGTGAAAGAACCAGTTAGAGCAGGTTTCCAGACTAGAGAGATCTGAAGTTAACTTCCAGAAGGGCAGAAGTTGCAGACTTGAAATTAATACTACGTTATATGAGAGAGTGATATCCCACTAATTGAGGAGGGGAGTAAGTACGAGTAGTAATTGGAACAAGAGTTTTACTCGTAATTAAATTTAAAGATTGACCTCAACAAACAGGGAACAGGGTGGAGGCAAACGCTAGCGCAGGCGATAGGGCGATGCCTCACTGAGAGAACCTCCCGGCTACAACTGACGACAGCAAAGTTTCAGGCGAACCTGCAGCACAATGCCCCAAACGAGCCTTTGCTAAATGGAAGAGTTCGGTTCGTCCCGGTACAAATACAATTAGAATAATATAGTACTGTAAAGTTTGCTGTTCGGCTCAGCTCAAGCAGCATTGGTACAGAAGATTGTTGTCCCCAACCCAATCAGATTCTGCTAGGTCAACTTTTTGACCTTAGGCCATTTGAATGTGAAGCTGTGTGTAACTCCAAACTATCCCAGGCAATCAACTTCTTTCTTTCAATATACTACGCCCTGCCAAACACAAGTATTGATATTTTCAGAGCGAAGAACGTACTTTCTCACATTTCAAATTTTCGATGGGTTTTTCTGTACTCCCTAACTCATTGCTATGACGAGTCACATGACTGGGTGACATGACGTTTGGGGCTACATGTACAGAGAAGGGTATCCCACAATCCCCATTGCTACTCGTTCACGACCCCTAAGCTGAAATCCAAAAAGGCAATACGTTATAGGAAATCCTACTTCAATTTCGTTTTTGCGAATTTCTTTTGTCCAACGAGTCTATTAATTACTAAAGTTAACGTACCTGTTCGGTGAGTCTGTCTCCTCTGGAGATACTGCATTTTGTAATGGTTTTCGCGGCGAACTGCGCGAAGTGGCAACACTGACCACCACCCGTGCAGGCCGCCGCTGTTTATATTAGCGTCAGAGCCGCATTTCAAGATCAGAACGGCTATCGGCTCGTCAGCGAATTAATTCCTGTTATAAGTCAGTGTTTAACTTCCCATTTTGATTGTGTGAAGTAAGGTAAGCGATCAGAGCTTTGTGTTTCATTGTCCCCATTGTCCCTTTATTGTCATTTAATACAATCCGAGCAAAGGTTATTTATTTCATTCTAAAAGGATTTCGTTACATTTCATTCATTTCGAGTTTTGCCAATTAAATTCAAGTGGGTCTTAATTGTTTTATAATTTCATTTCCCATTACCTTCTTGAGAGTTATTATTTTATTTATTTGATCGAGTGAGTATTATTGAGCCTATTTGATTTATTCTTTTCTTTTGGGCCCAGACACGACTTTCACGAGTGTTCTGTACGCGGGAATTGTGAGTCAATTCCCCAAGTACGCCACAATTTACATCGAAAAGCGCTCGCCCAAAGTATCTCACCAGCCAGAGGAGACGGTCTCACCTAACAGATACGTTAACTTTTGTAATTTACCTACTGGTGGAACTAACCCAATAACTTTAGTATTGTTATTGTTGTTATTAATTGTTAGTATTGTCAATGTTGTTGTAATTTATTTTGTTTAGAAGAGCTTTATGTTAAGTTCCTGTCGTCACGCAGGGTCAGTACGCTCGGTAACTCATAGAGCTGTGTGACAGTTCACACCCCCTACTCTTATCCCTCCCATACAAGCACTCATCCTTAGAACTCATACAGAACGGTATCATATCTTGTACTCAGAACCCTCCATCTTTATTGTGTACCTCAAGCGATCGCTTAACCATGTATTCCTTATCATCATCGTCAATCAATGCATCTCATTCATCAACTAATTATTAACCTTATTCAAGTTCATCTCTCGCTCCCTCGGACTCAACATATGGTTTGATTTAACGGTAATGTGTATTTAATTATACAAGACCGACAAGAAAACTAAAACTGAGAAAACACCTCAATGAATACTGGTTTTAATTGCATAACCATAATCAATGACGCAATGTGTTAGAGGAACGGTAACTCAGGAGAAGAAGGCGTCGCCTTAGTTTCAATGGCCTCAGCAATTAAGCGTCTTGGCTCACGAAATTCGTCAGGCTCAGCTCGAAGGAAGTTGATACGATGCTCTACAATTAATACCGACTTCGGCAAACATTCTGCTGTGAGCAAACTTCGGTCGCTTTCCCTCGCGAGACCGCAGAATTAATATCACGTGTGCTGTAATTATCTGACAATAGCCCGCTGAGTCAGTTCGAAGGCACAACGGTGCTTTACGAGATTCAGAGCGAATGGGGGGAAGGCGGTCTTGATTTGAAGACCGCAACTTCGTTAATCGAACCGCAAAAGTTTGATTTGGAAACTTTACGGGGGGATATAATCAATACATAACTACCATTCTCTTGAATAGGGACACTTCCCTGCAGCGGCGTTGCTCATTCAAACGACGTCTGCTTTTTCCCAAAGCCAACCAGGAAAATGACGGTTGTTGCAGAGATTCGAATCTCGTTGAATGGAATGTTCAAACAATGATTTCACCTTTACCAGAATCAAGTCTAAACTCAAACGTGGGGTATGAATAAGTGCTACGAAACAAGTTGAGGGAAACTTTTGAGCTTTTACTTTTACTCGACTCAAAGGGCAAGGAACCCGGAATTGTTGCGATTGATAGGAAAAAGATGGGTTTTCACGAGAGTTTGTTACCCCTAGACTCAGAAAAACAGGATTTACGCAGTGCATGCTTGTGTCTTTAATAATTCTAACGCACATTGCCAGCCCCTTAGGTTTAACGAATTAGAATTAATTGGTTCAGTATGCGTGGCTATAAATAAACGCGAAGATCTGAAGAAAACTTGACTGTTTACTCTCCGTTACCTGATGTGCCATCGTGAAAAAAAGTTGAATTTTCTTCAGATCTTCACGTTAGCCCTACCAAATAAAAAAAAACGAATTTCAGCGCGTGGGTTTTGCGTGTGAGTTAGTAGTTCAACATGCGGGCAAACGGCTATTGATTTGATTCCCTTTTCGCTTTGATCGTAATTTTCATGAGGCGCGAAAACGAGCTTACGAACAGATTTGTGTGAGGTTTGTGGTAATCGACTGTATTCGGAAGTCGTTGGCGATGATTATAGGTCAGGCTTGACTCAACAAATGATGTCTTCGGGCTAGCTGTACTCACCCAGACGACGTGACATATTCTAGGGGTGTTGACGACAGATGGAGTGAAAAAGGAAATGGTACTGTGCCGGTTGCTACGGAAACTTGAGTTTGGGCTCATCAACTCACGCAGCCGTAAATGGCAGCCTAGTTATTTCGCAAGGGGGTTCCCCGGGGATTTTATAATAAAAAGGCGACAAAATTCAGAGTCGCAACACAAAAAGAAACACGGGTTTGGACCTTGGTTAACATCAGTCGCTGGGACTGACTCAGAGAGCGGGAAGCCGGTGATAATGTGGCGGAGAGTTTCCTACTTCGCGAAAACAGTTCCACAGCTAACCGTCCACCCGTGGCCCATTTTACGTCAAAAACACAATTTCCATCGAAGGGAAGGGGGCGGGCGCGAAACCGTACCAAAATGAGGGTATTACAGATTTTTTCAAAAATCGCTCAAACGATATCTCCTAGAAAGTTTGATGAACGGAGATATAACAAAAACAGGTTTTTCCTCAATTTCGCAAAAACGGCAGTAATGATTTCCATCAAACTGTCTTCAACCAGTCAATACGTATATGTCGTTCATCTCTAAGCCCAACGAACCAGAATACGCTAAAAACTGTGGTTTGCAAACGTTTCGGATTTTCCACAGTAAATGCATGAAAGAATTTAATGAACTTGACGAAGTGTGCAGCTCATACCCTCGCTTTGTATTTCAGAACTATTTGTGTGATCTTGCGTTGAACGGAGTTATGTTCTTATTTTCTCAAAAACTGCTGACCCGATAAAACCGCTGCAAATTGTTTATTTATATCACACAACGGTTTACTATTCGCTTGCACTACTTGACGTAGTCTCACACCTATAAAACCGATCCCATTAGATTCAGCATCGAAAAACACTAGTAAACGATTCGAAACATGACCTGACTACAACGGAACAACGAAAACTCGCGAAAATTGGCGCGACGTGGCGAATCGTGCTGCTGAGTAGTTTTGATGAGACGGGAAGGAGGGAGTACAAACAATGAAACGGTTACTTTTGCTGTATCATCTCGAGAGTTCTTTCAATTAATAGACTTGGGCTCACTATAATTACTGTGATTTCACTATTTCCGGTATAGACACAGTCCTACACCTCTGAGAATGGTTCCATTTCAGCCAGCTTCTAAAAATGCCTACTAAACGATACCGAACCCGGCGTATTTGCGATTGCATTTTTGTTAGTTTTTTTAAAACCATTTTTTGCCCATAAACATGGGTTTCATCCGATCGAATTGCCGAACAAGCGTACACTACTACATACAAATTAGGATTTTTGTGCGACAGAGCCGTTTTTTTGTACTACGTTAAAGGTACAGAACGGGCCGAACGGTGGACGGACGTTGCAGATTTGGAATCCCGATGTCTAGAAACGTTGAGTATAACATTTTGACGGGAGTTGTATCAAAATTTTGCCGACCGAAAACTCACGTGTATTGTTCAGAACGAATAATAAACCAGAAGAGTGTGAGATAAAGAAGCCAAGGGCTATTTAATAATTGTTAACCCAATCATGCTTTCTGAGGTTGAGCTTGTGCCCGTTTGTTCTTGGAGCCGTGGGAAACTCTTATCAAATCTTATCAATTTACATCTTTCTTCCAATACTCAGAGTCTCACCGAACACAAGGATTGGTATTCCCAGAGACGACAACGTAGTCCCCCCCCCCCTCATACATACTCTCCCTTACATCAACCCCCTAGTTGAAGTGATTCGGCTCATGTAGTCTCCTTCTCTCTCAGCAAATTCTGTGCACACACCTATCCAGAAAAACCCTGTGAACTCCCAGGTTTATATGTTCCTCTCTTGTACCCAAAAATAATTCATTAAATTTTCATCGTGTAAATTTTTCATTAAATATTACCGAGAGTTTGCGAGAACGCTCGAATTAGTTAAGCGGGACTTGTAAAAGAAAACAAAACAAGCTGTAACAGTTCTTGTTGAAGTTTTTGATCATTTATAGTTACTTCCGTCACTCTCTCATCCGCGAAAATCTTATAGCGACATATTTATATTTAGAGCGATTAAGAATGCTAAAGCCGTTTCGTCAGGCGATCAAACAATCAGATTTGAGTGGTATTGGTAGCTTGAACTTACATATTTTCTACGTGAGACTCAGAAGAAGTAACGATTTGAATACCGGCGGAAAATGCCACTCAACTTTTATGGTGACAACAGGGCAGAACGAGAATGAGACTGGCTTGACTGGTTAAAATGTCGATAAAAGGAATATTGACTAACGTGATTTGATAAAACTTTCAGTTATGTAGCATTCCAGTCTGAACTTTGGGTATTTGCCATGTTCTCTTGTCATGCCGCAGGTGACTGTGGGGACTGGAAAAGCTCATTAGCCAAAAACCCGCGATGCGGAACATTCCATGCATCGAAGATAATTCTAGGGCGTCCTAGTTAAATGAAGCGGTTGGTGCTTTAATGAACGTATTCTGTTGATTCACAAAGTTATAAATCAAACCTTCGGTTTCTGAAATCAAGGAGTTCCCGGGTGACCTATTTTAATAATCCATAACTGGCAGTCCTTTTATTTCTTTACATTTGAGAAGTAATGTCAAGGGCCCTTCCAGCTTTCGTCATTCATATTTCGTTTTCCGTGAATGTTATTTGGGCCACCAGTACAATGGAAACAGAATCTATGAGATTCTTTGAACATCTAAATTTGTTAGTTTTGAATCTTTATCAAGCCCCAAGATGTAGGACGTGAGAAAATACATCTAATTATTTTGGCACCGTTCCAAGCCCGTCAGACGATTCAACGGCCTTTGAGTCCAAAAAGAAGCATTTGAGAAAATGGCGAATACCTGTGAACGTTATGCGGCCATGGTGATCAATAACCCGAATATTTTTGGTTATATTTCTTGTATGGACCGTCCCAAATAACATGACAGTACACTTATAATCTGTTGGAAAATAATTATTAATACCCAACTAACAAACAAAATTCGTATGTACTGGGCATGTCACTGGGATCAACCTATGTTTTTGAGGTCGCTAAACACGAATTTGAGATTAGAACTGTTCTATGATGTCATGGTCTTGCCCCAACCTAAAAAAATATTTAAATCGACCATCTAAAACAATCAAGATTATGCATTATTGGTAATTTCTATTTTTCTCATATCGTTTGGTATAATCAATACTATAAAAGTACATATACGAAGTTTTCGTACATCACAGTTTGGACCTAACCTCAAAAAAACTGCTGCAATAAAGAATCATGTATATCGGACGAAGAAAGGAATCTCATTGCATCTCCTTTAAAAAATGAGAAAAGTAGTGAGGTCTATGGCACTTCTGGGATAGGTCAATGACCTCCCCCCTTTTCACCTGCCCATATGCTATGACGTCACCCCCCCCCTCACCATCACAGCTGATGTGACGTCATCCCCCTCCTATCAACTACAGCTGACCTGACGAAACCCCCTCCCCCCATCCGTATCAGTGTAACTTCTGAGAGGATCCCCCCATGTGACCTCATGTCCCCCACCACTATGAATCCCCCTGATGTCATGCCCCCACAATTGGCGCAACTTCTGAGATGATCAACTTCCCCAATATGAGCCCAGTCTTTTACTGTTGGTACTTGAAGGTCCTTGTGAAGTTCCTCGTTCCTGATGTACCAGTCGGCGCCGGTGATCAAACGGAGAACGTGACTTTGGAGGTCTTGCACTCGGTTTATGTGGGTGTTCGAGGCGGACGATAATAGACCCCGTCCGTAGCACCAGATGGGTTTGATTATGGAATTGTAGGTAAGAAGCTTGTTTTTAATACTGGGATTTTTGTTAGTGAGGAGTGGTTTAAGAAGGCTGATTCTATGGCGTTTTTGGCTGTTATTGCATCGATGTGATTTGTCCATGTGAGCCGTTTGTCCATAGTCAAACCCAAATACTTGACGTGCGTTTTTATCTCAAGAGTGGTTGAGTCGATTTCTACAGGCTGGCATGTAAAGTTGCGTTTGTAAGTATAAACGCACAGATTTGATTTGGAAGCGTTTATTTTTATTCTCCATTTTCTTGCCCATTCACTGACATCATTTGCAATCGCCTGAATCAACTTACTTGCATCTTCACCAGTCTGGTGTTTGGTCAAGTACGTTTGGTCATCGGCAAATTGGGCTGACATTCTAACATTGTCGTTGTAAACGGGCAAATCGTGGATGTAGAAAATGTACAATAAAGAACCAATTACACTACCTTGAAGGACGGAGGAGAAAATTGGAAATCTGGCACTAACGGCACCCTCTACACATACTTTGTAAGTCCGATTCAAAAGAAATGATTGGATCAATCGAAAATACGTGTCAGTGAGATGGGGCTTGAGTTTGGATAAGAGACCAGCGTGCCACGTCTTATCAAAGGCTTTTCTAGCGTCGAGGTAGAGCCCTAGTGCGATTTCTCTGTCCTCGTAGGTCTTTAAAATACGGTACAGAAAACGGTGGAGTTGCCACAGCCAAGAATGGAGTTGGCTAAAACCAAATTGAGCGAAGGTGAGACTTATCTGAAATTCAGTACACCGATGCGCAGAATACTGTTGTAAGCGATTGTTACTTTGGTATGACAAAAGTCATAGTGTTCAATAAAACCAATACCTAAAAAATATCATATCCAAATGTTCCAAGCATAATAAAAGAAATTCTTGTATCGGAATCTGACGAGAAGTTAAAAAAAGTCGAAGAAGATCTCCTGGTGAATTAGATGTAAGTGGGCCTTCTGAGTACGAGCCCATTGATGAATCGGACAAAGGAGAGGTACACAGGAGGTGGTATTTACCTACTAATTGATGAAAGGATTACAATCATCAAACCGTACACTAAAAGGAGTTGAATGATCTAGTTGGAAAGCTACAGCTGCCCGTGTTGGCCATACGGACAAAAGTTTCCTTCTACGAAGAGAGAGAAATATCTTCTTATATTTTTTTCGAAAGTTACGGATATAGTATATGGCCAGTTGTTCAGCGTTCACCTTGAAACGTATGAGTATTATACAAAAGGCGGCTTGACGTGGTGAACTTTTGGTTGGACGATGGAAAGTGAAGTGAATTTGTAACCACAAACATTTTCGGTATCAAGTTGAGAGGTCGTAGATGAGAAATAATCTGATTGAAAATTAGCAGAAAAGTGACTCTGAGGCTCGAGGAAAGATTGACTAGGGAATTGCTGGTAGTTTGAAATAACTGAAGGAGACCCGCGTCTCAGCCCTTACAGGGCGGCGAAAGACAAGGGCTTTGGGAAAAACCCCCGAGACTACGTAGACTACATGACACGTTCGTCGTCTTTTTTCCTGCCAGCTCTCGTTTCTTGCATTCATTGGGCGCACGGTTCCCACTTGCTCTCACTCAAAACCTGCTGCGTACATGGTCTAGTCTGGAAACCAATGAATGCTTTCTGGGTAAAGACCGACATTTTTGAACGGGTGACTACGGAGTTCTACAGGCAAAACGTCTAATATTCCAACTTCAAGGCGTAAATGGAAGAAAAAACAACTAATTGGAGATGAAAACGACTCTTGCAAATTTGTTCGCTTGAACTCAAATGTCGAAGACTCAGAAGTGATTATGTGGGCAGGCAGTGTTATATTTATCTTTTAAAAGGCTCAGAGGAAGTTGGATGGTCGGTCGGCCAAGAAGTTTCCCAACTTTCCAATAGCAAACTCGCTTGAGGTTTTTAGGTTACTTGGGGAAAGTCAAAGCTTTTCAATGCTTTTTAGCTTGCTGAAGAGCTCGAAGAGTTTGTTATTTTCCACGACGAGAAGAACGCCAAAGCCATCGATTTCATCGAACATCTTAGGTACCCGCCCTTGTAACGAAAGTCTTAGAGCGAAGTTTACGGGGTACGGACTTGTACTTAGTAAAAATAACCGATCGAGTGAAACGTGAACGACAAGCCTTTGTCAATACAACCATAATTTTATTATTAACAATCAAAACTCCAACAATATAAGTAGTCATTATCCGAAACTCACCTCCCACTCCTTCTCTTTCTTTCTTTCGGTTTAATGGACTTATCGCGCGCATTTGATGGGGTACGTCGAGACGTTTGTTCGTTTCAGCTGAAGCCACATTGGTACGATACATCACTATTTTCAACCTTACGAGACTTTCCGTAGCTGAGGTTTCGGACCTGAAGGAGGTTGTGTTTGGAGCCATGGAAACTTCCACACTATCCTTGTCAACCAACTTCTTTCTTTTAATCTTCTGGGCTCGATCAAACACAAAGACTAGTGTTTTCAGGGCCGAAAACATACTTACCCACTCTGTAGCCTAGAATGGGGTTTCTTGTATCTCCTTTCCCTTGTCTCTCATTTCATCCCTTACTTTCGCCAGCTCTCCACAGCTCTCGTTCGTGCTAACACCAGTTTAACTATCTAGGGACCCACTGTATCGAGGAAACTTTGTCTCCTAGTTTATTCTGAACTCAATACAGTGCTCTTCCGCTCATCTCATTTACCGACTAATTTATTGGGCCTGAAGTCGTTTTGTCCAAAAAGTTGAATGTATTCGCTGGGTCCAGCAGGGCAGCGTATTATGAGCGATTCACTCCATTCTGTTGACTGACTCGCTGATAGAGTATGCGTTGTCATCACTCCAGTATGCCCATCAATGCACACAGGCGATAATGGACTTTTTTTTCTTCTTTTTTTACCTTGAAACGGTGGATGCCCTCACTGCAGCCACAAACGGGCCTATTGTAAGAGCGTCCATGATCCTCAGATCATGGCCTCCCTGCACCACCCCCAGGCCCCACGGCACTGGTCTCACTTGGTGTGACGTCACCTATGCGCCCCCATCACCCCCGCACAAAGCGGAGGATATCCTTAAGTTCTGCATTCGCCACCTCTTCTGGCTGAAGAAAGGGCCTCCCAAACACCCAACATGTCTGATGCCGCGAGTCCGTCGCATACGCACAGCACATGCTCTGCCGTCTCTAGCCCTACCTCGCAGAACCTTCCTGATAATGGACTTACCCAACAAGCACAGTTCCTACGTGATCGTAAACATCCTTCCACCTTTAGCGAAGCACAAAGACACTAATAAATACTCTTCAACTTAATAAGTTAAATGAAATAGATGACTGCCGGAAACTTTGAGTACGGACTCAACGTTTTATTCACAAAAGTGTTACTTTGTACCATAACATCTGGATTTCAAAATCCTGCACCACCTGTCGTACTCGCAGCAACAATCTCCTCCCTCCCTAATAAAATACGTATTCTTGAATCGTGCAGGGAAACCCACATCCCGTTCAGATCGATGTGATAAACGAACGTATTTCGGCCGTGCGAAAAAGCTGAGAAATCAGCTGGGATGGTGTTTTGGTTGAAGTTTCTTGTCTTGTCGTTTGAAGTCTGCGTGAGGTAGTGCGTGCGTTTTATGATTGTAAACAGTTGGCGATAGACGAGAAAAAGGAATGATCTTCAAGTTTTTCTCCATGTGTTGATTACATTGTTCTTTTTGAAGAAGAAAATCGACGACCAGTTCATCAATGGAGGACCACCTGAAAGACTTGCGAATCCTGTTTGATTGTCTTAGGGAATTCGGTACAGTAATCAACACTACTAAATGTTGATTACCTCAACGATTTTTTGAAAGGATTTTCTCATATGTTGATCCACTGAGGTTTCAAATGCTTTCCAAAAGAGCGAGGAACTAACGGCGCTGGGCAATCTGTTGGTTTTTACTACGCTAACTGAAATACATTGAGTAAAAATATAGTTCATATGATAGGGCACGCTGTCTTCGCTAGCATTAAGCACTACCGGCATCTTCTCGAGGGGCATGTACACACACTCCACACTGATGACCAACGACAAACTTTCGTTTTCAACCAGAAACGACTACACGGACATTCACGACGAACCGAGGGCCTAGTAATGATTTTCTTGCTTGAAAGATCCCACAAAACCAGATCCACAGAAAAAGAACTAGCCCGCCTTTCAAAGGGTTCTGAATCAATAACAGAGCGATGCTAATGGGCCAGATGAATTATTAATATAGACTTTCGAAGCAAATAAGATCTAATGGGGGTCAAATTATATTCCGAAATGCGCTGATGCACGCAATTGAATAAAAGGATGATTGAAGAATACCACTTGAATAACGAAATCGTTACTACTTCCAAGTTCAGAGTCGATGACGACACAATAATAGTACAATTTTTATGAATAAAGCCAGTAGATTTTCTTCGAGCACTTCACCTTCTACCATTTTTTTTTCTCTTTTGGGGTCTTCAGTTTATTGACGGAGATTGAGAGAATCAAAGCTGTTTATTACTATTTTTCCAGTCGTAGCAAAAACACATATGCACCTCATCATGGCGGAATATTCCGCCGACGAAGTAGGAAGGAAAGAATAAATAATCGGCTGAAGAAATACTTTTCGTTAAACCTGATAAGAACGCAAAAACGCATTTAAAGAAGTTTTCTGCATGTCTGTGAACATGATTGAAAGAAAAACGGTTGAACTAAATCATCTCGATTTTGATATTTAATGTACAGGTCACAATGGAACGCTAAATTGGAACACCAACTATTCTTTCTGATTAACCGATGTAACAGTTTTGAATAAATTTTGTGTAATGGGAATTTCAAACGGTATAACTGCACCATGACACTCACGTTGGCGGAGGGGGGGGGGGATGAATGACGAGAGCAGCGCAATAAGTTATCAAAAATGTCGACGTAAAGCGATTTAGTAAAGTTTGTTTCGTGTAAATCTCGCCCAAGTAGCACATTCAGCTGTCTCCTTGGCGAGTGTTTGATAGTGATCATATAAGAATCTAGAGCAACCTCAGAAGTACCAGAATTCCAACAACAATCATTTATTGGTTGGGGGTTGTTGTACTCGCGAAGCAAGCGTTGATAGTTGGAAGGCCTAAGGTAAAGTGAGGGGAGGGATGCATTTTGAAATTTTAAAACGTTAAGTCCGTCGTGGGCTTTTAGTTCATTAAGCCACTAGAAGTTAAGTTGAGACTCTTCGAACATTAAAAACTTTCCATTAAAGTTTCCCGGATTTTCTGAAGCAGGGTTTAAATTATTTTGATCAAACTTGGAGAATACTTTCTGCTAACTAGTAGTTATGTTTGTCTTTACGTATAAGAGCTTCTGAACACGCTTTTTGAAAGAAACATTGTTTATACAGTATCACTGGATTTACTGGGGATGATGCAAGTTGAGTGTACTTTACTTGTTAGTCTGTATGCGTTGTTGATTCGTTGAGAAAACAGCAGAACGTATGGAGGTATACAATCTCCATTTGAGAGTAGAGCTGGAACTACCGCGACGGCGAAACCTGTTATATTAGGAAGGGATTTCTAAACTCGCCCCTAACGTAGCTAACGATGTGGACTATTGAGCCACTGGGAGTCGTAACCTGGAGTACCTCACCGGCAACCCTTAACCACTTCCTCCAAACCCCCCTCTTTCTCTTTTCACGCTGAGTCAGGCGAAGGAAAGAGCCTCGACAAACAATCCGCTACAATCCATTTTCACGCGTCAAACTTCTAACACATAAGTTTGAGCTCAAAATTCTCAAATGAATCTTACATCGACTCCGCTCATCTGGTTTCTTTCGAAGTATTCAATTCACGTCTCACCCTCAAAGAAGCCAAACTTATTATTTCATTCCTGAACCTTGGAAGGACAGAAGCTTTCAGAGTCCGTGGAAGAAAAGTGGATCAAAAGTCCGAGAAAAGGAATTTCGCAGGAAGAGTGACCTTCAGATCTATAAATAAGATTGATACGCACTTTTTCGTGCTCGCAAAAAAAGCGTACAAAAAAAAAACTAAACTTGTTATACGAAGATGGAGGTGAGTGTCGAAAAGGTACCGGCTCAGAAGTTTAGATGACGATTCTTCGTAACTCTTGAGAGCGGGAAAGAAGGTAAACGAACTCCAAGAAGCTGGTTATAACTAAGTTTCTCGCTTCGATGATCATCGAGAGGCAACTTGAAGCTTGATGTTGTAAAAGATGAGCAAATATGGGGAGAAGGAGGCTTTAGAACTTAGTTTCCGAGAAACACATCGACCGTTTTCAGTCAATCAAGATTCGTTTCATCAGGGACTTAATAATTCCCGAGTGAGCGGATCATCAAAGGTACGATCAACCTAATTTTCTCAACGAAATTCTAAATTCATGCATGCGTGTTCCTTTTGAAACCCTCAAGGTACAACCTGTAACCGAAAGCATACGCGAAAGCGAATAACTTTCCACGAATACGGGATTTATTTATTATAATCCTTGGATGAGTTTATTGGTGAGTTGTGCTTGACGGCTTTTGAGCCCAGCTCTATAACATTACATCGAACGACGAATGCGAAAAACGTTACAGGCAAGTAAATTTGATTATCTAGTAGACATAATTAACGGCTTGAGAGGGAAATACTAGGAAACGTGAGTACTTGTTGAGATTTAACGACACTTGTGGAAATGGTCATCGAAAGCGCTCGCCCCCAGTCCACCATCAGCCAGGGAAGATGAACTCGCTCAACAGATGACTGACAATACTTCTACTGACGGACTTTATACAGCGTTAGGTAATGAGAACCAAGGAAGATGAAGGAGGGGGAATTCAAAGGGGTTTTAGGTTTGTAAGAAGAAGAGGAATGTGCAAAAAAGCGATACACGATAAATAAATCGCTATCCAAAGTGAAAAATTATAAGAGAAGAATTAAAAAGGGGTACTGTTGAAATGAAAATTCGGCAAATGAGTGAAAAAGGATGAATAAAATAAAACAAAACATCAAAATAAATAAAAAATACGAAAGGCAATAAACTAAAAATGGAGGACTGGAACTAAAATAAAACGTGAGTAAACATAAAAGTTAACAGTTATTTTGACCAGGGTAGACCTGTAACAACCTCAGAGATCGGTTACACTGAAGCAGGAACTTGTAATTTGAAGGGACGGGAGATCACAACGAGACTAGTGCACGTACCGGTACAAAGAAGAAATGATTAAAATAGGTTATGAGTTTGAGTATACTAGCTCGAACAAGGGGGCTCTGACTGTGTGAACTGGCTGTACGTGGAAGGAGAGAGAAGTCTGAATTAGGTCTCGAGAGCTGCGACACTGTCTAGGAGTCTATGTCTATCGCAAGAAGTCGGAAACGAATCAGTTTGGGAAGAGCTCTGTGTTGTAGGGAGGAAAAGAATTGAGGGGTGGGAACAGGATATTTTCGAAAGGGAAAATAGGAAAATAAACAATACGAAAACCCATTGTCCCTTAGAAATAACTGAAGAGGTAGCACACTTTCTGGCAGCTACGAACAAAGGGCTTGAGAGATGTCAAAAATCGGCGAAGTAATAAAATTGATTTTTAATTCCGTTCATATGAACTCGCAAACATAACGTTTTCCTTGTCCATATAAACGCTTTAATCAAAATTATCGAAAAACTTTGTCGCGTTCACAGACAAACACACACACGCGCGCGCACACAGACCATGTTTTATTGATGTTTTTTCTCTAGTCGACTCCATCACTTTTTCCCTATTCTTCGTAGCTAAAAATAGTAAAAACCTCGAAGTGCCTTTGAAGAACTTCATCATTACTGTCGATTTTTATTGTTGTAAAGTAGGTAGTCTATGACGATGCTGTTGCGTTGTTCGAAGACGTGAATGAAAATTGCACAATTTATTGGAAAAGCGAAGATGAAATCAATCTGAATTTGTGGAGAAGAGTAAAAATTGAGGATAAATAAACCATAGTTGTTCGAATGTTCCTTCCCACCCACGGAAGGATGTGGAATGAGCCCAAATAGTTGCACTGTTCACCTTCCACATTCAGAAAATTCAGTCGGTTGAAGTTGAGCTCAACTTTGCAATTGCGTGTGCACATCAATATGCGACTACAACACGAGATTAAGACCAAAAACCCGATTTACCTGTCTGGAACGGCTCGAACGGGTTTTCTTAATTTATTTGTAGAAAATTTATTTGTGTTTGCAGTTTTAGGTATATTTTGTACTTCATAAATGCTTTTCGTAGAAAAGTATTGAACAAAGGTACAGCGGTTGTTTATAAAGCAGATCGTCGAGGTTTTGTTACGCACCGGGTACTTTTTACAGCGTCTCCCTTGTATGTCCCACAAAGTGCATGCAAACCTTTATATTGAAAATAAGAAGAGGGTTGAATTAGATACCTACACGCGATTAACCAGGTGAAGATTGTGCTATAAGTAGGGCGTCCCAATAAATTCCAAAACGTGTAGCATTACCAGTTTCTATATCGGCCGTTCGGTTCCTTCAGGAGCGCATAAACTGAGAGAAAAGGAGATTGGGCTAGTCGGTGGAGCGATAAAAAGCGCTGAATGTACGAGGGGTTGAGGAAAGTCGCGTGCTTTGCACCAGATGTTTTAGTTTGCCCAACTCTTTTCAAAAATTGGCTGCAGGACTCCCTCCCGATCGTTTCTAACTAACGTCATTCCTGACGGATGTTAATGGGGCCTCCTCTCCTTGACTCGATTGGCCTGTCATTCCTCTGCCCTCGCTCCAACGTTCAAGGCATTTCCTTCGCCTTATTTCCGCCCTGAACTACCTTACATTATCGCCTCCTGTGCCGCTTTAAGGTCTAGCGAGCTGCGTTATTTCCACATGCTCAAACATTGATCTCCTTCCATCTATAACCTCCGTCAAGATCCGTCTCTCCAAAGTTCTCATGTGCTTCCAACCTTCTGGACCTTCTCGACCTTCAACCCCGCTGTATGTTTACTTTTATGATACCTCGTTATTGAGACCTCGTGTCTCGTGTAAATAAATTAATTGCCTTTCGCAAAATGGACTCAACCACTCTTATAAGAAACCCTGCGAACAAGGCGTAGAACAAATTACTATTGTAGCGCGTTGCAATGTAGCGACTACAGCATAAACTGTTTACTGGTAGTACCACAGTAACGAAAGTAGGGTTCACCATTGTCGTAGCTCCTTGTTTGGGGGCTGTACAACGGCATTAACCACAGCCACAATAATACAAAATACAAAACAAGAACGCTCAAATGTGTGACGTGTCGCTGATGAGACGAGATTCTCTCAGGAAGCGCTGTTACTAACCGGACCAAACCTTTGTTCTCGCTGCATTAACTGGCTCCAATCATGAAAAAATTTAACAATTAAAGTTGCTCATACGCTTGCCAACCTCCACAGTCTGGGAAGCTTTTAGATTAAACAAGTTGTTAAGTTTCTACCTCGGGAGTCGACCTTACATTTTTAGCATTTGAGCTCAAAGTTTGTGCTTTTTGTCACGTTTAATGAATCGTCACAGGGAGATTTAAACACTTTAAATGTACAGTTATTGAGCTTCTAAAGTCCCACAAATCAAACATTTTGTAACTGATCAAAAGCGTGATTCACAAAAGTTAACTTAGATGAATGAATGAACAAAGGAAATGGAACCTATGAACAAAATCTTCCTTTGTATAGTAGAGATACGGGTGACTACAATTAAAACCGAAGTTTGCCGCCATTTCTTTAAAAAAAAGAGAAGAAAAACATTGATTGACATGCTGCGTTATTAGCCAGAAAAGCCTTATACGAGTTTTCTCATTATTCTTGGCATTAGAGGTTAAGAAGAAATATCTGGTGCGTTGCAACACGCAACTTTCCTTAGCTCAACGTCAATTCACTTTGTAAATGGCTAATTCTATTTAATCGATTAATTTATCACTCAGTTCCTTTGAATTTGGTCAAACAACACGTCACAGCAGCAGGAAGCGGAAGCGCCTACAGTTCTGGAATTTATTGTGCTGCTCGTACTCATTTCAGGACCATTATTCATCATTCGGTGCACAGAAGATTAATGAGGCTGGGAACACGATTGTTTTGAAGAGGATAGTAATCACTTTTGCAGAGTTATTGGGTAATAACTGTTAGAACTGGTATTAAGCGAAATGGCGGTAGTTGAAATTCAGGAATTTCTGGAGTGAGCCCCATGTATCTCATGAGCGTTTTTAAACACTTACCATATAGGTATTAGATTGGATCACAGTACCCATTTTCTTTAACATTCTACTAACATTCCAGCGGAGTTTAAAAGGAAAAAACCACGGCAAAAACGCTTTTCGTCGAAAACTTTGATAATTTATTGTGCTACTCTCGTCATTTTCTCACAAATGGTAATTCTATGGTATAAGTATCTTATCAAGAGCTACAAATATAAAAAATTTAATCAAAATCGTTAGAGCCGTTTTTGAGAAAAAAAATATGTGGTGTTTTGATCACTATGATAACTATAGTTGAATTTCGGTGGATTTTGTTCATAACCTTATTTGGGCGTCCCATGGTAACCTGCGGGCGAGATATCAAGTTTGAGCTGATTTGGTACGGTGGTTTTCTCTAAAAATCGTTCACAGACACACAGACCATTTTCCCAAATAGTGTTTTTCGGACTCCGGGGGGTCTGAAACGTGATGATGTGAAGGGAACTCAAAATTTTTTTTCAGCCGATTACATAACTTTCCTTTCTACTTTGTATAGCCAAGGAAAGTAAAAAACTGACTTGAGGACCAGCAAACGGATTTTTCTATCGTTGCTCTCCAGTGGTGACCCAGATGAAGGACTCTATTTGAACGGAGCTTTGGGAGATTTGAAGTTCGTTTGATGCTGCAAGAAGAGGTCCCAACGGTGTTTAGCATTTCCCTCAGAAACGGCTATTATAAAGTGTTTCAGTAGCGGGACTTAAGCTACTCAATAATTACATATTGGTTTATTGTTCATTCTGAATAATAACCCTATGTTTTCGGTTAGCAACATTTTTTTACACCCCCCCCCTCAAAGTTTGATACGTTTCAAGGCTTAACGACGATTCTAAATCTGCAGTGCCCTTCCGCCGTGTTTTGTGCCTTTAACGTTGCCCAAAAAACTACAAAAATCTCATTTGGTAATTAATAGTGCCCGCCACCTCGGCAATCCGTTCGGACGAAATCCATGGTTATTATGGGCACAAAGCGGTTTAAAAAATGTACAAAAAAGTAATTTTAGTACTTTTAACGCGAATGCGCAGTGTCCAGTGCCATTTTCTAGCTGTTTTTAGAAGGTGGAGCGAATGGAATGAGTTTTACAGGTGAACGACCGAAATGTAGCTCGAAAACATTGAAATTATAGTAATTATAGTGAGCCAAGTCTAATTATTAAACGCGTTCCTTAGGATGTGGATGACGGGACGATCGGTCCTTTCGTTTGTTTGCAGTTAGCTCCGCGAGCTGCTCTTCTCAGCGGGTCGACTCCCCCCTCCCCGGCCGGAGCTCGGCTCGACAACTGCCTCAGTCCGCTCTCAACGGAAGTCGAGTCACCCGGAGGTTTCACCAAACGCTCACATTTGTCGATTGAAACAATCATCAATGATCTCTGAGCTGAGATTTACTATGCAATATAACGGATTTCACCGAAGTGGTTTACGATTAAAACATTATAACAACCCGCGAACTCTTCAAAACGGAGTCGTAGCGGTTAGAAGTTGACTCGGTGCGTCGCGGTTACCGCTCGCCAAACTAAGACCGTTTTGCAGACAGGGAACTGCCTTTAACTTGATAATACGAGCTTTATGGCTGCTTTTCGTTTCGTCTTGAATCGTTCCGCTAATTTGGCTTACTTGAAACGTATAGGAGGACGAGAATAAGGGGTTCATTCGGATGTTTAAAGAAACGAGAAGGTTATGATTTCGTTCGGATAGTTAGCAATAAAATGATTCTGGTGCAATGATATGTAATCTGGGAGTTCGAACACTGAATTTGTTGGGTCTGGTTTGGTTCTCGACAATAACGGCTGTTAACGTCAACCGAAATGCTCTACCACAGCTTGAAGCTCTTGAAACGTACAAATCTGCCGAGGACTCGAAAAAGTAAAAATATCTCTTACAAACCAAGTCAACTAGGTCTATAAAACAACTAGCTAAATAGGCTAGTATGTTCGTAAAAACCAAGACTCGCAGATTTAAACAAACATATGCAAACCTCAAAATGGTTGGTAAATCGTTGATTTAGGACAATGCCCAGTCCCGAAATTGGAAGATCGAATCAATCGTAGATTTGTTCATTCTGATCGTTCAATCATTTCAAACGACGTTAGAGAAACCCGATTTAATTACTGAAAAATTCCGATTTATCAATTATATGTTGTTTTGAAAAGTTTGGTGGCACCAGGGGCGGTCGTGTTTCGTGATTCTCCACAATTAAGTGCTATTGGTCGGTGAATTTTCGTTCCGTGTTCAATTAGTCCGCGGACATACTATAACTCAGTGCGCGGCAAGATATTCCGGCGTTTTAGTCAAACCTACGCAATCCCGCCGAAAATGTTTCATCACTTTGAAGACTGGAAAGGTGAGTCTTTACACAACATGCTATTCTGGTACGTGAGCTTTAGTTATCATTGCTTCCCGTTCATCTTGAAAATAGCTCAATTCGAACCCGATTTGATAGGAACCACTGCTCGAGATGTCTATTCTAACAATTTACTGACGTGGGCGATCCGATAGGATGAAGCCCATGGTTGTTATGGGCAAAAAATGGTTACAACAATTAACAAAAACGCAATTTTGGCAGTTTTAGCGCAAATACGCCGTGTTCGGTATCGTTTGCCAGGTATATTTAGATGCTGGAGCGGATGGAACAATTCTAAAAGGTTTACAATGCGTCTAGGGCTAAAATAGTCGTATTACAGTAATTATAGTGAGCCAAATTCGACTAATTATTAGAACTCGCGGGACAATAAGTGCAGCGCAAGTAATAATTCCATCATTTGCACTCCCTCCCTCCCTTGTCGTTAAAACCACCACGCGTCACGTCGTGCCAACTGCCTACAGGCGCCTACTGGCACTTGGAATATTTAGTTTTCGTAGTTCCGTTGTAGTCAGGTCATGTTTCGTGTGGTTTACTAGTATTTTTCGATGCTGAATCGAACGAGATGGGTCTCGGAGGTGTGAGGTTTGCAATGCAAGAGAATAATAAACCGTTGTGTAATAACTTGCAGCGTTTTACTTTCCGCTACCCAAAGGGAAAAGAAACTAGTAATCGTATAAAAAAAAAAAATTTAAGTTTTCTTCAGATCTTCACGTTTTGAGGCCTACTGAGTCTAAAAAACCTAATATTGGCGCGTGGTGTGTGTGTGTGTGTCTGTAATTAGATTTGCGAAAGAACGGCTTAACTGATTGAGCCGGTTCTTTTGGTTTATTATTCATTCTGAATAATAACCCTATGTTTTCGGTCAGGAAAAGTTTTTTACAACCTCCCCTCATAATTTGATACTTTACGTTTCAAGACATGGGGATTCCAAATCTGCAATAACCGTCTGCCATTCCCCGTCTGCCGCCCAACTGCGTATAGGGAAATTACAGTAATTATAGTGAGCCAATGTCAACTAATTGAAAGAACTCGCGGGAACTACAGCGGGAGTAAACGTTTCGTTGTTAGTACTCCTTCCCGTCACATCAAAACCACCAGCCCGCTGGACTCACCCGACTCGCCATGTCGTGCCGATTGCCGAGGGTTCGCTGGAAGTAGTCCCCGTCCCAATTTCCCCGACTCTGTTTCCCGATGGGGCGGAGGAGGTGGCTCTAACCCTCAGGGAGACCCGTCAATCAACCCCTTCCTTCCGAGCCGTCAAAATTGTGCTGCCTCAAACAAAGGCACGCGTATTTGGAACATTCCTTCTGACTGATTTTTTTTCATAGTCGCTGTGATTTTGGTGCTTTCCCATGTTAAAATATAGGCACTCCATGCCTCCTTCCTCAACTCTGTCTAGTCGTTTCGTACAACAGTAGTTCGTGTCTGCGCCCAATATACTTAATCAGAGAAGAACTCACTTCTTGAGGAGAAATAAAGAAATGAAACTAAGAACGCAATAAGACCCACTTTGAATTTGATCGAATAAATATAAATGAAATAAATAAATGAATCGAACTCCTTTTAATATTTAATCAAAGTAACCTAATTTGCTTAGATTGTTATGAAAGACGATATCAAGGAGGTTAATCAACAGGAATTTGCTCACCCTTATCCAACAATATTCAAGTGAGGGAGGAAAACACTGAACTTGAAATCTCTGGCTGATAAGGGAGAGCCTCGATTAATACGCCGTGAAGAATCGGAATGAATAATGAAGTTCCAAGCCTCATGGATAACCCACTCGCCCTTCTTCGGGCGTTTCTACTGCACGGTAGAGAGCACCAAGGAAGGAGAGCCGACGGAAACATTGGAACAATTACGCAACTCCTATAGTTCGTTTTTGTCTCACTTGCATTCTAATCCCTGAATCCGTGGTTTTACTCAATTTTTCTCCTCTCTTCGATGCGTGCATCATTTGCCATTTAGCTGTCGCAGCGAAACTGCCAACTTCCGATACATGTCCTTCCTCCCGATTTTTTTTCGCATATCAATACAGTTCCTAATGCGCTGGTTCTGTATTTTATCAGTTGTAAATGTCTGGTTAGTCAGTGTAATAATAAAATCTACTGGTTCTTGCCTATTCGGCCTTCTCTGAATTTCATCTCTACACCTATTGCACTCAACACCCGTTTATCAAATATCATACTTGTACCTAAATAAATTACTCTTTTAGTTTCTATGAAGTAAGAACTGGAATTTCACTCGAAAGGAAGGAAGAGAAAGTTTCACTCCGTCCCCTATATATATATATTTATACACCACCAACCTGCTATTAGGCTGTCATACATCAATTTGTTTTGTTCGCACTTTCAACATGTATCTACTGCTCATCAATTCATTCTCACATAAACATACCCGCCCAAATACTGGGAACGCCCAAAAAATGCCTGTAGATCAAATTTACATAGTCGAATTTTTATAGTTTAATTAAATAGAAATGTCTATAACGCCTTAAATCAAACTAATATACCATTTGATACTCACGTTTTGTTATGCTAGAAGACATGTATCTAAATAAAAGATACAGGAGTGTACCACCTATAAATCAGCCACCGGTATCTATTTCACAAACCTATCGTTTATCACCAAAACACAGAAAATGTTTAGCTAGTTTTTGTTCTATTTTTTGACTCACTGTGTATGATTTTAGACACAGTAGCGGAACTTCCTTGACTATCATCATGCCAATATACATATCACTTATACAGGCAATGAAAGTTGTATTTGGCACCAAATGTTTCAACTTCTTCATCCGTAAGCTCACTTGGGTTAACGTCACTGTGCAGGTTATTACAAAGAAT
This sequence comes from Pachypeltis micranthus, assembly GCA_020466155.1. Taxonomy (NCBI): domain Eukaryota; kingdom Metazoa; phylum Arthropoda; class Insecta; order Hemiptera; family Miridae; genus Pachypeltis; species Pachypeltis micranthus. Next base: position 12,846,438 of record CM035772.1, read on the forward strand.
TTTACTGATGTATTCCCACAGGCGACGCTACCAAATGAAAAGAGAGTGTAGGTTGTCAAACGTCTGAGCAAGTTTGACTGTTTAATTTCTTTCCGATAGGAGCCGACTAATTAAGCGAGAACAAAGGTTTGGTTCGGTTAGTAACTGCATTATCTGAGAGAACCTCGTCTCATCAAGGCAAAAATAAACAGTACGAGTGACATGGTCAGAAAAAGAGCTAAACGAACGAAACAATTGCGATTAAGCGTTGGATAAAATCGTGGCGGAGGGAACAAGGTGATGGCAAAAGCATCTAGCTTCCCCATCGCTTGAATTTGACGTAAACCTTTGTTGTCTAAATTACGAGTTTTGATTTACAATCGTTATTAATTTGTTCATTGTCAAGGTTCAGCCAAGCAGTTTAATTACGAGCAGAACTGATTGAGGTGAGTCAGTGGAGAAGCAATAAATAATAATTTGAGGAGCCCCAGCTTTCTGGCTCTTTTTTCCTTGGCTTTTCCATAAATGCTTTCTGCCTCGCTTCTTGGAACTGTTATCAGAACATTATATCACGTCGGACCCTCCCCCCCCCTCCCACCACAACCCTTCACGACTATTCCCTCAAATTACTGGAACATTCGTAGCGTCTCCCGCATGAAGATTTTAAAGTTCTGGGAAATAATTCGAAGCGGTGATATTACTGGGTTAATACAACTCAAATTTATTACAATTAAAACCATTATTAAATACCCATCTTATAGGCAGCAGATTGGACTCCCACTTTGAGTTTCCCAGGACGCCAGTGTCATGTTAATGAGATTTATGATGGAGCAATTTTCGCTAAAATTGGGTTTCGTCGAACTTTTTGATAACTCGTGCTGCGCTCGTTATTTATTCAAAGATGATAACTCTATATTATATGATTGTCTCCTGTTCTTACAAGAATGTTAATGAAAATCGGTAGGAACGAAACCTGACATTTTTAGTGCCTTAATTAAATTAAGTTTTTATTCGACTGATACTCCACTGAAACCCCTTTGCATTATGGGAAGTGAAATTTGAGGAGGTTATTATTAAGGATTTAGACAGTTAAACTCGGGGAGTTTCTGGACAGGAGCTCTGACAAAGTCGAAATGAGCTGGAAGTTTGAGAATTAAAGATTCGATTAGGATGTCTTCGAAGAAATTACCGTTTACAGTGCGGCCAACAACCCAATGACGATCGCGACTTTGGAACCGTTACACACCGGGACGTTCCTAAATAACCGTCAAAACATTCATCATTCTATGGAGAATTGGATCTTTTAACGTGGAAAGCTCCAGCTTATTTACCGCCCTTTTCTCTCCATTGCACCCGTGGGAGTACGGTTTTCGTGTGGGGATAACCTTCCCCTACATCGTTCGAAACTTTCAACCGGCAAAAACGTTATTGCAAAGGCGATTACGCGTTGAGGGGTGAGAAGTGTTTTGTTCTATTGGCTCATTCTCTTTCGTAACCCTGCAAGGATGGAATTCGAACCACCTGTCCGTATATCTATCAAAGATAATGTTATTCGAGCGGCGTTCTCAATATATTACTAGATCCCATAAATATTGGAAGGTGGCAGATGCAGCAGGGTATTTTAAAGGAGGTGGATTTTTTCTTAGCACGAAGCATACTTCGGTCTAGCCCTCCCACGCCGGCAGCGCCCTGTAATGTGGTCATTACATGTAATACGGAACCACTCGCCTTGATGATGCTTCGGAGGTATTATAAAATTAGAGGTTAGTTTAATGTAACCCGCTCGTTTCCTTCCGACAAAAATCGGCCACCACTTAGTGGAATGTTCACCATTTATTTGGTAATTAGTTTACACCTACGTAATTACTAGTTTAGAGCTTCGTCCTGATTCACGTTTTCAGTCATCAATAAATGGTTCACTTTGATTGCTGGAAACCGGCAGTAACATCCAAACTAGTACAGCAACCACTAGCTCCGAACTAGTTTTTATTGATTGAACAAAACCATTGCCTCTGGAACAGTTGCCATGTTGTGGATGTATTTATTTGTACAGCTCTGAACATCCATTCTGCAAAGCAAATAATAGCTCAAAAGGTGGGCATTGAGCTAATTTTATCTCCTCGTGGTGAAGTGGAGGGAACAGTCCAAGACGTGGAGAGAGGGTTGTCAATAGAAAGGATTAAGTCGTCAAGCATTATTAACTATACTTATTCAACCTGAGGTGGTTCACTACCTCAAGATTCTGGTATAGGGTTAGAAGGGCGTGAACGTTGACATTGCAAGGATCTCAACTTGGAACAGTCATCGAGGGACTTACTGTATTCTAATAAATGTCTTACAATAACCTCACATTGGGTTTGAGACTTGTAGACACTTCATGGTCGCAATTCTTCTCGTACCCTTTTGGTTCGGGGTTGGTCAAAGTGAAAAAAGTTAAGTTCACTCCCTAAAGAGTTCAGGCCCCTTCGAAATACTGAATTTTTACATCGCGTAAGAATAATTTGAGCCATGTTTTGTACGTTGTTCGGCCGAGACCCGAAAATTTAGTTGTGTGAGAGGCGAATGAGTTAGTGGTGAATGAAACGATCAAGAGAGAGGATTGTTCATGCAAAACAATGGTGTTACATAATCACGAGAGGTTCACTAGAGAATTCTGATTGGCAAGTAAGAGAGCGAGAGAGAGAGAGAGGAGGGAAAGAATCCATGCGATACTTGCAGGTTCAAGTCTTCGAGTAGAGAAACTGGTGTTAGAGCATGGACGGGAAATGAGTGGCTGTTCAAGAACAAACCCCCATAGCAACAAGGTTTCAGAGCGGAGAGTGTGAATGAACTAAGGGAAAGGAGTTACTGAAAAATCCACCAAACTATTGAGAAAGATCGTATAAGGGAAAGTTGCTCATAGGCTCTGGAAATACTCACCTTTGTGCTTGGCCAGGCTCGAAATACTGGAAGACAGGAGTTGATTAATATGGTTAGATCAAACAACCTATGAGCAAGAGCAACTCGACCTTCAGAACTCTGTTGACCTCTTTCGCGCCAATTTGACTCAAATTAAGATGAGACAAACATCTGGTATGTGCACATTTTTCGAGGACAACATGGCTATTTCCCCCCATCTTAATATGTCGGGAAATGTATGAGCTAATGTTTCACAAAAATCCGTATGACCCCTTCCATCACGATATTTTATATCAAAGCAGAGCCACAAAACATCCTTCTACTTTCAACTCATTAGGCATAACATCAAGGACTATTTTCAGTGAATATTGACTTTGTTCCTTTTATTGGAAAGTAAATACATTTTGTGAGCTGTTGAGTGTGGTACAGGTTGCTTGTGTAGAAGAATTGTATAATAGGGTTGATGGCAAACGCGTGAATATCATCATTGTTAGTTACCTCAATAGTCGATAATGTGAATACGTAGTTTTACGGGGTGTTTGACATCCGCTGCGTATCAATTCATCACTGAATGAACTTGATGTACAAGCAAATATCATAGTGCTGAAGAGGTTGCCACATGACTGTTGAGCATTTATATGTTATGATGATGTTAACTAATATTCGACCTTAAATCACTTGTTCTCAACTGTGGGAGTATGGTCGATCAACGCTATCCTTAAGTTTGGGCGTAGCAGGCAGTCTAACAACATTTCATAAACTTGCTTTCACTGGTCAATTTAATTTTGTGATAACAATTAAGAGTTCCGGTCAATACTCTAAAAATCAAGGAATCTGTTACTTTCTTCGACAGACTATAAATATGTAACGAATACTTATTTACCGTTCCTCAAAATTATTTCATTGACAAGTAGTTGGTAGGTAATTATTGGTAGCTCTTCGATTTATTCCCTTCAGATGCACAGACAATTTTTGACAGCACTCATCAGTTGGACAAAATATCTCTTACCGACCGGGGTTTTCGTGATAAAAACGAATCTTCGATATTTCGATTAACTTTGTCAAATTTATTTCAAAAAGGCTCTTTACTTTCCATTACCCGAAAGAGGTATAGTACATTAGTCGTATCACTCACAGAATGCCTTCGAGTAATTACTACCCACATATTGTTCCCAATAAATCTTCGACAGCCCATTGAATACAGGCAAATACTAAATTGTGTTGAAAATAGTGTTTTTTGAACATTTTCGTAATTTTCGGAGTAACAGCTTCATTGGATTTGATCAATGTTACGAAGTCTTTAGGCAACCTACATCCTTATTTTTTCTGCAGAACTATTTCTGTATCCCTAAGCCTTAATTTCTCGGAAAATGACATTTGCGGAATATTAATTTATTGTTTCTACGATTTCGATCAAACGTACAAAGAAGCACTCTCAACTAACTACTATCTACATTTGGTTTTCCATAAATGTTACCGCAGAAAGGAGTTGAACGAAGATGTAGCGCCCGTGTATACAACAGGTTGTCGAGTTGTATACGGAGTTGTGGACGCATTGGACATTGTTGATACTAGTGCGGAGTATTACCCGAAACTCATGGGAAATCCCGCTCACATTAATCACAATGAGAATACGAAAGCTCGGATATATATGGCGCACAACCGCACGCCAAAATTGATGAGGCGTGTCACCAATCGAATACAACGCAACTACAATAATTGCGAAATTTTTCTAACTGTAAACTGAGGGATTCGTGATGACCGGGTTTTCCACAACCGGGAAAGCGATTGAAATGATTTAATGAGTTTTTCCGCGGAGTAACTTACGACGCCGCGTATAAAAGCTGGGCGCTAGAACTCCCTTCCCATCATAAAAACTCTTTTAACGATTCAACACCAATTTATGAGCTCCTGAAATGTTGTCCGTTATGTCCCACTGAACTTTCTCAATTATACCTAAACCCTCTCCCGAAACCATTTCGCGAGGGTGTAAATAACCCACATGAAGACTCCGGGGTATTGTGGAATGGTGTCAGCAATTTTGAGAATATTGATGGGAAAAGGATGGAATTTATGTACCTATTTGATTTTGTTTCTTCGTTCTGTTTTCACATCAGCTGTAACAAACGGCGTAATTATAAATATTTTCTATCGCCATCTTTTATTGGTTTTTATTGTTCGAAAGTTTAAGTTTCTGCTTTTCCCGACTCAAGAATTTTTGTATTTTTTCATATAATCACGTCTTAAAGGATTTTATTCGAGAAAATACCAACTTCAAAAATGGCCTGTGAGAGATGCGATCGAGAGAGGATTGAAAGCGGTCCCAACTCACTATAGTTATATTGATCCACCAAAACAACCAATTTTTACTTTCCTTAGCTTTACGGAGTAGAAAGGAAAGTTATGTTATCATCTGCAATAAAACATACAAAGGCTACTTCAGAAATTCTGGAATTTGCCACAATTTCTAAACGTTTTTACCCGATAACTCTGGAAAAGTGATTATTATTAAAAATATCTGGTGCGTTGCAACTTTCCTTAGCTCTACGTCAATTCACTCGGGTACACGGCTTTTTATCTACTTACTCAATTCATTCATCACTCAGTTAATTTGAACTTGGTCAAACAACGCTTTACGGCAGCAGGACGTTAGAGCCGTTTTTGAGAAAAAAAAAAGGTGTTTCAATCACCATGATAACCACGGTAGGTAGAAGAGAGCGGTAGGGGTCGTTGGGAAGCGGTCGACGCCGTGTGACGTCACTGGTGAATAGTCCAGACCAGCGTTCCGTTTCTCTTGCATTCAACTGAACGTTTTTCGAGAAAGCGCCAAGTGGTTCAATCTATATCCTCATTTGGAACTGGTTCTGCTAATTGTTTATTCCCTCTCCAATCTTGACTAAGGAGGAAGGAATACCTATAATAAAAAATTAAAAGCAAAAGAGCCAAACTGACGAGTGTAAACAGGGTTGAAATAATTAAAAACATGTCAAAATTCCCATGCTTATGTTAAGTTTATTTAAATAATATCATGAAATAAAGTATACACATATATTTATATATCCTTACACATGTTGTGTGAACATTCAGTTGAAATTGTACTCAGTTGTACAATTAGGTACATATTTTACACTATTTAACTATTTTACGAAATTTTTTCGCGATTTTTCGTTCATTTGAGTTTTTACGTTTTCCTGGCTTCTGCTGCTTCAGTTCTGACGCACTCTTATTAAGTCTCTTCATTCTGATGAAGGTCCAAGTTCTAACATAACATGAAATGACAAAATCTTCAAACTGTGGATATTTGTTTTTTATTTGTTGTGTGAGTGTTTTGAAAACATAAGGTTCGCGATCAATATATTTTCCATGAAACCTGATGAACTCATTTTTCATTTTTGTTATCATGTCCATACACCCTTCGGTAGGCTCCATCAGAGAACCCCGAGACAAAGTGTGGAGCCATTTATTATCACTTGATGCTGACTCTCTAGTATACCGGCCGTACAACGATGCTTTTCCTGGGAACTTTTTTCGAACTCTGTAGGCAATATATCCCGCCATGGTTTCCAGAAGCTCCAACTTCTCATTCGTTTCCGTCAAATCAGTGGTTTCTTCTTCATTTAGATCAAGCTGGTTTAAAATTTCGTGGATTGTAATGATGTACTCATCTTCGTTTTCCTTGCTGTTGCTTTCGTCCCCAATTATGGCGTCAGCAGGTGGAAAATGTTCGTTGTTTTCCAAAGGGGCTACTGATTCTTCATAGATGGGCGAAAGAATGTCAGCACTCAAACTTCAGCTGGTCTCGACTGTGCAATTACTGCTGTTAATAATTTCTTCTGCTTGGTGACAGAGCATTAGTGCCTTTATTCTTTGGGACACGGTCGTTGGAAGCGGATGATCATAAAATCTTCCTAAACCCCTTATTTTTGAAAAATAACTCTCCAGAACATCCTGAAGCCATTAGATACGAGTAGCCCTCACTCTTCAAATCATTGAACAGACCTTGAAGACTTTTTATTGACAAAAGAAATCCTTTTTGAAATGGAAGTAAAGCAGATTTGGGTCTAACTTTTTTACTATTTATTTTAGTTGTTTTTTCTGTTGGCACAGTTTGGAGAACAGTGTTTTCATTATTTTCTGGAGGGTTCTGATTTTTCTTCTTCTCAAGTACCTTCATTGTCTGTATTAGCTTGAATAATTTTTCCAACGCTTCAATTTGTTGAAATTCACATTTACCGAAAGCAGATTTGAGCTGATTCGTCTGGCATTCCGGTATTCGAGAATTGAGGATATCAAATCCGTTATTCACCACTTCAACGAACTCTCCAACGTGTGCCATTTCCGGAAAATTGTGGGTTATAGCTTTTGCAACAGTTAGAGACAATAGCTCAGCAGCACTTCGTACGTTTTGTCTTTCGGGGTCAGCTTCGAGAATATGTTTCATAGACAATTTATGTGCATACATCATATCTCCCCCAACTCCTTGCATTTCTATCAACTTAACGAACGCTTCTCTTGTTACCAGCTTCCCGTTTTCAAGTTCATATCCGGTGTCCAATAGATGATTTCTCAGAAGCTTCAGCATATGTGGAACATCGCAAAATGCCCATACATTCCTTTCCTCGTGCTCCGGATTTCTTATACACGGCGATTCAAACGACATTTGAAGATCATTAAACAGTTTCTGATTTGATGGACCCATATCACTGACGAATGCCCACACTTTGAACCCTGTTCGTTCAATGAGAATAATTGATTCAATGAATAATTCCTTGGTAATTGCTGTATCGAAATTGAAGTACACAGGCTGTATCCATTTACCCACTATACTTCTTATGAGCAGTACCTGCACATACCTGTGAGGGCCTCTGATGATTTCTTCGGTTGGATCAAAACACAAATCGCCATCAATTTTCATCTCATCAAAGCTGATGACTACGTCTTTCTCGAACTGAGACAACACTTGTGCCTGGGCTTTCAAAATATTCAAACTGAGCTGAATGAAGCCAGGAATCACTGAAAACTGACGAATCCGCCTTCTCATAGTGGTTTCACTTGGAAGTGGGTAATTAAGTACATTTTTCGCATAGTGAAAAGCTTTATATGACAGGGAGCGCAGGGTAATAGCCTTCGCGATGTCCTCCGTCGACCAACTCTTACATCTTCCTTTCAACAGTGCTTGCTTTTGATTCGAGGAAAATTGGCCATCAAAAACCGTTGCCATATCTCGAAATTTAGCTAGTTCTTCCGTTAGCTCTTCAAGACGTTGCTTTAAAATTTCATTTTCTTTTTTCAGCCTCATATTTTCACTAAAAACGAACACTAACTCTGATGGCTGTTCGTTGTCATTCATTTCAATGGAAATCGTAGCCACATTTCCGTCTAGCTCATTCGTAATCTCATCTGTCACATTTTCATTAGTTTCTTTTAATGGTGATTTCAAAATATCGTTAAATTCCTTGCGCGAATTCCTTTTGTTTACTCTTACCTTCCGAGCCAGAGAAGAAGGTGTATTTGAGTCGGCCAAAGAACAATTTTTCGGCAGGAACAAATGCGGAACCGCATCCGGTTTTAGCTCAAATTTAGGGGTGGTATTGAGCAGTTCATTTCTCAAGTCTCGAATGTAGTCCGTGTTATCAAAATGAACAGAACAGACGCGCGAATGATCCGCCGAAAATGCGTCAGCCCGCTTGCAAACATTCACCCACATTGACCGCACTATTTTGTCCTTCGGAAAACGGTGAAAATGAAATTCAGACTTTTTTTAGGTACATTGTAATTGTGACAACCAGCAATTGTACAACACACCATATCCGAGCAGTAAGTACCCCAGCAAAAGCAACAATAACGATGTTCACATACGCGAGAGAACGATAAGACTGAGTAATGACCAGTGTAGGCAAGGTGAATTGGAAAGGGTCTTCACCAGTTACGTCACTAGAGCTGGGTTTTTCCTGAGCGCCGAGCTAATGACCCCCTACCGCTCTCTTCTACCTACCGTGATGATAACTATAGTTAACTCCCGGTGGATTTTGCTAATACTCTTATTTTTGCGTCCCATGGTAACCTGCGGACTAGATTTCAAGTTTGAGCTGATTTTGTGCGGTCGTCTTCTCTAAAAACCACGCTAAAATCGATTTCGTCGGAAATTTATTGTACTGCTCTCGTTATTTTCCTACGAGTGTGAATTGTATGGAATAGTTGCCATATTGGGAGTTATCAATATGAAAAATTTAATCAAAATCGTTAGAGCCGTTTTTGAGAAAATAAATATTTGGTGTTTTGATCGCTTTGATAACTAAGGTTAACTTTTGGTGGATTTTGCTCATTTTGTTGTTTTTTTTTTTCACACGATTACATAATTTTCCTTTCTATTTTGTAGAGCCAAGGAAAGTAAAAACCGGGTTTACACCCTCATTAATTCTCTGTGCACCAATTTCTCAAGAACGGTCGGTAAATGAGTACGAGAAGCACAATAAATTCCTCATCTACAAACCGGAGCTTCTGCCTCCGTTAAGTGAGGTTTCACACAAACTGTGTGTGAAAAATAATTCGAGTTGGTAGAATAAACCATGAACACAAGTGAATTGACGTAGAGCTAAGGGAATTTGCGTGATGCGGCACACCTGATATTATTTTAATGAAATTTTCGATTGCGGGAAAACTACAAGAGCACTTAAAGAAATCATCGAAAGTTTCAATGAAAATCTATTTTAGTGCTTTTTTCCTAATAAATCACGCTCATATGGCCGTAGCGCCATGAAAATAAATCTGGATGGTAAATCCATAACCTACCTATTTGGTTGAAGTGTTAACACTACCATTACGGTTCACAAAAATTAGTTAGGTTAATCGCTAAATGATCAGTGTCGCGTCTAAGGAAAGTTGTGTGATACGTCGCAACGAATATTCTTCTAAAAAGCACCATAGCAATTAAATCGATGCCGCTGTTCTCCGTAAGTGCTCCTCAGAAACTCAATTTAAAGGAGTAGGAGAAAAGTTATTTTTTTCGATTTTGACACGGAAACGAAATATTTTCAGCACTAGCGAATGTTATTGTAGGAATGCGTTGAACCACGGTGATAAATCAGCGCGTGAATATGTTGCGTCGACTTAACGATAACAAAAGTTGAGTGATACACCATTTCAAATAGTTAAGATCCTGCGAACGTTGTGCAAACACGAACATTTCAGTGAGAGTTCACCGGCGGAATACGAATAGTTAATGTCTATCACTCGCACTCTTCCAACTTTATTTTCCTACCGGCTAAACCTCCTCTTCCATCTAATGAATGGGGAAAGTGTGGGTTTTCAATTCTTTCGCCCCCTTCCATTCCCACACAACCAGTAGTTTTCAAAACGTCCTTTTTATTCCCTGGCGCTAAACTGAGAGGCGAGCTGTCCGTTTTTAGGTTGTGAGTTTTATCTTAGTCCCGCAGTCGGCGATTAAGCGTTGTTGTTTTTGCCTTGGCTTAACAATAGCATTGAATGTTATCTTGAAAAGCCGCACCGACAATACTGCGCACAGAGCGGAAGTGTTTCTACCCTCCCTGGGAAGTCGGCATGTTTATTACAGCCGCCGCAGGCTGTTGGAAAAAAAAGTAATGCCATAAAACAAACTTGCATGAAAAGCATCTCGGTGCTTTTTCCGTGAGATGATAGACTGTGGAAGCAATAGTGGATACACTGTCGGGTGAATTGTGACTTCGCGGGACTCTCGACATGATCTTTTTACCATTTAATTCTCCACAACGGGCATTCAACTGACATTTTAGATCTTATCGAATAATCGTGACTAAGACTTCTTGTTTATCTGATCTTAAGTCAAAATTAATGAATATGGCGACATTATATTGAAAGTGGAGCAGTTCCCGGCTGTAGGTGATCTATCTTGAGTGGTGTTAGAAAATATGTGCATCATAACATCTTTCATCAAAGCTGTGTCAATACGCTTGATTACTTACGAACGGAGAGCAAAGAGGGTTCGACTCAAGAATTTCACCGAAGTAATCAACAATTCTGTTTCATTCCCTTCGTAAAACTAAATACGAAAAATACTCCAATGTCGAGATCATTACGTCGGAAGGAAAGTATAGTAATCGGATAAAAAAAAAAAAAATTGGGTTTTCTACAGATCTTTACGTTTTGAGGCCTACTGAGTCTAAAAAACATAATTTCGGCGCGTGGTCCGTGTGTGTGTGTGTGTGTGTGCCTGTAGTTCGATTTGCGGGAGAACGGTTCATCCGATTGAGCTGGTTCTTTTTTTGTTTTGTTCGTCATTTAAATAAGGTTATGGACGATTTCGGCCGATGGGAAGGGCGGGTGTGGAACAAAAATGTACCAAAAACTAGAGTTTTTCGCATTTTTCTCGAAAACGGCTCTAACGATTTTGATTAAACTTTTAAATTATCTTTTACTAATTAATACCTAACTTTTCTTCTCCATACATATCTCCATGAAAATACGGTGAATGGAGATATAGGCCCATGAAGCAAAAATAGGTTTTTTACGCTTTTTGGCAAAACGGCTTCAGCGATTTTCACCAAACTCACAGGATGTTTTCAAATAGTTAATACCTACATATTCTTCTCGAAAAATGTTCCTGTGACGGTCCATTGAACAGAGATAAAAATCAAAATGGGTCGAAAATAACGTTCGAACATTTCCGTAATTTCGGGGGTAACTGTTCCACCAGATGTGATCAATCTTACAGAGTGTCTTTTAGTCACCCATACCAACATTTCGTTCCTCATAATTATTTCTGTATATATATGTTGAGCGGATATATAAGCCATGTTAACACAGACAAGGAGATTTGTCGAAAATTAATTTATCGGTATTCCAATTTTCTCAAAAACGGCTCTAACGATTTCGATCAAACTTTCGGAGTACTCTTAGCTAACTAGTCCCAAAACTAGAACATTTTGTTCTCCATAAATGTTCCTATAAAAATGCGTTGAACGAAGATATAGCGCCCGCCTATGTAGGTGGTGTTCGAAATTACGGGGGTGGCAGAAAGTTGTGTGTTGCTACGCACCAGATATTCTATTTTGTCGAGAATACTAAGGAGGAAGAAATTATTCGCGAATGGCCTAAAAAACATTTCTTTTCCGGCTCTTGAACATTTCGTCATCAAGTAAATATCCTGGAGATAACTTAGTGGAGTATCTCTTTAGAACGTGGGACGTGCTTGTAATTTTACCACTTACGATTCACAATGTGCGCATACACCTCAATATAATTGAAACACAAAACTTCGAATGCAATCATGCCACCAAATCCACAGAGTACCGTCCTCGCGGCATATAATTTGAGAGTACTAGGTAAGTGTGATTGAAACTCGTTGTTTAGCCGACGTTTACAAGAACAATAATGAAACGAAAATGAAATCGCTGGAAGTTGAGAGGATAACCTTAGCATGGACAAGACATTATTAAACAGTTGAAAGTGGCTAAATATTGACTGACATTAAACCTTCAATCAACTCAGATGCCAACTCTGTAGTGAAGGACGGGTTAGGATATGGAGAATGAACTCAATAAGCGCCACTGACTAAGCCTAGGAACTTAGGGGTGATTTGAAATATCGTAGCTTATCATTCACGCTCGTCTCTTGATGTATGAGCTCTTGAGTCCCTCGAGGAGCTGACTCTGCTGCTGTAGAAACCAAATCAAGAAGTAGAAATCAATGCAAGAAACCCTCGTTTTTAGTGCATTACTTTTCTCTACCGCTATCGATGGAAACCGCTCATAATGAGTTTTGAAGTGTTGTTTGAGTCCTGCGAAGTAAAATTCCCTTGAAACTAGTCGACTGCTGACAGACAGGAAAACACGGAAAGAAGACTTGGAGTGGAGCATCTCGATACGAACTAAATCATTCGTGACAACTTCGTGGAAACCCTTTTAAACAATAAAACGGAGTTAGGACGATTGACTATTTCCAATAAATTTGAGCTACAATGTTATATCGATTTCAAGAGTTCGGGCATTACCAGTAACGATATAACATTGTAACTCAAATTTACTGGAAATTGACAATCGTCCTAACTCCGTTTTATTAATGGAAATGTCGACGTTTCATGCCGTAGTCCTCCGTTTCGAGTAAATTGAACTACTCATAAAAGGGCAATGAAGAATTTCCTGGATGCTATCCTCAAATAAATCTTGTTGCTACTTCAGTCGGGGGTTGATTCTCCAACTGAATGTAGTCAATACCAGGGTTAGAGTGCCGCCTTTGTTTGTCTGGTGCGGGGGGGGGGGGGCAAGCAAATAATGTAAAAGGAAACTGGACCTTCAACTGGTTGAAAGGATATCCCTCTCTCAGGAGATTCTAATCGCGATCAAATAACCTTTATCATCAAAAGCACTCCGACAGTAGCTCAGTTGAAGCCGTTAGGAAAGCGGCGGTTTCGAGGCGACAGCGTTGTCGTGAGTTAATTGTTATTGATCGCAGTGATTGATTCGCAAGTTGGAGAACTTAACAATAACATGATGTGGTAAAATACAGCTGGAAATGAATTCGTAAAACGGAACCCACTCCGTCCAATTTGAATTGAGCCTATTTTATTCCCTCTGAGGTATTTCCCCTTTCTCTTGTGTGCTCTTCGCAAGCACTACACGGGTCAGTTTACTTAATAAGCGAAGTTGTCTGACTCTCTGTTTGTTGTAAGTTGACCCTTTCGCCTGCGTAATTAATGAAACTGGCTACTTCAAAAGCATACATAACTGTGAGTTATGAGTTATGGACTCAAAAACGTTCCCTGATGTACTATTGAGCGTCTGAGGGGAAATTTTAACGAGATGGGAAATGTGGTTTTTCAGATAGTGGTACTCCAACTTACAAAATATAGCCGAGCCCCGGCTCATTTCAAGTGCCAAACTCGCTGAAGTTCCCAAGGGCGGCAAATGTACCTTTCGCCGTCAGAAGGACTAGGAAAATAGAAAAGGAGCAGTGGTAGTATCAGTAGTTCCCTCAACTCTGCGCATATTACACGATTTTGATCGAATCTGTTTTTCATTCAATGATCTAATTACCTATGACCTTGATACCAAACTTTCTTAATAGAAACTGCAGGCGCTTAAAGATTCAGAACGTATCGTGTCGCTCCTACTTACGCCAACGGCATCATAGGTGAGACGCGATTGTTTTTCTGACAAGGCCCGTGCTTACAGTGTTGGATATCGAGTAAAGCCTGTGAGTAAAGGCGGTGGTTTAAAATCCGGTATTTCTGAGGTTGCTCCTAATTATTTTACGAACGTTATCAAACTCTCATCGTCTAGGTAATTTATTGGACTACAGGCCTGATATTTCTGAATATGCTAGTGGTTGAGAAAATATATTTGGTGTTTAGATCACTACGATAACTATAGCTCGTTTTTTCATTAATTTCGCTCAGGCTCTTATTTTGGAGTAACGGGGTGATCTGCAGGGATTTAGAACTGATACTGTGTCCTCATTTCAGTGGCCCTTTTACTGCCATCAAGAACAAAATCGAATGTTCGTGTAGTTGTACTTGGAGACGTGTGCCTGGTGGCAGTAGTTGTCAATGTCGTTTTGGTATGGTGGTGTACGTTGATATCTGTTGCAGTACCAGGATTTGAATTGAATAGTAGATATTCAGTATTTATAAATGTCAGCGCTCGGAATAGAGACCGGTCAATGACACACGATCGTTCTCACGTATATTTTGATTTCGTGTAACAACGCGAACTGTGACACGCTGCAACACTACCGTAATAGTCTGTCAGTGACCTCTGCAGCTGAACTGCCACCGTAATAACGTTATAAGGGCTCGAAAACCAATCTTGCTCGTTCCCCTCCTCTGTTGCCAATTACCCTTGTCTTGGGTGTGAACCTAGGGGGAGATCGAGATTGAGTCGAGATGATTGCTTAGTTAATTGGCTTCCATCAGCACTATTTGAACCCTCAACTATTGATTTGAGGTCATAACGGTTTAGGTGAATCGTAGGAGTTCTTCGTAGTTTCACACGACGTCGGCCTATTTTGGCTTTCTTGAGACCAAGTCAGAAGATCATTATGACCGGTTGGAAAAAGTAAATTTTCGTCTAACATCACGAGGTCTTCACAGTCAGAAATACTTAAGCTGCCTGATTTTTGTGAGATTCAACATGATAAACATCATCTACGTGATGCAAAGAACTTTATATTCCTAACACGTAGAGTCTGAAGGTATAACGTCGGGTCTCGGGACTTTCGGGATGAACTATTCATTGTGCCTTGTACGTGGAGTATACATCACACGCTTGGGACATTACAAACGAAGGGGTGAGATTTGTCGACGGAACTAACTCCGTTGAGGCAAATCAGAGCGAATATTATATTGCACTCCAAAACATGGAAACACTAATCTACGAAAATAATTCGCGCTAATAACTACCTGCAGAAGCCAAACAATTAACATAATTCAAACGATCTGCCCCATAATTCTATCTGTAACGTCGTTGAGCTTAAATTCCCCCCTTCGTTGTCCCTTCATAATCATTAACTATTCACATTCATTGTTCACTCAATCACAAAAACTGGGATTAATTCGAGTTGACTGCCAGAATCAGTACTTGCTCCGTAGCTATCTGATTTCCAACTGTCGTGCTACATTATTGACAACCCCCATGATTTCACAGTTAGCTATTCAGTCACCTTCCGAAGTTCAAATGCTAAAGATGTGACCGTTTCACCCTCTAAGTCTTTCTCACTTTTCCGTTGGTTCCCTGTGAGGCGGCTTTTGCTAGTTAATTATTTTCCATTGTCAACATGACCGTAGTTTTCAGATTAAAGTAATTAGTGGGACGTATAACTCAACTTTCCTCAGCTCTACGTACATTCTGCGATTTTTTCCGCTCTTGCAACTAATCCAACATGTTGTGCACATGTTTATGCGCGTCTTTAAGAATAAAACGCTCTACTGCGAGAAACTGATGGCGGTAAACGTTCTGGAATTTATTGAGTTACTCTTACTGTGACGACATAAACAAATTTAAAACTTTGTGGGGTAAATCAAGGGTTAATATAATATAGTTAAGTGGAAAACAACAAAATGAACTTGATTAGGATAGGTGTCGCTTTATTTAAGCAAATAAAAAAAAATAATAAAAATTAACTTTATCTTCAAGTAAACAACTCAGGGTAGTTCTCTGTCACAGATATACATGATGGGTACGATAGATTTCTGAAATTAAGCGGGTACTCACTACTTCCAACGGCCGTGGAGTATATTATAAGTTTACTAACTACTACTTCCCAAGGATAGGGACTTATCCTATGAAATGGAACGGGAAAGGAACATAGTTCTGGATGTATTCTTCGGGGTTGGAGCAGTCGGTGATCTAGCTTTTGAGCTCCGACCTGAAACTGAGCAAAAGACAGGGACCTCCTCATTATGCTGTTTCCGAGATGTGGTTTGAGAAGAGCTTGAGAGGTGTACGAATATTAGTACCACCTACCGGTACGTGATGAGTGGGTATCTTGGCAGAAGCCACGCAGTCGGTGAATAAATATTCTTTCGATCCCATGAGCTGTAGATACGTCAATGCTGGACGGCGGAAAAAGAACAATAGAACTCCGAAACGTGGTGCCGGGCCTGTCTTCCCAAATCGCCTGCAGGTAGCAGCACACGATGGATTCAACAGATTGTCTCCAAATTCGTCAACGAATTCTGGACCTATCAGTGTTTCTTTTTTTTTTCTTCTGAAGAATATATTTTACAGAAAATAACTGCCCTACTTCTTAATTGGAAACAATGGCTGGAAAAGAAATAAACATAATTTTCCCGTACACATTTACTGCCATCTGGCGGAAGACTGGAACGGGTGACGCCGAAAACCGCGAAATATGAAAGTGGCGAGACTACGAATTATTCACGCTACATTACTAGTGCACAGCGTTTACTGAATTATCAGCGAGTAAATAATTTATTAACGCAATGTTTTTGCCAGGGTTGGTGTTCACTGTTCTAGCACTAGTGTGAAGCAACCTATTCGTAGGAATAAGTTACTCTGAATTCTAGAATTCGTCCTAAATAGACATTTATGAAAGAAAATATTGGTTAGTTGAATAAGCGCGAGAGATTCAGGAGAGATGCTTGGGTAACAAGTAACTAAGAGTATCCACGCGGCACTCACAAGCATAAACCTCTGAATAGTGAATCTACTGTGAGCCAGGACGAGAGATGGATAATATCAGTCCTCGGCGGCAGACTGGCGCAGCAACAAGGCGGTTTGAGAAGGTGGTTTACAGGAAAACCCACTGAACCATTGAGGAAGCTGCGCATGGAGGAAAGTACGTGAACACACTCTGGTTGTGTTCAAATATAGAAAGAATGAAGTTGATTGATAACGATTGTCTACCAGTCAAACAACTCATGAAAACCCCAACAGTCAGAGCAGCTCGACCTTTCGCCATTTGCTGAAAAGGCCGAGTAAGTGCAGCATTGTGCACCATTTTTAGTTGAAACAATGATCAGTTATATAAAATTTTGTAAATTGATCTCATTACCACGAGCTGAGTGGAATTTCACTTTCACGGTGCGAACCGTGAGGTGGGTTCAAAGTTCATTAGCGGGTAAGGAACTGCTTCGACGGAAATCACGGGAGACGTCAAGAGCCCGTGTATTGGAATTCTATACCTCTATTCTTTGTATTGTTGATCGGCTCCAAGTGTTTGTTCTCGTATGAAAAAGGGCAAAGATGACCTTCGCTATATCATTTCTTGTATATAACTCCGAAAGGGAGAGGCAAAGAAGAAGAGGCAAAATGTAAAGATTGGTTCTAGATGTTTACTGGGTCAACAATTCTTCGTCCTCTATCTTCTCCCGCTTGTTCGAGTTGACGACAGTACAATGAGGTATCAACTTGCCTTTAGTCTTTCATCCGTTTACGACGAAAATGTTCCGTTGTTTCAATTTCTCGAATCGTCTGCCCTTGAATTATTTTACCTGAAGAAAACTACGGAGTTTCAAGTTGTGGAAACTGTAGAGGGCACTTATGTTAAGGGTTTACTTATATTCCTTCTCTCTAAATTGTATATATACAACTTCTCATACACCGGTTGCTATAATTTCGTTCCACTGGAACTACACGTATCGACATATTCAGATCCACGGGAAGTTTAACACCCGACCGGAGACTAAAATTAATTAAAGTTCCTGAGGGGGCGCATCTCGCAACTTCACTCGGCCCTACGTGCATCCGGCGATTTTTATCACTCAACCAACTAATCCGGAGTGTTCTTCATCCAGTTTATATACACCTGGTCGAGTTTTACGTTCCATATAGAAAATTGGCGTTTTGAGAATTCATTGGGTTCACGACTTTTATGACGGAGGCAATTTACGGTGCTATCAACATGACTTTCTTCGGACACGAATTAGTATATGATTTTAGAACCATATGGAAAACACAATGAGAAGAGTCAATAGAAGAAATGAAATTATTTGGAATTCCTTAATTTTGTAGGATGTCTCGCAATCCTTATTAAGCTATCATTGTGGGGGTATTTTATTGGACAATAAGCATGCTTTTTAAGAACGCTAGTATCGTACAAACAGTTTATAATGACGGAACTGAACTAAAACCGATTGTCATTGGAATATTCGATCATTTATTCCGCAGCTCTCGCTGTTTGCCCACGGTCTCACAAAAATTAATGAAAATCGTTCTAGCTGTTTTGAATGAAAAACACTAGCTGCTTTGTAAAACCAATTTTCCTGATACCCTTAGTTTAGTGCCTTATGTTGATCTGCAGGCTGAATATTCAATTTGAGCCAATTTGGTTCAGCCATTCTCTCGCAAAGGTGACCACCAATACATACACGCAAAGATGAAATCATTTTCTTAAATGGCGTTTTTCGTTATCAGAAGCGGCTTAAACGTGAATGTCTGAGGCGATTTTTCCATTTTGATTTTTCACGCACCAACTTTACATGAAAAGTTAGCAATCTAAATAGTAACTTGAAGTGCTCCACAATGTATTGGTTTTTTCCTTTTTACGTCAATAGCTTTATTGAGTTACCAGGCTAAAGGTGTTTAATCAACACGATTTTTTGTGGTAATGTTCGTGAAGTAGTTAGACCTTTCCCAGGTGCGTTCGGCCTTTTTATTGTTATGTCACGGGCAAGTCTGAGAACTGCTCATTCAGTCAGCTTCTCCTCCAGGCAAAGGAATTAAGTTCAGTTTAACTTCCAACTGACAACGGATTTCCCCTTTTCGGACTTTACAAAATATCGTTCCCTCCCCTCGATTTACCTCCTCCAACACATACAGCTCTTCCCTCTCACACAGACAATTCCTCTATCAACCCTCGGGCCAGTCACATCTCTGCTCACTCTCTCTCTCTCTCTCTCCCTCTCTCTGTGTGCTAGTTTCTCGTCCAACCAGTTCATACGTATTCCGAGTCCCCTTGTGTCGCCCTTATATACTCAGACCACTATTCATTTAACGTGCAATACAGTCCTCACTCACGCTCACCGAGTACCCTTTTATTTCGTTCTTAAACTCCCGCTCTCGTGAGGCCCAACAGTGCTGATTTGGTGATTTCCTCAATCATGAAAATGTCATACTGCAGTTCTGTTGCTTGGCACTGCCCTCTAAAACATTTCGATGAATATAGACGAAACCGTTGGTATTTAACGAAGAAATACATTTCGATCATAACAATGTACTGACGTTCCATAATAATCCTTTGACTCAGTACTCGTACATTGAAACATCAAAGTGTGTTGGAAACTTTGCAGCCCTTTGGAATGTCAAAGGCGAACACAGACGTTACAGAGACTGGAAGAAAATACAGGGTGTTTAGCACATGGTGTAAATGGAGTAAAGTGCCACCAGATTTGAGAAAACCACGGTTTTTGTCGTAAAACAGTATGATGCACTTGTGAGTCCTTATCGGTTTTATGGAGACATTCAAGTTCACAAAATGACGGGTACATAAAGGGACAACAGGAAATTCTCGTTATAAGTCTGAGGTCGAATCGCAAAAGTCGTACACATAAATTACATCCACGTACTCCTCACTCGTGAACGCTGCCATGACTTGAAGAAAACTAAACTTGTCATTATGAGTAAAATGCTATCGACTTCAACGTTCATGAGAACACACTCGCTCATTTGAGAATTGCAGACAAAACCAGTTCAAGGAACCTTATTTTTGTAGGTGCCTACCGTTTTTCGCAATCAAACTCGAATTTTTCTCCATGATATCGATATATACTCGCAAAGTTGGTCATAACGTTAGATGAATAAGTTAGCAAGTTTCCCTGAAATTTGTGAGTTTCCAGCACGTTTTTTGGAAGTGCAGTTGATGTGCAGAAACTTAATTTTGTTCTTCCATTTTTTTATTGTTTAAAGTGCAATTAAGATCACCAAATGTATAACTGATTTAACGCTGAATACGAAAATGTGGGCAAAAGTTTTAAATTGTTTTAAAGTGCAGGAACTTTAAGGCAAAAACCGTGGTTTCCTCACTCGGCAGTGGATTAGGATAGAAAGGTTTAATCAGTGGCATTCTACTCTCTTTTGAACCTAGTTATACCCAATCTTTTTTTACACTTCGTGCGAAACAACCTGTATAGTTTACGAAAAGTCTGTAATCGTGAGAAACCGTCAGGAACTTAAGGAGGTTGAGGTGGAAAGTAAATGGAGAAAGAGTGCACCATTGTGCCAGGTAGTTTAGAATCCTAAAGGCTGGGAAACCCCTAACTGGGTAGAAGGAAAAAAAAGGAACCAACCATATAAAAACTAGTAATAAGAACTATAGTAAGTGAAAAATATCTGGTGAGTTTCAACACACAACTTTCCTTAGCTCTACAGCTATTCACTTTGTACATGACTAATTCTATTTAATCAATTCATTTATCACTCAGTTACTTTGAACTTGGTCAAACAACACGTCACAGCAGCAGGAAGCGGTAGCGCTTACAGTTCCGGAATTTATTGTGCTGCTCATACTCATTATAGGACCATTATTGAGCAATTGGTACACAGAAAATTAATGAGGCTGTAAACACGAATTTTTTGAAGAGGGATAATAATCACTTCTGCAGAGTTAATGGGTAATAACTGTTAGAACTGGCAGTAAGCGAAACGGCGGTAGTTGAAATTCAGGAATTTCTGGAGTGAGCCCCATGTACCTCATGAGCGTTTTTAAACAGTCACACTTTAGGTATTGGATTTGACTACAATACCAATTTTCTTTAACTTTCTACTAACATCCCAGCGGAGTTTATAAGGAAAAAACTGCGCTAAAAATGCTTTTCGTCGAAATAGACTGATTATTTATTGTGCTGCTTTCGTGATTTTCCGACGAATGAGAATGTTATAGTGTGATTGCCATATTGAGAGCTATCAACATAAAAAATTTAATCAAAATCGTTAGAGCCGTTTTTGAGAAAAAAATTTTGTGTTTTGATCACTATGATGACTATAGTTAACTTTCAGTGGATTTTGCTCATACCCTTATTTTGGCGTCCCATAGTAACCTGCCGGCTAGATATCATGTTTGAGGGGATTTGGTACTGTCGTTTTCTCTAAAAACCACTCTAAAATCGATTACGTCGGAAGTTTTGGCAATTTATTGTGCTGCTCTCGTCATTTTTCCATAAATGGGAATTTTATGGTATAGTTGCCATATTGGGAGCCATCAATATAAAAAATTTAATCAAAATCGTTATAGCCGTTCCTGAGAAAAAAAATATTTGGTGTTTTGATCACGATGGTAACTATAGTTAAATTTCGGTGGATTTTGTTCATACCCTTATTTTGGCGTTCCATGATGACCTGCGGGCGAGATATGGAGTTCGAGCTGATTTGGTTCGGTGGTTTTCTCTAAAAATCGTTCACAGACACACATACATTCACACAGACCATTTTCCCAAATAGTGTTTTTCAGACTCGGGAGGGTCTGAAACGTAAAGATCTGAAGAAAACTCAAAAAAAAATTTTCAGCCGATTACATAACTTTCCTTTCTACTTTGTGGAGCCAAGGAAAGTAAAAATGCGAATATACGTAATATGTCACCTACAATATTATAATCTAAAAGTACCTAATAACGAGCCATTTTTATCTGTTATGTAGAGTCACCGTTAGCAGAACTTGCATAAACTTGAATTTTGATTATATAGATCATGGAAAGACAAGCAGTTGGTTTATCGAACAGAAACACACATCGAACAGTCTGTTTGCGAACGTGATTGACCTGCAATTGTAGATGCGAGGCAATATTGTTTCAAACTTCGCCTCGACCGGCGACTACAAAACATCATTGCCAAGTTATATGGCGACAGCGTTTCCATTTCTCCAGATCAATGGTTACACATACGCTATGCAGCTAGCTGCACGTTACAAGAGGAAAGTTAATTGTTCGCACCTGCTCAATTTGGCTGGCGGCGTTCAACTGTTATAAGCAGAATATTCCAAAGCGCAAACCGTAACTGAATAAAACCTTCGAGCAACGTGCGGAAGACTTGCTCGTATTTCTCTGCGGTAACTTTATTTACGCCATCTATGTATCGGATTCCGATAAACAAGAGGCCCCAACTGTGGAAAGGTCTGGGGGGTCTTGCCAACACCTATTACTTACTCCCGAAGCCCTCCAAGTTTTTTTTGTACGTAATGATTTCTTTTCTCCGTTTTCTTTCGTGGATTTAGGTCGTATTTACGAATGTAGTATCATCGCACTACATGGCAGTTCTCACTTTTCTCACCCAACAACAAGTCCTCCTACTAGTTTTGATGATGTAACATTTATTATTGAATTGTATTACTATTGGTTTCATGAATTACTCGAGCAATAATACTCATTCGAATCACACCAACTATTTTCAAAACTTACATCCACGTTAAACACTCAAATAGTTGCCTCAATTAATTAATTACAATAATAAGTATTTGATATTATCGTACTAAATCTCTCAATAAGTCTCCACCCTACTACGACTCTACTGTATTTTCAACGATGTTAACACATCTTTTCCAAGTTTTTTTTTGAGTTTTCTCCAGATCAACACGTTATAAGGGCTTCTTAGTCCGAAAACCCGTTCAGTTTGCCTGACAATATGATTCAGAGAAAACGACTGACCGTTTTTATTCTGCCTGTAGCTCTGTACCAAGCTCCAGAATGAGGGTATGAGCTAAGTCGGTCCTTATCTACCCACAGATACCACGATCAAAACTCATCAAACTTTGTTTCTTTTGAATTTGATAAAATTTGTTGTATGGTCAGTGCTAAATAACACGCCGATAACAAAGAAGTGCAATTCGAGTGAAAATAACGGAAGCAGCACAATAAATTATGAAAACTTTCGGTAGTTTTCTCCCTTAAATCTCCTGTGTACGTGGCAGTAACGTTCTTAAAGTAATCAGATGGTATTTCAATGAGCAACGTACGACGAACGTTTAATGATGGTCATTAGATTATCTGAAGCAAGCTCAGGAGTTCGTTTATTTTCAGTGTTTTTGCAGATTTTCGTGAATCCAGAGCTTTAGACACGAACGACTATGACTACGATGTTGAGTTTCATTAATTAACTATCTCGACGCTGGGTTTTCAACTGGGGTCGAGGAATAAGTAGCAGCAGCCTGATGAATTACGGAACTTTGAACGCTACCAGTTTCTTCGCAGTACATCATGTTTTACGACGAGATCATAAACCCACCCTCTTGTGTCTCTCGAATACTTTACTCTGAACTCGTTATCTCTATCGTATGTCTCAAATGAACTTTCAACTAACCAGTGTATTGGCTATCAATACGTACGCCGCATTTACCAAATAACCCTTCGCTTTATACAAGTCCATCTTTCCCTCTCTTGCTCCCAAGATTTTCAATAAAAATTAATGTTATTAATTTTGGTGAGAACAATAATTTGAATATTCCCAAGTATAACTATAATCAGACAAAATCACGGTTGTCAAAACGTTGCGGAAGTCAATGTGCAAAAAAGCTTCGGAAGTTTGACGCTAAAGGAATCCGTCGGAATGGGGAAACTTCCCCTTAACGTGCTCTTCTTCAACGACCGGCTTACCAGCGCTTTCCTCTCTCTCATGTGCTCCCCCTTCATCACACACTCTCTCTCCTACAGCTGGCTACTTGGTGTGTAGGCGGAAGCAGAGGTAATATGTTAAAACGGCGATATTAACTTCGGTTGTTTGCAAAACAGTTCAGAGAACTTCCTTCGCTTTATCACTCATGGAGGAAACGGCAGAGCTTTTGCAACACAGATAAACAAGCTTCTCTCATTGAGATCTAACTAAATACGGAGGTTCGTCCAGCCTTCCTCTTCGTGGGGATACGATTCTAATTGGTTCATCAAGTGAAAACGGATAAACCTGATGAAGGTGAAATGCGACTGATAAAAGACTCGTACAATCAACTTCCCTTGGAGAATGCTTCAACAAGCTGCCTATTCGATGGAGGTTTGATGATTTATATTAGGCTCGCCGATTATTATGATAAAAAATGAAACGTAGTAGGTACCTGCAAAGTCACATTAGGGAATAAACCGGTGCAAGGTGGGAAAGTGGCTAATTACAGAGAAAAATATCACACAACTCGCCTCAGCCACATGTGGGGAGGGAGCTTAACCCACTCTAGTTAGACTAGTTCTTGAACGGAAACGTTCCGCTCTTGATGAATGGGGGTTATATAAATAGCAAGCGAGATGGGATTAATCATCAAAGGGTTCCTAAGATCAGTGAACGTCACAGTAGAAACTGAGTTGACCTACACCACAGGACGAACCAGTTTCTTACAAGACACGGTGACTTCAATGCGCAGCTTCATATCTTTTTTCTCAAAGACTTTCCATCCTACACGTCTAGAAAACCACATAGTTCCTATAACAGTGAGCGACGGTTGTTGGAAGAGGAGGTTTGATCGCTACTAAGCATGCTTATAACTGTTTCGCGCAGTTGGCGAAGAGGTTTATGGAAAAAAACCTGACCACAGTTGATCTGTCTCTTTGAAACTTACCACTGAAGTAAATAGTTTGATCAGGTGGGAGTGCTGGTAGCTCTGCCGTCGCTCACTGCTGTTGGACTCACGGAGCCTCTCCAGGACCTATTACTTAATTTTGTTCAGTGTAACGCTCCTGTAAAAATGCATTGAACAGATAAACAGCGCTACTATATGTAGCAAACCGTCTAGTTTACTACAGTTGCGGTAAACTGCGTAGCTACGCACCAGAAACCTTTTCTTGAGAATAACCTGATTTATCAATTTGTGTTGGCAATTGTGAACAGCTCAATAGTAATGTGGCATGTTGAACGACAGGAAAACCCTGAGAGCAGCATAATAACGCGCAAAAGAACATTTTGAACGTAATTTTTTTGGGCAATCTTCTCCCCTTATAAATCATGCTCGTAGCAAAGAAGCGTATCACAACGTTGCGCTCGGCACAGCGTTGTTGGTCGTTCAATTGTTGAGTTTATGAAACATTTCAAAAGTAACCCTCAAAATTCATGTACGCTTCAAAGCCTTCATTCGAGAAAATGGGCTGAGAGAGAACGGCAGAACCACATCAACCGTTAGCTATACAGCCAAAATCGGATCATGATCAAATTCTTACCAAAATCGTATTGACAGTTTTTAACCCCGTTTGCACTGATTACTCAATAAAAGCCGTCAGGAGAAGGTATTTTACTTAATTTACCAACTTAAGTGTGACAAAAGAACATGACACGAAGTTTCGCCACGTTCATATTTGAATAAAATAAGTGAAAACAAGATTGAACTAACCAACAAATTCAACGCAAACCTAATTTTTATCGCTTGGATACTATGTCTTCGCTTTAATACCATAAAGTGTTGTATTGAATGTTACCAAAATGACATATTTATCATAAATTCTCGCTAAAATTGGTATTTTAAATTGGGAGTCGTTCAGCGGTTTCCAGCGGTCCTCTTTGGGCCCAAGGACATTTTAGGCAAACCTGCAATAAAAAAAGGGAAGAATAATTAAAATACAAACTAAAAACGATATTGAAAAGAACAATTTTTGTTTTATAAACACTAAAATTGAAACTTACACGCGAGGAAAAATATAATAGGACTTTTTTTGTATGGACTAAGATAGAGCTGAGAATATACCAAGAATTCTTAAATATGTACTAGAAATATTGCAAGCTAAGAAATACACAAAAATCTACACATTGAAAGAATACACAAATTATTTCATCTTCACAATTATTTGGATTATTTTTATAGCTGTAATAAATACATAAAATAATCGATAATACCATGAAAACCTCTAAAACATAGATCGAGGCTTAAGCCCGGATGAATGGGACCCTTTTGATAGCAGGGGGCTAGTTAAACTCCCAGGGGGTAAGAAAAAACCTGATACACCTAAAGAGCCATGGCCTTGTTCGCTCAATTGTGTGCCGAAGAGTGTTGATAGATTTTTTAAATATTACTTGAAATATATTAGAAAACCAAAGAAAGAACGGAAAACTCAATAATCACTCACTCTAACAGTAGCACGTGCAGTAATAGCTAAATCCAAAGGTAACCCCCACTATTTCTGCCGCTGAAGGTGTTTGGAAGATTACTGAGACAAGGAACTTAAGGACATAGGTCTGAAGTCAGGACTGGAAGACCGGGCCACGCCAGGTTGCTAATAAATACGAGTATAATGGGGCAGGGCCGCCGCGTTCACTTCCCTTCTTCTCAATCAGAAATGGCTCGGCGCGCGACCGCGTAACACGTCTGCTTGTCAAAGCGTGCATTTTGGTAAATTATTACTCATCGGGACCATGTTCCTTGTCACGAAAGAACCGTTTTTTACGCCACGTTAAAGACAAAATCGTACTGTGCTGCACACACTCAAACACAGACCATTTTCTCAAATAGCATTGAGCGAACTCAGGGACCCTTGAGTAAAGAATCTGAAGTTTTCTAACATTTTCTTTTCCAGCCGATAACATAACTTTCCTTTCCACTATGTACCGCCGAGGAAAGTAAACATGGTGATTATGATTTCTACTTCCTATGGCTCAGTTAATAGAAAAGAAAGTTAAGTTATCGACTGAAAAAAAAAATGTTTGAGCTTTTCTCAGGTCTCTACAGTTTGAGAGCTACTGAGTCCGAAATACAGCACTTGGAGAAATGGTCAGTATGTGTGAGTGTATGTGAACGCAACCGAAAGAAAGTTTCGCAAAACTAACTATAGTTATCATTGCGATAAAAAACTAGATATTCTTTTTCTCAAAACGGGTTTAACGATTTAGATGACGTTTTTTGCGCAGACAGCTCCAAATAACATAAGAAGACAATAAAATTCTCATTCGCGGGAAAATGACTAGACTACAATAAATTGCACTCTATTTCAACGAAAATCGATATTATGGATGTTTTGGTTACATATATTATATGATCACTGTGAATAACACCTACGTTTTTGGCTAGGACAAATCTTTTTAACATCAAGGCATCGGGATTCTAAATCTGCAACGTCCGTCCACCGTTTGGGCCACACTTCACTTTTAACAGGGTCTAAAAAATCCATTCTTCCGCACAAAAATCCCGTGTGGGATCTAGTTGTGTCCGCCTGCCCGGCAATTCAATTGGACAAAACCCGTGGTGGTTACGGTCAAAAAATGGTTTACAAAATTAACACAAACAAAATTTTGGCAGTTTAATGAAAATTACGTCGTGTTTGGTGTCGTTCTCCAGTTATTATCCAATTCTGGGTCGGATTGAACGAGTCTCACAGGAATGCGATTAGGCGATTAGAATTACGACGAAAACATTAAAATCACAGTAATTATAGTGAGTCACAGTCTACTAACTGACACAGTTAGGGCAACACAAGCGAAGGTAATCGTTTCATCATTCGCACTACTTCTCATCTCACTCCAACCACCCGCCTGCCTGAAATATGTAATTCCCGTAATTCCGTCGTAGTCAGATCATGTTTCATATCGCCTATTTTATGATGTTGAATCAAATGGGATGGGTCTCGGAGGTGTGAGCCTACTTCTAGCAATGCAGGGGGATAATAAACCATTGTGCAATAATTTGAAGCTTTTTTTCTTCGCCCAAATGTTACCAGAATCTTTAGAAAAATTAAGGTTGCAGTCCAATTATACGATGAGCATTAAATAACGCTCATAAGACGCGCTACTCCGGTAACTCTGGAATTTCAACAACTGCCCTTCTACTAACTACCATTTTTCACAGTTTTCAGGAACCGTGAATTCCTTTAAAAAAATCGTTTTTACGATTTCATCAATTATTTGTGTACTAATAGCTCAATAATGATCGTGGCGTGAATAGGAGCACCACAATTCCGAAATTTTAAGCACTTCCAGTTTCTACCTAAAACGTAAAGTTATGCTTTACTAAGCTCAAATGCACCGAGTTAGAAGTAATGCACCAGATATTGCAAATATACAATGTACGTCAACAATATTTGCGAATTTGGTAACTCCTCGGTATGTTTTTTACTTTCCTTGGCTCTACGAAGTAGAAAGGAAAGTTATGTAATCGGCTGAAAAAAAAATTTTGAGTTTTCTTCAGATCTTTACGTTTCAGACCCTCCTGAGTCCGAAAAACACTATTTGGGAAAATGATCTGTGTGTATGTATGTGTGTCTGTGAACGATTTTTAGAGAAAACCACCAAACCAAATCACGATGACGAGAGCAGCACAATAAATTGCCAAAACTTTCGACGAAATCGATTTTAGAGTGGTTTTTAGAGAAAACGACAGTACCAAATCCCCTCAAACTTTATATCTGGCCCGCAAGTTACCATGGGACGCCAAAATAAGGGTATGAGCAAAATCCACCGAAAGTTAACTATAATCATCATAGTGATAAAAACACAACATTTTTTTTCTCAAAAACGGCTCTAACGATTTTTATTAAATTTCTTATATTGATAGCTCCCAATATGACAATCACACCATGAAATTCCCATTCGTGGGAAAATGACGAGAGCAGCACAATAAACAATCAAAATTTTCGACGAAAAGCGTTTTTAGCGCAGTTTTTTTCTTATAAACTCCGCTGGGATGTTAGTAGAAAGTTAAAGGAAATTGGTATTGTAGTCAAATCCAATATCTAAAGTGTGAGTGTTTAAAAACGCTCATGAGGTACATGGGGCTCACTTCAGAAATTCCTGAATGTCAACTACCGCCGTTTCGCTTACTACCAGTTCTAGCAGTTATTATCCAATAACTCTGCCAAAGTGATTACTACCCTTCTTTAAAAAATTCGTGTTTACAGCCTCAATAATTTTATATGTATCTTTTGCTCAATAATGGTCCTGAAATGCGTATGAGCAGCACAATAAATTCCAGAACTCTAGGCGCTACCGCTTCCTGCTGCTGTGACGTGTTGTTTGACAAAGTTCAAAGGAACTGAGTGATAAATGAATTGGTTAAATAGAATTAGTCATGTACAAAGTGAATTGACGTAGAGCTAAGCAAAGTTGTGTGTTGCAACGCACCAGATATTTTACTTTAATCAAGAGGAAAGTTATATTCTACCTATTGCGTTAAACCACGATTTATCCACTTTTCCCTTCAGCAAACACCAATTAGTTCACATCGCTTTTCTTTGCACAGCCTATCCGTTACCTTCCTAATCTTATCGCAAAAAACCAGCACGAACGAAAATCCAGTTTGATATATGGCACGTCCCATCCCCACATTCGGACTGGAAAGTGATGGATTGGACGCGGGGCTGTTTTTCCCGGAGAGGTCGGATCCCGAAGAAAGTATTGTGCTGAATGATAGTCTGCTCATACATACATTGTACAGCTATGTGTTTGTTAGAAAATTATGAGCTTGATTCTGATTTCATGTACCGTTCATTCCCTCTCATGAAGTTGTTGTCTAGTTTCTTCCGTTTTGTGGAATCAAAGCTAAAATCGTCGGAGCGGTTGGTTACTTGTTGAATCGATTGACCACTGGAATGTAAAGGCTGCGTATCTGTATTGTCTGATGCATTGGCTTCTAAATGCCTGTGCGAGAGCTGCTGCTGACGAAGAACAGAAGTCTGTCGAGTTTTACTTATTTGAAAACGGTACTAAATTATCCTAAGGGATGCATAGCAGCACTTTCCTCAGCCCGACGTGGGTTCAGCGATTTTCATCGCTTTAACTCTAAATATAATATATTTTTCCTTCAGCTCAATTGAACTTGGTAAATCATAACTTCGCGTTTTGAATAGAAAGTGGTAGCGCTTAAAGTTTCGTGATTCATTGAGGTGCGCCTGGCCAACAAAAGTAATGAGCAATCAGTGCACAAGTCAGAAGGATCGTGTTTACTGTTTTGGAATTATTGGGCTGTGAGCAACAGTAGTAACTAAATTGGTGATTAGCTCGTAAAGGTTGAACTATAACCCAGATTTTTCTCAAAATGACATGAACGAATGGAGAGGTTCATCAAGAAAAAATCAAGCTGGAATCGGTTTTCTTCGACATAGGGAAGCTGCAAGGGTAGAACATTAAAGAAAGCGAATGGGTTGGGCAAGGTGGTAGGGTGCAAGAGTTCGGGTTCAAGATTGAGAATAGAAATGTAGAGTTTTGACAAACAGGAAGTGACAGACACAGAAGACGTTGGGGCGTGGGATACTATAGTTGAGGGCTGAGTGGTCTTGTAGGAGCTGTGAAGCAGGTAGAGGTAGAAGAACAGACAAGGGGTATATGCAAATGGCTTGAATTTAGAACGATGGGAGCCAGGGTTACAACTCTAAACTTTGGTTTATGGGAAAGAGAGCAAAGGTTTGGGCTGCGTGGCGCTTTGAATGTAAGGAAGCGAGTGGGATTATAAAATAGTTGTAGGTTGCCTGAATTAATTGAGGATCTAAGAGAAGCTGAGGACTGCCTCTGAAGAGGAGTCTGGGGGAGCACGAACACTAGTTAAGAGGAGAGTGCCTCCTAGACTATCTTGCAGGGCAAGAACTGGAGATCCTCAATAGGGGGAGCGCCCCCACTTTTGTAACAAGGATAAGGGAAGAGGTACTTGACCTCACCGTCTCCAGTCGTTTCATAGCCAGCAGAATTCAAGGCTGGCAGGTGCTGGACGAGCCATCACCATCAGATCATAGGATCATCTCGTTCGGCCTGGGTTTTGGCACGCAGGTACTTGAAACCTATCGCATACCCAAGAATACAGACTGGCCACTTTAACAAACCCAACTCCACACAGAGTTGGGAGGTATGGACAGGGAGATGCACACAGTGGAAGAAGTGGACACTATGGCCAGTCTTATGCAAGGGGCGATCATTCGCTCCCACGAAGACAACTGCCCTTCCCGTGCCCGCAGGACCAATGGTGAGGCCCGCTGGTGGAGCGAGGAGCTGGGGAAGCTAAGGTCTTCAACAAGGAGGCTCTTCAACAGGTCCAAAAGAACAGGGGATCGGGAGGCCTACTGGCAATCCCTTACAAGTTATAGCAAGGCCTTCAGAAGAGCAAAGAGGAAGTCCTGGAGGGACTTCTGCAGCGGTGTAGCAAGTGTCTCTGAAGCCTACGAAGTGGTCGCATATGCGGATGATCTCGCAGTTCTGGTGAGAGGCAAATTTGCCACCACTGTATCAGAAAGGATGCAAGGAGCTACAGATATCATCCAAGAATGGTGTGATAAGGAGGGATTGCACATAAACCCAACCAAGACCACCATGGTTTCATTCACCAAGCGAAGAAACCTAAATATAGTATCACCCACCATGCAAGGAGCAAGGCTCCATATAAGTACAGAGGTGAAATACCTCGGGGTGATACTGGATAAGCAGCTCACTTGGAATTCACATGTGAGATATGCGCTGCACAAGGCAACTGCAGCCCTGTGGGCATGCAGGAGGCTGTGCAGCAAATCATAGAGCATAACTCCAAAAATGATGAAGTGGCTCTATAAGGGGATAGTAAGACCCTGCGTCACCTACGCCTCCAGTGTGTGGTGGAAGGCAACATGCCGGCTAGCAGCCCAAGGGAAACTCCAAAAACTCAGCCACAGGCGTGCTTAGCTATTGAATACGTGCCCTACTGCTGCAATGGAAGTCCTTTTAGACATCTCACCTCTCCATATACATATTCAGAGGACTGCTTACCTGGGAGCAGTAAGGCTTTTGCAGACAGGGAACATCTCCACCAGGGTTAAGGTAAGCCTCCAAAGAACAACTAGACAGTTTAAACTGGGAGAGGCAGTGGTCCTTGCTACCGACGTTATGTCAGAGCGAAAGAACTTTTGGCTGCCATTCAGGGTAAGTATCCACTCACGGGAACGATCGGAGCAGGAGACGTTCCGGACCAAGGTAGGCGCCCTGCGGTGGTACACCGATGGTACAGTAATGGGGGGCAGAGCTGGACTGGGCATTGTTGGGCCCAACTACAGTCTGGCTAAGCCGCTGGGGGAGTACGCCACGATTTTCCAAGCTGAAATCCTAGCTATAAAGATCTGCGCGGAAGAAATCCTGTCTAAGGGACTCAAGTTCAAGCAGATCTACATATTCTCGGACAGCCAGGCCAAATTAAAGGCCATCGCGGCCTATAGTTTTAGGTCTAGGCTGGCATGGGAATGCCTTCATGAGCTCAAGCAGCTCAGCGCCCACAATAGGCTTTCCCTCATCTGGGTGCTGGCTCACAAGGGACATGAGGGCAATGAAAAGGCTGACCACCTTCCAAAGAAGGGCACAGAAGCCCTACCCATTGGGCCTGGACCTCACGTAGGTATGACCAAAAGTCACTTGAACCGTTTGGTGGCTCAATGGGAGACACAGGAAAATAGCGCCCATTGGCATCGCCAGCCACGACTTAGACAATCAAAAAGGCTTGTTACGCCTTCTGGTCAGGCATTGCTGACACTCTCCAGGAGGGATTGGAGGGTCTTGATTAGCTTCCTCACCGGACACTGCCCACTCAGGTATCACCTCAACAAGATGGGCATCTCAGAGGCGGTGGAATGCAGACTCTGCGGTGAGGAGGACGAGACGGCGGTGAGTGCCCTGCCTTAGCAGTCAAACGCTTTGGATACTTTGCCCAGGGGATTATTGAGCCCCATATCATAGCAGAAGCTGCGGTGAAGGACATACTCGGCTTCATAAAGGGGGCGGGTATGTACGACGCCGTTTACTAAGGAAGGGCTAGAGTCACAATAGGCCCACACGTGGCCCCAGTGACAAAGGGACTTGTCCCGCATGCCCTCGGGGGGGGGGGGATGAAAATGGCTTGAATTTAGAACGATGGGGATAGCGGCCAGGGTTACAACTCTAAACTTTGGTTTATGGGAAAGAGAGCAAATGTTTGGGCTGCGTGGCGCTTTGAATGTGAGGAAGCGAGTGGGATTATAAAATAGTTGTAGGTTGCCTGAATTAATTGACGATCTAAGAGAAGCTGAGGACTGCCTCTGAAGAGGAGGGAGAGTCCCTTCTATATTTTACTGTGGAGAACCAGTTTACACTATCCAGAGACATACCTTGGGTTACATTGGCTAACAGGGATATGAAGTTGGAAAGAGTGGATGCACGCAGTTGATGGGAGCAGTGAGCATGGCGAGCAATGTGGGGCTTCGTTTAGATGTAGGTGGTTGAAATGGATGGATGGGGTCGTTACAAGCAGGGAAGCGAGGCAATTCGATGGTGTAGCCTGAGACATGGGCGCTTCCTTACCCAGCAATGGCAAATAAATTGTCCCGGGAGTGGCAAGGTTTCTGAATGGTGGCAAAGAATGAGCAGGTGTCGCAAGGGCAGATGGAGGCAGGGAACATGTCGCAAGGTTGGAGCGTTTGGGATTGGTAAAGGGGCGCTTAAGTAGAAAGACTTCACAGTGTGGTAACAGCGAAAGTGTGGTATGGTGAGAATGGATGTGTGGTGTAGTGACGATGGATTAACAAGGAACTCGGCGTCGTCTTTGGAAGATGAAAACAAGAAGATCTCAGAGGCAGAACCTGTAGAGGTGTGGGATGCAGAACGAGCCTGTGCCAAACTGGTGATTGGAGTCAATTGAAGTTTCCGACGACATACTCAATAATCGCTGAGTTGGGTTTTGCCTCGAGTTTAGAAGAGATTGGCGACAGTGGCGGTGAACATGAGCATTGATGGTCTAGGTTTCTCATTTGTTCGTCCTCTGGGAAATGTTTTTAACACTCCTGCCATTGTTCTGCGAGCCTTTCCATGATACGCTTTGCCTTATAGATCTTACTTTCAATCAGGAAAATGCGCTTTGAACATTTGGGGAGATAAGGATCCAACCATTCAGTCAGTTCCTGAACCAGATTGACAGCACGTATCGTATCAGCAAGGCAGACAAGCAAACTTGGAAGGAGTCATCTTGGCATTAAATCCTGGTCCTGAATGCGCGAAAATTAACTTGAGATCCGACCCAGAGGACGTTGTCGGCTTTGGTAGTAAACAGTAAGTCTTCTGTCAGCAGGAGATGTCAATTGAAAAGGTTGTTTGGATATTCCCCAGCTACCTTACGAAGGTTAGGCTGAGCTGTCTCGAACGCTTGGGAAAGGCCTGAGATTGTTCATAAGGGTCAAGAGGATTGAACTTATTCGGCCTGAGCTGAACATAGCCTCTCACCGAAATCTCACTGGCCAATATCAGTACATTGTTCCCCATAAGTGTTTGTTATAACCTATAACCTTCGTTTGTTCGGGTAGACTACTTTTTTAACTGCAATTTGATCAAACTGGTAGGACCGCCTTACCAGTAGTGACCTCTAAACACTTACTGTTTATGACAACTATTTCACTAACTAATCGTCGAATGGAGATACATAAGCCAATATGACTCAATAACACAAGAAAATTAGATACACTCCCAACACTAAAAAGTGGACTTCTAGTGAACCGCTTAAACGAGTCTGATTAAAATGGCACTACCTTTTCATCTCACGGATGCGCGAGTTTGCTGAAAATCAACGGTTTTTTTTTTCAAACCAATGCAGCAACGTCGTTAGTCTGGGGAAAGTAGGAACGGGAAAACGTGAGTGAGTAAAACGAAGGAAAAAATACGTTTGATGGCTTTTGTTTGCTGGCACATAACACGAAGGGACTTGGGTTCTGGGAGGTTGGAGCGTTAGCGAACAACGGCTCTCTTTTTGAAGTCTACTTCAGCCCTGAAACCCTTCTTCAATGATTGGTTTCTACGCCACACACAAGAAAAAAAAACTGTTCGTCGAGTTCTTTTCGTACATCTATTTCTTCTTCTTTCAACTTGTGAGACAATTAAACGAACTAATGAAGAAATAGAAAGTGGATGTGTTCCAGCGACAAAAGTTTAGCAATTAATTAGTTTGCTTTGAAGCTTGCCGTGGTTATGAGAAGCGCATGGGGCTATTTGGAGGCAATGAGTGCCAACTGGATAAATGAGATGGCATTAAAGCTCCAGTATGGATTGCGAAATCAACACTTATAAATCCTTTCCTAACAGTTCATCTTAGCAATCGACATCGGAGATCAGTTTCACGAAATCCTCTCACTCTCCCCCCCCCCGCATCAACCACGACCAGGTTATTTATAACTCTCAGTCTTGACTCCAGTATCTTTTGTACACTTGATCTGACCTCTTGGTGATATTTATCATTCCCTTTTGGTCATCCAACCAGCGAATTCACGACCTTGACCTTTAGTTGGGCCTTGGTGGAGTTGAGTACTTGGCGGAGAAACCCCAGATTTTAGTGATCCATATCTTCATGGTGCGCGCACATAATATGTCATTGACGTGTCGCATTTAGTTGCATAAATATTCTCAGCCCTTCTTGGCACTATGAAGAAGGAAGGAAAGTGATGTAATCAGCTGAAAAGATATCGGACGTTGTCGTGTTTCGCTAAACAGAAAGTCCAAGGTATTTATAGCTTTCTCAAGAGGGCTATAAGCCAGCATTCGCCTAGCAGGATTCTTTGTAGACTCCCCCCCCCTCCACGTCTCTTTTTGCCCTGTGCTCAATCTCTTGAGTATTAAACAGTCGTTTCTCGTCTGCGTTTACATTTTTTCTCTCTAATTCTCGACTGTTCGATTGCGTATAACTGAACGTTCACTCTCTCGTTCCTCATCGTGATCGTAACCTTACCACTGTTCCACAACTCTTTAGCCTTCCAGACACGACTGGTTCCTTTGCCTGTATTTAATTTTCCGAGTCTCGCATGCAGTCAACGGTTATTGTTCAAACGGTGTCAGCCCTTTTCATGTGATGCAGCCGAACTCTGAGAACTGCCCCATTAGTAGTCGCCTTCTCCATCGAAGAAGGGATTAAGTGTGGGTTAACGTCCAACGATAACGGATTTCTCCTTTTGTTCTTGCTCTCAATTTACCTCCTTCTCCAAGACACACCGCTCTTCCAGAGACACTCAGCTGCCTATACACAGTTATTCCGCTATCAACTCTCGTCCCTGTAACGCGCCAGTTCACGCGTTCCGAGTACTACCCTTGCGTTGCCCATTTGTATACTAACTCAACTCAATTCCGCAAGTATAATACAGTCCTTCTCACGCTCACCGAGTTTCATTTTTATTTCGACCATCAAGCTCCCCCTCTTGTGTGCCCAACTGTTATAATAGGAATGTTTTGCAATAATCGCTTAGTAGAACGATAGTTTGAGTGAACTATCAAGTATATTTGCTCCATACCACCCATGCACGCTGATGTGCAGAAATGAAGCATACTCGAATTTTATGTAAGGTGG
The DNA here is from genome assembly GCA_020466155.1 of Pachypeltis micranthus. NCBI lineage: Eukaryota > Metazoa > Arthropoda > Insecta > Hemiptera > Miridae > Pachypeltis > Pachypeltis micranthus. The sequence goes on from CM035772.1 coordinate 12,882,954, forward strand.
CTGAATGAGCTTCCTGCATGATCAATATTGACATCGATCGAGAATGAGACAGTTGTGTAAAGGGGACAATGTGCGTCACTGAGACGCTTGTATATATATTTTTCCTGGAACTAATCAGGCTGAATTTTGTAACACACCTTCGGATATTGGAGCTGTAGGATGGGAAAGTAAGTTCACGTCTCAAAAATTCAAGCGATGTCTGTTTGCAGGACTGTTTCTCACTCAGTAAATAATAACCTGTGACCTGAACACGGAATACTGTCGCAATATCGTTTGAAAAAGGATCTTTGGTTCTTCTGATTGCTTTATCTCACGTTCCCTGAAATAAGTTAACAATACTTGCTCCTTGGGCTGCTTATCCGGTCCTCCACCATCTTCAACGTTCTACTCCTCTGAGAGCCTTGCCTACTTTCTTGAATTTTCTTGCTTCTCTTCTCAATGAGCGGAATAGAGCGAAAGAATCGTTCAATTAAAACGCCACTAATAAGGACTTTATCGTGCTAATTGGTTCGTCGAGTCTGTTCCACCTCCTCCTAATTCCTATTTTCTTCTCTCTCAGGCTTTCTTGGAAATACGGAAGATAAAGAGAAATGGAGGAAAGAGAGGTTTTTGCGAGGATGAGATAACCTGAGCATTTATCCTTCTACTCCTACCGTTTTCTTGTAGCCCATACTTATTCTTATTCCTCTCCAATTCTTTGCTTCTTCAATTTGCGTTCCGGCTCATTCTGCTACGCACTAATTTCCACTTGAGAAAATTAACTTGGCAAGAAAACGTCCTACTTCAACTGTAGCCTTTTTAAACGAAGTTGATTGAAGAATGAAGGGAGGATGAATGTCTGTCAAGTGTAATCCACTTTATTCGTTTTCAGAGGAGTTTCTACTTGACCTAGCTGAATATTCATTCTTCGTATGTCGAATTTTGTCATGCTCATTTCATACGAATTCTCGTGTGTAAAAACCCCAATGAAGTGGTTGTCAATCTCTTGCTGTTGTTACTGCTGCAAACCCAACTCGGTCCAGAGAATGAGGATAAGCCTAGGGCTCACAAATTTCGATTTTAGAAGGCACTGGGTTCTCATCTTAAGGGAAAGGGAAAAATAAACAGTTATTTGTAGTTGCCTTGGATGTGGCCAAAGTGTTAAGAACAGTGAGCCATCTAGTGTCCCACGAAAGCTCTTGTGGTGGGAGAACTTGAGTGTCTAGGCCATGACGCCTGTGGTGGATTATAAGGACATATAAGGCTCGAGCTCCGCTAAGAGGTTGGGGTGAATGCATCAGAATTTGGGAATGGTTTCCTTCTGCAGTTACCATCCTGATTAACCCACACACTTCTGTAAGCAGTTGGGTTTCTATGACAGCGTCCTCACAAGGTTATCGAGTGAAGGTAATGGGTGCAGATTTCCACGCTGGTGGCTCGCAAGATGTAGCTCTACCACAGGGTACTTCAGAATGTTTAGCCATTTGGGCCCAATGGAGCGGCAGGAGTAGCTACGCCATCTGCGGGGGTGCTCGCTTCTTCGGCTGGTTATTTGAAGGTTTTGAGCTGGCTGCTTCGACGATTTTGAAGGGTTTTTGACGAGAAGATGGAATGACGTACTCCATCCTCAAAATAATCGTGATTGGTTCCATGAAGCGCATTGGACAAATTTCCTTGATTTCAACTGCAACCCTCCCAACAACTTGCTCGTGGCTTGTAAAGTAATTTTCCCACTAGTACACATGTGATACAACTTCTCAGAGGACGTACATCATGTCGATAATAAATAATAATAACGGGCGACTTCACATTTTATCGTAAACATCTTTTGTTCACATTTCTTCCCATACAAAATACTGACAGCTTCGTTTGTTTCAGGGAGTCATGATATTCTGTTCGAGATGAAAGAATGAAGGCAGCCAAGTTAATAAAGAGGCTGATGGGCGTCCAGCCCGCAATGCTGACTGCTGTCATCAGTCTCATCGCCGTAGCATGCGAGGCCGTTTCGACCCCACCACCTACAGGTTCGTACGCTTGTTAATTTTCGTGATCGTTAACTGCTATTTCCACGACTCCACATGTGTTGACAAACATACACTCGCGTGAACAAGGAACATCACATCTTCAATTTTGATTTCCGCTAATTCACGAATGAATGCACCATAGGTTAATAGGAATTTGTTTTGAACACTAAAAGAGAGTACTACAAAAGCCCCGTTAAACAGTTGGATTTTCATTTATTGACTTTTAGACGTCTTCGCATTTAGTCACAGGGTTCAGTCACCGTTTTTCGGAAATCAAATTCGGATGCAAAACGTTGAAAGAAGGTGCTAATATTTGAAGTTCTCTTCTTCTACCGGCTCAAAACTGTGCTTAAACTGAAAATATGATGTCACATGTTCGTCATGTTTCAATATGAGTACATATCTTAATAGCGCGTCCGCAGGAGGGAGAGGGTGAGTTAGAGCGAGGGAAAGAGAGAGATAGATAGATAGAGAGAGAGATAGATAGATAGATAGATAGATAGATAGAGAGAGAGAGAGAGAGAGAGAGAGAGAGAGAGAGAGAGAGAAAGAGAAAGAGAGAGAGAGAGAGAGAGAGAGAGAGAAAGAGAGAGAGAGAGAGAGAGAGAGAGAGAGAGAGAGAGAGAGAGAGAGAGAGAGAGTGAGAGAAAGAGAAACTATTCTTAATTGCCAAGGTGAGGCTTATCAGTATATCTACGAGGTCATTTGTGTAGCGCGTATCTTTGACTGGTTCCATGAAGATTCGCCCATCAGGAGGGCTGCATCTGGTACTTTTTTATTGTGCATTAGCTCCGCTACGAGCTCCGTTTGTCTGAAATAGCAATTTTTTATTACCACGCACATATTGGATGCACAGCGACGTTTGAGTAAAATTGCAATGCGCGAAGAAGAGATCGTTTATTCTCTAATGTAGGATTCATAAACTTCCTCTGCTTACAACTCAAAGGAAGTTTAATAATTTCAAACGCTCTGCCCCAACCAACTCCGCTAGGGCAGTTGGCAATTTGAAATGGTCAGTGCGCTATCCCTTATGAGTATTCACGTTGATTAGACCGCCTGTAAGCATTACGTATTCTAATCGAGGCGCCTTCCTGCCGCCATTTCTGCGTAGTTCTGCACTAGGGTCAACCTTGCTGAACCGCTTACTTATAACTTTATGATGATTGAGCTGATGAGCCCTCACACATTCGCTTAGCGGTTCCAGGAGTTATTGCCAGTCGTGTGGGCTACGCTCATTTACCTACGAATCTCGGTGAATCATCGGCAACCTGGCGTAATTGCATTCCGGGTGGCTTCAGATAATAATTGAGATGCTGAGCAGAATACACGGACGAGTTTGGGATAACATCGTTGTAGGCGGTTCCTGTCATTAAAATAACCAAATGTACGTACTCTAACTCGACCGCGAAGACAATAGTTGACATTTTAACGAAATTTCGTGAAGAGTGAGGGTATTGAGTGCAATTTTCTTTTTATAATATTTCCGGGCAAGACACATTTTAACGTGACATGTATGTATAAATCGCCCTCCTGTTACGAAATCCGAAATTTTCGTTGTTCATTGCTGAATTATTTTGACATAGCACAAAACCCGAGTCATGCAAATCTGTAGGGAGTTGTGAGAATGGCATGGTATTATTGTACTTACCCCCTCCATCTCCATTTCAATGACGAATTTAGGAATCGATGAGATTTGTTGCAAAACTAGCAGGCGCTACATCGAGTAGTAGCCTAATAAACTACCTATACGGACATCTTTGCCACCAAATTTCCCTAGCCATTATTGATTCATTTAATTGTTTCATTTTTTAAATATAACGTGTTATATTTTTCTTAATTTATTTAATAAACAAGACGAATTTACTACGGGAATGCCAAAATTCATGTCCGGAAAGAAAACTCTCAGATCGTTCTGGGTCGGGATAAATTAATTTGCGAAAGGTACATTGGTGCCTTATTACTCTGGATTACTAGTAAATCTTGCTTCAGATTAGCAAATCTTTCAATTTGAATCGTACCATCTGAGTCCTTAGGACTGCCATAATTTATAACCTACAGGGTCCGACGATGGGCCCTTTAGTTGGGCAATAGAAACTATTCAACGTGGTTTTAAAATATAATAACAAATTTAAAAACAGAACTTGGAACCGTATTATAAATGTATGAGACTAACTACATTAAATCTCAATCACCCAGGCCTTGGAGGTATCTGAAATGAACTTCGTCGTGAGCGCAAATGGGGAAGCGATGTTAAAGCGCACCTCCACTTTCTGAAGATCTCTTGTCGAAATGGTGTCCAATGATGGCACGTCGTCCTAGTCGGATGCAGATTGATGCAGTTAGGGGTTCCGGTGGACAAACGCGTGATTCCACAGAGAACTCATAAATAGATAACGTTCTCAGTCGCTACCAAGAAAAGATGAGAAATATGAGTGATGGCCTTGTTGTTTTTCACGGTTCATCCGCGCTTACTATGGGCAATGTAGGGTTGAACGTTTATTGTTTACGCGCAACCGTGTTATAACGAGCCTCGAATTCAAATAACGAGTTGCGTCATTTGGCGTTTCTGCTGAAATCTAAAACCCTAATGATAAACTAATTCAAGAGTTACCTTTGCCAGGTCCGTTATTTGTCCCTCGCTCCGTTTTTCAAATGGAAGACGGTTGTGAAGAGGGCGGCTACGAGAGCTTTTCAAACATCTTATAGCCCAAAAAGCACGTCAGGCCTAAAAAGGGAGGTTGAAGTGCGGCTGAGAGGAGATTGCGGCAATTAGGCAGCCTGAGAGAATGCCCTTCCGTCACACTTCTACCCAACGGCTTCCTTATCCGAATTAATCGCCCATCTTTCTCTTTCTTTTCTCCCTGAGAATGAGATGGCGGGTGTTGAAGTTTGGTGACGTTTTGGGTTGAGACGCAAATGGATCCTGCCGCTATTTGATGGGTTCTAGAATAATTAATCGTAATTCGTATTATGTCTGAAATCATATTCGTTGACCGTCATAAGCATTGCCTGCACACCCATTCCACAGTCAATTAACAACTAATCATATTATAAGCACCATGTAAATTTAATTCCCTTAATCCTTCTGTACGTTATAACCTGGTCATTCCTCTTCCGATTTTATGATAATTCTGAAATTTATAATACTCCCTCCAGTTGATTACAACGTCTGGGTGTAAGTGAACGTTAAACTCACACGGTTTCATAATTTTCATTTGATATTTTTTGAATCGCCCAGGTTTATGTGTATGACTCTTTTATGGTTCAATATTACATATTCGCATAATCGTGGTGACGGGCTTTCTTACCAATCCGTGTTTTCACAAGAGACCCCCACGAAAATTCCATGTGATATTTTCCCTTTTTCAACTTCAATCCCCTCTCAGAGTACGGAAAGTGTTGAAATCGCCCAAAAAAAAAAAAAACAAACAATATTATTGGTTGTTTCATGAATTACATATACGTTTATTACCGCAAGGCTTCACACGAGGGAGGGAAAGGAGGGCACAAAGCCTGAGGGGGAGAGTTTCTTCTATCGTCATTTTGTGACACAGTTTCGATCCATCCAACCATGACGCTTTTTGGTGAAGGGCCAATCATGTTCCATGCTAAGAGTGCTGAACTCTTGAGCTTATGACTAAAATTGGAAACGTGCAGCGGTTGCGTGGAACAACCTGCTTGAAACATCGGAATTACGAAGGGGCTCCCTCTCACGGTACCAGGAATTGTTCTTCGTCTTGGAGACCATTCACTCATCGTTCACTTCATGACCTTTTTTTCTGTCGGCAAGTCATAACTAAGGAAAGGTGGTGATGGTAGGCAGGTAGAGTTTGAACACTTAAACATACATCATGCTTAACAGTACAACTTTCCAGATACCTGCGGCATTTAGTGATTCTCCGTAGAAACTAGTAAACAGTTTGGTGATCCTCTGACTATTTTACAGCTAGTCAATATTTCTTGGTTCGTATGCGTAGTTTGAAATGAAAAAAAGCCTGAACATTATTACACAACGGTTTATTATTCGGATAAACAGCTTGGCCTAGCATTAATGCTCCAAGACCCAACCCGTTCGATTCATCATCGAAAAATATCAAAATGAAACCCCAAAAAAGGTCGAAAAGAACTGAATCGTATTATTAAAATAAACAAAAAAACGCAAGTATCTAGAAAAAACTGAATTTTAATATGAAAACATGCACGCTAAATACTAATATCAAAATGTACCCAAACATCTATGAAAAAACCAAAATGAGAATGAAACGAAAGAATCTGAAAAAATTGAATCGTATTAAAACAAAAAAAAAAGAAACGAACGAACTAATAACAGATATTTTGCTCGTTGAGACAGAGCGAAACAGTCATTCGTGGAGGTGAAGGAACAAGGCAATCGGACAAATCGTAGTGCCAAAGGTTATATACGAAACACGAGCGCTTCCTAGAGGAAGCAAAAAAAAAGAGTGGGGGGGGGGGGGCTTCCAGCCCCGTTGTGAGTCGAGCGGGGCGGCCCGAGCGGGCGGCGATTGAGTTTGATGTGACGGGAGGGAGGGAGGGAGTACTAACGACGAAACGTTGACTTCCGCTGTAGTTCTCGCGTTGTACTGCGTTTTGTTAATTTTTGTATCCATTTTTTGCCCATAACAACCATGGGCTTCGTCCGATCGGATTGCCGAGATGCAGGGCACAACTACATACCAAATGGGATTTTTGTGCGAAAGAACGAATTTTTTAGACCACGTTAAATGCAAAAAACGGCCCAGACGGCGGACAGCGTACGGACATTGCAAATTTGGAATGTCCATGTCTTGAAACGTAAAGTGTCAAATTTTGAGGGGGGTTGTAAAAAGTTTTTAGTGACCGAAAACATAGGGTTATTATTCAGAATGAATAACCAATAAACTGGTAGGCTCCAATGGTTTCTAATTTTTCCAAATTCGTGTTGTCGCCCCGAATCCTAATTTACCACTGAAATACAGTTTTTGCAGAGGTTTATTATGTCGTCAGTAAAAAGAGAAGAAACATAAAAACAGTCTGGTGGGACCGTATCACACAACTTTCCTCAGCTTCACATTCAATTTAGCGATTATTTTCTTTCATTTAATATTAACTTGGTTGAATTACGGAATTGCTAGTAATTTTACCAACCATTTTGAGTGGTTTTGTTATTGCAATAGCTACAATATATTTTTGTGTTACGCTAGCGTAGTATGAGCCGGGGAAAACTTCTACTTAAACACATTTCAATCGACGTGTTTAATAATTTATAGTGTAGCTTTACTGATTTGGTAACGGTCCTTGTCATGTAGTAAAAAACATTAACGTCAAGTATTTGTTCGTATCATGAAACATATTTTACGGCGCCAATGGAAGATGAATGCAGATTTTTAAATTTTAGATATTTTATGATTGAGACACACTGGATGGAGAACTGTATTGTAAGACTGGATTTAAACCGTCACCGTGCGATAGAGTTCTGAGTAGAGCAACAAGTAGAGCTAGTTCATGCTACACAGTAGGTCTCTTGATGGTTGCACAGGTGTACACGAAACGAGAGGTGATAGTGTTCAACTGATGGAAGGGAACAAACAGTCTGAAGAGGGCTAAGAACTCGTAAGAAGACCAGGGCTCGAATGAATACCAAGCGGCAAAAAATTGTGGCTGTCCATTCCGTTAGGGGCTGTGGAAAACCCTTGGCACTAGAAGCCAGTGGTGGAAGTTGGCGCTGGATTCTATTTAAACACAATAGACAATCGTTCTCACAGCTACTTGGGTTTTCACCTGGTAAATAGATTGCTAGCTTGGCTCACCAGATGAAGCGAACACAGATTTTAGGCATTGTTGCAAAAATTTGGAATCTCTAATATTTTTTCAATCTTATAAGATAGTTAGAGCAACCCCATAACTTCCAGTGTTCAAACGCTCACTATTTCACTTACCATTTCTCACACTTTGAAACCTGATAACTCCAAAACAGTGAACACCATCATCCTCGAAAAAATAATGTTGGCATTGCTCAATAACGGTCCTGGAATGACTAGAAACACATAATTAATATCTGGTACGTTAAGCGCTACCACTTTTCGCTTAAAACGTGAAGTTAAGTTTCAACAAGACGAACGAACTGACTAAAAAATAGATTGGATTAGTAGCTAAAACCATTAAAATTTCTGAATGTATTTAAGGCTGCGTTGCGTTCCACTAATTCCTTCCTAAGTTCCACGCAGTTTTCCATATGCGTTTAGTTCAGCCATGAAAAAAGGTATAATAAGCCCGACTACAATAAAGAATCCGTTCTCTTCAATCGTCGCCAAGTTCAGTTGTTCATGTCTGATTTTCATGTGTAACGCCGTAAGTGTTCGTTGGTGATGTAAATATAAATAACCTCAAGTGATGAGTTCCACTCCTGGAAGAGAAACGTTCTTTACGTATCATGAATACGATAGAATATTGGGTATTAGATGCTGCTCTCTATTCCAGGACGCTATACATTTTCCATATTCCGTTTGTGTTCATTTCATCGATCCGAACTAATATGTTAATTGGGAAGGTGATAAAATATTAAATTGTTTCAAGCCTTTATCTTTATTTTCCATGCTGCCGCTGGTGAAAGTTTTGACAGTACGCTTACGTATGTTCGTGGAATACAAACCAAAGAGAAAACGATTTAAAAGGGGTTCCGAGAATTTTGATTAAATATTCAAGAAACTCCATTTTTCTTGCTGAGACAAGTTTCACGGGCTCTCGGATTTTCTAATTGAGTTATATGAACTTGAAGCTGAAACCACAATTCGGAAAAAAGTTCTTAGCGATAAGTCGACTTGTAACGACAAATCAACCGGTGTTCTTGAGAATCTTTGATCATTGGTGGAGTGTGTTGTGAAACTAATGTCGTAAAATAACACGTGTGAGCACGTCACTGCTTGGTTTTGGTCAAGGTGAATTGTTACAGGTGTTTACAATCTTCAAACCCGATCTGGCATACCAAGCTCGAGTTTTCTGTGACGTGATCTGAAGCCTTTATTTGGCAGTCACGGGAAACACCAAACTATCCCTGACCATTCAACTTCTCTTTCTCTCAGTATTATGAGACATGTCTAGTTGAGAACCGTTTTTTCCACAGCCTACAGGGTCCTTCCACATATCCTCTTCCCTTATCTCATTTTTCGCCTCTTGCTTTACCACCTCCTTATGGCGACTCAGCCCTGGAACTCATACAGTTAAATATCTCTCGTAGTTTTCGCCCGTACTCACACCAAAACTGTCAGGAAGTCCCCTACGTCACGTGAATGTTTTCTAGTTACGGCTCTGAACTCTATCATGTCTTGCTCGTTTGAAACTTATTTTTCACTCATTATTGGGAGCAGGCCAAATTAGGTGGGCTTTTCGACCACTGAACGTCTGCACTTGCCCTAATGGAAAGTTGCTGTTCCTCCTCTGAACACCTTTCTATTCGCAAGCCCTCTTGTTTACTAAAATTAACGTACTTGTTAGGTGAGTCCGTCTCCTCTGGCTGTTGAGTTGAAGCCAGAGGAGACGGACTCACCTAACAGGTACGTTAACTTCAGTAATTTGCCTACTGGCGGATATAACCCTATTGCTTTAATACCCTCTCGTTTACCTGAGCAAAGTCCACATTTTCAGTTATTTCCGATTAACAACGGATTTCCCTACCTTCTGGATTTTCCAAAATATCCTTTTTCCTCCATTCAATTTACATTCCTCTTCACAACAGACAGCTACCCCCAAACACATTTATCTACTAGTTCTCGCAATCGACGGTCAACTCCAAGATCTCCCAATACTCAGTCATCTACTAGCTTTTGCGGAATACAGTCATCCCCCAGTTCTCCCTACCGACACTCGTTTCACCTCTCTTAGACATCTAATTCGGATTTCTCCATCCCTCCCAATACAACCAGTTTCACGCCTTCCGAGTCCCCTTTGTTCGCGCTTGTGTACTCGAATAATATCCTGTTCTAGTCACTTCTTCTTTGTAGACCTAAGTATTTGAATTTTGCTGTGATTTCCCAACTCTTCAATTACAAGTTTCGAGCTACGGTAACCGGTATCCGTGATTCATTCGATTCTACCCTAGTAAAACACTCATATTCAATTTCATATCTTTCCCTATGTTGAACCCCAACAGTCACTAATTTTCTTACATAAACATCATCAGAGTGAGTTGGGAGTTACGACCGTCTTTTCTGCAAATAACTTATTTTCGCTGTAACAACAAGATATTAGCGTCTGATTGAACGGAATCGGGTAGAGCGAGAATTGAGCAGGGCAAACCCTTCAATTGAGTGAGTCAGGTTCCCTTTGCCAGTGACGTGGTAATGACCGTTAAGGTAGGAAGAATCCGAGGACCATATTCCAGCGAACCCTATAGCTTGGAAAGGTCACCGATACACTTGCTGGCTGTGCAAAGTATTGGCTCGTCAAAGTTTTGTTTTTGGTTTTTATTTCTTACAAGAATTGCAGAAATACACGCTTTTCCTTCAGCTCTCCCAAAAAAATGCACGAAAACCCGCAATTCTAAAGTTGATGGGACAAAAAATGCAACGAGAACGCACACGTAGACTATAGTTGTCACAATTCATCGTTCGTGTTTATGAACATCCCGTATAAATTTGACCGGCACGTGATAAAGTGAGAACGTGAACCCACACGATTTGTGAGTTCTGTACTACGTTATCTCTAGCCGTTAGTCATCTTGTAAGAAGCCCCGTGGCTTCGCTATCTGATAGTTTGCTTCGCAATGCATGATGCTAATAAGAAAAAAAACTGCTATTGAACCCCGCAGATGAGTTTTTCCGCCTACTGCTTCTGCCTGACTACTCAATCATGTTGACAGCTCAATTTCAGTCTCATAGCATATGCATCAGACCGGAGCAGGAGAGGTAACTGAGGTTTATCACTACAGAAAACGACCTAGAAAGTTTCTTCCTCCTTCTTCGCCAAATAATACACCTCTCACGATGAAGCGTATGCACTCGAATTATAAACAAGATTGATTTTTTTATGAAGAACCACCTGATTGTTCAATTTCAGAAATGTTGAGTTCCGCACCACAACCACGAATTTGAACATTTTTTGAGTAATTCGTAACAGAGCTGTTAACAAGTGGACGTTGACGTGATTTCGTTGAAAGTACAATATATCGTACAACTTGGCTTTAAAAGTGTTGCTGTTTTGCGTTATTGAACGTTCAAAGCCAATGGTGTAGTAGAAAACACACTCATAAACGTGAGGCTTCTCATGCAAATACCACACGAAGCGCCATATCCCCATTACAGACCGCTATACACGATAAGGTAGTGAGGAACATAAGAGTTTGGTGGTCAGAACCTACTGCAAATAAAGGTATTATCATGTGCGATTCAGCACACAACGTTCCTCAGTTTATTTCTCGATCAGTTCACGTGAACTCGCAACGTATTACGTTTTATATAAGTGGAAACTACACTTCAAGTTTCGGAATTTATTGATTTATACCGCGACCTTAATCTGAAACTTCATCGCATTGGTAATGGGCGAGATTGTTAACATTTTTGTTTTTTTAAGCGTTTTTCGTTTGAATTGTTCTAGAATTATAAGCGAAATACTGAAAACAAAACTTAGTCGACAAAACGGCATCAGTTTGACTAGCAAAGTCGTTCCTTCTGATTTATTGATGACGATTGTTCAAAATGTATCATATAAGTCGCTCCAGTGTGGTAGATTTCTACTTTTGCGAAAATGCTTGCATCGTATTAGCGAGTTTCATAAAGGAAACAGCCCTAATCTGCACTGCCTTTCGTCGAACGTTTGGATAATTAATTGTGCTGCTCTCCTCATTATCACAATGATGAAAATTCAGAGTACTGTTGAGTTGTTTAAAACTGTAGGAGCGGTTTTTTACAGAACATTTTTGGTGTTTTGATCACTACAATAACTATAGTTAGTTTTGTATCGATTTAGTTCATACCCATTTTCCCCGTCCCAAGCAGATATTGATGACCCGAATTGGAGCGGATTTGGTACTGCAAGTTTTTTTCAATAACACCATTCAACACACACAGGCCTTTTCCTGAATATAGAGATCTAAAGAGATCAAAATCTTTTTTCGGCTGATGAAATAGCATTCCTTTTCACTCCGTCGCCCTAAGGAAAGTACAAATATGAAACACAATTACCAGCTCCAGTACCATTTAGAAATCTGGAATTGGGCGGAAAATAGGTTGGAAGTACTCGGAGAAACCCACATGGCGCCATGGAGAAAGCTGCCCAATATTGAAATTCCAAGGAGAACGATGGAGAGGTAGACCCAAGGAGGCATGGTGCCAGTTTGCATGGAAGTGGTGTAGCCTAACATTTTGAATGAGTGGAAAACGCTCTTGGAAGCCAAATGCTTTAATAAAAGTCAACAAAATTGAGTTAGTAAGGGTTCGTTTCGTAAAATTCACTCGGTATGTTCGGACTGGTGTAGATGTTGCTAAAGGTTTACGAGTTCGTTACAGTTCACAATGAAAGTTTATTTAGCCCTTTTACTATAAGCTGTGAAGTAATTAAGCCAAAATTCCAGCGGTACGCGGAATTTTATTCAAGCGGCGCCACCAAAGAGCTCATTAATTCATTTAATGTTGAACCCGGTGGGTGATTCCCAATAAAATCACCTATCGGAGGTTGGGCGTCCTGAACGCTCTGGCGGCAACAAAGCATCCAACCACTTTTTTCCACCCTTTGGCCCCTTTATGGCTCACTCCGGTGGATTTACAGTATCCTCCACTCTCTGTAATGTTTTTGGCTGAGAGAATGCCAACGATGGGATGGGCCGTTGGACGAGAAGGGGGCAAGGTTGTTAGAAGCAGTCGGGTCCTGTAAATGAAACAGCGGGCGCTACAAAATTAATGAAACGTTCCTGATTAGGGGGGGACCGAGCTCGACATCAACGGAATTCCTCCCTAGATCACTGCTTAACCGCGAGCCCATCTGCTAAAAATTCAATCGCCCGTGTCTTTAAACCAGGTTTTGGTGGCTTTTGGAGGCTATTGAACCTGTTCTTACTGTTGAACCGTTTAAAAGCAGGCGGTCAACATGAAATACTGTACCTGTTCGTTTTTAATTAAAAATTCCTAACATTAAAATGGATGAGGTGAAATAAAACTATGTTCATGTGAATTTACACCGCATTGCTCTTGAACGTAAAGAAAGTGTAGTTATGCGCAGAATTAAATATCTAATGTGACGCATTACACAACTTTCTTCAACCCTCGTAAATTTAGTTATTTTCATGGCTTTAGCTACTAATCCGATCTAATTTTTCACTCAGTGCATTTGAACTTGGTAAAACGTAACTTCACATTTTTTACGTTGTAGAATGTAGCGCTTGAAAATGTGAATTGGATTGAGGGGCTCATTCCACGACCTCATACAAGGGGCTTATAAGACTGTCAACATGATGTTTTTGATCTGATCATGTTCGTTTTCTTGTAATTATCGGGTAAAAACTGTGGGAAATGGTAGCAAGTGAAACGACGGTGGTGTGGGCTCTGGAATCTCAGGGTTTGCTCATACTCATTTTATGCCCAACAATAAACTCTCACGGTATACTTATTTTAATGGACGACCACTTTGATTTCTCAGCAAATGACGCGAACAGAGTTCATATGAACAAACTTTACTAAAATCGCTTTTTGTTGGAATTTGTGATAATTTATTTTTTGCTGGTCGCGTGATTTTTCCACAAATGAGCATTTTATGGTTATTTGGAGCTGTGAATGCAACAGTTTGAGCAAAGTAGTTAACTATGACCGTTTCTGAAAAAGTACGGAAGCTAAGGGAAGCTGCGACGTACCAGATATTTTACGGAATGTAGGTCAGATCTCGCTTTTCGATTGTGAATCGACGAGCTGGTACTTTTCCTGAGACAGGGGGTTAGTTAGTTTCTTTTAGTGGCATGTTGTACAATTTCCAAACATAGTAACCCTCGTCTGTTGAAATTTCTCCAAATATAGAGACCCCTGTGTGTAGCAGTTCCATCTTTAAATACCGCGAATGCACTCACCCCTCCATTATTTAGACGGATTGTTTCATTCAGCATAGTCAAGTTGTCCGAACTCAAAATTGTGTGTGAGTTGGCTCTATCTAGGGGGATATCTTTCAATATCCTCGTGTGCGGCAATTCCAGACTCAACTCGTGGTGACGCAATTTGCAGGGGGATTCAATGCCATTAGCCCTGCCAAAAGTGTACATTCATAATAAATTCCGATAACCTAAGCACTTGAGTACTCCCCGGTTTGTGTATTCGTGGGGTCAAATCAAATATTCCATGTAGTTTTGTAACTTGTCGTTCACGATTAAAGATTTTCAATGAGTGTGTAGGTAATGAGCTTTGAACTGGTAAGTATTTAGTAGATCGTTGGAACAATCACGTTATTATTGGTAAGGTATACCGAAGTCATTTGGTTATGGAGTTACGCGTGTAGGAATCAATAACTCGTGAATTGAGCAGTTGTGACATAACGCATAGGGTGAGCTGAGAAGCGCAGGGGACTAGAAGGGGTCCTATCTGCGGTGACCGTTGAAAATTACTCAGTCAAATGAAAATGAAGGGAGCAGTACAGGGATTTCCCCCCATCTGTAGCTAAATTGCTTCAGAATGATGCCCCGGGCAGTGGCCAGTGGCCGTGCCGTAAAACTTGCTGTCTGCTCTTTCATCGATTGCAATCAAATTTTACTGATTGAATGGTCTGGTCCCGTTTATCGATGGTGAATCATCTTGCTAGGTATTCGACTTCATCCCACTCCCTGTGGAAGGAAGCTTCTTTTGATTCACTGGCACTAGCTCAGCCAAATAAAGTATACTTACAGAGCAGGGCGATGAAGACGATACCAAACGGTGAGCACAAGTTCTATATCCAATAAATTTTGTGTTTCGAGAACAAAACTTATTCAAGAAACAAAGCTAATCCCAACACTCGGCCAACGACTACTTTGAATAATGTTATATTTAAACCCAGCCTTACGAACCAAAATATTCGGTCACGGGAAACTGACAGCGGATTTAGATGCACACTGTACCACTGCCCATAAAGAAGTGCCCTGTGAGCATTAAGAATGCAGTTTAAGTGAGTTTTAGTTCGTTTTCCGCCAGAACTCGGTGTCATTATACACATGACTGACCACGTTCGTGAAATTGGCGAGTTTTTGATTCTGATTCCGCGATGACTAGTGAAAAACTTTTCATGAATGTGCTAGTGTTATTCTTTCGGAGGACCAAAATGGAGATGACCTCTTCAAATATTTCGCTTTTTTTAGATTTCCTCTTTGCTCTAATGTCAATAACGCCATGGGCCAACTTCTAATTAACGATATCGCTCCGTAATGAGGAAAAAAGAGTGAGCAAGGGACAATGCGGGGGTTTTTTAATCAAGTACAACAATACCGTCGTTTTCCGAGCCACCCCCTCCATTTTTTTTCTCCTAACCCTCTTTCTTCGGGCAACTCAATTTCCGGACTGGGGAGTAAACGAATGTAAGTAATGTCCACCTGCCAAACCTCCTCCAGGAGTATCAATATGCACTTTACTGTTTTCCAGTTGTGTACTTTTTTTCGCTTAGTATATTGGATACCTCATAACTCCATTTTCCTCATAGTTCATTATTTTATTGCCAACGGAGACACTGGATTAAAACCATCTGAAAGGTCTTACATCAGAATGGGGGGGGGGGGTCGGCACATTACTTCCCTTTGCTCCACGTGCATGCAGCGATTTTCGTGGCTTCATTAATTGATCAGAACTCTTCTTCTTAACATTCTGTATATACGCTAGTAGTGCGATACTGGACCTACATGTAGATAGTTGATGGAAACGTCTACACGAATTTTTGGAGAGCTGGTGTTAACCTATATTGGGAAAACATCGCGGAAAAAAAAAATTGGCAAAAATATGGTTTTGGCAATTAGTAGTTCGGTTCAGCTCCAGTTTCAGTGGTCCTTAACTCGATTGGACTTCCCAATGTCGAACTTCCCTTACCTGAGGTGGATCGATCTTGGAGCTGGAGGAAACTTCAAACTTCCCTTGTCAATGTATACTTTCAATATTTGGAGCCATGCAGACCATAAGGAATGGTATTTCGTATTGACAACGTACGTTTTAACATTTGCCGGTATCCCAAAGCCCCCCTTCCTTGTTTTTCTTGTCTCACCCTAGCTCTCATACGCTGTACTCACTTCAGCAGTCACACAGTCAAACACCGTCGTACATGCTTACACTGTGGTAGGTTCTCACGTCTGTTCAACTACCCAGAGAACCTTTGAGTCACGAACTCTGTCTCCTTGGTACTTTACTCTGAGCTGTATCTCTATCGTCTACCTCAAGTTAAACTAGTCGGCCTTTCCAAAACAGTCCTCTCGCACTCGTGCGTTCATCAACTAATTTTTTGTCTATTGAAGTCCACTTTACTTCTATTGCGCTTAACATCCTTAATTTAAGCAGCACGTGGGTGTATTTACCTTCCACGGAACGTTGAGAATGCGAGTTCGTTGGTCGTTTATTTAAATAGTTTTATTTAGATCCGAAATTTTACACAAGGAAGGAGCCAGCCATTCCAACCAAGAAAATGCGAGCTCATTTAGTTAAGCGTTTCGAAGTTGGCAGTAGACTCACTCGTGCCCTAACGGACCTTTCGAAACGGCGCATGTTGTGACGAAAAAAAGAAGAAGAAAACAATCATCGTGATATCGTGGTTTCGAGTTGTCGGAAACGACGTCTTCGCTTTATTGCTTTGTTCTGCAGTTCCATATCGACTTAGTGCAATCGCTCGCCCAAGCACACAGTTCATTCTGTTTCCATCTCCCCAGCCTCTATTTCGCGTGCAACTTCACGTCACGAGACCGATTCACGGCTCAACAACCCTGTCGTCTACCTTCTAGAACTTTTTCGTATAGCGAACCTGTACCTAGAACTCATTTTCATTACGGGCCTTCACACTATTATCTGCTCCAACAAACTGACAAACCGTGTATTCTTTCAGTTCTTATTTTCGGACTGGAGTAAATTGAGGTCAGAAGCACCAACAAATGCACGGTTTCTAGTGTGACGGGTCACGTCCAGCAAGATTTCTTAATTTCTTTTCCATTCGAAGGATTTTATTTTGTAATGAGCTGCATTAGGTGTTAGCAACACTTGTTTAGTTAATTGTGTTTTGTTTCTATCTATTTACTCGTGAGAGTCTTTTCTTTTAATTATTACCACATTATACTTTTAAAAGAAGCTCCTCTTATCTGATGAGCGAGGGACTTATCCCCACATGATCTCAAATCAACTGACCTGTAAGCACTAAGGAGGTAGTTTAACTTCTGGAATTCTGAGTGCTGCTGTGTATTGATTTTTAACCGTTTTCCAACCAACACCATTTTTGTTAGAACGCTATGAGAGGGATTCGTCCAGAAATTGTGCGGTGCATCTCGATTTATATGGCTAAATCAATCAATCCAATCTGTTTTTCACCCAGTTCGTACGAATTTGGTAAAATATAAAATAATGTTCGCCATATAAACTCGAAGTTCTGTAATTTATTGCTTTTACACGTCATGCCCTTCATTAAAACCTACGTATAGATAATTAATGCCACTTTTATCATGTTTCTATGGGAGGGGGGGGGAGTCACGTTTACAATTGTTGAAATTCGAGGGGAATACTGCCAAAAAACGTTGGAGTCGATAAACCGACGTTGTGTTCCGGATATATCGAGGTTACTTTCGATTATTTGATGACCATGATGAAACTCCGATTGTATAATAAGCTTATAGGACTACACCGTTTTTTTTCTTTTTGGAGAACGCTTGTGCGTACGGGTGGCATTTATAAGGAAAACCCTGCAAATTATTACACAACGGTTTATTATTCGGATAAACAGCTTGACCAAGCATTAATGTTCCGAGAACCATCCCGTTCGATTCAGCATCGAAAAATATCAAAACGATCACAAAAAAAGGTCGAAGAGAACTGAATCGTATTATTAAAATAAACAAAAAAAACGAAAGTATCTAGAAAAAACTGAATTTTAATATGAAAACATGCACGCTAAATACTAATATCAAAATGTAACCAAAAATCTATGAAAAAAACCAAAATGAGAATGGAACGAAAGGATCTGTAAAAATAGAATCGTATCAAACCAAAAAAAATGAAACGAACGAACTAATAAATAAATAAACAAATAACGAAAAGTTCAATCGAAGATAACAGATATTTTGCTAAGGGAAATAGTTGAGACGAAGCGAAACAGTCATTTGTGGAGGTGAAGACGAGAACCAGGCAATCGGACGATAAAGAGACAAATCGTAGTGCCAAAGGTTAAATACGAAACATGAGCGCATCCTTGAGGAAGCAAAAAAAAGAGTCCGGGGGGGGGGGGGGGAGCTCCCCGTGAACCCGTTGAGTCGAGGGGGTGGCGATTGAGTTTGATGCGACGGGAGGGAGGGAGTACTAACGACGAAACATTGACTTCCGCTGTAGTTCGGCATTGTACTGCGCTTTTTTAATTTTTTAAAATATATTTTTCCCATAACAACCATGGGCTTCGTCCGATCGGATTGCCGAAATGGCGGGCACAACTAGATACCAAATGGGATTTTTGTGCGAAAGAACGCATTTTTTAGACCACGTTAAAGGCACAAAACGGCCCGACGGTGGACGGGGGACGGCGGACGGACATTGCAGATTTGGAATCCTCATGTCTTGAAACGTAAAGTATCAAATTTTGAGGGGGAGTTGTAAAAAATTTTTCGTGACCGAAAACATAGGGTTACTATTCAGAATGAATAATAAAACACTGAAATCAATTTTCGTCGTAATTTTTGATAATTTATGAGCGAAAATTATATGGTACTGTCTTGTCGTCTTTTCCAAAACTATTCAATCGTTAAAATTGTGTCTGAGAAAAAATATTTGGTATTTTGACCGCCAGGATAAAAATAGTTAGTATTGGACTGCTTTCATTCACATCCTCATGAGGATTTGCAGAATGAACGCTGATTTGGAGCTCTTGAAACGTTGTGACCTGGAAAAAACTCAAAACTTCTTTTTTCATTCTTTTATGTAACTTTCTTTGTTACTTCGTACGACTAAGGATTTGTAGGTATGTAAGTCTCCACCAACTTTATACACTTGGCAATTACTGCGTACCAAGCACTCGTGTCTTTTTGGGCCCTTACTATAACATCAAACGGATTCCTTACAATAAACTGTCATCTAAGATTTTGTTCCTTTCACGTCTGGACATCCAGCTTGGGTGGTTTGAAATTTCCTTAGAACGAAGCTTGCCAAGAAACCACGCAATGTAAATACTTGAAGATCGTGGACTTAAACCTAAAATTCGAGACATGAATACTAAGTCCTGAATAATGTTCACTATGTGTCATACTTCTTTGCTTCGTCAACTCTTCAAATTCCGAAATAGAACAATGTCTTTTTCGTCAAATCAATTCACTTCTAGTTCATAAAAACGAACTTTTCATTATACTCTTCGCATAATACGTTTGAAAAGGTTTTGTTGCAAAAGTAAGATTAGAATGCATCTATATGAAAACTCTTCAAACTACGTACCTTGAGTAAAAGGTATCAAAGTGGTACATATCTTCATTATATTCGAGAAGCGAATTTGTTATGCCGCTATAAACGTGTGTTATTTTTAAGTTGATTCTTCCAGGAAAAGAGAAGACCGTTGTGGTCCGAATCACTTCATCAATCAATCAATCTCTATCTCCCTTTTATTTAATTTGGGTAGTTTGTTTTCACGGTCCCGTATTTTGTATTTTATTACCAATACCCGGGATCTGTGTGTCCTAGAGTCGGTTGGCTGTTTCGTGTTAACTGAGACATGAGCGAAAGCACTCAAAACTCCTCTTTTGGCTCTCGAGAACTCGAATAAATAAACCATGGCCGATTTTAGTGATTTCCCCAGGGAGCCAGAAGGCTTTTCCGTGAAGCGATAAAAATAATTCACTCGTTTAGGCGTTCATTTCACCTCTTCACTTCCATGACTCGCTTTCCTCCGGAGCTCCAATTTACTCAGCAGAATCGCAGTCTCTCGATAAGAAAGATAAAGAGGAGACGAGGGAAAAATAGAGGAGCGAGTAAGTGGTGCAAATGAAGAGTTCTTCTGACTGCTTCTTTTCTTGCATTGTTAGCTTTGGTACCGCCGTTTTTTCGTTGTTTTTTTTTTTTTTTTTTTTTTTTGTGACCTCGTGTGGAGGACTTGAAACCACAAAGGGAAGCCAGACGATCAAAAGACAAGGTGCCTTTAAGCTTTTGAAAGCGTTTGATCTTTAGTGCAATCTGCTTTCCTTCGTTTCTTCCCCCATTCGCGCGCACAATCAGAAATTCTGCAGCCTAAACCGCCGTTGAGGAGTCATTCATAATTAATGCCCGCGTTAGGCTTTCGCTCACGGCCTGTTTTCGTTAGTAATTTATGCGTGTGTCCAAAAGCGACTGTATTTGCCTGGAATATGCCTTCACAAGACGTTCAATCAAGTGCCACTCATTACACAACTTTCTCAGCCACCATTTTATATTTCGTCACACTTCAGTCTAAATAACAATCATAGTGATCAAAACACCAACAATGTTTTTTCTCAAAAATATATTTCGAATACGTGGATTTCATGTAAACAGCCCCGAATAACATGAAGGTACTACAAAATCTTCATTCCTGGAAAAGCGGCAAAATGGATAATATAAAGTTCGACGAAACGGGTTCAGTGCCTTGAATCTCATTTTATTTTCAGCGTTCTTAAAAACATCTAACTGTGCAATAAAAGTAAAATAATCATAAGGTATTCAAAAGCAACCACGAAAATTCCAGAACTCAAACTACAGTTGTTCCTTTAACTTTTTCCATGCTGTTATGCTCTGGGAAAGAAAATGTGTTGACAGTCCCCTAAATTACCTTCAATTGATTTCTCAATAAATTCTGGATTGCTTGACTCTACCAGTTTGTGTAAGTATAAGATCAAACATACCATAAAATCTTCTCAATGCTCGTGGGGATGAGGAATGTAATGTGCTGGGTCGCACCCATATATTTTTGTGCGGTTTACCGTGGTCAAACTTGCTCAATTGATTTAAAATGTGACGTGGTTTAACAAAATAGATCCGAACTCTCGAAAAGCGTTTTTCCCTCGTTAAGGTGTGCGCTGATGTATGTAATGTTAATTACGTTAACTCGCCTCCTTCATCCATTGCGCGCAGAGCTTGATGAGTCAATTAATTGGAGAACTCCGGTAGGGTGCAATTATCCGTAGTTATATTACCTGAAATGAATGATGATACATTAATCGAAGCGCTACATCTTGGAACAGTACGGGCAAATGCGTGGCTAACGATGGGCTTCGTTCAATCGCGCGTTTCAATTGAAGCGGGAAGCTAATTAGCTGTGATACTCTTGCCTTGGGTGCCCTCTCCGCGACCGTTATTGTAGCGAATAATACCGTTCTGTACCCGTTAATTCGATAGATTTAGATAATAAGGCCGGGGAAGCGAAATTAGGTTGGAACCCCTATACCGAAAAACAATTGGATTTTTTTTTTCAAGCGGGGAATGAGGGATTGTGGGTGGGGTGTGGGTGGAGTGGAGTGCAGGGAGGAATACAGTTTCAATTTCGACGAAAGGGGTAAATGGTAGAAAAAGTAATTAGCTAAAGGGCCGTGTTTCGAAAGTAATAGGGCAGAGTTCTTCACAATTCGCACAATTGTGGAGCGTTTATGGGTTGATAGGGCAATATTAAAAGAGTTTTACACTGAGACACGTTACGTCTGGTATTAGGTGCAGTTTATACCACTCAAGATGAATGTACATGAGGACACGTATTGGGTCACTAATGGAAATGAAAAGCGATGCTAGTGTTTTTACCCGCCCCACGTTCTTAATGAATTTATCAGATCACATGGTGGACAGGACGAAGAGCGAGAGAGAGAGAGAGAGAGAGAGAGAGAGAGAGAGAGAGAGAGAGAGAGAGAGAAAGAGCGTGAGTGGGAATAAGGCTTGCATGATAAAATACAAATGCAACTAAAAATCCGTTTTAGATCACTCAAAAACCGAGTGTGTGATCCCCCCCCCCCCTCACCACCATCTATCCATGTCACCGTGAGTTGGTGCGTGTCACCCAGCAGCAATAGCTGTGGTATTCTGTCGTGAAGCACAACATCCCTAAGCCATTGTTAGGGATTTGAGCCTTCTGCTGTTCTATTTCCAAAGAAGTAAGCTAACCTTTATCTATCGTTGAAAACTTGTTTCACTTTTGCGCGCAACGAGGAGCGAATACGCACGTACATTTTAGAGTCGCGAATGTTATACGCAAATTGGTGTTCAAGTTAATTTCTCTTTATCTTATTTTAGTGGCGATTGCCAATTCACGAGCCTGTCAAGATCATTTATGCCAAACAAACGAAAACGCTTTGGATTCCAGAATTTCTTGGGTTCTGAATAATTATTTCTTAGTAATGCGCAGCTAATTTATTGAATCGCCGTGACTATTTTATAGATCTAGAACCAAATAAGTGTGATTTATATTGGAGAAACTCTACAAAACGTTGGCTTACAAAACGACAGCGACATTTGCTTACCGAAATTTCGTCTGTTGCAGCTAATTAGTTAAAGACCATGATGAACACCCATCGTGTAGGTAGCTTCTCGGACTACCGGCCGGAATTTTGTGAGAAGGACTGGAAAAAGTACACTGACGACGATTTTTGATAATTTATTTTCAGTTTCACACAACCATAAAATGTTAAGTATCGTTGTGTCGTTCAGAACTGCCCTTATAAAGGACATTCAAGAATCAAACTGCTATTTTGATAAGTATACACTCAGTTGGTTTTAGATCGGCATTTAGACAGTTCGCTATGTTGGTCTGCAGGCTGGATATTACATAAAGCGACCGCACACAGAAAGATCGCGCGAACGAAGTTTTGTGGACTCAGGAGCCTCTGAAACGTAAAAATCTGAAGAATACTCGAAAGTTTCATGTTCGGCCGATCACATAATGAGTCAAGATGGTTTAGTTTTTTACTTTCTTAGCACTAGTACGAAATAGGAAGAAAAGTCGTGGAATTGGCTGATATTTTGGTGTTGTTGAGCTTTATTGAGATATATACGTTTCAAAAGAGTTTGAGGCCATAGTAAATTCATCGCCCTGCTTGAGTTCGCCAATTGTTCATGAGGACTGTCATTTCGCGTTTGGAGAAATTGCGCATACTGTTCGATTACACTATTTCGCGAAGAGAATGGCGGATCGCGTAGGAAATTAAGAAACCCGTCAGAGCCCATCAGATTTTTTCACGGGAAACTTTTCAATGGTGGAAGGTAGCGTTCACGCCAGACTATTTAAACCGCCGCTTTCATACTTTTATGTTATACGCATAATCAACAACGTCAACTTTAGTTTCGACATTCGTAGCGCTTTTCGAGTTTATGTGCAGAAGACATGAAAATGTCAAAAACACCATTTGAAAAGGGTGTGCACGTGTAAGAACGTCTTTTAAGAGAACTCCTGAGCACACTTAGCTCGAGTTTCCCCTGCCCTTAGCTTCTGTTTTCCCTGTTGAACCTGCTGATCAACTTCGGCATCAAAAGGAGGGTTAGAGGAACATTGGTCCATAATTAATTATAGTAATCATAGTGATGAAAATGCCAAATAATCATCCCCAACAGCAGCTCTAAAAATTCTATTAAAGATTGAGGGACAACACACAAAACTGTGCACTTTTGAAAATCTCCCTTGTACTCAGTAAATTCGACTAAGAAGATAGTGACTTTGCCGGAAAAAGTTGGAAACAGCCGACATACTCGATCAGGATCGTCGTAAAGAACATGGCGCCAGCCTTGTGAAAAGTTGAGGATCACGATGGAGTCGTCCCGTCTCAAGTTATTAGGCTCAGTTGGGGGTCCTTACGTAAGCTACGAACGAAGAACCTAATGTCTCCTAAATGTCGGCTTTTCTAAAGAAAAGGTTGCCAACCCCATTTTCTTGGAAACCTTTAAGGAAACTAGTCCGGACTAATAGAAAATGAGTCGACTCTCTCGAAGAGTTGGACGTTCGAAAATCTTCCATCGGGCTTTACGCTGATTGTTGACGATCCAAATTAACCGAAAATGTGGCTAACAGTCTAATTAATGAGTGCGAGAGCGGAAAGCTTGTTCACACTTTCAGTTCGGCTGAAAACGTTTGTTTGTGTTTCCTGCAGGGCAAACAATGCTTGCTACATCATGTTCTCCCCTGACCAACCTTAGAGAGTTGACAACCTCTCTCTCAAGAGGTTCTGACTAAGTCCACCAAACAACGTATTGCGGAGTTTTTATTCCGTGGAAAGCTCGTTAACATTCAAACGTGAAAGTAGTTAACGTCAACCAAGCGATTCACGTTCTAAATGCTCATTCGACTGTGGGCTCATCCGAAATGCCCTTTTTGATCAGTAAATGTGAATTCTGGTTGGCCCTCACTTCGTACTTCCCTTTTCAAACGTTTCATCGGGCTTCCGCTCATTGAACGAGTCTTTGAACCGCATTTCCGTTCAGCGGGCATTAAAGTATTTTTGGGAAAACAGTCAGTTCGGCTGAGCTAAGGTGGGGGAATCGACAACGAGTAAATGTGATTAACTATGAGTTCGATGAAAAATTTCCAAGAAATATAAAACCCTTTTTCCACATAGATATTTGTGGGAGAGGAGAATTAGGTATTGCCTAGTATAAGATGATTTTAAAGACTAATCAAAACAGTTACTGTAATTATTGAGAAAAATACGCACACCCTCATTTTTGGTACATGTTGATAGAAAAATGTAGAAAGGGCCAGCTCAGTCGCTTCACCTGTCAGACCTCATGCTGGAGGTACGTTTTTTCGATTCTGTAGATCTCAAAATCTAAAGATCTGGAGAAAACTCAACTATATAGCATGGGACGCGCTTTAGCCTTGACCTGATTGTCAAAAAGCGTCACGCGGGGAGGGAGCGAAATGGTTATTAAACTCCGGTTTCCTTTTCTCTTTACTGGTTGCAGGTAGCAGTCATCCTATTGAAGCGAGATTACACACTACCCCTTAGCTAGTGTTGATACCCCTTAGCTTTTTTTTTTCCTTCAAACGGTGGATGCAGGCCCACTTGCTGTGACGTCACTTATGCACCTCCATCACCCCCGCACTTAGCGGAGGGTATCCGCAAGTTCTGCATTTGCCACCTCTTCTGGCTGAAGAAAGGGCCTCCCAAACACACAACCGCGAGGATGCCATCCATCGCATACGCACAATACATGAGTATATGCTCTACCGTCTCTAGCCTTACCTCGAAGAACCTGCATACCTGTACCTCGCACTTGCCAATATTTGCCAGGTGGTACCTCAGTGGACAGTGACCTGTGAACAGGCCACATATGATCCTCATATCCATCCTTCCCAGTGCAGGCACCTCTGGAGAAACCTTAGCGTACCTCTCATAGTAATATTTCATCAATTGTGATGGAACAGTGGTCCACAGAAGTTCTCATGTTTCGTATTTCCGAACCGCAAGCTCTGAGCGTGATGCATTCAAGGGTTGAGGGGCAGCCAAACGAGGCGCTGAGCCGAGAACCTCAGGAAAACTGTATTTTTGGCACGCTTTTAATGCTATCCTCGCGTTCTGGGGAGCGTCGAGTGAAAATAGTGAGATTTTGGGGTTACAAATGTGCGTGTGCCGCACTACAACTAGGCTCCAGAAAAGAAGATTTGGTGCGCAGCAACACACAACTTTCCACAACCCCCGTACATTCGACGACTTGCTATATACACGGGCACTGTATCTTCGTTCAACGCATTTCTTCTGGAACATTTATGGGAGAGGGGGGGATGTAGGTACTAGTTAGTTGAGAGCACTCTGCAAGTTGGATCGAAATCGCTATCATTATTTTCCACACGTTTCCATTGTTATCCTTGTTCAGTCGGCCGTCAGGGGAACATTCATTGAGAACAATGTATATTTTAGAACATTCAGTGATCTTGGTGAAAGTCGTTGAAGCCGCTTTGCCAAAAAGCGTTTTTTCTTTTTATGTTTACAGCTCTGTTCGCCTTATTTTAATGGATATTTTTATGAAGAAGCAAAGTTAGGTATTGACTGGTAAAAGTTTAATCAAAATCGTTGAAGCCGTTTTGTAAAAAAAAGCGTAAAACCCTAGTTTTCCCCATCTACTGAAATCGCCCATAACCTTATTTTCTCGTCTACAAGAAATAACAAACGAAAAAATGCAAAACAATTCAATCGGTTTTGCCGTTCTTCCGAAAATGGAACAACAGACACACACACATGAACCACGCGGGGGAATTCTCGGATTCAGTAGGTCTCAAAACGTAAAGATCTGAAGAAAACCTTACATTTTAATTTACACGATTGCGATACTTTCCTTACCCTTTGGGTAGCAAAACAATAAAAAAGGACTTCTTAATTTACTTACTTGCTTCGGTTAGGTAGGGCACAATAACTGGACTATTTTTGTGGTTATGGGAAAAAATTCACACAACGCTCCTCATCCTCATAAATCTCTTGTAAAATTCGAGAGCCAACAAACGAAGTGACTAAGTATGAACCAATCATTCGCACGAGAGTAAACATTGAAATTCCCAGGCTGAATGCAAGTGAATGGCCAAAATAATGAAAGAGTATAGTCGTTTATATATAGTCGTAGATTGAAAACTCAAGAAAAACGGCGTTCTATTGAAATATTTCTCGTGATAAGAACGAACAAGTGTCGATTTCTGCTACACGCGAGTGTATCTTATAAAGCCTTGAGTCCACCTTGGCAAACCCCTAAATTACGGCTCTCAGGAGTTTGCTCCCAACAGCCCATTATCTGGAGTTTATCGTCCTAATCGCCTCTCATAATATACAGCCGCTAACTGCATCCAACACCGTAAATTTCTTCTTCCCGGCTCATGAGGGAGACGAAACGGGTAAAAGGAGGTCAAGAATTTCGGCGAAAGCTGGGGGGCAAATAAATCAATAAATGTTCTCTCTTCTGCTTTGATTTGGTTTAAATGGAGAAGGAAGACAAATTTGTTTGTTTACAGTATTTCGTCAACATTGATTTTTACTTTCTACTGCGAGGAGGAAGTAAAAGCAGTGTTGCGATCGGTTCGAAAACTTTTAGTTTACTTCAGATGGTCACGTTTTGAGGCCTACCGAATAGAGAACAGGGGCTCATGTTGGAGAACGGCCAGGCCAAATTATGCCCGTTTTTTTATCATTACGGTTTTGAGACTCAATAATAAAGACTTGAGCAGTTTCCAAAATCTACTAAAACCGAATGTTTCTCGCAATTTTCACGTACACGCCTCCAAATATTTTGTTTGTACATCAAAAATATCTTTGTGAAAATCCGGTGAACGGCGATTATGCGAGGAGAGGTTTCGTCTTTTTGGAAAAGTGGCTGTAACAAATTTCATCAAACTCATAGGATGTCTTAAAATTGTCACTACCTTTATTTTTCCTCTTGAATCTTCCCCAGAAGAGAGGAAGGATAACTGACACTAGCTGGATCAGTCGGCTGGTTCCAGCACTTGGTTCGTGGTTCAGATGACGCCGTAGTGGGGTGGTACTGTACTTAACCCAGCTCCTCTACTTTAGGCCAAAATTACACCGAATTGTCAAAGAAGCCGGTTCATATTGCCTGCACTGCATGCACGGCGATGGACGATGATACTTGTCATGCCCCTTCATCTCGTACCGGGCGCCAGGTGGATGAAACATTTGACCACCTCCTATCAGCGACGCTCGTCCCCGTCATGTTGAATTCCGGATGAAACTATAGGCATATCTCCCAATTTAAGGGGGTTGAAGTTGACTAATCCGGGGCTAGCATCCTGCGAGTGTAGGGAGTGAAGAAATGGGGCCAATATTGCTTCTGAAACTCAAAGGCTTGGAAGTGCAAGCCTTTGCAAGACTCTCTGGAGGAAGGAAGAAAGAAGAAGAACTACCATCGCTGATTGGAGAGCTGGCCTGATGCAATGCGCTAAATAGTTCCAGATGGGTCTCTCAACACGAAGTCGTGAATTCATGAGATTAATATTACCAGACCCTAAATCCTACGTACCCTCCAAAAAAATTATCTAAACAAGGGGTACATGGTTTTTAGATGAACTCAAAAAGTCACGAGAATTAAAGGAAACTTATATTTTAGCATTCAAAGAAAGGGATAGTCCTAGCTCTGCTAAGATGACGAAACTGTAAGGAGAGACTCCAATGGGGATAAGAGGGAGAAATAGAGAAGAGAAAGGCCAAAGAGAGGGGAAACACCTACAGCGCACGAGGTTGAAAATGATGGTGACGGTCTATCAAGATGGACTCGAAGCTACCAAGTGTTAACCCACCAGAAGTTGATTAGGCAGAGGCATTAGCCAACATGTGCAGGTTCGCACTAGCAGTTGATAATGAACACTTCTCTTTTACTATTTACGCTATGTAAATATACGGAACAAAATTATTAAATGTGATTCTAAAAATCATTGTGGAGCTCAAGTAGCAGGGAGCAAAGAATTTTCCTGACATGCCCGTCACAACTCCTTCGTGTTTCCGCTGAAGTTTCTTGTCTCTTCACTTTGTTTCGGTACTTCTGAGAAAATTATGAATACCTCTGGGAGAGAGGGACGGTCGTTAAACTTCGAAGCTGAATGAAACTTAATTAACTGTGCCAAGGAGTAAATAGCTGCGAGCAGAGGTGAAGAGTTGATGTGAGTGGATGTGTAACCTACCAACACGGAAGGAGAAGCCAGCAAAAGCTTCACCGTTCATTAGGCCATCCTCTCCAACCTCCCTTTTCACTTATATTCCCGCAACTTGGTGCTCGTGTTGATTCAAACAACAAGCTCGTGGGAGGGTTTCCATCTTCCACTCGAGAGTTTCTCCACTCAAAACTCCTTTTATCCATCCCCAAAGTCTCTCCTTCATTATACACTGCCTAAACCTGGAGGAAGTGCAGTCACAGTATTGGTTTATTGAATATAAAGGATCATAATTTTAATTATAATTCACGAACCACTCGGAGGGTTTTCATTTTTCCAAATTCCGCCAAAACCGAATAATCCGAAATGTTTCATTCATTTTCGCGAAATCGCTAGTGGATACTAAAATCTTTTTTACCATATTTGGAATGTAGATATGAATTGGTTTGTACTATTAGGAATATCACACAAAATATTTCGTAACGTTCACTTCCTCTTTGGGCCAGTGACGGAGATAATCGATGAATGCGGGGCTGTGGGAAGCGGGATTCACGGTTCAGCAACGTTTTTGCAGCTCCGTAATTATCGTTCCCAATTCGAAGAAGTTGAGAGAGAACAAAAAAAGCAGCAACTAATTATTGCTCGCACTGGGGAAAACAATGAATGAGGAACTGAATGGGAGGAGTTGACGGCAAGAAGGGATTCGCTTGTGTGTGGGTTGTGGTGTGGCAGGATAGATGAGGTCTCAGCGGCGTTGGGATTGTGAAGGAACAACGACAGAGCAATACGGGAGAGGAGGTTGGAAAGCGCTTCTCGAGATTAGCGAGTTGTTGTTTGGTAGCCCATTTCCCGTCCTTTTCTTATCAAGTCACGTGACTTCTCCTCTGAATCCTCTCCGTAGGTTATGAGACCTATATCCCGTCTTATTGTGACTTCACAGCCGCCCCAAAGCCCTGGGAATCTTTTTAAGCTGAATCCGGCAATAGATATCCATTTCACTCAGTTTCTTCGGATTATTATATCGTGAAAATACCCGAAAGGACAGATCACACTACTTCGGTGTTTCCGAAGTTGTTGCCGATGATTTTGTGACCCTTGCATAAACTCTGTCCACCTCTTGTCGTATGGTCCTTATGATAGTGCCAGTGTAAAACGAGAAGGATTAAAAATATAAATGTGAAAAGTAACGCAAAACGATCTGGTCTATACAAGAAGTCCGTCTGCTTACCGTATATCATTTTTATCACAGGTCAATCGAGTGCCTCCAAATTGAGCAGTACTGAGTCGTCTCAATTATCACGGTGTGCCACAAATTCTACAACGTAACGACAACGTAAAAGCAGCAGATGGTTCATGGTATTTGGGAAGCCGCGGTGAGCAGGAACAGCCGGGCCAGCGCAACGTGTGCAGTGAAGTCGCCGAATTAGACTTGGCGTTAATGTAACATTTCTATTAACGCATCACACAACCTTCCCTCTACTTTTCATTCCGTGATCTTGACCATCAAGGCAACTAATGAAATATGTTTTTCAGTCGGTTTAAATGAACGTATAGCTCAACGCTTTACTTAGAAATTGTTGGCGCTTAAGGTTCCGGAATTTAATGAGTTGCTCCTACTTTTGCACGACTATTACTGACTTCTCATCTTTATTTCTCGAGCTTACCAGAATAATCGAGTACAGAACTGTGAAACGTCACTGGTTCGAATTTCGGAATTAGTGGGGTTGCTTTGACCATCTTATCAATGCGATTTACCTCTCATCGTGCATGTACCATCGCTGTTTTTCTGCGAGTATCACAGAAGCGGGAGTTATACGGCAAAGCTGTTTGATAACTTTATCATACTGCTCTGGTTATTTCCCCGTGAATTAGGCATTTGTGATGCTATTGTGTTATTTGTAGATGCCTATACAAAGAATATATTCTAAATATTTAACTCCGGCTTTTGGGAAAAATGAATTTGCTATAATGAGCCGTGCGATAATTAAAGTTAGTCTCACATTTATTTTTACGTCTCGTGGATTGCATGTTAATCATCAAATTTGAGCCGATTTGCTACAACCGCTCTCTTGAAATCGCGTTTACAGACACGCAACACTATCCCAAAAGTTGTTTTACGGATTGAAAAGCCCTCAAAACTTAAAGATCTGGAGATAACTAAAAAATTTTGTCCGTCGAACGAATAACTTTCCTGCCTACTTTATAGAGCTAAGGAAAGCAAAAGTACAATGTTATATAATGTTACCATGAGAATATAACTTGCGGTAAGCGGCAGGTGAAGGTCCGATGGCAAATTAATTCCTATATGCAGGCCAACTAATTGGCAACGACAACAAAGCTACGAACTCATCATCAGCCTGTGATGCCGCTTTTGACATTGTCGTAGGATAATTAATAGTCGAGCAAGACACTTGTGCACAAGCAAACAATGATTTGAATTCGATTACTCTTAAGCAGTTTAATTAAAGTGTAAATTTTATATAAGTAAATGTGCGGAGCAATTCCATGTCACTCCCAAAAGTAAACTAAATACGAAACCTCGTTCTCCACAAAGTTTTCTGGAGGTTCGTTAGGCGAAAATGCTGCACAAGTGTACGTCGCGAACAATTTTAACTATCTTAACTGAGATAACAGCCGTACTGTAGATGTGGGGTTCAATTCCTTTTATCTCGAGCGATTGTTGGAGACTGGATGAGCCACGGAGTTCTTTCTAAGGAACACGAGAGTGTGGGGGTTATTTTAGAGGCGGGGGTTTTCTTTAAAATTACGGCTTCTTAGTTTTCAACTTCTCCATTTCATTTGACAGCTCGTTTTTCTTCTTTTTGTCCCGTTCTCCATTAGCCGAATGGAAAAGCTGCGGCCCCTCGTCAAAAATCCAGGTGAACGAGTTGGGAGCCGTATTAATTGCCGCTGATGAAAGAAACAAGAGGCTCAATCGGTAGCTTTGTGATCAGTTATTCCCCGGAGTTTCCGGACAACTTTGAAGCGGGAAAGGAGATAATACAAGTTGGAGCCGCAATGGTAGGGCTGATAGTCTTTTCCCAACCCCTTCCTTTTTTTTCTCGTTGCTATCAGATTCACGCCCCCATCCTCCCTTGCCAACCGCTCCTTTTTCCCCCCACAGCAAGTCTCGTCTTTATCCATTGACTTCTCCTCATCTCTTTTCCACTGCCACTTCATTTCACGTCAAAAGACCTCCTTCCCTTCTCGCAAGTCTAACTTCAAGAGAAAGGTCAAGAGTAATCGACCTGAAATGTCGTTTTTCCGAACAAGTGAAACTTCTGGAGAGAACATCAATCAATTAACCGTCTTGTCTCCTTCTTTGGTGACACGTACGGTTCAACTGCGTAAATAATACGTGTAAACGTCACCAGTAACAAAAACTTTGCGTGTACATACTTGCAATGGGTTGAAATGAAATGAATAGCGCGCCTTGATCTAGCAGTACATACGTTTAGGTAAACACCAAATTACCATCCGTACTTTAGAGTGGAATATAATGTGAGTTACTAAAGTTAACGTACCTGTTAGGTGAGTCCGTCTCCTCTGGCTGGTGAGATACAAAGACTCACCTAACAGGTACATTAACTTTAGAAATTTACCTATGGGCAGATCTAACCCAATTGTTTTAATACATAGTGTAAGTTATCGAAATTCACAGGGTTTTCTAAATTACCCTGGATTTTAATGTTTATATATACTCAGAAGGTACTGAGAAGGATCCGTTTTGATAATTCCTTTTATGTTCAGTTTTGCTTGTGCTGCCCGAATTAGTTGGGGGCTTTGACCTTGGAATGACCACACGTGACCTAATCAGACTCATTATTTCAGGCCCTCTTCGTTCACCTTTTTGACCTCAAGCCTCTTTGTGTCATAGCTGTGGAAAATTCCCTTCCTCCTCTTCAGTTATTTCCAAGTGACAACGAATTTCCCCTCTTCCTGGACTTTCCAAAATGTTCTTTCCCACCCCTCAATTCACATTCCTCTCCACAACAGACAGCGCTTACCATACACAGTCATGTATTAGCTCTTACGAAAGTGAGTAGTCTTCCAGTTCTCGCGACAGAAACTCGTTTCACCTCTCTTCGACATCTAATTCGAATTCCTCTTATCTTCCCCGTACCACCAGTTTCACGCAGTTAGAGCCCCCTTGTTTACGCTTGTATACACAAACTCATAACCTGTTCTAGACACTTCTTCTTTGTACATGCAAGTGTAAACACCTCGAATCTTGTTGTGATTTTCCAACTCTTCAATTAAAAGTTTCGTTACTACCATGGTATCAATTTTCCTATTCCCACGTGCATTCACCAGTTTTCATCTTTCTAGACGGAACTGATGAAGTTTATTTTTCATCCGATTCACACAAACTTAGCTTGACGTAGCTGTTAGCGTTTAGGTTTCGAAATTTATTGAGTTGCTCGTACTCACGCCAAGACATCATTGCGTAGGTGGTTGTTTTGAGAAGTTTTGCGTTTAATGGTGATGGAATCATCGGGCAACATCTGTGAGAATTGCCAGCAAGTGAAACGGCAATGGTTTCAATACCGACGTTCTGGGGTGCTCCTAATTGTTCTATGAACGACATTAAACTCGAACAGTTCATTCGGACGCTCGTTGAACTACTACACCTGTTAGTGTGTGATAGTACCGCATGAGCTGGAGTTACGAGAAAACGTAGCGGTTGAATATCGTTCAGTCATTTGGAATTGTGCGTTCAACAAATTTTATTAAAATCATGCACGGGTTTTAGTAAATGTTTTGATCACTATGATAATTGGTTTCATTTCGAACCGATTTTTCTTTCACCCTTATTTTTTCGTCGCCTGTTGACTGGCAGGGTAAACACAAAATTCAGCGATTTTCTCTCAGTCATTTTACACATACGCACAGATATTTTCTGAAATGGTGTTTCGACGATTTAAGAAGTCCTTTTAGTACGTGTCTTTCCTCCCTTGCCAGTTGAGCCGAGGAACGAAAAAAGTAGTTACAACGGTATGGACCGTGTTGCATGTAGAACGTTTGCTGTTATCTGTTACAACTGGAAATTCGAACTTTACCCTCAAAGAATTGTTTGGTATTTTTACAAGAAATGGATATTCAGATAAAGTTTAGCTTCGAAAAGCTTTAATGGTAGTTCAGATTTATTGCAGTGCCAGTAGTTTGGGAGGCGACCCTAATTTATTTCAAGGCACTGTATTCTCTTGATTAAAATGTGACACGGATTGATACTGAATTATCCGTTGCCTTTTGGATGTACTCGTTGAATAGTTCGTTCTTTTACCCTCGGGAGCGTTTTTCTCAGTTTCTGTATTCGGCGTGAAGAATTTCGGGACTTCCAGGCTCTCATGTAACACACTCCTAGGTGTCTGGGAGGTATTAAGGGGAAACCACTGGTTGGATGTGGCCAACCAGCTTGCGGGTAAAAAAGCATTATCGCTTCAACAATTTGATTGGAAAAATGACTAGCAATGTTGGCAACCAAAGCTACACTACATGAAATATGTAGCGACGTTAGGGGAAATGGGCGTACTCGAACGATAGGCTGTTGCCAAAGTGGATAGGTTAAGAAATTGGTCCCGTTCGTATTCAAATAAATGCACGTTTTCTGTCTTCTTCTTTTGTATATACATTAGGGCCAGAACAACAAGAAAATATGGAAATGAACAAGAACACTTTGCGTGAGTGGTTACGGTAATTAATTTTGCTGATTGTGCTTCTTATCTGTCAATCCCCTGGGTGAATTTGTTTATTTTGCTAAAAACCACCAAACATGGGAGACATATTATGTACGCGAAATATTTGGTGGAACAGCACACACTTTTCCTCAGCCACAAATAATCCAACGATTTTCATTGCTTCCGATCACAAAACTCTCTACTGTACTCCGTAATGTTAGCGAAAGTATATAAAGTGCTGAGAGGAGTGTTGATCCATTAGATACATTTCTAACAGTTCAATCGTGAACGGGAATTACGGCAAACTAGTATCTACAGTTTATACCGTATAAAGGTTTGGAAATTCGTCGAATGAATATAATACAATCAAATTCATAGCTCATGTTGTGTGATATTTAAATGCCATTGATCTCAGTAAGATCAATATAACTAGTTCAGCGAATAACGCTCAGCCAGCACGCTTCTACAGGGTTCGTAGCCATCGATTTTTTTCATACGACGGGAAATTCTTTTCAATAAGTCACTTTCTTCGAGGGCGAAGGTTCTCTTTGGTGTGCGAGACGCAAATCCACAACGGAACTCCTTTCTCTTGCCTTACCTCTTCTTTTATCTTCAAAGGAATCGTTTTCCTGATTTTGCCGTTTGTAAAATAAGGTGCACGGCATTTCTTGGAAATATTGCGATAGGGAAGATGGCAACGAGCAATTGTATTGAGCGAACTAAAAAGTGAGACTCGTCTCAGGGTACACGCTTTCCCTAACACCGTATCAGTCTTCCTTTTTGGAGTCACCAGGCGAACGAAGGGGACTAGAAATTGTAGCACGTTGAGAAACGAATCACTCCGCGAATAATTTTTCCTTCTCTATGATGTGAGAATCATTATTTAAAAACGAAATAGTTCATTTGTTAACGTGGGTTTTCGAAATGTTTTTCATAAATCGATATTGCTATGAATATATGAAACTGTGTGATAAATAAAATAAACGAAGGGGACTAGAAATTGTGAGCTCTAAGCTGCAGCACAAATACACAAACAACAACACTTGAACGATTTATTCTCCAGTCGGAACTTAGCTCATTAGAAATAAAAAAATATCTGGTGCGTTGCAACACACAACTTTCCTTAGCTCTACGTCAATTCACTCGGGTAGATGGCTTTTTTTCTACTTACTCAATTCATTTATCACTCAGTTAATTTGAACTTGGTCAAACAACGCTTTACGGCAGCTGGAAGCGGTAGCGCTTACAGTTCTGGAATTTCACGGCTGCTCGTACTCATTCCCGAACGAGTACGAGCAGCACAGTAAGTTTGGGTCTACAACCTAAGGATCTGAAGAGAGCTCAAACAAATTTTTTTTCAGTCGATTACATAACTTTCCTTTCTACTTTGTACAGCCAAGGAAAGTAAAAAGAATAACTTCTGAATGACGGAGATGAAAAGATCCTTCTGGAGGTCCGTGTTGACTTACACGTGCTCTCCCTCTGGTTTGGTAGCAGAAACTGTAGTAATGCATCTCTTTCCTGATAGGCGAACATTATTTTTTGTCTGAATGGCTGATCAAGACTCGAGGAGCGAAACGACAAAATGAGTGGCGGGGTATTCAACATTGAATGAAATCGTTTTAATTGTATGAATGAATTTCACTGGGTGGCCATTCGGAATGAAAGCTGCGAGGGGGAGTAGCAGAGTGACAAGTAAGGGTGATAATAGGACATCAACTACCTGTAATAATCCTCTGGGAATGAAAAGAGAGAGTTGCGAGTAAAGGTCGTCGAAATCGTGTGATTGGCACTCCTTTTGGTGGCTCCAAGAAAACAAACCCAGTGACCCGGGCACCTCGAACTCAAGTTTGATCAACGGCAAACACAAACGAACGAACTATCGATTATAATTTTTTGTTTTTCGCCTCGTAGAAAACAAATAACATACATTATCTTGTACCCTAACGTGGTGGTTGGGGGAGATTGGGAAAAATGTACTTAGTGTGGTGATGTGTACACCACTTAACGCACTGTTCATGAAATGCACGTCGTTTTTCAACTGTGTTTAATTATCTGATTTTCCTCCGTACATCTTGATACACTGGTGATGAAATGACAAGTACCACGCTACTCAAGTCATTTGCTTCCCAATTAATTTCGATTCCTCAATTCCCACCCCGATACAGTATTACTTGCCCGCATGCCCACAACGCCGCTTCTATTTGATTTCGAAAGCCAACACCCAACACCGATGTTGATTGCCCTTTTGAATATCTCGAATATTCAACATGGCACCGACAATTGAATCAAAGTTCGCTCCTCCAGCTTTGTTGGACAACATATCCCCTTTTGAACACAGGCACTTGAAGGCATGCGACGAGGTATATACTACCACCGAATCATATCGTTCGTAAAACTGCGTTTGGATACTTTGTCAGCCTTTTGCCAAACAAATGTTCAGCTAATAAATTCGCAAAGTCGAGATAAATAAAAAATGGTGCCTCTTTCTGTTGTGCGATGGGGGGAGGGGGGGTGAAAGAAGTTGGGCGTTGTTTGTAGTAGGTGTTGGAAATGAAGTGAGGGTTGTGAAGGAGGAGGAGTTGGGTCGGCTCTCAGATAACATAAAAGCCCTGATTTAGTGGTTTCTACACAATAAAACACGGTATAAAGACTCTCTGCTAAGAGAATGTGATTCTCTGCCCAGTTTAAGAGGAGAGTTAGAGATAACCGTTGAGCTTTTGTTGGTTTGTATATATTATACAATTACTCAACCCGTTCCACTTCAAGGTAACTGACCACTAAATCACAAAATACCCGGCTTTAACTCGCGTTTGTGTTATTAGGTCGCAAATTACGTTGCATTCCCATAATTTCACACTTAAATGCAGTGAATAGCGTTCGAAGGAAAAAGGCTAGTGAACGTTCCAGGGCCATGTTTTCATGAAACATCTTGAAGCCAGCCTTGGAACTTGATTTTAGAATACAGTACTTCGTTCCGACAGTATACAAAAAATGTGCGCTATATCACGGAAAATGTGGACTGCACCAGAAAGCTCGAACTTCGAACGATACTTTTTTTACTTTCCGCTACCCGAAGGGAAGGAAAGTATAGTAATCGGCCCAAAAAAAAAAGTTGGGTTTTCTTCAGATCTTTACGTTTCAGACCCTACTGACTCTAAAAAACCTAATTTCGGAGAGAGGTCCGTGTGTATGTCTGTGTGTATGTCTGTGTGTATGTCTGTGTGTGTGTGTGTCTGTAGTTCGATTTGCGGGCGAACGGCTGATCCGATTGAGTTGGTCCTTTTTGTTTTGTTCGTTATTTTTGTAGACACCAAAATAAGGTTATGGACGATTTCGGCCGATGGGAAGGGGGGGGGGACGAAAATGTACCAAAAACTAGGGTTTTTCGCATTTTTCTCGAAAACGGCTCTAACGATTTTGATTAAACTTTCAAATTATCTTCTCCTAATCAATACCTAACTTTTCTTCTCCATACATATCTCCATGAAAATACGGTGAACGGAGGTATGGGCCCCTGAAGCAAAAATAGGTTTTTTACGCTTTTTGGCAAAACGGCTTCAGCGATTTCCACCAAACTCACAGGATGTTTTCAAATAGTTGATACCTACATATTCTTCTCAATAAATGTTCCTGTGACGGTCCATTGAACAGAGATAAAAATCAAAATGTGTCGAAAATAACGTTTTTTCTAACATTTCCGTTAATTCCAGGGTAACTTCTTTACCAGATGTGATAAATTCTAATGGAGTGTCTTTTAGTCACCCATACCAACATTTCGTTCTCCATAATTATTTCTGTATATATATGTTGAACGGAGATATAAGCCAAGTTAACACAAAAAAGGAGATTCGTCGAACATTAATTGATCGGTATTCCAATTTTCTCAAAAACGGCTCTAACGATTTCGATCAAACATTCGGAGTACTCTCAGCTAACTAGTCCCTACATTTTGTTTTCTATAAATGTTCCTGTAAAAATGCGTTGAACGAAGATATAGCACCCGCCTATGAAGGTGGTGTTCGAACTTAAAGGGGTGGCGGAAAGTTGTGTGTTGCTACGCACCAGATATTTATGCTCTGGCAGTCAAAACCCCATTCGATCTGAACTTGAAAGGCACGACGTTCTCAGCTTCTTCAGCTGGAGTTCAAGGTAGCGAATCAATTGAGCTCCGTCTTCTTTCTTTATGTAGTTTGTTTTTTCTAGGCGCAAAAATGAGGTTATGTGGAATTCTCATCTACGGTAAAAGAGAGGACGTGTACCAGTAACGAGGATTCTTCGAAAAACGGCCCCCCGCTTTCGTTAAACATTCAATATACGACTGAAGACGTTTAAGGTGGGCTCTGTTCGGCGTTTGTTTCTATTCCCGCTGCAACGCTTTTATCGCCGCCTCCCTACCCGTCATCGAAAGAAAGCACGAGGAAGAAACGCCTTCACGGGTCTTGGTGTCAGGTGCAGCCTCTTTCGCGAAGGTGTTAGCTTGCTTGCTCTTTCCCAACTGCGTCAACGTGGTCTGGGTCCACTCATGACTCAGGTCCCAGCATTCACCCACTTGAAACCGGGGAGTAGTCAAGATTTCGCCCACCTCCAGCTATGTTCTGCCCCCATCCTTTACGACATTCTTGGCTGTATAACTGCCAGTTTTGAGGAAGATCGATCTGTATCCCTTGCAAGCCAGTATACTACTCTAGGAGAGTTCTGAGACTGTCCCTTCAGACTGTCTTCTCCTTCAGCAGGACCTTGATCCCCTCTTTCAGGGGTGTATTTCAATTGCCTCAACCTCAACCTGTCGAAATGAGCTCTTTTTCTAGCCCTCACCACGCCGCCTACTTGATCAATGGAGCTATAATTTCTTACAAGGTCGGCATCGTGGATGTTGTCATTTATTCTGACTTCCAGCTCCACTTCTCAGACCGAGCTCGTGAATTGCGCATGCTTCATAAAACGTAAAACTAGAGAGTTCGCACATGCCCCTGCCTTAGTGACTCTCTACAAGACTTTCGTGCAGCCAATCCTAGTGTACGCATCAGTAAGCTGGAGCCCGAAATTTGTTCGTCATCTCGGCCACAAGCCGTCAATTCCCCGTGGGAACATGTTCAACGGTGAGGTCTCTTGCTGTCTGCCCGTGACCGTCACTTGTGTGCCGATATTTCTTTCTATCGTGGTCAGCTATCGGGACGGATTGATTCTTCTGATCTCTTCGCTCGTATCAGCTTCCTAGTGCCTCTCCTCTCGTCCCATTCTGTATCTCCCTTTGCCGTCACCATTTCCTCAACCGATTATTTGTGCCACTGTCCCTTCTGCCTTTCTCCTCGTGAAGTTAGCGTGCTCACCACGTCTCCTCCCTTCATCGACATTCTTTCTTCACCACTCTCCTCAGCCAAGCACCAAACCTTCCTGCATCTCAACTCTAATTCTTCCAAACCGCTCTAGACTGAACTGCTCCTGTGGCTAACTTGTATCAGTTTCTTTTGTAATTGGCCTGGTCCCGTACTCATATAAATAGATACGGGCCTCAAGTATTGCGTACATTTTTGGAGGACGGCGTGACCATTAAGGTGGTTCATTTAGTTAATAATTTATTCTGGACACCACTGTTTTCAGTCAGCAAGGTTTTTCAACACCCCCTCCCCCCCATTCCATTTGCCGTCCGACGTTTATGATGGATACTAAACCTCTAATGGCAGTCCGACGTCCACCGTCCAGGCTGTGGTCTAAATACGTAGTTGTGTATCGTCTTTCATACGCAGTTGTACCCGCCTACTCGGCAATCCGATGAGACAAAACCCATGATTGTTATGAGCAACATATGATTTAAAATATCTGGTGCGTAGCAACACACAACTTTCCGCCACCCCTTTAAGTTCGAACACCACCTGAATAGGCGGGCGCTATATCATCGTTCAACGCATTTTTACAGGAACATTTATGGAGAACAAAATGTACGTACTAGTTAGCTGAGAGTACTCCGGAAGTTTGATCGAAATCGTTAGAGCCGTTTCTGAGAAAATAGGAATTCCGATAAATTAATATTCGACAAATCTCCTTTTCTGAGTTAACTTGGCTTATATCTCCGTTCAACATATATATACAGAAATAATTATGGAGAACGAAATGTGGGTATGGGTGACTCAAAGACACTCCATTAGAATTTATCACATCTGGTGAAAAAGTTACCCTGGAATTTACGGAAATGTTAGAAAAAACGTTATTTTTGATACATTTTGATTTTTATCTCGGTCCAATGGACCGTCACAGGAACATTTATTGAGAGGAATATGTAGGTATTAACTATTTGAAAACATCCTGTGAGTTTGGTGGAAATCGCTGCAGCCGTTTTGCCAAAAAGCGTAAAAAACCTATTTTTGCTTCAGGGGCCCATATCTCCGTTCACCGTATTTTCATGGAGATATATATATATGGAGAAGAAAAGTTATGTATTGATTAGTAGAAGATAATTTGAAAGTTTAATCAAAATCGTTAGAGCCGTTTTCGAGAAAAATGCGAAAAACCCTAGTTTTCGGTACATTTTCGTCTCCCACCCCCCCTTACAATCAACCGAAATCGCCCATAACCTTATTTTGGTGTCTACAAAAAATAACTAACAAAACCAAAAAAAAAACCAGCTCAATCGGATCAGCCGTTCTCCCGCAAATCGAACTACAGACACACACACATACACAAACACACACGGACCACGCGCCGAAATTAGGTTTTTTAGACTCAGTAGGGTCTGAAACGTAAAGATCTGAAGAAAACCCAAATTTTTTTTTTTGGGCCGATTACTATACTTTCCTTCCCTTCGGGTAGCGTAAAATAAAATGAGCTGAAAAGAAGGTTTTGACGGTTTTAATATTTACGTCGTGCTTGGTATCGTTCCCCTGGCATCTTTCAGAGCTGCATCGAATGAAACGGGTCCCAGAGGTGTAGGATTTCCTCTAAAGGGAAAACAGTGAAACTGACTGCAGTAAATATAGTGTGGCAAATACTTCTGCTACTGGAAGTAATTGTCGGGGACTGCCGGTACAGAGTAGCAAAATATATAGTTTATCCGCAGTCTGCGCACATTTCCTGCCCTGCCACTCGTCCATTTTAGAACCTTAAGCACTACCAATTTCCAAGTAGAACGAGAGCTGTTTTACATGCTCTTTTGAACTGAGTGATACATATTGGATGGTAATAACAGATCGCACTAGTTAGTTCACTATGAATATCTGTGAAAATTCGGTGAACGTCGATGCAAGCACATCAGATAATGACGTTGGCCAAACTTGATCGATTATGATCAAACTTTTGAGATATTACATGATGACTGGTACGTACAATTTGTACTACGTACTTGCTTTCGTAAACATGCGTTGAACGAGAATAGAATCCTCGTATATAAATCACGTCTGCATATTTACAGGGGTGTGAATAGCTGTGTCGTGCTACGATCCGATATTTGCATACAATTTGCGCTCATACGATTTCAGTTTTCTCACAAAAATAAAATTCTATGAGCTCATCGCACAATGTGAGTTTAACAGGAGTCGTGAAATCGTTGGAAACAACCAGTGGAAGATGCGAAAACCCTTGTTTTATGTCTCGTAATAACAAATATTAGTACGAGTATGTTGACAGACGGACGGGTGAGAGCTCTAACGTGGTCGACCTTTTCATCCCAACAAGCTATTTCGGACCTGCAGAGGTCCTGAACCCTTGCGATCAATACGGGGTTAAATAGTCGCCAATGCAACTCCAGTTGAAATTGAATTCTTAAAACTTCAGTATTTCATGAGTCCGAGACACTCCATTTCTAACGAAACATCTCCATATCTCTTGGCACCTATTCCCAACGCCTTACACTTTTTCAGGTCGTTTATGAATGTATTGGCCACTCATCACTCACTTCTTGGTACCACAAAATCGCAAATTTCTCCTGGATAGTATGACTGGAACCGAATTTTTACCACATTTTCTTTCCATAAATCCTGTAGTACAAGACCCATTGGTTCTGCCCCGAAGCCATCCAGAAGGCACGGGTGGTGAGGATATTTCTTAGATACACGTAGGCGGAAGTTCGGACGTATCCAACCGAAATTTCAATTAACTTCAACGAAATAATCAAGACAGTGTGCAAATGAACTTGAATAGATGAATGCTATCTCTTAAATATCAAGTCCGTTTTACTTAATGAAGCAGCCAGCGTTTAATTAGCTAATGCCTCAATGCAACAAGGATAAACAGCCACGTCGAAGCTCAAGTCTTGGGCTCTCTAATTAATGGACATCCTGCAAGGCAGGAGAAGGTTGTTTCATAGAAACACAGGAACAACTGCTACATCAACCATTGCTTACTTTTCGATCATAAACTATTCTTAACTATAAAAGTTGATATAGATATGAGCAATGTTTTATCATTCTCTTGCGTAGACAGTCCTCCTGAGTGTTCTGAACTTGCACAGTGGTGACAATATAATGCTGAACCTATAGCGTTGGAGGTTTTTGCATGTTATTGAATGAAGTAAGCGAAGAAATAGAAATTAAATTAATCGAATGGAAAAAGTCTTCCGCTCTGCTGTGCGTAATTGGATATAAGCCTCCAAAGCACCGGTTCGATTTGCGGGACTTGCTGTTATATCTCTCACTGTCACTATTCTGTTCTTGCGCCGTGAACACCAGCCTGCTTTACAGGCTTGTGGCGGGGATGTGGCACACGCTGTGACTGATCTCGGATTTGTTCACAATCAGCTGCGGTGGTGTGAAATGGCGACTCCCTCTGCCCCAAGCCCAATAATCGGAGCTCACAGCTGCTTGGCATAGTACGGTTGACGGACAGGAACTTACGCAATGTTCCGAACTCCCCCTACTCCTTAGAGTGGGTGAAGTGAGCTTCAGACATAATCCATCCAGTTTCCGTGGCCTCACTGCCTACAACCATGAGGTGTACAAGAGGCGGGGGTCGTAACATCGTGGATGCTCGCTGTCGTACTTGTGCTAACTAATTTGAGACACGAGATGATGTGACCCAGATCTGTCTGCGTACTCATGGTGGCTGAGTCAAGCGTGAGAAGTGAAGGCAGGTCACATCAGGGTTGCAACATCGACCGGCGTAGCGTGTGGTGCAAGAAAAGTGCTGAGGTGATGTGTCAGCTGGGTCTATCAGCAGCAGTTTTCCGAGGAATGAAAGTTGCTCAGGGTCGTGTCTAAACTGGTGTCTGTCTGTGAACGCGATTGAGAGAAAACGGCTAATTCAAATCGACTCAAATTTGGTATGTAACCTGCATGTTGATATGAGACGCCTACATAAAGATATGAGCGGATTCGCCCAAGTTATAATTGTGATGAAAACACCGAATATAATTTCTCACAAAAACGGCTCCAACAATTTTGAAAAAAAAAAACAACTGACCATTAAACTCTTATTTGTAGGAAAATGACGAGAGCTGCTAAATAAAAAATAAAATATTTCACAGAAAATAAACAGCAAAAAATTCCACTCAAATGTAGAAAAAATTAGTTGGTTGAACTGCCTTTACAGAAATCATTTAATAATGCTCATGAAATAATTATATGCAACCTTTAAAATTCCGCAAGCCCAACCACCGCTGTTTCATTAACTCTCAACTCTCAGATTTTACCCTATAATTACAGAACTGTAAACACGGTCTTTCTAAAAATATAACGTAAATGGTTTTATCAATCTCCATTGCATTGTTTGCTCATTGATGGTCGTGGTGCAAGTAGGAGTGACTCAATAACTCAATACATTCCAGAATCTTATGCGCCATCAGTCTCAGTGTAGATCGTTGTTATTAACTTAATGAGTAACATTTGATTATTTGCTAGGGTCAGGAAAATCTCTGAACGTACATGGGAAAAAGGAAAGCTGTGTAATAAGCTGCATCAGATTACAGACATGCGCGTTCAACTCCAACACTAAACATACACATTATCCATAATGTAAATGAAAAATACCAGTAAACGATACGAAACATGACCTGAAAACTAAATATTCCAGGCGCCTGCAGGCAATTGGCACGAAGTTACCTGTAACTTTGTAACGGGTTTTTAAGACAACGTTAGACGGCGGACGGACATTGCAGATTAGGAATCCCGATGTCTAGAAACGTAAAGTATAAAATTTTTAGGGAGGAGGGTTGTAAAAAATTTCCTGGCCGAAAACGTAGGGTTATTATTTAGAATCAGTAATAAACCAAAAATAATAACCAGCTATTTCAGTCACAGTTCAAAGTTCGGTTTAAAAACTAATAAATATTTGTCGCCTTAGTTGAAATGAATGAAATTCATATTGAACACAAAGTATCGCGGTACAAATATATTATTTTCGACAAGTTTCGTGGACTGCTTTCTAGAAAAAT
The DNA here is from genome assembly GCA_020466155.1 of Pachypeltis micranthus. Lineage (NCBI taxonomy): Eukaryota > Metazoa > Arthropoda > Insecta > Hemiptera > Miridae > Pachypeltis > Pachypeltis micranthus. Next base: position 12,927,725 of record CM035772.1, read on the forward strand.
ACGGTGACGCGTTTAATTTGAATCAACGGACCCGCGTCTCATCATTCCTTGTCGACGCTGTTCCAGGAAAATGAACTGATTTTCGTAGAGCGGATTTTTGCTGACCTCAATATGTGAAAAATCAGCTCGTTGATTATCGAAGCAAACTGAGGAGGCTTCATTATTTCAGGATGGGCAAGCTCGAGTTGGGCGATAGATGAATCTCCGTTCACTAGAATTCAGTTAGAATTGCTTTGTGAAGCAACTCAAGTGGTTGACATTAGTATTAATCTGCGTGAATGATTGATACAGAAAAAAACATGATTGTGAACAACTCTATTGAAGAGTAAGATTCCGAAATGAACTCAAGTATACCTCGTTCTCAAGTGTTGTACATATTAATGTAACTGTAAACAATTACACTCTCTTACTTCATGTTTCGGGTATTGGGGAGTTCTTGTGTGTAGCTAGGCCTCTTTGATGAAGTCATGAAGCTTGGGCTCTGCGAAGGAAATCTTTCGATTTACAAGGATATCTTGAGATGGATCAGGACACTGCTTTACATCCGCTGAGAAAGGACGAGTACCGCACAGTAAATTATCAGAAATTTAAAAGACATTTAACTCATCTTTCCTCTTATAACCCCGCTCATATGGCGCCCTCACGAAAATCTGTATGATAGCCCAATAAACCATATGCAACGAGAGTTTAATAGTGTTTACAAGATAATTAGAAGCAACCCTGAAAATTCCGTAGTTCAAAACACCCCCGTCTCGCTGACCTGATATCACAGAATATTTTAAGAGAAATAGTTTTTACCATATTACTCAAGAGCAGTAAATACTAACGTTTGCATACAACTCATGTTGACAGTCTTATGCTTTTCATGTGCACTGACAACTCAATGGCAATCGTGGAAAAAGCTAAAGCAACTCAATATTTACCAGAACCTCAAGCTCTGCCAGTTTCATGTTGAAATGCGTTCTACCCTGTTCACACAAACTGAATGGAAATCAGATTTCATTAGTTGCTACAGTAGCGTTTGTGGGACTTGAGGAATCTGTGTGATTCGCGGTACGATGAGGTATTTAGCGTGGCACCCATAACTAATAAATAAAGAAGGGAGAAAAGGATTGGGCTACTGCTATTCTACCAAGTCTATGGATAGTTTTGGGAGGGAAGAGGCATAAGAGTCCGGTCCGAAATTGTATTTTTCGACTCAGTAGGTCTGAGAACGAAAATATCCGTTGTTTATTCATACGGTTGCTCTACTTCCATTACTTTTAGGGTAGCGGGAAGCTGAAAATCTGATCTGCTATTTCCACTTCCCTTGAAAGGCAGGTAATCAGCGAATCTTTCTTTTGAACGTTTCCTGTCTTTATGCCGCTATCCCATACCTATCTTCTTCGTGTCAACTAGACCTTTCAACTGATGAATATCTGCGAGCTGACTTCGTCGAATAAATACGCCTCATCTTTAATCTGAGTTTGGTATTATTAAGGAAAGCCGTGTGATGCGTCTCACCACGCTCTCTGTTCGCACTGCTCGGTAAATTGATAATAACGCCTCCGTTGGGCGAGACTCCTACGAAAAAAAAACCGTTTTGTCGTTGAGGTCGTGAAATGAATTGTAAGGGAAAAGGCATAAATCTCCCCTTTTTACTTGCCGCCAACTTGAGGAGGAGAATTCAAACCGAGAAAAATGGCAAAGGGGAAAGTAAGAGAGTTAAATGGCCGCGATTCTTCTGACACGTGAGTGTGATCGGTAGAAAGAAAAGGAAGGAGTTAAATCTCGCTCCGCTTCCAACTGGAAAGGAAAAGGAAATTTTAGACCACATAGGAGATCATGACTTCCGTTCCGCTTCGCGGAGAACCCTTCTCAAAAGTTTGCGCAATAATTCAGCATTAACGCCTTGCCTTTTCAAAGGTACCAGAAGTCCGCGTACATCACTCACAGCGTAGTTCTTGTAGAAAAGTAATTAAAATGTCCGAAAAAGAGAAAGTTTTGATTTACCTTTTTCTATATAAGCGTTTACTACTGAAGTACCGCCTGAGATCAAACTTCTATCGTGCCGAATATAAACTACTGCTGCGGTTCTAAAGTGTTGCAACCACATACATTACTCATGGAAAGTACTAAGAATTACTACCCGCAGGTTTTCAGTAGCAAGAGGTGGACTTGAATAATGTGAACAAGGGGACAAGCGAGAGAGGAGTGTATTGTTAGGAAATAGACTGGTTAGCTAAACAGTCACATGAGATACATAATAGAGACAGAAAGTTCTGAGTAAAGTAAGTAAGTATTCGCGCGATAACGGGTGGTCCCTGTATATTTGAACAAGTTACTTGCACTAAGACCACATGAGTTCTGGTGAAGGTAGAAACGAGATGCGAGATAGTGGAAGGGGGTAGCAGGAAAGGAAGACCCCACCGAACACTGCAGAAGCTGTTTGGTGAATCCGAAAATATTTTTTCGTCTGGAATATTAATCCTTGCGTTCGACTTGGCATATAGTATTAGAGAAAGTTAAGTGACAGGCAACTCTGGAATTCCGGCTGCAACAAAGCTGGAGAAGCCCTGGATGGGAGAACCAATAGTAACCAATAGAGAACCAATAGTGTTGTACTAATGATGGTCTAGTAAACCGAAACGCGTCTACAAGTTATCATTGTCTTTATTTTACCCGTAGAAATAGACTACTTCGTCTTAACTCGTCTTTTATAAGATGGATTTCCACTATCTCGCCGCACCCACCTTACATTATGCTCTGGATGGGTCTTAGTCGAGGGTTGAGAACACTGAGCTGCACCGATAAAATTGTTTTGTTGCACAATCATCTTCACACTTTCAACCCCCTCCAAAAAAACCACATGAATGATTCTATTTAAACCGGTTACTTTTCTGGATACAAAGAATAAGGTGTGCTGAAAAGCAAATCTGGTGTGAGGGATAACAATATTTTCACAACCGTTGTAAATTCGATTATATGCGATATGTATGTGTGTTCACGTTATCCCAATCACTAGGGAAATTCTCTCTAAAGTCCTCCTTCAGCATTGACAACACACTGTTTATGGATCAGTGCCAAAATAAATGTTAATGCACAAAGCGTTCTCTGAGTCGCTGACTACGAATAGTTCGAGTGGCATTTACACTTCCACTCAATCAGTTTCTTTTCAGAATGGTTTCTATCCTCAACCTCACTTTCGTGTATTTCTTGAAATAACCACTACAAATATAAAAAATAATGAACTATCACAATCTTCAACAAGCGAACACAGACCACGTTGCGAAATGAGTCTACTTAGGCCGAAAGGCGAACAAGTGACGGTTGAGGTCAAACCCAACCGTTCGTTGCACGGTTGGGCGTCTATCAATCTCCTATTAGTCATAGTATAATCCGGCACTGCGCACTTCCACCCGAATCGATGAGTTATACGCTGATTCACTACCTGTCGAAACCTTAGCCTATTTCTGTCCGAAAATCGAGGAGAGACAGCCAAAAGAGTGTGTAACTATACCTAGTTGACAAATAGTTCTTATTTTAACCAGGACAGACTTGAATCCCTTAGATAGGGTTTAGTTTACCACGGACTTTGTAATTTGAAGAGTTTGGACATCACAAGATTTGAAGACTTGGATGAACAATGAACAATTTATGATTGAGTATATAAGCACAAATAAGGGTGGCTCTGAAGGCGTGAAACTGGTTGTACGGGGAAGGAGGAGGAATCCAAATTAGATCTCAATGAGAGGGGAAACAAGTGCCTCTTAGGAGAATTGGAGAACGACTGTGAAAGGTGTTAGATGACTGTGTTGGGAACAGGAGACAACCGACTTTGGCGAGCTGTCTATTGTGGAGAGGAATGTGAAAAGAGAGGGGGAAATGATATTTCGGAATGTCCAGACAAAGGGGAAATCCGTCATCAATCGGAATTAACTGGACAGGAGGAAATGCCACCAGTAACAAAAAAGGGTTGAGGACGGAGTTGTTCAGGGAAACGATGACTTTGTCATTAAGGGCCAGGGAGTCCCGTTAGAGCAGGTATTCTGAGGTCAAAAACCCCATACTGATTCGGCGTGTCACGTTGGATAGTTCTGATTCCGGATGTAGGCATTTGCACATACTACTATTTCTATCACGCTTCCACTTTTAATGGTCATCTTTTACAGCTTTCTCAATCGCATTGAATTAATTTTCTGATTAGTGTGTCACCACTTTCTTCCAAAATATGAACAGCAGTAGGATAACTGGGAGCTTACAAAGTCCCTTCTTTCTACAACACGCCTGGACATTGGGCTTCAGGATTCAGGACGTTAAGCCGCACGACGATTTGATGGAAGCTCTATTTATGTTCTCTTAGATGGAGTGTTTTTCCTAACAATGTGAACGCTGATGTGATAACACTCCTACGTACATTCAAAATTTGAATGTTATTCGTTTAATGAAGTGAAGTGACGGCAGAACGAGACAGTTAGCCCCCAAACAGTTTTCCCATCTCTTTTCTCCCTCTTCCAAAAAATAATTCTTAATAACGTGCCTCATAAATATGGACGGCGTGCCTCTTCCTTCAATGCCTCTCCTCTCCGTCCAGCTTTTGTCCTCGAGCTTTGAATAAAAATTCAGACGATGCCGGGACTGCAATTTATTACATCAACGTTCCTCCCCAAGGAAAACTTCTTTGGAAAACACCGTCGGGAGATTTGATCATCGAGCTTTCCGCGTTGTATAGGAATCCATTCAAATCTCACTATAAAGCGGCGTCGACTTTTGATGTATATACCGTAATTACGGTGTCTGATGCGCTCTGTTCTTCATTGCTTGGTATTGATCGAACCTATTCAGATAGAAGTCAGTCAGTTGCTTGGTATTGAGACGTCCGCCTATTGAAAATTTCATTCACTAATGGGGGAGCTGTCCGCTAACTGGTGCGGTCAGTCTACCTCCTTAGAGAAAAATAGGTTTGGAACTATGCCTGACGTAATCCCTTCAAAGCGAGGACACTTGAAGCTCTAACGAATTTATTTTCTTCGATTTTCCAACCATCGACATTTCCAAGAGCTTGATTTATTTAGCATAAGAAAATTCTTGAGTTGGGTTTAATCTGATGGCCGCGCTTGAGACGGTTGGGATGGAACGCCTGGAGTAATGATGTGTGTTGTCTTGAGTTGGTTCGATGATGCTGTAGATGATCACGCAGAACCTGGAGTCCGGAAGGAGGTGAATGCTCGTGTGTGGTAGACAAGGGACCTGGTTCTGTGAGAATAACAGAGCCGCTGAACAAATTAGCCCAAACCAAGTTGAAAATCAAGCTTTCTAATCTCAGGCCGATTGCTCTAAAGGTACCGAAAACATGAAAATTCAGTCAATAACTTTCTTTCAATATTTGGAGCTCTGGTGAACACAACGATTGGTACTTCCAAAGCTGCCTAGAGTCGATTACATAACTGTCCCTACTCCATCCCATAGGTCCATTTGGGTTGCTAACGAGAGCTACCTGTGGTAGTGGTAGAATATCGACTGGGCCCAATCTAGGGACTCATCTACTTCCATCTCTGGTACCCTAGATAGGGCTACCACAAAGTTACTCAGCCGTACTTTCCAGGGACAAATCCCTACTGATACATGCCGAGCTGATCTACTGATCAATCAGGAACGAATCGCCAACTCTCGTCAGCAATATCAACAAGCCGTTCTAAACAGTCTTAACCCACAATCTTAAAACCTTCAACCTTTCTCCCCTTACGGTACGGAGAGCTCACACAGTCAACAGATGGACTAGGTGCTGTAACATTGTGAGGGCAACCAGCCAAGACTTGATGTTGCTCTTTTCCTACCATCCAGAGGAAGAATCGTTTCCTCTTTTCAGAATCGTCGTATTTCTCCTTAAATTTATCAACCCTACGGGAAGAACGCCCGTGTCATGGTCAGGCGATGATGTCCAAACGGTGAAGTGTGGTAGAGCACTTATGTTCATGAAGTAAATATCGGTGGCGCTCAACTGCTCTGGTGATGATAGGGAGCATGAACGCATCATACAACTCTTGCCAGCCAAATTACTGGAAGCTTATGCCTCTCTGTGTGCCCGGTTTCATCGACCAGAATAGTTTTTCCAGCCTAATGAAGGTCAAAGTCGATTAAGGTGCAATGAAGGGCTCATCATTTTAAAATTTTTCCTTTTCGGGTCGCTATAATATTGTCTTGATGGGAATAAATGAATAAATGATAGCTTGGGGTTCAGCTTCTGAAAACTAATTTTTTTTCGTGACGATTTTATGTATTGTACAGATATTACTCCCGGTTCAAACTGCACCGTTCCAGAGACAAATTATGAACTAAAGGTCGAAGACATTTTATGAATGACAACGTATCCTTGCTTAGTCGGAAAAGGTAGACTATCGATTTATAACCGTCGATAAAAATGCTCCCACGACCGTTCAAACGATGTAATTCAACAATTTTGAGATTCACCACCACGTCTGCAATATTTTGTGAATTACGATTTTCCCACCCGCTTTATAGCAATGTTTATCTCTCACAATGGAACAAATACTCCCCGAAGGAATTGAATACCTACTATACGTAACAGTAAACTTGCCAACTAAGTTGCTCGAGAAGTCGCCCTTTTAGGAGTCGCACCTCTGTTGCGGTTCCATACTTGGGCTGTAAAGGAAGGGATACGATGGAAGTTGGGTCTTGCGAAGAGGGTGGGAGACTATAATCCTGAAATATGTTGTGAACTTTGGGCCCGAGAGGTGAAGTAAACCTGCTGAAGAAGAGAAAAGTGAGGGAAGGAGGAAGATACCCTCATTTTTAATGTCTGTCGTTTCTGTCTGTATCGATCTGATCTCCCGCCTCATCTCAGACATTTTCGCATAAAGTAGCCGGGAAGGAAAGGACAGAATTGAGAAAGGAGGGAAGTGAAAGTGAAAACAAGTGGGAGACATCGTTTTTATGAATGGAGTTTCAGCGACACATTTTTACGATGAAAATGAGAAGATAGGGGTAAAGACTCGTGAAACCCCGATTTCTTCTACTTCTCGATCTACCCCGAATTAAGATGGAATCGACAAAGTTGAGAATTATTAAGTATATTTAAGAAATCAAAGCACTAAAAGAACACATGCTGCTAATCCAAGGCTGAAACTTATTTCATTATCTCGAAAACATCTGTTTTCTTAGAACGCTCGTGTCTATGAGTTAGGCGAAGAAAAACTAAAAACCACACTAGCTTGCTAAGTTATTGTGCTCATCTCACCATTTTCCGCCTATGAACATTTTCAAGTACAGTCATGCTTTGCGAAACTGTCCAGATAATAAATTCAATAAACATCGGTACAGCTGTTTTAAGAAAAAAATATTTGATTACGTTAATTTGCAAGCTAAATGCCATGGTTGAGCTGTTGCAGAACGTTATTTTCAATATGGTTCATACGATGAATGAAAAACAGGTGGGATTAGTTGGTAGCGCAATAACATTCGAATTTACATGCCTAGGTGGCGTGATGAGTCACTCCAGCTATTTTTTAAGGCCAACTCTCCTTGAGCAATCCGTTTTTAATTTCTACTTTCCTTAGACCTCGGAGAGACGTTTACGGGCTCTTGAGTCCGGAAAAAAACCATTTGGATAACTTTGTGTGTCTGTGAACGCGATTGGAAGAGAACTGCTGGGCCAAATCGGCTCAAATTTCCTATTAGTCATGCAGATTATTTATGAGACGTGACAAGATCGTATGAGCAAAATCAGCCTCAAACTAACTCTAGTTACTATAAAGATCGGTGTACTACATTTTCATCTCGAAAACGGCTAAGGGCTGGCGTTCCACCGGGCAATGTCCTGGGGCCTTTCCTATACCTCACATATGCAAGTGACTTTCCTGCGCCTCCAGGGATAACTAGTTTGCAGATGATGTTGCGGCCGTTTGCAGTTTTCAATCCTTAGAAGTAGCAGAAAGCAACATACAGCAGTTCCTGGACCAAGTAGGTCTATGGTGTGCCAAATGGCGTGTATCCATGAACTCCAACAAATCTACACTAGTCACCTTCACTTACCGAAAAGATGTACGAGTTCCTCTGGTCAGATTGAATGGGACCCAAATCCCAAACTCGGATCGAGTCAGATACTTGGGGGTCATTATCGTTTCAGAGCTTACCTGGGCACACCACATCCAGGACTTGGTTGCCAGATGCCGAAGCAGAATACATCAGCTGAAATTTCTGATAACCAATCATTCAGCCCCGCCACTCCACACTAAACAGTTGCTGTATATTATGTTAATCATACCCATCTGGCAGCAAACAATACAAAACAGAGTATTGCGGTTTTCAACCGGAGCCCCGTGGTGTGTTCGAAACTCCGTTCTCCATTCTGATTTGAATCTCACCGTAGTTTCGGAAGTCATCAGGGAATCCCATGCTGTGACGCAAAACATCTCAGAGAGAGCGGTTTCGTGAACGGTGACGGCAGGAGAACGGAGCTGCAATCGGGAGTTGGTTATCACAAGCTGGAGCCGTGCACGTTGGGTTGTTTTGTTTCTTATTCTCCCGCGGAGTATTCCCGTTTTTGTGAGTCCCTCCCGAGAATTTTACGGGTGGTTCGGATCGCACTCGCTCACACAGACTCTGTCTCTCTCTTCTCCAGTTTCCCGAAACTTCGTCTCGCCAAACCCTGTCTCCTGCCGTCAACTGACGAAGACAAGACGAATAGAAGTTGCCTCTTTATTTATTTTGTACCGTGGACTTGGAATTTGATTCTTTTGAGAAGTTGTTTTCTTTGATATATATTCTGTTCGTTTTCTGTGTATTTGTGACCCTTATCGGAGAGCCCATTTATTTCAATTAAAAGGTTAGTTTTGTTTACGTTTTGACGATTGGTTTATTTTCTTTCATTTCTTTTAAGTTCACAAAATCATATTCATTCATTATTGTCGGTCAATCGTGGGTTCATCCCCTAACACAATAATAAATATCCGTCACAGATATACAGAAAAAATTGGCGCCCAACGTAAAACTATATTGAGTTTGTTTGTCCTAACGTTTAATCCGTACCGATAAGTGCAATGTCTCTGAAAACAGAGGGTGAAGAAGACCTACATATAACTCGGGGAGTACTTATTTCCGAGAGAGAAGATCTCTATGCATGTGTGCAGAAAATATACGAGAAGGCCAAAGGTCTCAGTGTCGACAATGTCGACTCATTCGTCTCGCAGTTCAATCGCACCAAGACAATCGAAGACAAATTTGAGAGTCTCAGCGCCAAGATTAGGCATTTTAACGCTTCAGCTACTGACAAAAAACTGACGATTGACAACAGCCAGGTTTATATGAGTCTCATTGAGCTTATCGATTATATTCGTAGCGAATATCTGAAATACAGAAATCAAGCAGCTGCCAAAAGTATTATTCCAGCCTCCCCTAATGCATCCTCATCAAACCAGCTACCTCGTATTCCTCTCCCCAACCTTTTCTGGGAAAATAGAGGACTGGATTCCGTTTATTTCTCTTTTTTGACTCTCTCGTTCATTCGGATGCCACTCTTTCAAACGTAAAAAATTCCAGTATTTGAGACCAGCTTGAAAGGCGATGCATTAGCCGTTATATCAAGCTTCCCGTTAGATACAACTAGTTATCCGCTGGCTATGGACGCCCTGAAGGTGCGTTATCAAAACAAACGTCTCCTGGCCAGCCACCACCTGAGCAAAATATTTGATTTTAGACCCATGAGAGAGCCGTCCCATGGCGAATTCCAAGCTTTCCTTAGCACTCAAGAAAATAATTGGAATTCGTTAACCTCATTAGGGCTGGTGGATTTATTTGATTTCGTCAAGTTGCATGTAGCCTTGAATCAGTTAGATCCGAGGACACGTAGAGCCTTTGAAGAAAGAAACTCCTCACTCAATATACCGACTTACGATAACCTTATCAGCTACGTAACTGAACTTAGCCGCAAAGAAGAGCTTATGAGTGTAGAAAGTAAAGGTTTAAGTGGCAATCGTTCGAAGGGATCTTCTAAGGAATCTCGTTCAGAGGAGCATCAGACAAGATCTTCCAGTAAGAACTCAAAGGGTGGCGACCCATTTCCAGTTTATAGTATGATGCCGTCTACCTTGGGGGCTGACAAAGTACCAGGACTTTCTAAATCTAATAAGGAAACTTATAAAAAGAATGAAGTTGAGCCTACTGCATCTTCTAGTAAAACTCTTGCAGCCAAGGGCTCTGAATGCTGGAATTGTGGAGGTTCTCACGTGTTCTCTCAATGCTTAGAGCCACGGAAAAGGTTTTGCTTTCGCTGTGGTCACCCAGGAGTGGTGATTTCATCGTGCCCAGTGTGTAGCCCGTTAAACGGGCAAGGGAGTCAGCATTAGGGATCATGCTATCTCCCCTACCTACTGATGATCCCGCTATCGCTATCAAGCCTACAGGTATCTACTGCAGTGTTGAAACTCAAAGTACCGTCTCTCCAGTACCTAAAATCTCCTCTACTAACTCTCCGATTCTACCTGGTTTATCTAACGTCTCAACACCTGCTATATCTTCATTCAACAGGTCACCTTCTGTATCGACACCAGTGCCACTCCTTACGATCTCTGAGCTCTTCAACTCGCCTTCCTGTCATTCGCGTACTGTCCCGCCTTCTGTCTCTCATTCTACCTTCTCATCTTCCACACCACCATTGGTCTCCGCATCTGGAAATCAACTGAGTACCTTACCTTCTTCCTCAGCATCATTAACTTGTATTCCCCATGATTTATCTACCCAGCCAGAAGCTTCGCTCGTTGAATCCTTTCCTCCTCACAATAATGACATGAATAACCCATGTTCCTCTTCATTTGAGGTGTTCCATGAATCTTTGGAAGGGCTGATGGCCTTTCCCTTCATTTTCAAGAACCGAAGTTCACCATCAGAACTAGCAGAACTGGAGAAAAACCCAGTCATTGTGCCTGCTCTGTATGACACTGGCTCCAGTCACTCGTATATAGGCGATAAGGGACTTAAGATGCTGGGTATTGCAGCCTCTTCACAGCAACAAACTTCAAACCCCTTTAATGTCACGATGGCGAATGGATCCGTAGTACCACAATCAGTACTACCATTCTTAATCTTCACCCTGGGAATCAACAAATCGAGTTCCCGTTTTATTATTTAGGTACTCTTTCGTTCCCTGATTGTGGTAGGATTAAATTTCCTCAGGACCTTCCGAATTTTGGCAGATGATTTAAGTTCCAAAATGGTGGTTTGCAGATAACTCGAATAATAAATTTGACTTTATGAGCTACCTTGATGCACACTCTTATTTCACCAAGCCTGTGGCTGTGCCTGTAAATCCGTGTTGTGGAGTTCAGTCACTTGCTGACATCGAACGCCAAGCCATAAACGACGTCGTCAAGGAAGGTGTTACAATGCTAGAAGATTCACCAGGTCTCACAACAAAAATTTCTCATAGAATTGTAGTAAGTCCCTCCGAGCCAATAAAGCAACGAGCATATCAGTACTCTCCCAAAGTTCTCAAGGTGATGCATGAGGAACTGGATAAGATGCTTGCTTCTGGAGTTGTGGAGCCTAGTCATGCAGCGTGGGCTTCACCTGTGGTGATGAAGTGCGGAAGGGTGATTCGTATCGGTTCTGCATTGATTTTCGACGAGTGAATGACATTACAAAAAGATTCCTACCAATGCCGAATATCAATATGTTACTTGACAGCTTGAGACAAGCTGCATACTTGTCTAAGCTCGACTTAAAACAAGCTTTTCTGCAAGTTCCGTTAGCAGATGAAGAGTCGAGATATTCCCTCTTTCATAGTCCCGAATCGAGGGCTTTTCCGATTCCTAACGATGCCATTTGGACTCTGCAATGCCCCCAGCACATTCCAGAGGCTTGCAGATTCAGTATTTTTGGACCTCTATCCCCAGGTTATAGTTTTCTAGATGACATCCTAATATGCACATCCGACTTCCATACCCATTGTGTTCTTTTTTGAGAGAAGTTTTCCGCAGATTAAGGGAGTCTGGGTTGAGAATAAATCCCGATAAGTGTGATTTTGGCTGTGTTGAAGTTAGATATTTAGGATATAGAGTAAACATTGACGGCATAAGTGTAGACCCGGAAAAGTCAGTAGCCGTGACATCATACCCAACCCCAAAGAATGTTGCAGAACTTCGCAGGTTTTTGGGAATGGCTGGTTGGTATAGGCGCTTCATTGCCGACTTCTCAAATATCGTTGCTCCTCTCACTGCACTTCTCAGTAAAAAACAAGTCTGGGCTTGGTCTGATGTTCAGAATCAATCATTTGAGTCACTGAAGATTGCTTTAACAAGCGCACCAGTGCTGGCCCGGCCCAACTTTGATTTACCCTTTACATTGCAGACAGATGCTAGCCAGTGTGGTATAGGAGCTGCACTCACTCAATTGCAAGAAGGATCTGAAAAGGTGATAACATACTGTTCCAGATCTTTGAATGCAGCAGAAAGGAATTACTCGGTCACTGAAAAAGAGTGCCTCGCGGTTATTTGGGGAATCGAGAAGAATCGGCAATATTTGGAAGGCAGCCGCTTCCAGGTAGTGACAGACCATTCATGTCTCAAGTGGCTTCTCAACGTTAAAAATCCCACGGGCAGGCTTGCTCGTTGGGTGTTGCGCCTTCAACCATACAACTTTACAATAGAATATCGGAAGGGAAAACTAAATTGCGTCGCAGATGCTTTATCTCGTATTACGCCTTCTATAAACATTATTACTTCCGCCTTGGTCCAGTCTACGTCAGCTGAATGCACAATGACAGCGCCCACTGCAACCAACGATGAATGGTATGAGAGGAAACTGTATAGAGTTAAAACCAGGCCAGATGACCACCCAGACTGGAAGATTGTGGGTGAACATCTGTACTACTGTCGCAAGTCATTTCTGAAAGGCGAATTAACCGATCCAAGTGAGGACTGGAAGATAGTAGTACCCTGGAACTTACGATCTCGCATTCTACAAGAGTGCCATGATGATCCCCAATCAGGCCATTTGGGAATAGCCAAAACTCACTGGCGCATTGGTCGGCACTACTATTGGCCAGGAATGTACCAGGATATACTGCATTATGTTCAACGGTGTGACGTTTGTCAGCGAGTGAAGCCTTCCAACACCACTCCACAAGGGTTGATGTACCCACGGTACCTCACTACTCCTTGGCATACAGTATCGGCAGATATAATGGGACCGTTTCCTACCAGTGCTTTTGGGAATAAATATTTATTGGTGTTTGAAGATGTTTTTACTAAATGGGTAGAGCTGATCCCTATAAGGGCAGCCACGTCTTCTGTAATCCTAGGGAAATTTCGTTCAAGTGTTCTCAACCGATTTGGTTGCCCTAATTCACTGATTACAGATAATGCTAGCAACTTTGTAAGCTCAGCCATCCAGTCTCTGGCAAAATCATGCGGTATCAACCATTGTACTACCCCCCTGTACCACTGCCAGGCTAATCCAACAGAACGAGCGAACAGAAATGTTAGACAGCTAATCGTGACTTATCTAGACAAAGAAAGACACACCAAATGGGACCACTACATCGGTGAACTACAGTTTGCACTAAATAGTGCGGTTCACAGCTCGACGAAGTACTCTCCAGCATTCCTCAACTTTGGACGAGAAATAACCTCTGCTTGCTCTCTGTCTAGGCTATTGAGGTGCCCAGCTCCACTTCCATCAACAAGGAGCCCTGACCACAGCGAATGGGCTGCTAGGATGAGCAAGATTTCAGAGCTGAATCATCTAGTAGAGCAAAACCTTTTGAAGGCCAGTCTCCAGCAGAGCCAGCGGTATAATCTCCGTCGCCGGCCACAAATCTTCAAGGTAGGAGATCTGGTTCTAAGGAAATCGTTCCAACTTTCGTCAGCTGGTGACCGTGTTGCTTCCAAACTGTTTCCAAAGTTTGAAGGCCCCTTCAAAGTCTCTTCAGTCAGTCCAGGAGGGACCTGCTCGCTATTAGATTTGCAAGGCAAGAATGCTGGATTGTGGCATCCCTCAAAGTTGAAGAGGTACATTGTGACCTCAACCGCTGGGGAGGGGTGTGTGACGCAAAACATCTCAGAGAGAGCGGTTTCGTGAACGGTGACGGCAGGAGAACGGAGCTGCAATCGGGAGTTGGTTATCTGGCTGGAGCCGTGCACGTTGGGTTGTTTTGTTTCTTATTCTCCGCGGAGTAAACCCGGTTTTGTGAGTCCCTCCCGAGAATTTTACGGGTGGTTCGGATCGCACTCGCTCACACAGACTCTGTCTCTCTCTTCTCCAGTTTCCCGAAACTTCGTCTCGCCAAACCCTGTCTCCTGCCGTCAACTGACGAAGACAAGACGAATAGAAGTTGCCTCTTTATTTATTTTGTACCGTGGACTTGGAATTTGATTCTTTTGAGAAGTTGTTTTCTTTGATATATATTCTGTTCGTTTTCTGTGTATTTGTGACCCTTATCGGAGAGCCCATTTATTTCAATTAAAAGGTTAGTTTTGTTTACGTTTTGACGATTGGTTTATTTTCTTTCATTTCTTTTAAGTTCACAAAATCATATTCATTCATTATTGTCGGTCAATCGTGGGTTCATCCCCTAACACAATAATAAATATCCGTCACAATGCACGCCAGCACACCTCCATGACCATCGATCCAAACGCCTCAATTCGAGGCATCACTGAGCGTTAACTGCCACTCCCACCCGAAAGACGGATACAAAAAAAAACTACCACGGGACATATTAATTACATTCGAAAAGTGAAAAATACCTATAAATTTCCTAATTCTTAGTCTTTCATACCCTAAAATTGTTTATTCCTTGTATTTATATTATTGCTAGTCTTACTCCCAAATGTCTCTTTTCTACTTATTATCAATCCTAGATCGTACCTAATCTTTGTAACATATCAATTAAGGCTCAGCCTTACTATAATCCTATGTTAGATCAACTGTAATATTCTTCAAATAATTAAGTTGACTTGTAAAACAAAAAAACGGCTCCAGCGATTTTGATCAACTTTGTTGTGTGGACTTGCGAAGAATTCTTATTTCATAACATTCATAAAACTGTTAGGGGCAACTCGAAGATCCCCAATGGGAACCCGTTCTGTTCCACTTAATAGCATTTTCCCCAGTTTTCAACATCTGATTCATTGAAACGTCATACTTCTCAGAAAAGCGAATTTTAGAGTCTCATGAACCGCATAATCTATGTTCACGTAATAATGTCCGTTTCATAAGAAAATAAAGTTCAATAAGTTTTGGAACGTTGAAAAATACGAAATTCGTATTAACCGAAGGAAGTACCGATTTTATCAGTTGCTGGAGTGATTGAAATCGTTGAGTGCACATTTATCACGGTGTGCAGTGCGAGTAGCAACGCATAGATGAGAAAATGATAGACTGATTTCGTATCATATTAATTTTCCTAATTAATGGCTAGGGCTGTTGAAACTTCTACAAGAGCGGTGTTTTCGGATTCCGTTGAGTCAACAAGAGATGTTTGAATGGATCTTCGAGTTGTTTCAGACATGGGAGATGGACAATATTAAATGTCTTCGACTGACATGTATGCCAAAGAGGGTGAGCGGTCGGAGGGGGAAGTTCCAACCCTTTATTGACGGCCCGGGTGAACGGGATTGCGGTAGGATTAGCTTCGTCCTCTAAATCTTCATCGGCGCTTCGTGCGGTTATCTTGATAAGTCTGGAGACACACTAATGGGGTAATTCCTACCTGACGTTCGGCCCCGTACACTGGACGTAGCGTTGTCGGTTTGAGTGGATTATCCTCAGAAGTGGACTCGTCCCTAACGTTCCCCCATAGGGATTACAAAATTATGATTTCTACTGGGCATTTATGCAGTCACTACGACTTGAATGTGCGTCCTGTGTTCTGGATGTTTTCGAATGAGCAGATGAGAAATGCCAAACAGGAATGATGTGGTAAACATGGTTGAATGCATCTGGATCTGATGATCGTTTGTGCAGTGCTTTTGTGAATGTATTACTGGAAAAAATTAGTTACCGAGACGTCTGTATTTTGCATTTCAGAGGATTGAGAGTTGTTGCTGATTATCATATACCGTTTATTAAATATTCATCTCGTAGGCGGCTCATTGGACTAGAACGCGATACTTATATAATGACCAGCGTCATTTGAATCGGACACGTATTTTTATTCGGTTCTACCGAGCCTAGTTCATTCAGGTAATTATTATCATCAGTTGTTCTTTCAATTAGGTTGGTTCTTATGACATCCTGAGAGTTAA
Source organism: Pachypeltis micranthus (assembly GCA_020466155.1). Lineage (NCBI taxonomy): Eukaryota > Metazoa > Arthropoda > Insecta > Hemiptera > Miridae > Pachypeltis > Pachypeltis micranthus. The sequence goes on from CM035772.1 coordinate 12,943,966, forward strand.
GTTTTTAGTGTGAAATACTGTTCTGTGCGGAAAATTGAATTAAAAAGGTTTCTAATAAGTAAACCCAGTAAAATCGACGAGCCACAAGTGATTACTCCGACGTGATGTGACCACAATACATTACGGAAACCAGTCGGAATAAGAAAACAATACAGTTGGTACTATTCTTTTTTCGCTTGAACCAACTAATCTGGTAGAAGTCGCTACTATTTAGTACAAGCCTTTGGTTTATATCACAATCACGGGGGTTACAAAAAGTACGGCGTTCTTGTCACTCCACCAACCATAAACAATTTTGCTCGAAATATTTTATCATTTATGGGGGCTATCTTCTTATTTCCCCACGCTAGAACATAAACAGTTACTGGGCTGAAATTAGCTGCACAGTCGAATTTTGGCCTTTTGACCAGCTGTCTTCAATGTTCACAGCCGTTAATACGAAACCGATGCAGAATCATGGCAAGAATATATAGGTTGAACTTTTAACATTTGTTCGACATTTGGTCCCGTTCAAAATTGGCCACGTTACAAAAACTTCGACCGTTTACCCTGAAGTCGCAGATAGTCGTAGACATGAACATGAAACCAAGTGGAAATCGGAAGAAGAATATATAGGTCTATTCTTAAACGTTGATATAATTGTGACAGGACTGTGGAACTATATCGCTGACAGTAAAGTACTTATCTCGTTCTCTCTATGTGTTCAGCGCATGCTGAAAGGCTGATTCCTTTACTTGGTGCGTCCGCCTAACCCAACGGTTTCAGCCCTTTCATGTACGCCATGGGGAAGAGAACTGCCCCTTCAGTCGGCTTCTCCACCGACAAAGGGATTAAGTTTGGGTTAACTTCCAACAACAACGTATTTCTCCTTTTGTACTTTCGCTCAATTTGCCTCCTTCTCCTACTCACACCGCTCTTCCCAGAGACACTCTTCTCCCAGTAGACACACAGTCACCGCTATCAACTCTCGTCCCTGTAACATAGCTCGGCCCCTTTTCCTTCCAATACAGTTTCCCCCGCCAGTTCACCCATTCCACTATCCTTGAGTTGCCCATTTGTACACCAACTCAACTCAGTTCTGCACGTATAATACAGTCTTCCTCATGCTCACCGAGTTTCATTTTTATTTCGATCCTGAAGCTCCCCCTCTCATGCCCCAACACTATGTATTGGCTGCATGACTGAGTTTTTTAATATGATCAATAGATTTTCCTGATCTGTAGTATTTCATCCGTTTTGTCTCAATTTCTAACCGATTTTCCAAGATGATGAATAAGTCGATCCATTTTCGCATTCGCCAATCGATGTTGCTCCAACTTGAAACCGATCATTTCATTAATTTATGAGAAGAACCTCATTCTAAGCTTTGATCCTTGCTTTTCAACTGCGTTCATGGTGAGAGAGTGGAAACCTTGAGAGAGAAAAGCAGGAGTAGTCGATGGAACCACCGTTGTAAGATCTACCCTCACAATTATATTAATGTAAAAACACATGACTAGATTATATTAATGTAAAAACACATGACTAAAAAACATGACTAGATATTCTTTCTATGATTACAAATTAGTTTTATATTCATCATGTCTGTCACTATCCACGACTTTGGGGCTAGCGGTCAACGTTTTGGTTGGGTGGCCCATTTTGAAAAGGCCCGCCGGAAAACCAGAAAACGTCCTGAGCAGATGTCCACCTCCTCATTTCAAATTTGTTTCATATGGATGTCTGCGGCCATCCTCGACTTCAGGGTAGAAGGTCAAAGTCATAGCTGGCCGATTTTGAACAGAACCAAATTTCGAACAACTGAAAAAAGGCTAACCTATATATTCTTGCCCTGATTCCACATTGATTTCGTATTAATGGCTGTGATGACTCAGGGCAACTGGGCAAACGATCAAACATTCGATTAGGAATATCTAGCTAACTTCAGCCGAGTAAAAAGTTGGCGTTTTGACCGTCGTGGAAACTACTCAACATCTAATCAGAATATTTATACCTCATTGTGTTTTTTTAATCAAATGTGAAATCGGTATGGAATTGCTTTCCCTAAGTGCACTGAAAAGACTAAATGCGGACAACCTGAAAAAGTGATGAAATTCGTGGTTTTGTGAGAATGTCTGAGGTAGATAACCTGGAGTCTGCATGCTCTCTACCCTATTTAAGAATGCACGTATGCTGAGTTATATATATTGATTTCTCTACTATGTTATATACCCGTACCTTCTGCTCTATTCCGAGTTTCTTCCCAAAAACATTTTCTTTTCATGTGCCTCAAAGTTCAATGCACGTGCGGAAGTCTCCGTAATTGGATTATGTCATTGAGTTCACCTACCTTCATTTATTGCTTTTTAATACCTGTTTATGGGGTTAGTGGTTTTTTTTCCTGGAAAAAAATGAGTCTCTTCCCTTTAAAACCGACATACTGATTCACGTTATCATTAATCGTTCGACATGGGTGAAATATATGTAAAAAGTTGAGATGAATGCGAGTGTATAACTATACTTTTTTGGAAACTTGGAGACTTGGAGAACTCAGCTTAAACTTGTAAGTGCAGAAAAGAGCGATTCTGCTCGGAATTTTCGCAAAAACGAAATACTATGATAGCTGTGAGATAAATGTCAATTTGATTGAGCCGGAGATTGTAAAGTTGCTGTTTTTCTTTCAACACGTCAAAAGTATTTCACCCACATTGGACTTGAGCTGCAAGTGGAACATCTGACTGGCCGTACTTCTGCCTGGCGTTTGGCTTCATTGTTGTAGAAGGTTTTCCGAGTTGTTGATTGCTATTTACCTGCGAGCTCTTCTCACCTTGGGGATTGAAAAGTTTAAGAACTTTGCTCGTTACTGTTGGAACGTCTATGAATAGAACTTTCTCTCTTCGTTTTATCGGGCTACGGAAGTTACTCACGTCTTCGTCATTCGCCCGCGACTTTCAGATTATCATGATTTGTCAACTTCGGTACCGAAAATTGATATAATTACCTAACGAGAGTATAAAATACAGCTTAGACCAGCTAACGCAGATACGAAACATTCAAAAACTGGTTCTTACTATTCAACTTCTTCTCGTTTATTTCTTGCACTGGGTGGTATACCTTGCTTTGGCTTTCCTCAGGCAAATAAAGTAGGGAGGGTATTCTTGTGTGTTTTCACTCCATTTTTATGTTTTCCAAAACTTCTGAACCTTTACTCTTATAAATCAGCAGAAATATCGTACTCTTCCAGCAAATGTTCAGCGCCAAAATAAGATCATCAGCTAACTCGAATTATGTTTACATCAGGTCACCGAAAAGTTCGTCATACCGTCTAAGAATCGCACAATCTTAACTCTCCCAATCCTCCCTCGCGCACACACCATCGACTTTCTATTTACGTAATATTCGTCCAAACCTTATCAGGGATGCCCTTCTGCATGCTGGGCTACCCACGCTCCACACAGTGCACGTCTCATCTTCACTACGTTATGAATTCCCGACGCCCCCCCCCCCTCATACTTAAAGTAATCGCGATAATGTATGAGCGAATGAGGTTGGCGGGAGGGAAATCGGAGCAGTGGATGGCTCAAGTACCGTAGCTCTGAAATACCCTTGTCTTCTCTTCTCATTTATCTTCTTTCGTTAAGGCATCGTATTGGGCTACCAACTACGTTTTGTATTTATATAGAGAGCTACTTCCCATAAAATTTAGTGTAGAACCTCCAACCACGGATCAATTTAGATAAGGATAGAGGCAAAGCAACATGGAACATACTTTTCGAATAGTAGTAGATGTAGAAACAAAATCTGTCACCAGAGATGTCAACTAAAGTGGGAAACTATCAACTAAACTCTTTCAGGAACAAGGCACCTTATTTAGGCTCCTCACAAAGGTCACTGAACTTAACGCCGAGCTCGCAGTAACCTTCCTACAATCCCGCTTTAACTCATCACATTGCCAGACGCGGTTCGTCTACGATACCTATTGGGCCACCACCCCATTGTGGGATTTCTCTGCCACTAGTCAAGAGTACTGTAGGAGAACACGCCGGAAGACTGCATCAGACAATCTGGAACGCTGCAGGAGTAAGACACTCCAAACGCTTTGTCTCAGAGCAATCAAGTGAGATACGACAACCATCTGAGGATGGAGAAGAAGGACTTAAGGCAGATTGTTGGGGTCATAACCGGCCCTGCAGAATGAAACACATGTATGTTATGGGTATAGTCGACACCCCTCGATGCAGGTGGTGTGGCACGGATGAGGAGACTCCCTACCATGTCCTGGCTCAGTGCCGGAGACTTGAGAGCGAGCGACTTTTGGTCTTTGGCACCACTTCTCCCAGGATGGATACCACGAAGACTCTTTCAGGAACTACCTGGCTTTCCTCAGGAGGGTAGGCATTGACCTGTTAAGATATTAGGACTGGTGCAATAGGTCATTTGGCCTCGGTGCACGTCCCACCTGTGTGACAGTCAGTGGAATATATATAACTCATCACATGCCCAGTTGTTGTGGTATGTAGAATGGCAAAGCGGTGGGGAGGCAAGGCCATGTGTGCAGTAAAGTAGGGGAATTCTATTCCGCAATGCATCCCCCCCCTCTTCAACCCCTCATCCCCTCCCCTTCCCATGACAGGGATATCCCACTCTACATAGCACTCTGGAAAACCAAATCCTGCCCCTACGAACACTTTCAGTGTTGACAAAAAATGTTGAATGTTTTCAGCACTATATCTGTAGTTAGTTTTGAACCAATGCGGATGATAATCTTATTTTGGTGTCCCATGTTCGAAGGGAACTCAACTCTTTTTCAGCCGAATGTATAACATTCTTTACTAAGTTATTTGGATCACGGAAAGGAAACAATTATTTTTAATACGAAAAATTGCTAACCTCTCTTGCTCTTCAACTTAGTAGTTAAAATTTAAAACCAAAGCCCAAAATGATGCGTACGAGGCTAGTAATAAATTATAACATCCGATTTTCAATATGCAAATCGCTCGAGGAGTTATCTTGAAATAATGACGTAAAACAGCAGGTTTTCTCTGGACCTTGTATATACAACGATTTTTATCACTGCGTCGACCAACGTTTTTCACTCAGCCCACGTGGAGAATGAACGTCGTGGTATGTTATGTACTTTACAGTAACCTGGAGAGAAGTTGATTGACCTGGCGAGGAGGAGTGTTCATGTTGAATCGTAAAACGGACATACGCTGACTGTACGTTTACCACGTAATGTACTAGATTTGAGGTTAGTAGTGCGATTTTCTGATCTGTACTACTGATCGAGGGTTATGTAGCTCTGAACCTTGGAAAGGACGATGGTTATAGGGTTGAAACCCTTTTAGGAGAAGTGGTGGTAGGTGATGACGTCCTACTAAAGCTGAAATATGGGGACGTGACTACTCGAGCTGCTTCATGACCGGGTCCGAGCGTAATTTCCCTCCTCCTTTGCCTCTATCGATCCTCCCTCCTGTACAACCAGCGTCCGCGAGCTCTTGATATCCTAAACATAAATCTGTCACCAACAACGCTCGCTTACGTTCTCCGGATTCCTTGTTGTTTCCACGGGGCCCTCCCCAGTTTCAGGTTCCTCGGGTCAAGTAAACGCCCGCGATTGTGACCCTGAAGCATGTTGCAGGCTTGACCTAGCAGAAGGTTCTACGGGAACAGATCGGACGTTCATTTCCATCCCATTTGCAAATTATAACACCTGGTACGGTACACCACACAACTTTCCACTGTACCTACCTGGAGACATACCTGCGTGGAGTAGGTTCAATACTCCACTTAGTATTTTGTTTCAATGTTTAAAATACTTGCGTATATTTCGATAACCCATTAGTATATCTAAAAGTATCGGGTGCATAGCGTCACACAACTTTTGCATACCCTTGTAAATTATTTTACGTTCTACGTACGATCTGTTGTATCTTTGATCGACCATTTTGGTTTATTATTCATTCTGAATAATAACCCTATGTTTTCGGTCACGAAAAATTTTTTACAACCCCCCCTCAAAATTTGATACTTTACGTTTCAAGACATGGAGATTCCAAATTTGCAATGTCCGTCCGCCGTCCGGGCCGCTTTGTGCCTTTAACGTGGTCTAAAAAATTCGTTCTTTCGCACAAAAATCCGATTTGGTATCTAGTTGTGCCCGCCATCTCGGCAATCCGATCGGACGAAGCCCGTGGTTGTAATGGGCAAAAAATGGTTAAAAGAATTAACGAAACACAGTACAACGCAGGAACTACAGCGGAAGTCAACGTTTCGTCGTTTGAACTCCCTCCCGCCCCGCCCGTCTCATTAAAAAAGCAACCGCGCTGGAGGCGGGTGAGCCCCCGTCCCTCCCAACGACGCCACCACCTCAACTCCCCTTTCGCCTTTCGCTTTGAGCGCCCCCCGTTCCAATTTCCCCGACGTTTTGGTTTTAATACGATTCAATTTTTTTAGATTCTTTTGTTTCATTCTCATTTTGGTTTTTTTCATAGATTTTTGGTTAAATTTTGATATTAGTATTTAGCGTGCATGTTTTCATATTAAAATTCTAAAATTTTTCCTAGATACTGTCGTTTTTTTTTTGTTTATTTTAATATTACGATTCAGTTCTTTTCGACCTTTTTTCGGGTTTCATTATGATATTTTTCGATGCTGAATCGAACAGGATGGGTCTCGGAGCATTAATGCTAGGTCAAGCTGATTATCCGAATAATAAACCGTTGAGTAATAATTTTCAGGGTTTTTTATAAAATAACGGAACGAGGGGAATGCCGTGAGGGACAGAACGGAACGTGTTACGGGAAAACTTTTTTTCACGCATGACAGCAGAAAATATTTTACTGTTAATTTGAGAGAGCTTTTTCTTCTACGGCTATTTTTGCTTTCTTCAGCACAACAAAGCATGAAGGAAAATTACGCGATTGGCTAAAAAAACGTACTATAGTTTTTTCCTCGACCCTTACATTTCAAGGTCGTTGAGCCCGAAAAACACCATGTGGAAAAGTGGTGTGAGTGTATTAGAAATTTGTCAGCAATGGCATCCCTGCACTTCCAAGAGGTGATGATATATTGATTCCAGGTGGTGGGTGTTATTGGCTCGTACGGCCAGTGGACAGTACCGCAGTTCTGAGGACAGGTCTATACTTGGCCGGCCGAAAAATAATCAATTACGTATGGTTGCTTTGGATATGGCCAAAAACGTTTGATACGATAAGTCACTAGGCCTTGGCCGATTGCCGATTGGTCGACTCGTCGATTATGTGAGCTATTTGTGCCGCAAGGGGTGTGCGGCCCTCGAGGTTGGAGGCGTTGTGTCTGGAGACGAAGCAATGGGGCGTGGCGTTCGGTAGGGGGGCTCTCTGTTTACTCCCCTAACTTGTGATTAATACTGGGCTGGCTAAGTCGAGACAGGAACCACGGGTTCCCTGACGTCCCCATTTTAGAACGATGTTTTTCCCTCGCAGGTACCAAACAGGATTTGCAGATCGCAATATAAACCGGTTTATAGAGTAGTTAGGCAAGTGTGGATTGGATCCGAATCTGGAGGAGTAGGTCCGACAGTGGAGAACCTGAATTCTTGCAAGAAATGTCGTCGAGATGTCTGTGTGTACTGTCCTCAATATGTGGCGGTACCTTGGGATCGAGTTTCTCAGTGCAACCTCCTCGTCTGAGAGACATGTAAACCTTGGTGTTCATATTGGGAAAGTTGCCAAAAGAGCAACAGCAAAGAGCAAGTTCAGCAGAAACTATGCCTCATTTGTACTTGCCCCCAAAGCTACCTCATGTGCCGTTAGGAGCCTCATAAGTCTTGATGAAATGCGCTCTTTTCTTGGTTCCGTCTCTCTATCTGCCTCTGTGTTATAACTTAAGGAAAGCTTGGACGTTGTTAAATTGATTTAGACTCAATCTTACTTGATGAACTTTTATGTTTCCTCATTTTGCATAAAGACATTCCGCCATTGAAAAAAACAGTAACACCCCTGTAAACATCAGTTCCCTCCTTTCCTTTCCCTTCCACCCAAATTCTTCCTCTTCCTTCTCCTAATACTGTCCACAACACTCTGTTTCCTTCTTACGTGCTGAAGCCAGTTTTTTATTCGTTCAGAGCTAGCTGTGGTGGTGTGACATCATCTGCTTCGAAGCCCAGTAAGCATTTGGAATTTGGGATAACTCCGCATGGGTTCTCGCCAAATTAGGTTCCTGCAACAAAAACCAGCGCCCCTTCACGTTCGGCTCCGTTTTGGTTTATCTGATTCCAACTCGTAACCTACAATTAGGTACCATTTATGCTATCCCAATAGCATGAGCCTGGTGTCAGTTGCTCGACTACAATCTTTAAATTTTAGAGAAGGAAGTGCACAGGAGTAATTGATTAGGTATCAGTTGGATCTGAACTAACATGAGTCAGGGCTCCGAATGTAATATCGGTTGAAAATGACACTGAAAAACAGTATGATATTGAACTCCTTAAAACTTGAGATTTGATACGTATAAGTATCTTCTTTAGAATCTAGGACCGATTTTATGCCACTTCTCATTAATCCGCTGAAATTCATTCTGCAAACTGGGTGTGGTTTTCATAGTCCAGGAGCTGAGGGCTTAAAACGTTGACTCATTAATTGGAAGTTGGTAACCACTTTTTCTGATAGTTCCCTCAATATTTGGTAAAACCCCGGTTCTCTACTCTCTCTGAAATATGGACTAAGAAAATGGCGGCTCATCAAAAAAGTAAAAATTTGTCAAAATTTGACTTATTAGTTGATAGTTGTAATATTTACCACAGTTGAGGAATTGACTTGTACGAACTAAATCACTCCCGATGAAGTTGTGGAAACCCATTTCATAAAATAAAACGAATAAAAAATATATAACGATTGTCCATAGTATGATAAATCAAGCATTATCGATAACAATGAGTAAGGAAAATTTATTCAATGAAAAATCAGTAATCAGGAATATAGCGGCGAGCAATGGTTATAATGAAGAGCTCATCAATTCTATCGGGAATAGGGTCCTTAAGAAAAGTAGTAGAGCCGGGATTTCAAAGCTAGTTAGAGAGGTTGTAGTTGAAAGTAGGAATTGGATTAGCATACCATACTATGAGCCTTTTCCCGACAAAATATCGAAAATTTTGTCATCCAGAGGGTATAAAGTTGGGTTTAAAAATCGAAGCAGTCTTAAATCTTCATTAGGCTCGGTTAAAGATAAAATACAAATTCAGGATAAAAGTGGGGTCTATAAGTTGAAATGTTCTTGTGGGCTAGATTATTGTGGACAAACAGGACGGAAATTCAAGGAAAGAATTAGGGAACACGAAAAGGATTATAGGGATAACAAAGGTGGTTCAGCTTTTGCAAATCACCTGACCGAATCCAGCCACTCCTTCTCTTTTGATCTAATAGATAGGCAATACATTGAATTTCTCCATTTTAGCCCCAAGGGACGTATGTTGGATGTACTTGAGAAATTTGAAATCATCAAAAGTAACGGGTTAGATAGGTGTTTAAATGAGGTGATCCCTCAAAGCATTCCTCCATTGACGGCTTCATTTTTATGAGACTTTGTTTGACCTTAGAACAATAACCCCTTATTAATTTTCCCTTTCCCGCGATCCCGCTACGATGTACCTGCCACTGGTAAACCCCGACCCAACGTTCTGTGTATAAGAGAACCTCTCTGCTGTTCCCCTTCCAGTTGCTTTTTTGTTACTGATGATGACTTGACCGTCGAAGTCAATCTAACACTGTAACTAAAATTCAGTAGAAATAGACAATCGTTATATATTTTTTATCCATTTTATTTTATTGACTTGTACTTTCCGAATTCACAACTCCGCTATCTCCCATGCTTCGTCATTAAGTTGCAGTCAGTCAAAATTCGTCGAATTTTGAACCAAATTTTTGACATCTGAAATGTGTATGGTGGATTCGCATCAAGTAACTGATTCGAAAAACCCGACTCTGCCGCAATACTTTCGTGGACTTCGACTTGCAGACAAAATCCAAATTTGATGAAAATTTGTTCAAAAATTAACTTACGAAGTTGAAACATGACATTTATGTGACTGATAGGGACTTTAAAAAGTACCATGTCTGCTTTCCCCATTTTGAGAACTCTTTCGAACAGACAAAATCCAAATTTGATGGCTCAAAAACTGACTTACTTGTTGGTACTTGCAAACGACGTGAATGAGTCCCTCATCCATCAGTGTTACTATAAAATGTTATCTGCCACCTCGAAAGGTGGCATTTTCAAAGCAGAGTCGCTGAAATATTATAATCCAGTATATAAAAAAAAAAAAAAACCACTGAATAGTTGACAGCTGAAAATGACGTGAATCGCCACTCAGTAAACTATTAAATAGTATCTGCTACCTTCAAAATGTTGTTTTCATACAGCAAACTTAACTCCTGGGGTAAAATTACTAATTCAATACGTCGATGGTTCATAAAAAGAATATTACATAATCGCCACGGTCTTCATGTATGCCTTTAGTGGATGGGAAGTAAAACAAGTAGTATGCATCAATACATTAATAATTTAACACGTTCATAAAATATCTGCTGCGTAGTAACACACAACTTACCGCAGCCACCGTAGATTCGATGCTTGCTACATATACCGGCGCTGTCTTCGTTCAACAACAAAATATAGGTACTAGAGTATTCCGTAAGTTTGATTTTAATCGTTACAGCCGTTTTTTAAATAATTGGAAAACCGATAAAGTATTATTCGAGAAATCTCGTTTTTCGTGTTATTGCGGCTTATATTTAGGGATATGAAAAGCTGCCAACTAGCAGAAGATCAATTATCAGTTTATTCAAAATCCTTAAAGCCGTTATCGAGAAAAATGCAAAAAACTTTCGTTTTTTGGTACATTTTCGAGCGGGGGGCCTCACAGCTCAATCGGTTCAGCAACTCTCGCGCAAATTGAACTACAGCTACACGCACATACATTTTGTCTGTTTCCTTATCAATATGACTGTTCCTGAACCACCAGAGGGAGTTTCATCAGCCGACACACACACAGTTCACGCGCGAAAATTCTCGGATTCAGTAGGTCTCACAACAAAGAACCGCAGAAAATATAACTTTTTTTAACACGATTAAAATATTTTCTTTAGTCTTTGGGGCTGGCGTAAAATAACTAGTCTTCCACTTTCTAATCACTATATGTCGTTTGGAATGTGGCATGTCAAGTATGTATGTAACACACTAATTCAACAATCGCGTTTATAATTGGCGACACAAAGCAGTAGAAAATAATTTAGGTTCAATTCATTTATATTGTTAGTATTATAAGTAACAAATTAACATTCAACAGCATTCATTTGTGTAGGTGTTTCGGGGCTTAGCAACCAGCATACTTGTCTATTCTCCACACATCACGGAACTTTATTCCAAAAAGTGGGCTAATTTCATACTTGTTCAGCCTATTCAATTGCTCCATCAGTTTCGTTGATTTGATTGAGCTGATTGCATTCTTTTAAGAGGCATGAATTTATTTGCATTCCATTTTAATTTGCTCGTTGCGATTGGAGGCTACGAGCCTAAAAAAAAACGCAAATTCCTCATTTGAAGGGTTAGGTTATTTCGTATTCACAAACACCGTTGAGATTTCGCAAACTGGTTCTGGCTGCCATGTTCCTACAAATGACGAACCTCTCAATAAATAGCGCGCTCATCCGAGAATATACGAGCTACGACAGCGTCATTTAAAGGAAGCTCTTTCAAACTGCTAAAGCCCTCTGTCTCTCATTTACTCCATATAAGAATTCCGAATTACTGTACATCTGTTCTACAACTTCTCTACCCAAAAGGTATTTCAAGAATGCGGCCCTCCTCCCCCGCGCGGTAAAAGGCAGAAATATTTCCGTGCTAGAGGAAGTAAGTTTTGCTGGAATGTTGGCGAGGGCTGTAAAGAACGGCTTTGTCTTAACGTGAACGAGGACAAAAAGGGGAAGTAGATTGAAAACATTAGTAAGGAAACGCTTGTGATATTTTCTACACGGAGATGGCGAGACGGAAGACAAAACGGATTGAGTCGCTTCTCTCAAGAAAATCTTCTCTCTGTCGATTCGGCTCTGAAGGTTTGCTGCGTGTTTTAGTTTGCGATGAAATAATAATCAGACTGCAACGGTGCGTTGGTAGATGGTGAGATGGAAAATCGCCAGAGCTCCCGACAAACGATAAACTTGAGACGGCTCCCTGAACGGGGCACTTACTTATACGTTTAACATTTCCCAACTCAAACGGCGAGAAACGTATTCTGAACAGACGAGTAAACATGTTCATTAAATAAAACCAAACATTCATAAAATGCTGATGTGCTCCAACCACCAAGTTCAGAAACAAGCAACTAGTCCGACCTGGTTTTCACTCTGATTATTAGAATACAGAATAAATTGACGTTCTACATAGAAACGTTCAACGTCCCAGATTTTATTGAGTCGCCGCTACTAAGTATCAGCTATTATTAAGCGGCTATCAACGATGAAAAGTTTGAAAACGTTAAAATAAATTATGTTTGGCACACGTATGCTTGGAGCATTATCGTTAGAGGAACTGTACGACATCAATGGCATCAATATAAGTATTGACTGAAGACTGAAAGTATGCGATAAAAATCGCGTAGCACAGTACATTTTGGTCTCTCAAAACCTTTTTCTCGTTGATGGAAACTGCTGATACCATAATTTATTAGTAGGGAAAAATCGTTGTTGAATCACCCACCAACCAATCATGTTATAGTAAGTAACTACTTACTATATACTTTTCCCATTCTTCCACCCTTTCTAGTGTTTAGTGGGAGTAAATAGATCAGATTAGATGTATTAGTTATTATCTCTCTAGGTCGACTCTCGTACCAGAGCTGAGCATGAAATGTAGTAGATTACAGTAACCTTGAATTTTAAGAGCCCTGGTCCTCAAAAATTCACTAGCGAAACAAAAATAAGAACCATCGGTTCGATCAGTGTAGCCATTCCCCCGTACATCTAACTTCGGACACACGGGCCGCGAATCGTTCAGTTCCGTCCAGTATGACGCAAAACGGTAAAATCTGACTGAATTCCTAATCTTTGGACTCGAGGAAGTAAAAATATTTGACATTTTGATGTTCGTGATAAATATAGCTATTTTCACACCACTTTTTCTCATCATAATTTGTGCTCGCCATGGCGATGTGCGGGAGGAATATAAAACTTCGCCTGATTCGGTTGAGAATTTCTCTCGCAAACGTGCTCAAAACCAAGCACGCATACCATTTTCATGGGGTGCTTTTCAAATTGTGCTGCTCTCGCTCTTCTTCCACGTATGTGTTAATTTCGCCCTTATCTGGAAGAATGTACTGCACAAAAAGTGAAGTAGCTCAGATTAATCGTAAACGTTATATCTCTCTACGAGATAACACACGAGCAAGAGTTAACACATCGCATGAATGAAAAAATCGCTTAAGGACTCATCATTTCGTGAATAACGGCTGATGTGGGTCCTATTGTTGATCGTATATCTGTTTTGACATTAAAGTACAGTCACAAGCTGTGGGAGACCTGTGGGTCGACAATCATGTATTGTTTTATCGTGACTCATTATCGGCAAAAGTTGCATGGTCGAAACGCAGTTGTTTGAATTCCGAAATGTGGCTGCTCCCGATAGTTATAGGAGCGTTATTAAACGTTCATCGTATAAGTGGTGTTGGTCTCCGACATGTGCGATTTTTATGTTACTGCAGAGTAATTTCGGAGCTGTTCATACCAAAAACTTACAAAATTTCATATTTTGAGAAAACGGTGTCTTGATATTTTGATCACTAGAAAGCTATGGTTGCCGGTGGGTTTTTCCTGAGGGGGATTGAAGTCTTCAGGCTGAACATGAAATGGGAGTCGATTTGGTTCGGCTTTCTTCTCTCAATGGCGCTCACAGACGCACCCGCACATTCTGTTTTCCCAAACGCTGTTTTTCGGACTCACAAGCCCCAACGTAAAGGTTAAAAAAAGTAAAAAGGATCACCAGTGCTCAATTTTAAACCGAGGTTACGTTCTCCCTCTTTAATTCAATTCTCATGTATACGAACATTGGGGAAAAAAAACGATGTTATCGCGAACGTAATCGAGCTGGCCCTTGAATGTGAAGCAAAGTTAGGCGTGGAAACGCCGTTCAGGAGAGGTGCGAGGGAGAAAGAGGTTAGCGGAGGCTTAAACCACTCTTGGAGAAAGCGCAATACAGGTTCAGGAGTGTCTGGGAGCAAGGGTCTTAACAATGCCCAAAGGGCCGACTGTATAGATGGTTCTCAGAGATGATTACATTTAGCTATAACTTGGATAATTGAAACGAGAAGCCTTTGTGCACACAACACCGCGCTAAATGCGGTTGGTTGCGCTCCGAAATTGGAATGTTATGGATGAAGGAGGATAATTACGAAGGAGAACCTTCAACAATTGTCAATAGGAGAGCGTTTTGGATCATCCTAAACGGTGTGGATCAGGTGATCCAATGAAGAGCTCTCGAGACGCAATAAGTTTGAAAGAGAATGAAATTGATTGGAATTCATCATCTTAAAGACATTCAGTCAAATCGTGATTTTGCAATGAATTGCTCAAGGGTTCTCCCTCCTCACTGCACTCCTCAAATCCACTCATTTGACTAACTCACACTGTTTAAAACAAAACAAGACGAAGAGAACGTTTTGAATTGTTGAGTTTAGTACATGTGTGAACATTTCAACTATAGGTGTTCCGCACAAGAGAAAAGATGACTGAACGAGCTTAACAAAGTGTACCATGAATGCGTTTTTTTCCTTTTCTTCATAAACTGCTTTCACGGTTTCGATTGAATTTACGTAGTACTTTTTACTGATGAATGTTTAACTCTTGCTCAGTGAGCACTAGGGACCATGCCTTGAACAGCAGTTTTGTTTTATTTATTTTTTAACTTTCAGCGAAAGCAGTCTGATGGATTAATGACAAACTCACGCGGTTTCTTTAACATGTGTGTACATACGTATTCGTTTGACTGTTTGTTGAACACTGACAATAAATTCAAAAATTTTCCGCTGAAATATATCAACCGGACTAATTGTCTTTCATCAACGAATACCGGTAGTTTTGATCACCGTTTACGTTCGATTTATGTATTAAGTACTTGGTGAACGTTTTCGGATTTTTTTCTAACTGTTTTCGTAACCAGACGTTGAACGGGGATGTGAGCCAAAATACATTTTAAAAGAGTCCTTCTTCTGATATTAAAAGAAGGCTTCCCATTTTACGTATACCTACATTCTGTTTACCTGCAAAAGTCTTCTGACACGCGTCGTACGAAGTTACAGAGACTGTGTGCATATTAAAACTATCGAATTTGTAACGGAGGAATGTTGGGTGATGTGTAGCAACATACATTTCGTTACATATGCATCATCGATTGCAGTAGTTCTTTCAAATTTGCCAATATCGACGTTCTGCGCAAGTCAAAACCGTCATAAGATGTTATCCATTTTCTTCGGAGTCAGGGATTTACTAAAACCTTCACGAAATGCACGTCCACGAACCTCTCTATATTCTTTTTAACCCTGGAAAGTCCTCGTCAGACATTGCGCTCGGATTGTCGACAAAGGGCCACTCTATGACTATCACGTCGCCTTCCCAGAAGGGCTTTCATACACCGCCCAGTGAATTCCCCAATACCCACTCCAGCCACCATTTGTGGTAAATCAAGCTCGACAGTCAAGTTTTTTCGACCTTATTATGCAACATAGTGCACGTCTAAGTACATATAACTGAGCACAATCCACCTTATGTATAAACGAGTTAAAATTTGCAAAGCGTCTATACTATAGGGAACTCAAGCTACAAATATTGTCGCATTTTCTTTGTTTTGCTATGGTGAGTTGAGAATTTCTGTAAAATGCAGCGTTCGTTCGTGAGGGGTTTAGGTGATTGGCCAAGTGTGTGGGGGGTAGCGACGACGGGGCGTTTTTACGTGGTTGGTAGGAGGGGGGGGGGGGGTAGTATTTCTACGTGAGGGTTCAGGAACGGTAAATATAGCAGACTTGTTTCTATGTTAAATATCAACCTCGAATTCACGTTTGGGTTTTGCCACTAAACCGCCCTGGAAAAAGCATGCCTATTTTAGTTCAAATAGACAAAAAACATACTTCCTCAAATTAGCTTGTGCTAACTAGTTCAAGAAATCGCTTAAGTAAAGAGAAAACGAGAAGGAGATAGAGTTCCTAAACTTTTTCCATTAGAGCCCACTTCATGTCCCCCTGGAATGGTTTGAAAAGGTAGCATCTGAAGCAACGCATCACTTATTTAAAAATAATAATGTTCTTAACATTACTCGACTTTCTCTATATTTGGGCCACATCGAATGTTAGGACTGATTTAACATTAGCATGGATTAAATATTGTGCAGTTGTCTCAGGGCAGAATTTACTTCGCCAAATAACCACCCAACACTTAGCTTTATAGTGTACATCTCACTCAACCACAATAGAAGTACTTAATTTGTCAAGTACGAACTTAATTTCAGCATTAGTTACTTATGCTTCACTTTTTAATCGTTGCAATGAAAAGACAAATGAAATTAAAAAGGAGAAATGACGTAATTTGAGAGTATGAATGACAAAGGAAGTAAATTCGGCCTGAGAAATTATTCTTGGGTTATAAGGAGTTGAGAAATGAAATAACGACTGTTGCTAAGATTTTGATACAGCAATGATTCATGAAAACCCATTAATCATGGGTGGGGGTAAGGGGATTGCGCTACAGAAACTTCCGTACATTGGAAGTGAGAAAAATGTAACGGCGCCGGGATGAGGGTTGAACTTTTGATATAGCGTTTACCTTGAAATGCATTACGTGGTTTATTACAGTCATCCTCCTCGACGAATATTTTTTATAGGCAAAGCCATAATAATAATGCTCCAGCGCTCCCTTCGCAATAGCTTTAACGGCCAAGAAAAGCGGTAGTAACACAGAAACTCTGGTCACAATCTAGCTCACAATTTTATTTCTATTTTCCTCTTCGCTTCCCGCGACGGAAACTTTTTCTGAAAAATGCGCTTCGTTTTGAATAACCGACGAGCAAACGGATACGCCGATGTTTAGCAAGTGATATTTTCTTCCCCTCCGTTGTGCCGGCTGTATTGTGTTCTTCGCCCTTTTCTTCAAAACCCTGCCCCACTGCAAATATAACTCGGTAAATCTCATTTTTTATACCCACCTTCAATCTGCTTCCCCTTCCACCTTCCACCTTCAACCCGCAACATAAATATTCATCCCATGAAAACGGTCCAGAGTGAATTTCGACGCTTCAAAAAGGGGAATAAATCTCAATAGGCGGGCTTTTGTGGACAATTTAACTGAACAAACCTGCAACTGTGGTGGGAAAAAAACCTCACAATTTCATGAGGAGACGACGAATCGAAACTTGATTTGTGGACAACACTTTGGTCGGAATTGCATTCCGACTTCGGAGGGATGTGGCGTGTTATTCTGACGAAGTGGAACATAATTCTGATCGTTCCTGTTTTCCGTCATTCAACTGCCAGTCACTCAACGAAGATGTTTACTTTTCTCAGAAAGTTATTCAATCCACTGAGAGTTTTTTTATTGAGCGATCATCAGGTTTTAACCTGTCAAGTACTTCTGGGTCTCACTACTGAGCGCTTTCTACGCGGAAACTGGTTGCATAAAGTTCCCGAGACTATTGAGGTATACCTCGACCTTAATTTAAATACTGACGCATAAGTGATGGATAGTAGTAGTTTATAATAAATAACATTTCTCGAATTAAACTTCAAACATGTTAGTTTGAATTGAGATGTTTTCGTGGTTGCTCCTGATCATTTCATTACGATTACTGAACAATCATCGTATAGAAAGCTCATCGGACTACCAGAATGATTCGTTTGGGAACGCTCGTTTCAAATGAGTTAGATTTAAGAGAAACGCTAACACTAAAACCGCTTTTCGTCTTAGTATTTGATAGTTTATTGCCCCGCGGAGGTTTTCGATCGTTTTTCCCCCATGAATGGTAATACCACCAATGATGAAGTACTGCAATTTAGATCTGTCCATAACAAACTTTTTAGCTGTCCTTGGCAAACAAATATTTGGTGTTTCGCTCACTATGACAACTATAGTTAGTTTTGGACCGACTTTACTCTTAACCTTATTTGCCGCCCCGTGATGACGACGCTAAATATCCAATTTGAGCTGATTCGAAGTGGTGGCACTTTGGCACACTCAGAACATTTTATCCTAAGAACCAGAGAGTTCGAAGAAAATTCTTTCTTCAGCCGAGCGTATAACTTTTCTTCCTATCACATTGGGCTAAGGAATAAGTTAAGTACAGCCAAACACAAAGATGCTGCGAACTATTACAAAACGGCTAATTATTTAAGATAATTGACCAGCTTGACGCAATCCCTCACCAACGAGACCCATCCTATTCGATTCAGTATTGAACAACACCAGTGAACCAGACAAAACATGACCTGGCTACAACGGAACGACGAATACGGAACGGGCGTGATGAGTCGAGCTGATGAGTGGTTTTAATGAGACGGGAGAGAGTGGTAATGATGAACCGATTCTTTCAAGTAGTAGACCTTGGCTCACTATAGTTACTATGATTTCACTTTTTTCAGTCTAGAAGTCGTATTCTCTGAAACTCATTCTATTTGCCCAGCACCGAAATTTACCTAGAAAACGTATTTGGGATTAAACTGCCAAAAATGCATTTTTGTTAATTTTTTAACCGCTTTTGGTTTATTATTCATTCTCAATAATAACCCTATGTTTTCGGTCACGAAAAATTTTTGAAACCCCCCCTCAGAATTTGATACTTTACATTTCAAGACATCGAGATTCCAAATTTCCAAAGTCCGTCCGCCGTCCGCCATCCCCCATCCGCCGTCCCACACCCGCCGTCCCCCGTCCCCCGCCCGCCGTCCCACGTCCCCTGTCCACCATCTGCCTTCCGGGCCGTTATGTGCTTTTAACGTGGTGTAAAAAATTCGTTCTTTCGCACAAAAATCCTATTTGGTATCTAGTTGTGGCCCCCATCTCGGCATCCGATCGGACGAAGCTCATGATTGTTATGGGCAAAAAACGGTCAAAAAAATCAACGAAACGCAGTACAATGCAGGAACTACAGCGGAAGTCAACGTTTCGTCGTTAATACTCCCTCCCGTCTCAACGAAACCACCCGCCTGCTCGCCTCGCAACGCTGCCTGCTTGACTCCCCTTTCGACTCGCAACGGGTTCGCTCGAAGCGCCGCCCTCCCTACTCCCCCGACCCGACGGGGCAAAATCATCAGACGTTTACGGGTGCCCGGTTCCGGGGGAATATTTTTCCGTAGTTCCATTGTAGCCAGGTCATGTTTCGTATGGTTTACTAGTATTCGATGCTGAATTGAAAGGGGTAGGTCTCGAAGCAGTAATACTAGGTCAAGTTGTTCATGAGAATAATAAACCATTGTGTAATAATTTGCAGGGTTTTACCCATAACAACTATGGGCTTCGTCTGATAAGATTGCCTAGCAGGCGGGCGCAATTAGATACTAAATGGTGTTTTGTGCGAAAGAAGGGATTGTCTGACCACGGTAAAGGCCAAATACGTCCTGGATGGCGTACAGATGTTGCCAGCAACGACCAGCAATGACAACCAAAAACAATTAAATCTACAAAGAAATCTGAGATAAACCGAAAAAATGCTGAAAAAGCATTGAATGATCGTTAAAAGTTGTGGGATCTCACAGTGACTTCTAGAGTTAAGAGGATTTGTGAATGGGAATTTTCTCAAAACACTCTTTGATGGGCGCACGAATCAGGGAGCTTGAAACTGAGAAATAAATAGTCCTGGAGTGCGAGTAAGAATTGTACAATACTTTACAGCAGAGCGTTATCAATTTGAGTGTGATTATACACGTGAACTGGTTGCTTGGGAAACTTAGTGGAGAGAGTGTGAGAGTGTGAGGGTGAGAGAGTTGAGTTGTGAGAAGTGCGAGACTTGAGAGACGAATGAGTTGGGAGAACTGGGAAAACGACAGTTGTTGGCGAGTGCTGATGGATGAATGACGGGCAGAGCCGTGTGTTGTAGAGAGGAACCTACAATTGAGAGGTGGGAAAAGATAATTGGGAAAGTCCAAGAAATGGGGAAGTCCATTGTCACTTGGAAATAACTGAGGAGCGGGACTTCCACACGTACAACCAAAAAGTTTGAAATAGAAAGATGTTTGGGGAAACAATGACCGATGAATTAGGGCTAGTGCGCACATTTTGGAGGTCAAAGACCCAGCTCATTCGGCCTGCCAAACACTCCCCATCCTCGGAGAACACTTGATTCAGTGAAGTGAATAGGCCTACCATGTCCACAATTTGTGCAATCTTCAAGGCTGTGTAGAGTGTGTAGTGAACTTAGGGCTGGTTTATAAATGTCATTTGCAGGCCCAAAGAATGGTCGAATGAGTATAGTCTTCAATTTTGCGACTGGCAAGAGCTGAGTGTCAGTCATTAGCATTTGATCAGTATATCGGCACCCCCCCTATATCTACTTACAGAATATCGTTGACTGACGGCTGCTAATTCGACGTTTTAACTGGAGAACTTTTAAACCGAGTAGTGAAGAAGACTTGGGACCTTTGTGGACAATGGTTGCGGTGAGAGTTCTTAAAGTTGTGCAAAAATGCCATGAGATTCGTCCAAAGACTGTGCATTTCCACGGACATCCCCTAAGCATCCAAAACTGGAATTCCCTTTAGGACGTATCGGGTTTATAGCTTGAATCGATCTTGCGGAAAGATGAAGATTAAAATCCGGAGTGCGGCTATAAAACGTCTTGCGAAAAAATAAGTTACCGAGTAAAGATCGGTAGCGTGATCGCGTGAGAAAGCGTGTCAGGGGATGGGAAAACAATACCTTCCATTAGACTCTGGAAGTACTTCTCTACCTTGGAGCCGATGGGTGTTATAGGGCGGATGAGGGGTGAAATGCTGAGAATAGAAGAACTCGAGGTCAGGAGGTTAGGGGCTCGAAGCAATTGGAGCGAGTGCAGTGGAAGTGAAAAAGGGGGAGGAGAATATCACAACGAAAAGAGGCGATTCATCGCCATTTTTCGAAATTTCTTTCGTCTGATGGATCTGACATGTTGAGAGGGGCTGACTTTTCAACCGGGTCAATCTTCCTTTCGTCGCCGACACACGTGAGATTGATTCAACTGACGAGGGGAATGAATTCTAAGATCGAGAAGAAAACGTATTTTTGTTTTTTATTCGCGTAGACGCTACCAAATAAATTGGGTGTAGACGCCGAGCTTTTCAGCAATTGGAATTCATTCACTCCCACGACCTACGTCTTTTTAGCAAGAAAAATTTTGACTACACTGCTTGGCCGTTTCAAGTGACAACTGGCATCGTTCAAGTTAACAAAATATTCAAAACCTGTCGATCAGCCAGTGAGGTTGATCATAGCTGAAACTAAGTCAGACTCTCTGAGGGAGGAATAAATGAACGCACAAGATAGTTTCAATGTACCTGTCGTGCAATCATTGTGACTAAGTTTTAAGTGAGACCCAACAGGCTACACGGCTGGAGTATGCCAGAGAACTATTTTGAAAAAGGACACTAGGAATAAGTGCAGACAAATATTATGTTTTAAACCAACCTGATTGAAAACTACAAGTTCCAGTACTGATGAGGTTTTACTTTGGTAACCCTTTCTACTCTACACAACTTTCCTCAGCCCCACCTGCATTTTAACTGCTAATTCAACGTATTTTTTCACTCAGTTTATACGAATCGGCCTAACATAGCTTGACAAGTGATAGCGTAAATTTCTGGAACTTATGGAGATGCTAACACTTAAACCTTCAATGACAAACCATCGTTTAGGTTTTTTATGTTACTGTCAACCCGATTTTACTTTCTACGACCTAAAGCGTGAGGAAACTTATGTAATCGTGTCAAAAATAAAAGTTAGGCTTTGGATGCTTGGTTTTTATTTCAGTCTGCTTAGTCCCAAAACCTAATTTCCGCGCGTAGTCCGTGTGTGTCTCCGTAGTTCAATTTGCGGAATAACGGCTAAACCAATTCAGCTGGTTTTTATTTTGTGTTGTTCGTAATTTTGTGTAAAAGCGAAAATAAGGGTGTTATAGGAGATTTGTCATCGATGGGAAAGGGAATGAGCGACGAAAACTTACCAAGAATTAGGGTTGAAATCCCAAGTGATGTGCTAGTTAGCAACCTCCTTTCATTATGCAAAAATATCTCCATGAAAATTCGGTGGAAATCCGTTAACATGTATATTTCCATATAGGTCTGAAAGCAAAAATAGGTTTGGGCAAAATGGTTTCATTTTCACCGAACTCACAGAATATGCCCGTACATTGTTATTATAAATGTTCTTCTGACAGTCCGTTGAACACAGATAAAAATCAAAAGGTGAAGAAAATAATACTTTTTCGAACATTTTGTAATTTCATGATTGAACTTTTCACTCAATTGGATCAATTTACTGACAGTGTCTTATGGCAACCCATACCCCTTTTTTCTTTCCCATGATTTATCTGTTGAACGAAGAAACTACGCCCGTATACGTAATAATTTACGGGAGTTGCTAGAAGTTGTTTTGCTACTCACTAAATATTTCTAGTTGTTTGTTCCGACCTATCAGGAATTACATGTAAAATACTAACTTTTAATTTCGAAATTTCTTTGGTTTCTCGCGATTTTCCTGAAACAGTTATAAAATTCTTATTGGGTTGGTACTTTATTGTACTGAAATTCCCAGTTTTGAGAATGCTGTATATAAACTAATCCCATGAACCAGATTTATACAGAAAAAAGCAGCGCTAAAGTTGCTTTTTGATAATATATTGTACTGATTCTTGATAATTTATTGTTGACCCAGGTCTTGTTATTTTCCTATCGATGCAAGTACTGACTTGGAACTGTGCAACAAAAAATTTAATCAAAGCTGTTGTAGCCGTTTTCGAGAAAAAATTCGGTGCATTGATCATGATGAGAACTATAACTAATTTTCAACCGTTTTTTCTACCACCTTTATTCCGGTTTAGTTAACCCGTTTTCGTGTATCAACGACTACAGAGTCCCGAAAAACCAACCGAGAGAATGGTTTGTGTCTACAAATGCGGTTCAGAGAAAACGGCTGAACCTGAGCAACAATGGGGTCTTTAGTTAGCAGACGTAGGACATCAAAATGAGGGAATGAGATAAATCCACCCTGGAACGGTCTAAAACTAATTACAGTTGTTACGTAAATGAAGCATCAAACATTTTTTTCGAAAACGGCTCTAACGCGTTTTGATTTTGATTGAATGATCGGTTCCAAATGGTTCAACTCTACTATGAAGAGTTAATATGTGGTTATATGGCGAGTGTAGCACCAAACACCATCTGAAATTTGGATAGAACCGTGAGATGCAACCACAGAAATTCCAGAATTCAAACATACGTCGCTTGGTTGACTAACTTTTTTCTCGCAATGTTCCCCCTAAAATTCCACAACTACCATACTAACCATTCCGGAAAATTGTGTGGATAGTTTTAGATGAGGGCTGCAGTACGCTTAGCAGCAGGACTTCACATTTTCTCAAGATCGGTTTCGGTCGGTACCCTCTACCAATGGTAGGGTTCTACGTAATCCCTTCGCCTGTATTTATTGAATTTACGGGGGTTAAGAAAAGTTGTGTGATTCATAGCATCATACAATTTTTCTCGACGTTACGTAACAATACAGAAAGAGCTTGATAACTCTTGGGTTTAATTGTGACGGCGAGCTAAAAGCGGATACGTCTTGAAATCCCATTGCGAGGGGAAGAGGCGTTACGGCCTTTTGTCACGCGTCCAACTGGTGACACATTTTATAACAATATATTGTTCTCCCGACCTTCCCTCAGCTCAACTAGGCGGAGTGTGGCCCTGCAGGCCGAAGGAAAAGGTCGTTGAGCGCCATCTGGTTGTCTGGTCCGGACTGGCATTGCTTCCCCACAATATTACGCGCCTTCACTTCACAGCGCTACACCCGCATATATGTCATTCCCGCCGTCGTCAGCGTCAAAGGGAACAACGTTATTGTTGTATTCATCTTCTCGGAAAGTGCCCACCATATGACTGAAGTATTGACCTGTTTTATACGCAAGCTGTTGGTATAGCGGATATTGGAGGGGCGTGCGCCGCATTATAAATGGATTTTTTGTGACGTCCCCTTGTCCTCATTCACTTTCTCGGCCACTCTGGGACTTGAATCGTCCACCTGCTCGTATTTAGACGAAACAACTGTCATCATAACGAATTTTATTTCTGCGCCAATCCGAAGCCCACTGGATAAGGTCAGATGTTTATAATTTCCAGCTAATAATAATTACTAGCTGGTTGCTTTACTTTAACTCTTGGGTTGTTTCCACAACAAGCAACCAAGGATCCTTATTGCTCCACCAACGTGCATTTTTGCAAAGTACACATCCACGTAATTTAAAAAACTACGAGCGTAACAAAAAATACGTTGATTCGTTTTTCACGCATCTGCAGATTCGCGGTTATGGCGTCGATTTGTTTTAAGTAGAAATTTTGTATCATTACTTTGGAAGCTTTAACAAAATTGAAAAATTAAATCGGTCGACTTTATTGTTATGAAACATAATTGATTGCAACAGAAAAGGTTTGCTAGACAATATTGTATTAAGGTTAGGAATTCGTAGAATGAATAGTATTGACGTTGTAAAACTACTTTTCAAATAAATATTCAGGGTTTTGCAATTTAAGGATTCTAAAGAGCGTAGTAGCCACTTAATACGCTTTTCTGCCCTTGGTTGTCGGGTCGAAGGCGAAACGCCAATCTCACAGTCGAATTGCAGGATGGTCATCTGATCACCATTGAGATCATTAAGGTCACAGCAGGGGAGTGAAGCGTAAAACATTAGAATTTACTTGGCTAATTGTGCCAAGAGAAGTAAGAAGGAGAGAGAGAGAGAGAGAGAGAGACTAAATATTTTCAAATTGAACATTAGATATTCTTCAATTGTACAACCTCTTAAACTTCCTCATTCCTTTATTCCAAAATTGTTCGTCTTATGATTACAAGTAGATGCACACCACACAAATGTTAGACACAAAAAGAAAATAAACAACGTTCACGCCGCCATAAATTACATTTATTCATCTTATACACACGCATGCACATTTGAGAAGGGCGAGTACTAGGATATTCCTCCCCATCTCATATTGGATCTTATCATTACAGACACAGTGTAACTAAATTAAAACTAAAACACACGACACACACATTATTACATTACTGATGTGTTCCCATGTCCCCATACAGTTCCAGCAACTTTTTTTATATTTGGCTTTGAAAGTACTCAGCGTCAACTTCAAGTCAAATAGATCCACCTCTTCGTTGTACAATTTACCTTGCACCAAGAACGACCCCGCGTATACTGCGGTCCTATGAGATGGAAGTTCTGGTATTCCTCGTGTCCCTATTATGCACCTTCGACATGAATATACATTTATTGTAAAGGTACTGGGGACTCCTGTATTTCAGTACTTTAAATACCATCGCAGCCAGTGCTAGCTTTTTTCTTTATGCTATCTTCAGCCATCCTAGCAATCTGTTCGCAGGCGTGACATGCTCAGTGGGCCGTACCCTGGCAACACGCACTGCCGCATTCTGGGCTTTTTGCAGTCTGAGCATGTCCTCACCACTTAGCTCGCAGTACGCAATGGCAGCGTAATGAAAAAATGGAAATATGAGGGACTCGGCCAAATGCTCCCTGACTTTTCTTGAAAAATTCCACCCTCCTCAACTGATATAAGCTTCTGAAAACGGCATTGCACACTTTCGTCACTTGGCTTTCCCAACGCAGAGTGTGTTGTATTATTACTACCAAATTGGTTGTCTCATTGACCATTTCTTATATGATATTGTGAGGAGTTATAGAAAAATCCACCGAACAGTTAAGGACTAGCTCGTACTTGGGAAAGTACACGTTGCCTCTGGAACTACTAATGCTTTTGTTGGTCAGGCTTGAAATATCGAAAAAGGGGAAGTTGATTGGCAGGGTATTTTTTTCGTGTGATCAAATGATTGGTGAAATCCCTGCAGCCAAAGCAGCTCGACGGGGCAACTCCGTTAGGATTGAGAGCAATGGTCTCTTTGTACCAATTTGCAATGCTGAGCCAAACAGCCCAAATGGTGTTTTTGGAATGAAAGGACTCAGGAATGTAAAAAATTGAGGAACTATTTTGCTGTAAATTACATAACTGCACAATTTTCAAGGTACGGTGTTATAACTCACCTTTAAAAAGGTGTGAGGTATTTATCCCAACGTAATTAAAAAATCGACGTTGTTCCAACGGGAAGTCGATCCCAAACGGGACGATAAAATAGTGAGCTAATTAACCGGTATTCAACAGGAGTATAGCTTAAAATGAAATATCTCAGAGGTGAGCGATGAAAAAACACAGGAAAAGGTCAGGTTGATTTTAAATTACGGGAAGGTTGTAAAGAACGAATACCGTGAAGTTTCCACCTTTTCCACCTATAAGCTAATAAGGTTAGTGGCTCCACTCAGACCGTAGAGTCAATGTAGTGACAAGAATACGTAGCATAAATAGCCCGTTTGGTAATCCTCCTTTGATTGTTTTCGTAGCGGTTGTCAGGTTTTGAAGATACGATCTGTTTTTAAGAAACAATGTGCGAAGTAAATGCACATTAAAAACATACAAAATGATTTCGAAAGGCACAAAACTTAAAACGTGTCTGTACTGAGTTAATGGGAGCATGAACTGGACTTCTGAACAAACAAATACTATTTCATCCGTAATATAACAATTTACAGTATGGAAATCTAACTTAAGAAATCCGTCTCATATTATGCAAGCATTGTACCAAGTTCGTGTAAAATGAACGAAAACTATGTTTGATTAGTTGCTAGAGTGCATCTGAACTAAGTTGTGTGATGTGTTGCACCAGATATTTCATAGCGTAATGGACACTTTCGACTGATAAGGTTGCACGCTTTGGTTCGGCCCGCGAACTGAAAAGAGAGGAGTCACTTGGCGCGAATAAGGTTCCAATAAGGTCCTAAAGAGCTAGTAATACTGCTCGTACTTATAATGACAAACTCAGTAGACACTTCCATATTGTGTTGGAAGAGCATTGGCATCTATTTTTAAAGGCGAAGACGACTAGAGGTCGACACAGTTCGTAGGCTCCTGTACGTGCGCCACACTGCGGGAAAAGGCTGGAGAAGATCTACTGATTCGGAGTGTCATCAGGCTTAGGCACCGACCTGTCAGCGCTTCGGAACAGAAAACGCAACCTATGTAGAAATGGGGGGTTGCTGGTCAGTCCGGACGGTAATTTCAAATTCGGAATAGATACTTTCCCGGTAATTATGTGCAAATATGCCACGTGAAAACCTGCTTTGATCGAGCTGTGAGGCTTGTATCTTCGCTGCCAACCGACCTGGCCCTAATGTGGGAATTGGAATTTTAAGGACTGTCTTAAGATGGCCAAGGGAATCACTACATAACCACTCTCACATGCGGGAATTAAGTTTTGTAGGAAGGCACCGTAATGTAGGTTTTTCCTTTAATTAGCAGAACGAGCTCTCGAATTAATTTCATTCCTTACCACCGGACAGGCTGAAATTAGGAATGGTAGAGCTATTAAGGGAACTGTGTGTAAGCAGATCGACCAAGGTCATACGAGAGCCTGGGGACTTCCAATTTCATTAATTACGTGTTCACAACGTGAAGTTCAAACAGGAATGTACTTCTTACGGAATCACGCAATACAAAGGACTAAGTGTGATAATACTCGTATACCAGGCCTACCTCTTTGTTTTCCCTACACTCTTCGTATGTAAATTATAATCTTTACATCATTTCAACGAAATATCTGGTGCGTTGCAACACACAACTTTCCTTAGCTCTACGTCAATTCACTCTGTACATGGCTAATTATATTTAATCAATTCATTTATCACTCAGTTAATTTGAACTTGGTCAAACAACGCTTTACGACAGCAGAAAGCGGTAGCGCTTACAGTTTCGGAATTTAATGTGCTGCTCGTCCACATTGCGGGACCATTATTGAGCAATTGGTACACAGATAATTAATGAGGCTGTAAACATGATTTTTCAAAAAAAGGATAGTAATCACTTTTGCCGAGTTATTGGAAAATAACTGTTAGAAAGCGAAACGGCAGTAGTTGAAATTCAGGAATTTCTGGAGTGAGCCCCATGCATCTCATGAGCGTTTTTAAACACTCACCCTTTAGGTATTGGATTGGACTACAATACCAATTTTCTTTAATATTCTACTAACATCCCAGCGGAGTTAATAAGGAAAAAAACTGCGCGAAAAACGCTTTTGGTCGAAAATTTTGATAATTTATTGTGCTGCTCTCGTCATTTTCCCACGAATGTGAATTTTATAGTATGATTGCCTTATTGAGAGCTATCAATGTAAGAAATGTCATTAAAATCGTTAGAGCCGTTTTTGAGAAAAAAAATTTGGTGTTTCGATCACTATGACGACTATAGTTAACTTTCGGTGGATTTTGCCCATACCCTCATTATTGCGTCCCATGGTAACCTGTAGGCTAGACATCAAGTTTCACCTGATTTGGTACGGTGGTTTTCTCTAAAAACTGCGCTAAAATCGATTTCGTCGAACGTTTTGGTAATTTATTGTGCTGCTCTAGTCATTTTCCCACAAATGGACATTTTATCGTATAATTGCCTTATCAAGAGCTATCAATATAAAAAATTTAATCAAAATCGTTAGAGCCGTTTTTGAGCAAAAAATATTTGGTGTTTTGATCACTATGATAACTATAGTTAAATTTCGATGGATTTTGTTCATACCCTTATTTTGGAGTCCCATAGTGACTTCCGGGCTAGATATCAAGTTTGAGCTGATTTGATACGGTGGTTCTCTCTAAAAATCGTTCACAGACACTCAGACCATTTTCCCAAATAGTGTTTTTCGGACTCGGGGGGTCTGAAACGTAAAGATCTGAAGAGAACTCAAAATTTTTTTTTCAGCCGATTACATAACTTTCCTTTCTACTTCGTAGAGCAAGGAAAGTAAAAATGGGTTTCTATGTCTCCTGAAATGGGCAATCTCGATTAATGTAACACATTTTTCTGTTGCAGGTGAGTGTTTCAAAGACTGCACGTGTTTGGATTTAGTAAGTACGTTTTCAATTGGTCCTAAATCTCTGAAACTACTAAACCCGTAGCTGTTTTTAGTTATTACTCTTATATAATCAGCATGCTTCACGAATTCTACAAAGTTCAAGTTTATTGGGTGTTGTGAGTTACGTGAATTGTCATTCCCAGCCCGACACACCCCAGTTCACTGTGGAAATCTTAAACTGTCTATAGTTTTAAGTACACAAACATTTTTCGTACAATAAATTCGAGCTAATTTTCATCCCGTTGGCCTTCATGACCGTTATGTGTTCAGGATTGCTGAACCCGTTACATAGAAGTGTGTGAAAAGCCAAATGAATTGAATGAACACGAAGTACAACAAAATAGGGGTCCCGTTAGGAAAGCTGAGTGGTTTTAATTACACGTAAATATTGACCTATTGAATTCAATAAATTACTTTGCTACGGTTAGTTGAGAAACTGATGACCAACTAATGAAACGCAGGTACAATTAACAGTTGAATTAACATTTCGCCTTTCAATTGGCTCATATTTGCATTAAACATTTCGGAAAGAGAGAGAAAAATGTATGTCCTCCTTTTGAGTTTGTGGGTGACAGTTATTTCTGAGCCCGGGTCTGAAACTGGAAGCAGAATGGTAATGGCCAACAATAGCCAGCCTCTGGCTTGATCGCTCAGCCGATTCCCGTCCTCTTCTTGAAAATCGCAGGAAACAGAACTTACGAAACCTAAAACGTAGCGGTCACATCATGCCTGTGGTTTTCGCTTTACGATCAACATCTGCATAACCTTCATCTCCTTTCGGGCGCGCCGCCGAGGAGAGGGACGCCATTCCGAAAACTTCCAGGGCAATTATTTATTCGTAATGTTCTAATCGAGTCTCTCCCGTTATCAGCCAGATACTGGTTACAGTGATTTTTCATAGCTTGAATATTGTGGGATAAAGGTTAGCAAACACCTGGTGTATTAATCCCTCGTCCCCTACTGTCTTTAAACACTATCCAAGCTATGAGGTTACTTAGAGTTAATATTGAAAAGGAGTTCATTCATTCATTTCACTTCTATATTTTCGATTTAATTCAAAGTGGGTCTTATCAAGTTCTTAATTTCATTTCTTTATTTTTTCTTCAAGAAGTGTTATTGTATTTATTTGAGATTTAAGGTGAGTTTCGAGGGTTTTGTCTGATTTATAATATTGGTTCCAGCCGCGAACTTCCATTACAGGGGTAGGAAACACCTAGCACATCACACATCCACATAAGCGGTAGTGCATATTTATAGCCTAAATCACGTCCTGATGGATGGGAGTTTGTGTACATATGTGAACTAAAGCAGAATCAAGAGAGTTGCCTTGAAATAATATTGGTTCATTACAGAGTAAAAACAAACATTGACGTACGTCTCATTTCGGAATCGCATAACATGGGATCAACATACATTAATATCAAAGGTATGGTAACTATCACTCGATTCACCCTGCTGCCATTTCTCATGGAGTGTCTTGATTGTTGAATATTGTTGAAGATCAAATTTGGCCTTCTCTTTGTCTACAGAGCAAAAGTGTGGGGGGAATTCATGTGATTTTAGAAAACCGCCACGATTTTTCCTTCTTTGGCTGGCGATATTAGAGGACATTGTATGCGTTTGGTAGCTCAGTATCACTTACTGCGTTGTTACTAAGTTACGACTCGAAGATGATGTCTTTATATCGGAAGCGCACGCCCACAGTACACCACCACTCAGCGTAATAACAAATCCCATTTCTGCGGATCGTTTTGACCAATTTGATGACAAGTGAAAGCTTATCAAAATGATTTGTTACGGCGTTTATGGATCGACACCCAATTTTCAAAGGTTTTCAAAAGGCTTGAGGGGGAGTTGAAAATAATGAATTTTCACCAAAACTCAAACCAGAATAGCCTCCAATGGGTAATGTTCGTGATGGAACATTCATTGTAGATGAAATCTGAGTGAAACACATAGACTGCCAAATCATTACAGTTTGGATCAATGATTATAGCATGGAAACGTGAAGGTGGCAATAACAGGATACATAGGCCTGTCATCTGTAACCACATGGGATAAAATGTTTTCATTCTTCCTCACGATACCAAATTCACTAATGAATGACATATGTGAGAAATTCTGAAAAAGCTGGAACCTGGTCAGCTGTAAAACGGGAGCTGAGTAAGCCTACCAGTCCAATTTATTTTGTTCGCTTTATTGTCTTTTGATTAGCAGCAGCTGCAGCTCGTTTTGGTTTATTATTCATTTTCAAAGTATCGACCTAAGTTTTCTTTGATCGATGCTAGGTCCATTGGAACAAGTCTCAGAGGTGTGTGACTGCGTCTTGATCTTGACAGTTAAAACCAATGTCGAGCAAATACAACTTTTACAGTATTTTATAACAAGTGCTAACATTCAGAAAAAATGATGCTAAATGATGATGGTAAATCGTTGTTGAAGCTTCAGAGGATGTAGCATGATAACCATGGGGATATTTTGTTGTTTGAGTTTTCAGAAAACGGAGCCCTGACCGCTCTCGTATGTTAATCCATTAGGTTGGCGGATTGTCACTCGAGTTAGGCTAGGGTTGGCGTATAATGAATGCGCTACATCATCCCCCGTCAAACAAACGATATTCCGTTTCCTTCATGAATAGTGGATGTACGACAAAAAATCGCCTCGATAAATACACCTGTTTCTACGAAACATTGGTGTTTCACAATACATCTGTTTCTACAAAAATCGTCGATATTTTCAGAGAGACATGATAGTACTTTATTCCGAGTACGTTTAAATTCGAAATCATCAATGTATCTATTATTGAGTGCGATGTGCCATTTGTATTATCTTTCTCGGCTAAAACATAAAAGACAAAAAATCAAATCAAACGTTTTCGAGGGTATCGTCTATTTGAGAAAAGTACTGTGATTAGTAGCTCCTGATATTTTTTACTTGTCTCTAACCAAAGGTAAAGGTGTTTAAATTATTGGATAAAGACGATGGTGTTTAAATTATTGGATAGAGTTCATTCATATAAGTTCAAAAACTCACGGTTTGTGCAAGGTTGTTGCAGGCGAACATTGACCCAATTTTTAAAAATGTTCTTGAGGCCTTCTAGAAAGGGAAGTTATGGTATCGGCTGAGAAGAGATCATTTTTGAGTACTTCCAAATTTTGGCGTTTTAAAAAAGCCATTTGCGAAAATGGTCTGAGTGTGTGTGTGTGAAGGCGGTTGAGAGAAACGGCGTAGCCAATTTAGTTAAAATTTAAAACTCAGCCCGTAAATTAATATGAAACTCCAAAATAATGGTATGATGGAGATCCGTATAAAGATAACTGGTATTAACATGGTGACCAACTCCAAATATTTATATACACCAAACCTTTTAGGTTTTCCCAAGGATTTCTGTACAGGCAGTTCAAACGCCACAAGGGTTCCCATAAAATGCTCCTTCGTGGGAAAACGACGAGCGTAGCCCAATCAATTATCAACAATTCCGACGAAAAGCGATTTTTGCAAGTTTTTATCATTGTAGACCTGGCTCACATAAACACCATCGTTCGAAGGAAAAAATCAGGTCGGTAGTCTAATAAGCTATACAATGGGTGTTAAGTACTGTTAATAAGTTTATCAGGAGCAACCTCAAATGCAGTATTTTAAACTAACGTCGGTATTTTGACACTCTTTTCGTTGTGTTTTCTGTATAATTCCTGAGCTCTCAACAAGAATCTTCCCAGAAAAAAAAACCCGGTTGACATTCCCATTAATTACTTATACGTTGGTCACTGTGTGGGGGTCGTGGCATAAGTAGCAGCCGTTCAATAAATTTCGTAACTTCGTACGCTGTCACTTTTTACTTAGATCGTCGTCCTATACAAGCTCCTATGAACTGAATGAAAAATTAACTTAGATCTTGAATGTACGCGGGGCTGAGGAATGTTGTGTGATGCATGAGATCAGCTATTTTGGTGCACCGTTATATTTAACAAGGCACTCCAAGTCATCCCACACACTTGAATGTTTGGAATTGGAGGTATTCACGCTCCACATTACCCTACACATTGATGAGTTTTCCCTGTTCCCTTTATGTCATTTCTTCTTCAATCGCTCACAAAAATTCGCCATCATTTAACCTCTTCCCGTACCCCTTTATATTCACGATCAAACCATCAATGGTTCACTGGTGTTGTAAGTTCTTTTCCTTTTTTCCGTGTCCAGTACATTTTATTCTAATCACATTAAGCACTTTTTCTTCCTGCTGTAGATTATCAAGGGGTACCCCTGTCACCTGCACGCAGTTAATTTTCACCTGAACTTTATAAAAGTTTATTTCATTTCGTATTGGTTTATTGATCACTATGTTTTCAGTCAGGGAACATTTTTTACGACCCCCCCCCCCCCCCATTTTGATACTTAACGTTTCAAAACATCGGGATTCCAAATTCGCAATGTCCGTCCATTGTCTAAAAAATCGCTCGGCAATCCGATTGGACGAAGCTCATGGTTTTTATAAGCCAAAAATGGTTTAAAAAATAACGACAACGGAATGATAGCAGTTTTATTACAAATACGCCGTGTTCGGTATCGTTTTCCAGGTATTTTTAGATGCTAGGTCAAATGAAACAATTAATATCGACAATCGATATCACAAGTAATTATAGGAAGCCAAAGTCTACTAATTGAAATAACTCTCAGGACAATAACTACAGCGTAAGCAATCGTTTGTACTCCCTTCTTCCCGTATCACTAAAACCACTCGTCAGATCGACTCGCAACGCCGTGCCAATTGCCTACAGGCGCCAGGAATATTTAGTTTTAGTCGTTCCGTTGTAGTCAGGTCATGTTTCGTATGGTTTACTGGTATCTATCGAATCTGGACTCGAAAAGGATGGGTCTCAGAGGTGTGAGACTAAGTCAAGCAGTTCAAGAGAGTAATAAACCGTTGTATAATAATTTTCAGCGTTTCCGGGTGAATTCGTTGTAATAAACTGCTCCACTCGTGCACTTGGGATCTTCTGGAAACTAGAACTACGAGTATTAACGCTAGAAACTCTGTTACCATATTTTAGATAATGTTACAACCTGAAGGGCTCAAAAGTAGAGTTCGAGCACGAGATGACTTATATCTAGCAGGTGAACATAATTACTGTGGGGCTTTCGGCTTCAATATTCGGTAACATCAACACGTTGGAGTCGCAATGTTTTTCACTTCCGTCAGGAACAGTCGCTCGTAAAAACCTCAGCATTCAAGCCGGTTCATCAAACTTTTTTTCAAGTTTCATTTTCTTGTTGGAGAACTTCCACTGAATTGAGTGAATGATAAAGTCCTATTTGGAAACAATAATAGAATCAATGGATGGAATAAAAAGCAAAGGGTAAATGTGACAAGAGCGACAGATGAACCTATTGAAAGAGAATCGGCTGAGGAACGTGTTTTAACTGTGAACGAAACGCAATTGTCCAAAACGCCTTTTTGACTTTTCCCCCCTCTCGAACTGTTCAATTGAGTGGGGGACAATAGATTTCTTCCTCTTCAACAGTCCCTTGTAATTTGGCGCGAATGTTGAAAAGAAAACGCGACAAGAGTTTAGGGGAGGGGTTAAAAAAATACGGTTTTGAAAAAAGCGAAAAAAAATGAGTGGTCATTAAATAATTTGCTTTGAAACTCTAAGTCGAGCCTTGGGGCAGACGAGGTTGGTGGTGAAAGGAGTTGCAATAGCGGATATAATGCCCTGAGATTGGAAAATAGGTGGCGGCAGGGAGCGGAGTAGACAAGGGAGGAGGAACTATAGAGAGCGCATTAGCATCAGAAAGGGGTTTTGAGCGACCTCGACTAGGGGTAGGCATGGGGGTAGCTTGGCAGAGAGGGAGTAGTAGGGCTTTCATTACCCCTTCGCCAGGCATTTTACAATTCATTGGAGGGTTCGTGCAAATGTGGATCGCCGACCTGAATTCTAAACAGCCCACCTTCCTCTGCCGCGCAACACACGTCGAACCCTATTCCGCCGGCCAGCCATTTTTTTTTTTTCCACTCCCACTTTGATGCGTTTTCTGCAGGAATTTCTTGAAATGCCTATTCCTCAGACACGGCCGTTGGTGATGAGAGCCTTCTCGTCGATAGTACTTCTGTCAATAGCTCGAGCTGAATGGACTGATGGATGTAGCACAGTTTGCACCGCCCTCGACATTGCAGATCGACAAACACGTTCCGATTGCATTTCCTGACATTCCGTCTTCGAACGATTTCATTTCTAATCCTGACGGAAGACTTCCCTCTTATCTAGAGGCGATTGAAGCCATGAAGTAGCTACAAGCAGACGAGTTTCACTTCTACCAAACTAAAGGGTAAGGAAAGCGTGGCATTCGTTAGAGAAAAGCCGAGTTCCCATCTGGTTTCCACGTACTGAGGTTTCTTCAATTGGAAAACTTTAATTTAAGAACGCGGAGCGTGTGTGTGTGAGGGTGCGTGTACTCGTATGTCACCAAAGAAACTAGAAACTCCGCAGAACTCGTGGGACCATTTGGCTTCTGAAGCTCTGAGGTCAACCATTTTGGAAGAATTCGATACACGATACACGAATACTCCCAATGTTATACAAGAACAAAGGGGTCAAATCACGCGGAAGTGGGAATATGAATCGCAAAAGTAAATATTGTTTCTATTTTGGAAAGTAAAACCAACCCCACTCCCACCCCTCCATCCCACCTCCCAAGAGCAACAGGCACGGCGAACCTGTACCCACAGTTCTTTAAATGCTTGGAGTACTTTGGACTTTCCGATTCACTTTCTACATAAGGCAACACCCGATGTGCTGAAATTGATTAGTTAGGTAGTATTGGCTGTGATTTATTCACACGTAAAAACGACTGATATTTTGAAAATGGAGTGAATGTATTGCGTTTTTTTGTTGAAGTATTCAAATGATCAATTTTAGTTTATTATTTACGAGAAGTAAAGCAATGAATACCTGTATAAATGTCCACCGCCATGGAGCCATTTTTACTTTAGTTAGCTCTACGGAGCAGGAGAAAAGTTACGTAATTGACAGAAAAAATAACAGGCACGACACATCACACAGCTTCCCTCAACTTGTCGTACATTTATTGATTTTCATGAGTTTACTTACTAATTTATCTATTCACTCAGTTCTTTTGAACGTGGTGGAACATTAGGAGTAAGAGAAGCAGTGATGTTTTGGATTCCGGGTTTTCGCGCCTGATTATATAATGTGAGTGTTATCAAACTTTCATCTAAGGATTTTAGTGAGGGCGATCTGAGCCAAATATATTTTTACTTTTCTTGGCCCTACGAAGTAGAAAGAAAATTTATGTAATCGGCGGGAAAAAAAGAGTTCTCTTCATATCTTTACGTTGCCGACCCTACTGAGTCCGAAAAACACTATTAGGGAATCTGTGTGATCTGTGAACGATTTTGATTAAATTTTTCAAATGAACAGCTTTCAATACGGATACTATACCATAAAATTCCCATTTGTGGGAAAATGACGAGAGCTGCACAATAAATTACCAAAGGTTTCAACCATTATCGAGTTTAGCGTAATTTTTTCCTGTAATAACTCCGCTCACTAGGTTCTTCAGAAAAATTCAGGTGGTACTCCAACCAAGTCCCTATACGATGGGACTTCAATAACGCTCATTAAATAGACAGGGTCTATTCCATAAATTTTAATTTTTAGTTTCAATTACTACCATTTCTGGAAGGTCTTAATCGATCCCTCTGGAAAAGAAATTATTTTGTTTCTCAAAAAAATCTGGTTTACACCCTTATTGGTTTCCTGTGCACCAGATGCTCAACAATAGTCGGGCCATGAGTACGAGCAGCACAATAAATTCCGGATCTTTACGCGCTTCTCCTTGCTGACGCCGTGAGGTAATATTTCAAATAAAGTGAGTTAAAAATTAATTGAGTTAGTAGAATAAACCACGAACACAAGTGAATTGTCGTAGAATCTCGGGAAGTTGTGTGATGTAGCGCACCTGATATTCTATCACGGTTTTGATTTATTTTTTTGTATGGACACTTCCAGAGGAAACGACAGTACTACACGATTCTCGTCCCTCAGCAAATTCCGGAAGCGAATTATCAAAAATAAATAAATCCGTCCCATACTATACTGGCATTCTACCAAGTTCATGTAAACAGAATGAAAAATACACCCGATCCTTTGCCAGAGTGCATCTGAATGCACGTGGATCTGAGCTAAGTGCGTTGCCCCAGATATTTCATGGCGTCATGAACACTTTCCACTGATAGGAATACTGTGGGGTGGGAGGGTGTACTGTAGTTTACAGTATTTCGATTTTCTTGTCAAGAAGAGTCACAGTATGTAATCAATATTCCCGATGTACATGTTTGCCGAAGAACGTTATACGTTGATGGAGACGAACTCTCAACAGATTTAGCAAAAACATCTGAACGATTTAGACTAAACGCAAAGGGTACAGTGTTATTGTACCTCGTGACGTATTGTCGTCAATTTTCGTTAAAATAAAATTTATTGTTCCCTTTGGATGTGTCCGGAATTTGTCATTACGGGATAATTTGTTCAAAGCGGTGATGAGAATTCAAGAAACCGCAAATTGAACTGTGAGAGATGCCAAGAGCTGAAATAGGTCTGTGAACCCTTGACATCATAACCTTTTGCCCCAGTAAACTTGAAACACATTTCTGCCCACATTAGCTCCAGTCCAGTTCAGGCCCAGGCGTTCAGTGCTCTTGTGATAAATTGCATCCGATTATGGAGTAGATTACCGATGCACTTACATTATTATGTTTAACGTTCACAATCAAATACTCCAAAGATTGTTCCGTTATCTCAGCGTCAATTCTATGTAATATGCTCCACGAGTCTGTTACCTCTTATTACTTCCCGTACCTGGTTATGTGGTATTAACATGTTCATCTCAGTACGTTTTTACTTATCCCTATGCAAACAGTTAGGAAAGAGAGAATAAAATTGGGTGCGAAAATTAAATTATTAGTGGTTTCATCTTTCTCACGAAAACAATGATTATTATTGAACTTTTAAATAATCTTTTACTGATTTTTTTTAGTATTATCTCGGTGGAAAAGCAGCGAACGTAGATGTAGGCCGATGAAACGAAATGACGTTTTTACTTTCCTTGGCTCTACAAAGTAGAGAGGAAAGTATGTAATCGGCTGAAAAAAAATGTTTTGAGTTCTCTTCTGATCTTTACGTTTCAAACCCTCCTGAGTCCGAAAAACACTATTTGGGAAAATGGTCTGAGTGTCAGTGTGTTTATTTGTGTCTGTGAACGATTTCTAGAGAAAACCACCGTATCAAATCGGCTCAAACTTGATATCTGGCCCGGAAGTCACTATGAGACGCCAAAATAAGGGTTTGGACAAAATCCATCGAAGGTTAACTATAGTTATCATAGTGATCAAAACACCAAATATGTTTTTTCTCAAAAACGGCTCTAACGATTTTGATTAAATTATTTATATTGGTAGCTTCAAATATGGCAACTACACCATAAAATTCCCATCTATGGGAAAATGACGAGAGCAGCACAATAAATTACCAAAACTTTAGACGAAATCGGTTTTAGCGCGGTTTTTAGAGAAAAAAAACCGTACCAAATCAACTGAAACTTGATGTCTAGCCTACCGGTTACCAAGGGACGCCAAAATAAGGGTATGGGCAAAATCCACCGAAAGTTAACTATAGTTATCATATTGATCAAAACACCAAATGTTTTTTCTCAAAAACAGCTCTAACGATTTTGATTAAATGTTTTATATTGGTAGCTCTCAACATGGCAGCTATACCATAAAATTCCCATTTGTGGGAAAATGACGAGAGCAGCACAATAAATCATCAACATTTTCGACGAAAAGCGTTTTAGCGCAATTTTTCCTTATAAACTTCGCTGGAATTTTAGTAGAATGTTTAAAAAAATTGGCATTGCAGTCCAATCTAATACCTACGGGGTGAGTGTTCAAAAACGCTCATGAGATACATGGGGGTCACTCCAGAAATTCCAGAATTTCAACTACCGCCGTTTCGCTTACTACCAGTTCTAAACGTTTTTACCCAATAACTCTGCCAAAGTGATTAGTATCTTTCTCCAAAAAATTTGTGTTTACGGCTTCATTCGTGCTCAATAATGGTCGTGGAATGAGTACGAGCGGCACAACTAATTTCGGAGCTGTAAGCGCTACTGCTTCCTGCTGCTGTGACGTGTTGTTTGACGAAGTTTAAATGAATTGAGTAAATAGAAAAAGCCATGTAGAAAGTGAATTGACGTAGAGCTAAGAAAAGTTGTGTGTTGCGATGCACCAGATATTTTATTAACTTCTTGAAAAAATGGCTTGTAGTATCTTCATTAAATTCACAGGATGTCTCCACCTATATAATGTTGTCCATAAATGCTTCTCTGACATAGATAACAACCTTCTGCTTCAAACATAGATAACAACCAATATGCGGCAATATTCGTGTGTTAGCCCCGTCCGGTTCAGGCCTGTCAAAACAGGTTCACCACACTATTCAGTATGCTTTTTTTGTTTCTGTCTTTACGTGTATGTTGTTATGCAGAATAAAATCTTTATTCTCTTTCCATCTACGGTTCTTAGCCTACGTGGTAGAAAGGAAAGTTACGAATGAACGAAAAATCTTACTTTTCTTCAGATCTTCACGGTCCAAGTGCTTCTGAGTCCGAGAGACACCATTTTCCTAATTTGTGTGTTTGAGGACGTGATTGAGAAAAAACCACATCGGCTCAAATTACATATTCAGCCAGTAGATCGCCATGGAATGCCACAAAAAGGGCATGAGCAAAATCAATCCAAAACTAGCTATAGTTATTGTAATTTAAAAAAACAAAATTTTTTATCAAAACTAATATCACCACAAAGAAATGACGAGAGTTGCACAATGAATTATCAAACGTTTTATGGAAAAGCGATTTTAGCGCAATTTCGTTTCTCATAAATCCGGCTTAAATGAAACGTAGAGGTGGTAGCCCAGTGAACGACCTGTACGGCAACGGTTCACTAATGGTCGTAAGATAATTAGGAGCATCCCAAAAATTCCAGTATCCAATCCATTGCCGTTCCACTGACTACGGTTTTTCGGTTTTTACTCGAGAATTCCTCAAAGCTGCCATTATTTTTAAGGTACATAGTAAAGTCGTGTTTTACAAATTCATGTGAGCTGAGCGATGAAAGCAATGGATTATTTTTACAGTGCACGTGTGGCTGAGGAATGTTGCGTGACTATAATATGAAAAATATAAGACGATCGAGCGGTTTGTACTCGCCTTAAGCTTCCGTTCTATTTTTTTCAACTAAACTGGGTGAACGATACTGCGAGATTAACTAGCTCCAGGTCGGTTTCTTCATTCTCGGTTCGGATGTAGATAGCGGAGAAGGAAGGGGTAGAAGAAAGTTCCTTCTGCTCTTAAAGCCTACTCGGAAAATATGAACCGCTGACTCGAAAAAGGTTGTCTAGCGAATTCTAACTCGATCTTCAGCGCACTCCAGTAATTACCTCAACGAGCGAGAAAGAATACAGGAAGTAACAACCAGCTAGACAGTATCTGCACACTGGAAAGAACGTCCTTTTGGTTTTCCCGTAGTTTGTTTCTATTTGAGATAGGTTTTTTGTCTTTCGATCTACGAAGAATCCCGAGAGGTTTTCCCGGAAGTACCTCCCTGCACGCCTCGGTAATCATGAATATTTTGCTCGCCGAACTCTTTAAGAGTTAATGAGCGGTATTTTCCTCCAACTTTCATCACTGTAATTCTTATTTATTTCACAATGGCTGACCTAGTTGTAACGTCAAGCTCTGCTTCTGGAGAACAATCGTTGAGAGCTTTGGAATACCGTAGGACTGACCACGTGCTGTCAATTGTTCCTCGAGTGAAAATCCCGCTGTAAATAATTGTTCTGCTTTAATCTGCAGGCAACTCGGAAGTTCGTTTTTTTTTGTTGCAGCGTCTCGGTCAAACTATGTTGCCATGTTTAGCGAAATATTTGACGCAGTTACATTTGTTTACGTGAGAAAAAAGGCCATTACTCTTAACGTGAAACATCGTGTGCAGTGTAACGTGACGGTACGCAGTTTGGGAGTGTATTGTGGGGTTCTATTTTCCTTTATTTTTTATTTTTGATAATGCCCTGTTAAAAAAAAGGCTCTCAGGGGGTCGGGACCTATCGTCTCATTCTCTCTCTAGGGCTCACACAAAAATAAAGTAAACTTCTTCAAACAGGAGAAAATAAATTTAATATGAACTGTTCACGATCGAATAAATTTAATGACGGTGTTGTTATTATATGGTTTATGATGCACCTGCGTCTGGGATCCAAGTTCAAAGTTCAAAGAAATGAGTCAGCCGGCTCTATTTCCCTGTGTGGAAAGAATCGTGGTGGCGATTCGCTATCCGCTTCAGGGACGGCTGCTCCACTCTC
The DNA here is from genome assembly GCA_020466155.1 of Pachypeltis micranthus. NCBI lineage: Eukaryota > Metazoa > Arthropoda > Insecta > Hemiptera > Miridae > Pachypeltis > Pachypeltis micranthus. The sequence continues at coordinate 12,985,619 of CM035772.1, forward strand.
CAGCGTCCAGCCTGCGACTACTTCCTGCGTTTTTGCGACGTTCGAGGGTGGCGCTTCCCACTCCCTCGCCTTCCCTGTAAGTTCACGAGCCAAGTTCTGACTCCACAGTATATACAATTATGATAACTATACCGAACTTAATTAAGATAAAGAGTTTAATTCGCAATTACAGTCCGAAAAAAGGTCCGCCATCTCGAACAAGAAGGTGGGTGGGCCTGAACTCGAGTGTGGACGACAGAGACAGCGGCTCTGTTTAGACTAATGACACCCACGCTACGAGTAAATCGAGGTGTGTTTGGTGCCAAGTCTGCCGAACCACCCCGAGCAAACGCTCGTTGAATCGGCGAGTTGTTCGTTCCGATAAATCGCTTCGCTTTCTGGGCATGCGTGGCGAACGGAGTGCTACTGTCAACCAGACCTAATCCGTTCAAAGGAAGGGAACTTGAAAATCGTCCACAAAAAAATGCCGGCGATTGAAAAAATGGTGTTAAAAAGATGCCCATTTTGTTAGTGCGAGTAAATATTAAATTGACGACACCTCGAGACTGAGGCTACGTTTAGATTGATGACACCAAAGTTACGAGTAAAATAGGAAGAGGAGGTCCATGCCACCACAATTACCTTACGACCGTTCTGTGAATCAGTGTGTTTAGTTGTTCCTGGTACATCAGTATATTTCTCAAACACCTACCGGGTTTCCACGCAGGTTGGAATTTTTTTTTCAGCCAACTACATAACTTTCTTCCCACTTCGTAGATAAATGAAACTGCATCACATTACTTTCCTCAGCCCCTCTTCAATTCAGCCGTTTCCGATAGCTGAGCAACTCATTTTTTTTACTGGGCTAAAGTTAGCTACATATTTACTAGAGAAACTTTAACCATTTGCCCTGCAGTCAGGGATGGTCGCAGCGATTGACACAAAACACATTTAGAATCAGGGAAGTAATATCTTCCTGGGTCTTCGTTGTTTTTCAAAATTGGCTACCTATGACTTTGACCGTTTGCCCTTAAATCATGGATGGCCAAAAACATGGATAAGAAACATATTTAGAATCAGCAAAAAAATGTCCAGATGGGAGTTTCTCAGATTTTCGATATTTGACGTAGTTCAAAATAAGCCACCTAATATAACCTTTGACCGTGTGTCCTGATTCAAAATATCTTTCACATTGATGTTTTGGACCATCCATGTCTTCAGGGCAAACGGTCAAAGTCATAGGTGGCCAATTTTGAATAACTAACCAAAGACCCAGGTAGATATTACTCTCCTGAATCTAAATGTGTTTTGTAACAATCGCTGCGTCCATCCTTGACTTCAGGGCGAATGGTCAAAGTTTCGATCGTAAATATGTAGCTAACTTCAGCCCAGTTTGTTTTTGTTAGAATAAACAGTCTTTATTCGTGTAAAACGCTATTAAGTACGCTAAAACTGTTATATACTAACAATTCTACACAGGTAGAGGTAGACTACTCATTGGTAGCCACGACTTTTCAACTGTAACAAGTTATAAATAGATTATGATTAGTAATATAATAGAGTAGTTTGCAGGTGTAGAATGATGGTCACAGTTGAGCCAGAAGTTAGGAGTAAGTATTGACTGTGAGGATGTTCATGAAGGTGAGTGGCTGCTGAATTGAATCAGTAAAGTCCATCGAGGATCATAATTTGACCAGAATGCCTTTCACGCTTTAAACGCCGTGTTGATCTGGAGGGTGGAGGGGCCGCAAGGATGGACCTGACGATTTCATTTGGACGGCGTAGCAATCGGCAGACGAGGTTGTTGTTTGATGACCTTAGTACCTCATTGACTGTCGGCAAGTCCAAGTCATGGTGAGGAGTGTGTTTCTAACGTACCACGGGGATAGAATGGTGAGTTGGAGTGTCCTCTTTTGAAGGGTTTGGATTCGGCGGATCTGTGAGTCAGAAGCAGAGCTCTATATTCCACACACGTATTGCCGTATGGGTCTAATTGTAGACAAGTAATTTTGCCGGATAGTTTTTAGAGAGAGGTGTTTGCTGTTGAGAAGAAACTTGTTGCTGTTGATAAGCATGTCCCAGGTTAGTTCGCTATCGAGCACATCCCCGAGGTACCTTAGGATTGGTTTACTATTTCATTGTTGATGGATATTGCAGGGATGTGTACGGCCTTGTAAGTTTAGCAGACCGGTTTTAGAGAGGTTAATACCGATTTCCCACTGACTCGTCCATTCTTCGAGTTAAAAAAGTAATCCTGTAAGAAGCCGTGCGCGAGTTCAGGTGATGAATGACGGACCAGGACGGCCTGGTCATTGTCGTGGAGAGTGGTAGTGGCATGACGGGACTTGGGGACATCGTGGGTGTACAGGGTATATAACAACGGACAGAGAATGCTTCCCTAGGGTACTCCAGCGAGTATATTGCAGGATTTCAATGTAGTTGACGAGCATCGAACTGAGAAGGTTCTGTGCAAGAGATACGAGGCAAGGAGCCTGTAGAGCGTGTCAGAGAGTCCTCTTTCGTTTAACCAAGAGATCCGGATGCCAAGCCCAGTCTAAGCCTTTTCAACGTCCAGGAAGAGCTTCAGGTAGACCTCTTCATGTTCGTAGGCGTCGAGGATGACATCCACCACTCGGTGTAGCTGTTGGGGGCAGGAATGGAGAGTTCGGAATCCGAACTGCTTTGGAGAGTTTTTGTGTGCAATAAGATCTCTGGTAGGAGAAGTTCTCGTAGACCTTTGACAGTAAGGGGAGAAGACTTATGGGCCTGTAGTTAGCAACTTATCACATCCGTTTTTCACCTACTTATCGCTTGCTCCCTCTTACGTTACTGCCTGTATTGAGTGAATGTTGCACTAATAAGGGCAAGCCCTTGTTCGTTTTTACTTTTATTAAAATACCGAAGTTTAACCTGATTGGACAGACATAAGCAATGAGAATGGAGCTAAAATTAGATGATAATAATCTTCGCTCGCAGCATTGTTTTCGTTGGCTATAAGTTCATATTAAATATGAATAAAAATGGGGATTAGAAACAAGAAAAGTAATATCAAATTCAAAGTAGATGAAATGGATCGCTGGAAAATAACTTGGAGTGGGTTTTAGATAAAACAAAAGATGGAAAGTAAGATCAGTTGAAAGAAAAATGAAAGAAAAAACGGAACGTCAGTTGAATATTGATTGACCTTGTTGGTTGACAACGGAACTAAAAGGAGAACCACGTTGCTTAGTGGTTTTTATTAAGAGGTTCTACGTGTGTAAATTGAGTTGCCCTCGGAGTGTGTAACGCTGGCGACTTTACATGCTCAATGGTCAAACGGCTCAATTCAATCAGGATTTTCATCAACTCCTATCCATCAGGTTCTTGCTTGCCCAATCCACAGTTCGTCAATTCTCCAATTAGCCAAAAAACACATTCCTGTGTGGGTTCACTTCTGCACAGTCGAAAAGCGGCCACAATCCCGGCAACGCGATCGACTCCAACATGAAGTCTTTATAAGCGGGCTCAGACGGACGAATTATGTGACCGGAGCAAAGAATAGTATTAAACTGACGTTTTACGGTGGAAGATATGAAGAAGAATTCATCAGGGAAAACGGGCGATGCGGAAAATTCCTTACATTATTTCCATTCCAGTGATTTGACTGGTGGAACGATCGAAGGAAAGCTCATAGTGAAAGAGTTGCTAGATGTTTTTTTAAGCGGAATTTTACGAGAAGAGGAGATACGTTGATGTACGGTATCTATATATAGGAGATACGAGAAGTCGTGTAGCGAGGCTCGGTCCTCAGGATCCCAATAGGAATTTCCAACAACTGACAGACTATTGAAGACGTTCCTTTCACCTCTAATGGGTTTCCCCAGAGGTGTATGACCACCTTCCTCCCCCCCCCCATTACCGATGCTTCACCATCCCGTTTACCTTTCTGTTCGTATATAAAGACCATGGCCAATTGACTGACTCCTGTACTGACTTAACGGCCAGATGAATATGTCTTTACATTGAATGTGCTTGCCCACAGTAACTTACCTGCCAGAGGAGACGTACTCACCTAACAGTACCGTTAACTTTAGTAATTTCCATGGCCTTCGAGTTAGATATTTGGTGGTGCGCACCACACTACTCTCCTCAGCCTCACTTGTGATTTTTATCGCTCTAACGACTAATAAAACTAGTTTTTTAAATAACTTTAAACGGACTTGGTAGATCACAGCTTAACGTTTCACTAAGGAACTGAAGACGCTCAAGTTTCTTCAATTTATTGAGTGACTTGACCCACCCAACGCCCATTATTGAGTAATCAATACATCATGATTTTTGTAAGAAGAGTGGTGTTGAATGGTTTGACTTCATGGGGTCAAATACTGTGGCTGTAGCTGTGGTTTGAACTTAGGGGTTGCTTGCATCGCTTTTAATAATCTTATGAGTGTTTCTAAACACTTATCGTATAGCTGATTGATTGCAATACCCCCCTGACTTTTATTACAACGGTTGTAGCACAGACGATTCTGATACTACATTATGCTGCTCTCATCATTTCCTCACAAATGAGAATTTTATTGCACTGTCGTGTCATTTGAACTTGTTTGCAGAAAAATTGTAATCAAAAACCGTTTCTTTTTGTTTTGGAAATAAAGGAGTTTGATCACTCTGATGGCGATAGTTCGTTCTTGCCTGATTTCGCTCATACAGGTCTGTTTCCTTATTAAATTATTGTTCCTACACCCTCGACGAGGGTTATATCAGTCATGGAAGTTGCAGTTTTGCTAACATGCTAGAGGCTGGCCCCTGCAGCCTTGGGTGCACTTGGTAACCCCAACGACAATGGGTGCCTTGCCCCCTCTGGTTTGTTATGCAAGTTGGGTTCACTTGATGGTTGAGTACATTGGCCTTGAGTGCACATTGGCGCTCTGCACTTGATTTTGCTCATACCCTTATTTTGGTACAGCATCCTAAATATGACTGTTTGGCAGGCCGAATTAAGTGGGCCTTCGACCCCCAAAATGTCAGCAGTAGCCCTACGGAAAGTCATTGTTTCCCCAAACACCTCTCTATCACAACCCTTTTGTTAGTACCTGTGGAAGTCCCACTCCTCAGTTATTTCCGAATGACAACGAATTTCTCTCAATTTTAGATTCCTCTCCACGACACACCGCTTCTCCCAACAGTCGGTCATCCGTCTTGATTGTCAGTAGCCTTCCCAGTTCCCACAACTCATTTGTCTCTCTCTCTCTCCACTTACTGCCCCAAGCCACCAGTTTACGTGTATTTAGAGTCCTCTTGTTCACGTGGATATTCTCATACTCAACCTGATATCGCTACTCTGTCAAGTGTAATACACTCCTTACTCACTCTTCCTACGTTTATTTATTTCTAATTTCAAGCTTTCCCATTCAGTGCCCCCAACAAGGGCATTCGAACCATTCTAGTTCAGTCTTTTTTTTCAACCGCATTCACTCGACTACGCCACAACGTCGTCACTTAAATGTGTGGCATGCAACTTTTTGAAAACCCTATAAATTCGACGATATGCCGTATGATCTGGTTTCTCTCAGTAGTTAATAGGGGTTGATAAATATCGTTGGAGCCGCCGTTTTATGGATATTTGAAAAACGATCCTCCAGCTCATTTTCCGATGTACCTTGGCTTATTCATCTTTGTTCAATAGATAGTTACGGAAATAGTTGCTGAACCAGATAAGGGACTTTTCAAAAACCACAATTTATGGAAAGAGACCCCCCCTTGTTCACATTTTCGTGCCGTTTTCACATTGCAGAATCTCGAAACGTTGATGAAAATCGTTCAGGAAAACACCTTTTTCCGAGCAGTTCTGAAGCCTAATTTTTATCCTTCAGGCATTTATCACCGCATTCACCATAATAGATACTTATTGGGAATGGAATAAATGTACTGGTCAGCAGAAGATAATTGAAAATTCTAATTACTGCCGTTTTTAAGAAAACTGCAACAAATTTTCGTTTTTGGTTCATTTTGGTCTCCATCCGATATGTACGTACGTATTATGTATGTGCGTATGTCCGTTTCACCATCTCACATTTTTTACTAGCATTTTTAGAGAACCAAATCAGGAAAAAGGAAAAATGGTGTTGACAGTTCCGTAGTTCAGCTGTGCTCGGATTAACACATAATTGTCTTAGCATGAGCAAAAGGAACTCCATAAATTCTGGAATCGGTGGTCGAAACGCAGATATGAACGGTATCGTCAGAATTGTTCGAGCTTTTCTGATGAAAATATAAACGCATGGAATGAGACAATCATTATCTCCAATGAAGTAACAATAATTAACCACCTACTGAGCTACACCAAGAAGGCCTAAAATACGATAGCCGTGCTTTTCCTTTCCCGTGGTAGTACAGCAAGAGCGCCAATAATATAACTACTCTGTATATTTAGTACATCGAGAAGTGAGGGTATGGAAATTGAACTTCTAAGCCGTCAGATCAGTGTTCCGTTCTGCGTAATATTGCTATTCGAGGCCTAGCGGATTTATTGTTTCTTTGAAAGAAAATAATCATTCGGCTTTCGTCTTCCTAAGGGAAACCGTAATAGAGTCCAAATAATTCTTGGCAAGAGGGAAAACATTTGTTGAATATAAAGTGGTGCTGAGCCCTTTAGCAATAGTCGTGGATCCAATCTCGGCCTGGATTGTATCCAGTTCCTTCTTGTATTACGGCTGTCTAAGGTTTCCTTCCCAAGAGCCGTGTGAGTTGCGTGGATGTTGGCAAAGAGGTGGTGGGAGGATCCGTTTTCCCTACTCAAAACAAGGAACGGATAGGACTCTGGGAGTCTCGGAAAGGGGTAGGAGGGAGATATGTGGCACAGGAGACCCGTATTCACTGCCTTTGAACTGTTTATTTAGGGCGGGGGATGGACGTAAAGACACTGTTTGCCTCTTTCTTCCACCGCAGCGTCCAATCTTCGCAAGAGTGAGAGAGATGAAAAAAAAAGGCAACCTCCATCTGTGCCACTCGAGAATCCCCGTATGACTTCGACCTTTTCCGCAGTTATGCTGAATTGTGAGTCATTGGAGGACGTCCTGATGGTCGTTGTCATGGAGAGAAGGGGCGTTAGCTTCAGTCTCTATCTCTCTCTACCCCCTTCCTCCCCCGTTCCAACTGCCACCTATTCACGAACTCTTCGACCCTCGCCCTTGCGGCTAACCCTTTCGTTTATGTATAAAAAACCATTTTATTTGTCTCTCGCCGTTCTTTGGGATAGTTCAGGGGAAAAATGAGTTCTTTCACATGAACAATATCGGTTAAAACATCTCGTTCCCGATGGTTCGTTTAATTCACGAAACTCTCCAATGAAAAACCCGCAGAATGTTTGTCTCCAGCTTTGACATCTTTGGTACATTTGTAACGTGGGAATGTTTTTCATCAATGGCGAAATCTAAAGCCTCTCTCGTATCTTCTTTCAAATCGTTCGGAGTTTTCCCCTATTATATGCGCCTAGAAAAGCGTCAACAACATTAAACCAATCAGTTTGGTCTATTTACGACCTAGTGGTTGAAACACTAAATAAATGCCAGACATACAGAATTATGGGTCATCGTGAACTCAGTCTACTGAACGCACTTAACTCTCATCGTGAAATTTAAATATTTGGCGCGTAACAACTCACAACTATGTATGTATCGACTACTCGAGACCACTGTGTGAGTTGAGTTTGATTGAAAATGTTGAGATTTTGAGAAAACTTTGGAAACCTCTCATTTTTAGTTTATGCTCCCCCCCCCCCCACCCCAACACCCACAGAACAAACCGACACAACATGCGGCGAAGTAGGTTTTTCCGTTTTAGGAGACACAATAACGTGAACGTGTGATAATAACCCATTTTTGAGAAGGCTTCTCTCGGCCTTTTTTGAGATTGGGATATCAATCGTTGAAACATTCAAGGAAAAAACCCTTGGGAGTTCATCTTGCAGCTCTTTGTTTCCCACTCAGTTCATATGAACCTGTGAAACTAAAAGTTCACATACAAACGGGTAGTGATTAACACCGCATAATTTACCGAGCTGTAATGTAATTTCTTTTAGAACGGTTTTTTATCACCGTTCCGGAATTGCAGGCGTAAGTTGCTTTTGATTATATCATGACCTTACAAGTACCTAGGCTCGTTACACTTCAATCCTGGTGTTTTTGAAAACGCTAAATGTTATGCTAGACGCTATGATGTTATATTGATAGGAAAAATGTGAATGTCAGTTTGGATTCCGGAATTTCTGGGGTTGTCTATTATCTTATTACCATTATTATATCATCTTTTGGGTAGTTTATTGGATTACCGTTTTGATTATATGTAGAACGCTAGTGTCACGTGAAACTAGATTCCTGCAATGAATGCACAAATCTCGTGAAAATCGATATTCATTTGGTGTTTCGATCGCTAACATACTCGTAAATTTGGATAGTTCTATAAATATTTTGCTAATAGTCTTATCTTCGCGTCTCAACGTCATTCAGCCCTATACCAAGAGTGGAACGATATACACGAGTAAAATGTACTTAGAAGGCAAAAGAGTTTCGTAGTGGTAACACATACATTTCTATCGGTCTCAGTTATTATATTCAAGATGTTCTCTGTGTAGGATTTCACCCAATTATGTAACTTTCTTTTCTCTTTCGTAGAGCGAGTCGTCGAACCTTCTGTGAATCTACAGCGCAGCGTCTTTCAGTAGTCGTTGGCCGATTTCGCAGAAACCGTTATCTTGGCGTTCCTGTTAAGCCGCTGGTCAAATACGGAATTGAGACCAACTTGATTCTGCCCTTTTTTACTTTCCGCTACCCGAAGGGAAGGAAAGTATAGTAATCGGCTCAAAAAAAAATTTGGGCTTTCTTCAGATCTTTACGTTTTGAGGCCTACTGAGTCTAAAAAACCTAATTTCGGCGCGTGGTCCATGTGTGTGTGTGTGTCTGTAGTTCAATTTTGATTAAACTTTCAAATTGTCTTCCTCTAATCAATACCTCACTTTCATTCTCTATACATATCTCCATGAAAATACGGGGAACGGAGATATGGGCAAAATTGGTTTTTTACGCTTTTTGGCAAAACAGCTTCAGTGATTTTCACCAAACTCACAAGATGTTTTCAAATAGTTAATACCTACATATTGTTATCGATAAGTTTTTCTCTGACAGTCCATTGAATAGAGATAAAAATCAAAATGTGTCGTAAACAACGTTTTTTCGAACATTTCCGTAAATTCCAGGGTAACTTCTTCACCAGATGTGATAAATTCTAATGGAGTGTCTTTCAGTTACCCATACACAGATTTTGTTCTCCATAACTATTTCTGTATATATATGTTGAACGGAGATATAAGCCAAGCTAACTCAGAAAAGGAGATTTGTCGAATATTAATTTATCGGGATTCCAATTTTCCTAAAAACGGCTTTAACGATTTTGATCAAACTTACGGAGTACTCTTAGCTAACTAGTCCGTACATTTTGTTCTCCATAAATGTTCCTGTAAAAATGCGTTGAACGAAGATATAGCGCCTGCATGTGTTGCTGGTATTCGAACTTAAGGGGGCGGCGGAAAGTTGTGTGTTGCTACGCACCAGAAATTTCTCAATTGCGTCCACAGACACACGTGGAAGGGCCCGTTCTTAAACGGTGGTTCGCGGAGCCCTTTAAATGAAGATCTGAAGAAAATTTTAATTTATTTTTCAGCGTCATACTCCGTGAGGCTTATGTAGAAGGATAGGGAAATTCACTGATGACAGTGGAATAAATATGCCTCTCACGGGCAGAATGTTTCATTCCAGTTCTGCTTATATTAAACTGCCAAACTGTTAGACGTGTCGCTGTTATTTTAACGATAATGAAACATCATTCCGACGTCCTAAGTCCCGCACAATGCGGTCATTAGGTTGTAGAGTGTGCCGTGATTCTGATGATACTCCGTGACACGGGGCGCTGTTCTACCTGCGGGTGACAACACGTCATTAGCATATCAAAGATTCGATCTAATGCCACAATGCGTTAGTGAACGAGACTTTCCAGTTGAGAGCGAAAAGGACTGAATTTCAGGTCATTTACATGTATCAAACGTAATTTCTCCCCTTTACCGTATTTCAGCGCCGTCTTATCGAGTTCGAAGACCATTTTTATTCTCCTTGTTTTATAGGAGAATCTAACAGCCCTTATTTTCTTGATCTTGAGAGCCGCTAACGTTGCTTTAAAACAAGCCCCGAACCGAGACGAACTATTCTAATTATAGTAAGAACTTGATTTTTGGTGTTGTCAAGGGTGTTGTAACAGCTCAACAGTTCAAGTTATAGTAATACCAAAAAGAGAAATATATTTCCTCAGCCCATCGTGCGCTCAACTGTGTCTTCACTCTTGAACTAAACAAAAAACTTTTATTCAATTCATGTGAACTTGGTAACGTGATAAAACGTACCTCAACGTTTTAAATAAAAAAAGTGGCTCTTAGGGTTCCCGAATTCATTTAGTTCTTCCTGCTTAAGGACAGTAACTGGCATTTCTAATGGTAAAGCGGTTCGGTAAGGTTTCCCCTATTTGCCGAACAAGTGGAAGGGCTTTAAATTGCGACAAAACCGCAAAATAGGGGCCGCTAACTCGTTCGGTTCATCTCCGCGTGACTACACCACAGCTCTTTCATTTGGGAGAAGAGCTCGGGAAGCGGGAAAACTCTGAGAAGGAATCGACAACGGACTCCTATTTCCTCAATTTGTTTAAGGGTGGCCCTTGAAAACCAATATAGGCTGCTATTTCTCACAACTGTACAAGTTGTTGTTTACAAGCGTTCCTTTCTTTTTGCCAATGTCACTCCACGACAATTGCGGAGTAATCGTCGGCCATGCAGTACACATAGCCGTCTGATCAATCCTAGTAGTGAATCAGAATACTTCAACGTTTTCAGCTCCTGGAAACCGTTTAATAAATTTGTATACAAAATCAAAGAGTAAATAACTAAAAAGGTCCCATAAAAGGACTGCCCTCTCCTGATGATGCTAACGGGTTTAAGCTGCTTCAGATAAATGCGAAAATAAGTTCAAATACATATACCGTCATCATTTTGATGACTGAATATTGGATTTTTTCACTTTCTGTCTCAATCCCACGAAGCAGAGAGGAATGTAATGGAATTTTGAGTTTTCTTCAGATCTTTACATTTTACAGACTACCAAGTCCGAAAAACACCATTCAGTAAAAATAGTTTGTTTGCCAGTGAACGCAATCATATTGCCAGAGAAAATGACAATCATGTCGCCTCATATTCGATATTCAGACTGCAGATGACCTGGGAAATTACTATAAAACTCTTTATCATAGTGATCAAAACACTAAATTTTTTTCAAGTGGCCAAAAATGTTGGATAAAATCGATTTTAGTGAATTTTTGTACTAATTAAATAACAAGATCGTTACCGCTTAGTATCAACGTACTAAGCTACTGCATGAAATATCCTCCCACACTTCTTCTTCATTCCAGGAGTATTTTGGAGATTGTAGTTCGGGCTTGGGTGGCTCTACGGTAATATTTCAGAAAGCAGAGGTGATGGAACCTTTTTCCCATCCCACAAAAAATCGTCGTGATCTTGGAAGTTTATTCCTGGTCCCAATGATATTGTTACAGGGGAGATTAATATTGAAAGCGGTATCGCACTAGGTGAGTCGGGAAGTAATACGATAGAAGCCGAATGCAATTGGAACAGAGTTTTATTCTCAATTGCATTCGGAGAAGTTTTACCCTCACAGACAGGGAACTGAGTGGGAGTGAACGCGAGCCCCGCGATACGGCAATGAGGGAACTGGCTCGATTACAACTGATGGCAGCGAAGTCTCGAGCGAATTGAAGGGTTTAGTTTGTCCTGCTACACCATTCCGCCCTTGATGAATTGCCTGTCCTCAGGTACTCATGAGCGCTGCAGTTCCTTGCCATGTACTGCAATCAGGGCGTTGCTGTTCACCCAACCAAGGGAACCTAATCATGAGCAAAGAGAGAGAATTTCGATTAAAGTTCCAAAAGAGTGCCCATGTTTGTGGTGGGAATATTTAGAACTACAAATAAACAGTCACCTCACAATGTCTCTGTCGTACACATCTTGGGATGTGTGAATCGTACGTCTTCGTCCATGGTTCAGATAATCAGTCTATCTCTTGGCGAAAGACGATTCTCTGAGTAATAGGAGTCAGAGTTTCGCTCCTCCTCAGAGGACACCTGCTCTCAGGTGTTCCAGAAGGGGTAGTGCAGAGCAAAGATGCTGTGTCTACCGTGCAGTGGTTAGTTGCACTTTTGGGAACAAGTGCGGCGTCCTGGCTCATGGGGTGGGGCAGGGTGTGATGCCTGTATTGACAGCATTCACACGTGTAGGTTGAGTGGCAGCTGTTGAGCGTGTGTGAGGCTGCCAGGCAATTCGTACACAGATTGTGCACTTCCACATAGGTTCTTCGTGCCTCCTGGCTGAAGTTGGACTTTTTTTACCCCATGATGTTTGCCACAGATAGGGCAGGGATGTGGCTCTGGCGATGGAGTTTTATCTTCACCAGGCCATTTTGAAGGCGCGAGGTTTCCCCGGTTTCGTTGTTTGAGAGGTCGTTCAGGGACAGACACACGGGAAGATGATCAATGTTGATGCATGATGGGATCAGTTGTGAGATGAACGGTTCGTAGGTTTCCTCTGACTAGTAGATTTATGCTGCTGCGATGCTAGATAAGCATTGACCTTCCTATGTGGATGTGCGCGAGATGCTGGTAGATCAGAAGCTCATTTACATCTGTCCTGCTTTCCTCGAAGCAGCCGTCGTCGATTGAACGCAACGCTGTGCTCAACTGTCCGTCACGAACGGACAACGTTCAAACATAATGACGGGCGAGAGAGTAGGTCACAGCAGTAGGGTAGAAAATTTGAAGGTGGGGGATCAAAAATTCCCATTGCATTAGAAGAACCTTCAAGTTTTTCTGCGTGGCCGGCATCTCGAACTAATGTAGGGGAAGTCCGACCACTAGTTGGGCGCCAATGTTACGGGGGGGATGAATATTGAAAGCGATATCGCACTAAGAGAGTTGGGGAGTTAGTACGATATCAAGTCGAATGCAATTGGAACAGAGTTTTATTCTCAATTACATTCGGGGAAGTTTTACCACCAACAAACGAGAACTGAGTGGGAGCGAATGCGAGCGCGGACGACACTGCAACGAGGGAACCAGCTCGGTTACAACTGATGGCAGCGAAGTCTCGAGCGAATCGGGGCATTTAAGGTGCCCAGTCAGAATAAATGCCCCGGACGAGCCTCCGCTGAATCGAAGGGTTTGTTCGTCTCGTTACAATATTGTCCCATGCACATTCTAATCCGATCTATTTTTCGCTCAGTTCATGCGAACTTGTAAAACTTTGATTTCCGGAGTTTGAGACGTTGTATCAGCGATAAATAAATAAACCTTGTGTTGGTTCTTCAAAGATAGTGTTGTTAGTTAGGGCATCCCGATTAGTTCTGGACAGTTTATTAGTAAGAGGTCTCGCTAGCATTAGTTGCGAGAGGGACAATAATCTCTTAATGCCTATGGGGCTAAGGAAAAGTTGTACGTTACCACGCACCAGATTTTTCTACTGATTAGTGTTTCTTTGTATTGCAAGAGTTGCAGCGGCTGCGTTCAGCGATTGTCGTCTCTCCAGAAAATGACGTAATGTTGCTTTCACTCAGTCATATTCCGAAAAACCTCAGACCGATACGAAATAGCGTAGTCAATAAAAGAGAGCAGTTGTTGATCGTAAGGGAGTGAGGGGGGTTATTTCAATAGTCCGCCGTTTTCCAAACTTTCAGTACTTCAATCTTTCTCGATTCCCTAATTAAATGAAGTCGGCATCAAAGTACTGAAAAATGGAGTAAGAAAGGGGATTGTTGGGATTTCATCACATTTTTATTCTCTCCGAATAGAAAACGTGATTGGAACGTTGCGCAGGAAAGTTTTGCTAAGGAAGTCGACTATGATGCACGGACTCGGCCCCCTTCCCCACAAGATTCTTTCTGCTTGTTTAAGAGGATTAAAGGCAATGATTGAAGTTCGGAGGTTTCCCGAGATAATAGAGTTGCTATAAGATCTATAAAAGGAAATATCAAGGAGGCCTTTTCACTCCTTTACGCGATTCTTTTCAGGATCTCGGAGAAGCTGGAGCTTTCAATTGGGAATCCAAGTTGAAAAGGAGAGGAATTCGGGGGTGAAATCGGACGTAATTAACTTGAGTTCTTATTTCAGCAAAGCATCGTCAGATCTTGAGTTATTCATTCCCCTTCGATGGCTTCTTCATAATGCAGATCCAATAAAATCTTGTAAGACGGTTAAATTTGGCTAAGGAACAAATTACACGGACTTACCAAAGCCCTCTAATGTTTGTCAAGTAACAGTGTTGTAGTAACAGCATGCCTCCCTGTTCTGGACGATTCTCCAATTTCCACTTTTCTTAGAACTTCGAAGTAAGAAGGAAAGTTAGGTAATCTGCTGGAAAACGGTATTTGAGTTTTTTGGACGTTTGAAAGAATGGTCAGTATGTCGAACGAAAGAACGGTTGAACCAACTCAGCTCATTTAAAAAGTACTAGGACTGATAGTGACTGAAACGCACAACTTTTGCGCAGTTTTGTAGGCACGGGTCAAAACGTACCCGCAACGGTGTTCTTTCACATTTTTCTCGAACTTTGAGCATGCCGCGTTGTTATGGATTAGATGATAGGGGACCCGCGGTCTGATTTGACTGACGCAGAGATGGAACCCGTTCAAGCGGATACCGACGAATTAATTCTGTCCAAGGGCCGATGGGGAGGAATTTGAACGGGAATGTTTCACTTTGGGGGCGGGATTATCAGATTGACCTATTAATCAGCAGTGGTGGGGGGCCATCCGGCCCTAAAGACGTGTTTCCAAAGCCGTATAGTAAGATACCTTGGCACCTTCCCACTCTTGAAGGATAAAGTTTCACACAGAGTACATTACGTGACCAACAGCAACAAATTGGTTAAACAAAAACCATCTGATCGACACACAGGTGGCATATGAGTGGCCCAACCTATCAACCAGTATGAGGAGGGCGATATAGCCCACAGAACCAGCGTAACGTATCTGTTGAGGGTTTGTCAGCATTATACGGCTGTGGAGCTGCTGCGACATCCAAGGTTGTATAGCTGATTCGACTATCACAGTGATGGAACCAGTTCTAGTGAGTACCGATAAAGTTCAAACTCACAAGGCGTCTTCATATAGTGAATACCTACATATTATTTCGCACAAATATTTTTCTGGAGGTCTATTACTGAGTGATCTTCCAAACCATTCCAGATTGTTGATCGCAATTCCATCCGTAACCATCTGGTACTCGGAGAATAAACTAAGATACATCAGAAAATTGAGGTTTTCCCGTAATAAACCATTTGAAATCGTTTGAAAACCAGTTTTGATCCAACTCCCAAGGTACCCTCAGCAAGGTTTGCTACTCATTTGTGCTACTATGAGGATACGTTGAATATAACCGATTTCACAGAAATTGAGCATGGTTGCCGCGGATGTGCCTGTGTGTGTGTGCGTCTGTAAACGTGATTGGGGCAAAGCAGCTGAACGAATTGGAATTGTTATCTTTCATATTCGTTGAATGTAGATATGCTGCCATCCTCTTGCAGAGAGGTAACCAGTGAAGAAGAAGAAGTTGGAGCCGAGATGGCCGGTCCGCGTTTGTCTGTCGCGTAGTTACGAGTCATATGGTAGTCGCGTCTGATTAAAAAGAAAGTGAAGCGTTGTAAAGTCGTATGTTGAGTCCGTACATTGTCGTTTAAATTGTCATTATAAATAAATTCAGTTGAAGGTAAAGGCGCGCGTGAACTTATTTGGGTCACCACAATTCCAACATATTTAGCAATTTTTTATTCATGATTTTTGTAACCACATCCAAAAATAACGCTGTTCAGCTCAGCTCTAGCTAAATTAAAGTGTTACCCTTGGCCCCAATGAGAAGGCCCTTGTGCACGGGCTTTTCTCTTACCCCGTGTCCAATTAGCCTCTCCTGTTAACAAAAGACTTCTAGGGAATATTTCCGAAGTTGAGAACGATTCTTTGGAGTTTTCAAAGAGTATGTTCCTACTTGCAGCCCCCAGACCCGACTCAAAACCATGTCACTCCACAAACAGTGCCGATAGAAATCAGTACCCAGATACCCACTGTACCGCGTGAACCAGTTCTACTCTATTATGCTAGTCAAGTAACCTTTCCATCAGGACTCAATCACGCTAATTAAGTGACCGTTGAAAACCAGGTGTATCAACACAGTCCTCTGGCTCGTTCTTACTCCTCATTCAATGTCTATTGTTCTCGCTTTCTCTTGCACCCAACAAACACCATACAATCAACATTGGTCGGAAAATTACGAAAAGACCACAATAAATTACCAAACATTCCGAAGATTTTAGCGCAGTTTTCTCTTTTTTAAATCTTTCCTATGTGATACTCTCAGAAAAATTAGAATGGTAGTGCAATAAACGACGTGGTTTTAATAAAGCTTGTAAAATGACTAGGAGTAATCCAAGAAATTCCGAAATTCGAACTACTGTTGTTTTCACAATGACGATAACTAACAAAACAGTGAACGCCTTGCTTTTCAGGAAAATAGACCTGACAGTTCCATTAATTGTCTAAATGTCAGTCATTTAATGAAGTCGTGACACGAGTGACAGCATCCAGGTAAATTCCGTTAATTTGCAGTGTGTGGTACTAGTTCATATATAGTTATATCCACCAGGATTGGATTACTTAGTGAGCGGTTAAGAATCAGTAAACGTTCGGGGAGCTGATTAATGTTGAGTAACGCGTCGCATAAGATGTATTTTGTTATCTGAAGTTCGAGTGCTATGATACGGGGTTTTGTTTGGTTGTGGGTAAACTAAGCTCAGCTACCACCCCTTTGGTTAGTCTGTGTTTGTGTTATTGGACTGGCGGCTGTAGGACGGCGTTAGGGAGATATTATATTCAGATCTCAAGACACAACTCTTGCTCACAGCTCCGTCAGCTCATATTTCTCTCAATTCCGCACATACCGCGTTATTATCGAAAGGTCGATAAATAACGTCTTTTCGAGCGGCAATTTCTCGAGAAAACGACCCTGGATGCCCGTCTAAATACGTTATAAACACGTCTCCCTCAACTCGCTACTCAGTTTTCCCGCTTAATTAGGCTAATTCCAGGTTGACGGTTCTCGTGCGGCTTTCTGTTGAGCTGGGAAAGCTACCGTGAGACGCTCCCTATAAACCGCTAAGTATCCATATCCTCTAAACAGCGTTCGTTCTTGTTTGAATGAAACCGGTTACGCACTCTGGGAACAATTATCTCTACAAATTAGTGACGACAGATTGCAAGAGCAGTTGGAAGGGTATTCCGAGCCCTGAAACCGCAGTTTAGTTCTCTCCCGATATCTTTTTCTCGCTTCTATCGTCCACATGTTTCAGTATGAGAAAATTTGCTTGAATCATCGCATACATTCTATCAGAATACTCAGAAATGCCAGTTTTACGTCCTTTCGCTCAACAAAGTCAGGATGAAACTTGATTGATCAGGTTTTTAAAAATAATACAAAGTAATCAATCTGGAGAGGCTCATCTCGCAACTTTTCTCAGATATGAGTTCGCTGGGTCTTGGAGTACTTTGTACACACTGGTAGTGCTTAATTTAGAGTCTTCTTCTTACTCATGCGACGACCATTATTGAATAATAAATACATAGGCAACGGATTATCGAGGGTTTATGCTCCCAAATTATGAACTAAACACCGTGAAAACATCGGGTGCCAAGCATCACAAACATTCCTCAGCCCCACGCGCATTCTGCAATATTTATGGTTTTAGCTGCTAATCCAGTATGTTTGAATATGATGCGACATATTTTCATAGTACTCCTAGAAACTGGTGGCCCTTGAACTTGAAGCACCAAAACAAGCAAAAGGTCAATGAAACAACGTTCGTCGGAGTTCTACAAATTTCCAGGTTGTTGAAAGCTATCTTGTTGACGTGTTTAAAAAAAGGTCAACACGCATTCCTCGTCAATCTCAAGCAAGAGTCGAGATCTTGCCCACCACTTCTGCAACTCGAATCCTCCTTTTGATTCAGCTTTACTGATCGCGATCAGTTGCCGTTTGTGATCGCCGGCGTCACTGCTCCCGAGCTTTACCGACCTGTGTTGTGCTCAATGCGACTTCACGCCTGGGACCCGAAACTTCAAAATTTGTCCATTTTGTGGGATTGAGTTAAGTCCATCCAACTTGCCACAATTTTAGTGGAGCAGACAGTGGCCCGGGTAACACTGTTCTGTTTTCACCATCCGTCTGTGAACATTGCTTCAGTTGCCATTTATTTTCAACAGTTGGAGAACTTCCATTTAGGCGTTAGGCATCGAAACTTTGTCAGCCCCACTCGCGTTTGGCATATTAATTATTTTAGCAACTAATCCAACGTGTGATTGTGCTGTTTATATGAAGACGGTTGTTCGGCGCTCGCCGAATTAGCTGGATCTTAAACCTCTGGAATATCCGCACTTGCACTTAACGGTCCTTACTGGCCCTACGGAAACTCATTGTTTTCCCAAATACCTTTCTATCTCTACCCTTTTGTTAGTACCTGTGGAAGTCCCGCTCCTTAGATATTTCCAAGTGACAACGGATTCCTCCCTTTCCTGGACTTTCTCAACTATCTTTCGCACCCCTCAATTTTCGATTCCTCTCCACAAGAGACAGTGCCTCCCAAACTCATTCACCTAAAAGTTCTCATGAAAGACGGTCATCTCCCATTTTTCTCAATACACAGTCATTTAACAGCTCTCCCAAGGATAGGTCTCACCACTCACACTACTCACAACTCAAGTCTCTCTCTCTCTCTCTCTCTCTCTCACGCTCTCTCTCTCTCTCTCTCTCTCTCTCTCTCTCTCTCTCTCTCTCTCTTATCGTGTTATTATGAGTTTTTTTTACCTTTCTATTGATTTTCAGGGCCGTCTCAGGACTTGGGATAACGCTCTGAAGGTCGGGTCCGAGGGAGGTCCATTGGTGGGTTGGGCTTGGGGCTGGCTGGGGTTTTTTCACCCACCCCAACCAGCTGGTATGAAAGGTGTGCGTTTGGTATAATTGTTGGAATGCATGTAATTTATTTGTCATGAACGTTGATGAATTATGTGTTTAGTTTAGTTGAAATGTAAAGAGTGGCGTGAAGGCTAATTTTTTTGATTTTTTTTATTGTCAGTTATATAAGAACCGCAGAGGTAGAGTTTTTTTGTAATTCGTCTTCAGGGGAAGTGGAAGAGAGGGCTGCATAGCCCTAACTTCCCCCGATGGAAAAATAAACATCTCAATCAATCAATCTCTCTCTCTCTCTCTCTCTCTCTCTCTCTCTCTTTCTTTCTCTGTCCCTCTCTCTTTCTCTCTCTCTCTCTCTCTGTCCCTCCCGCTCCATTTAGTGCCTCTGTTAGTTGCAAGGTTTCGGAACGTATTAAATTTGTTCAGTAAACGAAAGACATTTCTGAGAAGGACGAGGGAATTGTTCTAAAATTATCGGGTAATAACTGTGAGAAGTACTTCTGGAGCTGTTCCCGATTATTCTATAAACGGGAATAAGTATTCATTGTGTAGATAGTTTATTGGACTAACGCTCTGATTTTCCCTAGAACGGTGATATCGCATGAAACTGATTTATGAAACAAAAATGAGCTAAAATATGTTTTATTAGAAATGTTCTCGTTATATAATTGTGCTCCTCCACGATAGTTCTACAATTTCTGAGTTTGTTGCTAATTATTTTGTGAGCGCTGTTCAACCACTATGTTACTGACAGTTTACAGGACTCCACACTTTTTGTGAATGCGACTCCACTTGATCGGGATTTAATAGGAAAAACTGTTTTAAAATCGATATTCGTGTACGCTTTTTAAATTTATTGTGCCACTCTGGTAATTTTCTCGCAAATCGGAACGTTGTATTACCGTTGATATTGCTCGCTTTACTCAAAATCGTTCAAAGCGTTTATGAAAAAAAAAAAATGTTTTGGTTTCCGTCACGATGATAGTCAAAGATTTTTTTGTCAATTTTGTTTCATAACGCCGTTTTGGCTGTTCATGTTGAACTGTAGCCGGAATATCGAATCCGGCCAGATCTCGTGCTACCGTTGATTCAATCGTGCTCGCAGACAAAAACTTTGACGGTTCGTTCAAATAGTGTCTTCTGAACTTGAAATACTCGTAAACGTCAAGGCTCGAAAAAACTCTTTTTCGGGACACATCGGTTCATAATCTTATAGCTGTTTATGATAAAATATGTAATTCATGGGGTCACTTTGATAACAATACTTGCGTATCGGTTTTGGTCGTAACATTGGTCACAAACGCACATATAGCGTTATTTGAAACTGAGTGTTTTGCTTCTGAAAATTGAAAATCAACAGTTGGAAAAAAGAGTAGCTGAATACGACGCAACTGGCTTAAGATCAGGAGTTTTGCCCAGAGGACAGCTCACCAAATGAACGAATTACAATTACGCAGTATAATTATCACACTTCCTTTTAGCTTAGAACATTAAACCCTTTACTTACATAATTTTACCTATTTGAATGTGGTTGGCAGTTATCATTCTGGCTTCACAGCCACTTTATCATCCACTGAAAGCATCAACGTGACAAGACCGATTATTCAGTTTCATTTGACCTGCTATGCTAGCCCATAATTGAAACCCACTGATCATCGTGCACGAATAACTGTTATGATGTTTCGGTAAACACAGTAGCTACAAATTACACAAAGTGAAAACAAAACGATCATTACTGTTGTTCAATATAAGATGAAAGATTACGAGTTACAGCGGGAATCATAAACGAATGATAAAACCTCCCTCTTGACCGCTCGAGCAAAAAGGGGCGAGCATGCTAATAATTCTGCCCGTACCAAGTTTTCAGGTTCATGTGAATGAAGAAACTAAGATCAGATTACGATCAAAGGGAAACTTCGCTGTTATTCACTCGGGTTGGTTATCATTTCGTGGTGCCTGAAATCACTTTGATATTAGCAGCGCAAATATATTTTTATTTCTGCCAAAAAGGAAGAACTTGAGGGCTTTGATCTCGTGCGATTAAGCATTTTCCTCCACAAGTTACTTTACTTTCGTACTCGGGATAAAATCCGGAGGAGGTAACATTGATACGCGCACTTTGGTTCCGGGAAGTTGATCGGAAATTGCAATCTTTCTCGCCTTTGCATATTCGATGATACCGACATAACCAGGCGGTGTATACTGAAGGAGCGTTCATTTTCCATATTTATTACTTTCAGCTACCCGAGAGTAAGGAAAGTACTGTAGTACATTGAGTTTTTTTTTTAGATCTTCACGTTTTAAGGCCTACTCAGTCCACAAAACCTAATTTCGGCGCGTGGTCTATGTGTAGTTCGATTTGCAGGAGAACGGCAGGACCGATTGAGCTGGTTTTTTTGGTTTATTATTCATTCTGAATAATAACCCTATTTTTTCAGTCAGGAAAAACTTTTTACAACCCCCCCTCAAAATTTGATACTTCACGTTTCAAGACATGGAGATTCCAAATTTACAATGTCCGTCCCCCGTCCACCGTCCACTGTCCCCCATCCGCCGACCCTGTCCGCTATCCACCGTCCGCCGTCCCCCGACCGCATCCGCCGTCTGGGCCGTTTTGTTCCTTTAACGTGGTCAACAAAATTCGTTCTTTCGCACAAAAATCCCATTTGGTATCTAATTGTGCCCGCCATCTCGGCAATCCGATCAGACGAAGCCCATGATTGTTATGGGGAACGAATGGTTAAAAAAAATAACGAAACGCAGTATAACGCGGGAACTACAGCGGAAGTCAACGTTTCCTCGTTAGTACTCCCTCCCTCCCTCCTGTCAAATCAAACTCAATCACCCGCCCACAAGACTCGCAACGCCCTTTCGACTCTTGGCTCGACGGGGCGCCTAGGCCACTTCCTCCGCACACCCCTCCATTGGAACATAAACGCCTACAGACGTTTACAGGCGCCTGGCGCCAAGGGAATATTTAGTTTCCGTAGTTCCATTGTTGCCAGGTCATGTTTCGTATGGTTTACTAGTATTAGATGCTGAATTGAATGGGATGGGTCTCGGAGCAGTAATACTAGGTCAAGCTGTTCATGAGAATAATAAACCATTGTGTAATGATTTGCAGGGTTTTCTTGTTTTGTTGGTGATTTCGATAAAATACGAAAATGAGGTGGTTATGGGCGATTATCATCGATGGGAAGGGAGCGTGTGGTGCCCAAAAACAAAGGTTTTTTGTGTTGTTCTCGAAAACGGCTAACGATTTTGATTAAACTTTCAAACTATCGTTTGGTAGATGGTACTTTCTGAGCCAAATGACTTGAACCAAACTCACAGGATGTTTTCAAATAGTTAATACCTCGATAAGTGTTCCTCGGACAGCCCATTGAACAGAAATGAAAGTTTAAGTGTGATGGAAATAATGTTTTTCATAAATGCGTAGATTCTACCAACCTATATCCACATTTTGTTCCCCATAATTATTTCTGTACCTATCTGATGGACGGATGTATAAGCTATGATAGCTCGGAAAAAGAGATTTGTCGAATATTAATTTTTTCATGTTCTCTACTAACC
This sequence comes from Pachypeltis micranthus, assembly GCA_020466155.1. NCBI lineage: Eukaryota > Metazoa > Arthropoda > Insecta > Hemiptera > Miridae > Pachypeltis > Pachypeltis micranthus. Next base: position 13,008,266 of record CM035772.1, read on the forward strand.
AGTACCTAAATTTTGTTCGTTATATATCTTTCCGTAGGAATGCGTTGAAAGAAGATACGGTGCTCGTCTATTCGACAGAATTTACGGTGGTGACGATAAGTTTTGTGTTGCAACGTACCAAGTATTTCTTTAGTCGCCGTAACTGGCATCGTCTTTGCACCATAACTTCAACGGGGAGCAACGGAGATTAGCTCCGAGGGCTTCATATTTGCTTTTTAGACAAGCTAGGAAATACTGCACATCAAGCTCATAAAAACCTTACTTTCTCAGAACCAAACAAAGCTGTTGCTATGTCGCATCATTCCTCTAGCTACTAGTTCAATCACACTGGCATCATATAAACTTGTCAAACCTAGCTCAACGCTTGAAGTGGTAGCGCTTGACGTGCTGGTACCAACTTATTAGCCATGGATGAGAGAACCAAAGTTCCCCACAGTCCAGAAATTAGGAGAGATACACTGATAAGAAAATTATTCAGGAAAACAACGTTAGTTTGAACTTCTGAGTTTTCGAGTTAGCTCCTGACCAAGGCTGGATCATGATGTATTGAACGTCAACAGTTGAATGAGCCTGTGCGGCTATTTTGGTGCTGCGGCATTCAAATTGATTTTTGTCGAAATCTGTGATGCTCTCGTAATTTTCTCGCATGTTTGTATTTGTTAACTAAAATGGGTTAATAGAAGTCGTTGGAGCCACAAAGGGACCAAAATTTTTATTTTTTTTATCCCTTTGATGACAACAGTTAATTTTGGATTGAGTTTATTCATTCTGTTACTTGTGAGTCCAGGTTGAACTGCAGGCTACATATTGAATTTGAGCATATTTCGTCGTGTACTTTTCTCTATATTACGCAAGCAGAGTTGGTCCTCGAACACCTATTGTTGGCTCAGTTTAAGCTGAATTGGTACACAAGTTCGCTGCCGTCAACTTCATCGTACTTTCCGAGGTCGAGCTTTTCTCTAGAGCTGCAGAAAATTCCAAACTGCCCCTGTCGATAAACATCTTTATAATACTTTGCTATTCTGAAAGCAAGGATTGGCGTACCCAGAGCTGACGGCGTACTTGGCCACATTTGAGCATTGGATGAGGTGTTTGTATAACTCCCTGCCTTACCTTACTTCTCACACACTTACTTTTGCAACTCCCTTACGTCCTACATCTAGTCAGCCCCAGGACTCAGACAGTAACTCTCTCTCATCTCTCGTCCGTCCTTATACCAGTTCAACTGTGCAGAGCCCCACTACGTCTTGGCTGGTCTCTGCCTGTTGGTTACTTACTCTATGTCTATCGTGTATCTTAACCGAACTAATCAGTGTGTTCCTTATCACAGTCCTGTCTCGTCTTATTCATCGACAAATTCCCTTATAATTATTCCAGTTCGTCTCATTCAACACGTACAATTATGCAACTTGTTTTTGGTGCACCACCGCATTTTGTTCTTTAGGTGGCCTTCACGCTAGTCGTAGCTCATTTTAAACCTTGCTAGTTAATTAACATATAATAGCAATAATCAGGTATATCACTTTCTGAATAATTTCCTTACTCTAGTAGTTAAGACACGACCGGAGGAGCTTCATTTTATGATCAAAGGGCTAATGCTGACGGAACTGTCGGAGAGGAAAATTGCGCAGTCTGAAAAGTTTTTCCTCCTTTTTTTGAGAAAGCTTACTGGCAAACCTAAGAGAGAACCTTTGTGATAGCACAACCGTGTACACTGCATAACTCTTCTCTTTTCCAACAAGTCTCCCTTCCCCTTACGCCCTTATCCTTTCTGTCTATCCTTATCCTACTCCTAAATTTCTTCTACACCCTCATCTACATGTTTAGCACGAAACCCCGAAACTTTTCCACGCCCATTTTCACGGGATTCGCAGCGTTGAATGTAAATTGGCTCCAATAAAAATCGGCCGCCACGAGATGGAAGAAAATAAACTTTTTCTCCATTTCTCCTTCACATTTAGTTACCTTCGCATCAGTGAGTCATTAGGGATCATGATTTTCCTCTTTTCTCAGGCGTTCCATTTCTTACCGGTTTCAAGTACGATAACACTTACAGTTCTGTGGATTTGGTCTCCAATCAATGTCATGGAAGTATATCTAATGAACCTAATGGCCACTTGCGCACATGTTTGAGCATTACTTTCCTTGTCTCGACTTGATGAAAAGGACTGTTACGTAACTGAAAAAATGTTTTGAGCTCTCTTCAAGAATTGTTTACTTTTTAAATCCTTTTCGCATCATTATGTTTTAGTACGAAAACACTGTTAGGCGAAACGTTCTGTGTGTGTCTGTGAACCGGATTGAGAGGCAACAGCTTAACCTAATCAGCTCAGACTTGATATCCAGCCAGAACGTTACCGTAGGACGTCAAAATAAGAGTATGAGCAAAATCCGCTCATGTTGATCAAAACAGTTTTCGTTTTTTTCCAAAATGGCTCCCACAATTCAGATTAAATTCCTTGTACAGACAGACCCTAATGAGACGTCAACATAGTAAAATTCCCATTGGTTGGAAAATCACGAACGTAGCACAATAAATTACCAAACCTCTCGACAAAAATCGATTTTAGCGCAGCTTTTTCCTTATCAACTCAACTCAAATGTAATAAGATTCAAAGAAGAAAGAACTTTGAGTGAAATTCTGTTGGCAGTTCAATCAAGTACCCGTACGAGGACTCTTCAATAATGCTCACAAGATGTAAAGGGGCTCTCCAGAAATTCCGGAATTTCTGCCGTTTCACTTACCGCCCATTACTAAACGTTTTACACACATTAATTCTCTGTTCACGAATTGCTCAATAATGTTCAAACCATGAGCACGAGCAGCACGATAAATTCCGGATCTGCAAGTCGTACCGCTTTCTGCCACCGTGAAGCGGTGTTTTACCTAGTTCAAATGAACTGAGGGAAAAATTGGAGCTAAGAAATGTTGTATGATGCGACGCACCTGATATTGTTAAATACAGTTTCAAACGATGTTAAAGTACTAACACATACAGTACTACATTTTTCATCCGCGTGAAAATGGCGAGGGCAGCACAATAAGGAATCAAAAACTTGTACAATAAGCGATTCATGAATAACCGTTTCTTTACATATCTCGCTCATATCCGGAGTTCAAACTAACCGCGTTTTGTCGACAAAGTTTTTCCGCAGTGTTTCCCCTCTGATTTCCCATCTGTGAGCACCGGGCTTCCCAGAAAAATTATGTTGCCAATTACATTGACTGCCTATATAGCGGTAAGTCAATGAAGGTCGTGCGACAAGTAGGAGAGCCCGATTACTTTCTAAGTTGAACTTCACGTTACGTTTCACTGAGTTCGTACGCAATCAAAGAAAAACGGATGAAAGCGTGTCTGAGGAAAGTTAGGAAATATACGTCTCATCAGATATTTCCATTTCATATTCAAACTATTCAAAAACTACTGGCAGCAGTAACCTGTATTTTGGGTCTGAGCTTGATTTGATTTTCAACACGTAAATAATCGCCCTGTAATCGTAACAGTTATCTTGAACAACGATAGGTGTGTGAAGTTTACAACTGTAGTGGTCGAAATGGCATTATGCCCTTGAAACCTTCACACAGCGAGAGTTTTATTGTGACATTGCCCCACTTTTGACTTTGATTTTTGAGCTCAATGGCAGGAGCATTGTAGCCATAGAGGAGGTATCCATCGCTCCACTACCCTCCATTTCTAGAGTGTTGGGCAACAAAACTCTGGGGGCCTAGTTTTTGACGACTTGTATAATAACTAAACTTCATTGTAAAATATTTAGCGAGACGCGTTTTTCCTTATTTACCGTCGTTCGTTGAGCGATTGCATGAGTAATTTATGATACTATGAATGTCATTGTTTGGGAAACGTTAGTAGTTAACCCATAGGTACTTCAGAGAGGATTGAGGCTAGCCGACCCACCCCTCCAGTCCTCATCAACATGTGACATCATAGGGGGTAGGATAGGGGGGTTGGAGGGGGTCCAACTGTTTAACTTCTGAGTGAATCCCCTTCCCCTCGTCGCTGCTGCTGCTGTAACTTCTAAGTTGATCCCCCCCCCCACCCACCACAACAACAAACTTATGTGACGTCACGCGTTGTAGAGAGCTCCAGAATTAAGAGAACACCTTGTGCCAAAATATAGGCAATGAAGTGACAACAGATTGGGTTCTAGAGTTTCAGTTCATTTACGTCGTAAAGCTAAGGATTGTAAAAAGTCGTGTAGTTCCTAAACATTATGGGACCTACCTAAACATATAACTGAAATAAGTAATTTAACACTCACACACGATTTAAAACGTTTTAATTTACTTGAAGTTATCCAAGTTATTCTCTCGTTACCAACGTTCTCTAGGTCGGTTATATCATATTATCTTCCTGGGGCTTCTCGTATTGAATTCAGCGACTCTACTTCCACGCATGGTGTGCTAATAGTGCCACAAGCAGAAATCCTAACTACCATACGAGGGTATGACGAAGAGTCACCTGAATCGTGTGGTGGCTCGATCGGAGATACAGGAAAACAGCGCCCATTGGCATCGCCAGGATCTGAAAGTTCTGAAAAGCTTCTTCACCGGGCACTGCCCACTCAGATACTACCTCAACAAGATGGGCATCTCAGAGGCGGTGGAATGCAGACTTTGTGGCGAGGAAAACGAGACGGCAGTGCATATCCTATGTGAATGCTCTGCCTTGGCTGTCAAACGCTTCGAATATTTCGCCCAGGAGACCATTGAACCCCACATCATAGCGGAATCTGGGGTAAAGGACATACTCGGCTTCCTGAGGGGGGCGGGTATCAACGACGCCTTCTACTAAGAAAGGGCCAGTGTCACAATAGGGCCAGATGTGGCCGCAGTGACAAAGGGACTTGTCCCGCATGCTCTCAGGAGAAAAAAAAGTGCCACATGCATCCAGACTCTCCCTTCCATCTAGCAATGTTTCGACAATAGTTTCTATGCACGAGGAGGTTTCTCCCAATGACGCACTCTGTACAACCAAGCAGGACACGAAACGATAAAATGAGTGGTGTTTTCATTCTACTTCATAATTGAGCTATTCTTTCTTTGGTAGTTCATTCTTAGATACGCTCTACCATCTTCAAGTGACAATATCCAGCGACAAATTTATAAAGAATTCTAGTATCCTTCATTCCTCTTTCGCGAGAATATATTTTAGTATAATTCAATCCATATCGCGTATCCTTTATTTGATTTTTTTCAAGTAAGAGTTGTGCAGTGTTAAAGTTTTTATTGAAGTTTCTGCCAGCAATTCTATACGTATTTTGTTAGCCCTAGTTATTTAACCCTCTTATTTGTGCCTACGTACAGTACCCTATTTGGTGTACATTTTCGATGATGATGAGCTGATAAACGGAAGAAAGCTGATTTTTGGTTCAGTTCGTGTTCCTCTATGGTAGTTAGGAGTTGTTTTTTGTCATAATTTTGACATCGCTGGTAGAATAAACGAACTTTAGAAATCAAACTCCTGATGGATAAGAAAAACGTTATAAAATGAGATATAATTTAATTCGCGGGCCGATTCTGATGATATTAGATTTAATAGGCAATCAAAAACGGCTTCGCTGAATCTTGCTCATTCATTCGAAACGAATTTGAGAACCCGCTGAAGCGTCCAGTAATTATGTATCCAAGAAAAAATGAATTAAAACTTTCTCCGTTAGCTCGCAATTTCAAGTAAAAGAAGGTCGGAAAGAGTGAGGATTAATTTCGAGACTTCACTTGGAAATGATATTCTCGAAGAAGCGCCTTTTCAAACCCCGCCAACCGTTGGGTGGATTCGAGTTAGTAAAACAAACCTGGGAAGCTGTGGGTAGAGTCAAAAGGATTCTGAATTATTTAAAAGCAAGCGCACTACCTTGAATTCACAAAGCAGGACTCATCATCATAACTGGGTTCATCATTTAATTCGAAAAAATACAAAAGTATCTTGACTGACTGCCGCACGATCAAACTAACTCTTTTGAAAATAAACCCATTATTACTTAGAGTGGTAAGTTGAATTGAAAAGTTATCCCGAATTGCGTTTCTAAACTATACTTCCACACATAATTCCGTTTCGTACAGTATTGTATAATTAACGAGTTTTGCTTCAAAACCCAAAGTAGGGAAAGCGCTGGAAGATCACTGTAGTTAAAATATCAGGAAGTGTCCACTTTCCTTTCCGTGAGCCCTGCGGGGGGGGGGGGTGCAAGACAAATTTTAGGAGGTTGTCATTGGAAGAATGTCAGGGGGTAGGGGGGTTAATGATGAGCTGAGAAAGAAAGAGTAGGGGCAAGTTGGGTGACGCGGGAAGTCGGAAATGGCCGTTGACTGTGTAGTGTTAAAATCAAAGTGAACCCGAAATTGTTTGAGAGTTGGGCGGCTTGAAAGAAACGAAGAATCGACCGACAGACGGCAGGCAGTGGTCGGGTAGTGAGTGAGCTTTGGTGTCTAATTCCTAGGGACTTACTACAGAGCTACGTATCGAGAACGCCTTCAGCCAGAACCGGGGGTTGTATCAGCCATGCATGTGGCTACCCCTCTCATCCCATCAATGACCCTAAATTCACCCTGATCGTCACCATTCGCGAAAGAATTCTTAAATGCTGAGCAGAGAAATATGAGACAAGCGCAGAACGATTATAGCGATAGTTCGTTTTCAAAAGCGACATCGTAACTCGAAGCATTGTCCCAAAAACTAATGCGAATCGGGTCGGGAGATGTCGGGGTTATAAGGTTACATTTTGAATGACTGAACCAGTACGGGATTGAAACCGCCAACGAAGTTAACGTTGAGGGCAAGAACTAGTGGTAGTATTATTCAGGACAGGTCTTCCCCACATGTCTGAACAAACCTTTGGGTTCAGCGAAAACTGGAGTCTGTTCACTTGAAACCTCTCTGGCGGTTGAAAGGGTCGATAACTGAGGGAATTAGAAGCTGACTGACCTGTCAGCAACTGGTCTTGACGATGGTCTGAAAACTGTCAAACAGGAATCTTGACAAGGATTGAAGTGAATAAATAGTATGATGGTTGATTAAGTAACCCTCAGTGCACGACTATAATACCCTCGGTACATCGTGGGCTTAAGATGAAGCAATTGGGTTTATTTATTTTCCATTTATTTCAGTGTCCGTGGAGACTTTTATTTTCAGTTGATCCAAATGAACTGGGAAAGTTTTCAGGCGTGAGAATTCTACATTAGAGCTGCGATAAAGAACATTATCAGGTGCTTTGAAATGTAGATTATTCTAGCCAAGCTCGAAGGAGAAGCGCTTGATATAATCTTATTTGCATTCGATAATCTCGAATCGATTTACCAGCCTTTTGAGAACTTCGAAGTGAAGCAGAAGTGAATGAACCGAGAAAGGAGTCTATCGAATAGAAAATGTTGAATATTGAGTGAACCTGGAACGTTTCTACAGTATTCATTCCGGTAGAGTGGAGAGATCTCGTCCCTGAAAGTTCCGTAAGTTTAGCTACTACAGAAGCTTTCCGAGCGGAACTATTATTTCCTTCCTTCATTTAATTTTTCGTCCCAATAAATTTCGATTTCTCGACTGTTGGCTGACAGTCTCAGTTGAATCCGCAAATAGAATTTTATGTGGCTATTTCGGCATTGAAACCAATGACAACTATTCAAACTAAAGGTTGTATTAATAATTAACTTCAGTTTTGTTAGTATCTACTGTATCATGCAGTTTCCTCACAAACGCCACTATATCACAGACAGTGTTTCATTTCATGAAAACGATATGAACGAAATTGAAATTTATTTTGCTTGTTCTGATGTAAATGAAGTCTGTAAAACAACCGTTAGTGGGGACCATGTGCAATTCTGATCACGTCTTTATGGTTTTTCAATTCGTGTGGAGTATTGTTATGGGAATGTATGAACATTTCAGTTTGACTTGGCATGCGTGACCCTAGTACCACGCAAGCGGATGTTCCACCAAAAAGTGGCCACCACGCTTCACGGTGGACTTCCCAGATTGTGGAGCAGAGAAGACGCAATGATGTGGGCACATGCCCAGGTAATGGGATCAACGTTCTGCGAAGAGAGAAGGAGGATGCGCTGTCTCATTATTAGGAGAGAGTATGCTTGCGGAAAGACTCCTTTGTATTATTATATATGTGACCCTCTGCAGTAAGGATTGTTGTGGGTAATGATCAGCTCTGCATTCGTTCAGAAATTGGTTACTGGAGAGTGAGGGAATGGTGAAAATTGTCTCTGCCCTCTTTCCAGTTCAGGAGGAGCTGCTAGTGACTGAGTGAGCGACAGATCTAGCTTCTACAGTTTGCATGTCGTGACAGAATCTTGTAAGATGCACTATGGCGCTAGAAGATCTGGAGGGATTCCTCTGGAAGACTAGATGAACGTTGCTTGGAGGTGCCTCACGTAGGTAATGTCTTCAATACATGCGTTTTGTCAATGTACTCTTCACTATCTGGAATGAGACCCACATTGCCCTTAACCCAAAGAGTGTACGTGAGCAGATGTCCTCCTCTCCGTAGAGGTATTTGTGCACTTGGGCAGAGTAAAAAGAAAAGAAGAAATACATGTGAGAAAAACGTTTTATAAAAAGAGATAAAACATGCGCGGTGAGGAGAGACGGTGAACTGGGAAGAGGACTGGTTTGGGTTGAGAGTAGGAAGACAACAATTGCAGATAACAAATAAAGCTAACCTCTGGTTTCTACGGATAGCAAGAAAAGCTTACTATTTCCACATTCTGTATCACTGGAAGAGATTCACCATGGTAGAATAGCTTTTACGTGGGCGATTCTCCATAAATACCTCTTTCAAGTGCATCTCATGCAACCACCCCCAAGCACAGGGATGAGGTCCCCCAGGCCACATTCGACGTTCACGATAGCTTCAGTTTGGTAGGGTGAGTCTTCCTTCTCGGAAAACTCTGACCGTCTCTTATTTGGGATGAACACTGTGGCCCTAAAGTTCTATTGTGCTAGTCCTACTGTTTCACAGATACATGTCTAGCTTCCTAAGAAATGCCAGGTATTTCTTGCAAGAGTCTTTTTTGATGTCCACTCTTGAATAAGTTGTACCAACGACAAAAATCGCTCCCTCTCAAGTCTCTGGCCCCTGGACACGAAATGATAGAGAGTTTCTTCATACGTGTTGGTCCATTGTGCACTGTTCCGTGATGATCCCACTCCCGTGTGTCCGTGTGCTTTAAGACCTTCCTGCTGATCATCAGAATGCTACGTTTTATCTCGTCTGTTGACACTGAGACTATGCGTTTTGAGTGCTTCACTCCCTCAAGCGTTCCAGACTATATGACACATTCTCCTAACACATTCTCTCACCGTCCTTCAGGTTAGTGCCGGAGATGCCCCACCAGGCAATAAGGGGAGTGTACAACCTCTGCGAAGCTCAAAGTACCTCTGGCACGCTGGAGTAGTGTGAGGGGATGGCGAAGGAAAAACGCTTGAGAGGTGTCGAGCTATTGCTCACCTTGATATTGTGCAGTAAAGGCCGTTTCTCCTTCAGTGTGTTCCATTGTTTTTGTTACCTTAGATATGCGTTATACAATTGGTAGTAAGTGCTTTCTCTATTTTTCGTTCGTAATTTTAGATTTACCCAGATACTTCGCTTCTGTCGCAATCGATATCACTGCTCCAATAACCTGGTTGAGTGTACACGGATATGACTCGGAAACTCACACAAGTTGTAGTAATGACTGCCTTCCCCGTACAACTTCTCCGTCCTCATTTCTGTCGACAACACGTATATTACGTGGAAATTCAGTCTCATTCGCGTCAAAGAGGAGAGAAGCCACAACCCCACTGCTGAAAGGGAAGTTTGTCGATCCTGTTTCATAACTTTCTAATAACACTCGCACGCGTAATTTTGATTTTAAACTTTCCTGACTGCTGGCGGGAGTTGTCCTTAAATAGCGGTCTGCATTATGAGAAATCACAACCGCTATATTAATATCACTTCAGAAAAACTAATACGGAGGGAAATTCTAAAATATCCTATCAGATAAAATAACTTGGTGACATGCTACTTCTCCGAACAAGTCAATGACTAGCGTCGGGCAAAGTAAAGTATTCGAATACCTGCCCTTTGACCCTTCAGGAGCATTCCGCATTCTTTCAAGGCTTCGTATCGTCGGTCGAGTCGTCCCTTCGCCTCGTTCCGCCTTGGTTTCTACTACGTTTCAGCGGGAGGAAGATATCCTAGTTGAGTATCTTCATATTAACCTTTTAAAGTTGTAAGATGAAAGTATCCATTCACAAGACGCTTCTAAAGCACGATCGTTCAACTCCTGGCCGTTACTGTTCTTGCAGAGATTGAATTACCGTTACTGCACTCTTCTTTTGTATGTCACGACCGAGGCAGGACGAATCATTCGTTAATCGTTGACTGGTTGAGAAATTCGTTGACAGGTGTAGATTTGCCATTTGTCATGACCATTTTAGGTAAAATGGTTCGTCGGTATCAATGTAGTCAACGGGGTGTGTGCGATATTATTTTAGAGTTATACTCGCTTTTATGCAATCCACAAATATTTGGAACGACGTGCCACACAATATTCCTTGGCCCAACGTAGATTTCGTGGCTTTGGCTATTAATTCAATCTCTTATTGTACCAGTCAACTCGAACTTATTCAGCTGTTCTTACTCGTGCCATGACCGTTAATGAGCAATCAATGCACATTGGGTTCGTCAGATTGTCTTCAGGAAGATCGGGTTTACAGTTTTGAAATTATTGGGTAATAACTTAGAGAAACGGTAGTAAGTGAATTCTTCTCTGATTTTTAGCGTTGTCCCTAATTATCGGATGAAGATTATCAAACTCTCCCAGCATAAGTCGTTTATTTGAGTACCATCCTGATGTTTTTGGGAACGCCAGTACTTAATGAGCGGGACATATCAGGACCTTGGAAGAGAAAGGGCGAATCCCGAAATTGGGGCGTTGAGAAAATCGAACTGAAAGTTTTGCAATAACTTCAGGATAGCAAGGGCGAACTGAGCCTAAGTTTTATTTTTGAGTTCGAATTTTCTGAACCCATCTATTTCATTTCAAGAAAAGGAATAAATAACATAATTACAAAAAAATACGTGAAAAAAGTTTATTTGAAAAATACCTGTAAATGTGGCACAAAATCGTGAAATGCTGTTTTGACCACAATAAGAACATACCTGAGTACAAAGACAAACGTTACTAACCAAAAGACAAAGGAAAATGTACATCGCTTACATCAGTATAGGAAGGGAAAAAGCACAGTAATTTAATCATAATCAATGTAGTCGTCATCATCATTCACTTCGGGAATCTCTAGATTTTTCCTTGTACTCTGCAAGAGCTTCTTCTAATTCGCTTTTGTACGGCAGTGGTACAAAAGGAAGGAGATCTTGAAGATCCTTCTGTTTTTTTTTCAGTCAGTTTGAGTGGTGCAGCGTACTTTTGAGGAAGTTCTGTAGATGCTAAGTTGAAAAACGTTTGATTATAAGATCTGCTTTTTCCTTTTTGCAGTTGGATTTCTTTAGGCATGTTTATGTTGTAAAATATGGTGTTGTAAAATACAGTTTCTTCGAAACTTTTGATCAACTATTGTTCAAGTGTTGACACATTTTCGTTCATGTGCTGGATATTGTTCAGCTCTTGTCATTTACCCACACGAAGGAAAATTTCATGTTACAGTAGTTTGGAGATGTGCATACAACTCCTCTATACGTCGTAGTACCAGTTTGGTTCTGAGACACAAGTCCAATCGCGTTCAGAGACACATACGCAACCACACACAGACGATTCTTACTTCGTAGAGCTGAGGAAAGTGGCAAATATTAGCAATTGACACCAATATGAACCCATGGCTGCTATTTATGCTTTATTGATCTTAAAATGTTTTCAATTCACGGTAAATATGAGTTTTCTACGTATAGGAAACGCACATATAGTGTAATGATTCATTATTCATCAAACGGTTAACAAACTCATAAACGAGCGGCTTTCTGGTATGATAAACTGAGTTCTCACTAGCCCAGTGATTGAGGGTATTTTTAAAATAGATAAAGAAGTATCAAGCAAGTAGCGATGAGTAATGTTTACAGTTTTTTTTTTGTTTTTTTTTGGACCCGTGGGCGTGTGGGACAAGTCCCTTTGTCACTGCGGCCGCATATGGGCCTACTGTGACGGCCCTTCCTTAGTAGAAGACGTCGAACATACCCGCCCCCCTTAGAAAGCTGAGTATGTCCTTCACCGCAGATTCCGCCATGATTTGGGGTTCAGTGGTTCCCTGACAGAAGTATTCAAAGCGTTTTGCTGCCAAGGCAGGGCATTCACATAGAATATGCTCTGCTGTCTCGTCCTCCTCGCCGCAGAGTCTGTATTCCACCGCCTCTGAGATGCCCATCTTGTTGAAGTGACATCTGAGTGGGCAGTGCCCGGTAAGGAAGCTAATCAGTACTCTCAGATCTTGTCTAGAGAGTGTTAGCATCGCCTTCGCCCTTTGACAGGAAGGCGTGACAAGCCTTTTCGCCTGTCTTAGTCGTGGCTGGCGATGCCAATGGGCGCCATTTTCCTTTATCTCCCATCGAGCAACCAGACGGTTAAGGTGACTTTTCGTCAGACCCACGTGTGGTTCAGGCCCGATGGGTGGGGATTCTGTACCCCTTTTGGCGAGGCGGTCAGCCTTTTCATTGCCCTCATGCCCCCTGTGAGCCAGCACCCAAATGAGGGAGAGCCTGTTACGGGTGCTGAGCTGCTTGAGCGCATGGAGGCATTCCCATGCCAGCATAGACCTAAAACTATAGGCTGCGATGGCCTTCAAGGCGGCCTGGCTGTCTGAGAAAATGTAGATCCGCTTGCCCTTGAGCCCTTTGTTCAGGATCTCTTCTGCGATTTCTTTGGTGTTGCCCATTGTTCGCGGCTGCTTATTCAGTCAGCATGCTGACCTTATTCACAGCTGGCCACACACATGCCCCTGAGGACAATGCCGTGGCCGTTCCACTATCCACAAGCCGTGGTCGCGCCTGGTAGCATGGGCATGCTCCTGGGAAGATAACCCAGAACCAGGAATGTTTACAGTTAGCAGCTTGTGGAATCAATGTGTAGAAGAGTGGCTAGATGAAAGCTTAAGTTGGGCATCAGGATAGGTAAAGGATGAATCCATATTACAGGGTTGTTTCTGATGAAATTGGCGAACTTGGTATTGGTATTGATTATTTGACGACGTCCTGAAAATCATCAAAGCTGTTTTGCCAAAAAGCGTTAAGCAACTATTTTTGCATCATAAACCTTTATCTCTGTTTGTCGAATTTCAATGGAGATATTTACGGAAACAAAAAGTTGGGTACTGACTGGGAGAAGATAATATGAAAGTTTAATCACAATCATTGGAGCTGTTTTTGAAAGAAAAAAAGTGAAACCCCCTGGTTTTTTGTCCCTTCCCCCTTTCCCATGGCTGGAAATCACCTATAACCTTATTTTCGCGTAAACGAATAATCATTAACAAAACCAGCTCAACCGGGTTATCTGTTCTCCCGTAAATTGAACTACAGACACAAACGCACTCACGCGGACCACGAGCCGAGAGGAGTTTTGTATTCAATAGGCTTCAAAACGTAAAGATCTGAAGAAAACCCTTCTTTTTTTGCACGATCATTATACTTTCTCCACCTTCTGGGTTACGGAAAGTAAAAATGATTGGACGAATAAGGAAGGCAAATCGTATTTTGCCAATAGCTCATTGGGATGGAGGATTGTTGTAGATTTGATCCGACTGATATACAACCGGTTGAATTTTTTCACTTTTGGAGTGTACATTTACTAATGTACCGAAAAAATACTCTGAAGTAGTGTTAAAATTAACCCCCAACTGCGAACACTTCACCTACGAATTTATTTCTATTGAGGTTAGCTTTGTACTTTCTTCAGTTTTCTTAACAATTTTGATTGGTCTCATATCCTTTTCCGTTCCTTCCACGATCTCGCTTTGCCCCTTTCACTTCTCCAGTAAGCAAAGGGGGAGTGCTCATTAAATAGGAGTATTTTGTGATAGAGTTCCCATTAGGGTTTGGCCCTACAATCGACGAATTAGGTGAGCCAATGCTGCATAATACAAGTGCGATGGAGTGGGAGAAGCTATTAGGATTTGTGGAGCAGATCGATGAATTTCGGTGTTCCTTAGCTAAGCAGACTTCGACTAACTCTTGGGGGATGGGAAATGGGCCTTGGATGGCCACGACTTCAATCATTGTTACCCAATGGGCGGGTGATGCCTAGTCATTCTCTTCTTCTTCTGGGTGGCTGTTCTGAAGAGCATGGAGATATCTACAGCGCAATGCATTTAGTTTGTTGGTGATACTGGTGGGGGCTTAATCACTGAAACTCGTACGCCCTTAACAAAATGGTGGAAAATACTATTTCTCATAGTTATCGTTCTTTAGCGTGATGTGATCACATATATGTAGATACTACATTAAAAGTTCGGTATTACACTCAAAACTTCAACTGTGTTCTCCCCGAAGTGGGAGAGGATTGGGCAAAGCAGCTTTGTGCTACAAATTGGTTGGATTTTTGAAGAAGTGTAAGTAATACGATGAGGTTCATGATTCTAGAGATCCAGCCTAGAGGACCTGTGTTCTTGGTAAGCGATTTGACTTCATCGCTTTCGATCGAACGCGGATAAACGTAAATAAATGTACGTGACTATTACGTATTATCTCCACGCACTCGTGAAGCTCCACCACTGACTTCAGTCAACATGCTACAATAGCGGAGGCATGATTGTCAATCAGGAACCCAGGTTAGCAGCCACAGTATAGTCGATGTCAGAGGTGATCCTAGAAACCATTACTGACTTCTCACATTATCTCGTGAACCAGGGTAGTTGGTGTAATCTACGCGCTACAACAGTAAAATGGTTAATCTAGGAATCACCATTCTTAGGTAGATATTTTGCAAACACGAGTACACGTCGACATACAACAACATCGGTTACCCTCCATTACTTATTTAGCGTTGCTGAAGGGAACGCTGGAAATCCAGGCTGTACATTTTGAACCACGGTTCGTGGATTAAATGAATACTTGGTTCCCCTCTGAATCAACCAAGGAGCAAACGGTGGGGGACTTTTTCGTCGCATTATCGCGTATCTGTAAAGCCGCCGCGTCGGCTCTGCGATCCTACGTAAACCCCTTCTCAAGCACAGAACGGTGTGGTCTCTATCAGTTGTCTTTCTGTCTGTATCTTTCGTTGTCAATTTCCAATTTATCCTTGTTCGAATAAATCAGTGATTCTTGAAAGTATCTCCGTCCCAAAGAAGAACTTAACTTATGTATACAAACGGCTGCCAGACAGTGAATGGGAAACAGTGATCCATGACACACGTCATTCGACAATCCGATAAACGACAACCACGCGAACTATCGATTGCTCCGCGTCTTAGGAGTGATACTTCAGTATTACCAATTTTAGAGCGCTAGAAGTTTTGTGGTTGTGCCCGAAAAGAAAAAGACGACAGATTCCTCTCTCCGTCTAACATCCGTCGATCTGGGTTTCTTTGAGTCACGTTTTATTCAGATAGCTCGAGTCGAAAGATAGGATTCGCGGCAAGACTACACAGAGCCCAGAGGAAAAGGCCCCCTAGAGATCCTTTTAGCATCTCGTGAATAATAGATTACAAAAGAGGGAGAAAAGAAAAAATCCCTTGGGCCAATATTGATGTAGTCGCGGCGCTTTTGAGCTCATTGGTACATTCTCACCTTTGAATTAGAAACGACGTTATGATGAGATGTCAAAACTATCAGCGTTGGGGATGGAAATACGTTTTGGTTGAACATGTCGATCTTGATCAGTTTAAATTCTAAATTGAATTCGTTAGTTATAGAGGTGAACAACATGCTTCACAATAATAACCGAACAATCGGCTGTTTTGACAAGGCTTTCTGCCTATTCCGCAGAATAACATATTAATGCTAGTGCCTAGTGCCTCTCAATCATTCTAGTACCAGTTCTCTCCTAATATCTAAAGCTGTTGTCCCTCAAGTGCGGCAGTTACTAGCTTATTGTTGTTGTGAGAACACTCACGAAACATGTGGCTCCAAACAGCACACAACACTCCTTGACCACAGTAAAATCGACAATATGAACATAAAGAATTTCATTCAAACCACATGGCTACTGATTAGTAGAAAACTTAGCACTTATCGTCACTTTGTGAGCGATCACCACCATTCTTTGAACAATCGAGGCATTCTTGAGTAATACGGAAAACCTAAATTAAATTAAGAATATTTCTTGATGTGCTCTGCTGTATATAAACAGACAGTGTCGAGTAGCATTTGCATACTCCTTAACTGGACGGGCAATCACTGATTTTTATGACCCTGTTCGACGCAAGCGCCGAATCCCTCCAGGCTTTTGACCTCGGAATTTCCGCTCCTTGCCTAACCGGCTCCTGTGGCGAGGTCATTGTTCCTCAAAGGTCTTTGCGCCCATGGAAATCCCAAATCGGCGGATATTTCCAACGGTGGTTTCCCCACCCTTCCCCTCTCCGCCCTTCTCAGATCCTTCTCCACAACAGATACCTTCTCCCAAATATTCATTCTGCTACGAAGTGTCGCCGAAGTGAGTCGTCCCCAGCTCTCCCAACACTTGTTTCCTAACACCTTTCGCGATACGGCCGTCTCCAATTCTCCCAACGGATACCTCTTTCACCTCTCATCGACTTCTAGTTCGGCTTTCTCCCTCCTTCCGAGTACAACCAGTTTTCACGTCTTCAGAGCCCTATTTGTTCGCGATTCCATACTCAACTCATCTCCCGTGTAAGTCACCTCTTCTTCGTACAATCCAAGTCTTCAAACCTTGTGATATTCCAGCTCACCAATTACAAGTTTGTGCTCAGTAAATATCCGTCTCCGAGTTTCATTCACGTCTATCCTGGTGCAAACAGACCCCAACAACCAGTAAAATCTGTTTTTCGTCCAGTTTATCTGAACTCGTATAGCAACTTCCCGCATAGAAACTGGCGGTCTCGAACTTCAGGAGGTTGTTTCTCCTTCTTTCACCACGACCATTATTGAGTCAATGCACACGTGGTGAAATCTTGTCCAGTAACTGACGAGCAAACTTCGTCTATGGCAAATTCCAAATTGGTAATTACTATTACAAATTATGATTGGTAATGATAGCTGAACGAAGTTACCATCGTTGCTACGCCGTTGAAGCTAGTTTCAACATCGTCGAAGAACGTGACCTTTGAGAGGAGTGGCGCGTTTCCTTGGTCGTTATCAGCAGTTTGATGAGTTTTCTCGTGATTAGCCGCTTTATACGTTTTACTGTCTGGATTACACTGTTACACTTTTTGCACTATTAGAACCGTAAGCGCAAAGAGGATCCACAAGGAGAAGTCTTGTTGTTTTGTTTCGGTTACTTTCAGAAACGACCTGAGGATTTGAGGGCGAGGAACAGCACGTGGGCGACTGGCATAAGCAAATTTAGGTCCAGCTAACCTGATTTAAGGTTTAAGTAGAACTTCGCGGAATCATGCTGGATTCGTTTTCTCATGTGACTGTGCTCATATCGCGACCTTCGCGCATGCTCAGTTACCAACTGTTTTATTGAACACAAATTCTAAAACATTCTATCATCGCTTGAAAATCCAATATATCATCGTAATAGACCAGTCGTCTAATTGACGCCTACCTCGGGAACACGTCGTGCTATTGCATCGTACCTCTCGTGCATTGTGAAACCTCTTATAGAAGCAGGAGGGGGTGGGGGGAGTAAATACTCCCACTGAAACTGTTTGGTGTTTTGATCATCATAACTATGTTTAGTTTTACGATGATTTCGCTGATATCCTAAACATAAAATTAAATCCACTTCGGGGTAGTCGTTTCTACTTTCCTTGGCTCTACGAAGTCGAATGGCAAGTTATGTAATCTCCGTAGGTCTGAGTTCGGTGGATGCTGCAGGGACTGGCCTCTTGCATATCAGCGAAACCGTAACTTCCATGACTGATATAACCCTCGTCGAGGGTTTAGGTACAGTCATCAAATAAGGAAACATACCTGTGTATATGTGTCTGTGAACGGGTTTTAGAGAAGACCATCGTACCAAATCAGCTCAAACTTGATATTTCGCCTGCAGATCACCACGGGACGCCAAAATGAGGGTTTGAGTAAAATCCACCGAAAGTAAACTATAGTTATCATAGTGATCAAAACTCAAAATATCTTTTCTTCTCAAAAACGGCTCTAACGATATTGATTAAATTTTTTATATTGATAGCTCTCAATAAGGCAATTATAGCATAAAATTCCCATTTGTGGGAAAATGACGAAAGCAGCACTATAAATTACCAAAACTTTTAGAGAAAACAACCGTGGCAAATCAGCTGAAACTTGATGTCTAGCCTACAGGTTACCATGGGACGCAAAAATGAGGGTATGGGCAAAATCCACCGAAAGGTAACTATAGTTATCATAGTGATCAAAACAGCAAATTTTTTTCTCAAAAACGGCTTTAATGATTTTGATTAAATTTTTTATATTGATAGCTCTCAATAAGGCAATGATACCATAAACTTCCCATTCGTGGGAAAATGACGAGAGCAGCACAATAATTTATCAATATTTTCGACCAAAAGCGTTTTTAGCGCAGTTTTTTCCTTATAAACTCCGATGGAATTCTTGTAGAATGTAAAAAAAAATTGGTATTGTAGTCCAATCCAATACCTAAAGGGTGAGTGTTTAAAAACAAAAACGCTCATGAGATACATGGGGGTCACTCCAGAAATTCCAGAATTTCAACTACTGCCGTTTCGCTTACTACCGGCTCTAAAAGTTTTTACCCAATAACTCTGTAAAAGTAATTACTATCCTTCTTCAAAAAATTTGTGTTTACAGCATCATCTGTGTACCAATTGCTCAATAATGGTCCTGAAATGAGTACGAGCAGCACAATAAAATCTGGAACTATAAGCGCTACCGCTTCCTGCTGCCGTAAAGCGTTATTTGTCCAAGTTCAAATGAACCGAGTGATAAATGAATTGATTAAGTAGAAAAAGCCATGTAAAAAGGGAATTGACGTAGAGCTAAGGAAAGTTGTGTGTTGCAACGCACCAGATATTTATCAATCGCATTCAATTTATTCATTTTCCAGCGGTCTCGACGCACAGACCGTTTTCTCAAATGGCGTTTCTCGGTCTCTAATTCTTGAAACGTAAATATCCGATGGAACAAAACCTTTCTTTCAGCCAACTACGTAACTTTCCTTTCTGTTAGGTAGGGCTACGGAAAGTTGAAATACGTATATTACATAACTTTCTCTCCTACTTCGTGTTGCTGAGGATAGTAAAAACCCGGTGGTAATGCTGCTTTATAACAGCCTCCCGCTGTTCCACTTAGATTTTTAAGATCTTTTATTGTATCGATCGTTCTAGCATTCAGTCGACATTTGGCTGTTTTTTTCTTTCTTCCTAATGTTGTTTAAAATGAAACCTTTTTTCTTTTAATTCTAGGTTTCTTTGTTTTTCCCTCACACTGCTTCTCCATTTTCTCGGCGATAAGAGAAAATCCAATCAAAAGTTACCGTATTAAGAGAGCAAAAGTTAGGGAGGCGATACGGCATTATGAACAGGAGCCGGTTTTTTGGATGAGTGGCGGGGTAGGGGGCCATAAAAAACTTGGAACGATTAGTTGCCTTTCACACGCGAAATATAATGTAACGAATCAGATCCTTATTAAGATTTTCATTTTCTGTTCCCTCGCCCCGAACAGTTTTATCCAGTCTCAAGGATTACAATGCAAATGTAGCTCGCCCCATTTCGAACGGAGAGAGCGAAAAAAAAGAGGACAATTGATTGAAACCGCTAATTGGTTCTCTTCATTGATTGAATTTCCTTTTCAAATCGCACATCTTCGAGTTCTCGAGGACTTTGTGGAAACGGAGGGAAAAACATTTCGTGACGAGGAATAATTTTTTCGGGGAGGGCCGTTTTGTCGGTTTTATTGTTTCTTCTCGTCTGGTTAGCGCTTCATTCAAAAGGAATGTGCTTGAACTAGTTGGCGGTTCATGCTCAGAAAGTTATGAGAGTGTTGGGTCACTCCATTCAAACTCGTGGCTCGTTCTATAAATGCTCACGCAACTTGGTGTTGAATAGCTGCTTTAACTGTGATAAGTTATGAATAAAAGGTCAAGTGCGACTTATCTCATAACATTCTTCAGCCTAAAGTTAACGTACCTGTTAGGTGAGTCCGTCTCCTCTGGCTTGTGAGTTACTGTGGGCAAGCGCCAGAGGAGACGGACTCACCTAACAGGTACGTTAACTTTAGTAATTTGCCTACTGGCGGACATAACCCAATTTCTTCAGCCTTTTCGTGGTTTTCATCGGTCCACCGAACATATCCACGGCCCTGTAAACATCCAAGTTGGTAGCGTTCAGCTGAAATTACAATCCACCACGCGGGAACACAGAGGATGCAGATGTACCAGGGGTTATGTCAACTGATTGGTGGCGAAAGAAATACGGCAAATAATGAGGAGGCGCACCATTATTATTGGATTCCAAAGATGAAATTAAATAAGGCAAGTAATTGGTTGATGAATGGAATGAGCTTGACATTGTTAGGAAATACACTGGATAGTCAAACGTTCTCACGATAAAGATACAAAGTTCAAAGTGAAGAACTAGTAGACAATTTACGTGACATAAGGGTGCCAGAATATGGCTAGTTGAACTGCTGTGAGCACAGACAAAAGTCGTAAGAGCGTAATCAACCTTATGAGCTCAAGAGTGGACTGGTCATAAGGATGTAGTAAAAGTAAGGGGTGAGAAGTGAGATGAGTGCTGGGGGCTCCGTTAAGGAACATGCTATGAGAGGAGGGGGGGGGATGGAAATGCTTGGAGAATCGCTGACTCAGGCAAAATTACAGCGATCACGAGCTTCAATCAAATGCCCAACTTTCATCGGATTATGAGTCTTCATCTATCACCACTAGACTATGATCACTAGGGTACGTACAATGGGAGTCAGGCTGTACAAAACGACTAGTTGGGAAATACGTTGTTGGTTCCAAACACATTAGACCTTGTGTTCAACAGGGCTGAGAATATTGAAAGAAAGATGATGAAGTGGCCAGAAGTCAGAAAGTCCGATCAGGTTGAGAAGCTAAGCCAAATAAGTACTATGCACATGTTTCTATAATTCTTCAGGAAAACAGAGTCGAAAGGGTGTAATCTGAAGACAATACCTGCTCCGTCACACTTTCTTTTTTGTTAAAATCTGATCTTATCAAGAAGTATATCAGATAGCTTTTCTTTCGTGATTTTTTTGTAGCAGTATGTGATTCATGGATGACTTTTTCCAGTTAAAACACTTCACTTTTAACGTTTTTTAACTTGGCCCCAGGCTTCGGTCTTCTGTGATAGTCGTGCGTCACTGCTGTTATCCCGAAGATATTCCGACGTGAAGTATTTAAGGAAGGGTAGAATGAGTATGGAGGTCGACCGTATTGACTTATAACTTACCCGAGTAATAAAAAGCAGGAAGTCCTTGCAATCGGCTGAAAAAGTAAGGTTTTTTCAGATCTTCAAATTTCAAAGGCTTATCCGTCTGATAAACACCTTGTTGAGAAAACGCATGTGCCAAATTAGTTCAAATCTATACTGCAGATCTACATCGGATGCCGATGTAAGGTTAAGAGCAAAATCGCTCCAAAACTTACACGCTATCTCAGAAACGGTTTTCGCTATTTCGATTAAATTTTGTTTTTGGACTGATAAAAACCACCCAACTATCGGATGAAATTCCAGGGACTCCACATTTCTGTGAAAAAATGACGAAAGCAACGCAATAAATATTCAAACATTCTGACAGAAATGGGATTTAGGACCGATTTTTCAAACGCATTCTGCTTAAATGAAATGTGAATTCCAAAAAAAAAATAAATAAAGTGCTTGTAGTCCAACGTAATACCTACATGATGGATGTTTACTGACGGCAACAATGTAATTTGGTACAACCCACTGTAATCCGTAATGCGGACTGCCTTTTTTCGACTAACATTTTTACTTACAGTTAAAACACTCCCTGTATAGTACCTTCATAAATGTTTCTCTCTCGGCCTATTCGATAAAGATAAAAATGAAAACGTTTTTTCCTTAGTTTCAGAAACAATTTTAGAGGAATGCAGGACTTGATTTGATTAAGGTAGTGTCTTTTAACGATCGGCACTTACATTTTCACTTCCTCTC
Organism: Pachypeltis micranthus; assembly: GCA_020466155.1. Classification (NCBI taxonomy): domain Eukaryota; kingdom Metazoa; phylum Arthropoda; class Insecta; order Hemiptera; family Miridae; genus Pachypeltis; species Pachypeltis micranthus. Next base: position 13,030,495 of record CM035772.1, read on the forward strand.
CCTAGTGATTTTGATTGAACTTACACGATATTTTCTGCTGATAAGTACGTACACTTTTTCTCCTATAACTAACCTATAAACTTCTAAATGAGTTGGGAGAGAAGACAGTTGCGTATCGTATTATTTACGAGGGTTGGGGAAAGTTATTTGGTACTTCGCACCAGAACTGTTGAGACATCAAACGCTCACCACAGCTTTTAGAATGGGGCGTAGAAATTGATTAAGAGGCACAAAATGGTGCATGTTCTCTTCTCTGCAGCGGTAAATGTAACAAATGCATCGAATTCGAACGTAAGGAGTGAAAGAGAGGCGAACACAAACACTCGACAGATTGAGGAAAAGGCAACCAACCTCTCAAGAGTTGTATCTGTATCTTCGATTTAAAAGAGGGAAACGAAGGAAATGAACACTTTTTCATTTCCGGCTTCAACATCCGGTCACATCGCGTTCGTCCCGCTGCTTCGTATCATTATTGGTACCGGTGAATGAATATCAAGCGAGCGAGGAAGAAATTTTCCCCGGTTCCCCCTTGTGAGATGGAGGGCGGTATTGACCGGAGATAGGATGTAATGACCGTGAAAGGAGAGTAAATTCAATTCCCGAAGGGTTTGGCCGGGTGTTGGAAAGAGGGGGTCTTGAGGCGAAGAGGGCGTTGAGAAGATTGCAAACTGTGGGAGAGAGGATGAGAAGGGGTAGAGGAAGGCAAAAGGCTGAGGTTCTTCTTATGCTTTGCAAGATCTAACTCTCTAAACTATTGGCGGTCCATTTCAAAATACGAAGATTACGCTGGAAAATAGTCGATTCTTCTCAGTACGTTCGAGGGTTGCGTTGTATCGAAGCTGTACATTTCATCACTAGTTGAAGCTAACAATCCCGATCTCCATCTTGGATCACCCTACCTTACAACAAGCCTTAACCGATCGAAGACTCCACAATATACCCTTTTTACTTTCTTTAGCCCACCATAGTGGGACGTAATCGGCATTAACAGAATATTTGAACTTTGTCCGGATTTGCATCTCGGGGGCTTCTGAGTTCGAAACAGGTCATTTGGGAAAATGACCTGTGTGTGCTTGTGAGCGTGGTTGAGTTAACAGGGCTGGACCAAATCAACTTCAATTCTATATTTAGCCTGCAGATTTTCATGTAGGTATGACATGAAGGAATGAGAAAAATATGCGTATAAGTAACTGTAGTTGTCATAGGGCACCAAATACACCAAACCAACACCAAATATTTTATTCTTAAAACTGGTTCCAAAGATTTTGATTAAATTCCGTGCATGTATAGTTACCAACGACACAGCAGTCCCATAAAATCTTAGTTTGTTGGGAAATGACGAGAGGAGCACCATAAATGATCGGAAATTCCAGGGGAAGTCGATTTTACCACAGCTTTCCCTTATAAATCCCATTTATATGATCGTGGCGTTCTCAAACAGCGCTGGCCCAATAATGACGGCAGTATGATAGTTAAGAGCAACCCTAACAATGGAATTCTCATCACCAACCTTTCGCTATTCGTCTCAGTTTTTGTCCAAAATGGCATCGATAGCTTATTAGTGGCCATGGGAAGAGTAGGAGCGCCTCAATAAATTTCAGAACCTAAGACGCTACCAAATTTCAATCAAAACGTTCTGCCTGAGAAGTTGTATTAATTTCATATGAAACGAATAACAACCGATTTGATTAATAGCTGGAATAACCGTAGCTCTGAGGAAAGTTGTGTGATGCGTCGCAACAGATTTTTAAAATTTGTATCATTCATCTACTTTAATTACCTGCTTTTAACGTGATTTATTCGACTTTATGCAAAACCTAGGCAAGCCTGTGCATCATTTTGAGTGTTTGCTTCACCAACGGTTTTTTGTTTAGTGATATCCATAAAATGTGGTCTCGTCTTATATTGTGCTATGGTTGCTTTATTTCATATTTTTCTGGAATGGGATGATACTTACCGAGGCTGAGACCTATTTTATTCAATCAGTTTTTCGCAATACGGCGAGTGACCAACGGTAGTGGGGTATTATAATTGTGATTGGGTCCCTCCTGATGTGAAATTCAATTGTGATATCTCCTGATGTGAAATTCAATATATTTCGAGGATGAATTACTATATTTTCTCAAATGGCTCCAACGGGAACAAATCCTCGTATGTTTAGAATGTGACCTGTTTCGCCTATCAACACTCTTACTTTGTCCGTCGTATAATATTCTGCTGACGTTTTCTCAGACAGAGTTACACGCATTCATCGTTGATAGAAGACGTTCGGAGAAGCAGATTTCATCGTATTCCATTCCGTAAATCCTAAGCTTCGTTCCGCAGTCTGGTATTTCTTTAGCCCCACAATACGTGATGGTTATGAAGGCACGCCTTTAAATTCTTCACGTTTCAGAATCTGCGTAGTGAAAAAACCATCGTTCGTTAACTTTCTACGAGTTTGTGTGAGAACGCTACACTGTGAGTTCGACTTTCGTATTAAATTGATATTGCCATGGCCATGACGTAAAGCGTGTCACATTGAAGTACACGAGAGAGAAATCGGATGATGAGTGAAGGGAAACTGGAAAACGTAGGTTGAAGCAAATGGATCGTATTGAAGTTGAAGCAAGGTTAATGTTACACGCGCACAATCTGAACACAGAGAAAGCGTAACAGATGGCATCACGTAATACACTTTAACGGTGGATATTGTCAACAAAGTTGGTCCGAACGAGTTGCGTAATGTTCGAAAATGTACTGGTTCAATCAATCATTAGATTGATCGATGATGAAGGGTATAACAAAAAGGTTTCGCCGGTGTTTTGACAACCACTGAATGCCAACATGAGTGGAGCGTTAACCGATAGAAAAACTGATGGTGCCGGTACTTCAAGACCATCGTGCCAACTTACCGGTTGGATTATCGAGTGAGGGTACACAAATGATGAAGTCATTCAAAATAACTATGGTTAACATCGTAGTTCAAAACACCACATTTCTCTCAAATACGAATTTAACGAATCCATATAAAATATGATCACATACTTCGCGTAGACACTCTAAAATTGTGTAACAGTACCTTAAAGTTGTTATCTGTGGGAAAATGCCCTGAGCACCACAATAAATTGTGGATTTATGCCCACGGTTTTAGTGCAATTTGTTCCATATAAATATTTTACGCGATAAATCTCGGAAAAATTGGGGTTCTGGGCCAATACCTAATGTATATTTTCGTAAAGCTTATAAGGTAAACAGTAGCAACCACAGAAGTTTCGGAATTCAAACCATTGTCTACTACCAGTTTTTACCCAATAATTCGAAAATGGTAAACAATCATGTTGATAGTCTCAGAAGTCAGCTGTACACTAATTATTCAATGGTGATCCTGGCATGAACATGAGCAAATTAAAAAACCCGACCGAAAACATGGGGTTATGTTCGCGCGAGGTAGTGGGGTCTGTTCGATTTGTTACCCAAATAACCTAGAGGAACACCTTCACCTGTGGTGCGTGAGATGGAAGAAAATTTAATGACTATAAAAACGAAGTATAATACGAAAAACAAATCAAGAAAATAACAACACTTCCACGAGAGATAAAAAGAAATAAAAGGGAAATCAAAAAGTTTATCTGTCCCGCGAAATGGGTGGATCTGACCTTTCGTTGGTAGTGGTAGAGTCGTAGTAGCGGTGAGGTGATTTGCGGTGCGGCAAGATTTCGATTTGCCGACTTTGGTTCGTCAACTTCATCAGAGTTCGAGACGTGCACTTTTAGATTCGTCGATTTATACGAAATTTGGATGCGACGTGGAGCGATTTCGATCGACACTGTCGCTATCGCGTTGTTTGCGGCACTGAGTCCCAGGCGACGCGCTTCTTGTCGAGAAGATTCGAGAGGCGATAACGTCGGACGTATAGCGAAATAGCGTGCGAGGATGAAAGAAAAAAAAGAAAAGAAAAAAGGGAACAAACTCAAACAGGTCCTTTTTACTATTGTTTCGGCTTTCTGGCGTTAACATTCTGGTCACCGAAATTTGTGACAGTAAATTTTTCAACCGTAATTTACATCTACATTTGGTAAGGATCCGAGTGTAAGGGACGGAGGGGGATAAGGTTGGCAACTGATCTTTTAAAGTTGGAAGTTGGAGTTTTGATAGTGACAACCCTCACAAATTATCATTACCAGGATGAGTATGCAGCACTCGAGCTATAGGCCACTGGAGAGGAGGTGCATCCTTGTGTTTGATCAGGACGAGGTCGCCTATTGCCAAATTTTTCGTTGTGCGGTTGTTCCATTTCACGCGGGATTGCATGGTAGACAGGTATTCAATTCTCCACCGCCGCCATACCTCTTCTGACATGCGCTTGACCAACTGCCAGCGAGAGAGTTGATTGAGTTGAGTATCGAGGAGTGTGAGTTCTGGATTGGACAGCAGCGGTCTTCCTATTAAGAAGAGTCCCGGAGATAAAAAATCAAATTCACTGGGGTCGTTGGATAAAGGACACAAAGGTCGTGAGTAGAGTACGGCTTCAATCTTGGAGAATAGTGTGGTGAGCTCTTCGCAGGTGAGGGGGGTGGTTCCGGCAACTAGTGTGAGGTGCCTCTTGGCAGACTTTACTCCTGCTTCCCATAAGCCCCCAAAGTGAGGCGAGTATGGAGGATTAAAATACCACTTAATACCTGATTTTGAGCGAAAGTCGTGATGGACCTTTGAGTATGCTCTTCCGTGTACCATTTTTCTAGGTCCTACAGTCACGAGAGGCCCCTACGAAGTTTGTCCCACAATCTGTGTAAATAGACTCAGGTAGTCCGCGTCGTGAAATGAATCTGGTGAGAGAAGCCAGAAAAGCTTCTGTGCTCAAGCTGGTGACAGCCTCTAAGTGCATAGCCTTGGTCACCATGCATATAAAGACGCACATGTACACCTTTACTACACCAGCTTTCCTCCGACTAGACTCCTTCATTGAAAACGGACCTGCAAAATCGATGCCTACGTGCGTAACGTAAAAGGCAGGACAATTCGAAATCATGTGTGACTTGTGGCACATCACGCTCTTATTTTGCTTTCGGGGAGTTTCTAATCTGGAGCTTGAAGACGACTCATTAGTTAGCAAAGTTGTTTATTTCAGTACTAGACTTTGGTTTGGTGTAGTATTGGAATTTTTCCTGAACGCAAAATTTCGATACTGGGAATCAGATGATGTCCTAAATTGATTAACAGAAGCAGTCGTTTCTGCTAGTTGAACGCTCCCGCACAAAGTTGGTTAATTTGTCAATGGTTCGAAAGGTGTTTTTATCTAAAGTCAATTCAAATTGTTCTTTAGTATGTGCATCGAGACAACTAGCTGCTAAGAAGAATAAGATGAATTCTGATTCTTCAGGAATTTTCAATTACTTGAATGCGGACACGTTGTCAGAAATTTGGGATAAAAATGATTGGAAAAATTCATTAGTGGGTTTGTCTTGCGCTGTCTTGAAGGAAAGAAGCTTGTTCAGATAGAGTCCTGCAAGCATTATTTTATTGTCGAACGAAGAGATCAACGCCTGCCATGCTGTTTCGTAATTAGCTTCTTCAATTGGAAGGTGGCTGATCAGGGATCATTCCCGCTGAGGGGAAATGAAAGGTAATGGAACTTTTCTACAATGGATAACGTGGCGACGTTATGTACCATTGAAGTGTAAGTGTCCCTGAATTTAGGCCAATGCAGTAATTCGCCATTAAATTTTAGAAGAGATAATTTCGGTAAGTGAGATGAGAACGTGCGTCCAAAGTTGAGGCGTTGATAGTGGCTAGATTAGTAGTGGATGGGCGTATTGGATTCGTGATTTCCTCATACATCGCATGACAATCCAAGTAACACCTTCTGGTTGAGTCAATTACACCCTTATTCTCAGTTTGAGTTTCTCCCGGAAATTCTGAACTCTTGCCGTGACTTCCAAAAATATCAGTTAGCTCGTATGTTAGATCCTCAATTTTAGAGTAATATTTTTCCAGAACCCTGTAACGACCAGTGAACTCATGAACTAATTTCGGGTCGCGCACAGCCTTCTTCCCCACAGTGTAGCACGATTGTACCGTCGACGGAGGGGAGTGATCTGTGCTGTGAAATCGGCTTGCGCCATGCTGTAGGGATTAGTAGTCACTGAAGGTCCAAACCAAAATCTGGGATCTTAAGGCCAAGTAATAACTGTTGCCCACCCACACTTTCCGCACTGCTGTTATACCGCCTTGTGTCGTACGCTGATGATACCGCCTTGATAATTACCGGTAATGGTCCTGGTAACGGTCCTGGGTGAGTGTCGTAAAGAAAGCAGAAAAGGACTTGAAAAAGCTAAATTTAAATTTCAGTAAACTAAATCTAATATTGAATCACGACAAAACTAAATATATTGCTTTCTCCCTCATAGAAAAAGGTATTCCCACAATTGACGGATTGGTTCGTCATAACAAAATTGATTGTAACCCAAATTGTGATTGCCCAGACTAATAGCATCAGGTACCTAGGAGTTCAAGTGGACCAAACTATTTCATGGGAACCCCTAGCCGAAATTGTAAATAAAAGAATTAGAAAGCCTATCTACCTTTTTCGAAATTAGAAACATCATGAACAATAAAACAAAATGAATGGTTTACAACGCTTTGGTGCAATCTCAGTTAAATTATGGAATTTTTGCGTGGGATAATGCATACTCTAATAAAATAAAGAGTGTACAGACCACACAAGAATTATTAATAAAAATTTTATTTAATAAACCTCAAAGGTATCCATCACAGGATTTATTTAAGGAAACTAAACTATTAACGTTTAAAGAACTGTTAGAAAAATCTACAATAGCTATTATTTATAAACAATTGCTAACCGGAAAAATTAGGTTTTTTAGACTCAGTAGGCCTCAAAACGTAAAGATCTGAAGAAAACCCAAATTTTTTTTTTGACCTCATTAACTATACTTTCCTTCCATTCGGGTAGCGGAAAGTAAAAATTAAAAGAAATAAAAGCACTACCAGATTGGCAGACAAAATGCAAGTGGAGATTCCTGGAAGGATGACAACAGCAGGTCTTTGAAGTTTCGACTATTTAGGCAAAACTATTTTTAATGATCAAAAGTTTGTAGGGCAGGTACCGTTAATTAGCTTGGAGAAGTTGGAATTATAATTAAAAAGAAGAATTAGATATTTTAAGATAAAAAATAAACACTTAAGGACTTTTCTGATTAAGTTATGGATACTTTGTTTCCATTATGGAAGCGATCTTATATTTAGTTATCTTCTTTTTTTTAGGTTTTCTTTAGGATTTTTGAATGATTTTTCTTTGTATTCTACTCCAACCCCTACACAAGTTCAAGTAGGAGGGTTGTAACATTTAGGTATAGTTTATAAACGAGTGTGTGTGAATAATTGTTGTCAATAAATGCAGTAAAAAAAACTGTTGACAACTTATAATCGTGTGACTGGGGAATATCATCCAACATAAAAAAATAGGAACTCTCGTGTGTAGCAAATTCGGCCTTTTCTCTTCTTGTCAAGTCAACATTCAATCTGGAAGCGAGAAAATATCAGGTGATTTACTGCAGTGTTGACGCGTGTGCACTAGCAACTATTCTTGTAATATCGATACAAAAAAGTTTCCAATTTTTGTGGGAGATCTGCCATCTATGTTATCACCTTATTCAGCCCTTAAAATGATATTATTTCTTCTTCCGAACATATTGACAGTTGTTTGTAGTAAAAGAAAAAAAAGTATCAGTGATGTACTGTGCTATGTATGTAATAGAGACGTTTATTAGAGTAAACTACTGAGAGATAGTGTAATTTGAAGGATACAATAGTCCAACCTCGTGCGAAAAGATGAATGGTTGATAAAATACAGAGAACAGTTAGAAACTCCGCCACAATGAGATTCTGAAGATCAGCACTCATGTTTACCAACCGGAAAACTCATAAATTCCGCTCTCGTCGTCCAAGTCTTACCCGGGAACATTTTCTTCAGACGCTTGCCAGAGCATGATTTACGGCTGGCAGACTAGCGGCATCCTTCCTTCCTTATATAGGTCATCAGGTGGCAACGTTCCTTCCTTCAGACTCTCCGTTAGTAATTTATGCCGAGACGACGGAAGTCGAATTGGACGTCTTGGAGATGCGCAGAGGCGCACTTGGGTGAATTTAAGCGAAAATTAGTTGAATAAACTTCTGCGTGGAGGTACATCCAAATACCGCGTCTGATGAACATTTTACTCGGTCACGAGATATTTTATTGTCGGTTGTTAAACTGTGAATATCTCGAGTACACGTTCAAATGTAATTATCACTTCCTGACTTGGGGCCAGTTGTAATGAGCGCATTTACTTCCTCTGAAGGAAGTGAAATAACCAGCTGTTGAATTCAGGGTTCAATTAGAAACTTAAATGTCTGATAGCTGACAGGTTACTGGGGAGTTTCCGAGGGGATGCAGAGAGGCCTCAAATCGTTGCCATTTAATCCTGAACAGTCTATAGTAAGCATGGATCTTCCAATGTTCTCCCGAAACTGCCATCTTGCGTCCACTTGGAGACCCTCGAACCGTAAACATGACTGGATCGATACGTCTGTGTCCTGAGTTCGTGGGCATGATGCCGATTAAATTAGGGTTGCAACATTGATAATGCTTGCACGTGGAGTGCGGCAGTGGTGTGCCAACTGGACGTGTCACCTGAAGGATGCTGAATTTGCATCAGAACTGGGGGGCGTTCTGTTGCGTGACGTCCTCTCTGTCGTCTACACGTATCTTTCCCAGGGAGTCTATCCCTGGCGCTGGTTTAGGATAGTTTGAACACCTTTCATATTTTTTTAATCTGTGTTCATTTAGTATATTTTTGGTTGCTACCCCTCAGGGTCAAAAAAGTGTGTATACTTACCGTCGTGTGTGGGACAATTTCACCTCGTTACAATTAATATTAAAACGCTGTCCGTGTGACAAATCCGTTCAATGTTTCATCCACAGGTAAAATTCAACTCTCTTTTCGGTTTGAGGAAGTCGTCCTCCGACTTTTATGGGGTCCACCTGCTTGATGGAAGTTACCTCAAGCCTTGATTTTAGTTGGAACTTGTTTGTGAACAAACATTGAAAGTAGAGGATGAATAGCGTGGAGTAAACAAAAATACAGAGAAGCAAGGAGTAGAGCGCTGAGGGTCCATTGCAGCAGTAACAAGTTGTGAGATTTTTCTCAGGCTGTTTTGATAATTTTAACGTTGCTTAGTCATGCGGAATAGTAAGGAACGATATGTAGTCGACGGACATCTATGTTTAGTTTTTATCCGTTCCCGAGTCTGAAAAAAGCCGTTTGAGAAAATGAACTGTGTGTCATATTTAAGCTGAAAATCACAATGGGACGCCAAAATAAGGGTAACTACAGTTATCCTAGTGATCAAAACACACGTTTTTGGTTTATTATTCATTCTGAATAATGCACCTGTTTTTACTTTCCGCTCCCCCAAAGGGAAAGGAAAGTATAATCGTGTCAAAAAATAATTTGGGATTTCTTCAGATCTCTTCATGTTTTGAGGCCTACTGAGTCTAAAAAACCTAATTTCAGCGCGTGGTCCGTGTGTGTCTGTAGTTCGATTTGCGGAAGAACGGCTGAACCGATTGAGCTGGTTCTTTTTTGTTTTGTTCGTTATTTTTTGTAAACGCCAAAATAAGGTTATAGACGATTTCGGCTGATGGGATGAGGGTGGTGCTTGGGGGGGGGGCGTGAAAATTTACCAAAAACTAGGGTTTTGCATTTTTATCAAAAACGACTCTAACAATTTTGATTAAACTTTCAAATTATCTTTAACTAATCAATACCTAACTTTTCTTCTTCATACATATCTCCATGAAAATACGGTGAACGGAGATATAGGCTTATGAAGCAAAAATAGGTTTATTGAAGCTTTTTGGCAAAACGACTTCAACGATTTTCACCAAACTCTCAGGATCTTTTCGAATAGTTAATACCTACGTATTGTTCTCAATAAATGAATGTTCCTCTGAAAGTCCATTGGGCAGAGATAAAAGTGAAAATGTGTGGAAAATAACATTTTTTGATGAGTGTCGTTTAGTCACACATTCCCACATTTAACATTCCAAAATTCTATAGTATCGCCTCTATAAATGGTGTCTCCACGATAATTTATGAACACGCTAACAACACCAACCTTCCCGTTAAAATCATGTTGGTAGGTCAGCGCAATCAAGTCTGAAGGTTTATAGGTTACTGTTATACATTGAATGTTATTACGTCCAGTTCGACTGAACTGGATGAAAAATTGATTGAATTAGATGTCTAGATTATTGATCTACTCAATTTTCGGTTTGAAGTGTTGGGGATGAATACATATGTCGTGCTAATGCTGTCAATTCTCAGCTAGTTTCAAATTATTCTGGTTTTGTGCTAATCAGATTGGGGTTGAATTCATCATCGGTTCTCATGAACGTGGAATAAAGGTATAAGGGGTTTGTCAAAAGATTTTGATGATTACTCTCAAATTCGATTCAGCTTCTAGCCTGGTTGTGTATCGAACCTCGATTTGGGCCATGATGTGGGTCATATGTGTGGAGTTTTCAATTGTTTCTATAATTCGTTGGAGGTTTTCTTGAAAGCCATCCGATACTCTGTTTCAGATATTTCTCTTCAGTTGTTCCCCAACAATTCATACTGCAGCTCTTCATTTTTCTACCAGACGATACTTTTTCATTCTGAACGATTCAAATCTCGATCTATTGTTCGCCTGAAAAGCCAGGTAAATATTGTGAAAAGATAATGCTCCGCTCAGGGGGTGGAAACAACTATGGAGACGGAATGTAAGTGGAGCAAATGAGGGCTGAAAAAGAAGAGAGCTGATAAGCATTTAGCTCACCAGCCCGTCCAACTCCGTCGCTCGTCTCTTTCTCCCTTTATTCAAATCCCTATTTACATATCGGGGCTATTAACAAAAAAAGGAGCTTTCTTTTCAGCTCGTCGGACTAACAAATTTGAGTGCATCGCTTCTCGTTCAATTCGGCGCTCCAGACATTGGCAGTTTGTTACGTCGGTTCTATTCACCATGTAGACAACGATTCATCAAACGTTTCCTATTTTGTCTCGTGGATGTAAGTCATTCAGCGAACATACAAGCAGTTTCTTCGCGTTCTACAGAGAACGTGGCTTAGATGTAATCTACATCTGAAATCTCAAACTTCTATCCCATTTGTTAACTGTGGTCGTTGGAGATGTACGGAACAAACGAGAAACCGCGTTGGGAGGGCATTGACATGTGTTTACACAGTGAATGTGTGGTTCTTTTCAAGCTCCACGTTCCATTTGTTTCGCTGTTGCAGTCTCGCAATCGAACGAAGTCCATTTGGCGCCATTCCCTATTGACCCGCAGGGGGCACGATCGGGGTTTACTTCGTTTAGCTCTACGAAGTTGGAATGAAAGTTACTTAACATCGTTGAAGAAGACTGTGGAACAGCAGTTGAGTAGCTGTTTAGCTCTGAGGGGTTGTATGCACACTGCTGCTGCTGGGTCTTGTATCTTTCCATATACATGTGGAGAGAGCTGCCTACCTACTGGCGGCTCATATGCTGGAATTGGGTCTAGTCAGGCGGATAAGAAGGGCGCCGCACTAACTGGTGTTTGATGAGGTGCGTGCGGAGAGCGCACTCTGCATGTCAGGGACTCGATACAGATGAAGTTTAACTTCACCCTTTCCTTCGGGGTACGAATCCATGGAAAATCCAGGTGAGAAGGGGGTTGTTCCTCTTTTACGGAGAGGGATCCTGTGGCTGAAGAGTGATAGTATAGGGAAGGTATGATGCCTGTCACTATCCAGTAAGGTACCACCTGGCCAAGATTGGTAAGTGAGAGGTACAGAATGGCAGATTCTACGAGGTAGAGCCGGAGTCCGCAGAGCCGGGCTGTACGTCTGAGGGGCTGATTGCAGCGTGCCTCAGAGTGCTTGAGGTTCATCAACTGCTGTCGGAAGAGGTTGCAATGATGGACCTCAAGGTTGTTTTGCGTTTTGTGCGAGAATGGTGGGGGCGTACTGAGAACTCTGCACCAGGGAACCCCAGCTCCATGGGAAGTGGGGGTGGAACTGGGTGGTTCATGAGGGGGCACATGCTCGCTCACAACAATAGGTCCGGTTATGGCCACAGTGGAATTTATCCCAGTATTACCAAGGAAAAAAAACCTCTTCTGCGTTTGAAAAAAACATGTGGGAAAAGAGCATATGTCTGTCAGTGAATATGATTAAAATCAGCTCAAAGTTGATGTTCAACTTGATCAATTCATCAGCTTTACTACTCATAACATCGTTATTCATATAAAGCGCTATGACAATAATTGAATAAATTACCACTTCATTGGCAGTTGTTCATACTGATACATTTGGCTCAGTCAAGCCGAATGGTAAAAGATCAAATGTCCTCAACCAGACCTTTCCAAGGTCGAGTTTTTGGACCTGAGGGGGCTGGTCCTTGGATGCGCTTGAAACTCCTGACTACTACTGAGATCTACTCCTTTCTGTCAATATTCTGAGCCCAGCTGAACACTAGCATTGGTATTTTCAGAACTTTCCAACGTTTGAGCGTTTGTTTCTTATATCCCCCTCCCCTCATATAAATTCTCACTTTTAACTCTTACCACATATTTACGACCAGTCAGCTCTAAATCTCATACTGTAAAACTCCTCCGTCTCTCGTACACGCTATTTCCAAATGCGACCACGCATCGGGAACTCTTACCAACCGAAAACTGCTAAAAAGCGTGTTTTTCTATACTCTGATCTTCTAACACTTTAAACTCACATGTTTTACTCTACAATCATTTCTCTCTCGTGGGTTAGCATAAATCCCTGATTTGATCTCTTGTCTAGTTTGGTTATGGATAAAAATGTTGATTCTTGTTGTTCTTTCGGCCTTTTGGACCACGAAAATTCTTTAAAAGTACTATAGTTCAGAACATATAATGCTGAAGTCGATGGAGTGCGTTGATGGTTTCCAAAGATATTAGATTCACCTTCGAAGCAGCCATGAACAATTTTTCAGGTAGCTCGTGAATCAGAGGGTGCACGACAAATTATTATAGAAATTGAGGCCATTTTCCGGAATGATTCGGAGGAAGTAATGTTCCGTCTCAGTGATGCGGTTTTTCGTAGCTCTCTTCGCGTATTATCTCCGAGCGAATGGAATCCCAATGCGAGGCAGGTATCGAAAATCGGATCATGGCGAGTGCTGCTGTTACCCAGCCGCTCGTTGGGGATATTGGGCTCATCAACCGGTGCTGAGGCAGAAGGAAACGACCTCGCATGTTGTTGACAGTCGAGGAAATGAAGTAGAAACTTCCGCCAAGTTAGTTCGTGCCGAACGAGCAAAAAGGGAAAATACGAGCTCCACGGCTAAGCACAGTCTCTTCTGAAAACAAAGCCGCCGTTCGATTGATTCGATTGAAACAATTCGAGTTGTGCTGTTGTTAACCAGTAATTACCTTTCTTCGTCTTTCCGCCCTCGGTATGATAGTGACAGGAATGGTAATGAACGGGAGTTTTTTGGGGGCGAAATCTAATACCGTTGTTCGTTAAGATTAAATCCAAGATGTTTTTCAAGGTTTAATGCAAGGATCTTCGTAGTTATTTGAAAACCTCTTTCTTTTCATTTCAATCTCAAATGTAATCCTGTAATTGAAGAGTGGTGCACAACGCGTTATTTTCCACTCATCGGCTGGACACCATTTTGGGTTTGATTTGCTCCCAAAACCTGGCTACTGACCAATTCTGAAAAATGACTGTGAAGAGGCCGCTGATGTTTCTTTTTGCTTTGCACTGCTGGCTAGGCCATCACAAAGCGTCATTTGTAAAGACGTGAAAATGATTCCATCTGTTACAGTTTCAATACGAATGAAGTATAACCTGGGATCACTCTTTGGGATACTGTCCCGTGAATGATGCAGAGTATGGGTGGGCCCATGCTTGAGACTGTGGTCACGTTATACTGACGGATCAGTGATGAGTGGCCTAGCGAGAGCCAGGCCTGAAATCCTAGCAGCGACGGTGTCGACAGTTATCACAATCTTTTTGAAAAGGCTTCACATTGGTCGTGTACGTGCGGCGCGTTTTGCATAGTGGACTGATGATATAAATAATAAATGCGTATTATCATGAACGGTCATGCTCTTACCATTTCATCGGGCTGGTTGGAAATGCCTGAGTAGGCGGGAGGCCCTGGCCACTCTGACTTTCTGTCGGTTGCCAGATGCTCAGGGACTAGGAGGAAATGAGAGTGCAGACGAATAATGCATCCGTACTGATTTTGTTTGGTCTGAACCCTTCAGGAAGATCACCAAGTGCCGCTTGTGTGAAAAGAGGGATCTATTGGCGTCGTTTACATGGCCAAAGGAACAATCTTCAAGGAGCAATCGAGGTATGGTCTGCAGGGAGAAGGCGTATGGATGGTATGTAGCCTGTACACAGGGCACGCCGACAAAGGAATTACAGCCATGTCAAGATTATGAAGTTGGGGATACAGAGTTACAGATGCACAGTTGAGCGACAATGTGCGGAGCCAGTACTGTTCGCCAATACTGCATGCATGTGAGAGCCAGTGTTTGCTAGAACTCGCCCGAGCCTGGAGGGATTAGTGACGACATATTGGGAACATCACACTAGGGCATCACCAGTTCCATGAGCACTCCGCGTGGAACCAAAAGTACAAGAGATTGCTTATTAACCTTCACACAAGAAGGCCTTTGTGACAAGGCTTGGCTTTGTACATGTTCGAGTGGCTTTAGTAGTATAGTCTGAAGGCTGGAAACTAGAAACCAATTGGCAAATCAGGAGAGGCACAGTAACTACTACTAACCAATCACGCCATCGAGTTTATCTGTGCAGCATCGCTACACACAAGCCAAAAACCAACGCATGGGCCACTTTTTTTAGCGTAACAGTTGTTTAACGTTTCCGTAACAGCTCAATTTAAGAGGATTCTCTAGCTGTCTGCGCTAGAAGTTGTCAAAACCTCTGCCCATTCCTGTTTATTTATAGTCATAAACCGCCGATAATACTTATCCTCAATGAGGCCTCCGTTTTGGAGACGTCTTGTGAATCGTTTCAGCTGTTGGAAAAGTTCCCTAAAACGACGTTCCTCCAAGTCTTCGAAATGCCGAACATTCCAAGTACGCCCCACCTCCTCACGCTCCTCTCTTTAGCACGTTGAGAATTCGTCAGAGCTCTCAGTCCATTCTCAACTGTATGTTCGTTACCGTTCAACCTCATCACGAATTCGCTCAAACTGATTCAAGAGACAGAGCTGAACTCTTGTTAACTAGTTCCTTCCCCATCCGTCTGCTGTATAACCAGTATTTAGATACCATTACAATCCATTCGTTCATGTCTATCTCTCCATCCGTAATTCAATCCTTTTCATCTGTGGCCCCAAACAGTCCCTATCTAAATATTTATCCACGGAGTGAATATCAGGCAATTGTTGTTGTTAAAGTTAGCAGTACTGACTTAACGGCCAGACGATGATGTCTTTACATCGAAAGCGTTTGCCCACAGCAACTCACCAGCCAGAGAAGACGGACTCACCTAACAGATACGTTAGCTTTACTTTAATAATTTGCCTACTGGCGGACATAACCCAGTTGCTTTAATTGTTGTTGTTGTTTCTGTCAAGAGTTTTATGTGTCAAGTCGTAATCAAAATAATTAGTTGGAGACTAAGTGACAAGCTCCTCATGTTTGAAGAGGCTCTTGAAACGCTCTTTTGAATTGCCAAATGAATAGGGACAGAGTGGTTTTTAAAGGCACTCTTTTCAATGGCTCAAACACTCTGAAGAGGTTTACAGCTTCCTTCTTGATTTCGCTTGATGTTTTCTCCTCAGTGCTCAGCTTAAAATAAAAAGAAAAATGGAAAAACCTCGTGAATAATATACGAGGTTTGTTTGTCCATCGATTTTTTTTGTTTACTATTCATTCAGGAACATTTTTTACAGCCCCCTCTCCCTCCACTGGGCATGGATATTCTAAATCTGCAATGTCGGCCGGCCGTTTGGGCCATATTTTGCCTTAAATGTGATCTACACAACCGTTCTTCCGTCCAAAATTCCATTTGGTATCTAAGTACCCGTGTTTGTTATAGTTTCCTTGGTAGTTTTTGTAGCTGAGTTGAATAGAGCGGGACTCAGAGACGCAGGAGTGTTTTTAGATGGGCAGCAGTGAAATGACAGTAAGTATGCTGAGGTGCATTCAAGTAGTTGAAAGAATACGCGGGACAATGTAGCGTAAGTTATGTTTTTCTCTTGACCTCACTTTTTCTCAATGCCTCGCGCCTCACTCCTAACACCCTTCAGTTCTGTGCCAATTGCCTAACCTTACCTAGAAGAAGGTTAGAAAACGCCAGTTTTCGTTGTTTCACCGTAGTGGTAGCGCTATTTCGTATCATTGACTGCTGTTTTGGTTTATTATTCATTCTGAATAATAACCCTATGTTTTCGGTCACGAAAAATTTTTTACAACCCCCCCTCAAAATTTGATACTTTACGTTTCAAGACATGGAGATTCCAAATTTGCAATGTCCGTCCGTCGTCCCCCGTCACCCGTCCGCCGTCTGGGTCGTTTTGTGCCTTTAACGTGGTCTAAAAAATCCGTTCTTTTGCACAAAAATCTCATTTGGTATCTAGTTGTGCCCGCCATCTCGGCAATCTGATCGGACGAAGCCCATGGTTGCTATGGGCAAGAAATGGTTTAAAAAATCAACGAAACGCAGTGTAACGCGGGAACTACAGCGGAAGTCAACGTTTCGTCGTTAGTACTCCCTCCCTCCCTCTCGTCTCATTGAAACCACCCGCCCGCTCGCCTCGCAACGGGTTCGCTGGAAGCCCCCATTTACGGGCGCCTGTCGCCGGGGGATATTTAGTTTCAGTAGTTCCATTGTAGTCAGGTCATGTTTCGTATGGTTTACTAGTATTTGATACTGAATTGAATCGGATGGGTCTCGGAGCAGTAATACTAGGTCAAGCTGTTCATAAGAATAGTAAACCATTGTGTAATAATTTGCAGGGTTTTTTGATCCTGAATTGTGTGAGATGAGTCACGGAAGTGTTCTACAGCCATAGTCATTCGCAGTTGAGTTGTCGTTTTCCAGATTGATTTACATAAATCTGATTCCAGAAGAGTCTAATACTTTCAAGTTCTATCTTTTTGCCGATGAGACTATGATCGGTGTTAAGGGTGGAGAGTGGTATGACACATTTTCTAAAATGCAGAAGCTCCTTCCTCTGGTCTATGGCTGGCTTAAATGTATCAAAAATGAAATATATGCCCCCCGGTAATAAAAGTGGTTTACGCTCTCACCCCAAATCGTTTATACATTTTTCCTTCAACGGACAGGTTTATGTTTACCAACCCGTTGGGTCGGTTTCAAATACTTGGGGTAATGCTGGATGGCGGGCTGATGTGGCACGCCCAGATTATTTATATACGGTCTAAGCTGAGAAACTTACTCTATAAAGATAGGCAAAAAGTGGTTTATATACCATTAGCTGTACTATTATAAAAAGCCACTACTCCACCCGTTCCCCCACCCATATGTACCCAACCCGTGTTACACTAATGCATAAAGCTGTTAATTCTAAAATTTCCACTAGTAGATACTCTCGCAATCCATTGTACTAACTTCAAATAATTTTCAGCCTTCTTCACGTAGTATGAAAGACGATACTCTCGGGACATTCAAAACGTATGGTATTTACGTGGTTAGTTGTAGTGGACTTTCATAACTATGAATCACTTCTGAAGAGTGTTCATCTGTAGATTTGAACAATGTTTCGCCTTTATTTTATTATTAATTGGAATTTAAATTTGTTTTTCATGTTAACGTTAAGTTTCGTGACTCTAGCTCGTAACCACTGGTGTAACCTACGACGAGCAATATCATTGTGTTATATTTAGTTGATGTACCATACGCTGTTTAGTCTTTATAAAGAATACATTTCCTTTCTCTCTCTGTCTCTCCTCTGCTCTCATTTTTCTAACAATGAGAATTTCGTCGTACTTGCATGTTTTTTGGAGCTCTCCATACAGGACATTTTAAAGAAATCGTTAGAGCTTTTGAAAAAAAGGTTTTTGGTTGCGCTATATTATAGGAAGTTTTAGTCAGATTTAGCACATACCCTCATTTTCGTGTCTCTTGGTGATCTTCAGGTTAAACCTTCTCTCCAGCAGTCACTGAATCCATGTTGACCATACAAAATGTTCCATCCGGTGCTCTTCAAATTGTACGAGTTCCAATTCCATGAAACGATGTCAAACCTCATTTTGGGCTCATTCGTTTTTCAGTTGACAAGGCCGTACCGTCGGTGAAAAAGCAGCGTCTTTTTCCGCTAAGTTTTATGGAGCCATTCGGATACGGATCGCATGGTCGGCCGATATGGCGGAGGATTTTATCGCGAGGGATTTTTTTTTTCAGCCGTTAAAAGGGGCAAAATATTGCTCAACGCTACTCTCAGCTTTTCCAAACTCGGATGCTGCCTCTCTTCATTCCCTACCACCACCAACTGTGCCATACAACCTCGCGGTTTTCCCGCAAATGTGACGGGCCACGAAAAGGGGAGGTTTCGCATCAATAAAGATCGTTTCTCCGATGATGCGCTCACATCAATATCGTCTTATCCTGCTGAATATAAAACGCTTTAGAGCTGCCCGGGGCATCCATTGATCATATAAAAGGATACGTACTCGCTCTGACGGTTCGTCGCTTATAAAGAGAAAAAGATGAGACCGCCGCCACATTTTTAACGTAAGGCTCATCCTTGTGGATATTTCCTCGTATCGTTCATATTTGATTATGCGAAAACCTCGCCGGGAAATTATTTATCTAGTTTCACTACTACGCCAAATGCGTCGGTACTTTATTACTTCAATTTCACATTTTCAACCAGTTTTTAGCATATACTTGTTCAAAAGAGACTACCTATGTGGTAAGCTCTTAACCTTATCGTCAATATTGAGACGACCATCTCGGAGGAACTCGTGGCTGCTTCGGGTGCCAATCGTATTCTGCTCGTAATCAATGGAATCCACCCTGATTAAATCATGTTACCAGTCGATTAAAAAACAATTACCTCCATTATTGGATGTTTGAGGTCTCGTGGTTCAGAAAACCCTGACTGATGTGTGTTCGGCGAGTCATGCGAGAAAATGGCCGAACTAATTAAGCTCATTACTTTTTATTACTTTTGGCTACCTTGTACAAACCAGCCTCTTTTCAGGAACTGAGTACATCTTTCGCCGCAGTCTTCGATATACTTTGGAGTTCAATGAAACCTTGGGAAAAGACTGGGATGTGCTCTGTCATGTAGTCGCCCGCGCCGCTCAATCTGCCTAGTGTAGGACTCTTTTTATCTTTTTTTTTTTAAATTTGCTTGGTGGCACTGGGAAAGCCTCCACTGCGGCCACAACTGGGCCTTTGTGTGGGCGAGCATAAGCCCCCTTATGTTCTCCCAGTTCCACCTCCAGCACCTGTGGAGCTGGTGTTCTCGGATGTTCACGTACGTCCCCACTATTCTCGCACAAAACGCAAGACAACCTTGAGGTCCTTACCCCCTACCTCCTCCAGCCGCAGCTGATGAACTTCGAGCACTAATGAGGAACTTCCTGTCTGGTAATCATTGCCTTCGCTCTTGAACAGGAAGGCGCACAAATCCTTTTAGCCTATCTTAGTCGTCGTCGTGGCTGGCGATACTAATAGCCATGTTTTTCCTACGCCTATCCTTGGTTCCTACTTGTCACACCTATTCAGGTTGACTGTTCGTCACTTCTATGCAAGGCTCAGCCCCGATTATGAGTCTCTTTTCGAAAAGTAGTGTGCCTTTTCGGTGCCCTTTGGCTTCTATGATGCAGCGCCCAAATAAGAGAAAGCGAGTTATCGGCACCGAGTCATTTGAGCGCCTGAAGAGTTTCCCATGCCAGTCTGAATCTGAAATTAAGGATGAGATGGCCAATAAAACTGTCTGGCTGTCCAAAAATATATAGATCCACTTACCTTTGAGTACTTTTGCCAGGAGCGCTGGTGCCCATATATTTATGGCTAGAATTTATGCTTTTTACACAATAGACTCCGCGCACCCCTATTAGTGCAGTTGCCATCTCAGTTTGGGAACGGCCATCATTCCCATTGTTCTCGTAAGTGGATGTCGGCGCTGAATGTCAGCTGGAAATTCTTCCACTTGGGCATAACATCAGTTGCGAGGACTGTCGCCTCTTCAATTTTGAGCTGTTTCACGTTGACGGCATTGTCATGGTAGAAATAGTATTGGTTCGCAGAAGCCTTACTGCTCCCAGGTATGCGTTCCTTTTAACGTGGTTGAGGACGGGAGAGATTTTTTACAAAACTCTTGTTGTAGCAGTGAAAGTAATCTGTAAACGATAATATGAAAGCCAATAACTGGTGTATAGCAACTTTCCGGAGCTCCTGTAAATTCGACCATTTGACCAAAATACTGTATCTTCTTTCAACATATTTCCACGAGAACATTTATGAGGAACAAAATGTAGGTATTAATTAGTTGAGTGTACCCTCTTTAAAAGTTTTGATCACCATCGTCAGAGCTTTTTTAAGAAATAAGGAACATGGTAATTTATTCTTCTACAATCAAGTCATCACTTAAATTACCATTCAATGGATAGATATAGAAATTGTTGTCATAATTCGTACTGTTGTGGGTAACGATTGCCTAAAAACTTTCTGTCAGGTTGATCAAATTAAGTTATGTAGGTATTAATTGTGTAATAATTTGCAGTGTTTTTCCTTATAAATCTTGTGCATAAAATATGCATGAAAGTCCTCATTCTCAAAACAATATACTATGAGCGTTTAATAACGGTCGTTAGATTATTGAAGGCAACCTCAGGAATTCCAGATTGGAGCAAAAAAATTAATTCTGAAACTTTAAGCTCTAACACATACCATGTAAACGATATCTTTTACCATCACTATTTGTATGAAGTGTGAAAATCCATAGGATAAGTAGCGAAAACTATGAAAATAGGTGTAGGGTAGAGGGGCTGAGGGTAGTGGTTCGATGCGTTGCACCAGGCATTTCCAATGACTTACGTGGTGTGACTTACGTACGGCAAAATGAATGAGTTGAGTTGAATGTCTTCGTTTTGACGATACGCATCCGATTTCTCCTGATGAGTTTTCGGTTTGCTCGAAAACGTTTTCTAGAAAATTACCCGAACTATGTTTGCGAATAACCGGCGTCTTCCCCCCCCCCCCCCGAACTCAGCATCTCAGGTTGTTCATTCTTTTTCCGTTTAGAGAGAAGGTTTTCTTGAGGAATTCTTTCAACCGCACATTTGTCCACTTGGATTCACATCAGAAGCGGCCATTGCATCCGATACGAAGGGGACTGACGGCCCTCCTGCTCACTATTTCCTCTACGGATCTCGAACGATTTCCTTTAAGGTTATATCTACCATATCAGCCTCGTTTTTCCGCGCCTTTTGTCGCCTCTAGAGACCGTATAAATGTTTTATTTTATATTTCGAGGCCTGAATTTATTATTCAGAGCCAAGAGGTTGGAACGGTTGGGTCTGAAGGCGTAGAAAGCGATCGGTATCGGATGGTTGAACTTGGTTCTAGGATAAAGAAAACTCATGATTTATTGAAAGATGGAGCAGGTCGGTATAGATAGCGTGGAAAAGATCCGATTAGGAAGCCCCCTCTCCCCCTGGAGGGCTTCCTCTTTCGGACCTGACTTCGGGCGTTTTTGCACAAAAGTATTATTAGGAAGTGCTCTCAGAACTTTGGCGTTCGTATTTTTCAAGAGCTGAGAAGCCATTAATCAATTGGGAGCAGCTGAACGTCCATAGAACTTCGACATCTACGGAAAATAACGCTTTTAACTTGATTATAAAACGTATCCATTCATTCCACTCACATATAAAAAGTAACATAAGTTAATAAGTTAATGTCTACCTGTTGCCTCTAAACTTCTTCAGACGCCAATTCGTTCAGTCTGAGAGCTTGTTGACAATAAAACATACCGTCTTTCACTAGACTTAGATGAGCTCTACTGAGCGACGCCACAACTACAGAACATAACGTCAACAGCTGCAGATTACTAACTCATGAATAGCGTTATAAAAACATTGATTTTCAGCCCAGCTCAAGGGTACGAATGTTCTTATGTGCAGGCTAGCCGAGAAAAGCAAAAGAAATGTTTTTGTGGAAATACTGAACTCTGTCGCTAGCTCACATTTGTTGAATGTTATCGCGAACTACAAGATTTTGAGGGGCACGTTAGTGAATGTTCTTGAGAGAGGAGTGGGGAAAAAATCCAATTAGCGAGAACCTCGAGACGTCTTTGAAAAGCACCAGTATTGTGACTATATTTATCCACGACCTTTCCCAGTCAGTACTATAATCCCAATTTTCTTGCGAGGCAAACTTTAAAATCGCAATTTTCAAATTTTGCAATTCATAACTTGAAACTTGAATAAAGAAATAACTAAAATGAAATCCATCAGCCCGACAACCTAACGAGCAATTCAACCGAATAATAACTGAGGCTGAAATTCAAAAACATGGACCATGGGAACTTCTCTGGGTCAAGGTCCCAACACGCTCACAATTGGATAACTAAAAGAGCGTATAAATTTGATGCAAAGAAGTGATACTCAAATTAACACTGATTAACATAAACTAAATTGGAAACTTTAGGTGGACCAATAACTCCGGACTCTCGAATGCTGCACGTGTCTTAATGATAATCTGCATGACGCCATTGCTCAAGCCCAATGTTGGTGCCAATGCGGTGGCCAAGCGCGTTGGGGCGTGAAGCCTTTTGAGCCAGGCGGGGATAGAACCAACGGACTCTGGTTCGATCTCCGACTGGGCACCCCCTCCTCCAAACCCTGGGGGAATGAGGCAATGGGTACTGGCGGCGGCTGGGACACTAAGCGGGCCCCCCAACAGGCTCGTTGGGGAGTTAGGACATGGGCCTAATGAGGCTACGGCGAAATGCCATTAGTCCTGCAGCTCTGACGAAGTCCTGTGGCCCGCAGCTGCTATGTAAGTGTGTATGTGGTGCCAAGAGGTAATTAGCTAACTGCTAATCATTTTCCCTTTGCTTACAATTTTATTGCTATCGTGTATCACACCTTCTCACTCCAAGCTATCCCCCGTTGTCCTAGCACGTGTTTTCTTTGTTTTTCTTTTTATATTTTTCTTTGATGATCCACGAAATTATAAAAATTTCCAGAGCTGCCTGGACCTAGTATTGAGTTTCAAACAGATTTGTATTTTTGAACAGATTTCAGGGAAAGCTCAGTAAAGCCCCCCTGCCCTAATCCTACGGTTACACCAAGCGACTAACCTCAAGCAAATTTCTTTCCTTTTTAGCCTCCACCACCAGTTGTTCAAGAAACAATAAATAGGGCTTCACAGCATGAACAATGTACACTTTGATGTGACCTGCAGTAGAGTACAGCAATCTAGTGGTGAAGCGAAATGAGAAACGACAGAGAACCCCATTCAAAGGTGAACACTATTGCTGCGTGAATAGTGTTACATTTAGCAACATACTGTAACATTTTGTTTACTGGCAGAAAGGTGTTCTATAATCCCGGAATTCGGAAATAGTGCAATTCTGGTCATATTTATGTCGAATGGTCTTGGGAATCTGATAAGTGTAGGTAGGTGAATAAAAAACCGTTTTGAGGACCACATAATTCTAACGTTACTTGCCATTTATTCTTGTGAAGCGACTTTTTGCTATAAACACATCGAAGGAAAGAGGATGAAATAACGATATTGTGTTTTAGGGCTTCGGGCATTCCACACTCTTGATCACCGCATTTTAGAATGCAAACAGGCGCCTCAGCCTAACTTCTTTCCTATCACAAATTCTCTTCAGCGTGGTTGGATAGTACCGGAAGGTTCTGCGGAACCTACTTTTTCGTTCACCTAGAGAGATAGGCTCTCAGTGAAGGTGTTAGTCTTACTTTGCCTTTCGAGAAAATGCGACACGTTCGGCCGTTGATAGGAATTTAGGGGTTGTCGGCGTCAGGATAAGAGCGTCGAGTAACGGAACGCCCTTCCGTAAATACTGAGCAGCCGAGCCGGGAAATGCCTTTATAGGATTCACTAGAGGGAGAGCCCACGAAAAGTCCGTTTTGACGGATAATTCGACCGTAAAACACCGTCGTCGTGGCTTGAATGAGTTTATTCGCATTGTACGCCGGTTTTGTTGGACTAGTGCCGAAAGGGCAACAGGGCTTTGCCCCAATGGAAGCTGTGAATGTGAATACACATATTCAGAAGCCGGACCTCTGATAGTAACGCTTAGCTTCGATGCAGAAACAGTATATATGCATACCACCAATTGAATTATTCGTTAATTTCTAAACTTTTATCTGCTCTCGTTAGCTATCCGTGAGTTTCAGTGCAGTTTTGTGTTTTAAATCTCGCTCACAAGACGCTAAAATTCTGAAACAATTAAGCGTGGTAGTTCTATGAGCTGTCTATACGATGCAAGTTTAATAATGATCATAAGGCTATTAACTTCAGAGGTTCGGGAATTCAAACTGGTAGTTAGAGCGATATAAATCTTCGAATAACATAGGGCTTAGAAAAGTTGTGTGACTCATCGCATCAGATGTGTTTTCTGAAAAACGACTGTGACGATTTCGATTAGATGTTATGTGTGCACTGCAGACCAGCCCAAAGATATCATTTGAGATATGGTCTGAGTCTCATCTCAAATTTTATAGTTAGCCTAGTGAAGGATATAGCCCCTGATCCATCAGCTGTCCTTCCTGTGCACTCTACGTCATCCGGTGGAAAAACCGTGGGTGGGGGTGGAGCGGCTTACCCACGAGGCGTTGTGCTCCATTTTCCATTCTGAACCTTCATGCGCCTTTCTACGTAATTACCGAGCCTCCCCCTTATCAGCCAGTTTTTTCCTCCCTCGCTAGAATATTGTAGAATTAAGGTGAGAAAATCCTTGTTTATTTATCCCTTATCCCGATATTGCCTGTAATCACAATCCGAGTAAATTAGGTTACTTTGATTAAATATTGAAAGGAGTTCGATTCATTTATTTCATTTTCTTATTTTCTCCTCAAGAAGAGTTATATATAATCTTCTGACTGTAGTCCCAGTGATGGGATGTGCACCGCGGCTAGATGACCTATTGTGCCAGTCCTAGTGTCTTACAGGTCTATGCCTAGCTTTCTGAGAAAAACCAGGTTGTTCTTGAGGGAGTCCTCGTTGGTATCCATCCTGGGAGAAGTGGTGCCAAAGACCAAAAATCGCTCCCTCTCAAGTCTCTGGCACTGGGCCAGGACATGGTAGAGGGTTTCTTCATCCGTGCCACACCACCTGCATAGAGGGGTTTCGGCTATACCCGTAACATACATGTGTTTGTCCATTCTGCAGTGCCCTGTTATGATCCCAACAACCTGCCTCAAGTCCTTCCTCTCCATCCTCAGAAGGGTGTTTCTTGTCTCACTTGTTTGCTCTGAGACAAATCGTTTGGAGTGTCTTACTCCTGCAGCGTTCCAGATTGTCTGATGCAGTCTTCTGGCATGTTCTCTCACAGTCCTTTTAACTTGTGACAGAGAAATCCCGCAATGGGGCGGTGGCCCAATAGGTACTGTGGACGAACCACGTCTGGCCAGATGGTCCGCCCTCTCATTTCCAATGATCCCACTATGTCCTGGAATCCAATACACATTTGCTAGGGAGTTAAGCCACATCCTGCACTCTCGCACCAGTTTTGACGTCGTGCAGTAGTTCATTAGCGCCTTACACGACGCTTGACTATCGGTCAATATATTGATAGTTCTGTTGCTATAGTCTTTCTCATGCATTTGGATTGCTCCGGCAATAATAGCATAAATCTCTGCTTGAAAAACTGATGGAGTGGAGCCTTGGGTAATTTACGTCCCACTCCGTCCAAAGCCACTTATCCACACCCCGGATCCTGTCCCCTCTGGAGTTGTCGATCCATCTGTGAAGATGTTGACGCCATTGGGAGGCCGAAACTGGCGGCTCTCGCTGTTCCATAGACCTCCCAATAGCTGAACATTATATTTCCTCTCGAGCTCATACATGGGCACAATTGTGTCTGTGTTCATGCTGAGCTCCTCGAAGGTCTCCAAGTCCCTAAATATAGCCAGGTGTCCATTAGTCGCCTGTGGCACCTTAGCTATTCCGAGCTTAGTGAGTCTGTAAGCCACCTTCATCGCCTCTGCCTTGATATAAATGCCCAAGGGAAGAAGATCGAACAGTTTCTCAATGGTGACGGTGGGTGTAGTCTTCATCACCCCCGCTATAAGTAGGCACCCCAGCCTTTGTACTTTGGCTAGACTGCTGCCATTCACTCCAATGGCAGCTCTATGCAACCACACGATTGACCCATATGAGATTATTGGTGTCACTATGGCTTCGTAGAACCCTCAAGAAGAGTTACTTGTTTATTTTATTCCAGAGGTGGCTTCATGAGTTCTTGTCTGGTTAAGTATATTGGGCCCAGCGACGACCTAATATAGCGTAAAACCACTAAACATATGAGAGCCTGCAGATTACCATGGGAGGCCAAATAAATAGGACACATTTGGTCCACAACCTACTACAGTTATCATGATGATCAAGACCCTTTTTTTTCTCAACAGTGGTCCTAACGGTTTTGAATAAGTGTTTTATATAAAGCATACAATTATCATCCGTAAGGACATCGAAAAATTCAAAGAAAGTCGATTTTACCTCAATTATTGGTTATCGATCTCACTTAACGTTTCTAGACAACTCAGGTTGGCCTACGATGAGGGTTTAGTAACAATCATGAGATAATTAGGAGCGACCTCAGAAATTCCAGAGTTCCAACAACCACCGTTTCACTTAGCAGCATTATAACTCATAGTTCTCATCTCATAATTCCTAAACCGTGACACTATCCTCATCAGCTGAATCTAGTCTACAATATTATGAATCAGAATCGCACGGATGAGTCAATAATGGATGTTATATAAGTATGAGCATCTCAATAAAGTTCGGAACCTCAAGGGTCACCAGGTTTTCGGTAGAAAGTTGAGCTACGTTGCACCACGGTCAACTAAATCGAAGAAGGCGAGGAACGTTGTTTTATGCGTTGCACCAGATATTTCTATTTAGAAGAGAAGCTGATCACGTAATTGATTGTTGAACCAAAGTGAACTTGAAATACGTTTCCCACAGCAAACACCGACGGAGAGGTCAGTAGACGGTTCCCGCAATGTCCTGTTTGCCTATGCCTTTGTTTAAATATTGAATAGTCATTCGGGTAATGCTCGAGCCACTAGCAAATGCTGAATTGCAGCTCCTGTTCTATTTGAAACAAACTTCTGCCAGTGCAACGCAGAGTGGCCGCTGTTGACGATGAAAAGTCACTATTTCGAATTTATCTGTCAGTGGGGATGGGCAATCATCTCGTTTCTTTACTCAGTTACTCAGCTCATAGGCCATTGATGAGTTAGTTTCACGTATATTGACATGACTCTTGAATCAACCGATCGTATCAATCAATTTCGCAAACGTTATATTACTCTTGTGGCTTCCCATTCGGTTCTCTATGTGGTCATTTGAAAGTGTATTATTTAGTCTAGAAATTGGTAGTACTAGCAAGACATATGTTCGTTGGATATCATTATATCATCCAGTACCATGATAAGAATCTGATGCAGTTCACGCGAAGACTAACGTTATATTCCGTTGGTTGTAAAGCAGTATTCGGACATCAAGCGTGACTCATAGCAATACTTTCCTCGTGTGAGTAACCTATCACAACCAACAAGATTTTTGTTAACACTTCAGTGTCATGCAAGTCGACGTTACGAAGAGAATGTTTGGAGCGACGCGTCACACAGCTGTCCTCAGGTACATGCGGATTTAGGAATTTTTTTACCCAGCCAACTGACTGTAGCCCAACTTGATCACAATGTATGCGCTTAGCGAAATTAACGGGAAAACCTAATCACGACTTTCACACGTGTGAATTTTAACCCCTCATATTTTCCGCTTTTCCCCATTCGGATAACCCCTCCTCGCACTATCACACTGCTACTTCGCTAATAAAGCTGTGTATTGGCGTATCAATCCACCAGTGAAAACACACAAGAAACCTGCTGCAAATTGTTACACAATGGTTCATTATTATCTTTAACAGCTTAACGTATTCTCGTATTTCCGAAAACCAACCGATTCGATTGTGTCGAAAAATACTAGTGAACGATACGAATCACGGCCTGACTACAACGAAACGACGATAATTGAGATTTTTAAGCGCCACTAGGCAATTGGCCCTGATGGGTGGTTGGGGTGAGATGACAGACAGTCTAGCCTTTTCTAGAGAAAACAACCGTACCAAATCAGTTGAAACTTGATGTCTAGCCTACAGGTTACCATGGGACGCAAAAATAAGGGTTTGGGCAAAATCCACCGAAAGTTAACTATAGTTATCATAGTGATCAAAACACCAAATTTTTTTTCTCAAAACCGCTCTGACGATTTTGATTACATGTTTTATATAGATAGCTCCTAATAAGATAGTTATACCATAAAATTCCCATTTGTGGGAAAATGACGAGAGCAGCACAATAAATTATCAAAATTTTCGACGAAAAGCGTTTTTGCCGTGGTTTTTTCCTTTTAAACTCCGCTGGAATGTTAGTAGAATGTTAAAGAAAATTGGTACTGTAGTCCAATCCAATACCTATAGGGTGAGTATTTAAAAACGCTCATGAGATACATGAGGCTCACTCCAGAAATTCCTGAATTTCAACTACTGCCGTTTCGCCAGTTCTAATCGTTTAATACCAGTTCTAACAGTTATTACCCAATAACTCTGCAAAAGTGATTACTATCCTCCTTCAAAAAATCCGTGTTTACAGCCTCATTAATTTTGTGGGTACCATTTGCTCAATAATGGTCCTGGAATGAGTACGAGCAGCACAATAAATTCTTTAACTGTAATCGCTGCCGCTTCATGCCGTCGTAAAGCGTTGTTTGACCAAGTTCAAAGGGACTGAGTGATAAATGAATTGATTAAATAGAATTAGCCATGTACAAAGTGGATTGTTGTAGAGCTAAGGAAAGTTGTGTGTTGCAACGCACCAGATATTTTCATCTAGACGCGGTCGTACACTTCTGAGACTCGTCCTATCTCAGTGTCTATAACGATCTAGAAAACGATAGCAAACAGCTGCGATGAAACTAACAACATTTTTTCATGCCAAAGTTTTGGTTTATTATTCCATCATGAACCTTTTTTTACCCCTGTCTCCGCCTCCTTTCAAAATTTGTCACCACGTTTCGAAGCATGGACATTCCAAATCTGCAATGTCCGCTCGCTGTCTGGGCCATATTTTGCCTTATCGTGGTCTAAAATATCCGTTCTTTCAAAAAGAAACTATGATATTTAGTTTTAACGGCCTGCTTAACATTCAGAAAAAGACGAATCTTATGGTTGTTATAGGCAAAAAATGGTTTAAATAATTAACAAAAGTGAAGTTTTGGCAGTTTTATCGCAATTTCGTCGTGTTTGGTATCGTTTTCAAGGTATTTCATGGTGCTGGGTCGAATGAAACAAGCCATAAGAGTGTATGACTGCGTCTCGATCGAATACAGTGCAATTAGAGTTAATATAGTGAGCCAAAACCTACTAAGAACTTCCGGGACATACAGCGATAGTTATCGTTATGATTTCTTCCTGTTCTGCTCTAATTTCCCGCGCTATGTCTCGTCTCTCTCCAAGCACTCGTCCGTTTGATTCATGACGTCGTGCCAATCGCCTAAAGACGATTAGAATAGGCCAATGTTCGTCATTCCGTTCTAGTCAGGTAGTAGAGTAGGTTTGAGTATGGTTTATTGGTATCTTTCGATGGTGAATCGAATGGAAATGGTCTCAGAGATAGGAGACTACCTCAAGAGAATAATAAACTGTTGTGTAATCATTCGCAGCGTTTTTACACCATTCTATGGCCATACAACCTATTTTTCCCATTCATTTATCTAGTATGTGGGTTTCATTTCATTGAACCACCGAGTGGATGGGCCCAATCACATTCCAGAGATAGTTTTCGTGCGAGAGAAGGATTTCTTTAGACCATGTTGTAGACAAATTAGGGCCCGGACGGCAACACCATTATCGTATGGGCGGAATTTATGTACTAAAAACTGCACTAAGTTTTTTCCAAACCTTTTTGATAATTTGATTGTTTCCCTCTCGTCATTTTGCCAGGGGAGACCATGAAACCGGTACTATCGAGTTATTGGTGGTCATACAAAAAATTTAATCACAACTCCTTTGTTCTGGACGTTTTACGGCCTCACTCCGTCGAATTCATTACGTTTTCATTAATCGCATGACAAAGGGGTGTGTATTATCAATAATATTGAGCTGCACCACATTTATCAAATACAATTTACGTTGCCTCGGAATAATTAAGATTGACGCAGTTAGGGTATTACACCTTTTCTGATAGCAAAAACGTACATGAGAGAAGGTCTCGACAGTTGCGTCACATCAAAGTCATTTCCCTTTTCTCACATAATGCGGATAATCATGATGATAATAACCTTTGTCGACTACTGCTGACAGGAATGGCTTCTTAATTGTCGACGTTCACCTTTTGAGTGGGAGCTTTCATTGTCGGGCGGGTGTCAATTACGTGGCGGCTAGCGGACAAGCAACGGAAATATCAGGTAGTGTGTATCACAAAGCTGTCATCATCAATGATTCAATCGTATTTACTCTTCTCGCCGCCACGATAACTTTTTCAGTGGCTATGCGCATCTCCAGTTGACGAATTGCTTCGAGCCTACGGTCCAAGTAACCACCCTTAGTTTGATATTCCTTTTTTTGGCCATACGACGTGGGGGAAGGATGTTTGTGAACGCCATTGGAAGGGCTTAACCAAATCCCCTCAAACTAGATATCGACATACGACGACAAATTAGGGTTATGGGCGAAACTGGTCCCAAACTAACAGCAATTATGATGGTAATCAAAACAAATGAACAACATTTGAACGGCTCCAACGTTTTTTATTGAATTGTGTATGAGGGTGGACTCAAATGACGAAAATATAGTTTGAAATTTTCGCTCGTGGTAAAATGACTAGAGTTGCACAATAAATTATCAAATGTTAGGACGAATAGCGGGTTTAGTAGCGTTGTTCCTTCGTAAATGTCACCACTAGCATTCTGACACTAGACGTTTTCAAAAAAATGAAAACGGTATTTCAATAAACTACCTGTCCTGTGCTCCTATGAAAATCAGGGGCCACTTTAGAAATTATAAAGTTCGCCCCGAAGTCGTTTTTTTGACAAACTTGTTTCGCAGTGTTTCCGCTATAAATCCAGAACCGTAAAAATGAGCTTTCCCACTGAAATGGTTTGACAAACCCATAAATTACCTACAGGTTCTTCAGTCACGTCATTTATCTTCAGGCACTGGGGAAAATAAAGATGAGAAAATTGAAGGCAAAAAGTGGCCAGAAATAGTCACAAAATTAAGGGAATGTGTAATGTTGTGCATTCCACAGTTTCCTGAGTTCATATGCGTTATTTCATAACCTCGATTATTCCGATTACCTTCATAGTAGATGAACTAAAGCGTATCGCATTAATATCTCCTCGCCCTGTCAATTCTCAATGACTTTTTACAAAATACATCTTCGTTCAACATATACGTTCGGAAAAAGTTATACATTGCCTCGAATGAAAATCGATTTTTCGTCAGATCAACATGTTTCAAGTCCTACATACGTACATTGTGTGTAAGAAACAAAATGTCGCTACAAGTTGACAAAGTATTATGTGAATGTAATTAACAGCCGTTAAGTTGAGTGAACTAGAAATTATTTCGGCTAATTTCATCAATTCTGCCTATTAAGGTTTGAACAGTCTTATTTTCCGAAGTACGCCCTGTACCTTTATTGGACGGACGATGGCAGGAACAGTAATTAGCAGTTGAGAATGAGAGTACACTATTTTATGAGGCGATCGATCCCGCTGATGATATTTAATGGCGTCTTTAGACAATTTGAAACATTCGAGTGGAAGTTTTGCTGTAAGCGTGTTGCTAGATGGGGATTCTTTATTAGTTTGATTGGAGTCAAAAAAAGCCATTTCAGCATCAAGTTAAACTAGAGTTTTCGCGTTTTTTAAAGCCGTGTCCACGTTGCTTTTACGGAAGAAATTATTGAGAATGAAAACTAGAAATTGAATAATGAAAAATAAGTTGTGAATGTATTTCCTCTACAACGAGACCATGTAGCGATGGCAATTTTACTTTAATAAGCATTAAAAAAGAACGAAGGCGAGGATGTGTACGGCGGGTGCATACGAGATGATCGTGCCTCTGATCAATGGAACTAATCTTTGAAGGGAGTGGTCTCTTCTCTTTGTGAAACTCATCTTACGTTAGTGCTCTCAACGATATCAGAGCCAACTACTGAGTAAAAGAACGACGACACAAAAGCATTATTTTTTTCCCTCCCACGGGTGAGTAGCGGAAATGTTTATTTCAGCCTTTCAGCGAAACTCTTCAATACAATCATACTACGAGAAAATGATAAAATTTAACAACTCCAAACTCCAGAAAATGTTTAGAATAACGGCTGATTCGGCGATGACCCACGAATTGGCTCATCAGGCCTGGTTTGAAGTTACTGGGAACAATTTTATGGCAAAGTTTGAATGGAATGGGATGACGAGTTCAGGGGAAGGGGCGGTATCGAAAACTCGAGGGAGCGTACCAGGATATTTATGACTCGGGTAGCTTTCTATCCCGCTAAACTGTTTGAAGATGCCCTAAATCTGGAGCGACGCATATGCGGAACACCTGGCGTCTCAGGACCCACTTACCTGGGCCTTTAAGCCAAGTCTTGGCTTCGCAGACACAGCCGTTGAGGCGATTGCGATTGCAATGGGAAGGGGAAGGCAATACATTGTGAACCCGGACCAATAATGTTCGCTCGTTTACTTTACGATCCCTTTCATTCGTTACATTCGAGCTGTTAAACATGGCGTTTTCACCCTCCTCCTCCGAACCTTCGACCCAATTTCTTCTTTCGTCGTTGAGCTTCTTTGCGAGAAAGAGCCGAGAGCGTTGGCTTCCAACTGCTTACTCCTCCTTCTTCTCCCTTCAAGCTCCAGACGCAGGTTCCGGGAATAAACGGAGATCGTGTTTGAAACGAAACTCGGTGATAGATGGTAGCGTCCCGGGGAGCTCCGACTTATCTGGCTCCTCCCATTCAACTGCCGTTTATCCTTGCTGGAGTGCAAGAGCTAAATATTGCCTAGAATGGCACTTGTTAGCAACTGTTACGTTTTAGGAACCATTTTATACGATTCTTCTCACGAGACAATATATTCCCCGTTCCACCTTCCGCCATCTATAATATGAACCGGTTGCAATTCCGGTCCATATTACGTAAAATGGGCTTGCCCGCGTCGTTGCGTATCAATTATCTAGTGAGGATCCTGAACGGAAATACCCAACGTAAAATAACTATGGAATCTTTCACTTTCTAGGCTCAACGACAAAAAAGGAAAGTTATCTAATCCGTAGGAAAGAAATGAGCACCTATTCAGGTTGCGGTATATTTTGCTTGGGTTCAATAGGCTCACTAAGTACGGAGAAGTGTTTAGGGTTGGAGTGCAAGAGCTTCTAAATGAAAATCGAACGATAACGATGGTCGTGTGACTAGACCACGCAAAAGAATCCCATTCTTGGATTTATCTCCAGCTATTAGATTTCAGAGAATCATTCATGGGGGACGACGTATGGATAGTTGACATCCTGTGAGTTGGATCTGATCAGTTGAATCCGTTTTTGAAAAACAATTTTTAAAACCGTCAAGACACCCAAGAGTTCACCACAAGACCCCTGGATGCATGATCCTTAGAGCCAGTGGCCAAAATTCGACCTGAGGCAAGAGGAGACCTGTGCTCAGCTAGAAAGGCTAAATTGCGAGTTGCGGAACAAATGCCCAGATTTCAAAGGAATTTCAGCCTAGAATAAAATATGGTTGTACATCAAAATACACCCGATGACGAACGAAAAAAAGCACATGATAACATTGAGCAGCACCAACAACAACGTTAAACTATACCAAGTTAGTTCTCCATATGGGCCTTACGAAGGCAACGCAAACTCGTCAGTTTTCAATAACTGGTGGACCGCACAAGGCCTCTCAACCTAAGCAGCTTAAGCTCACTGAATAAAAGAGCTGAATGGGCTCTGCTCTGTGCCTTACCGATAACGCGCATGAAGTAGTTCTGTGAAATTTTCACTCTGCGCTTACAACATAAGCATTTGCACTCCCCCACATGGGTAAACCATACAGTAAAGTCGACTGCACGAGGGCACAGTAAACCCCTCGTTTTGACTAGTTTACGGAGGGAAGAGAAAACATAAAACCACTTTCTCAATTTACTTGAGAGCATATTAACGCGTTTATCCGCATGAGGAGGCTATCAATGACAACTCAAGTACCTTACCTCGGTAGAGGAGCCCAACGTGGGACTCCCGCAGTTAGAAAGCGCAAAGCAGTTCTATGGAGATTTAGAGTGAGCTTATTTCCCACTAGAAATTCGCCAACCAGCCTCGCCTCACGATCCAACACAAACGTCTTCTGCCATGAATCACCACCGTACATCATAGCCGTGCTGTCCGCTCCAGCTTCTGATAGACAAAACTGGTTTGCGTACTAAGTATAGAGCACCGGCACAAGCACCGTGCCTTGCGGAATACCGTAACCCTCAGTAACAAGCAGATCCCTCAGTACACCATGAAATCTTACCCTCTGTTGTCACCTTTGAAAGTAGCTTTGAAACCAATGTAAGGCCAGCCCATCAAAGTCAATTTCCTTTAGCTTCAATAATAAAATTTTATGAATTGAATCAAAACGCTTAGCCAAATCTAAAAATACGTCGACCTATGTATGTTCGTTGAACGAAGTAATGAGCTGTGATAGCGCGGAAAATTAGATTTGTGGAATGTCGATAATTTCTATCAAACTTCCTGAGTAAAATAATGCACAAGTATAAATCCATCAAACAAAGTTACAACGCTCATATATATAAGCAGATCGTCGAACTTATTGGGGTGGCAGAAAAGTATGTGTTGCTACGCACCATATATAGGATTAGCAAACTGAATTAAACCTTTAGCAAACTGAATTAAACTTTTAGCAAACTGAATTAAACTTTTCACAAACTGAATTAACCTTTTAGCAAACTGAATTAACCTTTTCACAATTAGAATTAACCCTTTCGCAATTAGAATTAAACCTTTCGCAATTAGAATTAAACTTTTCGCAAACTGAATTAAACCTTTAACAAATACAAGTGAACCTTTCATTAAATTAATTCTCTGCACTAAACATGATCAGAGGACATGAGTCGAGTCCCCAAAACAATACCTTGTCTGTGGACGGTCAATAACTTCCCCGTGGGCTGCCAAACTTTCTTTGACCTTCCCCGAGTAGCGTCACCCTTCTCTACCCGTCAATTATAGTCATACCAGTGTTCGTAGGTTTTTTTTTTTTGGTTTTGTGAGGAACGTGATTGTGAAGTGAAGGTTTAATTGTAATTGCGAAAGGTTTAATTCTAATTGTGAAAGGTTTAATTCAGTTTGCTAAAAGTTTAATTCTAATTGCGAAAGGTTTAATTGTAATTGCGAAAGGTTTAATTCTAATTGTGAAAGGTTTAATTCAGTTTGCTAAAGATTTAATTCAGTTTGCTAATGCTATATTGTAGAGTGTATTCTACACGACGAAAGGTAAGCTTAAGCATAATATATAAGTCTGGGCCGCGCGAGAAACAAAGATCATCGCCGATTGTTATAGCTTGAGTTTGCAGCTCATGCAAATACATTCCAGACGACTGCTTCAGCCAGCACTAAAATATCAGCTTAATCGCAGTTCATAGCTAGTAGGGGATTTAGACTGGTGGCTTTTGACAGATTCCAATAGAACGGCAATTGTCCCTGTCTGATTTATGAAAGTGATAAACGTTGTTAATCATTGCTGAAGAAAGGAGTTGGTAGTGAGTGATGAGAGGGATGAGATGACAGATGCCGAGGACGGGGTGGAACTGAGGGATATAAAGCGAGGAATAGAAGCCGGCGGTTTAGGGACGCCCCCGAAACATGAGCTGCATAGGCTGTAGGAGTGAGGAAGTTGAGAGTTCCCTCACGTAGGCAGTACTCAACCCTCCGTTTGTAATAAGGAAGGAATCCTTCCTTCCCCCCTCCCCACCCAACTTGCCCAAACCCTTTATTTCTTTTCTATGGAAGAAACTTCTTCCGCTTCACCTCCCGCGATGCTTTTCCAATTCTTTTTTTTTTTTTTCTTCTGCTCCCCGGTTTTTGCCCTGTACACCACTAACCTTCCTCTCCATAACGGCGTAAAGCCCAGTCGAATGCCGGACAGTGTTGCAGGGCAAAGACTACAAGCCCGCCCTACCCCCACCAGCTTTCCCCGCGAGTGCTTTGACCACCCAACGTTCCACCATCGCAACTCACCGTGGGTAGAGCTCATATCCTTGTTTCTCAAGGGACCAAGGCTTTTATATTAAGCTCATTTTTTGTTGAGTAAAATATTCTGGGACGATAGAACTCTTATTGGGATGGAAACAAGCAAAATTCCGCTTATATTGGAGCTGTTGTAACTGATTGATAGTATCAGATGGGGTGCACCACTGAGCTTTACCCAGCCCCACGTACATCCGGCAATTTTTAGCCCTTTTCCAACTAATTCCATCTTTCTTTCATTCACATTCCATGTACTCCATCGAACTCAACGCTTCCTGTACGTAAACTGATAGTACATAATAACCTAGAATTCATTGTCTTTCCCCTACTTGTGCTAGGATGCCTATGGAAGCAACCGGCAAATACGTGATAAAAAGAACCCTATAACAAGAGCTAAGAATTTTTTACGTCCAAAAGAACCGTCTATGTGGATGGCTGTGGGGTGCAAGATAGGGAGAAATGAACTTGATAGGAAATACCCTGGTTACGAACTTAACAGTTCACTTTAGGTACACACAATAGAGTTCAGAGTGGTGTAACACGGAGGCAAGGTTCGTTGGACGCACTCCAGTATGAGTCTCTGGGCAATTGAACTGGTGTGAGCATGAATAAGAGATGAGAGGTAACGTTAAACTGTACCAGTTGTAGGGCTGACTGGCCATATCTACCATTGCCCTGCAGTATAGGCAATCGGACTTGCAGCCTTACCTATTCAGCGCAGGTCCACTGTAATCCTCCATATCTCGTGAGTACTGGGTAAGGTAGAAATCCAGCTGACCATGGCATTGCCCGAGCCACGAACCAAGTACTAGAATTGGCTACCTGGTAAACGGCCTCTTCTGGGCCACTTGTCAACACTCCTACTTTTCTTCTTGGCTTGCCCAAAGGTGGATTGGGAAGGCACCCGCCACCACAAACACTGCCTCTAGAGAGATAAAGCCGTACGAGCGAGAAAAAGCAGTGCAGATGTCGCACTTCCTCTGCACTGCTCCAATCCGCTTCCTTTAGTGAGCGAGGCTATGTGTGTCATTCCACACCTCCACTCTGCACGGCATTCATGTACAACAGATGCTGAACATTTGGGGTCAATGTACGACCCATTGCCTCTATGCATGTGAAAATGACAGGATTACTACCTCGATTTTATTGAGAATGCTGGTGAGATACCAGCGGGATTTGGGAGAAAATGAGAAGAACTCAAAATATTTTTTACAGCTGATTCCAAAACTTTCCTTTTCACATCGTAGAGCCAAGAAAGTAAAAACTGGGCTGAAATTGATAAGTTAGAGCACACTACAACGAAATGCAAAGTAAAAGGGTTACGTGGCATACGCCTGCTGGCCAGATTGGAATCCATTTCTTAGGCAAAACATTAGAAATCTTGATGTTACAGTCTCTCAAAGGAGTCTTTGGCCACAATCTCAGAGCCAGTCAATACGGATGTGTTGTTACGGGATGAACCAAACCCTTCGATTCAGTGGAGGCTCGTCCGTGGCATTTATGCTGACTGGGCACCTCGAATGCCCCGATTCGCTCGAGACTTCGCTGCCGTTAGTTGTAACCAAGCTGGTTCCCTCGTCACCGTGTCGCCCGCGCTCGCATTCGCTCCCACTCAGTTGCCTGTCTGTGGTGGTAAAACTTCTCCCAATGTAATTGAGAATAAAACTCCGTTCCAATTGCATTTGGCTTCTATCGTACTACTTCCCAATATATACCGCTTTCAATATTAATCTTATCCGTAACAGTAGCAAAGGAACTTAGCAGCATTGACTGTTACAAAGCAGGCCTGAAACCGTTTTGCCCAGTTCACGAAGAAGGTGATGGCTAAGAAACGTGGTTACAGTTTATCTGTCCCTTCAAAACTTCCCACCTAAGTAAATAGTTAGATCAGGTAAGAATCCAGATTACGAAATTCGTCTGGATGGTACGGGATTCCTCAGGTGGTCACCTCCGCACGATCACACATGGGCAACAGCTCTCTACCGGTAGACGGGAAAACGCCTGCCGTACCTTCGTAGGTCTGAGTTCGGTGGATGCTGCAGGGGCCGGCGAAACCGCAACTTCCACGACTGATATAAACCTCGTCGAGGGTTCAGGAACAGTCGTCAAATAAGGAAACAGACCGGCTGTCAAGTCATTTGGACCAGTTCACACAAAAAACTGACCTGAAAATCGCAAGAGCTCAGTTAAGCCGTTTTCTCTGAATCGCGTTTAAGCACACACAGACCATATTCCCGAATGGTATTTTCAAACGCCCGAACATGCGCAACTAAGGCTCATGATATCACTTTCCTTCCTGCTCCGTAGGGCTACAGAAAGTAAAAACTAGCTGTATGACCACCACGATAATCACAGTTAATTTTGGGTTTGGCTAAAGCACGCCGTATCTTCGTTAGTTAACTCTGGTAGAAACATTATGCTGAATAACATCTAGATACTAAGTACTACCCCTGATGACGTGTACATTGAAAATCTTTACTGACGTTTTTGAGGTAATCAGGTAATTAGATTTGTTATACATTATCGTTCTGATGATCCCTTTTTGCAATGTGGTTAGGCGCTCTTCTGATTAATCAGTTACATCAAATGGATGTGAAACAATTAGGGTTGCAATTCGTGGAAAGGGCGAAAATTCAGCGAAAACTCAGAAACTATGAAATACCCCTAACCATGTTCGAAGAAGTGTTTATCATTGATAAAGTAATAATTCCGGCGAAGGTTGTCATTTGTAGTCTCAATCAACCCATTACAAACAGATTAGCTGACTTTGATTTTTTTTTCTTCCATTTTCACGGTAGAATTGGAAAGAAAATTGAAGGAGACAGCCGGGAAAGGCTGACGAGAAGGGCATTAGAAGTGTCACAAGCAGGAGGAACAACCAAATCGACCGAGGGACAGGGAACAGGGTTTTGAGGAAGCAGTAAGTGCCATAGCTGACACCAACTCAATCAACATTTCTCTTCATCCTTTTCACGTTGTCGCGTCAGCGTTCCAATTTCTGCGTTGGAAACGGGGAGCAAATTCTTGTTTCCCCCCGCATCCGTTGCCCAAAAGGTGACCTTGTTCGTACATTTTCGAATTACTCGCTATCGCGGATCAGCATTTTCAAGTAAATCAGATTTTCAAATGGATGACTTCGGTTTAGCTCTTCAAATTTCTCTCAGTTCTTAATCCACTTCTGTCACAGACTGTGTACAGGTGAGTTATCTTAAACACCGACCTACTTATGCTCATCATTCCAGAGACTAAATTCGTACCACCGCTCCTCCCTTAGGTTTCTCTCAAGCTCACATTTAATATACAATGATCTGAGCTCCAGTTACAGTATTATTATTGAACTCGGACTGTAGTAATTTAAATATTTCTGAAACGCCAATAAAAAAAGGTAAAAATGGCGTAATTTAAATTTCTTTAAATCAAGCGACACATCATTAAACTCTATCCAGAATTAACATTCCTCAGTCCCACGCACTTACAGATATTTTCATGGCTTTACCTACTCATCCCATATATTTTTTTCTCTCACTTCATTTGAACTTGGTAAAGCGTTACTTCGCGTCCTAAGCGGAAATTGGTGGCGGTTAAGCAGTTCTTACTCATGCCACGGCCGTTATTGAGTAACCAGTGCATAAGTAATTCATTAATGTACGCTTAATCGTCCTCATTTCAGGCAAAAATAACAATTACTTACAGTAACAGTCAAGTTAACTGTATTCGCGTATTTAAGTAAAACCCATTGGCCCCCCTGAGTTAGCTCTGTGTCAATTTTGCTCATAACTTCACTTTGGCGTGCCATGTTAATGAAGAGGTTGAATATCAAAATTGATATGGATACGTAACCCAAAAAGGCGACCTTCTCGTAATGGTGTTTACAAACGTACGCACACACATAGGTCTGTTTTCTTATAAAACGACTGTTCCTGAACCCCCTCTCGTTTATATGAATCTACGGTCATGGGTGTTGTGGTTTCGCTATCATGCAAGAGGCCGACCTGCTGAGGTACGGCAAGTGTTAGGTCTTTTGCCATTCTCCCGGTGGTGAGCTGTTACCCGTATTGTACTGCACGGATGTCTGACTACCTTGGAAATCCCGAACCATCTGAGAGGAGTTCTTTATCTCTTTTCCCACCTGATCTAATTATTTACTTGGGTGACAAGTTTCAAAGAGACAGATCAACTGTGACCATATTTCGTTGCCCATGACCTTCTTTTCAAACTGGGGAAACGGGACCGACCAGTCAATGCTGATAAGTTTTCTGATCTTTCAGCAACTGTAGCTCACTGTCAGGGTAACAACAATGGAGAAGCCCTTGGTTTCTTGTATCCTCCGCGCTAGAGGCGCAAGACGTGCAAGGGGAAAAGAAGAGGAGCCGCCCATTGAAGTCGTCATGTTCCGTGGGAATGTCTGGTTCATCCAGTGGTATTGCTCAACTTTCCAAACGCCAAAACGTCCAGAGTTGTTGGCAAAAACTCATACGTGTCTCGGCCCCTCGACCAGGATTGCTATCTCCATTGTCATTTCTCTAATCCTGATGGGGAAACGAGCCAGGCCTTGTGTGGCCTACCGGCTCCTTGGTGCAAGCGGGAGGTAGAGGTTAGAAATTGTCTCTACCCTGGTCTGTTGGGCACTTCGCTGCTACAAACCCCAGCACAGAAAGGTGTAGCGAGCCTGAGCTTGTTGCACTTAGTGAGGAAGGATGTGTGGAGGGCAATGATGGGGGGAGACCATGACTCCAGCAGTACCCGCCTTGCCGCCCACACTTGGGCGAATAACGAGAACCTGCGCCTGGCCAATGCTGTGGCAAGGAGCGTGGCAGCACTATCAGCAGGAGGTATGCGCGATCTGACGCATAGGTCTTCGTAGAGGGTGCAGAAAAAAAAGGCATGTTCTGCATCCCACATGGGCAGACGTCGAACGTGTGGCGCCTAAAGAAGAATAGACGCCAGTTGTAGGCTCCTTGTCCAGAGAGTAGCTGGACCGCGGGGAAGGATGGGTGCCATTCCTAGGCGGTCACAGACTGCAGGGATGAGGACGTGAAGATGACGTGCCGTGGGCCAGCATCCCATCCAGCTGCTATTTATCGAGGACCGCCTCAAATGCCAGCGCCAGGCGATGATCGGTGGAGGGCTCCTGCTGGAGGACTGGTACTAACGATTCAAGGGCACCCCAGGGGCACGCTGGATGCTAGCCCGCAGGATGGCCAGGTTGAGGGCGAGGTACAATGGGGGAGCTCCTGTGAGCCCCTGCAAGGGCAGATGGGACGTTGAATGGTAGGCCCCATCCATCGTTCACGTTTTCGTTCATTTGAGAGACCTGAACAGAGTTCAGCCCAGAGTGAGAGAATCTCCCGTTCCACTTGTCAACCATGCACTCGACGGCCAGGTCAACTGGTAACTGACAAGTGCTCTCAAACTGCTCTCAAAAGCGTTCACTCGTAAATATATTGTTTCCTCAAGTGATGTGTTTGTATCGACATGACTTTAGAGTCTAAAGAAGACAAGTAAGACAATTGTCAGCCAGTTACACTTCCTACTTTAGGCTTGTAGGAACGAGAACTCTTGTGAAAAGCAATTCGTTGATCTGGTTGTCAATGTGCCCGCACTAGTTTCCGTTTTTGGGAACGGGGAATCACATTGCATTCATCAATTAAATTCTGGGGATCGTGACAACATTGGTGGCAGTAGTTACCAGTTCCACTCACAAATCATGCGTGTTGAAGTGATTTCAAAATCAAAGGTGCTATGTCATGATCCTATCTGCATACAGGTAGCTGTTGCCTTGTTAACTGGAGACCAGCGGGTGGGGAGAGAGGTAAACGATGTTATCTACCCAAGGCCGTCATTGTCAGGGCCTGTCCGCACCGGTCTTTCATGTCCAGACAGTGTATGCAAGCTAAGAAGGTCTAGTATGGGCACAGTGGTTCTCCTCATAGTATCTAGTATGCTGGATACAGATAAAATCTGGGTCGCAGTACTGACAGGGAAGGTGTGGTGCAAAAAAAAAATATCTGGGGAGAGGCGTCAATTGAATGTATACGATGGTGTTCTCCCCGGCATCATCACGTGCGTCCTACTGAGTGCGTGTATCAGGTGGTGGATAAAGACCTCATTAGGGGGAATTAATTCTCCATTCAGCGTTTTTTATCCGTCGTAACGGCCTGCTTTTCCGCAAAACTTCGTGAAATTTACATTTTCAACTCCTTCAGAATCAATGCGATCCCTCTCTAGTTAATAAACCTCAAGTTTGAAGATAACAGCGGCCTCGCGGAGTCGAACCTGCAAAATATCTCCATCGCAGGCTCCGAAACTATTCAACGGCTTTAGATATCTTCACTATCAGTTTGTAATAAGATTAAAACTCTCGGGGGGAAACAATAATCCCCGAGCGTGGAGCTGGCGGGCTCGGCTCTTAGAGCTTCATTTTTTGCTTCATTAGCAGGTCCCTTTCGAGCCCTTTTTTGCTTGCGAAACTTCTCATCTGTTTGCCAACTGGGAACTACTGAAGAAATAAATTTCTCACTTTCTACGGCTTCTTCATTAACAAAGGAGCCAGGGAGAAGGGGGTCTTCTGAAATGGAAAATCGGCGCGTGAACAATTATTGTCCGGTAGATACACTTTCGTTACGTTGAGTGTAAGTGAAGGCCTTTCGACCATGAACATTCTATCCTGAGTTTCTGAGATGTATCGAAGATTGTTGATTACGTAATTTATTACTTTTCTTAGCGCTAGGAATGCACTCCGAAATTTTCATTGGTGGTAATATCACGAAGCAGAATAAATTATTACATTATTATTTTGGAACAGTTGTTTCTTTATGATTCTCGTTCGTATGAATCTACCATTCTCAGAATTATGTTTTATTAGGTTCGAATGGACTGAGTACAAAACAAAATAAGTTGATAACTGACGCCATGAATATCGAAGAATTTATACGGTTGTCTTTTCTTTGGCTAACTCATTTGACACCGCTTCACCTTAATTATTGAATCCGAAAAAAACCTTATTGGTACCCTTATGAGTCACCTAGACAGCAATCGCATGAATAAAGAAAGCCCCATAAATTTCGAAATGGTAAGCTCTACCAGTTCCTGCGTACAGCGTCGCGTTAAAGTATAACCAGTTAAGTGAACCTAAAGTAAGAGGAGTGGGATCAAATCTTGGAGCGATAAAAGTCGCTGGAGCTGAGAAGATTTGTGTCTATCAAGGATTGAGCACTGGGGTTCGTGAACGTAGCGCCGCTTGTCATCAAATCTTTCTGAATCTGAGTTGGACTTCATCTGTGCAGTGGAAATTATTGTTCCGTTCAACGCGAACTAGCAGATTTGGGTGTTTTCGAATATGTGCTTCGGATGTTGATGACATCAGCCATTCATTCTGAGTTTGAGCTTCGTTATCAGTTATTGATTAGTTTTTCATAGAACGTCCTCGAACTGGCGTATGTGAATATAATATATTTGATATTTCAGTCGTCCACTCAATCCTGTTTTGCAAACTTGCAGGTTGCTGTCACGCCTCCCTAGCGTTGAAGTTTTTTACCAGTCGATAAACCAATCCGAGGGTACGATAAGAAGGTTCCAAGTACTAATAGCGGACTACCCTATGAATTCTAATCGTTTCTGAGAACCCGTGAACCCCCTCCCCCCCCCCATCGTTCCAATCTCGCCGCCTTCGCAACTAATTAGGGAACCAGTAGGGTGATCTGAGGATATTGCTCCATAATGTTTAGCCCCCACCCCCAAAACTAAATCCGTGGGAAGAGAATCGCGTTGGAGGAATAACGAGAATCTTGGCCCCCTTAAGAGACTCGTTTTGAACCCAAGTAAATCCCGTGGTAATGCCGGTTTAATTTGCCGCATAAAGCACGTGTGGGTGGATGCCAAACAGAGCGACCTAGCGTTTCGTGGAATTGCGAAGAAATAGATCCCTCTTTGTATATTAGCCCGTCTAAGGTCTAACGAACGTCATATGTTCGACCTAACTACCTTCCTTCTTGCGAACGACTTCAAGTGCACTTCGTTACTGAACCAATTTTGCTTCTACCCAATTTTCATGAAAAACGAAGCTGTTGCGTTCAAATAATAGATGAGTACCTCAATCCGTTTTACAAATGTATCATCATGAATTACAACGTAGAAAAAAATCTCG
This sequence comes from Pachypeltis micranthus, assembly GCA_020466155.1. Classification (NCBI taxonomy): domain Eukaryota; kingdom Metazoa; phylum Arthropoda; class Insecta; order Hemiptera; family Miridae; genus Pachypeltis; species Pachypeltis micranthus. Next base: position 13,075,207 of record CM035772.1, read on the forward strand.
AGGAGGGAAACTCCTAATATACGAACAGAATAAATACCGTTTACCTTTCGGCTTGACGCCATTCTCAGAGCCAAGTTTCTATTTTTTCCAAGGCCGTCGCGGCAGGCGGTTGAGTAGAGAGAGCAGTTCAAGCAAAGGAGAGGGATGTAGAAAGGTTGAAGGTAGAATGAAGGAGGGCGTCATGGTGCAAGCGAAAAAGTGAAGGCGGAATAATATGAAAAGAAAAACGAAGGAGATTGAGATAATAAGAAACGAGGAAGACAAAAACGAACAAAACAGAGAATGGAGACCGAATACGCGTATGTAACAGCTAATTATAAAACATAAGTAAAAGCAAAAAAAGTAAGAATAAATGTATATTCAAATAACAAAATATCGAGTAATGAAATATTAGCTGGATGGTTTAGACCGGTCAGCCTCTTATTATCGATGGAATAACACATCCGTTAAATGGGCTGTGAGTACAAATTGTTGTGTATCAGGTTTGTTTAAAAATAGGCTTACGTTAGGGAGATTGTGTTATGAATGCTTCTGCGTGCACTTAATCTCGTCAAAATTCAAAGTACAGTGTTTGTTTGATTGTCCCAAAACAATCAAAAGAAAGATAAATAGAAGAAATACTATTTACACGTGCTTTAGCCACGGGAATGTTGCTCGAGAGCCGGCGGATACCTTCAAAACAAGCGTCGAGTGGGGAAGGCCCTCAGTTGTTGAACGCGATTTCTTGAGATGTCGCCTTGTCGCGACGGTTAATACATCGGAGAACTCCTCAACGCGGGGAATGTCAGAACTCGGTCAATGCTGCAACCCTGACGCCATCTGCCTCCACTGATTTCGGACACCCTCATACAAAAGGACTTCCTCATTCCAAGAAGTTACCCAAAAAGTTCAGATATTTGACTTACTTTTTAATTTTCTCACCCCTAGGATGTGGAAAGGAAAGTTACCTAATCGGCTGAAAAAAGCAGTTTTGAGTTCCCTCCTTCATGTTTCATGAGCTGCTGAGTCCATTTGAGAAGAAAAAATCTGGTGCGTTGCAACACACAACTTTCCTTAGCTCTACGTCAATTCACTTTGTACATGGCTAACTCTATTTAATCAATTCATTTATCACTCAGTTCCTTTGAACTTGGTCAAACAACACTTCACAGCAGCAGGAAGCGCCTACAGTTCTAGAATTTATTGTGCTACTCGTACTCATTGCAGAACCATTATTGAGCTATTGGTACCCAGAAAATTAATGAGGCTGTAAACACAAATTTTTTGAAGAAGGAAAGTAATCACTTTGCAGAGTTATTGGGTACTGTTAGAACTGGTAATAAGCGAAACGGCGGTAGTTGAAATTCAGGAATTTCTGTAGTGAGCCCCATGTATCTCATCAGCGTTTTTAAACACTCACCCTTTTGGTATTAGATTGGACTATAATACCAATTTTGTGTAACATTCTACCAACATTCCAGCGGAGTTTATAAGGAAAAATCGCGCTAAAACGCTTTTCGTCGAAAATTAGATAATTTATTGTGCTGCTCTCGTCATTTTCCCACAAATGGGAATTTTATGGTACAACTGCCTTATTAAGAGCTATCTATATAAAAAAATTATTCAAAATCGTTTTATAGCCGTTTTTAAGAAAAAAAAAATTAGAGCCGTTTTTGAGAAAAAAAATTTGGTATTTTGATCACTACGATAACTATGGTTAACTTTCCGTGGATTTTGCCCATACCCTTATTTTTGCGTCCCATGGTAACCTGTGGGCTAGACATCAAGTTTCAGCTGATTTGAAACGGTTGTTTTTTCTAAAACCCACACGAAAATCGAATTCGTCGAAAGTTCTGGTAATTTATTGTGCTGCTCTCGTAGTTTTCCCACAAATGAGAATTTCATGGTATAGTTGCCATAATGAGAGCTACCAATATAGGAAATTTAATCAAGATTGTTATAGCCATTGTTGAGAAAAAGAACATTTGGTGTTTTGATCATCATGATAACTATGATTAACTTTCGGAGGATTTCGCTTATACCCTTATTTTGGCGTTCCATTGTAACCTGCGGGCTAGTTATCAAGTTTGAGTGGATTTGGTACGGTGGTTCTCTTTGAAAATTGTTCACAGACACACAGACCATTTTCCCAAATAGTGTTTTTCGGACTCAGGGGGATCTGAAACGTTTAGATTTGAAGATAAATTAAAAAAAAAATATTTTCAGCCGATTACATAACTTCCCTTTCTACTTTGTAGAGCCAAGGAAAGTAAAAAGGTCCGTGTTTGGATGCGTCTGCGAACGCGATTGAGAGAAAACGCTTCAGCTTGATATTTAGCCTGTGAGTAATCATGCAGCTCTAAAATGAGGATATGAGCATGATCAAATCAAAACTACCTGCAGTAGTTCTTCAACAAACTAAATATTTTGCCTCTCAAAAACTGCTCTGAAGATTTCGATGGAATTTTTTGTGTGGGCAGATCCACGCAACTGGGACTGCAATATCAACAATGCTGTTAAATGCTCATTTGTGAAAGAATGGCGAGATCAACGCAATACGTGATCAAAAAACCTCTAGGAATATCAATTTTACCTCAGTTTCTTCCTCATGAACTTGGCTTGTTCAGTACTAGCATTATGAAGGACAAATGAAGGCTGTTAGACCCATTAGATTTTCTATATGATGCAGTTTTAATAACATTCGTGAAGTGATGTACAAACCCAGGAATTTCAAAACTTGAAACAACGCCCTCACGGATACCATTTTCGCCTGATAGTTCCAAAGCGGTACACACGCTCAAAAATCAAGCTGATCACGCATGACCTACGCACTGATCGCTAAAAGGTGGTCGTGGTACAAGCAGGAGCAACGTAATTAATTTTTTAATCTAGAGCACCGCCAGTTTCTTTGTAGAATGTTGTCATAAACTGAATGAAAAACTCATTTGAGCAGTTACTTGAGTGGTTAATAACGCTGAATGCACTTGGGGTCAGAAACGATGTGTGATGCGTTGCACGAAATATTTTCAGTGTTTCTATTATAATTCCAATGCAGTAAACTCGGTCCTTGCCAAAACGATTGTGTTGACTATTCCACGGATTAGTTGTACGTTATTTATTTGATAAAGGTCGTCACATAAGCAAAAACAATATAATAAATGTCAAAACGTTGTTACACACCTGTATATTGTGCATGGAGCGTGAGGTTCTGCCGACTTCATATTAGCTGAGTGAAAAACACATTGTGTTAGTTGCTAGAGTGGATATGAGGTTGCAAGATTGTGTGACGTGTTTTGGTTTGTAGGGTTGAACATCGATTTGTGATAGTATGGCCTAACCAATAGGCGTACTTCCTCGTACAGTAAAGCATTTGCAACTGTAATATTAAAGCAGTGTCCGTCAATTAAGATGCACAGTGAAATCCCTAGTTGATTCGAAAGAGAAACGAAAAACAAGCGTCTACCACCGCAACCGCATGATCTCCCCGAGTTAGAACGATACGCTAAAATGTGAGCGGGTTCAGCGCATTATGCGCACACTTCATTCGAAACCGCAGATTGTTATCACGGAAATTGATGGTTCGTTGAGGCTGCAGGAACTTTCAGAGCGTTCGATTTCGTTTTGTGGGAAATGAAAATGGCGCGGTTTTCGGGAGCAAGGGGCCGAGCGAATCGCGTATTACCGTTCTCCTCGAAACCGGAATATGCATGAATTCTCAATTTGGGAGTCGCCGGTGAATCAAATATCCGACTGAGAGCCCTGGACCTTCGAATATTTGAGTTAGTTTGGAGGGTCGGGCCCAGCGGGAAGAGATGGAGAGGCGAAGGGCTAGTATTGATTCATGAGATATAGTTTTCGTTGGTTTGCGACTTCAGTTAGAGACGAGAGAATCCTCCCACCGACTACTTGAACTCGATCTCACTGAGACACTTTACTTCCGAATAAAACGGCACAACTAGTCGTACTTACATTTGCTTCCCCTCATTCCTTCTTCTTCATATCATATTAACCGTACTTCAAAGGTTGGGTTGAACGGAATGACCAATTGCGTCATTAAACGCTCAGGGATCGCCCGGATACATCCTACCGTATTGTAAACTGCGTCACACGACTTCCGTTCGTTATATATACACAATATGTATTCCTGCAAAAATTATTATGAAGAACGAAACGTTGCAATTAGACCGCTAAACATACTCTGTGAGTAAAATCAAAATCGTTAGCAGATTTACAAAAAAACGTTCTAAGAATCTCATATAAAGTCAATGAAGGCCTGAAAGAGATTGTTTATTTTCTGCACGAGTCATTATTCTTATATTACTGGCAAGCTACCCGTCTATTCTAGTCGAGCTTGTTCCAAGAAGAAAATATCTGGTGCGTAGCAACACACTACTTTCCGCCACCCCTTTAAGTTCGAACACCACCTACACATGCGGGCGCTATATCTTCGTTCAACGCATTTTTACAGGAACACTTATACGGAACAAAATGTAGGGACTAGTTAGCTGAGAGCACTCCGAAAGTTTTATCGAAATCGTTGGAGCCGTTTTTGAGAAAATACGAATACCGATAAATTAATATTCGACAAATCTCCTTTTCTGAGTTAACGTGGCTTATATCTCCGTGCAACATATATATACAGAAATAGTTATGGAGAACAAAATGTTGGTATGGGTGACTAAAAGACACTTCATTAGGATTTATCACATCTGGTGAAAAAATTACCCTGGAACTTTCGGAAATGTTCGAAAAAACGTTATTTTCAACACATTTTCATTTTTATCTCTGCTCAATGGACTTTCAGAGGAACATTTATTGAGAACAATATGTAGGTATTAACTATTCAAAAATATCCTGAGAGTTTGATGATAATCGTTGAAGTCATTTTGCCAAAATCTTAAAAACCTATTTTTGCTTCATAGGCCAAATCTCCGTTCACCGTACTTTCAAGGAGATATGTCTGAAGAAGAAAAGGTAGGTGTTGATTAATAGGAGATAATTTGAAAGTTCAATCAAAATCATTAGAGCCGTTTTCGAGAAAAATGCGAAAAACCCTAGTTTTTGGTACATTTTCATCCCCCACCCCCCTTCCCATCGGCCGAAATCGTCCATAACCTTATTTTGGTGTCTACAAAAAATAACGAACAAAACAAAAAAAGAACCAGCTCAATCGGATCAGCCGTTCTCCCGCAAATCGAACTACAGACACACACACACACACATACACACACACATACACACACACACACACACATACACACGGACCACGCGACGAAATTAGGTTTTTTAGACTCAGTAGGGTCTGAAACGTAAAGATCTGAAGAAAACTCAAATTTTTTTTTTGGGCCGATTACTATACTTTCCTTCCCTTCGGGTAGCGGAAAGTAAAAAATTGCCCACTCATCGACAACCAACGAACTAATGCCGAAAAGGCTACGCTCAATTTAGGAAATAAGAGACAAAGCTATGTGCGACAGGTTTCGCGTGTGGCAAGTTGAGACAGAATACGCGTATCTGCGCCAAAATTAGACACACTGTTAGTGTCCCAGTTTGAAAAATCTTTATCTAGCAGGCTGCGGCGTATGTTTTGCAATTACAGTCGTTCGATCTATGTACGGCCCCTGAACTTGGCAAACCCTGTACGTGGCAGAGCACCGGAGGTTCACCGGACGAGAAAATTACGGCCTTTATCAATCTACATCCTGCCCTTGGAGACACAGTATCGGAAATAAATATATCTGGAGCGGCGGATCTCACAACTTTATTCAGCCCTACGTGCGTACAGATCCATTTTAAGCCTTCAAGAAAAAGCTGCGCTTAAATAGGTTTCCTCCTAAATGTTTGATAATTTAATACAGCACTCGCGTGATTTTAGTTTCATGGTACCGTCGTGTTATTTGGGAGTTTTAGTGAAAAACGTTGGTTAAAATGTTTCAGGAGAAAAATATTAGGTGATTTGATCGCTGTGATGAGTTCCGGTTCATTATACTACCATTACTCGCAGTTTTTACCCGGTAATTCTAAAACAATCAAACGATCCTTCCGGAAAATATTGTGTTGACAATATCATGAACCTGGGCGTTGATTACTCAATAGTGGTCATGACCTGAGTGGGAACACTTCAATAAATTCCCGAACTTTGAGTGCTACCACTTTCTATGTAAAAGGTGAAGTTACATTAGATGGACTGACTGTAATATGAATTAGATTAGAAGCTCAACCCATGAAATTTGCTGAATGTACGTGCGATTGAGGAATGTTGCGTGACACCAGTTATTTTGAATGTGCTTTCCGTAACTGGCTTCATGGTGTGTGCGTTCGAGCTGTGTTTTTACCTCTTTACTTTGCTACATAAACTCGAAAATGTGACGCGGGAGATGTAACGTGGGATACGTAACGGAGAAGCGTCACGAAATATATTGTGTGGGGTTAGGTGCATAAACTGGAAAAGTGTAACGCTTAACGCTGTAACATTACACTTTTAATAACCTCAGTGACCAAGTGATGATGTCAATTGCAATTGACGCGGCCGTTATACCGAAACCATCAACGAGCTCAATCAAACGTAGTTATCATTGCATAAAAACAAAAATAAAAGACATGAAATGTCCCTAGTGGTTGCGTACTTGTGCGAAAGCTGTACCCACCGTTTGTGTTTATCGAAAAATTTATATCGTTTAATTTTAATACATATATGTGTCTGTCATCCGGTAAATAGATTTCATTACAGCAACAATTTAAGTGGCTTAGTGTTGCGGGCATCATCCCCACAAGGTCTTGTTTTTAGTAGAATTTTTATCAATAATTTTTGCATAGTCTTCATAAGTAAAAATGCTTTTTTCCCTTCTTTTATCACTTAACGTTGTGATGCAATAAGGAATACGCTGGATCTTATATGAGAGATTAGATCAACCATCTCATACATTCTCCCTGAGCTCAATCTTCTGCAATTGCGTGTGTGCAATGAGTCTTTTTCTTTTTACAACCCTCCCCTCCAAATTTGATACTTTACATTTTTTTTTTAAAGCATTTATTTATGATAAGTACAAAATAGTATTACAATTTCTCTTGGCCTAAAATGCAACTACTCCCGATGAGCCTATGCTCGCGCTGGGAGTAGGAGCCGCCTATCTATTAAATTTAACAATTTTTTCCGACACATTTTGGTCTTTTTCCACGCTTATGTTATTTACAGTTTACCTAAGACTTTTCCATCTCGCTATACTCGACTTCCATCTCTAAAGTGAGACAATTCAAGACATCGGAATCCCAAATCTACAATGTCCCATTTGGTATCTACTTGTGCCTGCCTGTTCGGCAATCGACAGGACGAAGCCCATAGTTGTTGGGTGCACGAGAGGGGGAGCTGACGATCGCGATAAAACTGAAACTCGGTGAGCGTGAGGAGGACTGTATTATACGTGTGTGGGGAATTACGTTGAATTAAATTTGAGGTGAGATGGAGTACAAATCGGCGACACAAGGGCAGTACTCGGAACGCGTGAACTGGTGTGGGCAACCGTATGAGAGAGTGACAAGATACTGGGGTGGTAGTTGGAAGCAGAATGAATTTGGAAAAGCTCTGTCGTCGATAGGAAAACGAAATTAGGAGAAAGAAATAAAGAAAGGGGGAAACCTAGGAAAGGGGGCTGGGGGACCTGCAGCTGAGGGATTCCCGCAGGCGAGGGGCAGGTATCGAAAATGTTGGAGACAATTAGGCGGTCGGAGACAATGGCGCGGGGAAGTCCGAGGTCAAAGATTCTAACCACTTCCAGTTAACCAGTTGTTATGGGCAAAAAACGGTTACAAAAATGAACTAAAATGCAATTTTGGCAGTTTTATCACAAATACGCCGTTTTCGGGTTTTCATAGACCATTCCACACAACACCTCGGTAACAGAGTTCTCATTTGTGGGAAGGCGATGATAGCGTGATGATATGAAAGCGATTTAATGCCTTATACGTAGGTGTGAATATGAAGCTCAACGACCGCTAGAATTCGGCAAAATACATCGGCGATATCGTTACTCCATAAGCAAACACAATTGTGGTTACCGTTACGTACAGTCACTCGGATTCACAATTCAAATCTCGAGTCCACGGCACGTCAGGAAACCGCCTCTAAAGAAAACAACTTTCAGTCAATAAGCTGTCACTACAGAACGCTTCGTTAGTATTGTTTTTTTGGGCCACGAATCACTTTTGAATTCAATACCAAACACAACAAACGTATTTAGAGTTATTAAAGACTCATCAACTACACCCCAAGTGCGCTGTACCAAATGCGAGTTTGAGTCATGCAGGTATCCGCTTCCGTCCGCACGCCAATGGTCGACCTAACAAACCAGTTTCCATAACTTGTTCGTTCATGGTTTTTTTGGTTAAGGATGCCACAACATGTGCATAGTGTGCAATCTCCCTTAACCATCCTTCTGGCAATTATGCATATAAGCTATATATAAAAATGGTCTAAAGATACTGCCACAAGGAATACCCGCTAATCAAGGAGTTATCCCACTGAAAAATGATTATCAATCCAGTTTATTATAGACACAACAATCGGATCTTAACAGTTTCAAGGGTTTTTGAGTCTGAAAATCACCGTTTAAAAAAATGGTTTGTGTGTGTCCAAAACATTTGTATGTGAACGCTGTTGAGAGAAAATTTATGTACCACATTAGTTCAACATTGATATTTACCCTGGAAGATACTATAAGACACTAAAACAAGGGTATGAGCGAAATAGATCTGAAACTAACTATAGTTATCAAAGTGGTGAAATAACTAAAATAATTTTTTTCTCAAAAACAGCAATAACGATTTCGATTAAATTTTTTGTATTAGTGGTTCCAAATGATTCGACTATGTCAGCAAATTTCAAGAATGACACAGGTATCGCAATAAACTAACGAGCATTTCGACTCTTGAACTAACAAACATGTCGATTCTTATAAATCTCGCTCGTATGATACTGACGTCCCTAAAATAATTGGTATGGTTGTCGAGTACAATGAGAGTTCAATAATGGTGATTGGATATCCAAAAGCAACTGCAAAACTCCCAAAATTGATACTAAAGTCGTTATCACTCAGTTTTTTGCTGCAGTGTTTCCTCTATAGTTCCAGAATTGTTAACTCAACCTTTGCCAAAAAATCATGATGATTAATCTCATTAATTATCTATGCGAGGGTTCTCAATACAGTTACGTAGCAACAGTATAGTTAGTTACAGTATAGTTAGTTATAGTTTCCACGAAAAACGTTATGTTTTGCCAAGTTCAAATGAAAGGAGTGAAAAAAAAAAATTGCGATAAAACCAGTAGCTAAGCGATAAAACCCCTCTGAACGTACGTGAGACCGAAGAGAGTGTGTGATGCAGTGCACTGGGTATTCTATCATGTCCTCGTCCGATTTACATTTTCATGCACTGCGCGTGGCAGCAATACATAATTTTACGTCTCCAAGGCCGATGATAACAAAATGAGCTAAATGGGGGGTTTCTACGGTACTGTCCCTTCCACAGAGAATAATAATATCCGCAAGAAATATGCCTCTGGTTTGATAGAACGAAATGAATCTCGCAAATGACGTAGAGCTTGAATTTTATGCGTAGGCCATGAATAACAACCGAAAACTAGTAGAATTCTGTGGAACGTTGCCAAACGATGACGGAACGTGAAGAAGTAAATAATTTCGGCTATCTACCATTTTAATTCTAGGCCGTCTTCGTAATTTATATACTTTTTTCCCTTCGAACGTCACTTTTTTTTTGCTTTGTATTTTTCCCCTCGGGGCTGCTTTGCGTAGGTGCACGTAAATGAGACTACGTGAAGACACATTCAACTTCACGGTCTCTGTGTGTGTTTGTGAACGCGATTGAAAGAAAAATGGGTAAATAAACCGGTTCAAAGTGAACATTTCGCCTGTAGAATCCGATTGGATGCCAAAATAATGACATGAATATTAGTGTACCAAAATGCCAAATATTTTTGCGCTTAACGTGGTTTTAAACGTAAACGCCTACCCGGCAATTCGGATCCACGATTTGATCGCCTCTGTACTCCGAACACAAATACACGTTGGAAAGAGTGCAGAGGAAGTTTTTCTGCTACACCACTTTTAAGCTCGACGTTCCGTCGTCAGAGGATTATGACTCGTTGCTTCAAACATGCCGTCTGCAAACATTGGAAACCTGGGAACAGATCACTGATATGTCAGTTAAACACAAGCTCGTGAACTACAAATCGCCGACTTTGGTGACCAGGATGACCTTTCGTGTTCCTCAGACGACTCTTCCTACCCTGCATTTTTCACGCCTTTTGCGGCAACAAACAACCTGTTTCACTACTCCTCTTCGGACAGCAGACTACCTCACAAGCAACTGGGCTGAAGTTAACTTCACATTTATAATCAAAAGTTTGACCATTTTTCCAGCCGTCCTGGATGGTCACATCGGTCGTTACAAAACATATGAGGAATCAGTAGAGGAATATCTAGGTGGTACTTTTTTAGTTTTTAGAAATTCGGCCTAGATCAAAATTGGCCACCTTATATGGGCTTTGACCGTTTTCTCTGAAGTAATCTTCTGATTAAAGCAATTAGGTTATGTCCGCCAGGGGGCAAATCACTGAAGTTCACGTACCTGTTAGGTAAGTCCGTCTCCTCTGGCTGGCGAGTTACTGGGGCAAGCGCTTTCGATGTAAAGACATCATCGTCTGGCCGTAAGTCAGAGAAAGGTAAACGGGATTGAGGAGCGTCGGTGAAGGTGGGAAGTCATGTACGTCTGGGGAAACACACTAGAGGTGAATGAAACGTCTTGAATGGTCTGTCAATTATGGATTCTAAGTTTTTTTCTGTATATGGTTGGTCTGTAAATCCGTCAGTTGGTTGTTTTCGTTTGTGTAGTGTTTTGAGTGGTGTGAATATGGTGTAGCATTTGTGTTGATTTGTTCATTTATGATCTGTCCATTGAAGTTTTTTTGTTTAAAAATTTCCATGTTCTCTAATATGTTCAGTTTTCGTCCTTTGTATTGTTTATGTAGTAAGATGGAGCAGTCCTGTATTTTGGTAGGTTCATGTTCAGTTGTCTTGAGGTGGTTGGCAAAGTTTGAATTGTCTTTGTTCCTACTAAGAGATTTAATGTGTTCTGAATATCTGGTCCGTATTTTTCGTCCTGTCTGTCCTATGCATGCGTTTTTGCAAGTACAGGTTATTTTATATACCCCACTTTGGTCGAGTGGGTCTGTCGTTTCAGTCTTCGCCGTTAGTTTGGTTCTAAGTGTGTTGTCCGTACGTAGTGCGATTTGTATGTCTACCTTTTGGAGGATATTAGTTATTCCGTATATTTTTGGTCCTGTGTGCGTAAATGTGCAGCGTCTTGTCAAAGGCTGTGTATTTTTTGTTTTTGAGTCATATTGTTTTAATAATTTGTTTATTGTTTTTTTTGGAGTAACCATTATTTTCTGCGATAGCATTAATAGTCTCAAGTTCTTTTTTGTAATTTTGTTCGGATAGTGGGATAGTTTTTAGTCTCCGTATCATGCGTCTAAATGCACTTAGTTTATGTTGTTGTGGGTGGTTTGATGTAAAGTGTATGGTCGTGTCGATAGCAGTAGGGTTTCTAATAATGTCGTATTGCAATTCGTTGTGCAACCGTGTGATTTTCAGGTCCAGGTAATCAAGTGTTTTATTTTGTTCTTTGTCCATGTCATACTGGATGTTATGGTGGATATTGTTTAAGCCCTTTAATATATCGTCAGTGTTACTAATGCTTAATATGCAGATGGTATCATCTACGTATCTCGCGTTGATATCGTGTATGTGAGTTTCTTCGTAATGCTGTAGAAAATTTTCAGTAATATGGACGAAGTAGGGCTCCCCATACCTAATCCATCCTTTGGCGTGTATATGCTATTGTTAAATTGAAAGTAGTTTTGTCCGAGTGTCAGTTTGGTGAGGTTGGTAACGTTTCTAGCAGTTTTCGTGTCTATTTGTCTTAGTTTGGTTTGTGGTGTGTCGAGGGTTTCTTTTATTTGTATGGAGGGGTATAAGTTTTTTTTATCAGATGTTACCAATCTAGTGTTTGGAGTTATTGTCACGTCTCTTAATCTAGTGGTGAGTTCTTCTGTTTGCGTATCCTATGTCAGTTTGGTATTGTAAAGGTACTTTTTAAAATTGTGGTCAAATATTTTGAGAGTTTGAATGCTGGTGCAGATGTGAAGTTTATGACTAGTCTGATGGGTGTGTCGTGTTTATGAATTTGTGGCTGTCCGTTCTTGGTTTTCTATTTTGTGGCGTATACGTTCTTGGTTTTCAGTCGGTAGGTATTTTATGGTTGTCTCAGCGTCCAAGATGTTCGTTTCAATTTCTTTTCGTAAGTTAGTTGACCTCACAAGCTACTGGGCTGAAGTTAGCTACATATTTATTATTGAAAATTAGCAACATATTCATAATCGAAAGTTTGGCCGTTTTTCCAGCCGTCCTGGATGGTCACATTGGTCGTTACGAAATATATTAGGAATCAGTAGAAGAATATCCAGGTGGGACTTTTTTAGTTTTTCGAAAGTCGGCCTAGATCAAAATTGGCCACCTTATATAAACTTTGGCCGTTTTCTTTGAAGTAATCTCTCTTAGTTCTAGACACGTTTCATATTTATGTGTTCAACCCATTCACCACTTCAGGGCAAACGGTCAAAACGGTAGGTGGCCAATTTTGAAGTAGGCCGAATTTCGAAAAACTGAAAAAAGGCCACGTAGATGTTCCTCTCCCGATTCTATTCATGTTTCATATCGACCGTTGCGGCTATCCAGTACGGCTGGACGAACGGTCAAACTTTCGATTATAATTCAGCCTAACTTTAGCCCAGTCACAGGCTTGCATCCAGACCTCGATCTCTTCTTGAGCCCGTTCACGTCGTTCAAGAAAGCTGTCTGCGCTTTACACCCTTGAGTCACTCTTTTTGCCGCTTCCAGACGTTAATTAATTTTTTTTCCCGTGCCTTCCTCAAATTAGTCTCCTGGATTGGTTACCCCCGTTATAACCCTCTTTCTTTCCTTGACGTTAGGGCTAATTTTTCGTGTTACCTCGATACCTTATGTTCGAAATTGGTTTGAAATTTGAGTTTCGTGGTGTTTGTTGTTGTTTTTCTTTCTTTCACTTCTATTTACGCCTGCGGAATTCGCCCATTTTTCCGTGGGTCGAGGGTGTTCGGGATCTCGACATCACGAGGCGACGCCAGCACTTATCACGAATCACCCGCTGGCGTTGTGCGCGGCCATATTACTTTTTTACTCACTAACATGTTTCGTTTGTACGTATCGTTGTATCTGGAACTATATGTACCGTGGATATCCCAGTACGTCAGTGCCACAACGTTAATCCCATTGTAAATAAATACAGTCCACTTGATATTCTCGAGTTCCGGAAGTTTCGTTTTATTCATTCCCCAACGTTAAACACCTTATATCGTTATTATATTTATTATGTAATTTGGCTCTCCCTTACGAATGAAATAATCAAAATAACGCAAATCCGATCGGGCGTGACCCATGGTTGTGACGGACAAAAAGTAATTAAAAAACTAGGCTTAATTGTCATTCAGTCAGTGTTATTGCAATTACGTATGTGGTATTGTTTCCTCGTTATTTTTGGATGATGAGCAGAATGGAAGGATTTTCGTTGTGGTCAGGTTATGTTTCGTATCGTTTACTAGTATTTTTCAATGATGAAGTGAATGGGATTGGTCTAAACAGATTACTAAAGCTAACGTACCTGTTAGGTAAGTCTGTCTCCTCTAGCTGGTGAGACACTGTGGGCGAGCGCTTTCGATGTAAAGACATCATCGTCTGGCCGTTAATCCAATTGCATTAACAGCTTTACAGATATTGTGATTTGTATATAAGATTCGTTTCATGAAGATTCGGCTATGTTAGATCGAATGGGACACGCCACAATCCTGGTGTGCAAGATAATAATAAGCCGTTGTCTAATAATTAGCAGAGTTTCCCATTTAAATCCCGCTCAAGCGGTAACATCATTCTAAAAAGAATGGTGTCTGAATCCAATAGACTTCGTTTACTACGACAATTTAATAACATCCACAAGATGATTAGGAGCAACCCCTACCATTTCACTCACTACCATTTTTGACAGTTTTTAGCCGATAACTCCCTAACAGTAAATACTATTCTTTCCAAAAAAAAAACGAGTTGACACTCTCAAATCACTTATGCACTGATTGCTCAATTTTGATCGTGGAGTAAGAACACTTGCTCAATACATTTCTTGACCTCTAGCACTACTAGTTTCAAGTTGTATAAACTTAATGAAAAACAAATGTTATCTCTTTATCATCATATTTAGCTGAGAATAGTTGTGCAATGTGAATTTTTTCAATACGTGCAATCAACATTAGTGAACACGAAAATGAGTGAAATCTAACGAAGTGTAAATCTTTACCCGAGGCTTGAGAATTACTTGTCAACTATTCATAAACCCGCCAAGAACGTATTCTAGTTACAAAACGTGAAAAATTTTGAACGATATTGTGGAAGAAGAACTTGAACTAACCCGCAGTTCAGATTTGTTCATTCAATTGATTGCCTGCATAAATACTGTAGTTAAAGACAAAGCTAGGTAAGAAGACTTTCTCGCTAATAAGAAAGCCTTCTCTTAGAAATCATTTAATCACGATACTAAGGAAAATTCGTCTGACGTCATTTTCTTTAGTTCTACCCGTCGATGTTTTTTTCCATTTTGACAGGCTCATAAAAGTTCGCCAAGTCAATTCGACTATGTTTAAAGGCTGGCCTAAAACAGCCAGCCAGCTTGTCTTTTGAACATTTCTCGTACTTACAGACGAAATAAGTTGGATATGGACGAAATAGCATGAACGGTTCTCTCTTTCGGTAGTTTACGTCACACTCCAAGTCGCTCCAACGGAATCCGTAGCTAAGTTTACGATGTAATAAGATACCTCCTCCAAATACTAGTTAAGAGTTGCGTTTGACAGGAATTTTTGGTCCTTCTTGAATCTTGACTGTTTCAGCCCTATCAATGCACTGTTTCCGCATTTGACTAATTTATCTTTCTATTTACTTTTTCAAGACGTTCTTTTTCCTGAAATTGTATGTTGACGGATATATTTCTTAATGATTTCATTAAAATTGATTAATGATAGGAATAAATGCGTTCGTGCATGATTGAACAAGCACTTAAAGTAACTCGTACAGACGCATACTTTCGTCAGTTGAACAAATTAAGTTCGTGTCTTGGCAGAGAAGCTGCTGGAGCGCCAGCACGAACGATGGTAATCTCTTCAACGTACGTGACCTACGCCGATGTGAACGAACTAAACTCCCCACGTCTGTCGAACCAACTCTTCTACTAGATGCTGCGGAGGAGCACGATGATACAGAAAGAAAAAAAAATGATAGGCCGGGAAACCGACGAGAGCTGTATTCCGCCAACCAGACCGCGCTCGATAAGATATATTGGCACCGCAGTTTGTTGTACTCCCCCCCCCATTCCTACCACCTTACCCGCCACGCTTTCAACACTAATCTTATCGGGATACAACTCTTTTTTTTCCACGCCTTCTGTAGATGTGGCGTGTCTTTCAGGAATAACTGCAGTGAGCTGAGTGGCTTTTCCCCGGGTCTCTTTTCTTCCATTCGAGTCACCGCCCCGGCCCAATTTCCGCGTCGCCTGACCGTTTCTCGCTGAAAAATATTTCATTCAGTAATTTCAGCCGGAAGATGAAATGCGGTGATTTGGTGAAGTCGAACGAAATTATGTCATCGATGGGGAAAAATGATGGAAACAACGTGGTCCGCGACACGCACACAACGAAGGGGACTCGACGCAGTTAAAACACTGAATAACCCGTAGTCATCCGATTGTCGCTCCATTCCAACCAAGTGGCTAGTAATTGAAGTTGAAGGCACTTAAATTCGAACTTGGTTACGGTTTTTTTAATATGGTTTGGCAAAACAAAGTAATAACGGTAATTATACAATAGGCTTACGGCCGAACGCAATATCAGGTGCGCCGCATCCCACAACTTTCCTTAGCTCAACACGAATTCACTTGCTTTCATTACTAATTCAATTTATCTTCCACTCAATTCATTTGAACTCGGTAAAAATTCACTCCACGGTGGCACAAACCGGTCACTATTACAGTTCCGGAATTTACAGTCTCTGACTATAATTGGGCAATCGTTACACAGAGAATTGATGAGGTTGTGAACATGATTTATTTTAAAAGAGTAATCACGTGTTCAGAGTTATCGGGTAAAAGTTAAACGGCAGTGGTAGAAGTTCCAGAATTTCTGGAGTAGCCCCTGAGCCCCAAAAGCGCCCTAGTGTCTTGTCTACTTCTATATATCGAACGAACGTTATTAAAAACTCACCGAATAGGTACTTGAGTGGAGTACCATATAGATTTTTTGGAAGATTCTACTACCTTTAGAGCGGAGTTAAAAGAGCTTAATCAATTTTTATCGAAATTTTAGTGATATATTGTGCTGCTTCCGTCCTTTTCCCACAAAAATATTGTCGTCTTATTAGGAACGGTCTATACAAGAATGTTTAGTCTACATATAAATTATGAGCATCGAAAAACCCACGATTCACCAACATACATGTAAACCATTTCCCCAAATAATGTTTGGAAGAGCCTGAAACGTCAAGAACAGAATAGAACTCAAAATTTGTTTTCAGCCGATTACATAACTTTCCGTTTTACTTCGTAGAGCCTAGGAAAATAAAGCAGTTTCTTCAGATCTTCACGTTTCGAACACCACGTGAAAAAGTACCAACAATTGAGTGTGGGTGTGACATAATCAAGTCATCTCAAGTTTGGTATTCAGCTTCCTATCAACGTGCTCACCGACGTGTATGAGCATTATCAGCCGAATCAATGTTGGTGTGCTAGTCTCCAGTTGTTCAGCGCAGGCCGAATTAGTTGGGATTTGTGGTCTTGGAACGTCCGAATTTTCGCTAACGGGACTCACTGGCCCGAATGGACACTGCGACATCTAACTCGGCGTCCTCCTTTCTTCCCTGTACAACTAGTTTCACGCCTTCAAAGCCCCTTGTTCGCGCATGTGTACTCAAAACTCATATCCTGTTCGAGCCATTTCTTCTTTGTACACGTATGTGTTCGAATCTTGTTGTGATTTCCCAACTCTTCAATAACAAGCTGCGTGCTATAGTAAATCCTGTCTCCGTGATTCTTTCAAGTCTACCCTGGTCAAAACACCAGCATTTTTCTTTCGGATCGTCTCGCTGTGTGTGGCTCTGAGACCATTTTGGATCGATTACAAACGTCTGGAACTATACTCTTCCGAAAATATCTGGTGCGACGCATCGTACAACTTTATTCAGCCCCTTGTACATTCGGCGGAACTCGATCAATGTTTCACTCTCTTCATTTGATCTCGGTAAATCGTTACCCCACATTTTACGTAGAAACTGTCGGCTTAGTGTTCCGGAATTTATTGAGATGCTTCGACTCATGCCACGACCATTAATGGCAATCCGTGCGCAGTTGATTGAGAAGGGTCGTGTTAACTATTTTGGAATATTCAAGTCAACACTTCAAGAAACGGTAGTTAGTGAAAAAGCTGTTTGAACTATGCAATTTGTGGGGTTGCTTTCAATTATTATATGAGCATTACTACCAGCTAATTTTTCTTTGGCCATTAAATTACTTCTTCTTTCAAGTCATAGGGCTTAGGAGAGGGATCAATGTATGAATTTTGGAGAGCTCAAAGCTCGCGAGCAGCGGTCTGTTCTTATCTCTTCAGGAATCCCGTTCTGGTAAAAAGTTACATTTCTATATCTTCAGAATGTGTTTTTAGATCAGCAATCCCTGAATATCTTGTACAGTAGGTAGTTGGTCAGTGTCATGAGCCAAACATGATATGTACTAAACAGATCGATAGCCAATATTTTCCAATGCGTAGTAGATAATTAGTGATTTTTGTCAGTGAGCATTTCAGACCACCATGCAGGATTTTCTGAGATTTCTACAGTAATTCTGTTAGATCGAAGATTGACTTTCTTTCTTGTATTCTTTCGAATGACGAATAATTGCGGTTGCTTTCTGATGAGTTGCTTGCCATCAACTAAAAGGCCAGAACTTACTTTAATCACTTGAAATAGCCGCTTCAATCAAATAATAACTTAGTCCTAATATGATTAATATCAGGGTACCCTCTAGTGGCCTTCATTCACGTTTTGTAATATGGCAAATATAACTTGTTTAAACGGTATTGAAGCGAACTACAAAAAAAGGCCAAAAAACCCAGATAGGGTAATAATAAATTTCCAGTCGTTCTCAGTCCAGTTTTCAGAACGTTAAGATCCGGCTATTAAAAGAAGGATTAGGAAATGGAAAGAGAGAATCAGGGAAAGAAGAAGGGAGTAAAGAAGGAACAGTTTGTATAGGTTCGCGAGAGCGACCGAAAAAGTATACAGAAGGGTGCCGAGAGTCTTATAACTTGAGGACCGAGCCGACTGATCTCAGAGGATATCAAACGCATAATAATTCAAGTAAGGATTCGCCCGTCAGGTCAGTCGGTGACCAGAGCCAATAAGGGCCAGCTCCTGCCCTTAGATAAGCCTTTCTCGAACTACAGCCCGCAAAACCGCCAAGGCAGGCTAGAAGGCAAAAACAAACGGATTTCCTTGAGTTCGACGTGTTCTTTTTTGGAATGAAGCATTTCCAAATAGTTCTCATTGTGTGTGAGTGCTTTCACCAACTGCGTCAAAGTAACTAAAAATATCGCCAGCGTTTTCTACAAGTGTGTACTTTGAAATATCAATTTGATACCCTTCCGATTTTCTCGAAAGGCCCGAGAGTGGCATGTAAAAAAGAAGGATTTGCAATGGTTTGAAATTTGTAGAGGAATTGGAAATTGCGATGATATATGTACACTCATCCGACCTGTCCCGAACACGCGAATATCTCAACATGAACTCGTGATAAACTGAACATACGGTACAGTAATCGGTTTTGAACTCGTTTGCGCCTGATTTTTCATTGTGTAGACATTTTGGCATACAGTTGTGTTGTAGATGGATTTTTCAGACGCAATCAGGCGGCCGCGAATTGTTTAACCCCTCATCATAAGTATGAGTGGGTTCACGAGGACGATAGTTTGACATCCACGTATACACATTGCAACCCCAATTAACATATTTGGGTATTTTCAATGCACAAGGGACTTGATTACTTGTGTCGAATTGCAGCTGAATAAATAAAACATGTGAAATAAAGTGCGGCCCAATGACCGTTTAGCACCCTCCTCTTCACCGCGGCAGAAAACTTAACCCATTTATTACCTACGTATCGTTACTCGAAGTAAATTTTCAAGCGCGTCAGCAATTAATAGGAGAAGGCCCTTAATCCCCAGCACCTTGCCATAATTCGCTTTAATGCCTCATTATCGCTTAGAACCATTTTCAGAAGCTCGTACGCTTCGGGATCCCTTCCCCTCTGGTGACTATAAGTCTTACGGGGTTATCCGGGAGGATTTCCTGCACGGTCTTTTCACCGGTCTTAGCGCTATGGTATCCCATATTATTGGTCGAATCTATCGTCGAAATGGCTGTATCTCAGCGGAGCGTTCTTGTTCCGGAAAGCTTAGTTCCGGTACTAGATGGATTTTTTAGAACTACAGAAAAAAATCATAGTATTCGTTGGTTTCAGGCAATAGTTTTCCTCTGAAAGGATATATGAAGTCTAGAAAACCTTCAAAGCCTGGTTTTCTCTTACGCTTATTTACTATTCAACGATTTCCATGGCTTCAGCTACTAGTCCGATATATTTTTCACTCAGTTTGTATGAATCTGGTAAAAATAGTGTCTTTACATGAAAATCGTTAGCTTTTATTGGTTCAACTATATATGCAGCTACCCAACTTTCAGCAAGTATTCCCAAGTCAAACACCTAGACCTAAAATCTTGATCTACTATTTGGCTGTTGTTCCGGGAAGAATGTCTTCAGCCCATGTCCCCATGACATCTACAGTAATTTATGGTACCGGACAAACCTAGTTGTACAATATTTCTCCACATTGCTAGCTGCAGTCGTTTCCTGCCCATTTTTCTTTGTCTGGGTGTTATTAAGCTTACACTTGCCTCGATTTGCCGAGTCCTAAGAATACACCCGGTTGATTACTGTTACTCATGTGAAAATGAAGATTTTTCTTTTTGCTATACTATCGTCAAACTTCTTCATCTCAATTCAAGTATACGTTCGCCACCGTTTTTGGTTGCTACTCAATTTATAATAATACTGGCAGAGTTGAATAGTCTTACAAAATATTGTGTACTATAATCAAAAATCAGCTAATGTAATAGTCCGCGACTTTTTTACGTCGCTCCGCAGGCGTTTGTCTCCATGTAAATGCCGTTCGGTACACCGTATATTTGTTTTTCACCGATGGGCGGTATTTGAGATGTTTCGAGGGAAAATTTCGTCGATACTCATGATATTTCGCATGGAATCGCGATCTCTCGTTCGAGAGAGACTAAGACCGGCAAATCATACAAGTTATCGTTCAACGTTGTTTCTTCGCGAGGAACGTCGCTGCGAATGACACGCGCTAATAAGAACGAAGCTCTTACTTGTTAACGCATTTGAAATTTTCATAATATTCCATTTTGTAACGAAATTAGCCAGTTAGGAATCGCCGAAGGGTTTCTTCTATTCTGAAATAAAATAGAACCTACAGAAAAACTAAATAAAAATAAATCAATCGAATGTATTGCTCAATTGGTGACGGACGATAACTTCGTACTAATATTAGGAAACGTAAACGTCCGCTAAAAAAGAATTAATTAAACGAAACAAACAGGGAAAGGGGGCGATTTAAATTGAATTTCCTTGCAAGACGAAGAAGATACAACCCAGTCCTATCGTATTCGTCCTCTCTATCACAATTTCACTTACAGTTATTGCAGGGAACAGTTCTGTTCTAATATTTTGTCACTTTACGAGTGAATGGACCAAAATAACAACGTGACATGGCAAAAACGAGACGATACTGATAACTTCCGATTCTTCCAAATTTTCTGGAAACTGAACTACTCACATTACTCAATAAATTAATTTGGAACGATAGTAAAGTGCTAAGTGTGTAAATGTGTTCACTGCAAGGGAGATATTAAATAGAATGATAGGTGATTCGAGGCGGGGAAAAATTGAACTCCAGTGACAGAATTCAATTTTATTTATTCTAACCAAATATCGCATGTGTAAGGATTGCTACATCAGTAATGCAGAATATCCAAATTATCGCACAACTGTTTATCATACTCTCCCGTACAATTCAACGTGGAAAGATGTTAGGAATATAACATGGGCATCTGCAAAAATTGACGTTTTCTAGGTGACGCTAGGTAGTTGACGCATCGTCACGAATCGAACGGACGGGTGGTTGGAGTAAGGCGAGAGGAAATGAGAGCAGGCCAGGGATCGCTGTCGCACTATTGTTCCGCGAGTTCTTTTAACTAGTTGAATTTGGGTCACCATATTTGCCGTTGTCCATGTATACGCAGTCTCGCATCTTGAGATCTATCCTATTCGACCCATCATCGAATAATACCTACGCAACGATACCAAACATAACGTAAATGCGATAAAACTGCCAACATTTCGATTACGGCTTATCTTCAAACCGTTTCAACATGGATTTCATCGATCGAATTGTCGAGCCGGCAGAACCAGCTATTTTTGTGCGAACGAATAGATTTTGTCAGACCGCGGCTAAGGAAAACCCTGCAAATTATTACACAATGGTTTATTATTCTCATAAACAGCTTGACCTAGTATTACTGCTCCGACACCCATTCCATTCGATTCAGTATCGAAAAATACTAGTAAACCATATTGAAAAAGACCTGACCCAATGGTACGGAAACTAAATATTCCCCTGGCGCCAGGCGCCCGTAAACGTCTGTAGGCATTTATGATCCGATGTAGGGGTGTGCGAAGGAAGTGGCCCTAACCTTCCTCCGCCCCGTCGGGGAAATATGGGCGGGGACTTACAGCGAACCCTCTGCAATTGACACGATGTTGCAAGTCGAGCGGGCGGGTGGTTTTAATGAGACCGGAGGGAGGGAGGGAGTACCAACGACGAAACGTTGACTTCTGCTGTAGTTCCCGCGAGTTCTTTCAATTAGTTGACATTGGCTCACTATAATTACTGTAATTTCCCTATAGGCAGTTGTACACGTCTGATACTCATTCCATTCGACCCAGGATGTAAAAAAACCTTGAAAATTATACGAAACATGGCTTATTTGCGATTATACTGCGTTTCGTTAATTTTTTTAACCATTTCTTGTCTCTAACAACCATGGGCTTCGTCCGATCAGATTGCCGAGATGGGGGGCACAACTAGATACCAAATGGGATTTTTTTTTGCGAAAGAACGAATTCTTTAGACCACGTTAAAGGCACAAAACGGCCCAGACGGCGAACGGGAACGGCGGACGGACATTGCAGATTTGGAATCCCCATGTCTTGAAACGTAAAGTATAAAATTTTCAGGGAGGGGGGGGGGGGGGTGTAAAAAATATTTCGTGACTGCAAAAATAGGGTTATTATTCAGAATGAATAATAAACCCAAAGTATGGCCTGGACAGCGGAAAAAAAGCCCTCAAAACGTAGAGGAAAATGTGGGGGGGGGGTTATGTTCATGCCCATAAAAATTCACGTATTATTGAGAATGAATAATAAGCCAAAACGAGGTCACGTTAAATGTTATCTGGAATGTAAACAATTCAGATTTTTTCTTAGTTTTCTCGGACCGCCTTTGTGATTTCAGTTCGACCAATTAAGAAAATCCTGTTTCATGGAAGAGTTTCGGAATCCAATATTATGTTTCAAGCTCGCGGATCCCGAGAACATTTTCCAAAAAGACGAACGAATTCCAAGCACGGTTCTCATCTTCCGTCGTGGACTCGACAAACGCTGGATCCTGAATGGGGGGTCGTATTAGGGGCCAATGGGGATCTCCCGCTTCAATTTCTCTTTCCTTCAGCGATGGAAATTCGTAACCCAAATACTGAAGGCATAGACTGTCCTTCAAAGCTTTGAAAGATATTTTCGTCAGTCCGAGGTTTGATATGCGCCGAAGGAAAACTACGAACTGTCTGGGGTGAACTGTGCTTCTATAATGACCTTCCAGTTTTCTTTCAAGATGTTCGATACACCGACTGTTATATTGTAGTGACATTTCAAGCTCTCTAAAAGTTCACCTTATTGGTTGACATGTTCTGAAGTCCCCTATTCGTCATTTGGTACCATTTATAAACTTTTCAACGAAACGCCCAACTTGCTCCTCAGGGAACTATATACGTAGCTAACGCTTGATGACAGAACGTATGCCATATTTTTTTAGTGAAATTTACGCTTCCGTAACAAGAAAAGTGTACAGAAGTGCGGAATCGAATGGATCGGGACGAGATCTCAATTAGAATCTACGAACTACCCTTACATTGTGACATCGACTTTATAGAAATAAGATCATTGAGATGTAATGGGGAGTGTCACACGTATCGCTAGGAAAACCAATAAAGTTTTCCACTTGTCATGATTGGTATGGCCGGTGTAATAGCAGGTTGTTATAATACCGCTGAGATGGTTTAGGTCAGGTGCAATTTAGTAAATACTGCTAATAATTACAATCCTGAACATGATTGTGACCTGTTCTATGCAATCCAACGTCGTAAGATATTAATAATACAACACGGCTATTCCAACAATCTGAATCTGGGAAACGACAACACACATGGAAACGACCGTTTATGTACCTGACTTCAACAGAACAACGGAAACTTACACTTTCTAGGCGACGCTAGGCAATTCGAGTGTCGGCCATAGCCGGCAGACTGGTGGTTGGAGTGAGACAGGAGGCATTGCTTGAAACTATAACTTTCGCTACACAGTCCTACGAATTCCTTTAAGTAATAGAATTTCCCTCACTATATTTACTGCGATTTTATTGTTTTTCATTTAGACCAAATCCTGCTGCGCCTCTGAGATACGTCTCATTCGACTCAGCTTCACAAAATACCGAAGAAATGGTTGTTGAAAAATGTTCCTGACTAACAACGTCAATGTATAATTCACCACGAATAATAAACCAAAAGTGAATCCCGACGTTGAACAAGTGACTGCCAGGACAATAGTACTGTGATTAACTTGAAGAAATAGACGGACATAAGACATTATATGAACTTTATTTATCAGGGACCATCCGGTGCGCACGTGAGGGTGTCTCAGAGAGATTTGTATCAGTGTCATGATTTCGAATCATAATCGTTTTGTATCAGTGGCACGTTTGGTTGTCGCTTCAATCTGAAACAAAACGTAGAGCAAGATCAGTTACAAAACCTTCGCAAAATTCTTACACAAAAAAAAAATATCCGTTTTGTTGACGAGCGTAATATTTTTGTTCGCAGAATGAGTGCTTGATACCTGTCTGTTTGGTATTCCAATTGCTCTTCTACTCTCTCCAATGTGCCGATGACAGTTTATTTAGCCTACCAAGAAATCTGTATTGTCCAAATTATTGAAGTCATTAGACCTTTTCTATTTTCATCAACATCGTCTTATGCGAAAGGCTATTGCAGTAAACGCGCTCGCACCGTAATAAAGAAAAGTGGAAAATGGTAATCAACCGCGCGAAAAATAAAGAGTTTATCGTCTTTGTTGGGCACAAATGGATAAAGATAGTTGACGTAAGAGGACTGTATTTAGAGTGGTGATCGTGAAAATATTTACAAAGTACTTATAATCGGAATTCGTGTAACACTGAGAATATACGAACGATAGACTGCACTTCACGTTGTAGAACACTGCCGAACATAGTCTGCTAACGAGGTTATGAATGTGACCACAATCACACGAGGTTTGGGCGTTGGGAGATTTTTACATGGGGTGGATATGAGAGGAACGGAGAAGCGCATGGGCTGTCGAGTAAAACGGTAGTGGACGTAAAAGGTAGGGAGAAGGGTTTTATAACAAGAAGGACGGAGGATGAGCTGTCTCTGGTGGAGAGGTACCTGAAATTGAGGAGAGGAGAACAAAGAAGGGAAAAACCCCCGCTCAGGGAAACCCGCATTGGTGGAATTTCCGCAGGTGGAGGGTTTGAGAGGGAGCGATAACCTTGTCATTAAGTGTCCACGGAGTCCCGTTGAGACAGACAAGGGAAAGTCCGAGGTCGAAGGACTCATACGGGTTTTACTTGCGTCAAACAGCCTTGATACTAAAACACTATACTGAGACAGGTAAACGAAGATGTCTTGTGCCTCAAAACTGCCAGAGTTTGACAGTGGTTAAAGCTATCGTGAAATAGTAAAATCTATCTGAGCGGGCAAGAGCGTTAAGTGAGCGTTAACCAAAAATAACAGCGACTTACGAAGTCGGCCCTTGAAATCCAAATCAGAACAAAGCTATCACTTCAACATCATGTTCCAAAGCTGCTGAACGAAGGACGTCCAGCGACTTTGGTTTAGGAATATTCACCTCCTCGAGCGTTTCAATTCTCAATACAATGAAAGTTGCGAAAGCATCCCTGGATGTGTCCACTTCGTCTTATCTTTAGTGAGGATGCTTCCGGTAAAATCAACTTTGGAATGATTGTCGCTGGACTGGTAAATCCAATGGGGTCGAAAATTCCTTGTGAAACCGTTGGAGTTTTACGAATTCCATCCGATTGTATTACTTCCCTTGGTATTACGTACTGTTAAGAGTGAGGCACTCGGATAACGGCAGGTCGGTAGCCATAATAAGGCCCAATCTTCACACTGATGGAGGAATGCTTCCAGGCATGATGCTGAAAACATCAGAGGCAGACTTGCTACTTCATCACCAATCTCCTTGACTTCCCTCGGATCTAAAATTTCCCAAATTACTTTAATACCTGACACAGCCAGTCCGGCGAAGGTACTACTAACAAGATCTTACAACTACACAAGACAATTGCTAACATACGCTACAAAAACAATGCCTCACCCACAACATAACACCAAAATACGCACTCATACAGATCAACAAACAGACAGACTCTGCACAAAAAACAAAACATTTAGCTCAAAGACTTTGGATCAGGACAGAAATACGGACGTTATACATTAAGAAAGATAAATTTATAGGGAAATAAACAAAATACACACTCTCAAAGGCACATACTGTGGTCTTCTTTCACCCATTCTACTCAAAACGTGCAGACTAGTTAATTATTTGTTGTATTGTTTCAGTTGTGGTGTCAATTTTTCACTAATGAGCCAACGATTGTGGAATCCGTCGAAGTTCATCGAAATTAACGCTGTGTAAAATGAGATTATTTTCTCAGGAATTTCGCAGAATAAAAAGGGATATGCAGCTTTCCCACTTTCTTTTGTGTTTCAGAGCGGTTTTTCACCTTCCCCTTTTTTTTTCAACAATGAATACTTTCACAAACTTTATTCTTCGTCATCATGAAAAATATCCAAAAGTTTTTTTTTCTCTCTCTCTCTCTTTTGAGGTTCTTTTCTCTCGTCGGATTTGAAGAATCTCGCGTCTCTGAATTCAAAGTACCGGGTTCCTTTCCGGGGCTGTTTCCGAAGTTCGGTGGCGCGAAAAAAAGCGTCTCCCTTCCCTCAAAACTGGGACTAATTCCCACTATTTAAACTCCCTGTATAGTAACTTTGTTAGGATTACCTGAACTTGGGCTTTTCGTTGAGGTCGTTCCCTTCTTTTTTTTTAAGATACGGTGATGGTAGGAGGAGGGGTGGAAAGGGCTTAAAGGAAAGAGAATCACGACGGATTCTTCTTGAATACCAATTACCTTTGTGTCATCATCTTGAAGGCTAACAACTTTTTTCCTCCCCTCTTCTCTTCATTGAACCCCCCCCCCACTTCCCCTCCACACCTTTTCCACTCACCCTCCGTGGTTCCTGAAATGAAAAAGAAAAAAAAAGTGTGGCCAAAAGGGACAAGTTGAAGACGAGAACTTGAAAATCCTGTTACCCAAAATGAACTCCCTCTTCCTACGTCTTGTAACTGGATCTTGTAAACGTGGATTCTCAACAAAAGCCATTCAGTCGAATTGATGATACCTGTGGAGTAGACAAGTTATCCAGTTAAGGTCGAGCGGTGGGGGATTTTTATTTATTTAGTTCGCTCTGCTAAAAGTTGAATTTTTCGAGAGGAACGCCTCTATCGTCATTTTAATTAAAGACAGAGTTGTAATGGGGAAAGGAAATACCCGGTGGATCGCGTCAGACATTATCCTCAGCTCCGCGTGCATTCAACTATTTTTTCCAACTAACGAATACTATCCCAGTTTTGCTTATTGGGTTCCTCCTTCTCATATCACCACAATCATTGAGTGATCGACGAGTTGGTGGCTCATGGGAATGTCCGAATCATTTCTTCAGAAACGTTTGTGTTTATAGTTCGGGAAGTATAAGGGAAACACAATAAAAAACTTGGTTTGATTTCTAAAATTTTTGGAGGTGGCCCTAAGTATATAAACTATTATCAAATGCTCAATCGTATTAGTGGCTTATTGGAGAATGTGTGCAGCTCTCGTCAATTTACAAGGTTCAAAATTTGTCGGTAACATTAATTTGCATTGATCTGTGAGATTAATAACTTGATAAAAAAGCGAGAATAAATCGCGCTTCCCATGTTCGTCTTCATCCGTGTTAACGAGTGCAGTCAGTGTCAGGAGAGCTTCAGTGAGACTTTCTCATGCGTGTAATCCGACAAACTGCTCAGTAATTCCACCGTATAAATGCATGTGGTTGGGAAATTAAAGCTTTCTATGGTGGTTGGATAAACATTCTAACCATCAAAGACATCCGGCTGGGTTCTATAAATTTTCTCAATTGTTCTGAAATATCTCTTTATCGAGTTGGAGCCACTTGAACGGAACGCAGCACACAGAGCGCGCTACCTTTTGTGGGCATTAAATTAAACGACAACCGAACTGAGGTCTCGCTTTTCACGTTTCCGAGAGATTTATACAGTTCATGAGGCGAAACCCTGATATGGAATACAAATGAACACGGTCGCTCAAGAGGTTTTTAAAATTTAATAGAACCCAGCCGGAGGAGGGGATTTTAATTTAGGCCTCAGCGTACGAATGCGCTACCATTTAATTTGAATTATTCATTACTTCGCCGTTGAATATTCCGGAAACCGATTCGCTAATTAGCCGGTTAGGGCAAAGTGTGAACCGCACAAATCCGGGTTATTGAATACACAAGACTTTCAGAATTCTGAGCGGGCTTCGGCTCTCGTATAGATTGTATTGGGCGCCTTTTGAATGGTGTGGTGTTTCGAATGTGGACATTCGGACGTTAAACCGTTTTACTCTTCGCAACATCATTTCAATAGTCAGAAAGCCTTTGTGTGAGCGAATTGGTCGTATTAGACTTGATTGAGTCTACGGACTTATTTCTCATAATGCGATGAACTAGTGTAGAGCAGCATGTAATCCTTAAGGTTTAGCCAACTGTCGGTGTATTAGGCCGTGCCACGTCTATTCCATTCCGTCGGTCCCAGTTTGAAAGCAGGCTTTTTAGAAGGATTCGCTAACGAATAAATCTCTCTGGAGAGGACTTTTTAAAGAGTCTGAGCCGCCCTATCAGTTGATTCAAACACGAAAAATATGAAATAAATAGCGTCAAACCTGCTGGAAGGCAATTGCAACATCGCACAAGAACGTCGCATCATCTGGTGCGACGCACCACACAGCTTTCTTCGTCAACGATATTAACGTTCTACCAACCAATGACCAACGTTCAACATTAAAACTGGTGGCGCCGGAGGTTGCAGAATTTATTAAGGTGCTCCTAATTACGCCATTACAATTATTGAGTAATCAGTTCATAGATTATCTATGACAGGTTCAAGTCTACTTCGCTGACCAGGTACAGGTTTACTGTTTTGGAATTATCAGGCAAATGTTTAGTGCGTTCAAATCGAGTTTATTCGATATGTATAACAATTTACTGCGCTTCTCTCGCCATTTTCCCAGGTCGGGAATTTTATGTAACTGCCTTGTTATACCTAACTTAGATAATTTGTTATGTTTTGTTGTTCATACATGTTGTCCGTAACATTAATTTGTTATATTGTATTTGGTTTTATTGATAACCTTCGTTTTCCATCGATTACTCTCATTCCCTAGTTCTGGTGTTGCATGGTGATCTGTAGGCTAACGGTGTTAACAAGAATTGTCACCGCTCCTCATCCAACGAATTAACAAGCGGTCATTTGGGCCTTTCGGTTTGCTACCAAAATACGCTTGGGTTGAACTCATAGCTCTTCGTATTTTGTCAAAATAGTTTTTACCTCCGTCACGGTGTTATTTGTCTGACTGTGACCTAGAATTTTGTTAATGTGCGAATTTCTTACTGTTCGCGGTTTTTTTTTTTTTTACTCGTTCCCCTCCTCGCAAACAATGATCGCAGGGAACAGCTGCTCCTTAGACTGCCTTGTGAAGCTAGTTCTATCCTTCAAGTAACTTGTTCGCCAACTCATTGCCCGGCTGAAAAACAAATTCGCGTAGTTCTGCAAGAATCGTCGGTTGTGACTCTTTACACGGGCTGTTTCTTGATGTTATGTTGAACGGATATTGGTTATGTTATTATACGCGTCCAATTTCATCATCACTCAATTGGGACTTTATCTGTGCACTTGATAACTTCTTTTTTCTACTATTCCATTGCAATTATTTTATTATGCTAGCAGTTTGTTAATTGGGCTCCGATTAGTAGACGAAATTTGAGCCGACTTGGTTAGGCCGTTTTCTCTCAAACGCGTTTACAGACACACGCACTACTTTCAGGTAGGTAGCTGTATGGAGAAATAGAAATACCTGGACTGTGCAAACATTGAAGTAATGATATAATGAAGGAAGTGATTATGAAAGTCTATAACAGCCTTCCTTCCTCTCGACAAGAAACTTTCAAGTGTTGGTTTCGTCGTTGGTGGGTCTGAGTGAAACCCGTGATGCGGAATCACTTTTCAAAGAAAGCTTTTGAACCACGGCAATCCCGCTCTCGTGGCTGCTGGGTGGGAAACCAGTATCAAAAAGTTATCGCCGTCTTCTGCTGGAATATCTCCTTTCTCCCAAAACCCTGCTTGTAACCATTTGCCCCAACTTTTCCGTTCAATTTTCCTTTTGTGTTTTCGATTTCATGAATTTATATCGCCACTGATGGTTCTTAGCTTGTAATTGTGTGTAGAACGTTAAGATTTTTTAAATTGCTGTCCTCTCTCATGAATATGGGAGATGATGGGGAGGAACTCTTTCGGAGAGGTACAAAAAATGTGTACTAGCTCAAATTCGAAAGAGCTCAATGAAATTTTAAGCATTGAATCTATCCACCAGCAAATTGTTTATAAATTCAGCACTGAAGTAGTATTTAAAATAAGTTATTGTCTCAAAATATTGGAGATTGCACGTAAGTTATGTATTATATACTCAAATGATGTTCCATTCCACGTCTTTGAAGAGGATTGAAGTAAGGTACAACTCTTAATTAAATACCAGGTAATTGCGAAGGGTACTCATTTCGTTCACACCTTGTTTTGAATAATTTAATGTTCGGAAAGAAAGACGACAAATGCGGAAAACATAAGATGAATAGGGAAACAAAATATTAACCTGCAATCAATCGTAAAAACGTCACCAGATAGTTCAATAAACATACTCACTACTATTTGTAGATGCCTTTCGTAAGCAACTTTTTGAATATGCCGTCTCAGACTATATTATAAAACAAATTGTAAAATAAGCGTTACAATGTTAATAGTTTATCGTCGGCGTTACTCTATTATGCTCCACTCACTTGGCTGGAAACTGGTTGTGCTGACCCAGCGCCAGGATTTCGTCGTTTCCCAGTAACTGCGGTTTCTACAGGAAACAAAAACGGCGACGAATGTCAACAGAACTGGAATCGACTCTCTAATACTGTGAGTAAGAGAAAACGAAACCCAAAATTATATTGTATCAGAGAATAAGAGGAGACTAAGCTACCTAAAGGAGGTAAAAACCCATCGCACAACCTCAACAGCAGTATGTCTCTTCATTGGTCGTTGCTGCAGCCAGATGCCGTAAGATGATAAATTACAGCGTTGGCGGGAAAAGTACTAATGGAGTCTTACGGGACAATGACTGCTGGAGGATTTGAAACACACCCAAAGGATAATAAGAACCTCAAGAAATGTCCCGACTGTATCGTCAACAGTATCAGTATCATTCAGTATCGTAAACCAGTATGTTGCGATGTTGAATCGAAGGGGATGGGTCTCGGAGTTGAGTTGTAATTTCTCGGATTGTTGACATAACCGTGATATATTCTTAATACTTTTCGAAGTTAGATAGAAGGCGTTAGCTCCAAATCATGCTGTGCATGAGCAATAATAAACCGTTGTGTAGTAATGTGCAGGATTGTTTCGTTTGGCTCAGTTTTCATTTTAGTTTTGAAACAAACATTGGTTGCACTAAAATTTATTACACAGGTAAAGCGTAATATCATGATATCGTCGGAATCGTAACCTATTCCATTCATTTCCAGGAGTTTAATCTAGTTGTGTGAAGTAGCTCGGGGTCTGCCTCAATTCGCAATGTGATTTGGGAACAGTTCAAGTAATCATTCGGTTATGGGATCCTTCTCGTATGTCGTAGTTGAACAATACAGAGCAATATTGCGTGATTAGTACATCAGCGGATGGAACATTCTTCTAATGCCTCCATTGGTTATCAATATGTCTCCACTTATATTAGCCCTACGAACTAGGGGGACAATTTATGTAATCGCCTGAAAAATGTAGGGGCTTCGTCAGATCTCAACGTTTCAAGGGATACTGGGTCTGAAAAGCCCCATTTAGGATAATGAAATGTGTGAATTTGCATGTTATTGTGATTATGAGAAAATTTCTCGATAAAATCAACCAAATATTTACATTTAACCTCGATTCATCAGTTGCTAGAATGATAAAAATGAATGGACGTTAGGCCGATGGAAGTTGTGTGATGCGGGGAACCAAATATTTTGAGTTGTACAGTTTTCCTCCTCTCGAAGTGACCTCCAAGGGAGAAAAAGAAAGTTCGCATCGGGGATCAGCCAGAACTGACGGTAATACGTTTCTTATTTGATATTGGCTGAGTGAAATGAGCACGTTGAAATTGAGATGGAGAGGCCGGATAAAAGTTGATTGAAGACGATAGTCTTTTGAGTTCGAGAGTCCGTGGAGAAAGCAATGGGAGTCTTTCTTCAGATCTTGTGAGCACACAGCAGAGAAGCCCAGAAATGAGGATGGCGTTGAGTGCAGAAGGGAGGCGATTAGGGTGAGGAAGGGCGCTACAGAAGTGGTGCCATGTCTTAGGATAAGGGCGTTCTTTGCGAAGCCACTCCTTTCGTTTCCTCTCTTTACGTTGGAGTTTCCTTTCATTTTAAGTAGGCACAGTAGATGCGAGAAGGAGGGAATTGTGTTTCAGGTTCGAAATTGAATTTTCAAATCTCAAGAGGTATGATTATCTGTAAACAGAAGGAAAAAAAAGGTTTAGCTTTGTGCGCACTTGCTTACTCCCCAACTCTCTAAAAGTACGTCCTTTGAAAATGATAACTTTTCTACGAACAGATTTCAAATGCGAGTTGGTGGCATCTTTGAATTTTCTGGCCTGGGATAAAAAGTCCTCATCTGTTTACCTTCTACTGCGGCGTCTCTTGTGACTTGCCAAATGATCGTATTGATTTTATCAATAAAATGTATACACAAACTCTATTCTAGCGTTCATTTCCCAGTACACTAGTTCTAGTATGGTATTGTTTTCATGTAGAAAACTCCGCCTTACGTAGGGAAATAGCAACTTAGTAAATGGACAGCTTTACATCGAGGGGTGGTTGGGAGGGAAAAGAATCCAATAGCGGCCCTCAACTGCGGCAGTTCCACGTGTGAATATAGAATTGCCAAAGCTGCGGTTGCCAAATTCACAGATGAAACTATCAACAATCGAACTTGCCGTTCTTTGTTCCAACGTTCATCGAACTACCTAATATGCGGTGAATCCACGAGTGCTGTGGGTGATTGTGGTCCTCAACTATCTCGTCGATTTGTTTCATTTGAACAAGTTAACATGTAGGATCCAGTACTTTCAACTTTATAGGCAAGTTGGCTCCTTCTAGTCAGTAACATCAGAACTTCCGAAATGCCAATTCCTTTTGTGATTGTAAACTATTAACGAATTATAACTATTTTTTAGGAGTTTCGTTGGTTTTGCGCAGCTGGAAACTGTCCAACTTTCCCAATAGCAACCCTAAAATTCCAATTTTAAAATCTAAACCGCGGATTATAGAAACATGAAAAACTGGAGAAAGTTTATTTAGTTGCCAGGGGAGATTCTCCTAGTGGTTGTTTTGGTTTATTATTCATTCTGAATAATAACCCTATGTTTTCGGTCAAGAAAAATTTTCTACAACCCCCCCCCCCCCTCAAAATTTGATACTTTACGTTTCAAGACATCGAGATTCCAAATTTGCAATGTCCGTCCACCGTCCGTTGTCTGGGCCTTTTTGTGCCTTTAACTTGGTCTAAACAATTCGTTCTTTCGCACAAAACTCCCATTTGGTATCTAGCTGTGCCCGCCATCTTGGCAATCCGATCGGACGAAGCCCATGCTTGTTATGGGCAAAACATGGTTAAAAAACTTAAAGAAACGCAGTACTCCCTCCCTCCCACCCTCCCACCCTCCCGTCATATCAAACTCAATCACCTGCTCGCTCGACTCGCAACGCCCTTTCGACTCATAATGGGTTCGCTGGAAGCAATTTCCCCGACTGGGCAGAGGAAGGTTAGGGCCACTTCCTCTGCACACCCCTCCATCAGATCATAAATGCCTACAGACGTTTACCGGCGCCTGGCGCCAGGGGAATATTTAGTTTCCGTAGTTCCATTGTAGCCAGGTCTTGTTTCATATGGTTTACTAGTATTCGATGCTGAATTGAATGGGATGGGTCTCGGAGCAGTAATACTAGGTCAAGCTGTTCATGAGAATAATAAACCATTGTGTTATAATTTGCAGGGTTTTACTGACAAAAGTAGGGTAATTTTGATCTTCAACGCTTCAAGGGACTTGTGTTTCTACAAACGGTTTTTGCCTTCAATTCAAACAATTCAATATGAATACGGTCTTAGATAAAAATGCTCAGTATGACAGTGAACTTCTCTCATCTGCGAACTATTACTCCGTGCAGAGGTCTTCAGGTTTTATTGACTCTATTACTGGCGCAAATCAATATTTCTCATACGCGTTTTGAGTATTAATTCGGAATAGATATGTTAAACCCGAATGGTTTATAGCCATTTCGTGAAACTTTCAGTCACAGCGAAATAAACTCGACAATTTAGTAGAAACCTCATGGTTTAGGCGAAACGCTTCCAGTTATAGTTGTTTCTGCCGCTGTTAGGTACGAGAAACGATAGGCAGAATGTTGTGAACTTCAAGTGGGAACATAGTTCAGCGTATAACCCTACCATAAACCTTGCTCACCGAAAACCCGCAACACGGTATTTTACAAGGAAGTTCAGTTCAGAATGAATGAGGACTTCCTAACGGCAACCTGATGCCAGGTGACTGCGCGAAAGGTAGTGGTTATACTGAGCATGCAATGAATAGTGCGTGCCCAATTACAATTGCAACCGGACACCAAACATTTCGATTCAGCGGAGGCTAGTCCGGGGCATTCACGCCGACTGGGCACCTCAAATGCCCCAATTCGCTTGAGACATTGCTGCTGTCAGTTGTAACCGAGCCTGTCCCCTCGTATGCGTGTCGCCTGCGCTCGCATTTGCTCCCACCCAGTTCCTCGTTTGTGGTGGTAAAACATCTCCGAATGTAATTCACGAATAAAACTCCTTGTTCGAATTCCATTTGGCTTCTACCATACTACTTCGCGACTCACCTTGTGCGAACCGCTTTCATTAGTAATCTCCCCCGTAACATTGGCGCCCAACTAGTGGTCGAACTTCCCCTACATTAGTTCAAGATGCCGGCCACGCAGAAAAACTTGAAGGTTCTTCTAATGCGATGGGAATTTTTGATCCCCCATCTTCAACTTTTCTGCCCTACTGCTGTGACCTACTCTCTCGCTCGTCATTACGTTCGACGAAATCAGGACAGGTTTAAAGGAGCTTCTGATCTACCAGCATCTCGCGCGTTACTACATAGAAAGGTCAACGCTTATCTATCATTGCAGCAGCATAAACCTACTAGTCAGTGGAAACCTACTGACTGTACACCTCAAAACCACTCAATCCCCCACCATGCGTCAACATCGACATCTTCCCGCGTGTCTGCCCTGAACGATTTCTCAAACAACAAGTCTGGGGAAAACCACGCGCCTTCAGTATGACCTGGTGAAGGCAAAACTCCATCGCCAGAGCCACATCCCTGCCTTATCTGCGGCAAACATCATGGGGTAAAAAAAGTGCCCACGTTTTTTCAACTCCAGCCAAGGGGCTCGAAGAACCCACGAGAAAGTGCACAGACTGTCTGGCAGCCTCACACACGCTCAAGAGCTGCTACTCAACGTTCACGTGTGAATGCTGTCAACACAAGCATCAAACGCTGCCCCACCCGATGAGCTAGGACGCCGCACTTGCTCCCAAAAGTGCAACTAACCACTGCACGGTAGACGCAGCATCTTCGCTCTGCACTACCCCTTCTGGAACACCTGAGGGCAGGTGTCCTCTGTGAAGGAGGGAAACTCCGACTCCCCTTACTCTGAGAATCGTCTTTCGCCATGAGATGGACCGATTCTCTGAACCATGGATGTCGCAGCTGCGTGGGACGAAGACGTACGATCCACAGAAGATGTGTGCGTCAGAGACATCGTGAAGTGACTGTTTATTTGTAGTTCTAAATACTCCCACCACAAACATGGCCACCCTTTTGGAACTTTAATCGAAATTCTCTCTCTTTGCTCAAGATTATGTTCCCCTTTGTTGGGTGGACAGTAACGCCCTGATTGCAGTACATGGCAAGTAACTGCGGTGCTCATGAGTACCTGAGCACAGGACGTACTACGTGCGTGTGAAGGTTGACGGAGGAGCAGTTATTAGTTGTATAAGTTTCGTGATGAATAGTGTGTGCCCAATCACTAACATAAATCGCCTATTTGTCGCCTCAGATTAAGTGAGTGGCCCGAACAACATGAAGAGGGTAATCCCGCTCGAAGGATCCTCGCCTTGAACCAGACGTAGTTCACCCTCCAAAATGCAGGCTGCTAATTAATCTGATAACAACACAAATTGAAGGCTGACAACGTTGAGTTCGTTTGCTGCACTCAATCGCCTAACTGCAAGCCCCAAACGATGGTTTAAGGGTTTTGCCGGCAAATCTTAACGTGGGTTATTAGTTTATCACCGATCAAGTGCAACCAGTAAACCAACTCATCTTCAGGACCTTCACCAGTCTCATTAAGGCCCACAACTACTTCATGGAATGAACAAGGAATAATTATATGATCTCCAAGGTTTATTCCAGTGAATCGTAGGCCATAGCGATGGGGAGAGAATGATTCAGGGTCACGCGGACTCACACTTGAAGTAGCGGCTATATTGAGTTGAACGAGAAACATGAACTACAAGCAACCGTTGGACAGCAGTGTTTAATGCAGTAAATAGCCGCATCGGGGAAGATGAGTAGCGTCGCTCAAAGGACTAGGAGTGGCCTCAATCCCCGTTTAGATCTGTCGGTGGAGAGGCCTCTTCAGAGATATCAATCCTTCAGCTCACGGAGTAATTGAGATGAAAACGTTGACGAGTGATATAAAGATGTGAATAACTTTGAAAATGGTACTTAGTTCTTCAATTTACTAGTTCTTCTTCAAATCATCAAAAAGAAAGTAGAATTGGCAGAACGAAACTGGAAAATATTTCTGACCTGCTCAGTGAGGGAAATTTCAAAGGTCATCGCGAAATCGGCCTCAAAACATTACACAAATGACATTAAAAATAGAGAGCATAATCTCACCATGGCATTAACAAAGCGTGAGAGGTATATACAAAAATATTTGCTGTGATGGGTCACACAACATTCAGCATCCCTACCCACCAACTGATCCAATCTGTTTGCGAGACGAACCAGGCAAACATGACTGTAAGGTATATATAAAGAGTTTGAAATAACGTTCCGAGATTGATTGCTCCCGCTTATGCAGCTAGCTTATTAAGCGAGTAACGCGAAAGTGGTTGATTAGGCTCTCAACAAGATTTTCGTTTGGGAGGATCGTGTTGACCGTTATGTAATGAAACGAAAAACACTGTGAAAAACCATTTAGTCAAACACACGACAGACGTCCCGTTGTTTCTATTTTTTACCCTGTCGGTGGTCGAAGGCATTTGTAAGGAAAATACGCTGTGTGTAAGTGTCTGTACTTCGATTTGCGGGAGAACGGCTGGACCGATGAGCTGGTTCTTTTTTCGTTTTGTTTGTTGTTTTTTGTAGAGGCAAAAATAAGGTTATGAGCGATCGGGGGGAAAGAAAATTTACCAAAAACTAGGGTTTTTTGCGTTTCTCTCGAAAACAGCTTTGATGATTATGATTAAACCTTCAAATTATCTTCTAGTAGTTAGTACAAATCTTTTCTCCTGTTTTTCTTCTTTTTTTTCGTGGAACGGAGATATAAGAGCAAAAATAGGTTTTTTGGCACAACGACTCCACAGATTTTCCCAAAACGCACAGAATGTTTCTAAATATTTAGTGACTATATGTTGATATGAACAAAAAGAGAGGGATAAAAATCAAAATGCGTTGAAGATGGTGTTTTTAAGAACATTTTTGTAACTTCCCGAGGAACTGCGTCTGTCAACAACCTATACCCACATTTTGTACTCCGCTACTATATCTGTGTCTATCAGTTGAACGGAGAGATAGCTCAAAAAAACGAGGTTTTTCGCACATTAATTTATCGGCATTCCAATTTTCTCAAGAACGGCTCTAATGACTTCGATCAAACTTACGGAGTGCTCTCAACTAAGCAGTACCTACTTATTATTTTCCATAAATATTTGTGGAGACACTCGTTGAACGATGATACAGCGTCGGAATAATAATAATAATAATAATACTAACGCCTTAAAACAACGTAAAGTGCGTTTTGAGGGTGGTGGGGGAAGGGAGAGTACATAAATTTTCCTGATCGTGCGCATTTTCCACAGATACTAAACCGAAAGCTAATAATAACCTTGACAGTTCCTTGAAGTGAACTGTCAGTCGCTGGTGGAACAGTGCCGTCTCGTGTTCGTAGACGACTAATTCTTTGTCAACCCTCTTCACAATCGATGAATTCAAAAATAAACATTAGAGCAAAGAGTTTATTCCCTATATTTATGGTATATTTCGGTGTTTCTTCAAGTATTATAGAATATCAATTGAAGAAGGTTGTGGTTCGTTTTTAATACTAGGAAGTGACTGACAAAGCAAAGAGTAAACATGAAAACGGCTTGACGGTTTGACTATTATGTGCAACCAGCGAAAGAACAATGAGAAGCAGAAAGAGTAAGAATACTGGAGATGGGATGAATGAGCTGTAGAAAGTGGGAATAATCTGTCCGATTTAAAATCGGCTGATCGGCTAATTGGTGATTAGTTTCCCCCACACGTTGGCGCATTTATCAGTATTTATGACGTTTCCTGGCAAATCCCCTCAGAAGTGTTCATGCGAACTGCAATTGATTTCTATCGACTGACGAATTAAGATGGTGCAGGAACCACTGTATTTCAACTCGCGATTATGAAGTCGCGGGAATGAAGGTTTGGGGCAAAGCTTCCATCGCGCCGCGCACTTCAAATATTATTCGAAAGCTCCGACAAGTATAGAGACGCGACAATTCTAGTTCGACGGAAATCCTCAAAAGGAAACCAATATCTCAACAAGGTCGTTTTGATGTTGTGGTCGGTATATAAACGCTGAATGGAGATACGCGCTAAATTTCCTCCAGCAGGTTTCGCCGGTTGTGGACGATACCTTTCCTGTCTGAGGGAACGCGGGTGAACGGTCAAACCGCCAACGAGGTGTGCGGTTGTGAAGGGTCGGTAACGGGGTCTGGCCACTTGTAGGGAAGTGGATCGCCTGACTCTTCTCTTAAACTTCCAGTTAATTCTGTTTCGGAAAATTGAAAATCTATTTACCCAATTTTCATCATTACTCGATAAATTGTCACAGCGCCTGGCCATGTTCGTAGGTAAAGAGTACACTCGTAATGATGCCATCCTCCTCTAATACATTTTACAGATGAAATCATAAATATCTAGTGCAACGCATCGCACAACTCTCCTCATTCCCACTCGCATTCAGTGAATTTTAGCATTCTGGCAACTAATAAAACCTTACTTTCATTGACGAGTCATTTCAGGGCGTACCTCAATGTGCTACTTAGAATCTGCTTAAGCCTCTACAACATTGAATTACTTGCTCAACTCGTTCTGCTTTATCTTTCGAATTCAATTTTTGCATTCTGTCAGTGGCGTGTTGCAGGAGCAACTCTGGAAATTTTGGATTTCACCTAATCTACTACCCAATGGGGAAATGAGCCAGGCCAGTGATGGCCTGCCGGCTCATTGGTCCGATGGTACGGCGCGAGCCTCTACGCTGGGGCAGTTTTCAGCTGCCTGCGGAGGCTCGGCGCGTTAAGTGCGGGGAGCTATGGATCAATGGGACCTGTCTGCCCTGTGATGGACTCACCAGGGCACCAGGACTCCAGGCCCTTCCGGCAGTTAGCCCACGCCTGTGCAAAGAGGCGAAACCGGCGGCACTCCACCCTGCTGGAGAGGAGCGCTGAGGCCTCCTCCGCTGCAGGAAGTGGCGCCCTCTTGCGTGCATCCCTGTAAAGGTGGCAGGCGAAGAGCACGTGCAATGCACCTTCCACGGCCTCTCCACAGGGGCAGTCGTTGAAGGTGCGGCGGCCGAAGAAGTGCAGCTTCTCGTTGAAGGCTCCATGGCCAGAGAGCAGCTGCACTTCTGCGAATGTTGGCCGCCACCAGCCCATCCGCAGCCTCCCCTCAACTGAGGGGAGGATGCCGTGGAGGTGCCGTGCCGTGAGACCCTCGTCCCATCGTGCCTGCCACCTGCTATTCAGGGCCTCCTGC
Source organism: Pachypeltis micranthus (assembly GCA_020466155.1). Lineage (NCBI taxonomy): Eukaryota > Metazoa > Arthropoda > Insecta > Hemiptera > Miridae > Pachypeltis > Pachypeltis micranthus. The sequence goes on from CM035772.1 coordinate 13,115,357, forward strand.
GCGAGATTTAGCCTCCGCTCCATGGACGTCTCCTGCTCCAGCAAGGGGAGGAGGGCGTGGAATGTCCCGCGGTATTCGGCTGTGCAGTCCCGCTTGATGCAGGACTGCAGCACCGCCAAGTCAAGGAGTAGGTCAAGGGGGGGAACACCGGCAAGTATCTGGAGGGCTAGATGGGATGTGGTGCGGTAAGCCGGAAGGACAGCTAGAAGGACGTCCCTCTGGAGGGTGAGGGCCAGCTGTCGATCGCGGCGCGTCGGGGCCACCCACCACGTCGCTGCAGCATACCGCACCATGGGAGTGAACACGGCCCGGTAGTAATGGTACCGGGCGTGGGACGAGGCTCCCCATGTTGACCCGGATAGAGACCGTATCTGGGCGGTTAGGTCTGAGCACCTGGTCCTTAGGAAGGTCAGGTGCTCGGTTGGGCGGTCAACGTTTACCATTTTTGGTGTTAATTGAGGTAGCATGCTTCTTTTGTCTCCTAGTATTGATTGTAAGCTTTAAAAAAGGGAAAACCGTACTTTCCTAAATGTTTTGAGCCCAGGATACTTATTTTACTACGGCGGAATAGCAAATAAAATAAAGGATTTGGGTGAGGAAATGTTGGCTTGAATACTTGATCGCAGTGTAGTTATTAGAAAGCGTTCACAAGTATATTTACAGAAAACAATGAGTATGGAAAAATTACCACCTCAATCAAATCGAACACCGTACTATTTACGGTTACTATAACAGACTGATGAAAATATATCGGATGCGTGGCAACCCACGTTACAGAACTTCCGTAAACTTGCCCATCTACTACATAGTTGTTTACGTGCGGTGATCTTAGTACAACGCATTTCCACAAAAACACGATTTTGGCGTAACTCGGTTTTTATTTCCGGCGTTCAACGGATTGCTTGAAGAACATTCACGCGCATCAATGTACTGGTATTAGAATTGGCTAGTTGGCAACACCTTGCTTGTTAGATGAAAACTGATATAGCTGTTTCTCCAAAAACTAACAAAACTGTCTCGCTATCTTGTTTCATTTTCACGCGCATTTCGCACAGTTTTTACTCGATAACTCCAAAACGGCGGACGCAATCTTGATGAAAATGGAGTTGAAAATCTCAAGATTCGCCTATGCACTGATTAATCAATAATGCTCGTGGTGTATGTAGAAGCGACTCGATAAATCCGGCATTTCAGGCGTTCCTTCTTTTTTCGAACAATCTGTAGTTATTTTGAAATAAGTTCTAACGAACTGAGTAAAAGTAGATTGCAACAGTAGCCGTGAAAATCGTTGATCGTACGTGAGACTGAAGAAGGTTGTATGATGCGTCGCCAGGTATTTTTGTTTCAAATTATTGAGCACCGCATGGATTTGAAGTTGTTTGAGTTTTCAGGAGTCGAGAATGTGAAATACCAGCGGCCCAATCTGAATACAGTTGCCCTAAGCACCCAATTGGAAAAAAGTGGAAAAGCGTCATTGGTCTTTTCTCCAGATATTTTTGTTTTTCATCTTCTCATTCGTCCTCCTTTTTTACCCAGAACCACATCCATTTTTCTGGTTTTGTTAATTGGAACAACGGAAGCGTCAAAACGTGAGGCTCCAAAGGGAGCGGATTATTGGGGCGTGCCGCTCGTGTTCCCTTTGTTCCTTTCCCAACATTTTCTCTTCCACCCCCACCCCCCACACCCTCATCAGTTCCTTCTTTTTTTTCTGCTTCTCTCCTCCGCCATTCACTCACCAACACTCCTTAGTTTTCTCCTCGTCCCCAAGTTCTAGTTGTAGCGAAAATGAAGAGACGCTTCAATCAGGGAGGGGAGAAACCCCAGAAGTTTCTTACCGGGTTTTCCCTTTTAATCTCGCTACCTTTCACAAGTCCCGGGACTCTCTCTAATAATCCCGTACCCGAGTTTATTACTATTATTCGAAAGTTAATACTCCGTGTTGGTCGCGAAATCGCTTTTCTCCTTTTTCGGTTCTTCTTGTTAGTCCCTGGTAATTAGATATATTTCACTAACGAGACTTCGGACGGTATTTTTAATTCACAAGGACCGTAAGTTAACTGACTGTTTAGGTTAATTCCGCCTTCAGTTATGAGTTTTTACTCTCCACCATCCGGAGGGGAACGAAATAATCCAACTTCAGCGATTTCGTCTAACGTTTGCATTTTGAAGACTCCTGAAGTAGTTACCTTCTAGGTGTGGTGCCACCTTGAGATCGAGTTTCTCATGGCAGATCCTATAATTGGAAGCTCATTGGACATGGAGAATGATCTTTGGCGTGTCTCCTAAGCTCTATGTAAAGCTAGAGGAGAATACGTAAAACACATTCGAAAAAATGTCTAGAAGAGAAACATCGAAATCTGACGTTGGCGGATGTTATCATTTAATCTCCCTACCTTCCAAAAGTAATGAGACTCTAATCTGCTTAGTTTGCTCTTTATCAGTTCATGAACTCATTTCTTTCTCTGGTTCACTCTAAATCACGCTGGAAAGCCAACGCATATATGCACAGACGGTATTTTTTCAAGTAATACTTTTAAGATTCAAACTTCTTCAAAACACGAACATCTGAAAGATGCTCACAGAACTTTTTCCGCTGAGCGAAAGGACTTAAGACAGAAAACTCCAAACAACTTCATTTATATCTTCCTATGTGCTGTAGGAAGATGAAAAGTTATTAAACTAAACACTATTAAAAGTTACATTTTACCAAGTTCGATTGTGCTGAGCGAATAGTAGATTGGATAGTAGCTGTAGCCAAGAAAATCGCTGGATGTGCGCGGAACTGATGAACGTGCCCGATACCTTATTTAAAAATGAAACCTTCGTTTCAAGTTCGAACTAGCTGATTGAAAACGGAATGTTTACCTATTCAAACTGTAAAATAACCAATGCTGACATAGTCCGAATAAATAACCGAATTTCTCATCATGACTTGCATAGATTTTTTTCTATTTACACACAGACCTCCCCGTTCATAGTCAAGAATTTCGCATTATAGTAATAAGTTTTTTATTTCAGTTTTAGTCTGGGTTATTCTTTCTTACCAGTTTCCGATCGTAACGCTCGGTCGATCATGCAGCGTCCATAGCAGGATTTCTGAATGATTAAAACTGATAAAGTGGTCCCTACGTAGAATTACAGATCAATTCAAATAAAATGTTTTCAGTCAAAGTACTTAAGTTGTAATTGAAATTGAATAATATTCGCCGTAACTGGCGAATAGGAATAGCGCAGATTGTAGCAATAAATTTGCTGTAATTTCAAAGGCTTTTTACTATTCCCCTATTCCAGCGGATGTACTTTCGTCGTTTTTCAACGCTGTTCCTGTGGCTCTCTCTCAATCTTCTCTCTTTCCTTCTCTCTCTCTCTCTCTCTCTCTCTCTCTCTCTCTCTCTCTCTCTCTCTCTCTTTCTCTTTCTGTATTCCCCTCTCCTCCTCCTCCTCCAAGGTACTGGTCGTTCACCCGAATTATTGATCGTTGGAACTCGAACATGGTCAATTTATTCGGGGTTACTTTCTCTCGCTGACCTCTCACAGTAGCCTCTCTGCAGCGGTATGGTAATTTTCTCTTAATTGGATCGATAAAAAGCAAATATATTACGATTCAACGGAACCTCGTATTTCATTATTCTTCTCGTGTCTTCTTCCGCTTGGGCGTTTGATGAATACGTTAAAGAAATAGAGAAAATTAATGGGTTCGCATACGGACATCTATTCGGTTTAGTATTCAATTTCACGTAATATTAGGACGGATTCAATTACAGCGACAACCTTGTTGATATAGTGGCCTCAAATGACTTAATAATTAAGGTGACCCCATCACACAAATACGTACCGTTACGTATATATATTAGTTAGTTGATGACGTCCTGTGGGTTTGAAATAAAACTTCAACTCCGTTTCCAAAACATGATGAAGAGGATATGGACCTTTGAGCCTTTCAGTGTTTGTTACATAAAAAATCTCTCTCTACACACAAGAAGGAAAGGGGGCTGAAATAAAAAAAAAAGGTTTTCAAGTTTTTTTTCTCTGAACTGTTCGTGTCTGAAACACGCCAATGAGAAATTCTCATAATACTTGCATGGAGATTACTGGCATAACAAGAGAAATTACAATTTTGGTTTTACTTGTCCCACTCATGACGTGTTCGTGGTGTTCAAGAAGATAATTACTTCATTTAGATGGTTCTTAATTATCTTGGTTCATTATTCATTCGGAATAATAACCCTATGTTTTCGGTCTGGAAACTTGTTTGCTACCTCACTTCAAAATTAGATACTACTTCGTCCCAATTGCCTACGGCCGCCCAGAATACTTAGTTTTTGTCGTTCCGTTGCAGTTTTGTATGATTTGCTGGTATTTTCGATGCTGAATCGAATGAAATGGGTCTCGGAGGTGGGAGACTACGTCGACCTGTGCAAGAGCATAATAAACCGTCATGAATTTGCAGCGTCTTTTTCACAATTAGTCTCACGATACACATTCGCTCGAAACGAGCCAGCTCCCTCTCAAAATAATCACAAGCGTTCCTTGTTTTGCACTCTTCTCAAACAAAATCATGGAAAGAGTCAATATCCAAGACTATTGCACATCTACGAGGAAGAAACCCACCCTCCTGTGGCCATCCAATGTACCGTCCCACATACGGTTCCTCGGCTGAATCCTGTGTGCATAACAATCCCGCTTGACTTTGGATCTGAGGGCCGACTTAAATACAACAGAATTATCCTCACTCGCCGGTGTACCCTTTTCACATTTTTATTTCATTCAGTTCCGACATGCGCCTGAGCGTGCTCTAACGCTAAATTCTAACTCTTTGTGACCCGAAGCTCCGAGAGGTGAGGTCTTTGAGCGAGAGAAAACTGTTGAACTAAATCTTCACGCCACAATGAGGACATAAGCTAAATCCTCCAAAAACTATCTACAGTAAACATCATATATTTATTCTCTGCCCTACGACTTATATTAAATTTTTTTGCTTCAAGTTCCAAACAAAATATGGTACCACGAAGTTCTCATATGTGGGAAAATGACGATTATTAACTGTCAAACATTTTGATGAAAACTTATAGCGCTCTTTTTTTCTTTTCAGCTCCAAAAAATTAGGGGGTAGTTCAATAAATTGTTTACACAAAAAGATCGTAGGAACATTCATAAAATAATTAGGAGCAACTCAGATAGTTCAGAGTTCGATATGCTGACGTTTCTCTAACTGACTTCCTTACCCTCTCAACCCGATAAGCACAAATCACGATTCTTCTCATGAATCACCAACGTACCGTTGTTCGTGGTCTTGGCACGAGTTTGAGCAACTCGATAAATCCTGAAATCTTAAGCGGCACCAGTTTCTATGAAGAGCTACTTTCAACCAAACTCGTACCAATTGTGAGGAAAACATAATTGGTTTCCAACGTTCCTTAGCTCTCTTGTCATCTTCACCTATAGAAACAGAGAATTCAGTGTGCCATTTTTTTCGTCATACGTGTGGAGCTTGGGAGTACGCCCGACATTCTCGTAGTTGAGAAAACGGATCAAATATTCGAAGCTATAATCGTGACTACTCCGCAAGAGTTACACAATTTTCACTTCTTCTTTTCCGAATGAAGTTCTCAAATTACATGAGACGCCGACATGACGATTGGGGCACGGTGGGAAGTGTGAGCCTCCGTTTGTAGCAATCTCACGGCTTACTGAAATCAAAAACAAATAGGGAAATCGTTAAGAGAAGATAAATGCAAAAATGTGTACAACTGCGATGAAAAAAACTAAATTGGAAAAAAGATACATGCAATAAAGGCTCTCGTTATATCGGTGGAAATAAACCGTACACCAATTCAGAATAAAAAAGCACTATACATTGTGTATCCAAACTTGATAAACAAACGGGCGTGCGTTACCCGAAAAATAGTGGAATAGTGTGGTAACGCAGTGCGGAACCGCCAAGTAGAAGCTTAAATTGTGACATTGTCGACTATTTTTCACTGTAATCGTGTTTCCCCAAACTTTTGCATGGAGATTGTATTAAAAGACAATGGTTCCCTTCGGAAAACGCGTAACATTGACTAGGCTGAGACACATGGGGCACAGGTTGAGTATCTTATCGCCTCAGAAATCCTATTCTGACCCATTTGTAGTAGATAAAGGTTGTGATTGAGAAAGATAAAACCTTCGGTATTTTTTAACTCAACCTTGCGAGCATCAGGTTGACAGCACTTGTTAGTTACTGAACATAAAACGAGTAGTGAACAATCACGTTAGGTTCCAGCACTAGACAATTTATGATGTCACACTCAGCGATTAATATTAACTCGGATGCAATTTTTAAATTTACTGCTTTAATAAATATCTGGTACGTAGCAACACACAACTTTTCGCAACCCTCCTAAATTCGACGACCAGCTACATATAAGGGCGTTATTTCTTCTTTCGACGCATTTCTACAAACAACGAAATGTAGGTACTAGTTGTTGAAAAAATTAAGAACTACTCTGTAATTTTGATAGAAATCGTTTTCCGAGCTATCATGACTTATACCTGCGTTCAGCACATTGATACAGAAATAATTACTCAGAACAAAATGTGGGTATTGATCAAATCCAGTGACGCAGTTACTATGAAAATTACAAGTGTTCAAAAATCATTATTTACGACGCATTTTCGTTTTTATCTCTGTTCAAAGGACTGTCAGAAGAACATTTATTGAGAACAATATATAGGTATAAACTACTTGGAAACATTCGGTGAGTTTGGTGAAAATCATGTTTTTGGTATTCAGTGAGGCCTCAAAACGTGAAGATCTAAAGAGAACCCAACCTTTTTGCTGTAATTTGGGTCGCGGAAAGTTGAAATAGCATGAAAGATGTAAGATGCTATTCGTTCGATGACCTGCGGAATTTATTCTTTCTTTGCAAGTCTATAAAACTTCTAATATTCCAATAAACAGTAATTCGCGTTCCCTTCATTGATTTCCAACGCTTGATTATTCCGACGATAACTTAAAAATAACTCGTGAAATCGTATATTCTTCAATTCAATCCATATATTTAATCTCTTCTCTTATCTGAAGCCTCCCTCCGCCAGCCAGCACTCCTTCAATCTCTGCGTAACGGCGCCCTTTCATACTCTATTTTCACGGCTCATCTCCCCTTGAAGAAGGTTAGAAAGTAGAAGGGGCACTTTTCTCTCTTTCCGCTTGATGAAATTTCCATTGAGCTCTTCAAACCTCATTTCTGAACAATTGCGTTTAATTTGGTTAGAAAAAGAGGGAGAACGTTCTTGACGTTTTCGTAGTTTTCTTTCCCTTATTCGGAATATATTTTCCTTCAATTCTCATTCTCTTCGTCATTTTTTTTCAACTGCCGATTCGATTGTCCGTTCACCGCGTATTTTCTTCTATTGCCAACCTCGGGATCAACCTGAAGAAAATGTGTTTATTATCACGCACTTTGCCTTAAGGATTTCCAGTTCTGTCTTGACATTAAATAAGTACACTCTTCAGATCCAATATATCACCTCCAATACAAGTATATCCGTTCAAAACATTGACTATTCAAGAGCTAATGAAGCAGAGTAAAATCGGCAGGTTAGCAACATTATTCGTAGTTCCAATTATGATCGATTCGTGCACACTACACTATATCGTCGACTAAACGAGAGAAGTTCCATCTATGTATTGCCGCTACGAATGGCTCAACCAACTATCAATGATCAATACATTCCAAACTCCAATTTCAGTTCCCTCTATTCGTGCTGGCGCTCATCGGCAACTGAAATGAAGGTGTCATGCCGAAACTGTATGCGTGGCTACCAACGCAGTGGCTATACAGTACTCGATGAGGTAATTTCATTTCTTGTTAGTGGCTCATTCCATTTATATCCTTCGCTATAGGTTCAAGCCTATTGCACGAGTGGAGATAGTAGTGCAAATTATTCACCCCAGAGCCCTTCACAGAACCTGAAAGAAAACATCTTGTGCGTGGTAACACACATTCCCGTGAGTTTGGTGAAAATCGTTATTACCAAAACGTGAAAAAACCCTATTTTATCTTCGTAGGGCTATATATACGTTCGCTTAATTTTACGGAAGATAAAAGTTGGGAACTGACTATTGAAGAATAGTTTGAAAGTTTAGTGGAAATCATTGGAGCCGTTCTTGAAGAAAATTGGAAAACCCCAAGTTTTGGTGCACGTAGGTCCCCCACCCCCCTTTTTCATCGATAGAAGTTGCTCATAGCATCGGAAAAAGAACCAGTTCAATCCGTTCAGCCGTTCTCTCGCAAATCGAACTACAGACATGCACACGCATGGATCAAGCGCCGAAATCAGTTTTTTTGGATTCAGTAGGCCTTAAAACGTCTAAAGAATACCCAACTTTTTTTCTGACTCGATCACAATACTTTCCCTACCTTTTGGGTAGCGAAAAGAAAAAAATGTTGCCGTTGGGGGTATCTACTCGCCATTGACTTGTGTTCTTGACGACGCATTTATAGTAGAATGGCTGTGACATCCCCCCTAATATAGTTCGATTTGAGGATCAAAGCAGTGGAAAATGATTGTGCAATACGATATCTGCCATAGGTACAGTAGGAAGATACGTACATGCTTATTTAGAAACTAAAGCAGTCTTCTATTACTAGTGATTCAAATATGTGAGCTCTGCAGTGAGTGGCGGCTTTCTGTGCTCGTACCGGCTCCTTTATACTAAGCCTTACAGAAAACCAGCCACATGCCTTTGGCTCCTCACAAAGCTAAACGGACTTTGCTAAGCGCTAGGACACATTCCCGTGTTCTCGCTTCAGCTCATTGTATGCTCACGTTTTGTGGTATGCTAGAAGGTGGAATGAGTGGGAGGTGGGAGGAGTAGGACAGTTTTTCCTAGGAAGACAAAGCTATGCGTCTAGTGGGTACCTTGGGTATTAATGAGACCCTGGAGGGAATCTCACCTTATGCTCTGCAAACCAAGTCCCACCCATAAGAATATATTTCATTATAAAATGCTATTACCCCTACTATTGGGTTGAATCAATTTCGATGGTTAGGTAAAAAGTATCAAGTTATTACTGAACATAGCTCAGACACTTTTATTCAAAAGAGAAGCTACGAGTGGGCAGGGAGAAAAGAGTTCCTAAGCAATAGCTAAGAAGGCAATGGCAACTTCAAGAGCGCGAGTGGAAGGTTGTTTTACCATTGATGATTGATCAAGACTCTTCTTGTGCACGAATCAAGCTCTTTTAGAAGTTGATTCTCGGAGAACAGCTCCGTTTGAAATAAGAATCAATACTGCATTGGACTATATACCACATTTACAACTGCAATGATATATGTCTAAATGTGGTAGTTTATCTCAAAGCCTCAACTGAGAATGATGATCTTGGGGAGGGAGGGTATCTAAAGGCTTTGCAGGGTTGTTAAGAAGATTCGTACGAGGAAAGCTAATTTTTGTCATTGATTATTATACTTTGGGTTATACACTGGAGAAGACCAAGCTGCTGTTGAAATAGAACGAGTAAGGAGGGAATATTTTGAGGGAACAGTTCGTACATGAATTAATTTAGTTTCATTTTCATTTAGTTTAATTCTGTTGAATTTGGGAGGTTAAGTGTATAGATCGGTGTGAGCTAAATGCTGGGAATCAAGGAAAAATGTGCTGTAGTGTGGTCGCACGAGTCAGACGGTTCCATATCGAACCAATGGAGGAGTGCGTGGCTTCTTCTCAACCGTGATATCGTAGCAGTGAAATCCTTGTCTTTTGTGACCACCAAGTGGTTCTATTGTATGCCTGGGTGGTCCTTCAAAAGCAGGGAACTTCGAAACTCACGCGCCTGGTTTCACGCGTCCCCCGACACAGTTCAAAGTGGTTGAACAGCACTGAGAGTCCGGTAGTACAAGTAAATCGGTCAACTCCATTGGGGTAGGTTGTGCGTATTCGAGCCGTCACCTCGAATGCACTTGGCGTATTCTGATTTCGATTATTTTTTTACTGGTCCGGTTATTTGTTTCTTTAAATGCCCGCTTAGGGTATTCTCTCACCCTTTTGCCTAATTCAGAAAGGGCTTAGTACATACAGATTATTTCTGGTTCTGAAGGAGGCCTTGCAATGTAGTTCCAATAACAAAACAAGATCATCAAATATGCTAAAGGCGATACATCAAACCCCTTTCATGTGATTAGCGTACCTTCAACTTCGGGCCGACTGATGAATAGGCGATGAAGAAGTGTCTATCACTCAAGTTAGAGTACTACAAATGAACTTGTCTGTACTCGGAATGGGAAATGACGAACTTGGGAGAAGGAAGGTCTCGATTGAGGGAGAGCCTCTCCTGATCCCATTCAACTTGTAAGAGCTTTGACAAACGAAGTGACCCATCCCTTTCCTTCTTCACGGTGCTCTACCCCCAACCCTTAACACTAACTACCCCCATGGATGCTTCTTCATTCAAGGTATCCATCAGTCGCCCTCGTCCTCTTTTGCTTTAGATCCTCCTTCTTGACAAAGTTGTCTCTCCGCAGCCCTAAGCCCAAGATTATTCGAGTAAACTATGGAAATGAGGGTTCTCATTCAACTGTTTGACAATTCACAATAGCGCGAGATGAGTTTGGATGCGGAATGAGTTTCAAATTATTTGAGAAAAACAAAACGGTGTGGCATATCAGCAAAAACGTAATTTTTAAGAAAGACCAGACTGTTGGCTCAGCCAAAATAATTGGCCACCAACCATTCTTCAAATAACGGATCATATTCTCATCAAACACCTCGAGTTAATCATCCAGTGTCAACTAATTAGCCTCATTTGTCTTATGCTGAGAGACACATTTTTTACTTTCCTTAGCCCCTACAGACTATGAAAGAAAGTCGTGTAATACGACAAGAAAAATAGTTTCTGTTCACATCCAATGATGCCATTCTAAGGATATTTGAATTTTAAAGACCCGTTCCAGGAAATGGTGCATGTGCGTGTGTTGTATGAAAACAAATGAAATAAAATTGCTGAACCGAATCCCGTTAATTTTTGACAAGATTTTAGCGCAGTTTTTCCTTATAAACCTCGCTCAAGTGTTACGAGAATGTTTACAAAAATTGAGACGGTGCTCAAATAGCGTAAATATACAATAATTGATCAATAATGCTCATAAAATATACAGAAGCCACTTTAGAAACTCCGTAATTTCAACGACTGACGTTTTACTCACTACCATTGTTCACAGGTCTTACCTCCTAATAACCAAACAGGGAACAAGATCTTTCTCCAAAAAAACTAGAGAGCCCGAAAACAGTCCATGTACTCCAATAAGCGGTGTAGCGAGTAGCAAAAAAATCAATAAATTCCGGAACCTTAAGCGCTCCCAGTTTCTACGTTGTGCTACGTCCGAACAAGTTCTCACGAACTGAATGCAAAGCGCATTTTATTAGTAGACGAAGTAACGAGAAACGCTGTATGCAAGGGTACTCTACGGGGTTTACGATGCATGTTCAACAGCGTTCGTCAATAAAATCAGGAGCAACCCTTAGAAATTTGGGAATTGAAACTAACGTCGGTTTGTTGACCAAATTTTCAACTTTTTTTCACAACGTTTTCTCTACACTTGTCAAACTCTAGAAACTGTATGTTTAAGCAGGCTGGTCAATTAATGTAGTAGAGTAAGCAGGCACCAGACGAATACACTCCGTGATTTTGAACTCCAGTTTCAATATAGAACGTCAAGTCCTGTTCTCCAAAGTTCATTTAAACGAACTGAATAAAAGACGTATTTTATTAATTGCTGGATGGCTCATGGGGCTGAAGAAAATTGTGTGATGCGGCACATAAGATATTTTTTATTGTAATTCAAACGAAATAGACTTGGCGTTTAATAATTAACTGACTAATAACTCCATTTATAAGGATGCACAATGTGGTTAGCGTGAACGTACGTCTAATTGAATTTGACTCGCGTACCGTCGTTTTCTATGTTCCTTTCGACGCCCTATTCTTTATTCAAGCCTTCTCTTCTTGCGAATGACGTTACTAAAGGCCGGCAGTCACCGTTATAATTCAATAACCAGTCACGTTTACTGGACCTTCGTTAATTTCATTTGACGATCGACTCTTCCTCCAATTCGCGTGGCCAGAAGAGACATTTGAAAATGTATCATTCCCTACATAGCGCGCGAATTGTTGTAGAAAATGATTAAGAAAGGAATATGGGCTGGAAATTATTGGAGAATGATGCGGCTCGTGGGGTGGAAAAACTGTCCGATTTCCCAGTACTGGGTTCACGCCAACTTTTAATGAATGAATTACGAAATTACCTTGATTGTGGCCCCTAGACTGGGCCTATCCCCTACAGTGTCGTATATCATAATACCATAACTGCTAACGCGGAGTTGTGTATAATGTGCGTTTGATTGATATATATTCTAACAGAACTATTAATTTTGTAACGAGTATCAATTTTTCGTGTATTAGTATTAACTCGTTTGTATGATTACAAAAATGGCAAACGTTAGGTTCCTCGCGTCTTGATAGTTTTCGTTTTTGTGTTTCAGTTGATACCCCCGAAAAAACGACGGAAAGAGGAGACGAAGGAATCGGTCTGTCGAGGCCAGCCGCCGGACCTGCGAGCAGCACGCGAGCCTTTAGAGAATCTTCGGTCAAAACGACGGGAACTGCCCCTCAACCTTTCTTTGACGACGTGTCGCCGAGAAACGTTACAGCCGTAGTGGGTCAGTCGGCCGTATTGCATTGCCGAGTTAAACACGTTGGCGACCGAACGGTGAGTTTGATGATTTTTACGATTACTTACATTTTGACGAACAACTGCTGGGCTGTTCCACAGGGCTGGACTAGTTGTCCTCCACGTACCCTCTTGGACAACTGTTTTTTATGGACTGGCCAGACAACAAGTTCTCATCACACACGTTTCCTCCCCGCAATGAGCCTTTTTTTGCAGGAGTCACTCTAAGTATCCTTCGAATTTGAGGATTTGATCATCCGCTGTTTATCCATCTCATGACATGCCCCCCCCCCCCCGCTCAAAGTAAAAATATGGTGATGAGAAGTGGTCGTAGTAGTACTTTGTCAAATACGTTCTTTCTGATCCACATTTTCGTGTGCCATGTCTTCTTCTCGTGATTTCTAGACTTGACTTATACCCGGACTCATCAACCTTGAAACTCTTGGTTACTTCCGTTGAAATTTTGGTGAGCTGGTTCACTCAGGTTTTTTTCTTTTACGGGGTTTACTCCTAGTTGGCCCCATAAATTTACTTCTATGCGCTGAAGTACCACTGTAGAACCGGTCAACACGGTGCATCGGGTCGACTCTCAAGTCTCCGCGACGGCAGTTCTTCTTCGTTGACCTTTCCACCATCACGAGAATCTTGCAGCGTGCTGCCATTCCCACACATCCTCCCTACTGTGAGTAATTTGGGTAGTTCCGGGGCGGTGTTCATTCCAGATCTTCGTGTTTCATCCCAGTGTGGTGCTGGCTCAGGACCAGTAAGATCCGCCCTCTTCTGGCTCAGCACTGCCCCTGAATATTGAGTAATCTACCGCCAGTTTCCCTCTGAACTCAGCAGGGTACCTGCCAATACTTCTGGTATGAGCCAGCCAATTAAATTCTCAAGCGTGAGCCGCCACCCTGAGTACCTTCGGCACGAGGAGACCGTGTGGTAAGCATCGTCCAACTTTGCCCAGCAGGCAGGCTTGCAGCTTTACCAACTCTGGAAGTTACCGCCTAAATTCTCGATGTCCCAAAAGGAAGTAGGCAGCGCTCGTTCCGTTTACCCGGCTTAGTGCCTCTCCTGGCCTGTTCCTCATTACTCTGACGTTTCAATGCTTGAAATGTGAAATTGACAAACCCTCAGACTCCAACTTCCTTCTTTACGGCGCTCTGCCAGTACCACTCATCTCGCAATGAAGAGATAAAATACAGAACTGAACGTATATGTGGACTGGTGGACTTCAATCAAAGTCGTCATTGGGATTATTCAAAGACGTTTTTGGGGTTTCTTTTTCGTGCTTTCCTATATGTGAAGAGGTTATGTTAAAAAATGTTGATAAATTGTTATCCTCGGTAAGTGCGTAGTAACCTCTCGGATTCCTTTCCTTATTCCGAAGTGTCGGGGGAAAAACAATTGCGAGTTAGTGTTTAAGAGATTGGGTTAGGTCAGCTTGTAGGATTATGGTCCAAGTCAACGTGTTGGGTGAGTACGTCTTCCTCCTCTGATGGTGCAGTGAAGGCGAGAGCTTTCGATATAAAGAGATCATCTTCGGGCCCTGAGCCTGAGATACAACTACCTTCAGCTCTGTTTCTTATTCAGTTTACATAAACTTGGTAGAGAGTAGTTCGACGTGGAGCTAAAGACGTTGTTGGACTGCCTTCTTGACTTTTCTGAGAACGCCAGTGTTGCGTGAGCGAAAGTGTCGATTATATATCGCGTGGGTGTCTCTGTTTTACCACCAATGAGAATTTCATTGTACTGTCTCTTCGTTTGGAGCAGTTCCTACTGTAGATTCAATCAAACTTGTTGAGGCCGTTTTGAGAAAGGAAATGGTGTCACTTATGATAAATATGGGCCGATGTTGAACATTCGTTTATTTTGACGCCTAATGGTGATCTGCAGGACAAACCGCAGATTGAGTTTAGCGATTTTTTCGCAACCGTGTTCATAGACGCACGGACAGTTTTCTCAAATGGTGTTTTTTTTGGATTTAGAAGCCCATAAACGCGAAGGACTGAAGAAAATTCGAGGAAAAATACAAATTTCCATCGTTCACGTAATTTTCTTCCCTACCTCGCAGGACTAAGAAATGTAAATGGATTCGTATTTTTTAACCGAATTAGTGATAATCGGTAATGTATTGAGTTACCTTGGTTATTTTTCCTAGTATGGTCTTTTTTGGTACCTCATGGCTGTTTGCAATTCAGAAACATGCGTATCGTCCCTGGGAGGACGTCCAATGGCTCCTACGTCCCAGGAGTTATCAGCAATGACCCTACTGAGAGCTCTCATTGTTGTCAACTCCCATTGAGCGCTCTCCCACTTGCGGCTGCACGTGCAATTACTCGACCAAATTAACTGAAATAAACGGAACAGCTGGGTGCGGTTCCCGTGTGGCGATTGGGAGACATTTTATCTGATGGGAGGGAAAAACACTTTTCGAAGTTGGTAGAATAGCGAAAAAAAAGAAAAAAAAAGATGTGGTGTTGGAGGGTGGGTGTGGTTATAACCGCGAGAGGAGCCGCTGATTAGACGGTGGCTGCTGAAGAGGAGAGGGGGTGATCAATGTACTGGTCCACCGCTGTGAGGAGAGAAGGAGAGGATTTAGGGAGAAGGAACGTCCCAGGGCTTGGGGGAATATCGAAGCTCGAAGGAAAGTTAACCGCCGACCTTCCCGTTGGAGCTGAGCATCCCTATTGGCACTGGAACACGTTTTATGTTGCCTTCTCTCCCCATTTTCCTCTCTACCTCTTCTTTGCAACTCCTAAACTCAACCTTCGGACGATTGATTGCCACGGTCTGGTTGCCAAATTTCCTATTTGCAAGTTTCAGGTAAAATGAGTCTGAGAGGCCGTTGGCACATTGATCATGAAGTTACTCATATTATCGATGATTTACTTCACCAACTGCTTAAATGAGAACGTACTGCAGTAGTTATGACGCTGAAAGTGGCCTATCAGGAATATAAAATGGAGGCCGTATTCCTTTGTTGGGGAGATAAACAGTGATCACCACGGAGGGATTGGTAGACCTCCATGGGAAACACGAAATTTCCTTGTTTAATTATTGTGCCGACTAGGTTCACTCACTGCAGCTATATGTTACAAAACAAACTATTAACTGTTAGTTTTTGGCCGATTAGCAGCTAGAGCCATGAACGTACGTGGGGCTGAGGAAAGTTGAGCGGGCACTTGATGTTTTTCCAAGTCTCCGTGAAAGGAGAACATTATTTCCGCTGACCGTACTGGAGGAATTGGTAAAAGCGAGTTGCACGATTTTTCAGGACAATTAGCGCACCTGAGTGCGGAAACATCTTCTTTTATGTGGGGGAAGAAATATCGTACTGGACCCATCGATTTCGATCTAAAACAAACTGTGAAAATAAATTTAACGTGTATTTGACCTACAATTTGGATCATTTACTTCATTGACATTGATCGAGCTGGGTCGAATGTACTTGCTCGGAACCAAATGATTGAGTTCATAATCAGAACTTGAGTTTCCCTTAACAATCGAAAAGGCAGTTCGTCGTAATTGGATGTTGGCTGAGATGAAAGAAGAGGTAGTTGGGTTCTTTCGATGAAAGGAGAAATAGAGAGTGGAAGTTTTATTAGATGTTGGATCCAGCGCAATATTCCAGGGCCTGAGAGGCCATTGTGGACGAAAAGAAGGCCGAGACCTTGCACACCATTAGTTTATTCTTACTCCTCTGGGAGGCGGTGATGAGTTATATAAAATATCCGGTGGGAATCATCACACATTTTTCTTCAACCGCTGGAAATTCGACGGCTCCATATTCACAGCCACTGTATCACATACCAACGACGCAGTCGTACAAATACATACGTGGACTAAAAGGTATTATTCGTGTTGCTTTTTACACCATATGGCATAGCTTCGTGGTATAATTTCAGAGTGGATCGATAGCGACTAGCTGAAGAAGAGAGGTGGTCAAGTCACACCCTGGGCTGCTTCCACCTGGGAGCAGCCTTCGATCTTACAAGGTGAATGGGGGTGAGTTCCGCTCGCTACCACCGGCATAGCTAAGCCAATGACCGTGTGGTCGGAGCACTCCACTCGCAGTGCCCCTCTCGGTCGAACCGCCGCTATCTGCCCACTATACTGCTGCACCTGTATAGCGTCAGCTCACACATCCCCCTCTGAACAGCAACACGCTACATTTCAGATCGATTCGGTAGCTCAATAAACAACGTTAGTAACGCTCATGAGATAATAAGGAGGAACCCCAGCAACTCTGGTCTTTAATCTACCATCGTTTCACTTGCCACCATTTCCAACAGTTTTCGCTCCAAAATTCCGGAACAGTAAATCCCTAACCTTAATCATAAATCTCAGCCTCATAAATCACTTGCGCAGTATGTTGTCGATAAGAGACGAGATTTCGATACCAGTAGCCATAAACCACAAATTTTGTCCAATATCTGTCATACCCTTACCGAAAATAAATTAATGAGGAGCTCCTTCTAACGTTAAGTACAAATAATTGAGTAAATGCAAATAATCTTCTGCAACAGAATGAAAGAAAAAAAATTAGCGATAAACCGCAATATAAATTTCTTTAGGCAGCCCAGAGAAAACGAAGAGTTTCTGGCGACCAGAAAGAAGGTGCTGGATGTCTTGATGCTCTTTTACTCCAAATCCCAAAGACCAAAATATGACGGCGAGAAGCAGTAGTGCTGAACTTGATTGTACAATGCGATGCGGAATCAATATTTGCAGAAAAGAAATGAATAAGTGAGATGATCCAAAAGTAAAATATCTGGTGCGTTCCAACACACAATTTTCCACACAGCTCTACGTCAATACACTTTGTATGTGGCTTTGTCTACTTCACCAATTCATTTACCACTCAGTTCCTTTGAACTTGGTCAAACAACACATCACAGCAGCAGGAAGCAGGTAGCGCTTATAGTTCCGGAACTTATTGTGCTGCTCGTTGTCATTCCAGGACCACTATTGAGCAATTGGTACACAGATGATGCTGTAAACACAAATTTTTTGAAGAAGGATAGTAATTACTTTTGCAGAGTTATTGGGTAAAAGCTTTTAGAACTGGTAGTAGACGAAACGGCGGGAGTTGAAACTCAGGTTTCAACCAGTTCGAAACTCAGGATCTTATGAGCGTTGTTAAACACTCACCCTATAGGTATTGGTTTGGAATACAATACCAATTTTTCTTAACATTCTACTAACATTCCAGCAGAGTTTATAAGGAAAAACCCTGCAAATTATTACACAATGGTTTATCATTCTCATGAACAGCTTGACCTAGTATTGCTGCTGTTAAAGGCACAAAACGGCCCAGACGGTGGACGGGGGACAGGGGATGGCGGACGGCGGACGGACATTGCAGATTTGGAATCCCCATGTCTTGGAACGTAAAGTATCAAATTTTCAGGGGAGGTTGTAAAAAATTTTCCGTGACCGAAAACATAGGGTTATTATTCAGAATGAATAATAAACCAAAATCGGGCTACTATTGATTTTCGTCAAATTTTTGATTATTTATTGTGCAGCTCTCGTCATTTTTCCATGAATGGGAATTTTATGGTATAATTGCCTTATTGAGAGTTATCAATATAAAAAATTTAATCAATATCGTTGGAGCCGTTTTTCAAAAAAAAAGGTGTTTTGATCACTATGATAACTATAGTTAATTTTCGTGGAGTTGGTTCATACCATTATATTGGGGTCCCATGGTAATTTGCGGGCTAGAAATCAAGTTTCAGCTGATTTGGTACGGTTGTTTTCTCTAAAAACCGCGCTAAAATCGATTTCGTCGAAAGTTTTGGTAATTTACTGTGTTGCTCTCGTCATTTTCCCACAATCGAGAATTTCTTGCTATAGTTGCCATATTGAGAGCTATCAATATAAACAATTTAGTCAAAATCGTTCGAGCCATTTTTGAGAAAAATATTTTTTTTTTCGATCACTATGAAACTATAGTTAACTTTCAGTGGATTTTGCTCAGACCCTTATTTTGGCGTCCCATGGTAACCTGCGGGCGAGATATCAAGTTTTAGTAGATTTCGTGTGGTGGCTCTCTCTAAAAATCTTTCACAGACACACAGACTATTTTCCCAAATAGTGTTTTTCGGACTCAGTAGGGTCTGAAACGTCGATATGGACGAGGACTGGGTAAAAAAAAAAAAAAAATTGGGCTCCGAGGTTGTGGTATAAGTCATCACAAGTTGTTGGTCGTAGCTTGGGTTATTGGGTCATAAGGAGACCTGCTGTCAATGCTGAAGGCGATTGGTTCCCGGTTCAAAAACAAATGCAAAAAATTATTAAAATGAACTGCTGAGTGTAAACGTATTGATTAATCAATATTTGTCATGTGGCCACTACGAGCAGCTCACTAATAACATCATGTTTTTTTTGGGATGAGGTGTGTTTCTGGCGGGCAGTGAGCAGGAGCGCGATGTTAATCTCGTGTCTGTGTAACTTCCTAGTCCATGTCTGCTGTTGGTTCATCATTCATACTGAATAATACCCCTATGTTCTCCGGCAAGAACACTTTTTTACAAAATTCGACACTTTACTTTTCAAGGCATGGGTATCCTACATCTGCAATGTCGACCGTTTGGGACATATTTAGCTTTTGAGGTGATCTGAAAAATCCGTTCTTTCGTATAAAAATTTTATTTGGTGTAAGCATACGAGTTTTCGTTGTCCAGATTGATATACCTTTGTCATGTTCTTGACATTTTTCGACGATTGAATACCCCACGTCCTAATTATGCTCTGCGGGAGAATGATGAACAGTTGTGTAATAATTTGCGGCGTTTTCTTTCCTTAGATCCCATCCAATGCTCAGCTTAGATTTGCCTCTTCCTTCTAAAAGCGCCCGTTCCTCTTTTTTTTCATTCTTTTTCTAACTCAGCGCACAACCGGGCTCAAATCCGTTCTTCCACTTATTCCTACCACTTCATATGGTTTTTATTTTTGCGTTCTCTCAATATGTTTTCACTGAGCAGTAGAGGATCATCCCAAGCACGTGTAGAATGTTTTTGTGTGCTACGTTCTACCAAGTTTATAAAAATTGAAATAATTAGTTGCTGAAGTTATAATTTACATGAACTGAATGCTTGCGAGGCTGAGAAAAGTTGAGTGATGCGATGCGCAAGATATTTTCTTTTGTCCTCCATTTATCTGAGACGAGAATGGAATGCTGTTGGAGTGACGACGAGGGGCCAAAAGTGTCGCAGGATGCTCCGCACCAGATATTCAGACTGCGGGAGCGATGCAAGAAATCTCAGGGTTAGTTCTTACTTTACGGGCTTACGAAAGACAGATGAGGGGATATCTACGATTCGTCGCTCATTTCTCAAGCAGACACGGAAATCGTTTTCCGATTTTCGATAGTTATTATTGGTAATGGATGCGAAGTTTCCCTTTTTTGTAGGTTTACTTTTCAACTGGTTCCCCTTATCGGCTTTTCATGCGCCCACTCTCTCTTCTCTCAGATCCCTCAGCAGCTTCCACTTAATTGCACGGCCCACTGCGATCCCTCCTCGCGGAATTTCTCTGAGAATTTGTTCATTTCCATTCATTCATGATTCCCTTTTAGTCAAACAACGTTACAGGGCAAGAGTCAGAATGCGCCGCTTTTACAAAGCAAATTAATGCTCCGCTCTCATGGAATATTACTTTATCAAAGAAGGAACGACATCTCGTTAATATTAGTTCATTTCATAAATATCAAATATTGTAGAGAAGGAACAACAATGAAACATTTTTCTTGCACAAAATAAAACAGAATCATTGCGAACAATATGCGAACGAGACTAACTTGATATATTTTCCTTGAGTCCTTACTTTTTGAGAGCTACTGACTCGGAAAAAACGATTTGTGTTTCTATGGACGTGATTAAGAGGAAATGACTGAATCAAATATATTTTATTAAGCATGCCGATCATCCTGGAACGCCAAAATAAGGGTAACGATCGAATTAGTCTAAAACTAACAGCTTGAAACGCCAATTTTTTCCCTCAAAAACAAAACTAACGATTTTGATTAAATTTATTGTGGAAGCAATCGAAAATGACATAACAGTACCATAGAATTCTGTGGGGAAAATTACGTATCAGCGTGATAAACTATCAGAGATTTTGAAGAAAGTCAATTAAATTCAGTTTTGTTCTCATAAGTAAAAAAATCACATCGTTAGTCCAATAAATTTCTGATGCACGACGTGGGTTCAATATTGATACGTTAAAAATCACCCTGGAAATTTCGATATTCAATCTATATTCACTTACCACCGTTTCTTACACTTTTCATTTAATAATTCCAAAACTTTGAATTTGATATTTCTAGAAAAATCGCTGCAAATTACTACCACACACCATGTGTATTGCACAGCTGACATTGTCTCACACCCCTGAGACCCATCCCATTCGATTCAGTCTCAAATATCAGGTGTGCTACGTCAATCCACCTGTGTTCATAGTTTACTCAACTGACTCAATTTATTATTCACTCAGTTCATTTGAAACATCACTTCACGCCAACAGCGCATACAGATCCTGAGCTGCTCGTACTCGTGCATAGACCATTACTGAACTATTGGCGCGGCAATAATTAATAAGGGTGTATACCCATTTTTTTGTTTGAAAAGGATAGTAATCACATTCACAGAGTTATCGGGTAAACACGTTTAGAAATGATTGAAAGTGATGGTTGAAATTCCGTAACTTTCCTTTCAACTTCGTAGAGCCAAGGGAAGTAAAAAATACGAGTAAGCGATGCGAAACATGACCTGACTACAACGGAACAACAAAAATTACATGTTTCCGGCGCCTGTGGGAGCCTGCGAGCAATTGGTACGACGTGTCAAGTCGAGTTGGCTTGAAACGATTATTTTCACTGTATTGTCTCGCAAGTTCTTTGGCTGACCAGTGTTTCCACTGTTTTCGATCGAAACGCATTTTTAAACCTCTGAGACTTGTTCTATTCGACCCAGCATCTAGAACTGTATCGAAAATGATACCAAACACGGCGTGATGGCGATAAAATTGACAAAATTGCGTTTCTGTTGCGTGATTTTTATTTAGAGGGAGGGTACAACAAGATGCCCAATGAGATTCTTGTGGGGAAGAACGAACTCTTTTAGTCCGCGTAAGGGCAAGATATGGCGAGGACGGCGGACGACGGCCGACGGACATTGCAGATTTGGAATACCGATGTCTCGAATCGTCGAGTATCAAAGTTTGGCACGAGGAGGGGGTGTTAAAAACATTTTCGTGACCGAAAGCATGGCCATATTACGCAGAAATAATAATGAATCAAAATTATGTTTACAGTCTCATAAATCACCTGCGCATAAATGAGAGAAGTTCAATAAATCCCGAAACAAAAGCTACTACTTTCGACGAAGTCACATAGGGCTGAGAAAAGTTATGTGATATATTCACACCAATCTAATTTTTTAAACTTTTTAATTATTCAGGGTATCACATTTTACAGACAAGTTGCGTATACTTTTAGTATTGTGTAGCGCTAGGATTCCAGGGCCGTACGACCTTCAAAATCACGTATACAGTCCCATCAACTGTCCATACGTTGGTACTTCAATGAGGAAGGTGGAATATGTAGCTGCAGTCCAAGAAATTCCGGAATTTACAGCGTTAGCAGTTTCCCCGTAGAACGTGAAGTTATGAAATCGATGCGTCGCCCCAAATATGAAGTGTTGTAATGGGTAAAACGCCTATACTTAATGGAGGTTTAACGATTATTCCTGATTGTGTTGAAGTTCGTTCTTGACTATAAAACCTGCACGACAGGAACGCGTTGCCAGTCAGGTAGAATGGAATCTCTAAATGTTCGCTTCCCGCGACTCTGGCGAACACTAGTAGCTTGATTTATTCGGCTGCTGCTACTTACCACTACCACCTTCAGTGAAGAGCCCTCAAGATTTGACCGTTACAATGATTTTTTCGGAGAATTTCGTATCTGGAGTCCTTGTATAAAGGTAGTCAACGAAAGGAATAGTTTGAATTAAACTATTTTTGAGGTTGCTACTGATTATTGAATCACAAAAATTAAATCGCCATTGTATTGATAGCTAAAGCCATGAAAATACCAAATTTACGTAGGGTTCAGGAAAGTTGTGTGATACTCCGCCCAAGACCCGGATGCCCCAGCCAACAAAACACTCGTTATGCACGGAAAATGATAGCCGACTGTCTCCAAAACACTCCAAGGTCCACCATTCATTGATTGTCAAAAGGTGGCGGACGAGATGAAAAAGATAGATTCCGTAGAGTGACTGAACTAAACAGCTTCCGGAAAGGCATTCCATATCATACAAGTACTCCAACCTCCCAATGGCAGATGTGAAGAGCCACGCGAATACTGACTAACAGTTCAAGTTCCGGACTGTAAAGCTATTCCTCTCATTCTTACATCCACTCATAAGGGACTTCTTTCTGACTGATCCTATACAATAGCAGCATTTCTCTTTAACACAGCTCCTCAGCGCCAACAACTCACCCGTATCTCAACGCAGCTTCAAGTTTCACGGTGTGCCGTGCAGAACGAACGGGAACTTCGGATTATGGCGGTTGCTCATATTCTCGACGTTTCATTGTCCTGACCGTTCAGAGGGTATTACGCGACCCGGTCAAATAGTGTGGGAAGGTTCAGCAGGTCGGAAAGGTATAGAACAGTCAACGCTTGGCTACTAAGAGATTGTCGACGGGCGAGGGCGCGATAGAGGGAAGGTTAGAGCCTCTAGCTCGTACCCTCCAGGAAATGAAGGGAGGAGGAAACTCGTGAATTGGGCCAATTACCTACGGCAGTTCACTGCAAAGGACCAAGAGGACAGAGCCAGAAACTGGTGGTGGGCTAATGGCCTTATATCCCCGGCCTTTCAACTGTACTAGGGCGATATTAAACATTCGATCAGAGTCGAAGATGGAATACTTCCAAATATTCGCTCTGTGAAACAAACGTAAAGGGGGACGTTCGAGCAATAAATCGCATGTGTCTTTCCGTATTTGCTCCTAGGCCGTTGTAAGGGAAAAAACAAATAATTTATTTATTCGCCTTCTCGATAGATTTATACTCATTTATTTCCGCTTACGTCACAATGTTTATTTTCTGATCATCGCTTGAAACTTCGTCCCATCGAAATATCTCAATTAAAACCCACGAATTCGCATTTGAAACTAAAACTGGCAATTACACCTGGTACTGGCTAGGTCAAATACAAATGAAACTCTGCACGCAAAAAGTGCAACTCGGAGATGACAATCTACCTGTGCAGAAATGCTCATTGTTAATGAATTAAAAAGTTGACGATTATTGGAATTACGCGAGCATGTGTCGCATCCACGTATGAAATGGCTGTTACTCGCAATGGTAGCAATTTCCATTTTACGGGGCCTTATGTAATCGAGATTGATTGTATTAGGGCCATAAAGTCCTCTCTTACATCGTCACCGACTGAATACAGTTTATTTCTTAAATTAACCACTCTTGTGCAGTGTAACATGCGAACATAAACTTAAGTGACTCGCTTCTGGATTATTGTTCTCTTTTCATTACTTCTAGGTGATAAATGACTTCCACGTTTCCATTTTGTCCTACACATCACTTTCCTGAAAGCGCGTTTGGTGTGAGTTATTGAACATTCAATGCTCATGAATGAGTCTAAAAACGCTGCAAATTATTACACAACGGTTTATTATTCGGATAATCAGCTTGACCTAGCATTAATGCTCCGAGACCCATCCTGTTCGATTCAGCATCGAAAAATATCATAATGAAACCCAAAAAAAGGCCGAAAAGAACTGAATCGTAATATTAAAATAAACAAAAAAAACACGAAAGTATCTAGAAAAAACTGAATTTTAATATGAAAACATGCACGCTAAATACTAATATCAAAATTTAACCAAAAATCTATGAAAAAACATAATGAGAATGAAACGAAAGAATCTAAAAAAATTGAATCGTATTAAAACGAAAACGTCGGGGAAATTGGAAGAGTAAGGCGAATGGGGAGAGACCGGTCGTTGGGAGGGAAGCGAGCGGGAGGCCGCACTCGCTCGCCTCGAGAGCGGTTGGTTTTTTAATGAGACGGGCGGGGCGGAGGGAATTCAAACGACGAAACGCTTGTAGCTCCCGCGTTGTACTGCGTTTCGTTAATTTTTTAACCGTTTTTTGCCCATTACAACCACGGGCTTCGTCCGATCGGATTGCCGAGATGGCGGGCACAACTAGATACCAAATCGGATTTTTGGGCGAAAGAACGAATTTTTTAGACCACGTTAAAGGCACAAAACGGCCCGGACGGCGGACGGCGGACGGGGGACGGGGGACGGGGGACGGGGGACGGGGGACGGGCTGACGGGGGACGGCGGACGGACATTGCAAATTTGGAATCTCCATGTCTTGAAACGTAAAGTATCAAATTTTGAGGGGGGGTTGTAAAAAATTTTTCGTGACCGAAAACATAGGGTTATTATTCAGAATGAATAATAAACCAAAATGCAGGTTCTCATAAAAAGTTCGTACAGCTGTAGCACTGAAGGGCGTATTGAAGATATCGGTTCGACTACGGGGTATTTTTATTATTCCATGTCATGTCACGTACTGAGGGATTGTGAATGTCGAGCTGTTAAAGCAGAGAACAGTGACTGTGTATTTGATTTTCTGCGTGACCTTCAGCCACTGTAATCTTCGATGCTATGGCGTAATGTGTTCGTGTAACGTCAATCGGTACTATAATTGTACTAGGTGCTCTCTGGAGTGCCACCAGTTGGTCGCTATTGATTCCACACAACGCAGCCAACCCGTGATTAGGCCTGATGGCAAGATGGCAAGTCTTAGCATCACCATGGAGACTCTCGTAACCAGAACCACCCCCAACGCGATAATTCCTAAATCCGATCCTTTTTGGAAAAATCTGGATCTGGACATCTATACACAGTGTGGGCAGCTGCTTGTGGCTTTTTGAGGGGGTCCCCAGCTTTGTAACATCAACGTCCCTCCACCCACACGAATAATGAAATAGAGGATTTCTGAGCAGAACCCGAACCCCCACGAATCCAACACTTTAGCTCCAACAATATGGCTCTTTGACCGAAGGCGCTGTATCAGAGTGGGAGCGTTGGTATAAACTCCCGTGATCCCATTTTATTTGGCTGCAGTTTGACTGGACCTGAATGGGTGGTAGGTTCCAGTCTAAGGAATCGCCTGTTCTTCTTTCCCACATGCGTTCAGGGGATTGGACTGGCCCCCGTCCTCCACATGCGAAAAGGTGTCAGGCTGAAAGTAGCGACCTGAACTGTAATCCCTTCACCTACGTACCCCAACCAGACACAATGCCCACACTTTATCATCTACACTAGAAATATATGCACTCACACAATCATACCAATACGCGGCCCACTGGATGACAGTCGTATGAATTGTGCGACCTGTGAATCTAATGAAATATGATTGGGTGGTTCAAGAGCCCCATCACTGCAGTCTTTACCTTTCCCCCGTCACACAGCATAAATCTTACGGGAGTCACCTGTGAAAACACGACCCCCACGCACCCCTTGGCTTCATGGCTGGAGACACTTTCTAATGAGTTTCATGAGCTAAGCCGCTTGATTGACCAGTCGGTTAACGTTCCTCTAATTGACACGCTACCTAAAGGCTTATTACTCAAGGTTACATGTCTCCAGTGTGAATGAATTTGTATCAACGCACATCTACCTAGTCAACGGAGCGTGAGGTGGCAGTGTCTCCCTATTCATCTGCCATCCAGGTCAGGACTGTATCACTTTGTTATGAGTGTTTCGGGACGTTCACTATGAAAAAAACGGACCTGGACCAGGGCACGCCATAGCTACGTTTACGTACCATGCTAGGGCAAATGTGGCTATTAGTCACGATCTGTTACGCGGCTGCTCTGTGATAGATGTGATTGAAGATCATTTGGGCAGCATCCTCTGCAACACCATTGTTTCATGTGCAGACATCGTAGGATTGATCGTTTGAAGACGGAACAGAAAACTGCTTTGCTCATAAAGTCGTCCCACGCGGCGACGTCGTAAAATTTGCTCTTTAAAAACGAAGGACTTGCAGTCTTTGAGCTTCAAATCGCACGTGTTTTGGGAGTTAAAAGGAGGGTCTGAGATTTTTCCTTACGTAAAATGGATGTTTGATCTGGTGCCTTTCACTTACTGAATCTCAAGCTGCTGCTCCGCAACGATATGTTCGCAGATCGAGGATGAAACTATAAAAAAAGAAAAAGAAAACTGCACGGCTTTCACCGAAAATAAGGAAGTAAAATTCGGGCAACAGCCGAATAAAAGGGCGAAATGAGAGCACGTACGGCTCTTTCAGGGCCGATCCCAACTCTACTGAACCCCAATTTGCGAGTTGGCAGAGCTTTTTCATTTCCGGAAAGCAGCTCACACGCCACTCTCTTACCTGTCGTATCCTCTCATCGCTGCCTACAACAACTGGGAACAACATCCGTGATATGAAAGGAAGTTACGGGGGAGACGGAGTAAATAGAAGAAATTTCGGGCTGTTGAGAGATTTTTTTTTTCGACGGCCGAAGAAAACGTGCTTGAGTTTCGCAAAACCAAACTGCCCTCTTAAGTCAGGCCGAATTTCCACTGTATACGCAATTCGACGAGATCGAGGTAACAAATTTGATTGAGGTGGTACAAATGAGAGAAAGGTGTCTTGCGTGAAGGTGTTCAAACCTCCAATTAACCTTGAATCTTGATTTATTTATTGCCCGTTCCTTCAGCATTACGAAGTTCAGAGGGAATTGATGTTATCACCCGTAGGTTTTTCCCATGATCTTCATGGTTCAAAGCCTTTCGAAGGCTAGCAAACATTATTTGCATAAACAATTAATTTAAACTGTGTGAAACATCACTTCACGGTGGCCGAAAGTGGCAGCCCTTACATTTCTGGAATTTATTGTGCTGCTTGTACTCACGTCCTGTCCCTTATTGAGCTATTTTTACACAGAAAATTGATGAGGATGAAGACTCAATTTATTTGAAGAAAATGATAATCCCTTTTCCAGAGTTATCGGGTAAAAACCTTTAAAAGTGATAGTAAGTGAAACGGAAGTGGTAAAATTCCGGAATGTATGGAATACCCCCTACGTTACTAAACGCTCATCACGTAGGTACTTAATAACACTACTACATAGATCTTTCTGTAGATTGTACCTTTTTTCTGAATGGAGGTTGTGAGTGAAACACTGCGCTCAAATTTATTTATTATAGTTATCGATACGTTGGTTATTGATTATGCTACGACACTCACCCTTAAGGCAACTGCTTTCCGATTTAAAAAAATCTGGGCGGTAGTCGAATGAACTACGTGTTCGAAGGAAGTTTAATAATGGTCTTAAAATAATCAGGGTCTGTATAACAAATTCTATGACCCGTTTTTTCTAGATGTTCCACGGATATGCCGTAATAAATTCCCTATAATAGTCGACAATTGGGTACCTGCGCTATGAGAGTTTAATATTGGTAACTATGTGATTGAAAGTAACATTGACAATTTGGGAATTGCAAAAAAAAGTGCTAAGGAACGTTTTGCAGAATTGTTATTACTAATGACTAAAAAAATCAAGTTGATACTCGTATGTTTGTCGATTACCTAGACGGAATTTTTAAATGGTAGCGGCGTGCACAGCAGCGGATTAATAAATTCGCTTCCAGTTTCCACGTAGAACGTTATTTTATATAGTACTAAGCTCATACCAGCTCAATGAAAAAAATATCAAGTGCGCCCCATCACACATTTCTTTAGCTATATGCTCTCCTTAGCTAAGTTCATAGGAACTGGCTAAAACACCACGTCAAGGTGGCAGGAAGCGGTAGAAGTTACAGTTCTGGAGTTCAGCCTGCTGCTCGTGCTCATGCCCTGGCCCTCATTGAGCGACTCGCGCACAGAGGCTGTACAAAAGAAAAATAATCACTTTTCCAGAGATATTGGAGAAAAGCTTTTACAAAGGGGTGGTTACGTGAAACGATAGCGGTTGAAATTCTGGAATTTCTGGAGTGGCGTCGATATACCTTATCAGCGACTGACATATCCTACAGGTACTGGGTTGAACCACCCTCTGAATATTCTAATAACATTCTAGCGAAGTTTGTAAGGAACTGGTAATGATTGTTGTTATTGTGCTGCTCTCATCATTTTCTTACCAATGAGTTTTTCATGGTATCGTCACGCCATTTGGAGTAGTCTCTACCAGAAACCTAATCTAGATCGTTATAGCCGTTCTTGAGAAAGAAATTAGTGTTTTGATCACTATGATAACTGTAGTTAGTTTTGGACGAATTTTCTGATACCCTTAACATTATTAGAAAATGTTGCAAACATAATTAACCCCTCACGAATCGTTAGAAAGTTGAGCAATTGCAGACTTCAGTAAAAATTGAGGGGAAAATTGAATACAAAATATGTAAGTAGACTAATTGGTATAACTGCGGAGTGATGTCAGAGAATGCAGTTGCAAATGGATCTGAACACCCCACAAATACGTTGAATCAAATAGAAGTTGATGGAAACCTTTAAGATGAGTTTCAAAAAGTGTGGGAATTTTTGCCTGAACGATAAAACTCAAGTAGAAATCGAAAGGAAATGTGAAAACTATCTGAAAATTGAACGTGTTAGTAAAATGCAAACTTTTGCCGAATGGAGTTAGCATTAAGAACTTGTTTTGAAGTTGAAAAACCATTTGAAAATCACGAGTAGGGATTGTGTCACAATAATATATTCATGTATGTGTCAATACGCTCCGACTCTCCCCGGCAACGTTTGGTTTAATGATTTCCACTACTGAAAGGGGGGAAAAACAGTATTGTGTCATGAGACTGCCTAAACAAGGGCTTCAAAGGTTTGTGTGGTTTTTAAGAAAAACAAAATTATTATTATGACCACTATGATAACTGTAGCTAGTTTTGAGGCGTATTTTGCTCATATTTTTATTTTTGGGTCCCGATGTGATTTGAGGGTCAGACATCCACTTTGAGCTGATGTGGTACATCCGTTTTCTCTCAATCGTTTTCCCAAATACTGTCTTCCGATCACAGTAGGATGTGAAGCGTAAATATGAAGATAATTCCTTTTTTTTGTTTAGTCGATTACATAACTTTCCTTTCTACTTTGTAAAGGGAACGAAAGAAAAAAATATTGTACTAGTCAGTAAAATGTGCGTGGGATCTTGGCAACATGCGTATGCGTCGCACCAGATATTTTCAACATAAATATCGTTCAAATGATACTACATTCTCAACGACGTGGGGGGGGGGAGTAGAATCAGCTACGGGTAGGATGTGATTTCATTAATTGTCGTAAAATAATTGGAAGCAACTTCACAAATCCCCTGATTCAAAACAACTTTCTTCGATCAACTTCTTGCAGTTGTTCCCTCGTATTCCACAACTTTCAATATAACACTTTTCAAAAACGTTGAAATTTATTACACACCGGTTTATTACTCTTGTACTGGTTTATTAATATTGTACTGAGAACCAATTCAGCATCAAAAAATACCATCAAACAAGACGAAACTTTACCTGACTACATTGGAACGATGAAAATTACATATTCCGTAGGCAATTCGCACGATGTGACGATTTGAGCTGACGGGTGGTCGGAGTGAGATGAAGAACAGATTACTTTCCCTATATTGTCCCGCGGGTTGTGTTAATGGTTAGAATTTGGCGCACTTTAATTACTTTTCGACCTATAATCAGCCATAAATGTACTACTAATACTCATTCTATTCGACCCAGCATCTAAAAATACCTTGAAAACGATATTTGCGTTAAAATTGCGTTTTTGTTATTTTTCTAAACCATTTTCTGCCTATAACAACCATGGGCTTCGTCCGAATTGACGATCACTTGATAAATGCAATTTTCCTGTGAAAGAACGGAGTATTTATTCCACGTTAAGGTCATAAAACTGGTGGAAATTGTCGATTTGGAATCTCAATGACTTGAAATGTAAAGTATCACATTTTGAGGGAGGGGTTGTAAACAAATTTTTACGACCGAAAACATAAGGTTATTATTCAGAACGAAAAACCAAAATAACGTTGACAGTCTCTTAAATTGCCGATGGAATAGTCAGTCAATGGAGGTCGTGACATGGGTAAAAGCAGCCCAATAAATTCCAGAACTGTATGTACTTGTCTAAGAACGAAACACGGATTGTGCTATCTTATACGCAGACTAAAACCACGTTGGGCTGTAAGTTTTTGAGTGATGAGAACAACCATGCATTTTCACAGTACATTCCTTATTATGAGCGCTTACTAACCTAAATCCGAGAGTGAAACGGCCGATGGGAACCCAGCTAATATTTTTGTTTGATGTTCAACTGATAGCTCATTCCCCGACATCGAACTACGCAGTCTATCCCTCTTTGAACATTATGCATTCGACGTTTCGCCCTACTACTCACCCGCTTTCGTGTTCTTGCATTTTAGTAACCTGTCGCCACAATGTTGGACAAGTCCGTGTTCAGAGTTTACCGGTAGACTGTAGGACTGACGGTCGCTACATCTCCTTCTGCGTTGGGCGATTGTGAACATGGATTAACTCATCAAACACAGTGTGGTAGGTTCATTGAAACCCCCCAGAGTAACTGAATTCTCTTTCATCAAACGTTTCATATTTTGGAAGGAGTGGAATGGGTGGGAGGGGGGGGATCAGTAATCCCATACGCAGTTTCATTCGATTTGAGTTAAAGATGTACTGAGATACTTGGCAAGATTTTATGAATTTTCTAATTTCGGATTTATCATGAAACAAAATGCGGCTCAAACATTTGTGAAAACTTTTAACACAAAAATCGGTGACCCGAGAATTTTCAATCAATCAACGAATCCCATTTGGTCAAAACTATTTAGGAAACCCACTGGAGCAATCACATAGTCTGCCAGCCTAACGATTGCCGTTTAATACAGACTTTTACTTTCTATTTAGAAAATCGTGCTCACAGTCTCATAAATCACTTTTGCTCGATCAGTCGCGGATGTGGCATGAGTAAGGAGGATGTCAGTGAATTTTGGAACTTCAAACGCTACCTTTTTTTTATGAACTAAACTGAACGAACAGATTCGATTGGTTTTTAAGCGATTAAAACCGTTTAAAAACACGCGGGTCTGAAGAAAGTTGTGCTGTACGTCGCACCAGATTTTTTCTAACAATTTGAAAGACAGTACGTTAATTGATGAACTCGTAGTTCACTAAGTCATACTTGGAAGATTAAACCCTCTCTACGAGAGCGATGGAGAATGATCATTGGTAGTATTAAATAAAAAAGGGATTAATTCAATGAGGCTGAAGGGGTCACTGCCAGCCTTTTTCCTACGCGTCTACCTCTTCTCGAGCATTAATATTTCTCTTAGGGATTAGGAGAGGACTTCTAAGCGATTCATTATTAAGATTCATTAGGTCGTCCACTTATTTATCAGCTCACAGAGCTTTTCTAAGTTTTTAATTACACGGCAGTACCGGCTCGCCGAGCAGAATGAGGGGAGGGAAGCATGGAAAAAGGGCAAACATAACGTCGATGATTTAAAGGTCCCTTTGAATATATTTTGGGTAATGGATTATTATGAAATTTATAGAATTTAATTTTGAAGGGCGCATGTTCGGCAGCATGTAATTTTAAATCAAAGCTGCGATGTTCAGAATTCTTAAAGAAGTACGAAGCTGGGGATCGAGTTAAATGAAAAAAGCTATCAAACCTTTTAAGATAGTTCCGTTTTGGCGTTCAAGTTGTGAGAAGCTGCCCAGCAGCCCCCATTACTGTTCAAACACACTTAAATTATTCAATTTTAAGGTTTTGAAGTTCTTGCTATCGTGCGATTTCTCAAGCTCGAAGGTCCTCGCGTTGAAGCACTTTTATGACACTTTGGGAATGAATGAATGTTGAGGTTTTCGTCTGAGTCAATGATGGACAGGGCATACCGGTATTTCGCAGGATTACCAGTTATGTTTAAGGTGCGAGCGGTTGACAGAGTGTATGCCAACATGCACTCGCGTTTGTTTTTTAATTTATTCGTGGATTCGTTTATTCTGCTCACGGTTGCAACCTCGAAGGAAGTTCGGCCTTTAGTGGAAAATGAACAAAGGATTGGAAAAAGTCGAATTGCCATTAAAAGGGAGAGTATAGAACCGCTAGGCATTTCGCCCTTGTTCCAGCGCACAGCGCAGCAAAACCATGTAAAAAGTTCCCTCAAACGTCCTGAAATCCAACAGAAAAAACGCTTTCTGTCATGAAAAATCTCAGAATAGCTCTGGTGAGAACTCAATGCCGAGGACTATACGTTCAACCATCAAGTGCTCACTCTTTTTCACTTCTTTTGGTTATTATTGTGCTTGTGGATGCTCAAAACCATCTGCTATACATACTCTTACGGCGGCCTCAGATGGACCCATTGGGTGGTGTGTTCCAATGGTCCTGATGTTCCCTGATGCAACATCCCAACTACGTCCCCACCTTCCTCGCACAAAACGCCAGACAGCCAGTTGCAGCTAGGCACTTTGAGGTACGCCACGCCCAGAGGCTAACAACTACGCGTTGACTCTAGCCTCGCCTCGCAGAATTTGCAACCCAGGTCACACACTATCCTTATGCTTCTCTCTCCAGGTTGAGAACCTCTCTTGATCACTCCTCGGAAAGCGTGATAAATAACCTTAGCTGCATTTGCCTGAGCACATCCCACCAACGCAGTCTCATACTTCTCCTTCCACTTGCCAACTTCCTTAGTCAATCGGCTCCTGGTGGTCCCTAAGAAAGCCTCGGCTCCCACTAAGAAATGGAGAGCAGTATCTAGTGAGTTTGTCTGCCTCTTCATTTTCTTCTATTCCTCTACGACCTGGCTCCAACACATACTGGCTCTGTATCTTGTGCAATTCCACAGAAACATTCATATGAAACGAAATGTAGATAGTAAAAGCAGGTGTCGACGGAGTTATCGATTATTTATTGCGGTGGTTTCATCATTTCCCCAGAAATAGTCCATTACTCTAAATTTATTAGGACTGTACACACAGAAAATGTAAACAAAAACGTTACTGTATGTTTTAAAAATTAGAAAAACGATTGTTTAGTATTCGGTGAATCTCCTTTCTTGATGTGTGTTATTCTTGCGTAGACAGTTTTGAGTAAGAATATTTGGGTGAAACACAGAATGTGGACCGACCGCTTGATAACGCTACGACTGCATGTATCGATAGGTTCTTGATAACGCTACGACTGCATGTATCGATATGCGCCCGTTAGTTATCTCATATTTATTTCATTTACCCATTCTTAATGTCAAGGAATTAACTCCTTCTCATAGTCTTTGTACATATAAAATAATTATCTAACGGGGTATTACATAATGAACATTAAATAACTGGCATAATCGTACAGCTGTCATTATTTCTAATTTCAAACATGGTGCCAAAGCCTACGATGTCGGGCATATCGATAACCTGACCTTGGTCGTCATATATCGATATATTGCCTTATCAGCGGGGATCGGTCCCTATTCTTTGCTTTTACCGAATATTTATATTGTAGGTTGTTGGAAAACGCGTTTGGTTGATCAAATTCAGTTACGCGTTTACTCTGGAAAATGTAACGTCTTTTGTGCCGAAAGAGGACGGTTTTGAGTGTTTATTTCCTTTCGACTTACTGCCAGGAGAATATATATGGAGAAATGCTTCAAAAAATAACAACCCTCGGTAGAATTCTGTTTAAACGACAGCTGGTTGGTTGGCTGAATCTGGTGTGGTATCGCCCATCATCAAAAAATAGTAACAGTAAAGCGATCCATTTTGATTTATTGCTCATTCTGAATAATTGAATGATACAGTTTCCGTCAAGAACATTTTTTTACAACTCCCCCCCCCCCCCCGCCACGAAATGAGACACTTATCCGAATCCTTAAAAATCCGTTCCTTCGAAAAATTATCTCATTTGATATCTAGTTGTTCCCCCAGTTGGGTAATCCAATTGGACGATCCCAATGCTGTAATGGGCAAAAAATGGATGACTACCTGTCCAACACACCGCTTCCGGTTGCAACCTACACAGTTTGAATAACACGAACGAAATATTCAATACTACTGCGTGGTACACCTCACCCTCGTGTGGACGAATATGTTGAAGTATACCCTATCCGTTCAAAACACCTCGGAGTTCATCTTACGTATCGTGCACAGTAGAAAGAAAAGATACGTAATCGGCTGAAAGAATTCGAGTTGATAATTACATTTTAGGAACATCACAGTCCGAAAAACATCGTTTGGCAAAAAGTTTTATGAGTTTGTGAACGCAATTGACCGACAGAAAGTGGCTGCACCAAATCAATTGAAAATTTCATGTTTAGCCTACAGGTCATCATGTAAAACTTAAATGAGAGTCTGAGAAAACAAGTTTCAAAACTGACTATAGTGATCATTGTGATCAAATATTTCTAATTTCCTTAGCTTCACGTTGTATAGAAGAAAGTTATGCAATTATTCTGAGTAACGGTTCTAACGACTTTGATTAAATATATTCAAGTTTCAAATATCATGATAGTACCACGTAATTTTTATTGGCGGCAAAAATCGACAAGAGTTTTTCCTTAATAAATCCCGCTCGTACAATATTCTCCAAGTGACCAGGACGGTGGTAGAATCAACTACTTTAACTATCAAGGTTAGTAACCGCATCCCCGTACGTTCATGGGAAAATTACGAAATTCCAGAATTCAAACCACCACCATTTCACTTATTAACATTTCTTGTAGTTTCTGGTTTATTATTCTTTCTGAATAATAACCCTATGTTTTAGGTCAGGAAACATTTTTCACCCCCCCCCCCTACATTTGATACTTAACGTTTCAAGACATCGGGATTCTAAATCTGAAATGTCCGTTCACCGTCCTGTAACGTTGTGTGAAAAATCCGTTCCTCCGTACAAAACTCCCATTTGTTATCTAATAGCGCCTGCCATCTCGGCAATCCAATCGGACGAAACCCCTGGTTTTTATGGGCAAAAAATGGATTAAAAAGGTAATTGTGGCACTTTTAACGCCAATACGCTGTGTTCGGTGCCGTTTTTTGGCTATTTTTAGAAGCTGGAGCGAATGAAATGAGTCGTACAGGACTGTAGTTCGAAAGCAGTGAAATTATAGTAATTATGGTGAGCCAAGTCTAATTAATAAACGCGTTCCTTAGGATGTGCATGACGGGACGATCGGTTCTTTCGTTTGTTTGCAGTTAGCTCCGCGAGCTGCTCTTCTCAGCAGGATGACTCCCCCCTCCACGGCCGGAGCTCGGCTCGACAGCTGCCTCAGTCCGCTCTCAACGGAAGTCGAGTCTCCCGGAGGTTTCACCAAACGCTCACATTTGTCGATTAAAACAATCATCAATGATCACTGATCCGAGATTTACTATGCGATATAACGGACTTCATCGAGGTGGTTTACGATCTAAACATTATAACAACCCGCAAACTCTTCAAAACGGAGTCGTAACGGTTAGAAGTTGACTCAGTGCGTTGCGGTTACGGCTCGCCAAACTAAGGCCATTTTGCAGACAGGGAACTGCCTTTAACTTGATAATACGAGTTTTATGGCTGCTTTTCGTTTACTCTTGAATCGTCCCGCTAATTTTGCTTACTTGAAACGTAAAGGAGGACGAAAATAAGGGGTTCATTTTGGTTATTCAAGGAATCGAGAAGGTTATGATTTCGTTTGGATAGGTCGTAATAAAATGATTCTGGTGCAATGATATGTAATCTGGGCATTCGAACATGGAATTCTTTGGGTCTGCTTTGGCCCTCGACAATAACGGCTGCTAACATCAACCGAAATGCTCTACCACAGCTTGAAGCTGTTGAAACGTACAAATCTGCTGACTCAAAAAAGTAAAAATACCTCTTACAAATCGAGTCAACTAGGTCTATGAAACAACTAGCTAAATAGCCTAGTATTTTCGTAAACCTCAAGACTCGCGGATTTAAACAAACACACGCAAACCACAAAGTGGTTAGTAAATCGTCGATTTAGGACGTTGCCCAGTCCCGAAATTGGCATATCGAATCAATCGTACATTTGTTCATTCTGATCGTTCAATCATTTCAAACGACGTTAGATAAACCCAATTTAGGGTGAAACGAAGAATATGGACCGACCGCTTGATAATGCTACGACTCCATGTATCTATATGCGTCCGTTAGTTATCTCATATTTATTTCATATACCCATTCTTAATTTCATTGAATTAACTCCTTTTCATAGTCTTTGTACATTTAAAATAATTATATAGCGGGGTATTACATAATGAACATTAAATAATTGGCATTATCGTACAGCTGTCGTTATTTCTAATTTCAAACATCGCGCCAGAGCCTACGATGTCGGCATATCGATAACCTGACCTCGGTCGTGATATATCGATATATTGCCTTATCAGAGGTAGCGGTCCATATTCTTTGCTTTTACCCCCAATTTATTTACTGAAAATTCCAATTTAACAAATTAAATTTTGTTTTGAAAAGTTTGGTGGACCAGGGGCGGTCGTGTTTCGTGTTCCGCGATTCTCCACAATTAAGTGCTATTGGTCGGTGAATTTCCGTTCCGTGCTCAACCAAGTCAAGTCCGCGACCATACCATAACTAAGTGCGCGGCAAGATATTCCGGCGTTTCAGTCAAACCTACGCAATCCCGCCGGAAATGTTTCGTCACTTTGAAGACTGGAGAGGTGAGTCTTTATACACCATGCTATTCTGGAACGAGAGCCTTAGTTATTGTTTCCCGTTCAACTTGAAAATAGCTCAATTCGCAACCCGATTTGACATGAACAATTGCCCGAGATGTCTTTTCTAACAATTTTCTAACGTGGGAAATCCGATCGGACGAAGCCCACGGTTGATATGGGCAAAAATGGTTCAAAAAATTGACAAAAACGCAATTTTGGTTATTTTTCTTGCAAATACCCCGTGTTCGGTATCGTTTGCCAGGTATTTTTAGATTCTGGGGCAAATTGAACAATTCTAAAAGGTGTACAATGCGTCTAGAGCGAAAATATTGAAATCAAAGTAATTATTGTGAAGCAAATTCTACTCTTTAAAGAACTCGCGGGACAATAACTGCAGCGAAAGTAATCGTTTCACCATTTGTACTCCCTCACTCCCGTGTCTTTAAAACCACCCGCCAGCTCGACGCCCCACGGCACCTGATATACTTAGTTATCGTCGTTCCGTTGTAGTCAGGTCATATTTCGTATGTTTTACTGGTACTTTTTTATGCTGAATCGAATGGGATGGGCCTCGTAGGTGTGAGGTCTGCTGTGCAAGAGAATAATAAACCGTGTGCAATAATTTACAGCGTTTTATCAATTAATCATGAACCTTTTCAAAAAAATTGGACACTATTATAAGGCTAGGTAGTTTTACGAGTAGGAAAAACTCGGTGAAAGGGATTCTGTATTAGTGGTTCAGTATCGCCGCATTGGCATTACCGCTGAAGCTATGTTGTGTAACGAGTCGCACCAAATGTTTCACGCAATTACCAGTAATAAATGTTTCCACTGTTCCCGTTGAATTCATCAGCTGGGATTCCATTCACTATGACGGTATAAAAGAAGAGTGAACATTTGGAACGTTCATTGTTGGAAAACGACAGGCCTACCCGAATGGAGGAGTCACTCACATCTTTCACAGCGACACGTATAAAACACATCTCGTTAGATGAAGAGTAAACCTCATCCTGTTCCTTTTTCCAATTGTCATTTTCTCCCTCTTTTTTTTTTATTAGGTATTTCTGTTTCCCTTCCTGCTGCTTTTGTTTTATAATTGTCTCCCACTGAATAATGGTATTCTATTCAATGTAATTCACTTAGAACTGTTTGATTAACCTCATTTTCAATCGGCCTAAATCCGTGTACATATATGCTTGTGTGAACACGATCATCTGTGGGACGATTAAGTCGCAGTGTAATATATTTGAATCGGTTAGTGCAAAAATGTTTTCAAAAATGCATTTTTATCAAAACAATTTAGCTCGTGGCATTTTGAGTTATCTGAAGTTTCAAGTTTTGACTGCACATTTGTCTCACCGTTGTTAAAAACCAAATTGAGTTTGTACGTTGTCTGTAAAATGTTCAGGCCAAATAGCGGAGAATAGTGGTTGGGAGCTTCTTTGCATTCTGCTTGAACCAGCAGCAGTGATTCCAAATAACGCAAAAACATACTCTGAGGATCAAGCTTGCAGTAAGACAATAAATACCGTTTTTTCAGTTTTTATTCTGGAGCTCATAATTTATTTTCTCCTTTATACGCCGCTAGGATTGAATCTTGTTTTATCAGTTCTCCTGACTTATCCTTATTTCCCGTCCGACAGCACTCTTCACGTTTCTTGAAGCGCAACACGAGGGAGTTTACCTATATTCCTGCTCTCCTCACGCTGTACGAAGCCCTAGTCTAGCCCACTCCCGAATACTCCTCAGTGGTGTGGAGCCCACATTGCTCCTGATATTTCGATCAGATTGAAGCATTTGCGTTATCTCGTCTTCAAGTTTGGCTTACCGGAAGCGGGCCTGAACTATTCGGAGTTCGTCAGTCATTGTAGCCTACTCGGACCTGCTGAGAGAAACCGTTGCATTGTTATTGCTTTTCTACGTGGTCTTTTAACTGGCCGAATTGATTTCCCTTCCCTGCTCCCAGTGCCTCGGCCTTCATTCCGCGATCTTGACATCTCTGCCGTTCCCTTCTCCTCCAGGAATTATCTTCACCATCGCCCGATATGCCTGCTCTCCGGCGTGACGAATTCCTTGAGCTCCTCTCAGTCTTTTCCTGACTGAGTATAATATATATTGCAGCGCTTTAGTTAGTCCTTTGTCTGCGATCCTCTAGCGCTCTTGTTGAGCCTCATGCATTTGCGTCGTATGTCCACACGTTTTCCACCCTTTTTATAGTTGATTGCTTCCCAAGGTTCACTCAGGAGGTATTTTCACATATTCACTGATTCAATTTCACGTGTTGGAACTACAACTGGTACCGAAAACATGAATAATATCGTTCGAACCTCTTTAGTCTCGCTTCATCGAACTCTCAACATATTTTTCAGAGTGTAAAGTGAATTTGGTTCGTTGCGCAGAGTAAGTGACGATTTCCTTCTCGCAGCGTCGTTTAAACGACGTCAATTTGCCCCGTCGCTCTGTCAACCATGGCGCTATTGGCTAGAGGTGGCGTTCTCGCTCACTTATTCATCTCATTATCGGTATCTTTACCGTACTTTCCATGCTTTTCTTCGAAAAGTCCCGCCGTGACTGCAGCTTTCTTCGTGCACTGGTCACACTAACGAGCAAGAAGCCGCGTACTTATCATCATAGTTGGAATGAAAGGTGAATAACGAATGATTTTCTGTCGATCGATCGTCGTGAACGTGACCCGCAAGTAACTCAAAATAATCTAATAGCTCGGATCGTGTTTGAAGACAATAATGGTAAAAGGGATAAATACACCGAGGATTTGTTAACCTTTATCCAACAATATTCAAGCGGGGGGAAAGGCACTGAATCTATTATCTGGCTGATGGTGGGTGAGACTCGATTAGAACATTACGCGGGGCTCGTGAAAACCATAATGAAAAATGGGCCATGCAGTTTTCGGCTCGTGATGCAGAGCCATCCCTCCCTAAACCATTCGCCCCAGCAGGGCAGAACGGCCAGGTGGCGCCCCTGGAAGGAGAGCCGGCAGAGATAAAGGTTATATCCTTCACAATGTTGAGCAGAAGTCTGTTTGCATTGATTGTGTCTCTATCGTGAACACCTCTCACATATTCCCACTATTCCCGTAAATAGATAGGTTTTCAAATTGGAGTGGCTTGAAC
Organism: Pachypeltis micranthus; assembly: GCA_020466155.1. NCBI lineage: Eukaryota > Metazoa > Arthropoda > Insecta > Hemiptera > Miridae > Pachypeltis > Pachypeltis micranthus. The sequence goes on from CM035772.1 coordinate 13,155,955, forward strand.
GTAACGGTATCTACAGCCAGTCAAGTGTTAAATATTCATCTAACTAAACCTTGGCTGCAAACCTTACTGTTATATTCTGAGCTTTTTGAAGCCACCCAAGATCACAATACGCTTAATTGGAATTGGCGTGCAAGGAATGGCGTTGTTTGAAATAAATATTTTCCTTTAGATACTAAAAATCAATTAGCTGGTTCTAATGACCTGCTACAAATCAATTATCTGGCAAGAATTCTATCTCTACAATTCTTCTACAGCAATTCTTCTTATCTCACCGAGATTGTCTGCTCTTTGTAGGTAGCTCTCTGTCTTCCCGTAACCCCTTTCTACCACACATGTATTGATTTGGCTCTAAAAACGTAAATTAATGAAATATTCAGTCACGACTTATTATTTTAGTGAATAGAAGCAGTTGAGGAAAACTCCTATTAGCTCCCTTTTGGACTATAAGGTACTGGACTTGGCGAATGAAACTATATTCTGCATAAAATTGAGAACAAATATTTGATGTGTAACATCAAGCTCGATGACACGCTTTGAGTTATCGGTCCTTCTTTCAACGAATTTCTGCGGGAGCATTCATGGCGAATAAAATGTATGTACTTAAGCACTAAGTGTAGCCCATTACGGCCATTTTTGAGATTATAAGAAAACCTATAACGGGAATCTCATGGGCCGATGTATCTCAAGCTCAGAATATACTTGCAGATGATGTAATGTGGGAATCCGTGGCCACAAAGCCACCGTAAGGTTGTTTTATTTCTGTTATTCTATTCTTTTGATGTGTCTTTCGACACTTTTGCGAGCCTTGTTGTTGACATGGAACAGACAGATATTTTTTCCTTTTGTTCGTGATGGTTTGTTGACGCAAAAATACGGTTATGGTCGATTTCGGTCGATAAGAAGGACGTGAGGCACGAAAACGTATCAAAATCTGGCACTCCTTTGCATTTTTTGGAGATGGCACAAACGATTTAAATGAAACTTCCAAATTATCTTCTACCATTATCCTCTCCGTAAACATATGGAAATTTGTAAACGGAGTTGAAGACTTATTAAGCAAAAATATGTTGTTTACGCTTTTTGGTAAAACGGCTAAAGAATTTCACCAAACTTACAGGCTGTCTTCAAATAATCAATGATTATATATTGTTGTTAGTGAAGTTCTGACAGTCTATTAAACAGAGGTAAAAATCATAATGTGTCGGAAATAATGTTTTTCGAACATTTTCATAGTTTCCAGAATATTTTTGAGCAACCTATATCCTCTATTTTCCCCGGCGATTATATATATATATGTTGAACGCATGAGCAATGATAACTCGGAAAAGTAGATGCGCCGAATATTAATCTATACTTTTTACAATTTTCTCAAAAATGGCTGTAAAGAAGTCGATTAATCTTGAGGGGTACTCCCAACTAATTAGTACCTAGATATTATTCCCTGCGGATGTTTCCGCAGAAACTCGTTAAACGATGATAAAACATATATAGCACAGGTCGCTAAAAATACAGCGGTTGCGGAAAGCTGTGTATTGTTACTCACCAGATATTTTTTGTTTCATTCTTATTTGCAAAAGGAGTAAGACGACGACCGGCCGTTTGGCGATGGTAGAGGGGGGTGTGAAAATGTACCGAACACCAGCTTTCTTGAGAACGGCTTGAGCCGTTTTGGATCCAATTTATATTGTGTATGAACGCATTAGAACATTCGGTGAACGGAGATAATTGGCCTATGGAGAAGATGTGTTCCACGTTTTGCTAAAAGGCTCAAACAATTTTTACAAAGCTCACTCAACCAGTCAACACCTGAATATGTTTTCCCGTAAATGTTCCTCTGACAGGAAGTATAATAACAACAAATTTAACTATAATAACAACCAAAGCACGATACAAATCGTGTTTTTTTCTAATGTTTTCGGAATCCCTAGCATAACGCTATAATTTTATTTAAGTAACCTGACGGAATGTCTTTCAGCAACCTCCAACCACATTTTGTTCTCCACAACTGTATCTGTCTGTTGAACGGAAATCTAAATCATCTCAGCTCGGAAAATGAAATTTGCCGAACACTAAATTATCGTTTTTTCGATTTTCTCAAAAAGGGGTACTCACGATTTTTATCACACTTACGAGCTACAATCAAGTAAGTGCACAGTACCTTCGTTTCGTTCTCGATTAGCGTTTGTTGAGAAACACGTTAGCAGCGCCCGAGTATGTAACACAACGTCGAAAGGGTTGCAGAACGTTTTGTGTTGCTACTCACCAGATATTTTATTCTGTCGTACTCTGAACGGACGTCAGTACATGCCCACGATCATATTATACTTCGTATGTGCACAAAGAAGGACTGTGCGATTGGACAAATGCGAAATGAGCCCATTTTACCATCTGAAATTAGTCAGCGTGAATAGTAGTGATGGACATCCCACATAGATCGAGTACGATCGAGTTCCAAAGAAAAGTTCCCGTGGTGTCATCTTATGGTGTCAAAAGGTATTCAATCGCAACCAGAGCATGTTTGACGCCACATGATACGGGACAATGGAATAACCTTTCAGTGCCGTTATAAGCAGATAGCCGTTATGGTCCTTGGAATTGATACAAATGGGCGAGAAGTAACAGATATTCCGACTGTTACACGCATTATGAGGTGAGGGGAGGTCACTTTGAGAGTAACAACGATATTATTTGAGTCATACTGGTAATTGAGCAAAAGTTATTGGTTTTACCATGAAAACTTCGTTCCAAGTATTTTGTACGTGGAAAAGTTAATATTGTCGTGGAGATTTTATGTCTTCGAAGATATGATTTTTATACCGAGTCTAAAAGGAGTTTCGTGGTTTTTACTCAGCCCTAATTGGAGAAACGGTAGCAATAACGACATTCTGTTTACTGCAGATTCGAGTTGCTTCGGGTTATTTTTCTCTCGCTTTTTTCCCCTAGTTGTTGCCCAGTACGGGACAGCGTAATTGGACATGTTTTTTTTTTTACGTCGGCAACGAAGATCAATTCTCTAATTAGTCACTACGTTCCTTTTTTTTTAAAGAACTACAGCGTTTCTTCTATATTTCTCCTTTATTACCTTAATTCAGGGCTTTTCTAGTGCGTACGAGGAATACTCCTGCATAGCGCGGGGAAATTATGAGGAGGTGGGTCGAAAGGGCGACTCCACACCGGAGTTTAGAGGCCCGGTAATTATCTGAGGGGTTGTATCTCTTCACCTCTCGGCCTGTGCTTACCTCATTTACCCCACGCCCCATACACAGTTAACGTGGTAGTTTAACTCATCCTCCACAATCCTTTGACTCATAAGCAAATTTTCTCCTACTTCTCCCTAATTTGAAGTTTGTGGTCTTTGGAAAATAGCTCAAGCCGTCCTATGTTTACTTACCGCTGTCCAAAAGGTACGAAAAGTATTATAATCGTGTCAAAAAAGGAGGAGTTTCTTCAGGTCTTTACGTTTCGAGGCTCACTGAATCAAGACAACCCAATTTCGGCGCGTGGTCTGTGTGTGTCTACCAATGGAATGCACCCATGTCATTCGTAGACTAGGCAGCCGTGTCCAACTCAGACCAGGTACCCCTAGCCATCACCAACCTCCTCGCTGTGGTCGATGGTAACACCCTGAAGGAGTCCAGGACTCTTATTTCTAGACCTTCTTGCAGGGGGTCTTGGTTTATTCTAGTTGCCAATGGACAATGGATTCCCCACCCTCTTCATTGCCCTTTCCCCTTCATGAGTAACAGTCGAAATGAGCACATAACCCCCAGGGTCTTCAGGGAGCGGCACAGGGTCACTCTGGACAGGCTGGCCTCGTTCCCTTTCCCCATTCTCTCCTTCTCCATCCTACTACCCTTTCAACCATCTCCCCCAAGATAGACGACTGCCATTGCCAGTACTGTAGCCAGGCATTCAGAAAGCCCACGCGTGGTGGAAGCATCCTGTCGAAAGTAATGAGAATATTAACGTTGATAGGAATGTGTATAGGGTTGTTTCTGAAGAGATTAGCCTCATCACAGTTGCTAAGGCGAAGGCTACAAGGGAGGGGGTACGCCATGTCAACAAATATCTCTCAGAGTGGTTCTCCTTCCATACTGCAGCATCAGTAAAAACCGTTAAAACCCAGCCCCGGAATTCCGAGCATAGGTGGCTTGTAGAGGATCAATCCTCCGTGAATAGCAACAAGGTTTCCGCATCAAATACGCGGATCAGCAGCCTCAAGGAGGCTGGCCACACCTAGCAGCATAAAACTCCTTGTCCGTTTTGAGGATTGAGATTCTGAGGCTTGCTGAGCAGGTGAGTCGAGTCAAGGGTTATTAAAATCCTCATCTGCAGTCTGGCAAGAATGGCTCTTTCTAGCCTAGGTGATTCTGTGGACGAGGCTGCAGGTTAGCTGCACTGCATTTTCCCGAGAGTTGAGAAAAATACTGGTGTGAGAACCGAGATTTCTCTATCACAGGTCGGTGTCATACACACGTGGAAAGCTACCCGTTAGAGTGGCTACTTTTTGTAGACAGTATCCGAATAGCAGGAGTAACAGCCATCGTGATGTTCTTATTTAAAACCCATTTGAGTTTTGTTTCACAACCTCTTAGTATTTGCTTCAACCAAACCATTAACCATAAATCCAACGTGACCTCGATTCAAATATGGCCCTTTCCTAATGCAACTTTATAACACTCAACAAAATAGCGAGGGAATCCGGAAAACACGACCCAAGTAGGCGGATCCCCTTTTTCCCACATATCAGTTTAAACAGCCCATAATTTCCTCTTCCCCTCTTCCCGCTTCCTTCACGACGGTAACATCCATTGGTCGGTGATCACGTTCTGTTTGGGACGTTTGTTGACCTAAACGATCCAATTGATTTCAGATCTCAATCTACTTTCCTGCGCCCTCCTTTCGGAAATCGAAGCTTTTAGGCGGAGCAAAGTTCCAGTCCCCATCCCGTTCATTCGTTTCTTCTCAATCGCCGTCGGACACTAGTCCGCGCCAAGCCGGCGAAATCGGGAAATAATGTGCCGATTAGGACATAAAAGCACATGAACGTTCATGAACGCTTCGTCCAATGGGTGAGTTCTGTTGCCCGTTATTGTTTGTTTGTCTCTTTACTGGGCGCAATATATTCCAGTAACCTCCGGTGCGTCATGGTTGTGTTTTCCTCTGTTGCTTTATCAGCTGCTTCGCAACGAAATGAGCATAATTCTTGAAAGCCAAACGAGTAAGTTATTTTCTTGCAAACCTTAATAACTCACTCTCATCAAGACGTAGTTAACATGCTACCATTTTGTCTACTTTGTCCTCTCACACCAAACATTCAGTAAGAACATTCCTGTCAAACAGTTCGTGTTGGTCGTTTTTATCAATGTTTACTGGTTACATAGTCCGTACGCCGCGCGCACTACTTTTACAGCACTCCCTTCAGATTTATTTAAAAAGAAGATATACGTTGAAACGGACCGACAAACTTGGTTAGCAGGGATTAGTATTCGATTGAGAAAGAAATTGGGCGAACAAATAATATATTGGAGCATTGCCACAACTTGTTATAAATAGAAAAAATCACGTAAATGGGAGGGGGGAGGGTGTAATTCCAGGTATAATATTAAAAGAATAACTCTTATACCATCCTCCGGCCATACCAGGGGAACCCCAAGCACTCAGACACGCACCGCAGCCAGCCCCTCACACGTACCCAGTACACAAAACCTGTAAATAGGCCACATGCCACACGTATACTTTCTCCTTTCAGACTCAGGATCACTGTTGTTCGCTCCCTGGAGAGTTTAATACCCAACCTTGACTATCTTTGGCCAGGCACAAAGCACTGCACTTCTCCTCCCATTTGCCAATCTTCTCATTCCAGCGGGTCTTAATGGTCTTTACGAAGGGCTTCGGTCCCACTGGGAGGAATGCAGATTCTTTTCTCGCCAGTTAATCGGCTTCCTCATTTCCCTTCATCCCTATATGACCTGGTGGCCAACAAACTGTTATTGTGTTTTCCTTTGCCAAGGTCTTTAGGCCAGTCACGGATGAATGTGTGTGGCCCAAGTGAGCTTCCTGTCTAAGAAGACTCAAATATTAAACTTCCTGCCTGAACGACACCACCTTCCCCCTGAGCAGGAGTTCCTGCATTATAAATTGGCGTTTTCGGGTAAACAGGACCCGACTGTTCTTGTCTGGATTGACATATAACCCTTTCCCATTTCACCAGCGAATTTTCTTCCCGTAATTATTATTAAATCATCTCAAGCTACTGCTTTGCAGCCCTTATCCTCCAGCCGCTTAAGGGGGGGGGGTATCTGCAAAAAGCAACAAGAGCAAGTATAAGTGAGCGTTTTTTTGTTTTTGTTTTTTTTCATATGACTTATTTTTTGATTGTGAGGAGCAATAGTGCAAGGGCGCCCAAAGTATTGACGAAGAATACGGTTCATCTTCTGAAGAGAGTTTTAAAACGGCGTAATTTTGTACGTTATACATTCGCAATAAAACAATTTTTTGCATTAAACCAGATTTTCCGCTCTCCAGTTTCATACATGTTGATACCGTTTGAAACGTTCCACCTGTTCCATTCATGTCGGCAAAGTCTCTAATGCAGGTTAAGCCGAATCCAGGGCTGGTTACATGTTTCAGTTAAATCCACCCTAATTAATATTTCTCTCAGCCGTGAGAAGAACGGGAGACCGCTGCGGAGAACTGGGGCTGAAGTGATTTATTACGTCCTGGGCATATATCATAGGGCCGCTGGATGCTGGAGGGGTGAATGGGTATAACGTTGGCTCCGTAGGGAGGAGAAGCCAGGTTTGTGTGTAGAGACGTAGCTTTTCCGTTGAAAGTCTTAGCGGAGCGTGGGGAGTCGAGGGGAGTGAGGTTTTAGCTACAGATCCTGTTACAACGAAACTCTCAATTTCACTAGCGTTCCCTCAGCTATGGAACGTATAATCCCCGTATAAAGTTGACGATCAAAATAATATTATTACACCCCACACTTCCATAAACTAGAAAGGAACGTTGTGTAATCAATTGGATTTTTCCTTCTTCAGATTCTCTATTTTGAGAAAACGGTATGTGTCTCTGCATTCGAATCTGTGTACGTCCGCCTGTGTGTCAAATTCAAAACGATCCTGGTTCTTACCAGCATCATAGACCAACGTCAATTTAGAATTTTGAGCTAAGTTTCATTAACTTGAACTGAATGAGAAAGAAGATTTGTGTTCGTGATTTTGCGATGAAGGTATTTGAATGCAAGTGAAGCTGATACCAGTTGTTTGTATAGAGCTGCAAAACATTAAACACAAATCTTCCAGTAGGAAAAATGATTTTCATTCATGTTGATGGTAACATGAATTACCTCCTTTTAATAAACCTTATCATCATATCACATTAAACCTATGGTGGTCGGAATAACTCCTTAGCACAACCTTCTGAAGCCATCAACTGCAGATATGGCCTTACAGACGAAGCATCGTTATAACTGTGTGAACCATGTCATGCCGTATTTTACGGATGCATTTCAAATCTCTCCTCTTCATTAACTACTAACTATTCTGATAAACTAAAATAAACTCAACTTCAGTGGTGGTTGAATACTATTCATATGTAACGCGTTCGTAGAATCATAGAAAGATATATGCAGCACTGAACGTTTCACTGGATTGTGCGTATGTGCTGAGTAGAGCCACCACAATTGTTGAATTAATTTCAGGGGTGTACCAACGGGGAGCAGAAGTGAGGGTATGTGATTTTCCCAAGATAGTTCCTAAAAGAGGTGGACAAGTTATGGATGATTCCCACTTTTCGAAAGAAAAGGAGCGAGAAAATACGGGCTCCCCAGTTATGGATTTCCTTTGCAGTTCATTAACTAAAAGTTCTACGTGAAAGACCTGTTCGCGATATTCTGCCCAAACCCTCAAAAACAACTAGCATTCGTCGTAATGCTGTAGAAGTTACAGAACGTCTTTTGACGGCGTGTTCACTTGATAACATATATAGCGTAGAGTTTGTGGGCTGGAATATGAGACCGACGGAGGTTTCCATCTTATTACGTGCGGTTAGAAGAAGCTGAAAATATTTTTTTAAAAGATGCGACGGGTGAAAGACGTTAAGCACTGCCTGCCGCAGGAGGTTTTATCCGCTTTAAGTTGAGGATAATCCATCACCGTCTCTACTTATATAGAAGAAAACTACTTCACTTTCTTGTTTTGAATGTCAAGCGTTATATGATAAAAGTTCTATAAAATCCATCACTCATCCTCTATTTTGGATTCAAAGCTTCACCGAGGGCGTTACAGCTGCATTTACGGAATTCAACGTTATTTCTGAAACCGTTCACCCGAATGTCCTAAAAAAAGGATAATCCCAAAAGACTAACACAACGGTGCAACAAGCTTATATTTCTCCCTTGAGAAGTAATGTAGGAATTCATTTCCTCGTTAACAACCCGAAGGTCTTATCAACTACTTAAATTGCTCGACTGGTATCTTCTCCGTTCCACAGCCACGGACTCAGCCTAGCAGATAAACGTAGAACTTTCCAGCTTATATAACTAAAGATGTTTAGTATCAGTGTCCTCGTATTTAACTACCATCACGACCTATCCGTTTTAGATAATATTCATTCTTCTATAAGCTGATCGGCTAACAATACACCTACAATTTCCACTCAGGCGATTAATTCGCCCAGCTGTCCAGGAGAATTCCTTTTCCCATCGAAACGGTTCGTGAAGCAAAGCCATTATTTGCATAACTGATTCGAATACTTCCCCATCTCTCTCTCTCTCTCTCTCTCTCTCTCTCTCAGGACCACCCACACTCCTTTGATTGTTGCCCCAGTACACCATAATACAACGCTTCAGTTTAAAGCTCATATGACGCTCCTACGTTGCCAGTTCACGCAGATTTCAGAGATTGGCTACATACAGTTTGCTTCGTTTTTCTACTACTCTTTATCCTAGTCACTTTCCTTAGCCCTGCTAAGTGGGATGAAAATGAATGTAATCGGCTAAAAAGAAGATGCTCAGAAAGTAGGGTGCGTATGTATGTGCACTCAATTGAACGACAACCGTTGAATCAAATTGGCTCACGTTTTGTTCAATATAAAAACGATCGTTTTCTGTGATATATCTCTATGATTGTGAACTAAACACTTCTTGAAACATATATGCAGCTACGCATCACACAACTTCCCTCAGCCTCCTAACATTAATCTTAATTCAGAATTCTACATAGAAAGCGTTAACGCTTAATATTCTGAACTCCTATTTATGCCACGCTATCCATTCACTAATCAGTCTATTCGAGGATTCAAGATACTGTAAAAAAAGGTTTTTTGAGCAAATTTCGTGCTCATGGTTTAAGTTTGGAATTTGTGGTTTTGCTCTTAATTATCTTCTGAACGTTTCTTACATTTCACCGTGCAGGTACGGTATTGGGTTCCATCCTGATTGTGTTGAAAACGTTAATGTAAGCGGAATTTATGGTGAAAAATTGTAGGCTCCCTAGTGATCTTAGTATATTGATCAAAGACTCATATTTCTAGGTACTCGAGGAAAGGATCGGAGCAAAGGATCGCTGTAATTTTTGAGTCAGTCAATCCCAACATTTCTAAAATCCTCAGAACGATCGGCATCGCGGCAGTGTTTGAGATGAAAACGCTTTGGTACTTTGATTATTATGATGACGTTAGTTAGGTACAGTCTTGATAACCGTGGTTTAGCCGTCCCATCTCAATCGCAGTTATAGTGAAACACAGTGATTTTCTTAAACAGTGGTTTTAGAAGTATGTGGTGTGTACCTTTTGTAGGTGAGAATCTGAAGAAGACTCTATTTATTTAGGTTGAATATTTAATTTTCCTCCCGACTCTGTCTTTCCATTATTTGCACTGGAAAATGAATAAAATATCGAGTTTACAGTCCTATTAATTGGATGTCCGGTGGGTACTCAACGAAGGTCGTCACGTGAGAGCCAAATCGAGAAACGTGAAGAACTATCATTTTCTATATATATATTCAACCAAAAGTATATTGAACGAGGGAAAAACTGATTTGAATCAATTATTATAGAGCAAGGGGAAGAAGAAATTCGAACGATGCGTCGCACCACATTGTTTTTGCTTTTAAGATCTTACGTCACAAGATTCACCTTACAGGAGCATGTTTAGCTCAACCGGAAAATTGATCTCCTGTTACAAATAGACTGTGAATTGGAGGAAAAGACGAATATCCCGCTCCTGTCAAAAACACTGACCCAACAGGAAAAATAAAGCTCCGTTTGACGTGAGTGGATATAACGAATCGCATTTTTCATGACAAGCGACGCTGACTGGATGAAATCAAACGGTTTGGTAGAAGGGCCACCTAAATCAACCCGCGTTACGTCCCGTTGACGGGCTGATGGTAAACGCACTCAGGTGTAGCCCGGGATAATCTGAGTAAGCAACAGAAGCGATGTTTCACTTCGTCTGTCAAAACTCATCCAGACAAATTGGCAAAGAATTGTAGACGCTTTTCGCCGTTGTAACGCGTTTAACTCGTTAAGGTAGAAAAACGAATGTGGTCACCTTATACAAAACTCTCGTCATGATCGACCAAAAATGAGAACGGTAGATGGCAGCAGAGGGTAGCCATGCGACAGACACACTACCAGAGTTTTTACTTGAACTGGAGGTCTTGGCGCGTACAGTAGCTCTCAGTATAGATTTGAGATGGATGAAGTTTCTTCACGTTCATTTGAAGACAGAAGCGATGTCATGCGTACGGTTTTTACCTGGGTCCTCGTAAAAAAGTAATCCACTTAACTTCATGATCCAACATGCCACTAGTGTCATGATTTCAACCATTCACTGAAAGCGTTGACCTCGAGAGGAGCGCATGGCGCCCGAGCATACTTTTAGGCGTGAGGTCCCGGTCTCCCTTCTAAAGTGGCTGACTTGTGCTCTCGCGACTGAGGGGAACACCCTTGCCAACGCGTTCCCTGCTCTATCATATGCCCTTTGTCAGGCCATGTGCATGGAAAACGCTCATAGCCCCAGGTTTTCCATTAGCGCTTGGTGGGTTCATAGACGCTTCTGAGACAGGGACGGCGACCTCCCTTCCCCTACCCTATTCCCTTTTTCCTCCTATCCTAATTCCGTTTTCACTGTAGACTACTGCCGGGACCGATATTTGGCCAGGCAAGTAGTTAGTTAGCTCTCTCACTTAAACCGTGCAGTCCAATGGGTTGCCCATACGGTAAGAGTTCAACAATTATCGTAAGATTGTTCGCCAATTGCCATTGGTTATTTCTGCCATTTTAGTTTAGTGGATATTTTGTCTGCAACATTCAAAAATACAGTGTTGCAATTTAAATAACGTTGTCAGTGCTTAATGGACACGAATTATTATTGAAAAATGTATTTTACGCTGTCTCACAATTAATTTAGTAGAATAAACATTCATCAGAACAAACTCAAGTGCAAATACTCCTATTTTGAGAGTGGAAGCTTAATATCCGCTCATAAATTTATCTATTCAACTTTTATTCACTTCAACTGGCTGAAGTCATGAATATCCATTTCATTTATTTATGCGTAAATGAGAGAAAAGGTTAGTCTATATTGTTCCTCTCAGTTGTTGTTTTGAATAATATCGCTGATCTAATGACTATTTATTCGGGGAAATGTTTGACCCATTCCTGGAATCCACGTTTCTGCATCTTTGGTATTGTTATATACTAGTTACCTTTACTCGTGAATATTACATTGCAGTCGTGATGATTTATTGCTTTAATAACCAGGAACCGCTTCTGTAGTAGTAGCAAATAATGTAAAGTATAAATTAGATGCTGATGTTGAACTGGTGATATGTGTAATAATGCTAAATGTCTAATCAAAGCAAGTACTAAAAGTATTCCTTTGTAACCTCCTTTTGGATTGAGCGCGATAGGCCTCAGATCGGAATTTTCATGCGATGTAAACATTTGGTACCATCTGATAGTTTCTCAGGTCGAAAAATTCCACTACTTGAAGGAACTCGCTGGACATAATTGTTATCGTAGCTCATTTCTCGCGCTTACTCTCGTCCCACACTACTACGCTAACTACCTCTGTGACTATTCATTTGAACCTAGGTATAATCCAAGATATATCGGAAAATGAAACCGCTGAACATTAAAATACCGTCCAAATACCGCCTTCAATGATTTTGTTCAAACTTACGGAGTAGTTTACGCTAATCACGTTTTCGTCACCAACATCAAGCCACAGCCTAATTTACTGAAAACGTATATGAAAAAATAAAAAGAAACAGCCGAGGAATCTCGAAGAATGTTGAACAGGCAATCTCTCTTCTGCAGCCAGTCAAAGTCCACGGTTCGTTCTGAATTACTTGACTTAACTAGAGAATGTATAAATTGTACCTCAGTTAATGGAAACAACAATTTTCGGAAACAACGACAATTTAATAAGATATAAGGGTGCTCTTGCAGAACGTACAACGTTTGGAGAACTAAAACCCAGTTAAGAAAAAAAAACGAGGTATCAAATGGGTAGAAGCTCAAAGGCCCGTGACAGGTTATAAATTCCCGTTCAAGTAAAACGAATAACGTTTCCCCACGACGTGAAGAATAGCGTTAAGACTAGCGGTCGGGTAGCAGGCTGTTGAAGGCCGAATGTAGAGTATGGACGTCTTTTGCGAGAAGGGGATGGGACAATAAAGCTCTGGCTCTAGGCCTACGGGCTGGTTCGGATGACAGGAGAGAAAATATAAGAGTTTCCAGGGCTTGAGAGTAAGGGGGAGGTATACGCGGTAGGGGGCCAGTGAGAATGGTCACTAACAGAGCAGCCAGGCTGGGAGACTTGAAGAGAGGTTTCAGTGATAACAAATGATGGAAGAGGCAGCCTATGGCCCACACGTCCGTTTCTTTCGAGCACCTAAAAAACAATGGAATCACATTGAGGAAGCCGTTTTATTGTACACATTTATTGACACTTAGCCGTAATTTAAATATTTCCTTATTTCGTTATTCGATTGCTTGAAGCACTAGTTGTGTAAATTACCAAAAACTTTTCAAAAGTACAAAGTGACTTCTGTTTAGAGTAGAAGACAATACAGTTCGAGAACATTTTGTGTATTCTTTCTTCGTGTTCACTCGCGCTTTTACCGCTCTTCTCCACGTTCGAACCATCGTACGCTAAAAAAAAAGCCTAGTAGTATTGTCCTCTGTCACTATACAAGCCACAGTGATAATTATGGTCTAAAATCCGATTTCAGAAAGCGTTTGCTTATAGTGATCGGAAAACATACCCAAAAGCTTTATCCTCATATTTAGTACATTTGTTGCTATGTATGTCTGAGTTATTTTTTGAAATTAGTTATTATTTAATTGTCTGAAATTAAAATAATAAAGTCTCATTATTGGTTGTGGCATCCCCTTCAATCGGTCGCTCAGGATGATCAGTAAAAGCTATTCTGAAGGTCTGCTGGTTCCTCCTCCACGTGCTCCCATCAACCTCCCATTTCTTTTCAGTTAACAAATCATTTTTGTCGTATCATTCGTCGTAAAAAAAACGAAGTGATTGAGTCGTTCGAGCCCTTGATATATTGTGGGCTTTTGCTAGAGCTTGCAGCTTTTCAGTACTGAATAATCTCTAAATAAATTTTTCGGAGAAATTCAAACGCTTAGCTAGGTTTGAATTGATTCTTCACTGCAAATGCATGTTCTAGATCATCTCTTGTAGGGAATCTGACGAGTTTTTAACAGTGAGTTTAGATTTTCTTAGCACCATCAGTTAAAAGCCGCTCTATGGAATTGAAAATGAAACACAACGAATAGTGACGTAAAAAATCGTATTGGTAATGGTCGTATTTTGAGTATAGAATGTGCTGGCAAAACGTGTCACGATTTAACTGGTTATATATTACTCATACGTATTATTGTTTTGCTCAGCTCAAACCGAATTGTTAGGGAAGACAACTGTCCACAGCCTCATCCAACTGAAAACGTGCGTTCTGACCCAAGATCATTTGTTTTTAGAGCTCCTGGTAACTTTAAACTACTTATGTCAATCAACTTCCTCCGTTCATCTCTGCGTCCCACAGTGAGGTTTTTAGAACCAACAAGGTACTTTTCGTCATTTGAGCGTCCGATGAGTTTTCCTATATTCCTCTTTTCACATCTCACTTCTCACGTCTGGTTTTGCCACCTCCTTGCGGTCAGTTAGCCTTAGAACTCTTACAAGTGCACTCTTTCTAAGCTCTCGACCAGTTCTACTATCGGGAGACCCACTGATAGAGTCCTAGCGACTTCAATCCGAATTTTCTATCTCTATTGTCAAGCTCAAGTGAACGTTTAACTAACCAGTGGATTTCCTATCAATACAACCCTCCAGGGAACGTCTCGTTCGTCATCTAATTCTTAGAATCGTTAAAGTCCATCTCTTGTTTGCAATCACAAATAAAATGACGAAGCTGTTGTGTTTCTTATGGATTCATGATCCCTTCTTGAAGGCTTTGGTTAACTAACTTCTTATTTATATTCTTTCTCAACAAATTACAACCGAAGCTTCACCCTGCAACCATAGCCTGCAGGCCAAATACTTTTTTTGAGCTGATTAGGTCCCTTGAATAGAAGCCTTCTCCTCTCCCTCCAACCTGGAACTCTAAAACTGGAAATCCACGTTACTCTTGCAATCTTTTAACAGAACAACTAAAAGATCATGAAAGAAAACGACAACCACAATCAGTTTCATCCACAATCTGTTAACGTAAACCATGAATATATCTAGAATCTGTACTTTTCTGACAATTCCTTCTCAAATTGTAACCTAAAAGCTAGTTTGAGCAGACCCGTTTTTCGAAAGAAAGAGTCAATTTCAAGCCGCAGATTAGACTCTGCAGTTCGTCCATCTCCCGAGTTTTTAAATCTGTGAACGTAGCTGTCGAATGGTTGAAGGTGTGAAAAATCAGTAACTGGAAAGGCTACTGAGGGACATGAATGGGAAAATCAAAGGTAGCGCCGTAGCTGGTAGACGCTACTTGTGTGTCCCATCACACATTCTCTTGGGACACAATCTCTAAATGTTCAGCTTCAGTCAATGGCATCGTCATCTGGATACTTCGGTGATATTAATTGAGGACGATATCAACTATTTCCTCCCATTGGGTTTCCACATGGTAGATCAGTCGTTGCAGTTCAGAATTGATACTGTCTTAAGTTCCTTTGATCTCTCGAACATCATAGGTTCTGTACACTCTGTAGTCATTGGATTGCTACGGGGGAGATTAATATTGAAAGCGATATCGCACTCAGAGAGTCGGGGAGTTAGTACGATATCAACCAAATGCAATTGGGACAGAGTTTTATTCTCAATTACATTCGAGGAAGTCTTACCACCACAGACATGGGAACTGAGTGGGAGCGAACGCGAGCGCGGGCAACACGGCGACGAGGGAACCGGCTCGGAATCAACTGCCTGCTGCGAAGTCTCGAGCGAATCGGGGCATTTGAGGTGCCCAGTGAGCATAAATTCCCCGGACGAGCCTCCGCTGAATCGAAGGGGGTTCGTCCCGTTACATACGTGGATGATGAACAAAAGAGCGGAGAACACTGAGCCTTGCGAGGTTCACATTTAAACTTCTTCCCACGAGGAAAAGGTGTTTTCTGGTCTTTTGGCGCATTGCTGTCGAGCTGGAAAGAATGACTCAAACCAATGAAAAAGCGAGCCTGTTCTAGAGCGCGGGAGAGAGTGAGTGAGAAAGACAGAAAGGGTGAAGGAGAGAGCAAATTTCCGGCCAAGGGTTTAAAGCATCATTATATGCGAACTGGCATTTTTATAGTCAATCAAGTAAAACATAGCTACTTTCTTTCCTAACGGTTAGGCAGTTAAACTGTTCCCTGCTGTGATATCTGGAATTTGAATGAATCCGCCGATATTCACGCGTGAAAACACAAACCTCCGCTTAAATAACTGAAAAATGCGGACGATTGGGAAAATATGGCGCTCTTTCGTCGAATTGCCACCCTCCAATTAGCAGCTCTCGCTAATCACAGGAGAATTGAACGGATAGAACCAAGTTGTTGAAAGATCGCGGGCGGTTGTTCCAGACGTAAATGGTAGACGGGGAAATGGGAGAAATCGGGTGTACAACATTGACACGCCTAATGCCAGTAATTATCGAACTCGTTAACCACTTTTGGGGTTGCGGACGGAGGAGGGGATGGAAATAATTCCCCCGAAACCCTTCTCTCCTCCTGTTCTCATTTATGGAGGAGATTAAAAGCGGCAGGGAGGTCGGTGCGAAAAACGAGGAGGAACCCGGCTGCCGGGAGCTTAATGAACCTGCCACTTATTATGAAACGTTCGATGCGTAAAGTCGATGTGATTGCCTTGAATTAAATGCTCGATTAGAAGGAGGGATGGAAGTTGAATACCCTCAACTGGAGAAAAGTAGAACTGCGATGTTAATAGCCGTCATCTCGTTTTCTATTGGTCCTTTCACTCAGTAGATGAGGGGGGAAAAAAAAGTAAATAAGACCATTCACACGATGAGGAACTTGGCCCAGGACTTGGCGAGCTTTTTCGAGTGATTTATTCGAACCAATCAAGCTTCGAAACGGCAATGGTGATTTGCTATAAGAAACCCTCCCCAAAAGCCATTCGGCCGACGAAAAAGGGGAAAAGCCGTTTCTCCTGTTTCGCTTGAAGCCGATTCGGGATTGAAATGGGAGAAGGCCGTGGGAGTGAACGTTTCTTCTCCGTTAATACCTACCGATTCATGCTGGGGAATTTCTGTAATAATACGCGGAATCTTACCGGGAGTGGAATTAGATCAGTGAGCCTCGAGTTGACGCTTCATGCATTATTCAGTTGTTTAAGGGTCGTGACATCGTGACACTAGCTCGTCCTCCGCGATTTGACGAGCAACGGTGATATGGTTCTTGCTAAGGAGCCTTCAAAGAACAGTCTGAGTATTGTGACCTTGTGAGCGTCAAAAACGATCTCATTAGAATCGGGAGACGTGAATAGAGTGGGAATTCAAGCACGGCTTGGGGCCTTACGATCAACTAATTATTCTATAAATACCTGGTGCGACTCATCACACAACATTTCTCGGCCTTACATTCATTCAGCGATTTTCATGGCTATAGCTACTAATCCAATCTACTTTTCACTCAAGGAAAACAAAACTTCACGTTTCACGGGGTGAGTAGGAGCGCTTAAACCGTCAGATTTTGTTGAGGTGCTTCTATCCATGCCATGCTCATTCGGCGCACAGGGAAATTATGGAACTGTCAACACGATTTTTTAGTGTGTTAACCGCATTGGAGTTATAGGGTAAAAACTGTGAGGAATAGTAGTATGTGAAACAGATATCATTATGAATTCATTATGAAACTCTTATCTTACGATCAGTTTATTTAACTGCTGCTTTAGTGCAATATGGCCTAGAAATTACTGTGAAGAAACTGCAGTCAAACTTTCTCTTCAGAATTGTCAATAATTTATAGCGCTTCTCTCGTAATTTTCCCTCAGATGAGAATTTTACGATAATGCTATGTCGTTTTTAACTCAAGACATAGAAAATTTAATCAAAGTCGTTGTAGACATTTTAGATAAAAAAGTTTGATGTTTTGTTCACTATGATAACTATAGTTAGTTTTGAACGGATTTTGCTCGTCCGTGCATTTCGGCCCCCTAACCTGCAGGCTACACGTCAACATTGGCAGATGAATGCGTACACACATACAACATTTTCTCAAATGGTGTTTTTCTTATTAAGAGGTTCTGAAATCGTGAACATCTGAAGAAAACTCAGCAAAAAATTGAAGCCGATTAGGTAACTTTACGTGCTACTTCGCAATTAGGAAGAAGGTATACAACGCACACGTGTCGTCAGGCTGAAAAGGTATTCGTGTCCTAGCGTATTATAACTAAAATTTTGAAAAGCACTATAGAGTTCTGAGCGAAGCAGCAAGTAGGTCTAGTCTACTGCACACAGGACTGCACTGGTGTAGGCTACACGAGAAGTAATAGTCTTCAACTGAAGAAGGAAAACTTACAGTCATAAACTCCAACTCGAGCGCAGGTTAAGCAGTGAAAAAATAAGCCGAAGGGAGCAGAGAACTTGTAGAAAAAACCCTGCAAACTATTACACAATGGTTTATCATTCTCATGAACAGCTTGACCTAGTATTACTGCTCCGAGACCCATTCCATTCGATTCAGCATCAAAAAATACTAGTAAACCATACGAAACATGACCTGACTACAATGGGACTACGGAAACTAAATATTCCCCTGGCGCCAGGCGCCCGTAAACGTCTGTAGTATGTCACGGGTGTGCGGAGGAAGGTTAAGGCCACGTCGGGAAAAAAGTGTCGGGGAAATTGAGATGGGGACACGACGAAGCGAGTCGAGCGGGCAGCGTTGCGAGTCGAGCGGGCGGGTGGTTTTAATGAGAAGGGAGGAAGGGAGTACTGACGACGAAACGTTGACTTCCGCTGTAGTTCCTGCGAGTTATTTCAATTAGTAGACTCTATCAATTACTGTAATTTCCCTATACGCAGTTGTACACGTCTGATACTCATTCCATTCGACCCAGGATGTAAAAAACCTTGAAAATGATACAAAACACGGCTTATTTGCGATTATACTGCGTTTCGTTAATTTTCTTGACCATTTTTTGTCCATAGCAACCATGTGCTTCGTCCGATCGGATTGCCGAGTTGGCGGGCACAACTAGATGCCAAATGGGATTTTTGTGCGAAAGAACGAATTTTTTAGATCACGTTAGTCACAAAACGGCCCGGACGGGGGACGGGGGAAGGACATTGCAGATTTGGAATCCCCATGTCTTGAAACGTATCAAGGGAGGGAGGGTTGTAAAAAAATTTTCGTGACCGAAGACATAGGGTTATTATTCAGAATGAATAATAAACCAAAACTGGGCGCAAATGAAACACGAAGTGGCCAAAATTCGGGGGCTTTAGGAGGCCGTGGGAATGGCGAGTGGTTGAAGGGAGACCTTGGCAGGTGGTGATAGACACGGATTTGCACCGATGGACAACGCAACAATCGCTCAGACGGCTACGGGGGATTAAGAAATGCAGGCAAATACGTAGTAAGATTGAACATAAAACTACTGCAATGATTCTCATTGAACTTGCAGCACACCCACGTAACCCACTCGTAAATGTTGTTTCCCGAAAAAAAGTTCTGACAGAACAACGTTAAAAGAAGTTAATGCGCCTGAATAGCGTTATAACATGCGATGCACCAGACGTTTCCTCCTGGTAATTAAATCTCCCCTGTTGCGATTATAATCAACCATCGAGAAGTAAAACACTGTGCTATCATTATTTTCAATAGCTAACATCGGCGATCATGAACTACTTCGTCGGCCATTCAACCGGTCATTAGACTTCCGTTCGAGAAACCAAGTTTAACGCCGCTCGACAAATTTTCTCCAAATATTTGCCAAGGCTCCAAATCAGCTTTTCACGGGAAACTCTCATTACGGCAAAGGGAGAAAGAAATAGAAAAAAATGAGGGAGTGAAGAGAAAGAGCTAGAATTCAAAGAAGGGGAAAAGCGAGAGTTGATTGGTAGTTCAACCCACCTGGTTTTTTTTCTTGGGCTCGCCCACGTTCGTCCCAACCAAAGCCGCCTTTGCCCATCCCATTTTTGTCAACTTTCCCGACGGCTTTCATCCAACGGGAGAGAGTGCCATCGATCCAGAAAGGAACGAGTTCCGTGTTCTCAAATAGGCCGTAACTCATGTTCCTACCAAGTGGTTGAGCACTATGAGCACACTAAATCGATGGAAGGAGTTGGCAATTAAGTTATATCATCTAATTAAGGTATCCTTTTATATTAGAGCCATATTTCAGGCAATTTCCAAGAAAAACTCGTTTACGGTACTTTCTAGTGAAATGTGGATTTTTCGTTATTAGCGTGGAATCAAAGAATGAGAATCAGTTCAAATTGGGTTGGAATTTGGAAAATTCATAGACCGCCGCGTCGTTCGTAGAAAGTTGTCAAGCTGGCACATGTTTGGTTATTCAGTACGAATGTCTGGTGAATACCAAAATCTTCTCTGCGCTGTATCCACTGTACCTGTTGGATTATATCATGAGTGCAGGCGAAAGGGAGAGGTGAAATCGAATATGGACGAAGACCAAGTGGTGAATGGGACGAGCGGACCTTATGAACACAGATTGTTCAGATAATAACAAAGGATTCACGAGAGCGTTCTCAGCATTGTCCTGAAAAACGCTGGTTGGTAACATCACACCAGATTCACGCGAGAGTTTGGAGCTGTGCTCTCAAAAATCTGGTTGGTTACGTCTCAGCAGATGTTTCACGACATTAGTATGTGAACGTGTAGACTTGGAGTCCGACCGACTGGCGCAATGAGATGGCAAAGTAATGGGTGAGGAGTGAGATATGGGAACGGGCTCACAGGAAATCCTACAGAACGGTCAAATGTGGGAAAGTACGTTGTTGGTTTTGGAAATACAACTCATTGTGTTCGGCTGGGCTAAGAAAATTGAAAGAAAGATGTCCGATCGAATTTAATAATATTTTTGTACTAACTTGGTAACTATTTGGAACAGATGGCTACTAGAAAGAAATATTGTTCTTGAATATGGAAGCAACGTCAAAACTGTGCCGTATATTCCTCTAGTGGACTCAATACTTCCCGCATTGTTAAGTTTCTATAAGTAAGTTGCTCCAGTTATTCCCCCAATGGGATCCGTGGACGTTGTTGCAGGAATAAGTGTAGCAAGTTGGTTACTTCCGCTCACTTTTAGGTTAGCGGGTTGCTTGCACTGGTCTTCGACAGCTATCGGCGTTGGAACGAGATGTGACTTGGAGATCCCAAACACTATGTTTGGGTTTTCGTGATGCACAAGTGATAGCACCGACCACTTTTTCCATTCATCAATCTGAACACGCGTTCCTTCTATCTTCCCGTGTAAACATCAGCTGATGAACGACGTTCCGTTTCACAAACTGCACCCTCACGCTCGCTGACCTACATCCAGCTTAGGTCGGTTTCCCCGCGAGCAATTCCCTTTTCAGGCCGCCAGCCTCCAACGGCTAGCGATATAAATCGGCTTGGCTCGTCCCGTTGACAGTTATCAGACCTAGTGGCATAATTTGGGAGAATTAAATGAATTCCAACGACCGTTTTCCGGAGACAAATTCGCGTCTGAACTCCGCCCTCGCAGGCCTACCGTTGGAATACCCATTCAACGTATCGTAATGGCCTCAGTAAATCCCCTGAACGTGTTTCATCTTTGTTGCGGGCACATAAATTATTTCTTGACCTTGCCCCCAAATAGCCTGCAGCTCTCCTACAAGAATAACTGTTTTTTTTTTCACTGTCATAAGAGCGTGTCGTATGAATTTTCACCACAATACTCACCTTTTTCATCACTGTGGAATGAGTTCACGCGAGAAATGTCGTGGAGCAAACATACCGAACCAATGAACGCGCACATTTTTCGCTCTCTTCTTTCCCTTTCAGTCCCGACAAAAATTCCGTGTTCCGCTCTTCTTTCTCAAAAACAAATGTGTTGGGCGAAAGACCGAAGTAAAGCATCGGGGAATAGGAAGGGAGCAAGAAACAAAGGGCTCTTTCCTTCCTGGTTCTATTATCAACTCCGCCTCACCACCACCGCAACCCCTTCCATCGCCACACCGAAGCGTTATCGGACCACAATTTACTGCCAGACCTTACAGCGGCCTATAGATAGACCGCATTCTTTCGACTATTGAAAAAAAACAAAAAAAAACGAGCAAACCGCCACGATCAATCTATTGTGACACACATCATACTGTTTTTAGTATTTACGTAATCTTCGTAGATTGGTTATCAGATAATATGGGGTCTCTTGAGTCAAGATTCAAAAATATTGTGTGAGACTTGCACAAAAGACCGAAGGAATTCAAGAGTTGTGGACTCAAATTGTTATCTGTAGGATCGTGCTCACTTCATGTATACGGCGAGTTGAAATCCATCATGCGGGGAAGTAAATTGGAGCCTGCCCTCATTTTGGTATACATCGACCGCTCGGCTTCACTTTCGTCTTCATTTTTACTGGTTTCTGGCCGTGCATTGGACCGGGTTAATATCTTGTTACTTGTTGACAAACTTCCTCACTATCGATGCGGATAAAACGAATTTCATGCCGTTTGGACGGGGTGCCTCGTTCATCGGGTCTTAGAACACACTCTGGTACGATGGGGAGTTCTCCCTGCAAGTGCCGTTGTATTCCTCTAATTATGCGCTACGTCGTCCACTCTGCCGCGTTACTCGTCTTCATAACCTGGACATTTCTTATTGAAATCTCAGTTGCTTCATTTTCCCTCACTGCTTCCTTGCCTTTTATTCATGATGTTTTCGATTCTGTGAGCCTCTGACCGAATTCTTTGTTTTTAAACACACGTTGTTCTATATTGTTAAAATGGTATCGCTCCCATACTCCCATGGCCAAAAATGCGAGGAAACATTATTACTTGGGCAATATTCTGCGCTCGATTGGCAGCAGTACCTTAGGGATCCCACTCCACATTTCACCTGTTTTACCTGGTCAGCACTGCACTGTACAGGGGACAGTTAAAAACGGTTCATCCAGCTCTGGTAAAGTCGGGGCTTCTGTAAGGTGTGTTTCAGGTGATTATAGCCCTGACGGTACTGATAAGATAGTGCTGATCCAGAGGACGATCTTGAAGGCTATGGTGGCAGTATGTTCTTCTTGGAGGGACCAGTTCTTCGTTATCAACAAAATCCCATTATTGTCAGTAAACCCATTATTCTTTCCAAATTTATGGAAACTTTTTTCGTTATCATCTCTGTATTGAGCCGGCGGTATTTATTTTAATGTATAATATACTTTCTCCCGAACCACTTGTAAGATGTAGTATCTATCGTTTTGTCTGCCCAACACTAATTTTTATATCGGGTATCATCTGGTCAGGGAGTGCTGACGGAATTTCAAGGCGCATTTATTAGCCGCACAACTGTTTTTATTTTTTAGCGTTTACCACCGTTGCTCTTTATCGTCAGTACAGACAATGTCACTGCTACCACTTATTCAATTCTTTCTCTCAGTTCAATGAACGATTTCTGAGAAATCTTTAAAAATTACCTGTGGCTATTTGAGAAATTGTATTCCTGATACATTCTGGCATGCATCAAGCATTTTAACGGCAGACAGAAATAATACAGAATAAAATATGGGTACTCGATATTTACTGTGGGATAATTGTAAATGAGCCAAAAAGCGTCGTCCCAACTGATAAAAAAACGTCTCGCTGAGTGGGAACGAAATAATGTCACAGAATAAGTATACAAGAAAGTCGGCGCCCCGAGCCTAGCACCTTGCGCCTCGCTCTTGGGAGGCATAGGTCCTAGTTCCTCTTGAAGCGGATAGTACTGGTTACAGGTTGTGAGTCATCCTGCTGAAGCAAGGTTGCGCAATAACATCCGATGCTCCGAAATCATTTACTCATTTCTTCAGTGATTTTGGTGTCTAGAGCCACAGAATTTCCGTGTTTGAATTTCAGTGGCAGGCTCCAAGCAGCACACATCAAGGGTCCAGAGCTTAAACTGCCAAGTCTTCGAAAACGTTCATTCTTACAGTTTTGGAATTATAGGAAAAACGCTGTGAAGATTTTTGGTGCGTAAAACTCTTCTTTGAGCCTACACATAAGAGCACAACATCGTTCAACGTTATTGAGAAAAATATATAGATATTAGTTAGCTTAGAGTACCATGTTTGAGAAATCATCTGAAGCCTACTGGAGGAAACTAGACAAAACGGCCATATCACGTGCAAATCTTCATTTCCGACCTATCTTGGCTCATAAATTTATTCAACAGAAATAGTTGTGGTTAGTAGAGCGTGGATTGAGGTTGCTAAACGACACACCAACAAGTTGATTGAATTCAGCAGTGCGTTTACGATAGAAATTTAAAACGTACAAAACCCACGATTTGCGACATATTTTGGTTTTTATGGCCGTTCCATATACTGTGAGAGGATTATTTATGTAAAACAATACGTAGACATTGAATGGTTGAAGTCTTATCGTGAGTTTAATAGATACCCTTAAAGGGACATCCTGAAAAGCTCACTAACCTGTTTCAATATTATTGATTCGCGGCCTGTCATCATTTTGTAGTGTTGTCTATAAAAGCATAAAAGCCAGTTACAATAACAAATCGAAGAACAAACAAAATCTCCGAGGAGGTAAAGATGGTTGGAATAGTAGAGCGGATCCGGTGAATTGCACTCAAGTCCCCCCCCCCCGTCACACTGTTTTTCTTCTTTCCAAACTTATTGGCACGTTAAGCACTTAAAGAAGGGCGTGGACCGAGCGAAGGTAACAGGGCGAAGTGACATTGTTGAAAGCAGGGGACCGGAGAATAAACGCAGGAGTGGATTTATGTGCACGTTTCGCAAGAATCGGAAGAAATTAGGGTACAACGGCGCCTGGTTGTTTGCTTCCTAAAGTGCAGTTGTAACAATCGGAAGAGAGGGATCGAAACGGGAATAGGTTGTTGAAGAAGCGACGAGGGTGTGGAACCTTGCGGTGCGGCGAGGGGTTGAGAGAATTGCCGTAGCTGGGCAGCAGCCAAATTAGTAGCCAAAGGTGAAGGGATGACGAGGAGCGTGAAGGGTTTGACTGGGAAAGGGTCATAATTTATTTGCCTTTCCTCAAGGATCTTGGGCCTCGAAACTGTGCCCTTTCGAATGGGCTTGATTTGCTCGAGGAAATGCTGGAAAACGGAAATGTTTATGGAAGGCACTTGTGATTCAACGATGATTTGATTCTGATGTAATCGAAGACTTTGAGTAAGTGAATGGGCAAACTGTTGTTGCTCCAACAAAATCTTGATTTCGTCATTTGTGCTGCATGGTTACAGCAGCTCTTGTCAAAGCTGAATCCATTGTTGAGAGGGACATCATTGTACAAAAAATAACAAATAACAGATCCATGCTTATGGCTATTGTGGTACAAAATGCTCACAGAAGTTGTGCTACATACAACTCGGTATGCGTCCCAGGCGTTAGGCAAACTTAACGGTGCATATCGAGGCACTACAGAGAGTCACTGGCCAGTTATCTGATGACTTGTCCTTTGCATGGGATGAACTCTAAGATTACTTTTCACCTGAACGTAAACTAGCGGAACTTGAATGGATGAGCAAGCACAGGCGGTGTTACCTGCACAGACTAAAGGAAAGAGTGGTGTAATCGGCTCGAATATTTGTTAGTGTTCTTCAGAAAATGGTCTGTGTGCGTGTAGACACCATTGCCAAAGAACCGGCTCAGTAGGGTCTAAAACGTAAAGACCTGAAGAAAATTCCAAAATTTTTGTTCGACGCATTACTTTGTAGAGCCAAGAAAGGTAAACAATTCTTTAGCGTCTCATAATAATCGTCATTCTCTTTTCATCGCGTTCACCCACAGACCGTTTTCCGGACTCAGGTAGCTCTCGAAAGAAACCTTAAAATTGTCCTTTAGCCTGCGATATAACTTTCCTTCCTGCTCCGTAGGGTTGAGGAAAAAGAACATCACAAAGGTACTTATTTTATTTAGGATCAGCTCTTGATTATTGGTCTTTATGTTAGTCGTTTTTGTTCAGCATTGTAAAGACTTGCTTAATCTACATTTCATAGGATTCGCATGATTGATCCTCTCATGCGCAAGCACTTGCAGCGCTTGTAATTCTGTGATGCATAGTAATATCATCCTGATAAACTATCACTGAAAATTCACGGTCTCGTCCAGCGCTACTTTGAGGTTCGCAGCGGGATATTGTGGGCTACTAATCAATGAACGAATAGATCAAGGCTATGACAACTCCCAGTTGATTGGGAAGGCAAGGCGTGACTAGAATTGATGTCAAAGCGTGTGAGCGGCTTACGTGCGCTGCTCAACAAGGACCAGGGAGAATCTCGAGGCTAGTGGGACGCACAGATCAAATTGAACCAGTATTTCCCTCTTACGGATCTCGTGAAGCCCATAACGCAGTTGTGCAGTTTTGTCACTCGTAGCAAAAATACCTGGTTATACCGCCAGTTTGGGAGGGAGAGGTTGGCTTTTGGAAGATATTACACTAAAGTCGAATACTTACGCACGCGTTTCTCTAGGGCGTGCAAAGCTTTACTTCCCTCTAACTTCAAGGGCAAAGAAAAAATGTACTTTTCACTCTCCAGTGTGCTCAATCTTCTTTCGTCTAGCTTGCACCTGAAATAAACCTGACTTTGGCGAATGGTTCATGTGTTCAGTTCGGTAATTGACGGTGCATCGAGGCAAAACCCGAGCTAGAGAAAATCGTATGGCCAACCGCCAGTGCGTTTTGGCGAACACAGGCTCCTTCTTGGGAAGCGAGTTCTTTGGAATCAATATAGGTCAGAAGTGGCGTTTCAGCCCACACCTCCAGTCCCTCAAACTCACAACCCTCGCAAGGTTTGCCTCACTACGAGCGATCATTAAAGCCACTTGGGGTGGGTGTTACCACTGCACAATTGTCATGTGCCGTTTACGCGGGCGTGATTGGGTACCGCCCTGTTGTCTCGGGTGTCAAACTCAACGTTCAATCTTTTGAGAACACTGGCCCAGTCCCAGTGAACTGCGCTCCTGTAGATCGCCTAGGCCTACAAGACAGCATTCACTGAAGAACTCCAAGTGATCAATGGCCGATTATCTGTTGACTTGACCATTGAGGGACCCGCCTTGGGCCGAATTACGGATAGACCTAACCACTGAATGAAAATCTGCCGCTCAACATGAATTAGATGTCTTCAGGTAAATTAAAAGCATGAGTGGCCCGTATAAGTTTTTTCCCAACACCGTGAACGTCTTGGGGGTAGGTGGGTTGAGCCAGACCACTGCACGAGTCAGTTCCTTACGGGACATGACGACTTCAATTAGCGGTTCTTCTTCTTTCCTCTCAAAGACGATGGATAGTGCACGTCTTACCCCTCCAGTGTGGCGGAAACAAGAAACCATGTGCTGCTACTCTGTAGTTTCTACAACATTGAGTGGTGGTACTTGGAAGAGCAGTCACACCAGCCATCATTGACTGCTACTTATGATCGTTTCGCTCAATTAGTGAAGGAGGTTTTCGCAAAAAAACGTGGCCACAGTTGAACTGTCCCTTTGAAAGTTGACACCCAAGTAAATAGTTAGAGTGGGTGAGAAAACAGACTAAAAACTCCTTGTAGATGGTACAGGATTCCCCTGGGTCATACCTTCCCGCGGTAACACACGTTTCAACAGTTCTCCATCGGGGGACTGGCAAAATAACAACCACGATAGCGGAACCGCTACAGTCGACTGATGGACGTTCAGGATAATGATAAAGAAACGGGCCTGTGTGTACGTGTGTTTGTGAACGTGGGTGAGCGAAAACAGCAAAACAAATCAATGCAAACCTGATATTTAGCCCGCAGGTTACTATGAGACGCCAAACTAAAGGTATGAGCACAGTTCAGCCAAAACTACTGATTTTCTTCTCAAAAACGGCCATAATAAGATTTTGATTAATTTTTAGTGGAGAAAGCTTCATATGACGCTAACACGCTATTAAATTCTCATTCTTGAGAAAATTACATGAGAAGCACTAACAATTTGCCAAACAATTCACAAAAATCGATTTTAGCGCATTTTTGTCCTTACAAACTCTGTTGAAACGTTACTCCAATCGTCAGAAAGATTGAGTTGGTAATTCAATTAAGTATATATTCGATGAGAGTTTAATAACAGATATATAGGAGCTACTCCAAAAATTCCGTAATTGAAACAACCGCCGTTTCACTTAATTCCGTTTCTCAGTTTTTACCCGATAATTCTGAAACAGTGATTATAATAACTATTAGCGTTTTCACAAAACGGTCTCACGGAGAGTTAAAGTTTCATTAATCCTCTGTGTGCTGGTTGCTTAATAATAATCGTGGCACAAGTAGGTGCACTACAATAAGTTTCAGAACTATAAGCGCTGCTGCCACCGTGAAGTTTTATGTGAACATTTTCCACCGAACTGAGTAAAAAAATATCTGGTGCGTTGCAACTCACAACTTTCCTTAGTTCTACGTCAATTCACTTTGTACATCGCTTTTTCTACGAGTACTTACCCAATTCATTTATCACTCAGTTCATTTGAACTTGGTCAAACAACACGGCAGCAGGAAGCGGTAGCGCTTACAGTTCCGAAATTTATTGTGCTGCTCGTACTCATTCCCGGACCGTTACTGAGCAATTGGTACACAGAGAATTAATGAGGCTGTAAACACGATTTTTGAAGAGGATAATAATCACTTTTGCAGAGTTGGTAGGTGAAAATGTTTAGAACTAGCAATAGGCGAAATGGTGGTAGTTGAAATTCCGGAATTTCTTGAGGGACCCACATATATCTTATGAGCGTTTTAAACTCTCACCCTGTAGGTATTAGATCGGACTACAACACCAATTTGAGCGGATTTAACATTTCAGCGGAGTTTATAAGAAAAAAATCGCGCTAAAATGGTCGAAAAGTTTCGTAATTAACTGTGCTGCTTTCGTCATTTTCCCACGAATGGGAATTCCATGTTACAATCGTCTTATTACGAGCTATCAATAAGAATTTAATCAAAATCGTTGGGGCCGTGTTTGAGAAAAAAATTTTTTGTGTTTTGATCACTATGAGAACTATAGTTAACTTTCGGTGAACTTTGCTCATACCCGTATTTTTGCGTCCCGTGGTAACCTGCAGGCGAGATATCAAGTTTGAGCTGATTTGATACGGCCATTTTCTCTAAAAATCGTTCACAGGCACACACACACACAGACCATTTTCCCAAATAGTGTTTTTCAGACTCAGTAGGGTCTGAAACGTAAAGATCTGATGAAAACTCAAAATTTTTTTCTGCCGATAACATAACATAATAATAAACTTAATCAGGAAAGTAATAAATAGCAAAGCCATGAAAACTAGGGAATTTACGTAGAGCTAAGGAATGTTGCATGAAGTGTCGCACCTGATGTTTCATACTTGTGAGGCGAAGAAAGATGAAAATTGTTACTGAAGTGCAGCCGATTCCTTTAGCAGCTTCAGTTAGGCAGTTAGTTGGCATGGTTCACTTTAATCAAATTTGATGCGAAACTAGACCACCGTAGCACATCCTTCCCAATTATCACGGCGAGCCGATGTCTGCTCAACAAAAGGTAATTTCTTTGACGGATAACAAAATAACTGGTTGCGTGTACAGGCGCAATTGCCCCCACCAATTTGTGACATTGTGGTTCTAGAAGAGGAGAGCAAGTGCTTCAGTTGAATTAAATGGCCCTCAGTATGAGCGAGGATCGCGTATGAAGCCTGCCTTTTTGTGTCGGACGCCGTTTAATTCTTGGCAAGCGGCAGGGCTAATTGCTTTTCGGATGAGAGACGAAATTAGCGCAATGGCTACCAAATGCGGGCGGGTGTCGCTACGATTGGACGTAATTTTAATACGACGCACCGTGTTGGACGGAGAAAGATAATGCGAAGGGAGGGAGAGTGAGTGAGAGGAATAATACAAATTAAAGGCTTATACCTCACAGGTGGTCATTTCGTGAACGTGCCCGATATCAATGCGTGGGATCGTTGATAAATTCAAATAATTAATGTGAAAGGTACTTGTGCATCATTTCGTTCGGAATATTGAACTACCTCTTGAAATTGTCCCCTGACCATTTTGGAATGATATCGTGCCCTTCGCCTCATATAATAACAGCTGCTGTATGTGAGTCCACCTCTCCTATGTCCTACAGTACGTCGCCAGCAACTTAGAAAAACACCGTTTAAGAAGTCAGTGTGTGTGTCTGTGAGTGCCCATTTCTACCCGATAATTCCAAAGGAGTCATGAATGAGTAAGCACGATACGTCTCGGACATAATCTGTTGGCAGTTTCGTAGAATTGCCGTGCAGTGATTGCACAGTAATAGTAAGAGCAACTCAATAAATTCCGATACTTCAACGTTCAAGCTACGTTTTACCTAGTTCAAAAGAACTGAGTGAAACATAAATTGGGTTGGTAGTTACAGCCTTGGACATCGCTGGATGTGTGTGGTTGCACCAGATATTTTTCTATCAATAATGACTCCAATGGTGGGATTAATTTCAAAATGACATGTCGATCCCATAAAACTCTCAACCGTGAGAAAATGTCGAGAATAGCACTGTTGGGTGCACGAAAAAGAGAGAGATCAAGACAGACGAATTGAACAAGATATAGGACCGTATTGATACACTCGTTTGCCATGATAGAGTTTTGATGACATGGTCAGTAGGTTCTCTGAATAGGTGAACTGGTGGCGAAAGTCAGTAGAGCTGGGGATTGATGGGGAGAACTGGGGGATGAGTGTCGATTGTGAGAACTGATAGATAACTGAGTGTTGGAAAGAGATATGTGTCGTGGAGAGGAATGATTATTGATAGGTGGGAAAGAGATATCTGGGGAAGTCCAGAAAAAGGAAAATCCGTTGTTACTTGGAAATAACTGAAGAGATGGACTTTTCCACAGCTACAAAAAAAAGGTTTGAGGTCAGAAAGGTGGATTCGGTATTAGGTGAAGGCCAAAACAATGAGTCCCTCTAGGATCAAGTGCTAACGTTTCGACCTGGAAATCTCAACTAACTCAGCCTGCGCCGAACCAGCACTATGAATGATTAATAATTTTGAAGAAAATGTATTTCAGTGCCGTTTTTCGTTATAATTCCAGACCATGAATATATCCATCACCCACGCAAAGAACATTCAATGAGGGTAGTAACATAAGTAAGGGCTTCCAAGACTAGTTTCTATATATGTTGTCGAGCTATGTTCGGCCAAGATGTTATGAATTAAATGAAAATACGTAAGAGCGACGCACCACACAACTTCTCACAACCGCACATTAACTTCAGCTACTAATCCAATATACTCCAGTATTGTATGATTTGGACTTGTCAGGTCAGGTATACGATGATAAAGGATCCGAAACCGTTGGGACAAACGCACGTGCGAAAAGACCAAGTTCATGAGCAAACTACTTTGGAGTGTGCGGAACAGAGAGAGTCCATAACGTTCTGGTTTTCCAAACATTGCATGATGCACAGGCACAGTGGCATTCACCCCTCGTACTGATTTGATAGGCATCTGACTCCCCTTGAGCCAAATTTGTATGACGCAGGTCAGTGTCCTCAACCTCAAGAGAGATCAAAAGAACAAGCTGATCAAGCACTCTGGAGCATCACCAGCTTTGATCTACCATCCGCCGATCTTGGAATCCAGGAGCCACCTACATCTACTAATATTGCAAGCCCTGTCGAACATAAGGATTAATATTTCTGGAACTGGCCACGGTTTTCTCCTGAAACGATCCTTCCAGTGTTCAGTGGGTGTTTTGCCCTACTCTCATCTCATTTCGCACTAATTTCTTCCCCGTCTCGTTAACTACAAGTCTCACACAACATTATCATCTCTCCTGACCGCTTCACCACACCACAACTAGGATATCAGAGTCGTGCGAAGTCCGTATACTAGTTACTTCAATCTAAACTCCCTACCGGTATTATGTATCTCACGTGAACGTTTAACTAACCAGTGTATTTCGTATCAATGTAGCCCTCTCTAGGTTGTTTCAATAATCAACTTATTCGCCTTATTCTTTTCCATCTCTTGCACACAACAAATGTCATACTAAAAATGAAGTTAATATGAACGCATTGTGTAGAATAAAGTAATTAAAATATACGGGTATGCACGTGCCACTCCAGCAGACATATATAAAGAAGGTCTTTTAGAGTTCGAAAGGTAGGCTCTCCCGTTGAATCATGTATTCCGTAGAGGATTTATGGAGAGAATAGGACCAATAATGTTGCGAAAATGTCGATAGCAATCCTCTATTACTCGCTATTCCCAGTAAAGATGAGCGTGCCATTCTCCTTGTCACCTACAATGCCCGCTATTTTGATTACCTTTTTATTCTGCCTCATGTACTTCCCTCGACGTGAAACGAATTTACTTGAACGATTCAACAAAAATGTGAATTATCCCGCCATTTTAGGGGGACGGCTGCTCCCGCAGTAACCATCTCGACGAATGGACAGCCTTCCTCCCATCTCCGCGTCCAAAAACCCCCACAAATCATTTTGAGCGGAATGCTCTATACCAATAAATTAGGTTGATGGTGGGAGGTCATTTATACTGCAAATTGCGAGTAAGCGTTCCGCCGCCGGTTGATTCATTGGCGTCACGATTCGAGAGGGTCGGAGAAGCTATGAGATAACAAGGGAGAAACTAGTTTATATAATAAATAGTCCCCTGTTCGAAATACTATCGGCGGAAGATTATCCGTGAGGAGAACTTTAACTTTGAAATTTGAATGAGAGGTGGTCAATTAATACGCGAACGAACAGATGGTCGTTTGTCATGACTGCAAACTCACTGACGTATATATACACAAAACTAGGTATTAACAAATATCCATACGAACGCATTAACAGAAACACTTTGTTCTTCGTAGTATGGATTGCAGTTCAAGAACACGCCGAGATTGTTGACTGCCACGGCCCTTGCGTATGGATAGTTTTCAATTTCTGCTATAGGAACGGTAGGAAAATGTCGGTATCACGTAAGAAAGTGCTATCAGGTTTTTACATTTTGAACCCATTTGACTCGGAAAAACTTAATTTAAACCATTTTCCTAAAGCAGGGTAGCAGGATATGGTGAGATTCCCGGGTCACACCCACTTTCACTAAAGGATGGACCTTCCTCACTGCACACATGGCCTTGTCTTGCCAAATACAGTACCCCACCGTACGACAAATCCTGGGCATGTCAATGCATCATCATGGGAAGACCTTTGCGATAATCTGGTTTATTTGAATGCACGCTGCGACGGATTGGGTTCAGCCTTCAGCTGTACAGTTTGATCCTCCTCAGACGCATAGACGTGCCATTTTCTGAAATGATGTTTTTCGCACTAACAAAACTTCGAAACATAAAGAGTAGAGGAAAACTAACAGACGAAAACTTCAATCGATTATATAACATGCCAACTTTGTGTTGCTAACGATTTGAACAGCGCAAGTTAGATAACGATCTTCTGGGGTAAAAAAAAGAAAGAATAAATAACAAAACTCCCCTATAATTTAAAAGGTTGATCTTCACAATACATACCCCCAGCGTTCTCACAAAATTTGACTCTTCACTCTGTGACATGAAATCTGATGGAAGCAGTTTCGGGGTTTAGGCTCCGAAAAACCCTTGAACCGTCCTACCTCCTGGGAACAAACCTGGTCAGAAACGAAGGCCCGTGGACGTTATTCTCGCCCTTTTTTTTGGCCTGGCACGTGTTCCCGTCGAAATTATCGATCTTATCTTCTGTTCCCTGCGCCCTTCCCGCGTGAAAACGGTTTTTCGAATGAAGAGGAAGACCTCGACCGTCACTTCGAATTCTGTGGCTCTTTATTTTCATTTTTCTTTTGGCAGGCCATAGGTAGGAGAGGAGACTTAATTTTTCATTCCAGTTCGTGTGTCCCTAACAGTGAATATTGTTCTTTATTTGGTTATATAGGAAGCTCCTTTTCTTTTTAATGCGTCTCAATTTTTTTTTGGCTTTTCCTTCCTGTACATTCATGGGTTCATTCCCACTAGAATCGATTTTATTATTTTCCCTTCTACTTTATTTTTTTTACTTACAAGGCATAGTAATTCCAAATCTGCAATGTACCTCCGCCGTCCAGCCCATATTTTGCTTTTAACTTGATGGAGCACAAAAGTTCCATTTGGTATCAGGTTTATCGCAATTACTTCGTGTTTGGTGTCGTTCACTAGGTATTTTTTGATGCTGAGTCGAATAGGATGGGTCACAGAGGTGTAGATGGACAACAATAAAATCACAGTATGTTTAGTGAGTCAATGTGTACTAATTAAAAGAACTTCCAGGACTATACAGCGAAAGTTATCCTTTCCTCTCGGCCTGCTCTCTTTTTCCACGCTGTCTCCCGTTTCACTCTAACCATCTATCACCTCAACTCGTTTCGTCATGCCAATTGTATACCGGCTCAAAAAATATGTCAATTTTCGTCGTTCTGTTGTAGTCACGTCATATTTTGTATGTTTAACTGCTATTTTTCATTGAGTTGGGTCTTCTAGTCATGAAACTACCTTCAGCTGTGCAAGAAAATAATAAACCGTTGCGTAATAATTTGCATTGTTGGAGTTTCATCATTAGCATGCCTTACCATTATTAAAGTTTACGTATCTGTTAGGTGAGTCCGTCTCCTCTGGCTGGTGTGTTGCTGGTGGCCAGAGGAGACGGACTCACCTAACAGATACGTAAACTTTAATAATTTGCCTTCTGGCGGACATAACCCTATTGCTTTAATACCTTACCATTATGGTAAGAAAGTGAGTTCTTGTAAAACAACGACACTACTGTATTACTAGAAATAAAATTATTTAGTATGCGGTGGAATAAACACTTCTGGTTAGTTATGAGATAACCTCTTTCACTCTCTACATGTTACCAACTTCAAATTTTCTCCCTCAGGCGGAATTTCCTCAAATGATGAATTTTACGGTGAATAATAAGCTGCGAATTATGAAGACTAAACCTTCGAGGTAGATAAAGCTTGAATACAATATAGCGGGGATACTAGAGTTTTGAGTAATCGCTTTAATGCCCCAAGCAGGTTTATCTTTATTCATTTATGATTAGCGTGCGAACGTCCTAAAAGAAAGCACTCAAAAGATCGTAAACCTCCTGTTGGCTATCGGAAGTAAACACTTTTTATTTCCGGCCCCAAAGTCGTTGAGCTGTTAACCACAAATTTATCACAAATATATTTTCCTTATCTAACCGAAACCCTTTTCCATCCCGTTACCCCCGGGAAACTTGGGACGTTCCCGCAAGGGAAATCCCCCACTCGCAAAAAGTGAAGATAACCCCAAGAGTGTAGTATTGTGGGTCACCAGCTACCCGCAGTGGCACTCAACGGATTACTTTTCATTCCGCTGATCTGTCGCAGTTCTGATGTCTCCGCGAAAGAGGAAATCCACTCTGCGCGGAAGAATGATGACGAATATTAGCTCTGCAGGGCGCGCTTCAAAATTTAAGTGGGATTTCACGTTCCTCGTTCATGAAGATTTTCGAATCATAATTGACGAAGCTTTTCTCGAACGCGAGGAAAACATAATATTTAAAACATCTGGCGCGCAGCATCTCACAACTTTTCGAAAAACTTCGTAAATCCCGTGTTATGCTTCATACCTATTTGAGCTACAGTTAAATAACCATCAAACAGATAAGCTATGATTTAAAAAAAAAATTTTTTTATTACTTTGACAGTCTTTCATTTCGGATGAGCTCCCAGGCCCATACTTAACTTCCAATGGAATGGCTGGTATATCGTGCAAGAGTCTTTTTTTGATGTTTACCCTTGGGGAAGTTGTACCAAAGACCAAAAATCGCTCCCTTTCAAGTATATGGCACTAAGCCAGGACATGTGTACCACACCACCTGCACACAGGGGTGTGTCTGTTCATTTTCCCTTGAGGATTCCCACTACCTGTTTTAAGTCCTTGCATTACATCGTCAGAAGATGACGGACGTCTCATCTGATATGTTGGTTCTAAGAAAAATCGTTTGACGTGCCTAAATTCTGGAGCGTTCTAGACAGCCTGATGCGTTCTCCGAGTATATTCTCCCACAGTTCCCTTTACTAGTGACGGAGATGCCCCTCAGTGAGAAGGGGACAGTAGGCAAACCGCGTCTGGCCCGATGATCCGCCCTCTCGTTCCTGGTGATTCCTCCATACCTAAAGGTGCAGTGAAGAGTTGAGCCACATCTCGCACTCCCTCACATGTTTTGACGTTGTGCAGTAGTTCTTTAGCGCCTTGAAAGACGCCTAATTATCAGTCATTAGGTGTTAGTTTTATTGATGCACCCTTTTGGTTTATTATTCATTCTGAATAATAACCCTATGTTTTCGGTCACGAAATATTTTTTACAACCCCCCCTCAAAATTTGATACTTTACGTTTCAAGGCATGGAGATTCCAAATTTGCAATGTCCGTCCGCCGTCCCCGTCCCCGTCCCCGTCCCCGTCCCCGTCCCCGTCCGCCGTCCGCCGTCCGGGCCGTTTTGTGCCTTTAACGTGGTCTAAAAATTCGTTCTTTCGCCCAAAAATCCGATTTGGTATCTAGTTGTGCCCGCCATCTCGGCAATCCGATCGGACGAAGCCCGCGGTTGTAATTGGCAAAAACGGTTAAAAAAATTAACGAAACGCAGTACAACGCGGAGCTACAAGCGTTTCGTCGTTTGAATTCCCTCCGCCCCGCCCGTCTCTTTAAAAAAAAAACCAACCGCTCTCGAGGCGGCTCTCGCTTCCCCCCCAACGACTCCGCCTCCCGCCGCTCGCCGCTCAACTCCCTTTTCACCTTTCGATTCACCCGACGTTTCGGTTTTAATACGATTCAATTTTTTAGATTCCTTCGTTTCATTCTCATTTTGGTTTTTCATCGAGTTTAGGTTACATTTTGATATTAATATGTAGCGTGCATGTTTTCATATTAAAATTCAGTTTTTTTTAGATACTTTCGTTTTTTTGTTTATTTTAATATTACGATTTAGTTCTTTTTTGGGGTTTCATTATGATATTTTTCGATGCTGAATCGAACGGGATGGGTCTCGGAGCATTAATGCTAGGTCAAGCTGTTTATCCGAATAATAAACCGTTGTGTAATAATTTGCAGGGTTTTCTGCATCATGTTGCCCCCGGGATCTCCGCTTGAAACCCCGTTGGAATGGGACCCACAACAATGTACTCCTCGCAGAGCCAGTTATCCACGGCAGTACTTTCCAGAATTTCACACCCATCTACGTAGATTTTAATACCGTTTGGAGGCCGACGACTGTTGCATAAGCTTCCTTTCGGTTGCACTTTGAATTTTTTTGTCGAATTCGTTCATACCTGGGCACTATCATGCCAGTGATCATGCGGAGCTCTCTCAGAAGTCCGATTCTTTCAGTTCGTTTGAATTGTGTATACCGTAACTTCTCGTCTTACATAGGAAATGGTAGGTGGGCTTCTCGTAATTACGAGAATCGGTAAAAACTGCGAGAAGTGCTAATTACTGAAACGGCGGTGGTTGGAATCCCGGAATTTCTGTGCTTGCTCTTACTTGTTTAATGAGAGTTATTAAATGTTCATCCTACTTTTAATTCATCTAAGAACAATAATGTGAGTAGGATTCATAAGGACAAACTGCGTTAAAATCGATTATCTTCGGTATTCGTGATAATTCATGGTGCTGCTGTCGTAATTTCCCCAGGGAAGAGATTTTTATGGTACTGTCGTGTTATTTGGAATTATCCATGAAAAAATGTTATCAAAATCGTCGGTGCCGTTTGTAAGAAATAAATATTTGATGTTATGATGAATATTGCTACGTTGGTTTTGATCGTACGCTTATTTTGGCTTCGTGTAGTGGCCAGCAGGCAAAATATCAAACTTTAGCCGATTCAGTTCTGCCGTTTAGTCTCAATCTCCAACACACATACCATTTCCCACTAAGTTTTTTTCAGACTCAGAAGTCTTTGAAATGTGAAAAAAAAGTTACATAACTTTCGTTTGTACGTCCTGGAACTAAGGACAACATCAGAGCAATTGTACTTGCACTTGTAATTGTGCTTTTGGATGATACCACGCTGAAAGACCGGAATTTCAGAGTAGCTTTTGGAGTCAATCTCGAGTCGTGAAACGATGGAATTAAAATCAACAAACCGCAGCGTAGTAAATGATACGAAACAAGACCTGACTGCACGATAACAACGGAAATTGGCATTTTCTAAGCGACGCTAGGCATTCGCCAAACTGTATCTATTATTATTGTACTGTCGTATGTTTAGAAGCAGCTCTACACCTCGGAGACCCGTTTTATTCGACTCTGCAAAAAATACCTAGGAAACGATACCAAACACGACGTAAATTCAATAAAACTGTGTCGTTTTGTGAATATTTTTTAAGCCGTTTTTGCCGTGGGTTTCGTCCGGGTTAGATCGCCAAACAGGCCGACACAAACTTACTTACTTATTTCCATGCGAAGGAACGGAGTTTTTAGACGACGTCGAAGGCTAAGTGCGGCCCAGACGGCGGACGCGCGTTGCGGCCGTAAAATGCCAAATTTCTCGGGGATGTTGTAAAACAATTTTACCAGCCAAAAACGTAGACGTGATATTGAGAATGAATAATAAACCAAAAGTGAAAATTCTTCTGGATATTCCGGTGTTCGAATATAGCGCTAACACTGGGGACCGCAAAATGAATAATAATACACGAGATGAGAGCATTATCTCATAGTTAGGCGGTTCTCTGGAGGTGGCTGTGCTCCGCTCAGCGGGATTCAGCTCCTCTGCAGCTGGAGGCATCACAAGCCGCCAATCACTTGGCAGCTCGAACAGAAGGAATAAAAAAGTATTCATCTGTAGCGCTTTAGTTTGGGTGAACCGATCACGCCCTTTCGAGTACTGCCATTAAATCAGATTGACGTTTGTTAGATGAAACGAGTGATTGTCTACGTATGCATCCATCAACTGTCAGCGTGATCGTTCCATCTGGTATCATGCACAGCATCGACGGCTTTTGAGGTAAGAAGCGTTTGACTCGTGGTATACCGTGTATCTTATAACAGCTTATCACGTCAAATTGCCACCGCCACGCTCCCAAGATATGAACCGACGTCGTCGAGTTTAGGTGGAAGTCTCTCGGTACCGCTCCGGTCGGAAGAGATTTTCCTCGAGCCCGATAAACCGCACATTCCGTGTTCAAAATAGACGTGGGTCGACATGTGTCAGGCTAAACGTGAGCTAACCCGCAGAGAACGCAATAATTAAACTCTCCACCATCCTTCTCCCAAATTGTCAACTCTCACTGGATTAACTATGTTGGGGTTGAGTAATTTCATTTTAGCCTGTACAAAAGATACAGGCAACGCAGAGTGATTGAGTTGAAATAATTGGAACTACGTAACTTGTAACATGAAGGCCAAGTTTGCTTGGAATATACCCAAAGCAGCATATACACACTTAGATTGATTCTTCATTCAAACGACCAAGGGACGGTAACGACGTTCTATGGAAAAACATTGTGACTTCCATTTCCTCAAAACGTTATGGTCCGACGAGAGCTCAACTTCTCACTTCATGTAATTGACTGAAATAGGAACTCCGAGTTTTTTTGTTTTTTAGATCTTCGTGTTTCCCAAGGCTTTCGAAAATCAACAATTAAAAACATCTAGTATCTCATAAAAATGACTAAGGAAAGTTTTGGAGTGCGTCGCACAATATATTTTTATAAAGATGATTTGGGCTACTAACCCAATCTTTTGGTTTATTATTCATTCTGAAAAATACACCCATGTTTTCGGCCTTTCGGTCAGGAAATATTTTTTAAATCCCCTCTCCCTCACAAAATTTGACTCTTCACGTTTCAAGGCAAAGGGATCCCAAATCTGCAATGCCAATTCCGCACAAAAAAACGCGTTTTTAACCTATATGCGCTCGCCTGCTAAGCAATCTGATTGGACGAAACTCATGGTGGTTAAGGGCAAAAAAGGGTTTTAAGTATTATCCGAAAACGGCATTTTTGCAGTTTATCACTTCTTTATTGGTATCATTTCCTAGGTATTATCGGAGCTGAGACGAATAGAACGGGTCTCAGAGATGCAAGATTGCGTCTCGATGGACAGCAGAAATCATTTCGTTGTTCCACTATGGGGGTCATGTTTTTTATCGTTTACTAGTCTCGGAGGTGCTTCGCAAACATTGTCATTTGCATGCGAGTCGTCGTTTCTCGGACTGTTATTACGGCCATGTTATAATCCTAGTACTTTTCTACGTTTGATGAAATAGGATGTCACTTTGTGTTTTTGTCACTCAGTTCATTTGTACTTGGTGAAACAGCTTCAAGTTATACGTGGAATGTGGTAGCGCCTAAAGTTCATGAGCGTATGCCACTACTGTTAATGAGCAATCAGCGCACAGTTGATTTATGACTGTCAAAATGATCGTTGCGAAAAGATCGCGTTTCTAGTATTATCAGTGAAAAAACTGTGTGAGATGGTAGTAAGTGAAACGGCGTTGATTTGAATTCCGGAATTTCTGGAGTTGCTCCAAATAATAATATAGGTTAATAAGTCGTCGTGGTATAGGTTTGATTTTACTTACTCTTAGTTTTGTTCAAATTTTCAGAAATACCCCGGGGTTATTATTAACTCGTCCTCTAGTAAAGCTGTGGTACCACCAACACCCAGAGCCCTCCAACCTGAAAGGATCACTAGGAACCGAGAAAAAATAACGGGTAGAATAATTGAAACGGGACTCACTCTCGTCCTTTTGGCGAAAACTTCCTCCCGGCCGAGAAATGCTGGAAATGTTGCGATGGGTATACACTGTTCTTCTGCACGATGAAATCAGGGACAAATCAACCGGAAATAATGTGGAAGCGTCTCGATTACTCGCTTCATGCGGGCTCAGCGGCCCGAGTAGTGAGAGACAGGGGAAGGCGTCTAGAGGTTAAGGAATGCTGCGCCGAGGAAGGGACGAACAAGGCAATAACGTCGGCCAAAGAACTCCAAACGCCGGCTGCTAGTTGCTCCGTTTCCAGCAAATTTGATTTTACAGAAAATTTGATCAAAAGCCGTTTTCAACGGAAAAAATGTTTGGGGCTTTGATGACCATGATAACTATGGTTCGTTATAAACTGATTTCGCAAAGCGATTTCGTTCGTTTATTTCCGTGTTCTCTTTTACTTTTCATGTTAAATATTAAATTTGAGTCGATTAGTTCCAAGCCGTATTCCAAACGTACTCAAAAGCCCAGGAAACGTAACTATCCGAAGAAAACTAGGTACTTATCAGTTTTTCCGATCGTTACGTTGCGCTAAGGAACGTGACTTGCTTATCCTGTGTCA
Organism: Pachypeltis micranthus; assembly: GCA_020466155.1. Taxonomy (NCBI): domain Eukaryota; kingdom Metazoa; phylum Arthropoda; class Insecta; order Hemiptera; family Miridae; genus Pachypeltis; species Pachypeltis micranthus. Next base: position 13,196,925 of record CM035772.1, read on the forward strand.
ACCGCGCCAAGTTCTTCAAGGATTCTCTAAAGTCCAGATGGTCACCTTTGACTAGTAGCTTATTATATCCCATCGTAATTTCTTCAGGATCTTTCAATGTACTGAACATCAACGTCCAACTTGGTTAAGATCCTCAGTCCAGCGTGGCTACGCTCGTCAGGTTCAATAGAATTTCAAATTAACAGCCAACGATAAGCCGCGATGGAACCAACTGAAACTGGAAGAGAGAGGGAAAGAGTGAGATAGAGAATGGATAAAGATCATTCATTTAATTATCAGGGACGCGGTAGGGCCAAAAGTCCCGCTCTTCCTCAAACCTCTGAACAAAAAGTAAATCATGTGAATGAACATTTCCTTGAAAAGCTACATTAAGAGAACACTCAGTAACACATTGAAACAAACAGCCATTAACCAGAAAATCAATTAAATAACATAAACGGAGGTCCTTCCCTAAATTCTTCATCTATATCACACGTAGATCAACACTACATGTTCATAATGCTTCTGCAATAAATGGATGGAGGTTACACGCTACGAAACTCGAATAACCTTATTGGCATTCCTTGATCCTATTCCGTGAATTTCAGACACGAATTTAAACTTATCATGAACGGGTAGTTATTAAAACTGTAAAAGCCGTACCAGCGAGTGCTAGTTTATTTTTTTCGTGCATTCTTATCTACTGTAGTTTCTTATAATGCGGAGTTACGTGGTCATTGCGTTCATCAATTCTCAATCGCTGCGCTCTGTGCTTTTTTAATGAGAGTTATGGTGTGGAGTGGGGTGGGGGTGGAAGAAGATAGATACACAGAGAAGGGGAGAGAGAGAGAGAGAGAAAAGATTGTGAAAGATACAGCGAGAGATAGGAAGATAGAGGGAGGTAGAGACTTCTATTTGCAGGACTTCCGCTATCATCCAAGTGAAGAGAAACTTGAGATCAGTAACGGGTCATTTATGATGTAGTAACCATTTTTATGATGGTCATAGCTGGATGGAGGAAAAAGAGGAAAACTGCTGTTCTTCGTAGGCTAAAATTTTGTCATTCATGTGTATACAATGGCACTTAAAACATACCTGATTCCACTACCATTCCATTTATTCCTAATCTTGGAAAGTAGTAATTTTTCAAAGTTGGCCTTCCTTTGCCAACCTCTGCAGCTTCGTATTGACGAACCGGTAGTCTTGGCAATGTTTGTTGTGGATAAAATTCTACTTTTTCTCAGACTCCGCCGTTGGCAGTAAATTAATTCTGTAAAGGCGTCCACAGAAATAAGCGAGGCTTTTGAATAATAACCACCAGGGCACCTGGTCCTTTTCAACTCCCGACCGTCGACCGACGACTTTCCCAAGCAAATTAGTCTCACAAGGGCTGTATTGTGGATTCCCTTTCTGTAAAAGTGAATAGCGTTGTTTTGTTTTCCTCCGGCCAGTAATACCATCATCGAAACGTGTCTGGCATTTCCATCGCCCTAGTTACCTTCGCAACAACGAAAATGTTCGATTATTTCGAAAGAGAGCGGGAACAAAATACCGTAATTATTTTCGTACCTTTACTTCAACGCGACGTTAGAAGAATATAGGACTGCGGATCTAGCGGTGGAGGGGAGGGGTCGCTGCAGGATTAACCTTGAATGTCGACAATAACAGATTTGACTAAGAGGTTGGACGTGCATTTCGTGGGGCTCGTGGTAGTCAGCGATATGTCGAGAAGAATTATAGCCGCGTATCACAATACTTTCTTCCTTCACACGCAAATTCGAGGATACTCTTGAACTGCAAGCCCTGCGTCTGCCAAATTGTGTCAAGCGTGTCTGAGCATATTTCATGTTCCGAAATTCGAGGAATATTTCTAAAGGGCTATGTGGATTCACGTTCATCATAATCTGTTCAAAATATTTACAACGCATCGAATGGCTCACTATTGTTTATTTCACTTAAACGCCGTCGTTCGTATTTGCCTGTAACACTTCTTTGATACCTAAATGCCCATCCACCAACCTAGCGAGCGCTAAGATCATTATTAAATACCTGCTGGAACCCATCACGCAACCTTCCTCCACCTCTCGTGGATTCATCGATCAGCCCCCCCCCCACCCAGAAACTAATAAAACTAGTTTATCTATCAGTTTCGGAATGTGGAGGGAATATTGCATCAAACTTTAGTGAACAGAACATCGTTAATTTCTGAGGTTGCTCCTGATGTTCAAAAACCGTAGCAGATATTATTTTGGGCCAACACCTTTTATGAGAACGCTATATAAGAGAGATTTATGAAGAACAGACGCGTACACTTTCCGTCGATAATTTTGACAATTTATTGAGTGTCTTTCGTCATTTCTCCACAGATGAGAATTTAAGGGTATTGTTACGTAAATTGAAACTGATCATATAAAAATTAATTGAAATCGTCACAACGGTTTTTCAGAAAAAATTTGTTTTTCGTTCAGTACTGCAACGTTCTACATAGAATTTGGCGGCACTCGAGGTTCTGGACTCCATTGAGTAGCTCCTACTTGTGCCGCGACCATCAGTATGCGATCACTGCAAGAGAGAATCATGAGACTGTCACCCATGAATCCATTGGTGTTGAGAATTGGGGGGTGAATCAGGGAGAAACGGAAGTTAGTGAAACAGTCGTGGTTGGAAATGTGGAATTGCTGGGATTGCTGCTTTTATGATATTAAACGCTCATCGCATGGGTAATTTATTGGACTCTTCTCTACCATTGGATTGAAATTTATAAGGGAAAAACTACACTGAAATCGTTTTTCTTCAAAATGTTTGTTCTTCTACTTTCCACGGATCAGAATTTATAGTGCGGCATGTTAGGAACTCTCGATACAAAAGTAGTTTTTTTTCAAAAAGAAAAATGTGATATTTTGATAATTATGATCACTGTAGTTAGTTTTGAACCGAATTGGTGCACCAGTTTCTTTGAATAGTATTTATAGACACGCAGACCATTTGCTCAAATTGTGTTCCTGCATCTGTAGCAATTGGATTATAAATATCTGGTGCAACACACAACTTTCCTTAGCTCTACAACAATTCACATTGTACATGGCTAATTCTATTTAACCAATTCATTTATCACTCAGTTAATTTGAACTTGGTCAAACAACGCTTTACAGCAGCAGGAAGCGGTAACGCGTACAGTTCCAGATTTTATTGTGCTGCTCGTACTCATTGCAGGACTATTATTGAGCAATTGGTACGCAGATGATCAATGAGGCTGTAAACACAAATTTTTGAAGAAGGATAGTAATTATTTTTGCAGAGTTATTGGGTAAAAACTTTTAGAGCCCCCATATATCACATGAGCGTTTTTAAACGCTCACCTTATAGGTATTGGATTGGACTACAACACGACTTTTTTTTACCATTCTAGTAACATTCCAGCGGAGTTTAAAAGGAAAAAACCGCGGCAAAAACGCTTTTCGTCGAAAATTTTGATAGTTTATTGTGCTGCTCCCGTCATTTTCCCACGGATGGGAATTTTATGGTTTAATTATATTATTAAGAGCTTTCTATATAAAACACTTAATCAAAATCGTTAGAGCCGTTTTTGAGAAAAAAATTTGGTGTTTTGATCACTATGATAACTATAGTTAACTTTCGGTGGATTTTTCCCATACCCTTTTTTTTGCGTCGCATGGTAACCTGTTGGCTAGACATCAAGTTTCAGCTAATTTGGTACGGTTGTTTTCCCTAAAAACCGCGCTAAAATCTATTTCGTCGAAAATTTTGATAATTTATTGTGCTGCTCTCGTCATTTTTCCACAAATGGGAATTTCATGGTATAATTATGTTATCAAAAGCTACCAATATTGAAAATTTAATCAAAATCATTCGAGCCGTTTTTGAGGAAAAAAATATAAGGTGTTTTGATCACTATGATAACTATAGTTAAATTTCAGTGGATTTTGCTCATACCCTTATTTTGGCATCGCATGGTGACTCGCGGGCGAGATATCAAGTTTTAGTGGATTTGGTTGGGTGATTCTCTCTAAAAATCGTTCACAGACACACACATACACACAGACCATTTTCCCAAATAGTGTTTTTCGGACTCAGGAGGGTCTGAAACGTTAAGATCTGAAAAAAACTCAAAATTTTTTTTTCAGCCGATTACATAACTTTCCTTTCTACTCCGTAGACCCAAGGAAAGTAAAAATCAGGTGGATACTCTATTTTTAATCTGATTACATAAATTTCCTTTCTATGCCGTTACATTAAAGTGTAAGTTTAAATGTTGGCCAAACACGTAACGTTGCACGTACCATGGATGAAGGACGCTCGTTGAGTTCAGACTAACGTGGCCTTGAACAGAATTTGAGAAAGGTCTTTATCCCTCCCCTGCGTACTGAAAACCCTTCGGTTTTTAATAAGTTCGCCAACGTTTTGACTAAAAGGGCAAGAAAACCAATTTTAAGAGAGTTTTCAGATAAACTTACGTCACTCACAGCAAGCTTCTATCTTTACAGTACGCACTGATGAAGTTAGGTCTCAAAGAATAGCCTTATCAGACTAGGAACCCCTCCGACAGTTGACACTCTTTTCACTTCCCTGAAAGACACTTTTCCAACCGTGAAAACCCGCTTCTTTATCTTTGACGGATGGAAAAAGTGGGGTAGTTTGAAGAATCTCGTCTCTACGCGGTTTTCAGCGCGTTTTCCCGCTTCTATCCAAGCGGAGCTTAGGGGAACGGGTGTCGTTGATAGATTGGTTAGTCGCTGGAAAAAGCCCCCACGGGGTGAAAAGGGCGCGGTAAAGTTTTAGGACGTGATGGAGACCTTTTCCCAGGCTCACTTGTTTCCCTTTTTTCCAACTGGTGATCCGAACAAAGTACCGCAGAACGCAGTCAATTCTAGAGAGGATTGCGACGAAAAGGAATCAGTTTGTTGGTGACATCCCCGGATATCACAGAAGCGAATAATGGTATCGCGGGCTTGTTTACATTTTGCTCAAGAACTCTGTGGATATTCAAGAGACACGGTAGCAATTTATTTTGTACCTTCAGAAAAATCAGCCATCCAACGTTGTAAACTCTAAGCCTCTCAGTGGAATTTCAGTTATACGTTACCATTTCCAGTAACGTCGCTACTTCGAAAGAACCTTCAAAGTCTGATGTTGGCCATCCGCCCGACTGCACGTTGTCTGAACAATTTTGTTCCATCTACATATATAAAAATGAAACCCGTTTTCCGTTGTCACGACATAGCATGAACATAAACCAGCCACGTCTGTGTAATGGCACCCGGCTTGCGGTGAAGAAATTATTGAACAACGTCATCGAAGCCACAATTTTGAAAGTGAAGTACGAAGGCGAAGATGTTTTAATCCCACGTATCCCTATGATACCGCACGATATGCCATTCAGTTTTAATCGTCTACAGTTTCCAGTAGGGCTTGCATTTGCAATGTCAATAAATAAATCGCAAGGGCAGTCGCTAAGTGTATATGGCATCAACCTGGAAAATCCTTGTTTTTCACATGGCCAATTATATATCGCCTGTTCCCGTGTCAGAAAACCATCAGCATTATTCATTTACGCGCCATAACATAAAACTAAAAATATAGTTTATCAAAAAGCATTATAGTAGAGAGAAGCAGTGAAGGGTATAGAGGCTATTAGTTGCTTTCTAGAGCGCGCGTGATATTGAGATCAAATATATATTTTGTTTTTTATTTAATAAAGTTAGTAAAGTCCTTCTCAGGTATGACGAGATATACAAAATAAAGGAGTGCGTCAAATTTAAACTAAGGCGGTACGAAGTTCGCCGGGTCAGCTAGTTCCGTATGTTTCTCATGATGACAGTTTTTCGATCAGCTGTGCGACAGCTACCTTGCCATCTGCTGCAATTGAGGGGAACCACATGCCTGGGAGCTAACCACAACCGCAGCCACACGTGAAACACTATTAATTACCAATCACATCGTTCGTCTATAAAAAGAGTATCCACTTCCCATTCCATTCACATTATTGTGCAATCTGAATAAAAATTCGCCTTACTCGAGGTACTTTTGCGTAGTCGAGTGCTCGTTGAGTTGCACCGCTCGCTAAGTCGTAAATGGAGGTTATGTTTTGTTGAGAGCTGATCGAAAAACTGTCACCATGAGAAACATACGGACAACACAACATGCAGTCAGGCGGATGGCCAACGTCAGACTTTGAATTAGCTTTGACGAGCTAACTATTCTTTCATTGTTTTATGCAACTAGTTTACTATGGTGGCAGGGCACAGCTATATTATTACAGTAAATTATATTCTTGTGGAAAGGAGTTTTCTATATGAGTTCTAAATGACTACTGCCCTTACGTCAAACAAGAACATAACCAGATCCCATCATAAATATTGAAATTTCGGGTCACTAATTTTTTTTGGAGTTTGAATGCTGAGCCATGAGCACAAGGAATGGCACGATTATGAAACTGGTGGAAGCGGCAAGAGGAAATTATTGAATGACTCCACGTCAGAAATGATTATAAATAAAGCGATCGGAGATACAATGGTTTCTGCAAGCTGCGTATGTGTACTAATGCATTTAGAAATGTTTGAGACTGTCGCTCAATGTGAAGTGTATATGGAAAAGACAAGCGTCAATATAAACATAAATTTAGAATTTACAACAATCGACACACGCATTGTAAATTCCCTTGAACTCCATTCATACTGACGGGTAAATTGAATCTGAAACAACAATGTCGTTCATACGAACTTGCATTCAGTATACTTAAAACTTACTTTCCTCCTCGACACAATTCGGGTGCGAAGTACGCCGGATCCCCCGCCAAACTGCCAGTTCTCGCGCTCATCAAACGCTTGGAGACTCCGAAGTCGCACACTTTCACAACGTCTCCGGTAAATATCAAAACGTTTCTCGCACAAATGTCTCGATGGATTATTTCCCTCCTGTGTAGGTACTCGACAGCCAACAGGACCTGAAATGTGAACCGAAACAGTTGAGAAAAGCGTGTTTTGTCGTGTGTCTTTACTGACAAAGGGCGTGGATGAGTTCGAAAAAAATTAGCAGTGCTGTGTGTTCAAGGAGCTAGTTGAGGGAGCAACGAGTTAATCAGTCTCGGGCGTGAATGGGTTGAATGAATAGTGCCCAGAATAAAGGCGTTCAGACACTGAAGTTGAAGGTGTGAGCTTGTTCCCCAATCAGCCTGTGAACTTCATAGAACCCGCAATACTTGAGGATGTGACCTAGAAATTTAAGTGGTGTGGAAAGGTAGCGAAAAGTCTGATCATTTTGAATGGAAGGCGAAAACTTTAGTGGGGTGGAGTGAATGTTCTAAGGAAGAGTTGATGGAAGATGAGCAGCGGCAAAACCACTTCTTGGAAACCACAAGCCCAGGCTCAATGGCAGCGATAGTTGGAAGAGCCAGTGAACTAGTTGCTGCTTTGATACAGAGATGTGGGTCTCAAGACGAGATCCATAGATGTGCTATACTCAACTACCCGGCTCATCCATCAACACTAAAGCCAATAGAAAAGTGCCTAAAGTATAAAAGTGCTCATATACAGCTCTAAATTCAAAACTAGGCGCAGTCTTGAATTTTCTGAAAGGAGAAATTTTCAGAGTGTGAAACATTGCATTGTTATTGACCACGCGTGTGGCATGTTTGAGTGATGAGTAAGAGTTGAGAGTGATGAGTTTGGAATAATCTCGATGACGTTCTGGTTGGTGCAATGGAGGCCAGAGCACTGACCCCCCCCCCCCTACTTATTGATGATGTACATAAAACCCTTGGTTCATTGGATTTTAGTTTAACTCGGTTCAGTTTGATGGACTTTGGTGGAACAACGAGATGGCAACAACTACGGCTCCTTAATTTTTAACAGTTAATTACTCCAAACCCCCCTAACAATGGCTACTGAACCCTATCTCGATGACCTCCGCCTTAAAATCGACAGAAACTGCTATAAATTGTCACCTGGCTGGCAACAGTTATTGAACCAAGTGGGGAAACGTACCAGGCCTGTGGAGACCTATAGGCACGTTGGCCGAGGGTGCGAGCTATGTCTTTACATGGCTCTGTGCGCAGGTTGCCACTCCTGGGGCTTGACTCTGAAACGAGCTGCCATACACAGGGGCGCAAGTATGTGGCTTACTCAACCACTTCCGTGGAGGCGCCGTAGGCACCATGATTCGAGTTCGCGTCGCCCGTTAGCCCATACTTGCGTAAAGCAACGAAAACGACGGGCCACAGCCCTGCTTCCAAGGAGGAGATGAGCATTGTCAGCTGTGGGAAACCCTCGGACGTCCTCTCTCGTAGGTCTGCATAGATGGAACACGAGAAGATGACATGAGCTGCATTCTCATACTCACCCATCTCGCATGGGCAATGGCAAGTCGTGCCTTGAGCATTGCCCGTGGCGTTGGAGAGGGTGCCTAGTCTCACGGCCTTTACCCCTCTCCAGCCAGCACCACAGTCTCCACGAGGCCAATCCTATGGCTTCACGGCCGACAGCGCCACGTTTTATAGGCTCCATGCTGCCGGCCGCGGGCTGAAGCCCCCGTGGTACCCATTCTATTTGGCTGCACCTTGAGTAGCCTAAGGACCTGAATGGGTGGCAGGCCCCGGTGCCGGAATTGCCAAAAGGCGTTCTGCCGACACCTACGCTTTATCTCCATGGGGGTACGGGGATTGGACTTACCCCCGCACCAGCCAAGGAGAAGGACGGCCGTAAAAGGCGTAAAAGACGGCCTGAACTGCGATCCCCATTCCGACGTGACGAGGGCGGACTACTCTATATTCAGTCGCCCTCGTCCGTGACCTGCCCAACTCACTCTATCCTAACACCTAACCCTAACTTACTCACTCACACATCCATTCAACCCTTGAATACATTCACACTTTTCCTGATGGTCCAGGGGCGGACTACTCGATATTCATCCCCCCTGGATCCATCCCTACGATACCTAATCCACACTAACACACATATACACAACACATACATTCACTCATATATCTGTTTCTTTATTTCATGACTGTACCTAAACCCTCGACGAGGGTTATATCAGTCATAGAAGTTGCGGTTTCGCTAATATGCAAGAGGCCGGCCCCTGCAGCATCCACCGAACTCAGACCTGTGGAGGTACGGCAGGTATGTGGTCGTTAGCCAGTCTCACCGTAGAGAGCTGTTGCCCGTGTGTTACCGCACGGAGGTGACCACCTGAGGAATCCCGTACCATCTGGGAGTAGTTCATAATCTGGTTCCCTACCTGATCTTACTTTTTACTTGGGTGGCAAGTTTCAAAAGGACAGATCAACTATAACCACGTTTCTTAGCCATTACCTTCTTTGCGAACTTTGCAAAATGGTTATGACTTCCTTTATGTGATCAAAGCTGCTAAGTTCGTTGCCCTCTCAACAACCGTCGCTCACTGTTGTAGAAACTACAGTGGAGCAGCACATGGTTTCTTGTTTCCTCCGCACTGGAGGCACAAGACGTGCATAATGGAGAGTCTTTCAGAGAAAAGAAGTGGAGCCGCGCATTGAAGTCACCATGTCCCGTGAGAACTAAACAAATCCAGTGGTCTGGCTCAAGCCCATTTTCTAGAAGACGTTCACGGATGTTGAGGAAGAACTCATACGTATCCACGTCCGCTGACGAGGATTCCCATCTCGCTTGCCATTTCTCTAGAGCCCATTCATCGATGGCGGCAAGTTTCTGTTCTGTGGTGAGATCCGCATACGAGTTCAGCCCAAAGCGAGGGAAGCTCCTGTTTCACTCTTCACTTGTCAATCATGCACTCAACAGCCAAATCAACTGGTAACTGACCAGTGATCACCTGGAGTGCTTCCGTTGATATAGTCTTGTAGGCCTTGGTGATCCACAGGAGCGCAGCTCTCTGGGATTGGGCCAATACTCTCTTTTGATTGACTGTTAGTTTGCTACCCCAGACAACAGGGCAGTAGTCAATCACACCTAAATAGATGGCCTTATACATGAGGATGGTGTCGTGGTAACACACACCCCAAGTGGCCTTAGTAATGTGGCACACAGTGAGCAAACCTTGCAATGGTGGTGCCTTTAAGGGACTGGAGGTGTTGGTTGAAACCCCACCTCTCACCTATATTCCTCCTAAATACTTGACGTGCTTTTCAAGAAGAGCCTGTGGCCGCCAAAGCGTATTGTGGGTGGATTATTCACTTTCCCCTTCAAGAGGATTAGCTGGGTTTTTCCTCAGCCACCTGCATCTTGACGTGCTCGCACCATTGGTTGACAGTGCGAAGCGTGGTGGGTTTTCTTCAATTTGGCGGACTGACTCTGCAAAGATCAGCACAGTCAAGTCATCCACATAGGCGTACGGCTCGCAGTCAGTCTCCATGGGTTTCCTGAGAAGACCTTCGAAGAAGGCATTCAGAGTGCTGGTCCTAAGACCGAGCCCTGTAGGCACCCCTTCTCAATCTTTCTCGGACGGAGACATGCCTACGTTCGATCGTAGCAGTTCTGTCTGTCAGGTAGCTTCTGACGAGCGAGTACAGGTTGCGGGGATTCCCTACCTTTGAGCTCATTGGAGCGCTGGCCGCAAAGGTTGTCAAACGCTCCTCTGATGTCAATCAGAACTGCTACAACGTGCTTAGCCGGTGCCAGCGAAACACGCCGAATCTCGACAATGACATCCTGCGTGGACCTTCGCTTTGGTGCACCCGTATTGCCTGCCTGTGAGTTGCGCCGAAAGACTCCTTCGAGGGACTGCAACATCAAGATTTCTAGTGTTTGCCTAATATGGAAAAGAAGGCTGAGTGGTCTCCATGATCGCGGGTCTGACTGATTGCGGTCGCCTCCCTTTTTGAAAGGTGACGACGCGCAGTCTTCCACTGGTAAACTGTCCGACTAGCAGACAGTCATTATATAAATTAAGGAGGCCGCTGGAGATCGTTCGCTCAGCCTTCCTTAGCATATTGCTTTCTATTTTATCTGGCCCAGGAGATTTGTTGGGCTTTAAGGTCGCAAAGGGCCCTGCCGAGGTCGCCTGTTGTCCACGGTGGGATGTCGGGCTCGTTCGGAGGGTCCATGATCAGCTCCTTGCTGCCCTCTGGGCTTCAGTGTCTCGAGCTACTTGGTCATCTGGGAACGCCTTCTCAGGAGGGTTTCCAGTGAACGTTCGATGCTGCAGGCCCAGCCTGACTCATTTTGCATCGCAGCTAAGACCTGCTCTACATTTGCTTTTCCTATGGAGGACTTGTAGTGTCTGCCCCAGGGGTTCTCAGAGCTCTCCGCTTCCACGAAATTTCGCCAGCCTTGTCGTTTGGCTCGTTTGATGGCGCGGTGGAAGGCCTTCTTCTCTTGGATGAAGGCAGTTCGGAGTGTTGCTCTGGCATCAGGGTCACGAGTGTTTTGGTACATCCTTCTGGCTCTGTTGCACTTTGCGGGGATTAAGTTCCTCAGTACCATGGGACTTTGATCGCCCTGTGCTTCTGTTGGCCAAGTACAGAGCCCAGCAGAGTGCAGTGCTGTGGTAAATGTGTCACTTTGCTGTCCACCTCTTCAGGTGTGGATGCTTGCACTATTAGGTCGGTGTCTGCGACCGCATGATTCACCTTCAGTACCCTAAATTGCGGCGAGTCAGCATTTTTTGTGTGGAATCGCTTATCACGCGTGTCTTTGCAGAGGATGTTGTCATCCGTGATGGCAAAGTCAATAACCAAGTGATCGCTCTGCGTTGCACCTGGTACGACTCGCCAACCCTGCAATTTGAGTAGCAGGGTGTGTGACACGGCTGTGACGTCTATGCGACCCTTCCTCCCGGACCATCATAGGTCGCCTCAGTCATGGGGTCGTTGGCAGCAATCAGGTTGTACCTGGTGAGCAGCTCTATATACGCCTCGCCGCCCCATCCAGGGTTGGGGATCCCCACAATGGTGATCTGGCGTTGGCATCAGCACAGACTATACAGGGTCGTCCTGATAGGCCTGCTAGAGCCCGCTCAGTGGTTCAAGGCTGGTGGCAACTGGTGCGCCAAATTGCCTGTAAAATGATATTACAACCAGGTCAAAGCGAGCGGCTCGGATGAGGACAGCGGGCAGGTGCTGGCTGTTCAGGTGAGTGAGTGCAAGCATGTCAATGGACGGGTCAATGCAGGCCACTGCTGCCTTGGCTCCCGTTCTTGCTCCAGCCACCACTCGTGCCTGCGATCCCAGACCAAGAGTTTTGGATCCTATGTATGGTTCCTGAATGGCGAGAACACTGCAGTGTTTCTTGAGTGCATTTTGCAGCAACTCAGCCATAACTGGGCAACTCTTATTGGTGTTGTGCTGAAGGATTCGAACTGTTTTTGACCTATTCATAGTCCACTCGTGACTCCTGAAGGGCAATCGCTCGCTGACGAATGGTACAGCGTGCGTCTCGTGTAGAGTGTGCAACCTGTTGGATTTTGCGTTCGACGCAATTGGCACACTTGAGGAGCATCACGCTTGCATTCCTTACTCCAGATGTGGCAAGGCGCACCAGGCGCACACAACAGGTCTTGTACAGGCCACTGCCAGGTAGCCATAGCGCTGGCATTTGTAGCACTGAGTGGGGGTTGGTACTTTCGTATGGCGCACACCGCTGCCAGGCTATTTGGAGGTGCCTTGCCCCCTCTGGTTTTTGTATAGGCTGGGTGATACCTCAATCACCCAATCCTTCTGTCTGCCACGCTTTTTGGTGAAGAGAGGCCTGACGTCCTCGGCTGCAAGCCTAGCAGGGTTGTGCTCAATAACTTGTTGGGCCAAGTCCTCTTTTTGAAGGTCAGTCCGCACGTCGCACAATAGCAGGCGTGAGAAACGACCCAGGGGGGCTGACGCTTGGAGCTTCAACTCCTTTTTTGTGGAAATGTGGCTCGTGAGTGCCTTGGCCATTTCTGGCGTTTCCGTCACAATGACGGCGCCACCTCCTACTGCGGTGCGGATGTCTAGCACTCGGACGCTTAGAGCTTGGAGGTCCGTAGCAGGGACACCCCGCATAAGCGCTTCCATTGCGTCAGGGTTGGAGGGACCAGCCTCTCCTTCATATATACACTCAGCCCTTAAATACAGTCACACCGGCGGTCCAGGAATGGGCTACTTGATATTCGACCCTCCCTGGCACCGCCCACTCAAAACCAAGCACTAACACATAACACAAACACAAACACAGACACACAATCTAAACACCTACCACTACTCCTGAGACCCTGCACACGTTCCCTAGTCTAATCTCTTCCCTATCCTTCAACACCCTTTCTCCAAACCATTTCCACCATACGTAACATCGTTGATTCCTAACCATTGTCATATCCCATTGTTGTTCCAATCCTATCACCTCATTCCTGGCTATTTCCCTTTCCTCCCGGTAATTTACACAGTGGAACACGTGGTGTCACACAGTCTGTCAGACACCTGTGCGAACCCACGAAGCTTCTCACAGAAGTCTCCGTGGCCGGTGACGAGCTGTGCGGTGTAGAACCCAAAGCCCATCCAACGGGCCTCTATTCTTTCCTTTACCTGTGGCAACCAAGCGTACGTCCATCTTCCTTTCTCACTATTTTCCCATCTTTCCTGCCACTCATCGACAACTAACTTGTCGATGAGGGCTTTCCTTTTTCTTCCGTCAATTTCCCTTTCGTTCCACCTCACACACCCCTGTGCTCTTAGCCGGAAGCCCGCCCACCTTCTCTTCACTTCAAGGTCTATGGGCGGCTCTCCGGCGACGATGCACAGGGCATTGGATGAGACCGTCTGGCAGGCCTTCACCATGCTCCTGCATGGGCAGTCTTGAAAGGCCCGCCGCTGGAAGAAATGGGCTCGTTGAATGCGCCATGTCCAGGGAGCTGTTGCACCTCTGGAAATGTCGGTCGCCACCACCCCCTATCTAAGTGATCAGTCACCACCAGGAGGATGCTATGGAGGTGCCTTGATGTGGGGCCCGCATCCCGTCTGGCCTGACAGATAGCTGTGACGCACTGTGATGCTGCTGACAGCCGTTGCGCAGTAGACTCCACACAAAGAAGCACCAGGGGCTGGTCCCGGAGCGTGCCCCGGTACTCCGCTAAAACATCCCGTCGAATGTGGGACTGAAGTACCACGAGGTCCAGGACAGTTATTAAACCTACCCTTATTGGAAGTTCCAGCTCTGCCATAATAAATAAGAATGTTGACCACCCTGGCGATGGCAGTTGAACCTCATTTCCCTGGAAACCATTGCAGATCCTCCACTCACATTTAAAGGATAATTGGATTGAGGCCAACAGTAAAAGATCCTTCCTTCATGAAAAAAAAGTGATTCTTAATTGATGGTTAATATAACATCACTGGCAACAGTTACTGCTGCTTACCTTGATGGCCAATAGTGAAAGATTGTGACCACAATAGCTACAGTCACAGATTGTTACATTGCTTTCAATAACAACTGCTCCTAATTGGCAATTGCTACAGCTCTTCTGTTGCTGGGAATTGATAAGTATCCTAACCGCCCCAGAGACGTCTACTGAACTGAACTTCGTAGGCAGCAGTTCAAGGGGCAAGGTGGGCAGTGGGCAAGGTTCCATATTAAAATATCAAATATTTCCTGTAGAGCTCCTCGTGTGTAGCAAGTCGACCATTGAATGACCAGGCTCAATCTCGTGGGACTAACCTTCAAAAATAGTAATCCTCGTATGTAGCAATGCCACATTTAAATATTGAAAAACCGCTTCCCCCCCCTCCTATTTACAAGGTTCCAGAAGCGTCAATTTGGACTGTTGGCAACTTGCAATCATGTGACTGGGGTTTGGTTCGCTCCATCTAGCGGGACACTATCCAAAGACCAAAAATAGCTATCCTCGATCCATACCTCTCCGAAATCACTTACCTTGTGACCACATTCCGTACCTTGCGAGCGACAGTTGAAGTTTCTTACCGTACTGCCAGCAGTTGCTGGGCATGCTAACTCCCTAGGTCGTGTTCCCGCCGAAATTGTGATTTATCAGCAGCCCCCAACGGAGACAGTCTACAAGACCTCCCACTTGCCAACACTTTCCAACTCATCCATATATTCCAAATCACAACTGAAACACATGGCTCATCAGTCAGCATAATTGGACAACCCCACATTGTCACGTCCCTTCGTGTAAACAATTTGAGCACTCGGAAGCTAATGTAAAATTGTTTGTACTGACTCAAACATACTCATCTAGCCACATGATCACATCGAGGAATTCAATCTACAACATCCAACTCGAATTGCATATCTGTCAAATAATTTCAAAGAATTAATCTGAATCGTAACAACTGTGTGGTTTTGTGGCATGCATATGTTTTGCACTCGATTTATATGAATCGAACAACACATACTTTGTAGGTATATTTACCAGGTTGACACCACATACGAACATGACACGATTTTTATTGAGTAATTACTGTTTAGGTTATTTATGCGATTTTCAAAACGATTGTTTTGGTATGGCACGTTTTCATAGTTTATGGGACTAGCAACATGAGTTGAGTGAGAACGCTACTATAGTCATACGAGAGGGATTTATGAAGAGAAGTGTACTAAAATTTGTATAGTTTAATGTGCTGCGGTCGTCACTTCCTGTTCATTTCTGTGTTGCAAGAAGCAGTTAAAGTGTAGTCGAACTAGTTACCATAAGTTATAGGTCTCAGAATTAGTTGAAAGCATCGACATTACTTTTGTTTATCGCTCGTTAGGTTGTAAGACTCGACCGGCCTGAATTCCAGCCAGAAGTGGAAGCTTTGAAAGTTGTTATGGTCGAAGCCAAACAGCAGGCCGCCCAAAGGGGCGCTGGGATTCTCAATCCACCGCGACTTCCTCAGTTACGATCAAAGTTTTGTGGCGAGGAAACGATCCGCGGATTGCTGAGGTTTCGCTCTGTCCGGCGGTCACGGCTGTTGAGCCGAGAACAAACTCGTTGTGCAGCCTCCGGGGATATCCTCGAGAAAGGGAGAGAAATAAGACTTTCGGACGAGTTTAAAAGACAGCAAGTGAGGTAACTCTCTGAATGAACACGACGATTGTGGGCAGCGGGTGACAACTTTGCTGTGACATTGCGGGATTTGTTGGTAAGTCGACCGAGTGTGATATCTCGTTCTTCTTGATTCTTTTTGGTGAGATACGGACAAGATTTTCCTTTTTGTCTGCGCACGATGAATGGTCTAACCAAACTCCCTTAATTTCTCGAACTTTAGTTTTTCACATCGATTTCGCTCTATGATTTGTCTCTTGCGAGTTTTTATCGTTAATGAAGAAAAAATATCTAGCGCAACGCCTCACACAATCATTCTCAACCCCATGTGAATCCGATACCTTATACCACTCTGCCAACTAGTCTGCTACTATTATATTTATTCTAACAGATTGCAATGTATTGCCTCGGGATCGGAACTGGGTTCAATACATTTCAGAACTTATGGATTACCCCAATTAAGTCGTGATCTCTGTAGAGTCATCATCGTATAGCTAATTAAAAGAATCAAGTCCGCAAGAACTGAGTGAGAACGTATGTGTCAAACTGTACTAAACTCGATTCATTAAAAAAGCCTTTGTAGCGTATAGATTAATGAACTTTCTAAAATATCCGGATGGGCACCCAATTGGAGGATTTGTGATCGGTAACATAAACACCTGTGTACGTTCAAGATATGGCACCCCTTGGAAATAAATGACAGCCTCTTGGTTATGGGTTGAAGCGTGAATAAACGTTTATATTAAACAACGTAATATAACTACGTCAAAAAATTAGTTATCTCAATATAGAGTCTCTTTGGTCCAGGCACAACACAAAGCAAACCGCTGTTTAAAAATAAATGTTGAGATAATGAACTTTCGAACCAGTCCTTTAGATGTCGCGGTGACAATGGTGCCGGGGAAGGAACCGGGATTGGGAATTAAAAAGACTGCGGAGCGCACAGAAAACACTAGGACGGGGAACGATCGCAAAAACGGGAAAAGTAAATAGGAAGGTAACAACAACAACAATCACAACGATAATAATGAAAACGAAAAGGACGGCAGTTGATAACGGGGTAAACAGTTTGATACCGCCGCTCCTAGTTGTGTTTAGAGATGAGTGCTGCTTTGAGTGAGTTCCATTTGCTAAAATATACGGCGGAAACAGCCTTCGTCATGTTCCTCCGATCAACATTACAGTTGTTTGGAAATATTCGCACTTAAATTTTATATTTGTTCTTCCGACCAACATGGGACGGGAATGTAAATAAATAGGCCAAAGCGACCCAGAACTAACTATAGTTATCATTTTTATCAAAGCACCACTTTTCTCAAGTACGTCTCCAACGGGTTTTATCGCATTTTTGTGTGCACTCTTCCAAATGTCATAAAACAGCTATGACATGCTGCTTATGACCATTCGTAAGAAAATGACTAAATGACTAAAAAAGTTTGGTTAGGTTGGTGGAGTGTTTTGTTTTTATAAATATCGATCGTGCGGCAATAGTGTTCTCAAAAAATCTGGATGATAGTTCGATGAGCCCGGTTAAAGTTTAATAATGGACAGAAAGTAATCAGGAGCAACCTAAGAAACTTCGGAATACAGACTAATGTCGTTTTTTGCTGACTTTTTTTCGCGCTGTTTCCTCCATAAATCTAGAACCTTTAACACAAACCTTCTTAGATATTGTGGTCAGTCCCATCAATTATCTATACGTTTCTAAGTGAAATTACGGCCTAATTAGCAGGTCAACCGATCCCGGAATGTTACGCGCTACCAGTTTCTCGCTATAAGACGTTGAATTAAGTTCTACCAGGTTCATATTCACGAAATGAAGAACTTGACTGAAGTAACGGCACAATAAATTACCGAAAATCCAGCACGAATTTCAGTACAGTTTCTCCCCATAATCCGCTCATATGAACTTAGCGTGGCCTCTAAAAATGCGGGTTGTGTAAAGTGCTAGGTGCGCGACAATAATTTTGACTAAGATCGTAAGATAATTTAGAGCAACTTGATAAATTCCTGAATTGAAACCACGGTCATGTCACTGACTATTTTGTGCATGTTTACTATTTTAAAGTGTTTACTCTACAGCTCCAGAACAATAATCGTTGACCTTCCCAAAAAATCAGGTCGATAGCCTCACAAATTACTTGTGATGTTGGTTCCTCGAAGAACGCTTTGGTAGGGGCGACACAATAAATAAAGTTCTTATAAACAGAGTGAAGAGCAAATTAGTTGCGAGGGCGTGAATCTGAGGATAATTTTGCGGTGCGTCATTGCGGCTTCGCCCGCCTGTTTGTTGGAACATGTGACCGCGTTATTTTCATTTTGAATGAACTCGCTACACAAAATTTTAGTTACCAACCGTTGCAAATTGCCAGGAACCCCTCTCTTCCCCTGAATTGACAGAGTGAGTGGTCTCCGGATCTCAAAAGATAATTTCTGAAATGTTCAATTACCCAATACTCCTTCACACTCGACTTCATACAAGCCTGGTAATTGAAAATGTTCGTTTTCGTCCGTACAACGATGGTGTTCGCAATTCTCAACACTCCTCTGCCCTAACGAGACTAATTTAGAAGACATTCTGTTGGATTGTCGCGAGCGATATGGATTTCTTGGGGTCACACACCCTTCTGTATTAATATATTTATCTCGCTCTAGTACTCATTAACAAATTTTCCCTCGCAAGTCACTCTGCTTTCTCCCGTACTGAACATCAACATTAACCTCTCACTGCAGCGGCATTAACTGACTTTCACCGGCAACTTTTTGTTTTACTTGCCCTCCGCTTTAAGCCTCCAACACGCCCACATTTCGGAAGCCAATTTCACGCTACCACTTCCTGGGTGACGACGGATAAAAACTCCGTTCTAAAGATCCCTCACTTCCCTTATTTGAGCCGGATACTTCCTCCCCCCCCCATACCCCTCGCCTTTGTACAGAAATTAATTTTCAACTTCCATGATTAATTTTGCCCCGGCCGTAAACCCGGTTCTTGAAACTCGTTGAATCGCTCATCCCATCTCGACTTTTTGAAATAATTCACAAGTTCCAGGCAGGAATAAAAGATGGAAGGAAAATTTCGCAGTTGTCCTTTTTTCAACTGAAATGAGTATTTATTACGTTCACTCTCCATAATTAAATTATAATTTGATCAACGTGGGAAAGAGTTATCTGAAAAGCTTGATTGATGGGGCATATTATTGAATATATATATAATGGTACCTAGATTTGATATTTGCTTGCCGTCAATCAATTAATAGTCGCTATATTGGGGAGATTCGCAAACATATTTTATCAAATATATTGTTGACAGGTCGTTCTGTCAGTGTGATCAATAAATGTGTTCAATTCAGCAATCTCCAATTATAGAAGCCTAATTTGATTGAGTGTGAGTGTGTGTAGAACCATGTAAACTGTCGTGATGTGGTCCGAAACGCTTTCTGTTGGAGTGCCTATTTGCCAGCAAGTTGAGCGAACGAATGCGACAAAGCAAAAACTGAGAGGAGAAAGATTCTCAAATTCGTAAAGGAAACAAGTTGATTCCGGCACTCTTTCTGAGTATCCAAAGCCTATTTTGATAAACCCCTAGGGAGGTGAGAAATGGACCTAGGTCTACGTCGGTAATTTCCTTGGCTTTTGGGCTGATGCCCAGTTATCTTCTACGATTCCCGAGAAAATAGCTGACTCGTTGTCACTCACAAGTAAAAACGTGAAGCGAGGAAGGCAGAGTACTGGGTTGTGCCTGAAGAGGAATTGGGACATACGTGGCATAAGTAGTGCATCTCATAAATTTAGGAAGTTCAATCCAAGTGCCACTAAGCACTTCAACTCGTCAATACATATCCATTGTTTATAAATATTCCACCAGTAGTGGCAAGAACGAGAATAAAACAAACGAGTGATGCGTAGCAACACACAACTTTCCGCAATTCCTTCAAGTTCAAACACCACCTACATATGCGGGCGCTATATCTTCATTCAACGCATTTCTACAGAAACATTTACGCAGAACTAAATGTAGGGACTAGCTAGTTGAGAGTACTCTGTAAGTTTGATTGAAATTGTTAGAGCAGTTTTTGAGAAAAGTGTAATACCGATAAATTAATATTCGACAAATCTCCTTTTCTGAGTTAACATGGCTTATATCTCCGTTCAACATGTATATACGGAAATAATGATGGAGAACGAAATGTGGGTATGGGTGACTGAAAGAATCTCTGAACTATTGATCGAATTTGGTGATGCGGTTGCTCCAGAATTTACGGAAATGTTTGAAAAAACGTTATTTTCCACCCATTTAGATTTTTATCTCGGCTCAATGGACTGTCAGGAACATTTATTGAGACTAATATGTAGGTATTAACTATTTGAAAACATCCTGAGAGTTTGGTGATAATCGATGAAGCCGTTTTGCCAAAAAGCGTAAAAAACCTATTTTTGCTTCATAGGCCTGTATCTCCGTTCACCGTATTTTCATGGACGACGAAAAGTTAGATATTGATTAGTAAAAGATAATTTGAAAGTTTGATCAAAATCATTAGAGCCGTTTTTGAGAAAAAGGGGAAAAACCATAGTTTTTGGTACATTTTCGTCCCGTACCCCCTCTTCTCATCGGCCGAAATCGCCCATAACCTTATTTTGGTGTCTACAAAAAATAACAGACAAAACAAAAATAAAACCAGCTCAATCGAATCAGAAAAAAATCGAACTGCAGCCACATACAATCACTCAGACCACGCGCCGAAATTAGGTTTTTTAGGCTCAGTAGGCCTCAAAACGTGAAGATCTGAAGAAAACCCAATTTTTTTTTTTTTACGCGATTACTATACTTTCCTTTCCCTTTGGGGTAGCGGAAAACGAAAAGTACAAAAAAAAGTGTTTTTTGAAGAAACGTTTTGAAAATTTTCGCGGTGAATGCCGATCTGAACTCAATGAAACGGAGTGTCTTATCCTAAAATCATGTTCCACAGAACTATTTCTGTGAGCATCCGCTGCACGAAGATAAAAATCAACACGTCAATAACTGAGAATTTCCGAAAACGACAGTCGAGTTTCACATTTTTCCAAAAAAAGCTTCATCGCCTCACACGTGAGCTTCCACCTACGTCGTACCCTCATTTTGTTGTACTTGGGCATTTCTGTACAAGAGGGTATATCGAAAAAACATTGCCTGGGTATGTAGTGTATTATATAAATTCCGGGTTCAGGGAAGTTGAGGGATCCTTTGTGCCAGATATTCCTTTTTCTTGCCTCATTCAACCGCTGCAAAAATTGAGAGGTGCGAGGAACTTTCAGGGGTGAAAAGCACAGCTCCCCTAAGTGGGAAGCAAAAGTCTACCGCGAGATATTGAATCAGCTTTGAGCAAAAGGCAAAAGAAAGGAAACCATCAGCGGGAACGCATTAGAAAAGGGAAGCAGTAAAAGCGTTAATGTCCGTAATTTGACCAAAAGTCTCCCTTTTCTTCCGCTCTCTTCACTATTTTACGGCTCAATTTCCTCGGCGTAGCGTAAAAACTTCAGCTTTTGTCCTGATTGTTGTAAATGGAAGGGGATTTGGAAGATAGATCTTTCGATTTTCGGACTGAGCTCCGGCATCTTCATTTTGAGTGCCCGAAGCGCCCGGTCGCCGGAGGCCAAGTTGTCGTTTCCATTCTCGCGTACTATTTATAGCTCCATCAGCTCGCCAATCAATACCATTCCGCTCCCCGTTCCGGGTTTTTCTCCTATTGAAGTCATGTAGGCTGACAGTTTCGGAGGAGTACAAGACTCTGAATATTCTACACCGCAATGTGTCCTATGAATCAGGAATTTATTTTTCCCAAGATATCAAAAGTACTGTTTCACTTTCGCAGACAACCTTCCTCATGAGCGGATTTTGGCTGAGCACTGCAGAACTCGCTGCCTCTCATTCCACGGCATTCACTTGAAAACCTATGTATATATAATGTTAAGGGCTTTCCATTCGATTTTTTTGAAATGGTTCGTGTTAGCCTGGATGTAAGTCTAGATCTACAGAAAAACTCAGCAAACAATTACACAACGGTTTATTATTCTCTTTCACCACATGATTGCGGTGAAAAACATTGAGAATATAAGTTGGCTATATCAACTATCCAGGAAACAGTGGCTCATGTGCGAACGACAATGTTTGTAGAGCACCTCCGAGACGATATAGACCGTGACTACTACAACGGAACAATGGGAATTTACATTTCCTGTACACGTCAAGAAGAGTCGAATTGACGAATGGAGACTGGAGGCAGAGTGAGAGCAGGACGGGGAGAAACTATACTATATCGCAGAACTTCCTCGAGTTCCTTGAAGTGGAAGAATTTCTCTCACTACATTTACTGCGATTTCACTTTTTTCCACTTTGAAGCAGCCCTTACATCTCTGGAACTCATCATATTTGATTCAGTATCTAAAAATACCTAGGAGACGACATCGAATGTTACGTACTTGCAATAAAACTGCTATAGTTAACGATTTCGAATCCCCATGCCTTGAAACGTTTTGTCGAATTCGCTCTTCCACAGTACACTTCCATCCAGGGAAGACAGACTTACCCAAATGTCAGGTACTCCTTGCAAGAATGTTCTTTGATGTTTGTGTTTGAATATGTTGTACCTGAGAACAAAAATCGCTTAAACCACACCACCTATAACTAGGGGTACCCCTTATACTGATAACGTAAATACGATGGTTCATTTTACAGTCTCCCGTTATCATTTCCACTACCTGCCTTAGGTCCTGCCTTGTTTTGCATTAGGCGTTGGTCATGGAGTACTTCATTTGGAGTGCCTCATTTCAGTAGAGTTCTGAACAGTCTGATGCATCTTTCTGGCGCGTTCTCTCATTGTCTTTTTGATTACCGATTCAGATGCGTCATTGTGATGCAATGCCCTGGTAGATACAGTGAACAAACCGGGTTAGGTCAGGTGCGCAAATTTTTTCATACAATGTCTGTATAGTGTGCAGGGTGAGGGGATAGTGTCAGACAGCCATTCACTATTTCCACCGCTGTTGGGCTAGATCAATGTGTCAATTGGCTCAAGTTCGATCGATAAATAGACATCATTATCGAATCGATGTCGTGGATAGCCCTTACACAAGTAAGCCATCATTTTTGAAGTCTCTCGTGATCTGTATGTTCACTCGATGGTGTTTTCTGTGTTTATATCACTTTACGAACCGCCCTTCCAAGATTGAATATCGATCTGAGTACATTCATTGTTTAACATCACTGTTGTCCAACATTGTTGTTGTGTTATTGCCATTGATCGGCGGCCAGCCTCATTATTTGTTTGCTACCTGGCTTAGGGCCGTCTTTCTGCCCTGACTAGATACCTACGTACGTTTCACAGTACCCTTCCAGGGGTACTGTTGGCCCTTAAATGATGCTAAGAGGCAAAACCGTTAAAGGCTGTCTAGTGCAGAACCTAGACGCGACACGACCGCCGGTCATTCGGCTCGGTGGCGTGGCTTCGAGCGCCGTACGTGAGGTTCGGTACTAGGGGGTTCACCTCGGGACCGGTCTGTCACTGGCGGCTCATATTGAGAAAACCTCTAAGAAAGCCCTACATGCGTTTGCTGGGGTATCAAGACTGGCGGGCTCGGGATGGGGCCTCGGTTTCCGAGACCTCATCACGGCCTATAAGGGATTGTTCCCGGCATTCTGCTTTACGCTGTACAAGGATGGTGGGGCCTTGCCAATGCCAATGATAAGAGAAGGCTGCTCTCGGCACAGCTGGCTGCACTTAATAAAGTTGCAAAGGCTTACTGAACTGTGGCCATTTCAGATCCTTGGGTAGGGCAGGTAAGATTAGAGCCAGCTTGAATGTGAAGAGTTATTCGTTACGTTTTCCAAGAAGTCATTTAATTTTCTCTTCATTCAATACAAAAGTGGGCTAAACATTGACCTAGTACACCTCCTTTCTAGTCTCAAATTGTACGCAACGGTATTATCACTTAGTGTAATTAATGGTAAAAGTTCCTGCATTTCAGTTATTCATTTCGTGCACGTATTGAGTATTGAGAATTATTGAAATCGCAAAAGCCCAGGCAATTCACAGTGAGCACTTCAAAACAACTGAACGATAATATTGAACCTCCACTCGTATTAGCATGACGAGAGCGCGTCAATAAATAAACGAATATTTCGAACTGAATCCAGTTCAAACGAGTTAATTGAGGTATTATAATACAATAGGGACGTCGCACTAAGTAAGTTTGGGAGTGAGTGCAATACCCAATAATTGGAACAATAAGTTTTCTTCGCAATTTATTCAGTCAAGTTTTACCACTACACACAGGGAACTGAGTGGGAGCAAACGCGAGAGCGGGCGAAAGGACGACGCGTTAATGAGAGAGTCTCTCAGTAACGACTGACGACAGCCAAGCTTCAAGCGAATCAAGGCATTTGAGGTGTGCAGTCGGCACAAATGCCCTGGAGGAGCCTTTGCTGAATGGAAGAGTTTGGTTTGTCCCGGTAAACCACTCCGCTTTTTATTTAGTACCTGTCCGCAGTATGTTGCGTGCATTACAATCAGAGCGTGGCTATCGACCCAATAAAACGGAACTTAATTTTAATCTCAAGTTCCAAAAAGATGACCATTTTCGTGGTGAAAGTATTGAATCAACAATTGTAAAGTTTGATCGAAAAATAAACACCCGCTTCGCAATCTTCTGTGGATCGTACGTCTTCAATCCAAATAGTTGTGACATCCAGGGTTCACTGCTCTGAGGTGTTCCATAAGGGGTAGTTCTGTGAGAATATGCTATGACTACCATGCACTCTTGGTAACAAGCGTGGCGTTCTGGCTTATAGGATGGAGAAGTGTGTGATGCCTGTTTTGACAATATTCACACGTGTACGTTGGCTGGCAGCTTTTAAAGTGTGTGAAGTTGCCAGGCAATGCGTACACAGATTTAGCTTTCAACGTAGGTTCCTCGAGCATCAGGCTAGATTTGAGGAAACGTGGGCACTTTTTTACCCCATGATGTTTGCCACAGATAGGGCAGGGATGTGGATTTGGCGGTGGAGTTCTGTAATCACCAGACCTTTTCGTAACCGCGTGATCTGCCTGAACTCGTTATTTGAGAGGTCGCGGAAAAACGTAGATTTTGAGAAAGGTTGGGGGATTGAGACATTGCTGAATAGGTTTCTTCTGCCACGATGCTAGGAAAGGATTGACCTCTTTCGTGTGAATATAAGTGAGATCCTTCTAGACAAGGATCGCCTTCTCGACATCTGTCATGCTTTCCTCGAAGCGATCGCCGTCGATTGATCACATAGCTGTGTTCAACTGTTCGTCAAGAATGGACAACCTTCGAGCATAGTGACGGGCAAAGTAGTGGGTTGCAGCAGAATCAACAATTTTCATCGCACTAGAAGAATTTTCGTGTTACCTATCGATCTTGAAGAATTCTGTGAGCTCAGCATTGCGGTATGAGAGAGATATCGCACTAAGTGAGGAGTGGAGTAAGTACGATATTATCAGAGTAGTAACTGTAATAAGGAGTTTTATTCAGAATTACACAAACCAGGAACAGGGTGGGAGCGAACGCGAGCACGGGAGTATGGGCGACGCCTCGACGATACAATTGCTCGGTTACGACTGACGACAGTTTCGAGCGAATTGAGGCTTTTGAGGTTCCTAGTCAGCGCAATCGCCCCGGACGAGCCTTTTGTTAAATCGAAGACTTCAGTTTGTCCCGGTACACAGGGTATGAAGTATTTCGAAAACTCACGACATTACATAATTTAAACTACTTTCCTCTGCGTTACCAAATAATAGGCATAGTTTTCCCTGTCATTCCAGAAAGGCGAATGCTAAGATTACCATGAACAAAACTGATGACGTTCGTAGTCTCGTACATGTGCAGGTTACTCAACAACATGGAGGCAAACGTTGAAATTCTGGAATTCCATGTAAACGTTAAATTTTACCAGAGAGAGAGAGAGAGATTGAGTTTGTTGCTAAAGCGACAAAAATCGATTGATGTAAGAAGGAGAAAGGAAAATCGTGTGGTGTGCGTTGCCAGATATTTCTGACCTAACATGCTTGAAAATAAATGAATACCTGATAAAACCTCAAATTTCCTTCGATGTACAATGCGTCCTTTGCCCTCTGGGCTGCAGAAAGTAAAAAGAGGTATCTGTATTAGTTGAAGTTGAGAAGGAGAAGGCGGAAAATGAAATCTAAATTCTTCAAACGTACGGAGGATCTAAGTGAACCATTTCTTCTTTTCTTATGCGTGAGGTTACCTGTTTGGAGGACGTGGGAGAAATGGAGGACGCTCGGAAGGGAACTGGGCTAATGGAGCGGAGTGGCTTTACGCGAACAAATATTCTGGGTCTTTACTCTCCCTGAATAACGTTGCTCCGACTGAAATGACTTTCCTCAGAGTTGATCTCATCTCACCCGAGTTATTTTCTTACTCCGCTTATTCTCCAGAAGAGGCGGCTGTTGTGTTTTTTCCCCGAGCGATCCGTCTTCATGTCTCATTGCAAATCTCGAGCCTTTGAGATGGATCTACCACTAATCGCTTCTACCTCGGGTTAGTAACGAGATCGCAAGCCCCTTCAAGTCATTACGCGACGGCTACTCATTTACGTATTTGCTTCGGAAAAGACTGATCCTGGTTTAGTTCCCAGATACTTCCTACAAATGAACTAATTTTCGTGGATCCTGTTCGAACCTGCCTGAGGCCATATTTTCAGCTTTTCGATACATTTTTGATACGATTTTCAAAAGGATGATTGACAACGAGACCGGAACGAGAGGTCATAATCATGCTTGACAGGACTGTTCCTAAACCCTCGAGTCATGGAAGTTGCGATTTCGCAAGTATACAAGAGGCCGGCCCGTGCAGCATCCACCGAACTCAGACCCGTGGAGGTCCGGCAGGTATTTGGTCGTTTGCCAGCCTCCCGGTAGAGAGCTGTTGCCCGTGTGTGACTGCGTGGAGGTGACCCCCTGAGGAATCCTGTACAATTTGGGAGAAGTTCTTAATCTGCTTTTTCAACTGATCTAATTATTTACGTGTGTTGCAAGTTTCAATCACGCTTGACTCTTCTACTTTCAGATACAATATGAATTGGCAACGGGTTTACTAAGTAAGACAGACTGAGAAACGAGGTCAAATAACCCCATCGGTGGGGTATTATGAACCCCATCGGAGGATGAAAAGCCATTCTGGGAGTGAAGTGACAGTTAAGAGATTCTCAATACGTTGGCTTCCGAAACGCAGCTACTACATGAAATATTCAGCAGATGAAATAATTCAACAGAGCATTTTTTCACGTTTTCTGAAGACGCGTTTTTCACGTTCAGGGTGATCTACCACTGCATCCTCTGGGACTAAGTTCCGCGTTAAGTGAGACCTCTAGCCCCTCCAGCCGTTCTCCGATTTTCTAGATTACCACCTGAATGGAAATATTACCTACTTTATCGTCATCGATCTGGGACACTTCGTCATCGGTCAAACAGTGGTCATTCACTGACGATAACCTTGCACTTTTCTCTTTTTTCAATTGTCTGCTTAATTACAATTCGTCTCACTGATATTGCACCGTTTTTAAATAGTTCATTCTGAATAAAAACTGACTTAACTGTCAGAAAGCCAATAACAATATACACCGCTTGGGCCCATAAACTTTATGTACAACGTCTAAAATCTAAACAAAATGCTCTCCTCTCAGTTATTAACCTAGAAAAGTACTGGGAAAGAGAGCAAGAGTTCAGAATCACGCTTGACAGGTCAGTTTCCTTATCAAAATGTCTGCTTTTTAATACTCACGAGAGATAAGTACTATTAGCACAAGAAATTGGACAGTGCAGCAATTTTACCACTTCAGTGCCCCAAATATCCCTTGAGGAACCAGATTATGTGAAAAATCACCCCCTAATGTCATGTTACCTCGCATGGATCACGGCTCTCCTATTTTTCTGATACCGTTACTCTTGATGAGCACATCTTTCCCCAGTCAGGTGTCAAGTGGTATAATGGGCTAACACGGATGGCGTATACCGGACCTACACCACTGCCGTTCGTTACCTATGTTAAGCAATGATCACAGTGTTAGCTCACACCTCGTCCCGTGTGAGAAATTGTAGTGGACAACGCTTTTAACTACACGTCTGGTACTCACCCATGGGCCTCTTGTGTTGACCATCTGACGTCTTTTCTCAGTATTTGTTTGTTTTTTGTTTATTGGGTGTGTGAGTGGGCAAGACATCCAGCCTAAACTAAGCACAAGCCGACGTCAAAGTGACCCCTCCCAGAATAGGTCTGGGACTATTTCTCACAATGCGTCAGGCCAGGCCAGAGATGCTACCGGCATTTCTGGTTGTTCTTTTCGCCCAATACCAACGTCCCCTGTTCGGCAGAATCAGGAGTGTATCTTTCACGCTGGGGTAATGAAGATTATATTTTCACCACTTAGGGCGCTCCCACATGCGCCCTCCCCCCTTCTCTGCATCCTTTCGCACTAGAGTCCGCTTCGCTTCTCTTCGTCTGGAGCATCTGCTCGACAGACACGGAGATCCCGCTCCGATTGTCTGGACTGTGGAGCATAGTCTAGGGCTTATCTCCTCAACTCAGTCCGTCAGGTGCAGCCTCTCTTCCCTTGAGTGGCAGTGCTGGAAGAGGTTTTGCTCTGTGTCATCCCGTCTGCGTCGCAGTAGCAACAGTTCACCTTCTGCACCCTACCCACGCAGCGCAAATACGCTTGGAAAATGCCATGGCAAGTTACCATCTGGATGAGGTAGTAGCTCACCCCCCTGTATAGACGCTGCAGCCATGCCTCTCCAGGCACCATTCACCTGCCAAGCTTTCTCAATCCTTCTCCCCATTCACTTCACTG
Source organism: Pachypeltis micranthus (assembly GCA_020466155.1). NCBI lineage: Eukaryota > Metazoa > Arthropoda > Insecta > Hemiptera > Miridae > Pachypeltis > Pachypeltis micranthus. The sequence continues at coordinate 13,225,732 of CM035772.1, forward strand.
CGTCGGGTGGCTTCGCCTCTTCTTGAATGCGTTCTCTTTTTTCCTCGGTCCGAACTTATTAGTGTTATAAGTAGTTATCAGTATGTAACAATTAGCAAAACTCACGCAACCCCAGAACTCAAAATACCGCCTCCATCACGTACTTGGTGCTGGTTTCTCACACAGCTCCTGAAGGTAAACACGAACGTACCCAAGACAGAAAAAAACATGTCGATAGTCCCGTACCTGTGCACGAAGTGCTCGATGAAGGCTGTGTCACGAGCAATGGTCACTCAATCAATTTCGCAACCTCAACACTATCTATATAAAACGGCATATTCATTAAACTGAGTACAAAAAACATTGGTTGTGTCAGTAGATTGATAAATATCCCACGTAATTTTTACCTTTCGGCACGTGGAAAGTGATTAAATAAGGTAAGTTCTCGTCGACCACAGTTTTAAGCTCATGAACAGATGTGTAGGTACAAAATGCTTTGGAAAATCAACGCTGTGTGGCATGAATAAGTGACTGTGGCGAAGGCTGAGGAAATTCGTACTGATATTCTTGACGGTTTGTTACCTGTAGCCCTGTAGTGGTTCCATTGTGTGGGCCCAAAAAGAAGGGAGATGCAAAATTAGTATTGCGGTCAGAATGTCATTCGCTGTAACGAGAAATCGCGCGTTGTTTTTAAGCGGTAACTGCTGATTCTGCCCTCTGGTCAGGCGCGGGAATTGCCTCCGGCCACTTAGTGAGGAAGTATGCGACAGGTGGGACGTAGCTGTTCCCTTGTTCCGTGTCTGGAAAAGGTCCAAATAAATCGATGGCGACCCACTGGAACGGCGTCCCCGATTCTCGTACGGTTGTAAAGAAGCTCTTGACGACCTCGAACTCCCCTCTTTTTCAAGCGCAAATCTCGCCAAGTTGACACTACCATTTAACGTCCTCACGAAATCCAAATAGTGTTTCTTTTTGACCGGCCTCCGCTCCCTAAAGAAATACGGTTCTAACGTCAGGTGTGGCGCATCACATAACTTTCCTCAACATCCCTAGATTTCGATGTTTCCATTACTTTCCGCGGAACGAGGAGTAAGAAATGATCGCACAGACACCCCACAAACCGTTTTCTCAAATAGTTTTTCGGACTGTGGAATCTTTGAAACGAAACAATCTATCTGGAGGTGACCAGTGATCTAACATTCCTCCATGTTTGTTAGTGCCGAAGAAAGGCAAAATTTAGTGAAAGAACCTGCAGAAGTTTTAAATCTGCCACTTTTTGGCATGTTTCTAGATATTTTGTAGCCTACACTAATTTATTCAAAACTCGCCACGAGAGCAGGAGAGTTATCGAACAATTGATTTTGTCAGAATGTTTTATGATTTACCGTGGTGCTCTCGGCATGGTCTCACTGACAAACATTTTACGCAAGTGATCAGTTTTTGAGAACTGCGCATAAACATATCGGATGGGAAGCATTACTTTCCCCTTGGGGAACGTTCCCCAGCTCAGCGTTTAATCTAGCAACTCATACAAGCTATTTTCACATAGTTTATATTAACTTGTAGAACAACGTCCTACGTAGAAACTGGTAGCGCCTGGAGTTCTGGAACTTGTTAAGTTGTTCAATTTAAAGCCATGAAAATTGATTGAGGAAATTTGTGTGATGCGTCGCACGAAGTATTTTTCCTTTTAAAGAGCCTGCCACGCATCACGTGTACTGCTAGTAGCATCACAATACTTCCTCTTCCCCTCTATTGACAAGCAAACCGAATTTAGCAAAAACAAAAACATAACTTTCTACTTTGTAGAGCCAAGGAAAGTAAAAAAAGTATAGTGCGGTTCGTAGTCGAATAACGATTAGATGTAAACTAGTTTGATGTACCTGAACGAATATTCTGATGGCTTCGCTTTCTTCGAATAAACTCGTCTTTTCCACGATGCTCTTTTCGAGACTTCCCTTCTCCGCATATTCCATAGCTATAGTCAACATTTCTGACGTCTCCCAATGGTCCAAATGGCGCACAATATGCGGATGTTGAAGGGAAGCGAGGAGCAATGCTTCTTTGCGGGCGATTTCGACTTTTTCCGCGGTGAGGTTCGCGAGGATGACGTCTTTGAGGACGACTATCCTTCCCAGGGGATCGCTTGCTTTGAAAATGGTTCCGTAGCCACCTTGATTCACGAGGTTCAATTTCTTATATTTTTCCATCGGGCTTTGTTCTGCAAAACATAACGACGGAGATGAAGTAATTTTGACGATCAAACGGAACTTTATGATTGTATTATTGAAGGTATCTGGTGCGACGCGTCACTTTATTTGCTTTACCTCCGCTTTGAATCGATAAACACGCAATGTGCACTGGTTCTTCGCTCCCAAACAACAGTTTCGTATACAGGACATCGATACAAAATATTGTCGTTACTTGGTGAAAATACCCCCCTCTTCAGATCTTTACGTTTCAGACTCTAATAAGTCCGAAAAACACTATTTGGGAAAATGGTCTGTGATCGGTTTTTAGAGAAAACGATCGAATCAAATCAGCTCAAACTTGAAATCTAGCTCGCAGGTTACCATGGGACGCCAAAATAAGGGTATGAGCAAAACCCACCGAAAGTTAACTATGGTTATCATAGTGATCAAAACACCAAATTTTTGTTTTCTCAAAAACGATTTTGTATATTTATATATAAGGCAACTATACCACAAAATTCCCATTCGTGGGAAAATGATGAGAGCAGCACAATAAATTCCGGAACTGTGAGCGCTACCGCTTTCTGCTGCCGTGAAGAGATGTTTGACCAAGTTCAAATGAACTGATTGATAAATGAATTGAATAAGTAGAAAAAGCCATAGACACAAGTGAATTGACGTAGAGCTAAGGAAAGTTGTGTGTTGCAACGCACCAGATATTTTTTCTCAGAATGCTACTATCATATTATCGGAATTCGTAAAGATAAAACTGCACTAAAACGGATTTTCTTCGAAATTGTTGATAATTTATTGTGCTGCTCTCGTCTTTCTACCACGAATGAGAATGTTATGGTAGTATAGAGTTATTTGGGACCATCCATACAAAAAAACGTAATCAAAATCATAAGAGCTGTGTTTGAGAAAAATAAATTGGCTTTTGATTACTATGATAACTATGGTTAGTTTTGAAACAATTTCGCTCATACCCTTATTGTGAAGTTCTATGGCGATTTGGAAGTTAAATATGAAATTTGCGTCGATTTAGTGTTGCTGACGTTTTTCGACATCAGAAGCCTTGGAAATGTAAAGAACTGAATCAGACTCACTCAGATTTTGAAAACGAGTTGAAGTGCTTAGTGGCACTTGGATTGAACTTCCTCACTTTATGAGATGCTACTACTTGTGCCACGTCTGGCATTCTAAAACCTACGCATTAGTAATTGATGGGACGTATGGCCAATTCCTCTTCAGGCACAGTCTGCCCTTCTCTCTTCACGTTTTTGCCTTTGAGTGACAACGTGTCAACTACTTTCTCCGGGACCGTAGAAGATAACTGGGCATCAGCCCCAAAGCCAAGGAAATTACCTACGTAGTTGCTAACCTAGGTCCATTTCCCACCTCCCTAGGGGTTTATCCGAGTAGGCTTTGGATACTCAGAAAGAGTGCCGGAATCAACTTGTTTCCTTTACGAATTTGAGAATCTTTCTCCTCTCTCTTTTTGCTTTGTCGCATTCGTTCGCTCAACTTGCTGCCCAATAGGCACTTCAACAGAAAGCGTTCCGGACTACTTCACCACAGTTTACATGGTTCCACACACACGCACAAACAACTTTGGCTTTTATAATTGGAGATAGCTGAATTGAACACATTTACTGATCACACTGACAGAACGACCTGTCAACAATATCTTTGATAATAAATAAACAGTGGCGACGAGAGAAATTGAATTAATAATGGAAAGTAAAATGCTCGCGAAATGCGGATAACCATCATGGGTTGGACAGTCAATTCAAATTGAATCAGTAAATTAATTAAATTCAGACAAAGTATTAACAACGTTATCTCATAGTCGCGTTTAACGACACACACACAGAGCATTTTCCAAATGGCTTTTGCTGGACATAATTTTCCTGCTTACTTTTTGGGCTGAGAAAGTAATTTAACACAAACGGTGGGCACAGCTTTTGAACAAGTACGCAACCACTAGGAACATTTTATGTCTTTTATTTTTGTTTTTATGCAATGATAACTACGTTTGATTGTGCTCGTTGATGGTGTCGATATCATGGCCGCGTCAATTGCAATTGACACCATCACTTAGTCACTGAGGTTATTAAAACGTGTGATGTTACCAAGCGTTAGATTTTGTAACAGACGTTACCAAGCGTACACCTAACCCCAAACAAATATTTCGTGACGCTTCTCCGTTACATCTCCGACGTTACATATCCCGCGTTACATTTTCGAGTTTATGTAGCAAAGTAAAGACATAAAATGTTCAAATGTCAACGTGTGATGTAACCAAGCGTTACATTTTGTAACATACGTTACCAAGCTTATCCAACACAAATATTTCGAGACGCAAAGTAAAGACAAAAAATGTCAAAATGTCAAACACACAAAATAATCGTAACCCTGGTGGGACTCGAACCCACAATTCCCAGTGTAGGAGACCAAGATGCCTTATCCATTAGGCCACAGGGGCTGTTGCTTGCAACTCGGGTTAAAAATTTCGTGACGCTTATCCAACATCTCCGGCGTTACATTTTTGAGTTTATGTAGCAAAGTAACGCATAAAATGTCAAAACGTTCACAATCCAAAGGATGTAGTAAATATTGGAATCAGTCAATTATGTGGAGCGTCCCAAAACATTCTTCAACATTCACGATTTCGATAGTGTGCTCGTATCTTCATACAGAAGAAAATTTACTCCGTAGGTTTTACTAACAGATCAAATAAAGCAATGGGTTTTCTGTGGATTTGACAATGCGCTATTATTGATACATTTTGGTTGTAATCTCCACTCGGTAAACCGTCTTGGAACCATTACAATATATTGAATTCGAGTACTGGACCTCGAGAGAGTTTGTTGTAAGCTAAACCAATCTATTTTGCGTCATAGGCGTGCATTTCCGTTCGCCCACTTTTTTAACTTACTCCAACTCCGAATAACATTCCGCTACTGTAAAATTTTCATCTGTAGGAAAACGACGAGAGCGGTTTAATGAGTTATCAAATATTTCGACGAAACGTCCTCCCGTTACGTTTTTTCCTTACAAATCTAGCTAATGTGAAACTAGCGTTTCTACAAAACTCAGAGTGATTGTCCCACCACTCTATAAACTGCACATACGATAGCACCACCGTCAATTTCGGAATTCAAACATATGCCGTTTTATTAGCTAATATTTTTCGAATTTTTTCCTGTTTAAGTTTAGAACTGTGAACGAAAACCACTCCAAAAAATTAGTTCAACGATACTGATACCCATACGTTGGCTTTTAAATGAAGGTCGTACTCAATAAAAACTTATGTGCTAGTAAAGTGAAGTTGAGTTTTTCCGCGTTTATGTGAACCGAAGCAAAAATGGATAGGTTTAGCAGCTAAAGCTCCGAAAATAATGGAAGTTGTGAGATGCGTCACACCAAATATTTTTCCCAGCATTTTAGGTTTGGTCGTACTGGCGTGCTTGCCAAAATAACTCATTTGTTTTCTCACTCCTCCATCTCAACGAGACGGGAGATTTTCGTGAGATAGAAATATGATACGGCGAGGGCAAGGCGTGAGTGAAATACGCTCGATTGAACTCGTAATCATCTTTTAAACAGCGTGCACATGTTACCTTGATGCGAATATAGTAATCGGAATTAGCGCCTCACTGCTGATTCAATTACACATCACTCGCGCCTTGCGATTCGACTACTTCGAAGATGAGTTAACGGCCAAACTCGATAAAGGCAGAGAAAGCCCGCCCGCATTGGAACAACTGTGGCTCGAGCCGACCTGCCGAAGCTCCGGCCGAGCGTTTGGTTCGTGTTTCAACTGGTAGTGAGAATGTCAGTATTCCGAAGAGCTTAACTGTCGCTCGCAGCGTTCCAGAACTACAACTCACGTAGTATCGTGGCGCTGACTGAGAAAACAATTCTGGTGTGGCGCAACTTTCCCCTGCTCTGCGTGCAAACCGAAGTTGTTGAACAACCTACCAATCTGTTTTTCACTCAGTTTATACGAACCTGGTTGGAACTGACGTTCTGATGGAGAATTACGTGTTCTACGTTCATACTAGTAGTACCTACCGATCTGTAATTTATTGGATCACCCTCATTCACGAATCTGCGTATAGACAACTTAAAAGACAATGTGACCTTTTTTTGGCAAGATTCAGTTTACTGTTCCGGAGCATTAGAAAAAACAACATTAAAACTTACGATGCGACGCATCACACGTGTTCTGCAGCCTCTCGTGTCTTAACCTATTTTAATTGCCCTAGCAACTAATAAAATCTGTTTTCATTCAGTCTATACGCATTATGGTTGCAGGATTTATTAAGTTACTCCTCCTTGTACCTCGTCCGTTTTGCATTTATTAGTACATAGATTTTCAAATGGCGCTCATACTGAAAAGGCTTTGAAACGTAAATATCTGAAAATAACTAAAATAAAATTTCAACCCTTAACAAAGTTTTCTTTCAAATACACTGGGCTGGGGAAAGTAAATTGTCCGGAGCGTAGCAACACCCAACTTAACCAACCCCTGAAATTTCGACGATCTGCTATGTTTTCCACGAAAACATTTATCAATAACAATACGTAGTTCTTATTTAGTTGAGAGTGCTCCGTAAGTTTGATCGATATCGTCAGAGTCGTTTTCGAGACCTTGTTTTCCGAACTATCATCGCGTACATTCCCGTTTAACAGATAGGTACCAAAAATATGCGCGTAAGTTGCTTAAAGATGCTCCGTCAGGTTGGCTAATTTCAGTAATGCGGTTACTCGGGTAATCCCAAAAATATTCGAAAACGCCATTTTTGATACATTTGTGTTGTTATCAAAACGGTATACGTTCAATAATTATTTAAAGACGTCGTATGAGTTTGATGAAAATCATCCAAGCCGTTTTGGCAGAAAGTGAAAAAAAAACCTATTTTTGGTTCATAGGCCTGTTGCGGATCGAGTTGGTTCCTTGAACCTTAGGAGAAGTGAACTGTAGCGAGTGTAGGTTAGTGGGAGCCATAAGCGATGTGCCGAATTAGAAATAATATAATTATGAACAAGAATAATGACGAAAAACAGGAGAAAAACACGAAAACCGATAGCGCGGCGGGAGAAGATAATTTACATAAAAATAAACAGCTGTTTATCACGAGAAGCGAAATGAAGTACGTATAAAGCAGCACAGCGACGATCGCAACGGCGACGAATGGTGACTGACGTCGACCGCCATATTGAGCGCTCTTCTGATACTCGCGTACAGGCCTATATCTCTGTTCAACAAATTGTCACACTCGTACTTACGAGGTAGAAAAGTAAGGTACTAATTACTAGGAGATAATTTGTACGTTTATTCACAACCGTTGGAGCCGTTCTCGAGAAAAGTTCGAAAACCCCCCATTTCTGGCACATTTAGGTCCCACATTCCCTTTTCCATGGAAACTATTGTCTAATTATTTTAGCGCTCTTCAAAAAAACGTGAACAAAACTGAAAAAGAGCGGTCTTAATCGGTCTAACTGTTCTCTCAAGTACAGATACTGATCCGAGTCCCAAGATTAGGTTTTTGTGGTTTCAGTATACTTCACTCCAGAGAGCTCAACTGGTTTTGGTTTATTATTTATTCTGTATACTGAATGATTTCGGTGAAGAAATTTTTTCGCACACCCTAAGACATCGGGATTCCAAATCTGCATCTGTCTGCAGGAGTTGTATGCCTTTACCCTGGAACAAAAAATCAGTCCTTCCGCTCAAAAATCCCATTTGGCATCTAGTCGTGGCCGCCTGCTCGGCAATCCGATCAGACGAAGCCAATGATTGTTATAAGCGAAGTTTATAAATTAATAAAAACGTGATTTTGGCAGTTTTAAGGCAAATACACCGTGTTTGGTATCGTTTTCTTGAAATTCTTAGGTAATGGGTCGAATGCAACAATTCTCAGAGATGTACTACTGTGTCTAGACTGAAAATACTGAAATCACAGTAATTGTAGTGAACCAACTTCTACTAATTGAAAGAACTTGTGACAATACAGCGAAAGTAATCCTTTCTTCATTTGTTCTCTCTCCCGTCTCATTACAACTACCTGCCAGGGCGACAATTGCCTACAGTCGCCTACGGGCGCCTGGTATATTTAGTTCTCGTCGTTCCGTTGTAGTACGGTCACATTTCGTATGGTTGACTGGTATTTTTCGGTGCTGAATCAAATTGGATGTGTATCAAAGGAGTGAGACTAGGTGAAACTATACAAGATAATATTACACTGTTGTATAATAATTTGCAACTTTTTTGTCTTTAAAAATTGGTCGTTTGGGCAGGATTTCAAGAAATGTTAATCACAATAAACTTGAACGTTCAATAACTCTTCTTCGAACGTTCATAACTTATCAAAATGACTCGACGCAACAATGCCCGCTGTGTACCGCCATAAAGAATAAATTACTCGTCGAATAAAGTCGAATAATTTTTCATTTCAGGTGTCGTGGATGCGGAAGCGAGACCTTCACATCCTCACGTCCAACATATTCACGTACACGGGAGACGCGAGATTCAGCGTCATACACCCCGATCCGGGAGACGACTGGAACTTGAGGATCGAGTACGTTCAAAAAAGAGACAGCGGAATATATGAATGTCAAGTGAACACCGAGCCTAAAATCAACATGGCGATTTTTCTTCTCGTTGAAGGTGAGTTTTTGCCCATTTTATGCTGCTGTGAACGAACTCATAGCGAGTCTTGCGCCATGTAGTTTTTTCTTTTTTTTTATCGAACAGCCCCTTCATCACGAGGTTGTTTCATTTATGGATACCTTTTAGCGCAATCAGGGCGAACTTGTAAGCTGATACTTGATTGAAGTGAACTAATGCAATTTGAATCCAAGGTGGTCATGAAATGGAAGTCGGGCAGAGTAGGGCAGAGATCTGAATAAACGTACACTTGAACAAATACTTGTTTTCGAACACCATCGAGGTGTCAATACGCTGAAACTTGTTCATTCCAAACGACGTACAATCTGTTTCGCTTTCATTCCTGTTCATCACCGAAAACCCCGAAGGTTAAGTGATTGCAGATACTATGTTACCTATCCATGACCAGATGGTCATGATACCTCTGCTTATTGCTCCTGGGACTATTTTAGGAATTTGAAGAAGCTTAAAATTTAGGTCAATGCTGCAGCAAAATAGTGCTTCTCACTCAAGCCCTAAGTCGAAAAAATTCGAGCCAGGTTTTCAGAAGTACTCCTAATTCGATTTCGAAAGTTTCAACAATGTGTCCCTATGGAAGTCCGACACTCATCGATACCTCCGTTCGTTTTGTTGGATAGCCGAAGCTTATTTTTACTTTCGTTAGAACTGCCAATTGAGAAGGAGTTACGCAGTCCGTATAAAAAAATTGTTTTTTCTCGCCACGTTTCAAGAGCTTGTAAGACCCCATTCACAAAAATGATCTGTGTGTGTCTATGTTAACGTGATTACGAGAAAACTTCCGAACCAAATCGTCTGAAATGTGATATTTACCCCTCAAATCACATTGGAACATCAAAATAAGCTTTTCGCAAAATCGGTTTAAAACTCACTGAAGCTTTTGTGGTCAGGCCTATTTGTTTCTTATTGAATTTTTTGCATGGTTAGTGCCAAATAACACGACAGTATTGTCAAATTATTATCAGCAGGGAAATGATGAGGGTATTACAATAAGTAACTGAAAAATTCGATGAAAATGTATTTTAACGCAGTTCTTCCTGTTCAATAACTTTAGTTCACATTCTAGGAAAAATCAGGGTAGATTTAATAACGATGACGAGGATGATTGATTAATAACGTTCGTGAGATTCCCCAGAAATACCGGAATTCAAACCGCCACTCCTTATTACCATTTCTCATAGTTTTTATCCGATCGTTCCAAAACAGTGGATACTATCCTTCTGACAAAACGTCGTGATGACAGACTCATAAATCACCTCTTCACTGATCATTCAAGAATTGTCGTGACATGAGTAGGAACAACTTAATAAATTCCGAAACCTTAGCTTCACCGGTTTCAATGTAAGATATTAAGCTACGCTCTACTAAGTTGAATGTAAAACGTATTTTATTACTTGTAAGAGTTATGAAAATAACTCAGTGTACGTGAGGCTGAGAAAAGTGGACTGGAATTGGATATTTAGTCTAAAAATCTATCAAAATGAGGGTATTCACGAAATCGTGTCATAATAACTTCAGTTGTCGTAGAGATCAAAATCCTACTTCTCTTTTTCTCAAAAACGATTTGATTTTATATTTTGCACAGTTCCGAACACCCTGACAGTACCGTAAAATGTTCATCCGTGAAAAAAGACGATGGTAGCGCTTTTATTTTTGAAAATTCGGGCTGAAATCAATTTCACTGCAGTTTATTCTTTATAAATCTCGCTCACATAGTAAAACCGTTTTCAAAAGATCCAAATGAATGTGGTAGTCCAATCAGATGAAGTTTTAATGCTGGCTATTGAAGTATCCTGGCCTTTGAAGTATGCTGGCCTTTCAGAAATTCCGGAATTCAAACTAATTGCAATTTTTTTTTTTTTAAGTGTTTGTCCCTGTGATTCCAGAACTGTTCACGCTTACCTCCACTGAAAAATCCCTTTGATAGTTTCATCTATTCACCTTACGTCGTTTTTTGACATTTTATGTCTTTACTTTGCTACATAAACTCGAAAATGTAACGGAGAACCGTCACGAAATATATTGTTTGGGATGAGCTTGGTAACGTCACACGTTTTAACAACCTCACTGACCAAGTTATGATGTCAATTGCCATTGACGCGGCCATTATATCGAAACCATTACCGAGCACAATCAAACGTAGTTATCATTGCATAAAAACAAAAATAAAAGACATACAATGTCCCTCGTGGTTGCGTACTTGTACGAAAGCTGTACCCACAGTTTGTGTTTTCGTTGGTTTCTTCAGTTGTAACAGACGTTACTTTTAAAGAAAATTTAGAAATTTGTTGAGTTTTAAGGTTGTTTGATGAAATTTCAAGAACAATAATTCAATATTCGGGAAGTCACTATTTCTGAAATATCTCCATTCAGCAGATGGTGACAGAAACAGTTGTGGGTATTTCCTAAACGAGGCACTGTCAGGTTGGTCAAAATAAGTTATGCACAAGAAGCGGAAAACTCAAAAATGTTGAAAAGCAAGGTTCAGTGAAGGGCCGTGCTAAAAGTAAGCAGCTCAAAAAATTCTGGAACTTTGAGTCAGATTCCATCTGGAACGTTCGGTCGTGTGTTACTTACGTATACTGGGTTAGCAGCAATAGCGGTCAAAATCGTAGAAAGTTTTCGAAATTGTCATTATAAATGTATGAGTGAATTTGATTAACTTGATAGTGTCTTTTAACAACTTATACTTACATTTTGTTCTCTAAAACTATTTCTGTGACTATCCGTTCAACGCAAGTAGAAGCGAATAGGCGACTCAAAAATCGTTTTTTCTCAAAAACAGCCCTGATGTTTAAATCAGACTGGGGAGCTGTTAATTCTAACTCGTATCGTTGCGCACTAGTTTTTTTCAGCGGAAGAAAGCGAAGAAATTCGTTCATTTCAAGAATAAACTCTCGAGAAATGGTGCATGGGTCATCATTCATAACAAATCACGGTCTCGGTGTAGTTCTTTTTTTTCGAGTTTTATCTCCCAAGTTCACGTAACCGAAGCGTTCCCACCTAAGTTCATGTAGTGGAACTTATCATCATTTCGGAGCCTGATGATTATGGTTTCCACGGAACGCTGCACTCAATGTCATAATTTCGTAAACTTTGCGAGATTTGGACCGCCAACTTCCCGTCGTTTCTCATCGATTTCCAAGTCACTTTTCAGCCCTCGGCTCCGCGCTACGATTTTCAAGAACCGATTAAGCGGCAAACGGAACCCCCTTCGCAGCCCATCGTCTGCCTGTTTCCCTTTCTCGAGGCTTCCTTCTCCCTCTAAACTCTCCCGAAAACTTCGCCCGGAGAGTTGTAACTCTACCCTGATGAAACTACAGACGACGGGGCTCACCCCCATCTAGCCCTGTAATCTGAAGTGTTTGACGTAATGAAGTTGTTAACGCTGGGTTGGCTTTACTTCTCGCCCGCAGGGTTGGGGGGGAGAGCAAAAATGGGCTGCCATATTTCCTTGCGCGCTCCCTAGCTCCACCCCTCATGTTTATTATTTTTTCGAGGAGAACGTAAAAAAAACGGAGAAGGGTAGCTTCTCCATTAAGCCAATTCTTTGCGAGTGAACAGCCTCATAAAATGAGGTTTCATCACCGATGAAAAAAATAATTTCATCAAAACTCCTCCAGTGTTTCACAAATCTCTCTTCATCGTGGTCAAACATTCTATCTCACCATAAAACCTCTTCTCCACCGACTCCGACCCATTTACAGAATTTCATTAACACTAACCGGTATAATTATCTCTTGGTTAAATACCCCCCTCCCAACAACTCACTCACTCACTATCTGCTTATTTATAGTATGTCATTTGTATGCGAACTATTTAGACCACTTAATGCGTAAAAATTGAAATATTTAGGTGTCAAACATTTCATCAATGTGTGAACGAACTCTCGTCTTGGCGCGCGGATAGCATTTTTTTTATTTACTGAGCTAAGAACTATGAAGCTAAGCCTCGTGGATCTTCATTCAATGTATTTTTGCTTATTATTTTATGAAGAACCTGATCTCTAAAAGTACTCTGTGAGTTGGATCAAAGTTTTGACGAGCTTTTTTGAGAACATCGGAAAACATCTTGGATTATATACCGTGCACAAGGTTATTGTAGAAACCGTTGTGGACTACAAAATGTGGGTATCAGTTTCCAAATGTCACCACGTCAGGATGATCAAATTAAGTTATGCATTGAAGATGAACAATTCGAAAGCATTTAAAAAAGACGATTTTGAGCAAATTTTGGTCGGTAGTCTCTGTTTCTGTATTTCCAGAGGAATATCTATCTCACTGATGATCATTTGAATACATCGTTTTAAACTTCACGAGCCGTTTTTCGAAAAAATATAAAACAAAAAGTCATTTGCTTCATCCGTACCCCGAAATTACCAATGACAAACGTTTGGTATAGATTGGTAGACGATAATCGAACGATAATTTGAAATATATCCTGAATATTGTTCCTACAGGTTTTAGAAAATTTTTAGAGCATTTACACCCTTCTGTTCCATCACTGTCGTTGACGATGAAACTTGGTCATCAACTCATTCTCACACCTTTGAAAAAATCACGAACAAAACGAAAACGAGGAGCTCAATTGGTTCAGCCGTTCTCCGTGGCACACAGGGCACACAGACCAAGCGCCGAAATTAGGTTTCTTTCAATTCAGTATGCCGAAAAACGAGGAGATCTGAAAAAACTCCAATTTTTTCAGCTCCATTACAATATTCCCCCCTTGAGATGAAAAACTTGAGCTCACTTCAACAATCGAACTTTAATGACCTGTGAGGGTTCCGTTAAAGTTTCCAACGTTCTCCACCTCTCGGTGAGATTTCCTGGTGCAGCGCATCCCACAGCATTCCCCAGTCTTACGTACATTCAGGATTTTCGTGGCCTTCAATTCATTTTTCGCTTAGTTTTTTTTAACTTAGTAACGTGAACTTACGTGACAACTGGTAGCTCTTGAAATTTCATAATCCAGCCTTGTTGCTGCTTTTACGACGACCTTTATTAAGATTTAGACATTGATGTAACGGACCACATAAATTTTTTTTGGGAAGATTTGAGTTTGTTGTTCAAGAATTGTTAGGGAAAAGCCGCAAAATAATCACAAGAAAAATCGACGTTAGTTTCAATTCCGGAATTTCTGAGGAAGCTACTGACAAATCAATGGGCAGGATTACAGATTCACCTGATTAAACTTATTCGGCGTAGGCCGAATTAGTTGGGATTTTGAGCTTGGAACTTCCACACTCGCCCCTAACAGGAGATCTTTGTTTCAGGCCTTCCCCATACATCGGGTCCACCTATTCCTGTCAGCCTTTGCTCGTAGCTGCATGAAAGTCCACTTTTTCTTCTTTAGCTATTTCCTTCGGCCGGATTTCCCTTTTGTGGACTTTACAAAATATCCTCTTCCCACCCTTCAATTTACTTCTTCTCTAAAACACACAGCTCTTCCCAGAAAATTCATTTATCTCCCAGTTATCGCCATAGACACTCGTTGCACAGCTCTCGGACAACTAATTCGCACTACTCTTTCCTTCCCCGTACAACAAGTTCATGCAGTCAGAGCCGTCTTGTTGGCGCTTGTATTCTGGCTCTTTTGTCAAAGTTTAGTGCAGCCCCCACTCAAGCTCAACTTGTTCATTTCTTTCTCATACTCCGATTCAAGTTCCCCCTCTCACATGACCAACAGGACTACTACTCTAATTTTCTGATGACTGACTACCAGTAAGCTTCCACAGTACGAGTATGTCTTTTATTAGACTACCATTTTTTTCAACAAAGAAAGCGTCATACGAGTGTGATTTCTAAGAAAAAACTGATAACCCATTTTCCTTTATAATGTTTGATAATCTATTGCGTTGCTCTCGTTATTTGTTCGCATATGAGAATCAAACAGTACTGTTGTGACATTTGGAAGTGTGCATACAAAAAAGGTAATTGAAATTTTCCTATTGGTTTTTGAAAAAAAAGAAAAAAAAAAGGATATTTTTATCACTATGATAACCATAGTTGTGGACTGGTTTTGCTCAAACCTGCATTTTGGAGTTCCATGTTGATTTGTGGATTTCAAATTCCAGTGGTATAGGTTCTGTAATTTTCTCTCTCTGTTTGGCCTTGCTCAAGTCGGATTGGCGCAGCAGTTCAGTGGCCTTGAGCTTTCAGGTCTTCCCCAGCTTTGTTCCGTACTGCCGACGCCACAGCCCAGAGGTCTCTGCCAATCAACTCTGACTTCTCTAGCTTTGGGTTTTCCTCTACCTCTTCCGTCATCTCACTTCCTAGCTCTTACTTGCCACCTGCTCTTAACCATCTTAGCTCTCAAAATCGCTCAGTAAAACTCACTCTCAGCATTTTTTTTTTTTTTTTTTAATAAAACGTTTCTTTCGGCCGATTACATAACTTTCCTTCTTAATACCCAGAGCTAAGGAGAGTAAAAATAACGGTTTGGCTAACAAAAGATTTACGTAGTCTGTGAGGATGTGATGATTCCTTCATGTTTCACGATTATTAGACTGAACCGTGTCACAACTGATACTGTATCTCATATTGGAACAATTTTTTGGGAGAGAGGTAGTACTTCTCATCATCAGAAAATAAACAACCACCAAAATTCACATATGTGTGAATATCACGCTGGCCGTCGGTTACCTAGACTGACAAGACTTGATGAAACTTCTTGACGACATCGAAAACTGGTCACGTCAGCAGAACCGAGCAAATAACCTGGCCCATGGTTAGATATCCGCATCATACGTCATCATTCATGAGTGTGTTGTGTGTCAAGCGGGACTTCTTGTCGATTTTCGAAGAGTATTTAAAATAACGTATAATTAGATGATATGGCAAAAGCTCAATTTCACGTAGACGTACCACTTTGTACCACAATATCAGCTTGCAAGGGAGTCAAATAGTTACATTTTTTTCTCAGCCTGGATCCCTCACAACCTACTTTTCGGCCGATTGGACTTCCTAAGCTGATCTTCTTCCATTTCCTTTAAAACAAAGTCATTCGCTTGAAAAACATTAGATTGGTGAATGCAAAAATGTACATATTTCGAAAAACAGCATTACAACTTTTTTTTTGTTGCTTAGGCTACTTTCATGTGTTCTAACTTTTTTATCGTTACTTTATTTAACTAAGTAAGTGGCTTTCTTATTGTTCTTCGGTTCAGAATAGGTTGTACATACTATTTCTGCAGATGATGTTTCTTTCTTACCGTACATATTTCTTTCAAATATATAGATGCTTTGGGAGATGCTATTAGTAATCAGGGGCGATATCATTTATGGTCTCCATAAATGTATTTGAGCGTAAAAAATTATCGTAATACCGGAAGATACACAAATACAAACAACTTCAACGCTCACAATATTATTATGAAAGGCAGTGGAATTATAAGTTTGGAGGTAATTTTCAGAAAATGAAGTGGAAACGTTGAGCGTGTCTGTCTATAGCAGACTGATGGTCCATAGAGTATGTATATTCTAAATATTAGCTTTGCGTAAAAATTATACTGTGTTAACGCTCTTTTCATTTGAAGTGGACTTAGAAACTATAACAATTCGTTGGTAACGTGGAGTGAGAGTATTTAAGGGAATATCAGACGCACAGGCTAAACCGAGGTAAAGTGTGAAACGAACGGAAGGACCCCACATCAGACTTTTTGGTGATGTGAGGCTACTGTCAACAAAAGAACCCGATACACATGTCAATACACGATGTATTCCTACACATGTCTTGTTGATAAAGTCAGTTTAGTATTAAATTTATCATATTTAATTTAACGCCATTTTCTTCTCTACTTCATCGTTTTGATTTATGTCCTCTTGCATTCTTCCAACCCTTTTGATTTTGTGGTTTACACCGTCAAAAATCCGAGGGAACGGCATTTTATATTGAGGGAGTTGTAGCATGCAAGTAATACGTATGGACTCACATTGAAGGCTGTTCGCGCATCGTCTCAACGCAGTTGAAGATGGAAGGGAGGATGAGGTGAGGATGAGTAGGATTTTAACGGAATTAAATTTTACAGCGGTGAGATGGAGATAACTTGCGCGTCTCTCAACCGTTCGCCTGGACTCAAATTCGCGATTTTCTAAGAGCAAGACAAAAAAATTTAAATTCGGAGACGATTTGAATAATGTTCGCAGTTGGTGCATGCAATAGCAATGATAACAATTAGATGGCGGCGATTTCTGGAATCGGAGATGGACGTGTTCCAATGTGAGCCTTCCAAAGCGTGCGTTCCATCTTGGTCTCAGAATTATGGAACAACAACCACTCGACCCGCAATTTTTTACGTTTTATTCCAGACCTTTGTATGGTTTAGATAACTTTTTTCGTGAGTTCGTATTCTTGTTTAGTACTAATAGCTATTTCACTAAACCAATTCACATCATGTCTTCCCTAATAGAACGTTATTTTCTAGTCCTCTTTATATTGTTGCGCAATAAACACTTCGTTCTTCAGTACTCAACGCAGTTGCTGTGATCATAATGGACTACCGGAGTTTGGTCCGTTCACTGAGTTATCCAGTAATTTAATCTTAGAGCCACCAAGAACAGGGTTGACCACTTGTCATTCAACTCGTTATCTGTGGGCTACATTTAATTTTAATACCTCATTGCAAAATGCCCATGTAGTTCCACGAGGTCACACACTTTCAATCGTCAGTGAGTTTTCATGTACTCATCCTCCTCTTATTGGTGTTCTCTCATCCCTTGCCTTGACACTTCATTGCCCCTCAGTTCGCCCGAGTCTATTCCACTATATCCCCGTTCATATTCTAACACACCACATACGACAAAGCCACTAAGTTCCTGAGCACCCATTTACTATAATTGTCTTTCTTACGTGTTTCATTAACGTAATTAAATTATGATGATTTGACTATGGCAAATGAAAATTTCGATATAATTGTATTAAATTTAATTTCAATTAGACGCGAGGATGCGACTCCATTATATTACTTTCCATGACTCTACGAAGTAGAAAGAAAAGTTATGTAATTGGCTAAAACATAACCCGAGTTCTCAGATCTCTACCTTTCAGGCCTTACTCAGTCCGAAAAACATTATTTAGAAAAATGGTCTGTGTGTCTGTGAACGATTTTTAGAGAAAACGCTGAACCAAATCCACTCAAACTTGATATCTAGCCCGCAAGTCATCATGAAACGTCAAAATAAGGGTATGCGCAAAATCTGCCAAAAACTAACTATAGTTATTATAGTGACTAAAACCCCAATTTTTTTCTCTAAATAGGCTACTACTATTTGATTAAATGTTTTGTGTGGAGAGCTCCTGATGAGATGACAATACCATTACATCCCCCCCTCGTGTGGGAAAATGACGAGAGGAGCACAATACATTACCAAACGTTTCGACGTAATTAAAGTGTAGCGAAATTTTTTCCTTATAAACTCGCCTCAAATGTTACTAGGGCCTACAGTAAAGTTCAGGTGGTACGCCATCCAAGTACTTATACGATGAGTCTTTAATAACGCTCATAAAATATACACGGGCTACTCCAGAAGTTCCGGCAACTCAACCACCACCATTCCTAAACGTTTTTACCCAATTACTCGGGATGATTATTATCTTGATCTATGATTATTATCTTTTTTGAAAAAATCGGAATTACACCCTAATTAACTCTGTGCACCGATAACTCAATAATGGTAGGGGCATGAGTACGAGCAGCGCAATAAATTTCGGATCTGTAAGCGCCACGGCTTTCCGTCACCGATGCTTCGAATGAACTGAGTGAAAAAGTAAATTGAGTGAGTGGAATAAGCCATGAACACAAGTGAATTAACGTAGAGCCAAGAAAAGTTGTGTGAGGCGCCTCACCTGACATTTTAAGTAAAAAATGCTAACCCTAAGTCCCGATTCACTATTATGTATTCTTTAGTCTCAACAGTGGTTGTCAAACACACCGAAAATGTGGCATAGACAAGCATTATGTATGACTGAACCTCGCAAATCATCCACAAAAAATTGAGTTACATTGAGCATTGAGTTACAGCCTACATATAATGTTTTTACGTAGGAAACGCTCACCACCAGTCAGGAAGGCTATCTCAACCAACTTCTACGTTCAGTTGACCATACTCCCACTAGTAAACCTCCTCCCATCGCTTTGATAAATACCCACTGCTTTATTGGTTTACAGTTACCTCCTCTTCTAGCCAATCTTATTATAAGAAAAACCCAGCAACAATAAGGTTGAGGGCAGCCACAGGATTCTACTTACTAACATGTTATGTTATACTTTAAGACATTCGTCAGGCGTTCCTTAAGATTTCTAATAAATACGATTACAGGCAGCACAATCTGTGTAACTGTATACTTCTTTTAAAGTATGGGTTACTGCATAAAACGTCGCATTAGTACGGTTTGTGACCGCCGAATATGAAGCTTTTATAGTTCACAATGTAATGTGAATCTTATGCAGAGTTGTGTTGATGAGTTAATACAATTATTTACTTTTTCACACAGCCCTCTCCAAGAGTCTGTTTATTTCAAAAGCAACCGCGCGCTCTCATTGTTCCCTCTTTACTTTTCTATTTTCCTCTGGTAAAATGAAGAGAAAGCACCTGAAATTCGATTTTACAGAATGGCCGCATAGCGCAGTACAATGATGGATAAGTGGGAAAGACATGATTACATTTAGTCAACGTGCTTTCACAACGCGTTCCAGATTGTGGGGCTTCTCACTCTTCGCGTTCTCAGCTTCATCGGGTGGAACGTGCTTTATTTCTGCGCGAGTGACAGTACAAATTACTTCCTCAGATAACTTTCTTCGCGCTGGGAATTCAGCTCATTTCTGCAATACTTTGGAGCGATAACCCAAATCACGAACGCTTCTAACGATTTTGTTCAAACTTGCAGATTGTCTTCTACTGATCGGTACCTACATTTTGTGACAATCCGGCGGCGGAGGACCGTTTTTTGTAATTTCTGGGAAAAAACGGTTTTCATCAAACTCACTACGTATTTTCGCGCAGTCAATACCTTAACATTTTTCTGCATGAAAATGTGTGTCAGAACCTGCTGAACAGAGATAGCAATCGAAAGGTTTCAAAAAGCGTGTTTCCCAACCATTTACAACATTTTCATAACAGCTGGAAAATGTGCATAACTGATTTTGATCCACCCAACGGAGTGCTGTCGAGCGAACCTTACTTACATTTTGTTCTGTTGAATAACTTCCTGTGGCCATTCATTGAAAGGAGATACAAGCTTAGATAGATCCGGCAACTTCAATATTAAATGTGCGTTTCTCTAACTTTCTCAAGAGTTGCTCCACAGATTGATCAAACTTACGGGGAGGTCATATAACCGTTACCTGCGCTTTGTCGTGCACACATTTTTGTGTGGAAATTCGCAGAACGATGATACGGAGCATACTGTCTAATTTACTGAGATGTAAACCGTTTTGTTACAACACTTATTATTGCAGTCTCGAGATTTGAACCAGTATCTGAATATCTTGAGAATATGAGTATTATCCTCAACCACTCAACTACGACCACTGAGGGAGCTTTGAATAGGAGATACAGTGGCTCGCTGAAAGACAGTTTGATGTGAAAAGCATCGAGAATAGTAGCGGAGGTGAAACTGGGGGTTTTGTTTAACACCCGTCGCTTCAATAAATACAACAATAAACGAATTAAAATATGCACATACATTGACATTCTGGATCGGTGTGTAGGTGGTGGTACTGGAGGGAGACTGGATGAAACTGGCGGGATTCGAACGAAATCAACGCTCTATTGAAACCACCGCACAATGTCATCCCTGATTTTTCCCTTCCAACGTCCAGTTTATGAATTACTTTTTACTCACCCCCTCAGTTTTTTTTTCAAGAAAATAACCGGTCGAGAAATGTGCGCAATTTTTAGAGCGGAAAACTCAAGTAAAACGCGACGGTGGAAGTTTGGGGTTTGAGTTCAGTCTTCGAATTAGATCGAGGATTCGTGAAAGTGACAGTTTTTGAGATCGGATTGAACGGAGCAAGAGTAGGAGTGGTGGAATGGTGTTTGGAGAGAGGGGTCGGGGGATGTGAGGGAGAGAGAGTGAGAATGACTGAGAGAGAATGAGCGGTCTTGACGCAGATCGACGTTGTTTACTTGAAACGTCAACCCTAACGTTAAAGGGTGGTAAACATTCACGGTTCTGTCGTCAACATGGCTTTCAATTGGATATCAAAGTCTCGTTATTCCACTTTCCAGTTTTGTTGGCTGATTAGGGTTCGTTGACCCATACTTAATATTACGCACCACACAGACTGCTTCTGGAATCGAGTATGTTTCTTACTACTAGAAGGGAATGAGTATTACTACAAACTGGCCAGAAGATGATCTGCACTTCTCCCATTAGGACCTGGGCTCTGTGTGTCGTCCACCAAGAGTAACTTGCTCAAGGAGTTTCAAGTGGGAGGAGAAGTGCTGGGCTGCCAATTGGCGGGATGTGCCTTGCCAGAGGTAGTCAAGGTTGTTAAACATACTCTCCAGGAAGCGAACAAGGGAGATGCTCAGTCAGGAAAGAGCCACTAAGGTACCACTAAGGTACCACCTGGCGAACATTGGAAGGTCAGAGGTACAAAATTGCAAATTCTGCGAGGTGCATCTGGAGTCAGCAGAGCATGTACTGTGTATGTATGAGGGGCTGGCTGCAGTGCGCCTCAGAGTGCTTGGGGTTGATCACCTTCGGCCAGAGGAGGTTTCAGGGATGGACCTCAAGGCCTTCCTGCGGTTTGTGTGAAATGGTGGGGGCGTATTGGGGACGCCGTATCAAAGAACACTAGCTCATGGGAGCTGGAAGGACATGAAGGGGCTGATGGACGCCACCACAATAGGCCCACCTGTGGTCGCAGTGAGGGTTTCCCCTGTTGCATCAAGGAAGAGAAAAAAGTAAATTTCTTACTCATTTCCCGTGAATCTGTTTGAGCTCAATTCAATGTTCTGCAGTCAGAAACGGATAGTGTTTAACGTTCCTGACTTTATGTTTTTGCCTGACTGTTACTCGTAACCATGACTTTTATGGAGTAACCTGCAGGCCTGACTGGGTTGTACCGAGGCCTGCCATCACAACTGAGCTGGACTTTTCCTTGCTGCTCATTAGTTTGACTGCATTTCTAGTCTCTTTGAGTGCCAGGACGTTATCACCTGTGCAGGAATACGGTTTCTGGCATACCTGGGGAAAACAAATGACACGTCCGAGCTATGATCTCCGAGTTTAGTAACTGGCCGACTCCAACGTGCTTAGGAGTTATGGGGTATTCAGTTTGAAGAAACTGTGTCAATGAAAGGGCCGTAGACGACTATTGAGTTGGCTGCGGAGCGGAATTAATGAGAGAAATAATTGCCAATTGCTTCAGCTATAGTTAATTTAGGACTGATTTTTCTCATAACTGAATTTTGGGATCCCATGTTCCTATGCACTCCGAATATTGAACTGTAGCTAATTTGATTTTGCAATTAATTGCGCTGAGATACACACTCCGCTCTTTCGATTGGCGTTACTTTGGAGCTTTGAGCACGCAATGATCTGAAAAAAAGTATTACCACGCCATTACGCCATGGCATGGTAGTAAAGCCTCTCTACGCTTGATGTTACAGTATCTCAGGAGCTTGAGGTGCTTATGGCATTTTGGGAGCTTCTGATGAGCGCTTCTAGCCCCACCCTTGAATAGTTTGTGGTGGCCCTTGCCCCCAAGAGAAGAATACTCGCCATGTATTTTGCCTTCCCTGGTTCTCTACAACGAACAGATAAGTGCCGTTTCAACAACTCTCCATCAGCCCTTCAGCACCTCAGACCAGTTCAGGGATACCTTCCATCATTTATCACCTCTTCCCTTCACTCATATTCACCACTTGGGAGGTTCAGAACCGTTAAGCATTAACTGTATTAATTCAAGCAGCTCCCTGATGTTGGTTCAGCCTTCTTTGTCAGCGTCCATGGCCCCCTCTTCGTTGTGCTTCTTCGATTTCTTCCCGCTTCTTCTTCGAAGCACCAGCTCGACGAACGTGGACCTAGATCCAGCAGTGTAGTCTGCGGAACATGCCATGCGTCACAGTGCCAGGACTCGCCCTCACAACACATTCTATGAAAGGCAACCTCACCTACTCCCAGCGAGAGCATCCAAAGAACGTGTGCTCCTCCTGGTTCCGCATGATAGTAGGCGCATCTCGCGATTTCTACCATCACTGTGTGAAGCCATGCTCCGCGAATGAGTGAATGTTAACCACCCGAACCTTTCCACAACACTCTTTATTATGAGGATTCGGACTCATCAACTCCTATAGTTGTGACTATAAGGAACACTTTGTGGGGCCGGTAATTTATTTCACCTAATAATACTGTGAACAACTTCAAAATGATGCGTCCCGTGATTGTAGAGACTGTGCGCGTTAATAATCCCTCGCTCGCCATCCTTTATAGGGCTCACCTAAAGTGGAACGTCCTGACTGGTGAAAGGCCGTCCCGTTGCTTAATATTTTGACGAGAAGTTGCCGGTGGATTCACGATGAAACGGAGGTTTTCCTTTTGACTCAGTGCCTCGACTGAGGTTCACCTTCAAAGCGTCTGCAAGAGTTGTTAGTTGTTGCAAGAAAAGAGACTCGGGCGCGTTGTTCACGGCGTAATGAGTTGGGCGTTTGGGAGTCTTAAGGCCGTGTTGACTCTCAGTGTTTGCTCGGGTTCGTATAACAAAGGGACTTCCAGTTTCCGTGTACTTAGGGTTTATCGGTCACCTTACTCCAGCATCGCTCTAACAAGCGCCCGCAAGTTTTACATTGCCGTTCCCAAGAGAATGGGCGGACTTCTTTTGGTGGAATAACTTGACTTTCTCCTTCCAACTCCCTGGCGATGACGTCCGAAATTCGAGCTTTTACGCGCAGATCAAGTGGGTGAAACTAATCTGGGTGAACTTCGCGAATATCCACGTGCCAAGCCAACACAAGTAACCATCCATACAACACACATCAAAAAATCCATTCATGAAAACATCACACAACCTTCTCCAGCTACTAATCCAATATATTTTCCATTTATCTCATGAACTTGAAATCCGTAATTTACCGTTCTGCGTATGAACTTAAAGTTCAACATTCATTGAGCGGTGTCCACTTTTACCACGACTTTCATTGAGGAAACGACGTTCAGGTAATTGATAAGGCCAACAGGATTTATTTTGGAGTGGATAGCGTTCACAGTTTTCGAATTATATAGGAAACATTACGAAAAAAGGTTAGACAAAAACGACGTTAGTTTGAAACCCTGAATGTCTCAGGTTTCTTGACGTTGTTTTATGATTATTAAACTCGGCCTGTGTTTGGGCATCATTAGACTTCCATCCAATGTTTGTTGAATCTTTCGTGAACTTTTTGTTCTGTACTAGTATTACTCCACCTATCCGTGCACAAAACAGTCAAACTTATTGGAGTCATTTTTGAGCCAGTTTTTCTCATACCCTTATTTTGAAGTCCATTATACAAATTTTCTGGCCAATTCATATAACATGAACCGAATTCGTGCAGTCTTCTCTAGCTATTGCGTTCACAGACACAAACATCGGCTCTCTTGGCGTCCCATTTGGTGTAAAGGTTGAATATTGATTCTGAGCGGATTTAGTTATGTCATTTTCTCTCAAAACCGAATAGACTATTTTTATCAACCCCCAAAACTGACTATGTAACTTTCATTGCTACTGCGCAACGCCAAGAAAAGTAAAAGATGTGTTCTAAGAAACCCTAGTAGGGATTATTTATAGCCGTCATGAATATATTATAGTGTAGGTGGCATATTGTACTATCGTCTTAGGTTTTTCTAAAATGTGGATTTAGAGGTAAAGCAGAGTTAACATTACGAGAACAAAAGTCATCCAGATTCGAACCGCAAGTACTATTATTTTACTTTTCTTTAATCGCTCTTTTAATGGAAAGTAGTACTAGAGAATAAACGTTTCAACTTTTGTAGCTACTCCAGCAGGATCGTAAACTCTGGGGGACACGGGCTTTAGGGTGTGGATAAGTGGCTTTTCAAGTAGAGATTTACGAGAATGCATGAAGGGATCATTTGAAATGAGACGGCCAGACTCACTTCGTCTGCTGTACCTGTAGGGCTGCTGTAGGGACTTCTCTGTCACTAGTCAAGAGGACTGTGGGACAATATGTCAGGAGAATGTATGGGATACTGTGGGAGTGAGGCACTCCAAACGCTTTATCTCAGGGCCAACACACGTGATAAGACGTGGCCTTATGATAAAGAGAAAGGATACAGGATCACGGGACTCAGCAAAATGAGCAAACACATGAGTGTTATGGGCATAGTCGACAACCCCCAGTGTATGTGTTGTGGCATAGATAAGAAGACTGACTCCCTAACACATCCTGGCCCAGTGCCGGAGACTTGAGAGAGAGAGTGATTTCTGGTCCTGCAAACAAAATGTAGGTACTAGTTAGTTGAGAGGACATCGTAAGTCAGATTGAACTCGTGACAGCCGTTTTCGAGAAAAATGCGAAAACCCCCACATAGTTTGTGGTACATTTTCATTCCTCACCTAGCTTTCCCATCGATGGCTCATAACCTTATTTTTGCGTCTACAAAAATCACGATCAAAACGAAAAAAAAATCAGCTCAATCGTTTCAGCCGTTCTCAAATCGCCGCAAATCGGATTACAGACACACAAACTTAAGCTCTCTGGACTCAGTAGATCTTAACAGAAATAGTTCTAAAGAAAACCCAACTTTTGGTTTAACCCTATATTTTCGGTAAGGAAAATTTTTTTACAACACACACTCAAAATTTCAAGACATCGGGATTGTTAATCTGCATGCCCGTCCACCGGCCGTTTTGTGCCTTTAATGTAGTCTACAAAATCCGTTCTTTTGCATAAACATCTTATTTGGTAACTAGTTTTGCCCACCTTCTCGGCAATCCGATCGGACGAAGCCAGCAGTTGTTACTTTCGTTGCGTTGTGGTCAGGTTATGTTTCGTATGGTTTAGTGGTTTTTTCGATGGTGAATCGAACGGAATGGGTCTCGGAAGTGTGAGACTACGTCAACCTGTGCGAGATAATAATAAGCCGATGTGTAATGATTCGCAGCGTTTTTCCGTCAAGTTGTGTGAGGCGGTCGACATAATTAATTTTATCAAAATTGTCGTAGATATTTCGGCTAAAAAATAAATTTTTATTTTGATCACTCCGATAACGTTTGGGTCTATTTGGCACTTTCTCTTATTTTAGCGTCCCATGTTCTTTTGCTGACTGTTTTGATTCAGCTTTTGCCGATCAATCGATTCGTGTGTGCAAGAACTTGAAATGTAAAGATCTGAAAAAAACGCTTCATCTGTAATGTTAATTCGGTATTAAACCCGATCATTTGACTCTTTCATTCTCATGAGTATATATAATCTTCTGACTGTGCTCCCAGTAATGGGGTGTGCACCGCGGCCATATGACCTATTGTGCCAGTCCTAGTGTCTTACAGGTCTATGCCTAGCTTCCTATGGAAAGCCAGGTAGTTCCTGAAGGAGTCCTCGTTGGTATCCATCCTGGGAGAAGTGGTGCCAAAGACCAATAATCGCTCCCTCTCAAGTCTCCGGCACTGGGCCAGAACATGGTAGGGAGTTTCTTCATCCGTGCCACACCACCTGCATAGAGGGGATTCGGCTATACCCATAACATACATGTGTTTGTTCATTCTGCAGTGTCCTGTTATGATCCCAACAACCTGCCTTAAGTCCTTCCTCTCCATCCTCAGAAGGGTGTCTCTTGTCTCACCTGTTTGCTCTGAGACAAATCGTTTGGAGTGTCTTACTCCTGCAGCGTTCCAGATTGTCTGATGCAGTCTTCTGGCATGTTCTTTCACCGTCCTCTTAACTAGTGACAGAGAAATCCCGCAATGGGGCAGTGGCCCAATAGGTACTGTGGACGAACCACGTCTGGCCAGATGGTCCGCCCTCTCATTTCCAATGATCCCACTATGTCCTGGAATCCAATACACATTAACTCTATTTGCACTAGCTAGGGAGTTAAGCCACATCCTGCACTCTCGCACCAGTTTTGACGTCGTGCAGTAGTTCAGTAGCGCTTTACACGACGCTTGACTATCGGTCAATATATTGATAGTTCTATTGCTATAGCCTTTCTCATGCATTTGGATTGCCCCGGCAATAATAGCATAAATCTCTGCTTGAAAAACTGATGGAGTGGAGCCTAGGGCAATATAAGTCCCACTCCTCCAGAGCCACTTACCCCACACCCCCGGATCCTGTCCTCTGGGGTCTTTGATCCATCTGTGTAGATGTTGACGCCACTGGGAGGCCAGAAACTGGCGGCTGTCGCTGTTCCATGGACCTCCCAATGGCTGAACATTATATTTCTCTCGAGCTCATACATGGGCACAATTGCGTCTGTGATCATGCTGAGCTCCCGAAGCGTCTCCAAGTCCCTAAATATAGCCAGGTGTCCATTAGTCGCCTGAGGCACCTTAGCTATTCCGAGCTTAGTGAGTCTGTAAGCCACCTTCATCGCCTCTGCTTTGACATAAATGTCCAGAGGAAGAAGATCGAACAGTTTCTCCATGGTGACAGTGGGTGTAGTCTTCATCACCCCCGCTATGAGTAGGCAACCCAGCCTTTGTACTTTGGCTAGACTGCTGCCATTCACTCCAATGGCAGCTCTACGCCCCTACACGATTGACCCATATGAGATTATTGGTCTCACTATGGCTTCGTAAAACCAGCAGGCCATTCTGGGCTTTACACCCCATGTCCTCCCGCACATTCTCTGACACGTCCAAAGGGCCGTTGTCGCCTTCTTGGTCACGTATCTGATGTGATTGTTCCAGACTAATTTCCGATCCAGAATCACACCCAGATATTTGACTTGCTCGCTGAGCTGAATTTCTTTGCCCATCACTAACTGCGGCCTCAGTCCTGACAGTTGCCTGAGCCTTGTGAACGGCACGATGACCGTCTTGGCTGGGTTGATGGATAACCCCACCTCCCCACACCATAGGCACACCATCTGCAAGGCCGCCCCCATCAGGTCCGACAACACGCTTTGCACCCTGCCCCGAATGAGCACAACCACATCATCAGCGTATCCTTGGGCGTAAAACCCGCCGCATTTAGTCTCCCCAGTAGAGTCAATCACTAGGTTCCAGAGGAGCGGAATGGGACCCTCCCTGAGGGCATCCTCCTCACAGTCCCTCGCCCTGATTGTGCAGTTTTCCTAGCGTAGTCTGGATCTCTCTGCTTTCAATACAGCGATGATCCACTTTATTGCATTGCTGTGTACATTGAATTTCATCAGCGCCCTTTCAATGCTACATATGGAGGTATTGTCAAAGGCCCTTCTATGTCCAGAAAGGCCCCTAAGGCAATCTCCTTATGCCATTGACTCTTCTAGTTTCCTCACTGGTGCATGGGCGCAGAGTCACATGATCTCCCTGCGCGGTAGGCATGTTGGCCATCTGCCAGAGGTCAGTCTCAAACATCCGTCTCTGAAGTACTTGTCAAGGATTTTCTCCACTGTCTTGAGCAGGAAAGATGTGAGGCATATTTGTCGGAAGGACTTGGCTTCCTCGTATGAGTCCCTGCCAGGTTTCGGTATAAAGGTTACTCGAACCTTCCTCCAGCCCTGAGGTATGTAACCATGCGCTACGCTGCCCCTAAATAGCCTTAAGAGGCTGGGTAGGATGCGCTCTATCCCTTTCTGTAATAGAATCGGGTAAATACCATCCGGTCCAGGCGACTTGAATGGTTTAAACGAGTTTACTGCCCAGCGTACGGCGTCTCGGGTTATAATTGCCCTGGCGAGTTCCCAGTCCGGCGTTCCTGTCCGCCTCATGGCAATCCCCGCGTCTGCCAATAACCTCATAATTCTCATGAGTAACGTTTAAATTGCGAGGATGGTGAACGGTAGATTTTGATCACCACAAATAGGTTGATCAATAAAGATTTAAATCGCTGTAAAATTTGTTCCGTTTCCTCAATGACATTGGCGCTCATTCGTAATGGAACTAGTGATATCCTGAACGCCGCTTAAAATCAGATTCCAATGGAGGAAAACGTTTTGAAAGTGGAAGAACGAAATGTACATAATTGAAAGGAACCGAGTGTGGAGGACAAGCGCATCAACGAAAAAGCCGAGAGTCGGGTCTGTCGAAGCCCTTAAGCCAACTCCAGGGTTGAACCTTAGCTTCATGAAGCCTTCAAACGGTCGAAACGTGCTGACCCTTGAAAGCCCGTCCCTCCATCTTGCCATCCGTTTGTCGTTTCTCCTCTGTCTTTTCAACTCAGGACACGTGAGAGATGGGGAACAGCTGAGCTGAAGTTAAACGCAATGAATCGTTTGGTCTTTGCGTTACTCGTTCTGAATATTCGAGGAGGAAAATTAATTGAATATAAAAATGGCCCTCGTTTTCCATTTAATAAAATAATCGCCGTAATTTTAAGCGCTGTTTCCAATTGAAAAGAAACGCCCAACATTAGGTGGATGTAAATTGATGAAATAACTATGTCACGTGTTACGTTTATATACTTTTTTAAAATTTCATTTCTCAGAAAGCCTTGGAAATTTCAAGAGTTCTAAAGGAGTTCTAAAGGGGGGCGAGACAACGGGGGGTTGTTTGGAGATTTTGACGCACTATAACCTTGTACGTTCTCTGCGCATGTGGACCAAGGCTACTGAGGCCGGTTAGTCCCCTGATAGTCTGTGAAGATTAATCCTTGTAAGCAGAGTATAAATAGATCTAGAAGAATATACCACCAGACTCGCGACCCTGAAGCCACAGCCACACTCCAAACTGCCTTCGTCTAGGAGAAGAAGGCCTTCGATCGCGTCATCAAATGTGGCCTAACACAAGGCTGGCGGAATTGTGTGAAAGCTGAGAACTCCTTGGGCAAGCATTACAAGTCCTCCGTAGGTAAGGCGAATGTAGAGCAGGTTTTAACTGCGATGCAAACATGACTCAGGCTGGGCATGTATCATCGAAGTTTTGAAGTAAACCCTTCTTTCGATGGCGTTCCCCAGCGATACGGTAGATCTAAATACAGGCGCCGTATGGGCGGCAAGAAAGCTGATCATGGTCCCTCCAATCGAGCCAGACATCCCAGTGTGGACATGTTCGGGCCCTTCCGACGTCTCCCGTTCCAGATAAGATAGGAAACAATATGCTAAGGACTGAGCTGACCATCCACGTTGCGGCCTTCTTAATTTATTCAATGACTGTCTGCAGGTTGGACAGTCCCCGACTCAGTGGAAATCTGCGCGTGTCGTCGCTCTTCAAAATGGAGTCAACCGCAATAAGTCAAATCTGCGATCGTGGACACTGCTCAGGTTTCTTTCAGTATTAGGCAAAACGTTAGAGATCTTGATGTTGCAGTCCCTCGAAGGAGTCTTTGGCAGCAACCTCACAGGCTGACGATACGGGGGTACTAAAGGCAAGTCCACGCTGGACGCCATCGTTCTTTCCCTGTATCATTGCCCATTCAATATTTTTGATATGCACGAGAGTTAATATGACATTCTGGGTACAAAGAAATTCGGGCATTCGAGAACGAAAGATTGACCATATTGCAGACCACGTTCCGGCCCGGTTTCATACGATAAATATACTTGTGGTATGTTAGGAATTCTAAAGGTGATGCTTGCCAAACCAAGAAGGTTCTCAAGTGAGCTCCTGTTCCGAGAGGCCAAGGTATTTTCGATACGTCAGCTCTTCGTCAAGGCCATGGTCCTTTTCTTCAGTTCCTCCGGCGTGTCGTTCACCCTAAGATCAACTTGTCCCTTACCTCTAGAAGTCCGCAATACCTCATCTACCTAGTTTATAATTCTCTTCCGGCTTCTCTTACGGACCCTTCTACTCACTCCAGGTCCTCCTATAAAAAATGTATATACTCCTGGCTTATTGCACTGGGGTCAAACGGCGTAGAGGATCTCCTAACGAGCCCTTACGTCTAGAACCCTCCATTTTTTCAGATTGATATGAGTGAATCATAGCACACGAAACATGCGTAGTCACTTGCTAGGCACTGTAATAATGTTTTATAGGTACATGTTTATCCTATTGAGTTTGTGTTTGGCATTATTTTCATTTATTTTTCAATGTGATTTGGTATCAATAAGGAATTTGATTGTGGCAGTTATGGGTATGGTGGGAAAATATCGGAACTTTTGGAATTTATTATGATATTGGAGCTACTCTGGCCCGTCAATACAGGTTTACCTACAGACGGGCCACACTATTCAGCGCGTAATTCTGTTTTTTTCCTGTCTTCAAGAATATTTCTGTTCCGAATAAAGTTTATTCTATTCTATTCTATTCTATTATAGTAACAATAAAAGTTATCCATTCGAAGTTAAAGGTAACCGCATGGTTAGTTATTGTATGGGGATTTAGCGGATCGGGCATTAATGTAAGTCAATAGCCATGCAACCTGACGCCCCATTTCGCTATCCGTATTTGCCCAATATCGGCCAAAGGGAGGAGAATCGAAATCCACGGCCTGAAGGGTTAAAGTGGAAGAGAATACGACCACTTCTTTGGGTGACGCCGGTTGAATATTCCGTGGGAACGAAAGCACGTGCCCAAACTCTTCCCTCCATCTGTGACTCCTTTTTGTATTAATCGATTTCCAGAAACCGAGTCGTTTAATTATTCCTCTTTAAATGGAAGTAATCAAAACAACGTGCGCCTCAGTTTCGCCGTGAATCGCAAATAACAGGCTTTTTAGTGGCCGAAGAAATGTATTTACAATTAATTAAGATGTTTCTCATTTTATTCAAGTGTGTTTTTCGTTGCCCTGGAACAGAGGCGGTTCGAGAGCAAATTGAAGGGAACCTCTTTGAGGAAGCCTTAAAAACTATGATCCATTCTGGCTGAATTTTCTTTCAGCTTTACCGTTCGAAAGAGGGTTTCTTACGTGTACCTAAGAGGTAAACATTTTACGATTGACTATTTCTGTGCCAACTGGGAACAGTTTCGATCATCCATCTCCAAAGTGAACGAATGTTGACGTGTATACTTGTATATTTATGGTACAGTTAAGAAGTAACCAGCGCGTTATAGAAGCAGCGGGAATAAGAGCATATCGGATAGTTGCTTACATTTCTACTGTTCCTGGCCCGAAAAAAAAACTATTGCAAACGTTTACCCGGGATTTAGTCAAAGTTTTGAAACCATTGGCCACCAGACTTTGGCTGATTGAATGTGGCGTGAAGCTTCTGAGCTGCTATCTGAGCTCTATGCACTGGGGAAGGTGTGAAGGCTCGGCAAGGGGATTCTTTGTTCTCAGGTTATTCTTTTCAATACTGAGACTCGGCATGATGTCCTTCCCTCCAGGTTGGCATGTGTAAGCTGTTTAGTTGAATTTCTCGGGAAGGAATGAGACAATAATTATTATTATTGCAAGCAATAAGTAAACTAAGTAGATTTCACCGATTTAGATGTGAATGCTCCAATTGATTTCCATTATTATTTCAATCCAGAAATTCTTGGAAATGGATTAGAAATAATGATTATTTTAATTTACTACATCTAGGTTATTTTTGCCGAATGTACGCGGAGCTGAGGAGCTTGTGGGATGCATCACACCAAAATCTCTCCTATGGTTTAATTAAACATTTCAAAAATGTTTCTTTGATATTTCCCCCTAAACTATGCAAGAATTTCGATTAGTTTTTCCCACCTAGCCCGCAAGTCACCATAGGACGCCAAAACAGGGAATGAGCAAAATCTGCTTAAAATTAACTAGACGTATTGTAGTGTTTTTTCAAAATTGTTTTCTCAAATACGGCTCTCACTATATGGACAGCTCCAAGTCACAAAACACTGCTTGAACATTCTCATCTGTGGGAATGACATTTCGATGAAAATCGTTTTTGGTGTAGTTTTTCCTTATATACTCCGCTGAGATGAAGTAGAATCTTCAGGAGAATATATGTGATACTCCGATGTATCTATACAATAAGTCTTTGTTTTTTCTTGCCGCTTCACTTACTGCCATTTCTAAATGTTTTTGCCCAGTAACTGTGAATGAGTTATTATTATGGTTTCCAAAAAAATTGCACAATAATGGCCAGGGCATGCGTACGAACCGCGCAATAAATTTCTTAACTCGAAGCGCCTTTACCAAGTTCAAATGGCTTGAGTGAAAAACATATTGAATTAATCGCAAAGACTATGAAAAGCAGCGAATTCATGAGAGCTTAGCTAAGTTGTGTGACGCGGCGCTCCTATTTCAACTTTTTCTTAAAAATTAACTCTTGACTTACCTACGGTTGTTTCAGCAAATTTTCGGACTAGTTCTACTCCACATTTTATCATTCCTTCTTTTTCTTTCAAACCCAATTTAACTCCATTGTTCCACGATTCTAACTGAATATTCCGCTCGATTAACAACAATTCTGTCAATCTCATAATGGTTTTTTACTTAACCTTCCAAAGATTCGACGTGCAACATTTTATTTGATTTTCCTTCGGTTTTTACTCAATTTTTCACCAGTTTGTCGTTTTAGTTTAGCGTTCGAAAATTTCACTTAATTGTTCAATGATGATGTGTGTTGAACGATGTCGGTTAGCTACACCATCTCTGCTTAGTTATAACTCGGAGCCGCATAAAAATCAAAAGCAAAACGAGCGGTGCGTAGCAACTCACAACTTTCCGCAATCCCTTCAAGTTCGAACACCACCTACAAATGCGGGCGCTATATCTTCGTTCAACACATTTTTACAGGACCATTTTTTTAGAACAAAATGCAGGGACTAGTTAGTTGAGAGTACTCCGTAAGTTTGATCGAAATCGTTAGAGCCGTTTTTGAGAAAATTGGAATACCGATAAATTAATATTCGACAAATCTCTTTTTCTGAGTTAATTTGGCTTTTATTTCCGTTAAACATATATATACAGAAATAGTTATGAAGAACAAAAT
This sequence comes from Pachypeltis micranthus, assembly GCA_020466155.1. Lineage (NCBI taxonomy): Eukaryota > Metazoa > Arthropoda > Insecta > Hemiptera > Miridae > Pachypeltis > Pachypeltis micranthus. The sequence goes on from CM035772.1 coordinate 13,259,539, forward strand.
GTGGTTATGGGTGAGTATAAGACACTCCTTTAGAATTTATCACATCTGGTAAGAAGTTACCCAGGATTTTACGAAAATGTTCGAAAAAACGTTATTTATGACACATTTTGTTTTTTATATCTGTTCAATGGACTGTCAGAGGAACATTTATCGAGAACAATATGTAGGTATTAACTATTTGAAAACAGCTTGAAAGTTTGGTGATAATCGTTTGAGCCAATAATAAAATACCAAACCGCTCAATCATGTTTCAGAGATAGTCTTGAAAAATATTCGCGAAGATTTACTTTATCGCCTCCCGTGCCATTTGCTCTATTTGTCTCCTTCTTAAGAACCGTCACATTCAATCCCTTCAAATCGCCGTGGATTGTCATGGTATATGAATAGCTTTGGCAAAAGAAAAAGTAAATAAGCTTGGCAGGCTACTCGTTAAGCAACTGAATACAGAAACCAAAAGTACAGGCTTGCCTCAACTTTGTTCCAGAGCTAATGGTGGAAACCAGGCGGGAGTGAAGGGAAAAAATTATTAGGTTCCAAAAATTTGGACTAGGACATTTCGCTTTCCGATATATATAACTATTAATATGGACTTTAAGCTTTCCATAGCTCTACGGAATAGAAATGTAAATTCGCCTGGAAACATCCCGCCAGAAAAATCGGAATGACAGTCCCATCAGTTACGTATACGTGTGTGGTTCAATAGGGACGAGGCAAAAACAGCTCTATCAGTTCTGAAACTTTAAAAGCCACCAGTTGCTACGCAGAACGTTACTTCATGTTATCTTCGGAAAAACGTCTTCGTGAAAAGATATTGGAGTAGTTACCAGAACGGTAAATACCGCTGACCTTTTGTAGAGCTAAAGAAAGTTGTGTGAGTATTGCATCTGGTTTTTACACGATTACAGTACTTTCCTCCCTCCTTCCCGGCCCTCAATAGAAAATGGAAATCAACTAACACAATGGTACAACTAACGGAATTTCATTCGCTTTTTGAGATAATATTCGATAAGTAAATGTTGAAGGTGAAAAGGCTGAGTTTTGAATCGAGTGATCTGCCGTGGAAAGTTGGGAAATTTGGAAAAAATTGAACGATGACTCTCAGAGTTTCGGAAACGAGGGATTTCGCCGCTCCCGGAGGCGAGAAACGAAGAGCTTTCATTTGCGGAAGTTGAAACTAATGGGGAAAGGCTTCATTCATCAAACTCTGGAGGATTATCCGCCTTCCCGGAAAACTTTTTTTGCGGAGACCGATTGCTAGGCGTAGAACTTCGACCGAGTTGAAAGTTCGCTCACGAGGCTCAGGTTCATTCCAGCGACTATAAGACATGATGTTGCAGTAATGTGAACAGTCTCAATGTGAATATAAACAGAAATCCGTTGAGAATCCTGAAACCTCTGAATGATACCAGGAATCAACTACAAACGTACAAGTCAATTTTAGATAACTCCTACGGCTGAGTGATGCAGCTTGAAGAATACGAACTGCCAGCAGCGCTCTTGGAAGTGACACCGGTGTGCGCGGCGCGTTCTGCGGTCCTCCTGATGAGCAAACTTCGACGAAATTAGCCTCAAAACACGACGCTCACAAATAAAACTATACTTCGGTATATAAACAAAACCTCATCGTCGGATGGGAAGTTCAATTTAAAGCATGTAAAACTCTCGATACCCCTTAACTGGTTCAAGTCATCTGTGTGGGGTTAATCCCATTAGCTGTTTTATAAAAAGTTACGACAGAACAAACAAACAGGCCTCCATCTGATATTTCAGACCATACCCTGGGTTCTATGAGCTTTTAAAAATGTCCAAAACAGCATTTGAAGAAATTTCCGTGGAACCTTATTTTTGTTATTATGTAGAATGTGAGAATTTTCTCAGCCCCATGTAAGTTCAGCGTTTGTCATGATTTCATCGACCAACCCATTGTATTTTTCATTCGTTTTATACGAAGTTCGTGAAACGTAACCTGACGTTCAACGTTAAAAGTGATAGCGCTGTAAGTTCCAGTACTTATTGAGCTCTTCCTACTTATTTCACGACCTTCATTTAAAAGCCACTAGATACGTACTTGATGAGACTGTCAACATGACAACAACAAGGCCAGAATGGTCGCTAGCCGGCCACATCTTTCGATGGCACTTAAAGGCTTTTCCTCATCTCAGGACAAGACAGTTTGGGATTGGTGGGCCTCTGCCACGGTTTACTGGGGTCCTTTGGTACCTCAGGGATGGCAAAAAGCCCAAACTGTCTTGATCTAAGATAAGGAAAAGCTGTAAGCGCCGTCGAAAGATAGGGCGTGGCAGCTACCATTCTGGCCTCAAGGGTTGTTTGACTCAAACATGGTACCACGGGAATGCACAAGCCAAGGCCTTGCCCCGGTGCATTATGGGTTAGGGCCAGAACAGACAACAGGTGGTTGTCTCCGCAGGGCAAGGAAGGTAGAACCCGAACAATCCAACTCCTACTCTGAGCAAGGCCTGAAAATGCGGAAACTGCGCTTCCCCTGTGGTCAAATTTCGTTTTTAAATCTACGGGGTCTGAGGGAGGTGGAGGCCACCTGGTCGGTACATCCCCAAATGCAGAATCGTAACTTTCAACATGATTTTGCAGGGAAAGTCCGCGTCTACAGTTGTGAATTTATAGGGGAAACACTTTAAAATATCTGGTGCGTTGCAACACACAACTTTCCTTAGCTCTACAACAATTCACTTGTGTACATGGCTAATTCTATTTAATCAATTCATTTATCACTCAATTAATTTGAACTTGGTCAAACAACGCTTTACGGCAGCAGGAAGCGGTAGCGCTTACAGTTCCGGAATTTATTGTGCTGCTCGTACTCATTGCAGGACCATTATTGAGCAATTGGTACACAGATAATTAATGAGGCTGTAAACACGATTTAAAAAAAAGGATAGTAATCACTTTTGCAGAGTTATTGGAAAATAACTGTCAGAACTGGTAGTAAGCGAAACGGCGGTAGTTGAAATTCAGGAATTTCTGGAGTGAGCCCCATGTATCTCATGAGCGTTTTTAAACACTCTTCCTTTAGGTATTGGATTGGACTACAATACCAATTTTTTTTAACATTCTACAAGAATTCCAGCGGAGTTTATAGTTTATAAGGAAAAAACTGCGCAAAAAACGCTTTTGGTCGAAAATTTTGATAATTTATTGTGCTGCTCTCGTCATTTTCCCACGAATGAGAATTTTATAGTATCATTGCGTTATTGAGAGCTATCAAAATAAAAAATGTAATTAAAATCGTTAGAGCCGTTTTTGAGAAAAAAATTTGGTGTTTTGATCACTATGATGACTATAGTTAACTTTCGGTGGATTTTGCCCATACCCTCATTATTGCGTCCCATGGTAACCTGTAGGCTAGACATCAAGTTTCAGCTGATTTGGTACGGTGGTTTTCTCTAAAAACTGCGCTAAAATCGATTTCGTCGAAAGTTTTGGTAATTTATTGTGCTGCTCTCGTCATTTTCCCACAAATGGGAATTCGATGGTATAATTGCCTTATTGAGAGCTATCAATATAAACAATTTAATCAAAATCGTTAGAGCCGTTTTTGAGAAAAAAAATATTTGGTGTTTTGATCACTATGATAACTATAGTTAACTTTCGTTGGATTTTGTTCAAACCCTTATTTTGGCGTCCCATGGTGATTTTCGAGCGAGATATCAAGTTTGAGCTGATTTGATACGGTGGTTTTCTCTAAAAATCGTTCACAGACACACATACACACACAGACCATTTTCCCAAATAGTGTTTTTCAGACTCAGGGGGGTCTGAAACGTAAAGATCTTTTTTTTCAGCCGATTACATAACTTTCCTTTCTACTTCGTAGAGCAAGGAAAGTAAAAGTCAGTCAATAAAACCACGTTATTTCACACTCCGGAATTTCTGCGGTTTCTTCTGACTTTCTGATGATCATCATTAAGTTCTCATCGTATGGGTGACTGATTGCAATACAATACTGAGCTAGTACCTTACGAAAGAAGTATATTGGGGAAAAAACTGCAGTGAAATCGCTCTTCGTCGTCATTTTGTATAATTTATTGGGCTCTGGCCATTTTTTACGGAAGGCAATTTTACAGCACGGTTATATCACATGGAGCTGTATACGAAAATTCCATCGAAATCGTCAGCCATTTTCGACTAAAAATGGGGTCTTTCGGTCCCTGTGACAACTATAGTTAGTTTTGAGGTTTTTTCCCTACACCCTTCTTTTTGAGTTCCTACCCGTCAAAAACAAAGTTTGGGTCGGTTCGGTTTAGGCGTTTTCTGTCATTCAAGTTCACTGACACAGAAAATTTTTTGAAATGGTGTTTTTTTACTCAGTGGCCCTTGAGACGTAAAGATGTGCTGGGGCTCCTCCTTTTTTTCAGGGCTAAGCTAACGAAAATACGTTCACTGCCAGCTGGACCTAATTGAAAAATGCCATGTTATTGAATATCTTTATTCTTTCTGATAATTATGTAAAACCCAACTAAATATTAATGGAAAGACACATTTTGAATGATTTTGCCCATATTCCGAGTTTTACTTGAATTGATAGGTAAGTTAAGAACTCATACTGAAGTTAAGGGCGTTGGAAATAACGCAGGATATAAGCGGCAGTAGCGAATTGACAGTGAATTGTGTTCGCGCACTTTCGCCGCCCAGCAATACATCTACGTGACAGCGATGACTCTCAAACACGCCGAGCCTACTCCGGAAGTCGAGGCAACAGTTACGAAGCTGACGATTCCCGAGGAAACCTTCTAATTAACAAGGAAGGGGTTTTAATTATACGACAAGAAATTATGGAAACGTTGAGGGCTTTGATAGATGGCAGAAGACCCGGCTTCCTCTCGTTGAAGTGTCTGGGGCGATGTGCTTCGGGATGTTGATAAATGGCAATCAACGAGGTCGCCAAACCCCGTCGACAGCTCGTTTCTCGCGAGCCCTAACACGGAATCAACGCTTCAACTTGGTTTCCAGCTTCTTCCCCCGAGTGATGCTCAATAATTCGTTAGCATCCGAAGAGCTTTGAGGGTCTGAGCTGTGGAAGGATGAGGTGAGAACGTCATTTTACGCCGGAACGATTTCTCAAGACGGCTCTCTGACCTTTCTATCGATTTTTAACTTCAACTTGTCGCAGTGAAGAAGAAAATTTAAGAAGTAATGTGTCCAACTTACAATTGGAACGAAAAATAAAACACAACGAATTATAACTTTATAGGAATTTTTGAGCGTGATTGCATTAAATTCATACTTCCTCCCGATACTTAGGTATTCATACGATGCTCTCCCTCAACCCATTTCACTTTGATATGTTTTCATGCAATGGGCCTACTGTGATGCTATGGAGTGGGATTCCATGGACCATGCATAATATTCCTCGTCTCCGTCAAACCATCATCACTCAGACTATCCTGATGATGAAGAGGGCAGGCGACCAAGCGGCGCACTACAATGCAGCGCTATGTTGACTCCCTAAGCGTCTGGACTGGCCGCGGAAGGGTAAAGCTAAATCCACAAAACACCGCATTAGTTTGCTTCAACAACAAACTGTCCGTAACCCTACCACCCCTACTTCTACAGACCATCCGATTACGGAGGCGAGCTCAGTACAACATCTAGGCCTCGAGCAGGACAACGGACTCAACGTGGGGAGCCCACATTTCACAAACGGCCACCAGGAAGCTGCACATCTCAGCTTACTTGGGACGCTCTACAAAATATTTGGGGCGAAGCTCTGCTTACATTGCTCTACGTACATTCATCTATTTCCATGGCATCAGTTGCTCATCCAATCTATTTTGCACTCAATTCATTTGAAACGTCACATTTCATGCAGAAACTGGCTGCGCTTAATTTGTTGAGGTGCTCCTACTCATGCCACGATCATTACTGAGCAATCAAAGGACAGGTGGTTCATGACACTTTCAACACAATTTTACTAAAAAAATGTATGCATACAGTTTCGGAATTACCTTTTACCCGGTAGTGAGAATGGAAATAAGCGGAACGAAGGTGGTTTGAACTCCAGAATTTCTGGAGTAGCTGTTAACCATTTTTGAGCGTTACTAAACAGTTTATTGGTAATGAGAAAAGGAGGAACGGAAAAACCGTGCTAAAATCACAGCAATCATCGTCATCCGCCGTGTCAACTCAGCAGCCCTTAAAACTCAAAGACCTACAGAAAGATGGGGAAAAAAATCATCTTACATCACTTCCTTTTTTATACTCCTGTTGGGTGCAAGAATGGGGGAGCTGAGGATCACAATAAAACTGAAACTCGGTGAGCGTGAGGAGGACTGTATTACATGAGGAGATGGAGTACAAATGGGCGACACAAGGGAAGTACTCGGAACGCGGAACTGGCAACCGTGCGAGAGAGTGAGAAGTGACTGGGGCGGTACTTGTAAGCGGAATGATTTTGGAAGAGCTCTGTCATCGATACGAAAATGAAATTGGGAGAAAGAAATGAAGAAAGGGGAAAACCTAGAAAAGGGGGCTGGGGGCCCGCAGCTTAGGAATTCCCGCAGGTTAGGGTCCGTTATTGAAACGTTTGGAGACAATTAGGCGGACGGAGACAATGACACGGGGAAGTCCGAGTTCAACGACTCTGACAACTTCGACGCTTTGCGTCGAACAACTCCTTAATGCTGGCGAAAATTGAGAATGAAAACGGTTCGGAAAAATATCAACAAAAGAACTTAGGGCGTGGAAAAATTGTGACGGCAAAGCCGTAGAGTTCACAATGATTAAAAAAGGCGAATTGGGGATAATACTCGTACCTCTCAAAATCATTCCAAAATTTTATAAACCCCTGGAACTCAACCCACAACTTAATAGACTCATGATCATAAAAACGGAGAGACAAACGCCGAGATCTTCAGGGAAAATATGCAAAAATAGTGATAGTGGGGTGTAAATGAGTGCTAATTGACAATATTACTCTAAAATTAATGAGAAATGCGACTATAATCAAAGTAAAAAACAGGAAGATTCCTTAAAATTTTAGTTACATGGCCTTTTTGAATCTGGAGATATGGATTTCTACGTCTTTGGCTTGAATCAATCAAAGAATGTTAATGAGTGTAGCCTCGCAGTAGATTTTACATTTAAAAGAACAAGAAAGCAGGGCACCGGTGTCATCAGCTCCACAGGACCTCCATTTCAAGTTGGAGCTTTGTGAGTAGAACTGGATAATCATTGATTTACAACTAGCGCGTGTGTTGTAAGCTGAACTGGGACACGGTCAACACAGAACTCCGCCGTAATGAGGAGCTTAATTATAAAATGGTACTGCGAAAGTTTTGACGTTCTATATCTTCTGGTGTTGAACGATTATAGTAATACCACGTCAAAGTGAGTCCGATTATGTTGAATCCAGATGTAGACGCATTCTTCGCTTTTGATGCAGAAAGATCAGATGTCAAAGAGCTTCCTAAGTGTAACGTACCGGACGCCCTTGTACCACATTTCCAACCCCCTCGACGGTAAATAAATCTCTCTGCCCGGCGCTTTTTTTTCTACAGTTTGCATAAAACGTATGGAAAACGAGGCAGCTTGTTGGAATAATGGAGTCGTTTTTAAGAAAAAAGAAGCGACACGGGGAAGTATAAACATTCCTGAAACTGGAAGGGCGAAGGGTCGCCAAAGCAAAGTCACCCTAAAGAAGTAAGAATATTATATGTTAAGTTTCAGGGGAGGGCCCAACAAGTCTCCAGTCAACAAACCCTAGTTTCAGATCTTCTCCGCTGTCTCTTCCCTTAAACCAACACCCCCCGCGCCGCCGCTTTTAAAAGGGACAGCATAAAGAGAAAGCTAGAAATTAGCATCTTTATGTTTTTTTTTCTTCTTCTCCCCTTTTGAAAAAGAGAGGGAACGTCAGGTAAATGTGGAGGAGTAGTGAGAAGTGGGAGCGCTGCAGTCTAAATATACAAGCGTCGTGTTTTTATGAGGGTGAAATGAATGAGACTCCGTAGAAACATTAAAAATAAGTGGCTGAAATAATAATCAGGCGTTCGTTTGAGATTCGCGCACATTCTAAAATCACGATGAGCCATTTCCGTGTAGATGCGAACATAATACAAAGGCTGAACCAACCTACAGCTAAATTACTCTGAAGATTCTAACCTGCATTACGATAAAACTGGGTGAACGCAACTTGAAGGAAAAAACTGTTAATACGTGAAAAACCTGTGATTGAAATGAATTAAAAAAACACGGTCTCCTTCAAACAATACAAGTGCCACGGAAAGAAGAAATTGAGCGTAAATATTAACGAAGGGGTTTTTTTTACGAACACCATCTGATTATGAGAAACTGTGATGCAACGCGTTGCAAACATTCTTCAAGAACATTTTCACACCTTTACCTCACGCTCTGCTCTGAATAAACAACGAACGAGCCAAAGAAACGCTCATACGACTCAAGATTGATTATAGCGAATTTTCCTAAAGAAAACTATGAGTCGAGTCAAAATATCTGATGCGGCGCACTTCTCAACTTCTCTTCAGGCCCATGGGCATACAGGAATGTTGATCACTCTATCAATTAAAGGGTTTTTCAACTTACTAGCTAAACGTAAGAGCTGTTTTTGCCTCGTCCCTATTGAACCACCGACGTATACGTTACTGATGGGACTGTCGTTCTGATTTTTCTGGCGGGACATTTCCAGGCGAATTAGGGGGGAAACAGCAAAAAAGTTAACCAACAAAACGACGTTAGGTTGAATTCTAGAATTTCTGTGGTTGCTCCCGATTGTTGAGCGCTCATCATCAAACGACCAAAGTATGAATAGGTTATTATACTTCCATCTTAGTTTTTTAGGCGGGATTTATGGGAGAAAAAGAGGAAAAAATGCACCAAAATCGATTTTTGTAGAAATTCTTGTGCTCCTTCTGCTACATTTTTACAAACGCGAAAATAGCATGTCAACCTTTTTGTTAGTTCCAACTAATGGCCACACATATTTGATGAAACTCGTGAGAACCGTTTTTAATTAAAACAATTGTGTTGTTTCGATCACTATGATAACTGGAGTTCTTCTGGAGTGATCTTCCAATCTTTTCGTTTTGAGATGTCAATTGAATTAAACAAAAAAATCTGCTCGGACTGTGTGCGCTAATATCATCCGAGCAAACGCTTCGGAGATGTGGGTAAACGATTCAAGAAGAAACCAGAGACCAAATCGGCTTAAATTTGGTGTCCAGTGGCAGAAAAGTTAAATTAATTCAGCTCGTTCTTGTTTGATAGCGCAGAAATTAGGTGATTAACAGTTTCCAGGGAAGAAGTGATGGTATTTTCAATATTGGTTTATTATTCATTCTGAATAATAACCCTATGTTTTCGGTCACGAAAAATGTTTTACAACCCCCCCTCAAAATTTGATACTTTACGTTTCAAGACATGGGGATTCCAAATCTGTAATGTCCGTCTGCCGTCCCCCGTCACCCGTCGCCCCTCCCCCGTCCCCCACCACCATCCACGTCCGCCGTCCGGGCCGTTTTGTGCCTTTAACGTAGTCTACAAAATTCGTTCTTTCGCACAAAAATCCCATTTGGTATCTAGCTGTGCCCACCATCTCGGCAATCCGATCGGACGAAGCACATGGTTGCTATGGACAAAAAATGGTTTAAAAAAATTAACGAAACGGAGTATAATCGCAAATAAGCCGTGTTTCGTATCGTTTTCAAGGTATTTTCACATCCTGGGTCGAATGGAATGAGTATCAGACGTTTACAACTGCGTATAGGGAAATTAAAGTAATTATTAGTCAACTAATTGAAACAACTCGCGGAAGTAAACGTTTTGTCGTTGGTACACCCTCCCTCCCGTCTTACCAAAACCACCTGCCCGCTCGCCTCGCAACGTCGTGTCCCCGTCCCAATTTCCCCGACTCTTTTTTCCCGACCGGGTGGAGGAAGGTGAGGGCCACTTCCTCCGCACACCCGTGACATACTACAGACGTTTACGGGCGCCTGGTGCCGGAGGAATATTTAGTTTCCGTAGTTCCATTGTAGTCAGGTCGTGTTTCGTATGGTTCACTAGTATTCGTCGATTTTGAATCAAATGAAATGGGTCTCGGAGCAGTAATACTAGGTCAAGCTGTTCATGAGAATAATAAACCATTGTGTAATAGTTTGCGGTTTTTTTACTTTCCTTGCTCTACGAAGTAGAAAGGAAAGTTATGTTATAGGCTGAAAAAAAAAATTTTGAGTTCTCTTCAGATCTTTACGTTTCAGACCCCTCTGAGTCCGAAAAACACTATTTGGGAAAATAAGAACCACCGTACCAAATCAGCTCAAACTTGATATCTAGCCCGGAAATTACTATGGAACGCCAAAATAAGGGTATGAACAAAATCCACCGAAATTTAATTATAGTTATCATTGTGATCAAAACACCAAATATTTTTTTTCTCAAAAACGGCTATAACGATTTTGATTAAATTTTTTATATTCGTAGCTCCTGATAGGATAATCATACCATAGAATTCCCATTTGTGGAAAAATGACGAGAGCAGCACAATAAATTATCAAAACTTTCGACGAAATCGATTTTAGCGCGGTTTATAGAGGAAACAACCGTACCAAATCAGCTGAAACTTGATGTCTAGCCTACGAGTTACCATGGCACGCAATAGTGAGGGTATGGGCAAAATCCACCGAAAGTTAACTATAGTCATCATAGTGATCAAAACACCAAATTTTTTTCTCAAAAACGGCTCTAACGATTTTAATTACATTTTTTATATTGATAGCTCTCAATGAGGCAATGATACTATAAAATTCTCATTCGTGGAAAAATGACGAGAGCAGCACAATAAATTATCAAAATTTTCGACCAATAGCGTTTTTAGCGCAGTTTTTTCCTTATAAACTCCGCTGAAATTTTTGTAGAATGTTAAAAAAAATTGGTATTACAGTCCAATCCAATACCTAAAGGGTGAGTGTTTAAAAACACTCATGAGATACATGGTGCTCACTCCAGAAATTCCTGAATTTCAACTACCGCCGTTTCGCTTACTACCTGTTCTAAACGTTTTTACCCAATAACTCTGCAAAATTAATTACTATCCTTTTTTTTAAAAAAATCGTGTTTACAGCCTCATTAATTATCTGTGTACCAATTGCTCAATAATGGTCCTGCAATAAATTCCGGAACTGTAAGCGCTACCGCTTTCTGCTGCCGTAAAGCGTTGTTTGACCAAGTTCAAATTAACTGAGTGATAAATGAATTGATTAAATAGGATTAGCCATGTACACAAGTGAATTGTTGTAGAGCTAAGGAAAGTTGTGTGTTGCAACGCACCAGATATTTTTTTTCGCAGTGGTTCTGATGTCATTTGAAAGTTCACATATTTTGCGGAGGGGGGTTCTTGGAATCTGGAGTTTCGATCACCCGTATTTTCGCGTCTACCAATGACGTGAATGGTAAATATGACATTTTAAATGAGTTCAGACGCACAAACACAGACAATTGTTGTAATGGGAGCAGGATAGTTCCTGCTTTCCCCTCCTACTGGCAGTCAGCGCACGTCAGTCAGGCTCAGTCGTCGATCTGTATTCGAAAGAAAAATACCTCGTCTCTGTGCTCTTATTTGTTTGAGTTCGATTGCCCTCGTACACCTAAATTTTCCGAGTGGTGTTTGTTGAAAACTTTCTTCAATTTATTATGTTGTTGGATATTGTTTGGCACAGGCCAAAGTAGCTGGGATCTTGAGCTCGGGCCTTTCCCTGGTTCGCTCATCTTTTTCATGTTGGTTTGCGTCTCCTCTGGATGAAGGAATCAAGTTCGGTTTAACTTCTGGAGCGACAAATGATCCATCCATTTCCCCTTTTGGACTTTCCAAAATGCGCCCAACAGATATTATTTAGACTCAATTGAAGAACAAACGTTTAATGAAATTTTGTTAGTAACAGTGTAAAAAATGTTTTTGCATAATGTGATTCATTAAATTTGAATGAAAGTTACGAGAAGATGTTCGCGTAGTGTGTAACTTCTAACCCCGAAGATTCTCGGGAGTAAAAGACTAGCTCAGCAGTATCCACCTCCCTACGAGTTGTGTCCTTAGACATACAGCACTTGAGACACTTCACTTTTGTGTTAGCCGTCTCCAACGATTGTACCATTTGTAAACCAAGTAATTCCGTAATAAATTTTCAAAGTTTTTTTTAAAACTCGGTTTCCCTTCGGGCAAACATAATTTGAATGTGTATGGATCATAATTCCGAAAGGTGTTTCTGGACTCAGTAGTCCTTAAAACGTGGAGATCTGAAGAATAAGAAAGAATCTGAAAGAATACTATTTTCGGCCTATCACATAACTTTTCTCCCTACCTCATAAGGCTAAGGAAAGTAAAAACCGTTCTCCAATCAACTAAAGTCGACACATTTCAAATGTACTACCGTCGTATTGTTTAGAACTTTTCACAAGAGAAATTCCGTTAATATTTTTCGAAAGAAAAATGATGTTTTGATAACTATGGCGAGTATCAAATTGACATTTTATGTCTTTACTTTGCTACATAAACTCGAAAATGTAACGGCCAAGTGTAACGGCCCAAAGCGTCACGAAAATTAACCTTTGAGGCCGATTGGACAACCCAACGTTTTAATCCCAGTTGCAACCTCAGCCTCTGTGGCGTAATGCATAAGACATCGTTCTCCTAAACCGGAGGTTGTGGGTTCGAGTCCCACCAGGGTTACGATTTTTTGTTGTTGACATTTTATGTCATTACTTTGCTACATTAACTCGAAAATGTAACGCAGGATATGTAACGGAGAAGCATCATTAAATTTGTGTTGGGTTAAGTGCATGGTAACGTCTGTTACAAAAATGAAAAATATTTTTTGTGTTGTAATTTTATATTTCTTTATTTAAAATAAACAAAATTATATTAAAAGAAAAAGACATAAAGTGGCCCTCGTGGTTGCGTACTTGTACGAAAGCTGTACCCACCGTTTGTGTTTAGGGCTGCTGCTTCTCCATTCGGTTATATTAAAAAAGACATTTAGATAATTTTTGTCGATAAGGACTTTGAGTTTGGTTTTGCCGTTCACTCTGAATCTTGTTCGCATACATACACATTACTGTAAGGTCGCAAAAACCTTTAAAACATGATCTTCTGAAGAAAACAGCCGAAAAAATATTTCTGCCCATACCGTAACATCTTACTTCGTTGTCCTAAAGAGAGCGCTAAAAATCGTAATGCTTTAACAGAAAAACACAGGGAAAAATATCTGGTTTACGTTGTGGTTTTTCTCCTTATTGCTTAAAAAGTGTGTAAATCCATTATTCCGCCTTAAATAAAAACTGACAAAACAAAAATCAGTTCTTCTGAACTCCTCTGCACTCATACAAAGTTGGTTACAACCCGTTTGCTGAAATCGTGGTGTTTTCAGTCTATAGCACTCAAATCGTGAATAGATCTCCTTTTCTGAAGCGCGTTTTCCATCTCCATCATTATACTATTGGATGTATTCGTTATCTATAAACATAACTTGACCACATAAATGTATTCACGCTCCACTACAACTATGTGAATCGGTTTAGTAGAATGCTGGTGTCGGCTGAGCTTGGGAATACCAGACGCTCAAATACGAAGTGAAGGGATAATCTTTCATCCGTATCCAATTGCAGGAGGTTGTTTCTGCACATGCAACGGCTCAGACAGATTCATTCCATCGTCAAAACATGTGCTCCAGCCTAAAAGCAAACTCAACAATCAGCCATTTTCTGGGCGTTCAGTCCTCGGAATGTCCATTATACGACTTGCGCGAGCTAGAGGATGTTCACCACTTGTTGTGTGTCTGCCCAATTCTGGCAGAGTTCCGCATTGCAGTATTTATTTCTCTACACTCGCTCGAGATGAAGGAGGCACAATAGTCAGTTGCCCTGACTGAACTCCTTTGAGTAAGTTTTGCAGACTGTCTTGGAAATGTAGGACTAACTATTTGGTGCGTGAGTTTAATTTTTTGGCAGGTCCGAGTCTTCGTTCTTTGAAAAACGCAATTAAGTTTTCTCTTCTTTTTGTTTTATTTCCTTTTCTCTCCGACTTTGTGCGTTTAACTTTTACCACTCCATTCTTTTTCTTCCGACAACCGTCAAGTTTCTAGAGCCCGTAATTCCGGCGGACGATTTCAAATGTAATCACGCCTAAACGTTCGTTTTGTGTTCGTTTCGTATCACATTTCGATAATAATCTTTTGGTTCGTGACAATCTGTTAACAAATCAACATCTGCTAAATTACAACACGTTTGTTACTTGCTCATGTAATAGTTCGCTCTTCAGTCGGTATTTATTCACAATGTGCGCCAATTTATGCGAAACTTTTGAATGTTGGCTCGTTTCCCACGCTTAATCAATGTTTTTTTTGGCGAATGTTTTTCCTTATGGGTGGCAGCTCGAAAAAGCGACGTTGTCAGATCGGGTTCTTGAACACATTCAAATAAATGTATCACCCGAGGAATGTTTTCCTCGTTCAACTGAGACCGAAGTTAATATAAATGTTTTGCTCGACTCGTCTCCATTTTCCCCCTTCTGTTGTTTGAAATTATTCGTTAGAATTAATTACCTATCTTTAACAAAGGGTTTCTGGCCCTTTAAATGTCACGCTTGTTAAAATAGAACGAACCTCCGGCCTTATTTGCATTTCAAATGGCAAAAACGGGTTTCTTTGTTTGAATAAACTACCGGCGCGGAAATATCAGGAAAGGAACGTGGAAGGACACATAAAAGTTGGCCAGTAAAAGTTTTCGGACGTTCGACCTCCAATTATGGGTCCAAATCAATTTTGGGATACGTATTGTTGAAGACCGTGCTTTTTGGGGGATTTCGAAACGGGAGTGCATCCAAACAAAAACAATGGTAATCTTGGTAGAAGAGCGACTTTTCGACGACTGGATTGCGGGACGTGGAATGAAAGGAGTAGGATTTCATCACTCTCGTCAATCTTGACGATAGGCTAAAGAAACAAACACGTGATGTGAATCCAAGAAGAACGCATGCGGCCACGTCCAGTAGTTGCGCTCTATAAGTACTTTTTGAACACACACCTCATTGCCAAAACGATGCAAGCCTCAATAGGACTTCCACCCTATGATTTTATGTGTGGTTATATAAATATACGCTAAATAATAGTTATACTTTTAAGTTACTTGGTAGTTTACTTACTTTTCTTAGCCATACGAAGCAGGATTTTTTAAAATTTGGGCCCAATACGTTCAGGAGAGTGAGTAGAGCCTTTCCATTTACTTCTGACTAATATAATTCCTAAGCGCTTTCACCAAGAATGACCTTCCCTCACTCCACCTTCTGCTAACATGCAATTGCTCTCTCAACTACAACCATCCCACTAATCCCCCACTTACCACTCTTCACATTACCGCATACCACAAAACTCTGGCCTTTGATGAATGATTTTTTGAACACTCAGCAATGTGAGGAGCGGAAAGCATGTGCCTCGTTCCCGCTAGGGGTTAGTGAAAAAGGTTCACTTCAGTTCACTCAGAATTTAGCTGTCCGTCAGTTTGTGTGTGTGTGTGCACCAAAAAGCGCAAATACGACGGGACGGATGTTCGTATGGCGGTGTCAGAAGCTTGTGGAGTGGAGGCGGGTAACATCAGGGTTGCAGCTGTCGTGGTATGTGTGCAAGGAAAGTACACTGGCTGGTTTACGAGCCAATCATGCAGAATACCTGAGAGTGTATCGAGCAGAAATGCCATTGTTGTTGGGAAGAAAGAACGGCTGTATCCCAATATAACGACAGATGACAGATTTTGTTTTCATACGATCCCTTTTATTATGTACCAATTCACAGAACGTTCTATGTTTTCTCGCTTTGCTACTAGACCTGAACTGTAATAATCCGTGGGTCTGGGGGTGCCCCCAATGGCTACTTTTGTTTTACTTTTTTACAACCAAAAATGAGGAGAGGCTCATTCCACCACCCATCCCATTAAAGGCCCACCTCATCGTGAGTCACCCCCTTGTGCATTCAAAGACTAAAAAATGTGTCACCACATAAAAAAATAAAAATAAAATAAAAAGACCACATATTCCTACTCCTGTCTTTTTCGCGTCCCTTTTTTTCTAACTATCAGTCAAAAGTTGAGTAAGAAGAAAAGGTATAGCCGAAAAAGGTATGCAACTCTTCAAATATTTACTTGTCACTGCGAAGGTTTTACTTTAAAATAAATAAATAAATTATATAAGAAAAATAAGGCATGAGAATAATGTTTATTACTTTCTTAGCTCAGCAAACTAGGAAAAAGTTATGCCAAGGCTATAAAACACGTTTTGAGTTTCCTATGGGTTCATAGGTTTTAAGGGCTTCTCTCCCAGGAAACATCATATCGGACTACTGTATGTACTTGAAAATGTGTGTTTGCGAACGATATAATGTTACCGCTATGACGCCCTTCTACGTTCCTGAAAAAAACCATTTCAGAAAATAGTCTGTGTGTGTCCGTGAACAGTATTGAGACAGAACGGGACAACCAATTCAGCTCAAATTCTATATTCACCAAATCAAGGTCAACATAGGACGCCTAAATAAGGGCGAAATTGGTTTGAAAATAATTAGTTATCAGGTAGTGTTACTGCGCTAAAATCGCTCTGCGGTGTTTTCGTCGAAAGGTTTAACAATAATCGTGCTGCTCTCGTCATTTTACTACCGTTTGTTCATAGAATAGAATTTAACAAAATCGTTGAAGCGGGTTTTCCACAAAAAAAGTCCGGTGTTGCGATAAATACAGTTAACTTTGCTCCAATTTTTCGTCCCAAGTTGTTCTCCAGGCTGAATATCAATTTTGAGTTGGTTTACTTCAGCCATTCTTCCGCGTACACGCATATTCTCATGCGCACAGTTCGTCTCAAATTATGTTTATGGGATTCAGAAGCCTTTGATACTCAACCATGTCCAGAAAACTCGTGAAAAAACTTTTGTCAGCCGAAAATAATACAGAAAGAATGACATTCTCACTGCTTGTAACGGCTCCGAGGAAAGCGAAAGCCCCCTTGGCCTATGGTATTGAGAGTAAAAGCAACAGGCATTGAATTCATCAAGGCTGATCGGTAATGATGACGGAACAAAAATACTACAGCGAAATTCCAACTACGGAATAAAGGTGAAGAAACCTTAAGAGGGTTTGCAGGTGTCGAAACTAATGTTGAAACGACTTTAAAGAGAGAAACAGCCCTTATTTAAGATCACTGAGCCGAGCTGTGAAAAACGGAGAGAAGAGTGCAAACAACGATTAGGAAGCAGCGGATGAGCTTCCTTCATCTGGGTTTTCCCAGAATGATCAACACTCTAGACGAACCAGAATTAACTTTTGTGCAGCCCAGCAATTTTCAAGTTGTGTTCTTCCAGATGTTTTACTCCCGAAGAAATCGTTTTCAGTTGGCGGACACAGAGAAAGGGGTAAGCGTTGATACAAATTAAAAAATGATGCAGGTCGGGCCCGAATTTATCACTCGTAAGAAAATTGTTGTAACTCTTTTCAATAATAGAACGGAGTATTTCCACTGAATTTGGATTCGGTGGTAGGTCATCATCAGTAACAACCATAAGCGTTTTTTTATGCTATTGATGACCCTATCAACGAAATCGATATAACAGTGTCTGAAACGTATGAAAATGGAAACGTCTGAACTCCATTTTCTTATTTTCTATTCGCATTACACATTTTATTATCAAAGTTGCCGAATTCAGCATAGCACTCATTGTAATAGCAAATGTGCAGCCAATATTTTTTCCTGAACTTCCTTCCTTCCACCTCGGATCGACAGTCTTCGACGATCGCTAGATTCTCATTCCGCGATTGACAGCAGTTGCATCACGTCCATTTGGCCACAACTCCCCCATTAATTGATAGTACAGTCAGTAACGGTTTTCGAGTATTTCTCGTGATTCAATCTGTGATTGTGTATAGTCCTTCTCGGATTTCATCTTTTTCAATTGTTTCCGAGCTGTGGTTATTTCAATTCTTTGAAAAATCGTTCAATTTCTACTTTCCTTGTTTCTACGAAGTAGAAAGAAAAGTTATGTTTTTCTTCATATTAGACATAACTTTCATCTATTAATCACACTACCCTGGTTTCTTGAATACATATAACGAGATCATTACTTGGTTACTTGCACATAAGAATGTGTACAGTTTCGTGTGCATGTTGTAAATAGTTTAAAAATCCAAGCATGTCACAACCTATAGAGAACGCCTCTTTGGAATCGTCGTTTTACTATTCGAAATTCACAATAAGAACGTGAAACTATTTGAAACAAAGTACTCCGGTATTTATTAAGATGCTCATACTCACACCACGATCGTTACTACACACATGCGACTTTCAACACGATTTTTTTTTGAGAAATAATTATAAGATGACATCTGTGACAAATAGTAGTAGGTGAAACGGCGGTGGTTTGAATTTCAGAATTTCCGGAGTTGCTTCCAATTATCTTATGAGCGTCATTTAACTTTCGCCTTGTAGGTAGTTAATTGGACTACCGCCCTGACTTCATGAGTATTGCAAAAACGGGATTTACGAGGGAAATCCTTGCTAAAGTCGGCTTTCTTGGAAATAAAAGCCAAAACACGTCAGAAAACAAGATTTTTCGAACATTAGGAGTTTGTGTTTGAAGTGTTCCCAACGAACAGATTGGGTTACGTCCGCCAATAGGCGTGTGGTAAAAGTCAACGTACCTATTAGGCGAGTCGGTCTTGCCTTACTTCCGATGTAAACATCATACATGTTTCATATGACTTACGGCCCGAAGATATCTTTACATCAGCCTCAGTACACCTCCAGGTGGGGAAAAATGACTCACTCAACACGTATGAGTACGTGAAACGGCTGTGTCTTGATCCTCCTACTTCTTTTCTCCGTAAGTGGTTGTGTAAAATGTATTGAGCACCTTAATACTTAACGTGTCAGTGAATTTAGCGTGATTGAAACTTGTGTGATGCTTGTCCTGTGTGATTCAGTTCGTGACAGTGTCCACATGTACGAGAATCTCTCTATCTAGGCGTGATTGCGTGATTGACTGCTGCCCTGTTGTCTGGGGTAGCAAACTAACAGTCAATAAAAATAGAGAACTTAACAGTATTGGCCCACTCATAGAGAGCTACGTTCCTGTGGATCACCAAGGCCTATAAACCTGCATCAACAGAAACAGTCCAAGTGATCACTGGTCAGTTACCGGTTGACTAGGCCTTTGAGTGTAAGGTTGACAAGTGGAGAGTGAAACGGGAGCTTCCTCCACTGTGGGCTGAATTCCGTGCAGAACTCACCATCGACGAAAGGACATTAGAGAAATGACAGGCGAAATGAGAATCCTTGTCATAGGGTCGTGACACGCATGAGTTCTTCCCCAACATCCGTGAACGTCGTGAGAGATGGTGGGTTAGACCAGACCATTCGACGAACCAGTTCCTCACAGAACATGGCGACTTCAACACGCGGCTGCACTTCTCTTTTCCTCCATCATGCACGTCTTGTGCTTCCAGTGAGGAGGAAACCAGAAATCACGTACTGCTTCACTGTAGTTTCTTCAACAGAGAGCGTCGGTTGTTGAGAGGGTAGACGAACTTAGCAGCATTGACTTTTACGAAGCAAGCATATAACCGTTTCGCTGAGTTTGCGAAGAAGGTAATAGCTAAGAAGATCAGGTAAGAATTCAGGCCAAGAACTCGTCCCAGATGGTACGGGACCCCTTAGGTGGTTACCTCCGCGTGGTTACACACAGGCAACAGCTCTCTACCGGGAGACTGGCAAACGACCAAATACGTCCAGTACCACCTCAGGTCTGAGTTTAGTGAATACTGCAGGGGTAGCCTCTTGCATATTAGCGAAATCACAACTTCCATGGCTCGTATAACCCTCATCGAGGGTTCAGGAACAGTCATATACGAGTAATAAGTAAACCTGTCACCTGTCATCACACCTGTGCATCAGTTCGTAGGTGAGACGCCGCTAGTTGTGAATATTTTCTCCTGCAAATCCAAGGGTGCTGATAAAGCTCGTTTATCTGATTCACGTTGATTTAACGTGGAGATCGAACGATTGCTTCTATTATCCGCTGTAGCACACCCTCCTATGATGTCTGGGATTGTGCAAATGGCCGCCTAATCCCGCCAAGGAAGTCTTCCTCTAACTCAAGAAGAAAAGGAATGGAAAGCGACCTGAGGGGAGGGGGGACTGCCAAGGAAACCTAAAACTTGAGCAAAAGGTATTCAACCGGGTGCGTCATAGTTGGCGAAGTGGGGGAAAGTTTGAAATAAAAGAGCAGAATGAATTGTACGTACCTCCGGTTATTGGTGGGGTGGCGAGTAGAAACGCATTTGAATTAGGAAGAGTTTTAAGGGTTGAAAGTTTAAAAACAAAGAAAAAAAAACTAAGAGGGGAAAAGGGCAAAGAAAGTAAGCGCTTTCGAAAAGTAATAACTTCAACTGGGAGAGAAAAAGAATAATTCGGGAAGATGGAGAGAAAAGATCTCAGCGCATGCCAGTCTTCTTCGCACCGCCTGTAGATATTCCAAGCATCACCTGTTCTTTTCTGAATAACTTGTTGAGTCAAAGACTGCGAATGTTACTGGGGGGGTCGCTAAATTGGATATACGTCGTGATTGAGGGCATCAGAATCGGATTCAGTCGACGTTGATCATTTCTTTGTCGAGAATTTATCTGCACCGGCGCCTATCTTGTCCGTGTTACAAAGGGAACAAGGAAACATTTACTCCAAGTTGACCACGCCAGTGTTGTCAATCTACGTCCATGATGCGTGAATTCACCTAGAGAGTTTTATCTCATCGTAATTCGTCCCCGATAAATAAGAGAGGATAATCCTACAATAAGTGTGGTTTGATTTTGAACAACGGCCCACCACGCCAAACTATATAAAAAGCCTTCTCGCTGTCTGTGTACAATCCCGTACAGACTTGGTTATCCTCATGAATTTGTATGGTTGTATCCACTCCCGTGTGGTGTTGGTGATGGCATGAAAGCTAGAAGTGGAATCCAAATTGCGTTGATGGTAGAAGTGGTTCGAGTAATTTGAAAAGTTAGGGTGCTGGCAACGCATCAAAAACTTTTGAGAGGAGTGAAAGTAAGCTAATAAGCTTGAATCATAACTATTATAGCCTGATTTAGGAATCATTATGATCAGTAGAATCGTAATCCCAACAAGCAGTGGAGCAATTGAACGTAGTTACAAGGATCGATAAAACCCCGTAAAAACTGGTGAGCGTATATCATTTTTACTTTCGGCTACCCCAAAGGTAAAGGAAAGTATAGTAATCGTGACAAAAAAATTAGGTTTCCTTCAGATCTTTACGTTTTGAGACCTACTGAGTCCAAAAAACCTAATTTCGGCGCGTAGTCCGTTTGTGTGTGTCTAGTTCGATTTGCGGGAGAACGGCTGATCCGATTGAGCTGGTTCTTTTTTTTGTTTTGTTTGTTGTTTTGTATCCATCTGTTGGACGGAGATATAATCCAAATTAACTCAGAAGAGGATATTTGTCGAATATTAATTAATTTATCAGTACTCCAAAATGACTCTGACGATTTCAATCAAACTTACGAATGACCCTCAACTAACTTGTCCCTACATTTTGTTCTATATAAATGTTCCTGTAGAAATGCGTTGAACGAAGATATAGCGCCCAGATATGTAGCTGGTGTTCGAACTTACGGGGGTGGCGGAAAGTTGTGTGTTGCTACGCACCGCTCGTTCCGATTTAAAGTCCTGAGTCAAGCTTATCGCGAACAGAGGGAGTCCTGGCTTTCCTCTGTCCTCTTGAAGTTCCAGTTACCCGTTCTGTCGGTGATGCCAGTTTTCCCAGCCTCTTTTTTGAGGTATCCTTCAAAAGTATGAGTTATGTGAATCTTTAATGTCAGTTCCTCGTATTTCCCTCAATTGAGTTTTCAATTGTGACGAATCCTGTTGGCGTTAGGTTTTGCGGTTCTGTTATATCGAGAAGTCATTTTATTTCATTCTTTTCTTTTGATACAATCGTGGGCTAAATGTGGATTTCAATCACAACCAACGGGTATTCCCTCCGAGGAAGTTATTATCGTAGATGAGATTGTGTTGACAGGTTTCATTTCGATCTACCACACCAAATTCAACCAAGTCACAAATTGGTAGCAGAGCTTCTCGCCCACTAGTTCGTCGATAACATTTTCTATTTTAATCATGTACCATCTTGGCATGTGTTCAGACGTGTGCTGGGCTGCCCAATCACGAATTTTCCCATCTCTGTTCGCTTCATCTTACTAGTAGTTGTTGTCTTGTAGCATTCGTGGACGAAACACGTGCTTAGCGGATCACATGAGCCACAATCTGTATCTACACGTACCGCCTGACTCACTTATGGAGGACTAGCTGTAGTTTAAAGAAACTCAGAAACTGTTTCCCACACTAGCTCAAATTGCTCTAATAGTTACCAATGTCAGCGGCTTTCCAAAAATGCGATTTACTCTAACAAAGTGGCACAAAGAAAGTTCGAAACTGCAGCAAGGTCGTTCGTGATGAAGAAACAAGGATGATAGGAAAAAAAGAGAAAATGAGCCATCAATGAGTGATATGCCAATTTAAAGAGAGACCAAAATGAGACAGAATGTTCAACAGTGTTGTGGAGATGTCCAGGTGTCAGCACAGAAAGAAAACGAAAGAAGGGAAGAAAGAGGTAAAAAAACTCCAAAGGTCAACCGATAAAAAACCGAGTATGAGACCCCAGAGATGAACCCTTGGACCTATTCTCACAAGTATTGTGCAGATCAAGTTCGAGTAGAAGTGGAGTGGAAGGGAAGCACTTCAAAATTTGGTATAAACGAAGCTCGTCCTTTTCGTTTTGTGGCAGCAAGTTCTAAGGATACATTATGGGTTTTTTCTCAAGTCGTTCACTTTAGCTGCTACTAAACGGAGGTGGAGTCACTTCTACCGAAACAACTTAGTAACCATATTCTTGTGGCGAAGGATGTACGAGTATATCCCACTTCATTGGTAACTCATAATTCAGTCCTCTGGCTGTCATTTTAAGCTCTGCCTGAGGACCTAGAACAACTCAATTACTAAACAACGCATAATTCTCTTTTCCTGTGAAAATGGTCGCCCAAGGTTCCCCTTGGAAACCTTTTGGACATAGTGCCTCTTTACCCAAACATCGACTAATAATATTTTACAACGCGATAGCAACACGTGTCAGGAAGAAGGATGTGAAGGCGGCGTTGGTGGTCAGTAACGTTCAGTTTTCCCCCCACTCACAGGAAACGTTTCCTCAGTCACCTCAACATTTCCCAAAGCAATATGTTACAGGGTTCAAAAAGTTATTATTTATTTGGTTGTTCTACAGGCTGCTTAAAGGGGAGTTTAATCTAAATCTGTGTAGCTGTTTTTAAGAAAAGAACCTTTCATTTACAGTACATTTTATCCCCCCCCCTTTCTGTTATTGAAAGCTGCTCTTTAATTTTTATTTTTTTCACGTCTATGAACGAGTACGAACGAAACCAAAAAAAAAATGTTAATCGGTACGGTAATTGTACCACACGTGTAACAAAAACCACATCGAAACAGGGTTATTCCATTCGGGAGGTCACGAAACGTGAAAACCTGATGATAATTCTATGATTATTTATTTCTCATGATTACGATAGTTTTATATTCCTTTTGGGTTGCAGCAATTACAAGTTGTGGACTGGCGAATGGCTGGATTGCCATTTGTGAGTAGACAGAGGGACATCGTAGTAATTTATGGGTTCGTGGGACGCTGCGACATTGATTTAATAGGTAATTACCAACCTAGACCTTCAAGACGGCTCGACCCCTTGGGCCTCTGCTTCAGTTTCGTTGTAGCGAAGAGGAGAAGATGAGCGTTGTTCGTTCATTTCCTCGGAATCCATTTCTCTTCCCAGCAGCGGAATCTCTCTGACAACAAATAATTTCGCGTTAGCCTTCCCATCAACTCTCTCTTCTCTTCCCCTTCCGAACCTCGTCCTTTTCCCGCTCAGGGAACCGTAATAAAGATGGATCTTGATGAAATTTCTGTCCGTTGTCGACCGTGTGGAAAGAGGCTGGAGGTAGTTGAAGGGGCTAATGTACCACAACGGAGTTGCGGGTTCGAAGGGTTTTCGTTGAGGAGCCGAGAGAAATAAGGAGGTTGGAGGTGCCGCCCCCGAAACAGGCTTCCAGAGCCTCCTGCTCTACACCCCCAATGCCCTGCAAAGGCTCTTCACCTCTTCACCAGTCCCTTCACCTAGCGAATAACTGCCGATCTAATCGGGTTGAATTCCTAATCGTCCGCTCTGCCCTCTTCTACCGGGGTACCTCCTTCACCCCATACCAAAGCCCTACTTCTTTACCTACGACTCCTTTCCAAGGACGTTTAGCGAGGCCATTACCTCGTTTCGAGGGGCTCGTCGTTATTGCTGAACCCTATTTATTGGGAGGGTAATGCATTTAGCTACGATTTCGCCTAATTCTCGATCGCGAATACCCCTCAGCCTTTACCGCATTTCGGCCATTTCTTCCGAAGATGTATCTACTACTGCTCTTCGCGTTTCTAAACTTAACTCACTCCCAAGATCTAAGTTGGCTTCAATAAGTCCAGGAGGATCTTCTGGGAAGTAACCCTTCCATTTATTTCTGACTAATATAATTCCTCAACGTTGAGAAACGTTTTTTCACCAAGTTATTACTCTTTCCTACCAATTTCAGTAAAGTAACCGATCAAAACTATTCCTAAAATCACTTAGATATTTTCCAAATTTATTTCCAAGACTCACTTTCACTTTGCACAGAAAAATTGTTCACACTTGCCTACGAGATTCAAGTTACATACAGTTATGACTGCGAATTGAAAAGTATTCAAATTACCTTTAAACCTCCACCCAAGTTTCCTTCGCAATTTTCTTTCCGAGGACGATGAAGACCATTAAAAATGATTACACACTTTTGTAAGTTTTAACATGGAACGTATTAATGGGGGCGTGACTTGGCTTTGTAAGATGAGATTCCTAAGATGGGCTCCACTGAACCCTTCCGCATTTCACGAACCTTCGACATTTGATGAGTTAAAGCGGGATCAGAGTTAGGTTTAGAAACGCTCTTCAAAGTCCGATAATCTCAGTGAGAAGCCGAAGGCATTTGTCCGGTTCCCGAAAGGGTTTAGTTGGAAACGCTCACAATAATTGATATCTGTCAGTCGGTTTGTGCATAAATACGGGTTAGCTTGGTCATAGTGGAACACTGACCGAAAGATAGGTGGAACATGGGGAATACCAGAGATTAAAATGCGCAAAACTACGGTTGGAGCAAATGGTACAACCGAAAAACAGTAACAGCTCCGAAATTCTAAGATGGCTGAGTCATGACTGAGTTTCATCAACTAGTAGGAGTGTCTTCCAGTAACCTACACCATCATTTTGTTGTCCACAATTATTTCTCTAACTGTCAGCTGGATGGCAAAATAAACGAAAAGCAAAATAAATCGGAAAAAAAGACTTATTAAGCACTAAACGATCAACTTTCTGATTTTCCCAGAAACGACTTTACAATTTTGACCAAACATACGGGATAATCTAACTGGCAAATAGCCACATTTGCTTCCCCATGGCCGTTTTCGTAAAAACCCGTTAAACCTGAACATATCGCTTGTTTATATAGGCCGTCGAATTTATGGGGGTTATGTGACGTTATGCTCCAGATATTTAAATCTTTCTTTCCTTGGTATTTATATGGGTGCGTATCATTCTCTATAGAAGTACCACCAAGTATAGTGTAGTGGAGTGATGTACCAAACCACTCAGGAAGAATTGTTAGATGTTGGAAACGAAGAATCTGCTAATCGCTATTAGCATGAATGTGGGAGAGGAATAAACTTTGTTGTGACTGGATTGTCGTCATACGTATGGAACAAGGAACGTTATATATCGTTAAGGAGCCCCATGATAACCGAAGCATCTTTCAAAAATTCGCCACCTAACTTACTATAATAGCATCATTCCGCACGAGAGTTCGCTAAAAGTACCGTTGGGCGTAACGAAGGCCCAAGTTTCTTTCGCATAACTTATATTGCGATTCCGCCTGCACCATTCGCTTCGGCATCAGAACGTCCGGCTCTCGGAATCTTTATGGGGAAACAACTCGGTAAAACTCCAATAAATCTCCAGTTTCGTCCCGATGTGTGCCAACCAGATTTCCGGTACAATATATTTTTCATTGGTGGGGAGACTGAGAGAAGCTAAGAGAACAATAACCGAAGCTAAGTAACGGAGTCGTAAAACATGGAGATGAATAAGTGGGGGCGCAATAAGCAAGAATTGTGACCATGAAAGGCGAGACTGAGCAACAGTTACTTTTTCGTAGCCAAGAGAAGTTAAGGCAAGAATATTGGAATCTTAAAACTAAGAACAAAGTGGCAGTAAAACAAGTGGAAGAAGGGGAAATTAACAACCCTCTCGCTCTCTGTAGCCGACAGTCTCATTTGTCGCCGAATCGTAAAAGTTGGTTGTCCCGTCGTTCCAAGCGAAATTCGATTTCAAGCTCACGGAGTTTTCACTGAAAAAACATGTTCTAACTTTCGATCAGTCCACAAATACTCGTCTATACCTCGTCATGTATTAAATGTGTCAACCTGAAGCTGCTTTTTAGAGAGAAAAAACCTGGTTCGATGCAAAACACAACTTTCCTCCATCTCGCGTACATACAACGATTTTCGTGGTTTTAGCAATTAATACAACTTATTTGTTATTCAGCTTACTTGAACTGGGTAATACTTCGCGTTTCACGTGGAAAGTGGTAGCCCGATTTTTGTAATTTTTAATGTAAACTTTGGTTCGTACCAGAATTGTGCTACGTATGCACGGGTCATGCACTAACTAACACAGAACATGTGCAGAATTTTTGCTTATTAGCAGAACACATCAAGTGCTCTTGGTCGTCACCCCAATAGTCTAATCCATGTTAGATTACTGCCCTAAACCTTCAACGAGGGTTATGTCAGTCATGAAAATTACGGTTTCGCTAATATGCAAGAGGCCCCTGTAGCATCCACAGAACTCAGATTTGCGGAGGTACGGCAGGTATTTGGTAGTTAGCCAGTTTCCCAGTGACCACCTGAGGAATCCCGTTTTATCTGGGAGGAGTTCTTAATCTGGTATCCTACCTCATCTAACGGTCACCCCAATGGTGCGAGCACGTCAAGCTGCAAGTGGCCAAGGATAAAAACCTCAGCTCTTACTCTCAATGGGAAAATTAAATAGCCAACCTCCACTACGTTTTGGCGGCGACAGGGTCCTTCTTGAAAGGCAAGCCAGGTACTTGAGAATCTACATAGATGAAAGGTGGGGTTTCGATCAACTCTTCCAGTTCGAGATTGTTGAGATCATAACTGGGCACTGCAGAATGAACAAACACATGTATGTTATGGGTATAGTCGACACCCCTTGATGCAGGGGGTGTGGCACGGATGAGGAGACTCCCAACCGTGTCCTGGCCCAGTGCCAGAGACTTGAGAGGTAGCGACTTTTGGTCTTTGGCACCACTTCTCCCAGGATGGATACCAACGAGGACTCTTTCAGGAACTACCGAGGTTTCTTCAGAAACCTGTAAGACATTAGGACTGACACAATAGGCCATCTGGCCGCGGTGCACATCCCACCACTGGGATTACAATCAGAAGATTATATACAACTCTTCCAGTCCCTCAAAGGCCCTCCTGTCGAAAGGTTAGTCTCACTACGAGCAATTAGAGCAAGACCACTTGTGGTGTGTGTTACTGTGACATGTGGAAGACCATTGCTTAGGCGCATGATTGGCTACTACTCTGTTTTCTGGGGTAGCAAGCCCACAGTCAATCGAAAGATAGTACCACCGTGGCCCGTTCCCATGGTTAATGGAAGAGCAGTCAAGCTCCAGCTTTGACTGTTGCTGGAAGCTTATAACCATTTCGCCCAGTTCACAAAGAAGATTATGACTAAAAAAATGTGGTCACAGTTGATCCCTCCTTTTGAAACTTGCCACACAAATAAATAGTTGGTTCAGGTGTGTAAGCAGATTAAGAACTCCTCCCAGGTGGTAAGGACAGCAGCAACTGTTCCTGGATTCGGTAGATGCCGAGCGAGTGCCCATGCTCTCTCATGCTAGCAAAATCTCAACCTCCATGACTTTCGACTGATACAACTCTCTTATGAGTGTTAATGAGCAGTAAGTTGATCTTTGGTCATTGTTACAGAATATCTGTATGATGCTTGCGTCAGTCTGTGGCAGGGTTGTGGAGCGTTGTTCAGTATAGCTGTTGCTGTTTGATAAGGGTGATTAGTGAGCACACTACGCAGTTGTGGATAGCAGGATTTAAGTGTTTTGTTCACAGTCTGTAGCTCCAGAGCGTTAAGCAGGGTGGCGTTAACAATACAATCAACATAATGACTGATGCTCAAGCGCCCTGCAAGGCCAAAACTGTTGAAGGTCTACAATGTGTGACTTAGCTCTTTAGGAAACTCTAGTAGAGTTAATGTTCACTGAATTACTGAGACTATCTGGCCAAACTCGGTCTGCTTTTTTTACCTACAGGCTCACTTTCCCATCTGGGGCATCTCCGTCACTAGTCAAGAAGATTGTGAGAGAATACTCCAGGAGACTTTTTGAAACGCTGCGGATGTGAGGCATTCCAAACCCTTTAAAACCAACACACGAGATAATACCTAGCCGTCTGACGATAGAAAGGATTGGACTTGAGGTAGATAGTTATCATCTCGGGACACTGCAAAATGAACAAACACGTGTATGTTATGAATATAAGCGACATCCCTCGGTTCAGGTGGCGTCGTACAAATAAGAAGACTTTGTGGTTTTAGCTGTAACTTCTCCGAGGGTGAACACCGAAAAAAACTCTTGCAGTATATCTGATCTGCCATGGCATTCAATAGAAAGCTGGGCATAGATCTGTGAGACATTATGGCTGGCACAATAGAACTTGAGGCTGCCGTGTTTATCCCAGAAGAGAAAGTAAAGTTCAATAAATAAAGCAGTACACTAAAATCGAGTTTGGGCGAAACTATTGATAATTCAATGCGCTGCTCCAGTCATTCTCCCACGGATCGAGAATTTACGGTAGTGTTGTATCATTTGGAACTGTCGATACAAAAATATCAATCGAAATATTCACTCTTAAGAAATAAAGTATTCAATGTTTCGATAACCTTGATGAATTTGGCAGACTTTGCTATTACCCCAATATCAATCGAAATATTCACTCTTAAGAAATAAAGTATTCAATGTTTCGATAACCTTGATGAATTTGGCAGACTTTGCTATTACCCCAAGTTTGGTATCTCACAGTGATTTGCAAGCTAAATATCAAATTTGAGCCAATTTGGCCGTTTTTTTCTGAATCACGTGTACATAGGCACTCAATTTTCCCAATCGATGTTTTCCCTTGATTTGACGTAAAGATCTGCAAAAAACTGAAGATATTTGTTCAGCCGAATACTTACATGACTCTCCTCGCTACCTCGTAGGGCTAAGGCAGGTAAAATCGCACACGTTCGAGTGTTGCAGAATACGAGATTAATGTACACACCGATTTGAACGCCCGTGTAAAGCGCGTTGATCATTTATACGTTCTAATTACGCGACTAACGCGGAACAGAAACGAGTCGCATAACGCAATCTTGACTCCATCTCCCGTCACATATTTCCAATTTTTTTTCTTCTCATAATTCAACACACCGGCGCTCTCGCAACTTCTCCGCGAATTCCAGGTCAAAATGAAGGGATCCCGTTTAATAGGGAAATTTTCTCGTTACCGGAATCGGATTTAAATTCCATCCTCCGAGCAGTAACGTTATCTTCGCTTGGATTCTACCAACACCCGCGAGAGCTCTTTAGACACGGCAAAAGCCATTATACGCCAAACTTGAAGGTGACGCGGAGGGTTGTTATTGAGGAATAGAAGGACGAGCCACGCGACAGTTCTGAGTTAACTTTGTTAAACGATAAACTTTGATGGAAACCTATAGCATCTCCCAAGGCAATTCTGTACATAAATTAATAGCACTTTAGTGTCGTCAAATTAGTACTCAATGGAGCTTACTAGATCACAACGTGGGCTCAACATTTGTAAAAAAAGCCCTTCAGGCCCCGAATGGTGCAAATAATTTAACCTTTGATCCGAACGACTTGTAATCTAGTGCGCTCTATTTGCATTGAATGTTTCTTTGCTGTAACTTTGTTTTATTTTTTTATTTTCTTTTACTTTTCTCCCTTGTCTTCCCAGAATCAAACCCGGTCCAAATCGGCACAACAGCTCTCACCGGCCCGGCTTCACAAGGTTATTTCTTCTATCCTTTTTTTCTATCTGCCACACCTTCTATTTTTATCTCTGTTTTTTCTCTTTCCTCTATAAATATTTTCATTTCCTTCATTGAAAGAAAATATCGTACTCTTCTCACGCACTTGTTCTTCTTTCCTTTGTGTTTTCTTAATAAGAAGAGCACTTTTCATCTTTATCCCGCCACTGTTTTATTTTTGATTCCCTTCGTACTTTGTAGAGCTTTACGTTTAGTCAAGAAATACATTCCACCTCAGAATTAAATATTCGTATAGTAAATTAACAGTAGCTGTGTTTCAGTACTGCGTTTGAATTAGGCGCTCGATGATTACAGAATGGTTTATTTCAACAGAGCATGTCAGAATATGCAAGTAATTACAAACCCGTAAATACGACCAAGTGTGTTTCGATTCATTTTACATTTAATTGATGCTTTTTCGAATTTGTTGTTGCAAAGCGCTCATGAATGAATTAGGGTATGTTTACGCCTATGATACTCTTGAAATAACTCTTTTCACTTACACTCACGAGTCACTTTACTTTTCTGTCGCAGTGAAGTTACGTTTGTAATAACAAGTAGATGTGGTCCACACCCCTTTTCACATAACGCCATTGATCGATTTTTAATTTTCCCTGCCAACTTTACCCTGATTAATGATATTTAGCTCGCAAGTCAAAATAAGAGTATGAACGGAATCGGTATAAAATTAACTATATTGATCAAAACATCAATTATTTTTGCCTGAAAAACGGCTTCAATTATCTTGATTAAATTTGTTTTGTGGAAATTTCCGAACGACAAAACGATAAAATTCTCAGAAAGCTCCCGTCTGAATTCATGAGAAAGTGACGAGAGCTGCTCAATAAATAATCAATTCTTTCGGCAAAAAGCGATTTTAGTGGAAATTTCGTTCATATATCACTAACGTCTTTAAAAAATCAGAAATTCTGTAATTCGAGCTTAACGTTTGTTTACAGATAACTTCTTGAACTGTAAACCTTAGGTGCTTCAAGACGTTGTGGCACAAGTATCAGAAACCCTATAAACGATAAAACTTTAACTCTCTCGTAAAAGCGTGAAGTTGCGATGAATTGAGTGAAAAATAGGTTGGATTAGTAACTGAAACCATGGAAGTCGGTGAATGTTCGCGAGGCTGAAGAAAGTTCTGTGACGTGTCTCACAAATTATTTATTATTTAGTTTTCTTCAAATGCTTATGAGTGCGAAAAGCACCATTTGAGAAAACGGTATCGGTGTGAGCGTGATTGAAGGAGAATAATTGAACCAGATGAGCTCAAATGTTATACCTGGCCAGCAGGTTATTATGCTGCAATTATAGATGTCAAAACACCAATTTTGCAATTTTCTCCAAACAACTGGAACATTTTGAATGAATTTGTTGTATGATACACGTTGGAGAATGAGTTGTCGCGAAATTTTTACTGCCCGAGTGTAAGGGATTGTGACTGTTGATTGAGACTTGAGACTTGGTGGAGCGGAGACAGATGTAGGGCGTATGGAACTGGAATGAGTCCAGGAGCGGTTCAGCCAGGCATTTATCCAGCAAGGCAACAGTATGATTGCTACGCATCCCATAACTTTCCTCAGCCTCACGTACATTCAGAGGTTTTGATCGCTCTATCAACTAATCCATCCTATTCTTCACTCAAGTCAAGTGAACTTGGTAAAACATAACTCAACGTTCGGCGTGAATGCTTGTGGCGCTCTTAAATTTGCAAAATTTACTGAAATGAAATGAAATTTATTGACATATAAATATGATAGAAGGAAAAGAAAAAAACAACGTTGAATTGCAGTCAATATATTGGTGGCTGTAGGCATTGCCCGTACTGCCACCGAGAGCCAATTATCTACCTCCATATTAAGTTCAAAATAATTAAATTCACTCCTTATCACAAATACGCTTGCCAACGCTAAACAAAGACATTTCAAAATACCTCACCTGCACACATATTGACTAATTAACAAACCCTCTATACTGTCCGGCCAGTAGTAATGAGCCAAGTAAACACTAGTTTCTTATATCAAATTCTGCTGAAATTTCAGAGGATCTCATCTTCGTAGTCATTTTATTTACAAGATTCAAGATTATGTTGAGGGTCTCCGGGTAAAAAGCACGGTACGAGGTCGCATATTCACCACATTGCCCCTAAACTTGAATCATGTTTCATATTGACCGATAAAGTTCACTCGATCCATAAAATTATGATTTTTGTGAAAGAA
This sequence comes from Pachypeltis micranthus, assembly GCA_020466155.1. Classification (NCBI taxonomy): domain Eukaryota; kingdom Metazoa; phylum Arthropoda; class Insecta; order Hemiptera; family Miridae; genus Pachypeltis; species Pachypeltis micranthus. The sequence continues at coordinate 13,292,121 of CM035772.1, forward strand.
CATTAATTCGACCTTCACATAGATTCGACGAAGTGAGAACATCCTAGCACATTGGAACAGTTGCTCTGTGGAATATCGCCTTGGCTTCTTGAGATCAATTTTCAGTACTGCCTTTTGTAAAATAACCAACCGTTGTGAGTGAGATTATTCGTTCCTCCCCAAGCTATCACTCCAAATTGCAGTAGTTACTGAAAAAGGGCAGTGTACATGAGTTTTAACTTATCACTTGGAAAAATAAATCGTACTGAGTAAAATATGTAATTAAATTTCCTCAACGTACAGTACAAATAATCTGTTTGCTCCTTTCGCCATAATCTACTGTCAATCACTACACCCAAATATTTGTAAGACTCAACCCGTTCAACGTTGGGACAGCCGTAAGCTACGTCACTGTCCACACAAGTGTGAATGACTAAATTATAGCGCTCAACCTCAGAATCGTGGGCATGGCCAACCGTTATGTACTTTGTTTTTTATGCATTCAATGTGAGTACACTGGACCGAAACCATTTGTTTAATTACTCGATAGCCTGCGATGCTTTAGCATAACATGTTTCCTAATTAACTCCCTCTATCAAAACAGCCGTATCATCGGCAAATAGATACAACTTGAATGCTTCTGAAATGTTTCCCAACTCATTAATGTATATCAAAAATAGAACGGAACCAAGTGTACTACCCTGAACTACTCCGTAATCTATACTATCATTTTTCATACCCCTCTCTCGAACCCCAAACAAGTCATTCGAAAGCGTAAACAGAGCATCATCAATTCCCTCTCCTTTCGAAAACCAAATTGCGAAGAAGTTAACAAACTTTGCAATTCCAAGTATATGTACAAACAATCACGCATCCAACGCTCACGGGTTTTTGACAGTACACTTAACATGGATATAGGCCGGTAGTTACTGGATTTAGACTTAACTTCTCCTTTTTACAGCGGAATTATTTTGCCTACTATAAATGGTTTAGGGAATATCGAAGTTTTAGTACTTAGATTGTAAATAAGCAAAAGCGGTTTTTTCACACCTTCTGTATACCTCTTCACTACCTGTGGGCCAATACCATCCATCCCCGCAGCCGAATTCCCTCTCATACTGTTAACTATCTTGATTAACTTTTACTCAGTCATTCGGGAATTTTGAATTCCAATTCAGTGGCACTAGTACTACCTGAAGTATGTATCTCGTAATCACCTCTCCTGTGTAGCTGGTTTTTAGCTAAATCCGCACCCACCTCCGCAATGTAGCTATTATGAGTGGAACATGCTTCTACAGTAGCCTGTTTACTCGATAATCCCTTTCTTTGAGCAATTCCACCTACTATTGGCAAATCATTATTATTTTTAATTTGATTTACGGTATTATCTATTATTTTCCATATCTTCTTTGGTTCGCTCCCAGCTTTGTCAAATTGATCCGAAGCCATAAGTGCCATCAAATGATAGGGAATGGTCCTTGCCTGTGACCATTTAGGCCTTAAGAATTGTTTGACCCAAAATGGTACCATGGGAATGCACAGCCTTGCGCCGGTGCATTATGGGTTAGAGCCACGACAAGTGGTTGCCTCCGCAGGGCAAGGAAGGCAGAACCCGAGCAATCCAACTCCCACTCTGGACAAGGCCTGAAAATGCTGGAAAATGCGCTTGCTCGGCGGATATCGTGTTGGTCGTGGTGTCGCTGGAGAGTAGTAATCCCATCTCTTTCTTCCCTCTTAAACTGAGGTGACTGAGGGAGGTAGGGGCCATCTGGTCGGAACTCCACAGACATCCGAGAATGCAGAACTGTAACTGGAAGCATGATTTTTCGAAAACGTTCGTGTTTAGTGTTTTATATTATCAAGTGAACTCCTAGTGGAACGTTCCAGAACTTCAGAGGGGGCTCCTTATTATTTTGTGAGCGTCGTTAAACTGCCATCGAATAGATAATTTACTGCGCACTTTAATGCTAAAATTAGACTTATTTAGTGTACCTTCGTGTTGCGGAGGTGTCGAATGTTAAGGGAAAAAAGGAACAGAAACGGGCCTGTAGAGGTAAATGACGAAGAAAGGAAGGAATCACACGATTTGGGAGCCTACATAAAGAGATATTATTCGCACTAGTGTCATATGGCACTGAACTGCGCTGAAATCGATTTTCTTCGCAATTTTTGATAATTTATTGTGCTGCTCCCGTAATTTTCTCAGGAATGATAATTCCGTGGTATGGGCATCTTATTTGGAACTGTATGTTCAAAAAATTTAATCAAAACCTTTAGCGCCGTTTTGAGGGAAGAAATTTTCCTAAGTCGATTTTTGGAGTTTGCAGCCCTTAAAACGTACTTATCTGAGATGAACTCAAAAAGATGTGTTCACCCGATTTCATAAAATTCCTTCCTACTCCGTAGAGATGAGGATGTTGTGCACGACAAAGAGAAATGTTGAAGAGATAATTTGTGTTCGTTGCGGAAATACGAATAATTGCTAACGCGTTATTATTGTAATATGGAACATTATGAAATGATCGTGAGTAGATTAGACGGTCAAAGTAGTTACACGTTGTAGTTAGTTACACAAAGTAGTTAGACGGTCAAAGTAGTTACACGTTTTTAAACAAAAAAGCTTTCGCAAAACCGGGTTCTGATAGTGAACATCTGCTTCTCGTCGACACAACATTTCACTCCAATCGACACCACTGGTTGCAATGAAACCTTATTCAGTTTTCTCATACGCGTTGGCATAATCAGGTCGACTTAAGTAAGGGCGTACTATTGCGTTATACGCAAATATCAACCTCATTACATCGAGTGTGCCGCTTCAGAAAACAAAACGGCTTTGTGACTGTTTCGCCTACTTTGTGAGTATGAGCTGAGAAGTACAGCGGAGCATCGAATAACATAACAAGGTTTTAAGCCGATTTGGCTTAAACCCGTTTGCTCTAATGTTAACTGGGACCTTTATTCGTTTACGACCTCAGGAGGGATCATAATAGTTTTCCACTTTTTCATGTCAATATATTATTATACGGAAATACTCTCAGAAGGTGAAAGCTTGATCGTATTGAAAAGGAAATGCTTAGTTCTCTTTGACGTGAAGCGTCTTTTGCTCAGCCCAAACATCCATTGAATGGAGGCAGTCTCTTCTTCTAAAGTTGTGGTGTTATCGATGGTTTTCACGATTCTGTGGTTTCGATTATCATGTTTTCCGATTTCCCCCGGTCAATTTTGATGATATCATTTTAGTACACCTTTGAAGTTTTGGAACTAGTTGTCAACAGTCGTTACCGTCGTCAACAACAGTCGTTCCCCTCTCAGGATCGGCAGAAAAGTAGATCGTAGGAAGTGAGTCAGAGAGGATGAAGTGAAAGTGTGAGAGAGACAGAATAACGAATGAGAGAAGGGTGTTGGAGAGTGGGAGCACAACAGTAACAATGAATGGTTCATCAACGTTCAAGTGGATAACCCCGCCGGGGGCCGAATCCAATAAACCCCCTCCAACCAGTTTCATTCCAAGTATTTGTTTACGTCCGAACAGAAGATGTTTGGATGTACAAACAAATTGTTCAGGGGGTGGGGGAAGGGTTGGTTTGTTAAAATCGAGAAAACCCAGAAAAACGAAGGGTCGGGCGTAGTATTTGTTTTTCGCTTCGTTCGTGTTGTAATTGTGTTATCTGATGGTACGTTATAAGGCGTATTCCCCATTGCCTAGTTATCAGCGTTTTGTTCTTTGATATACAGTGAACTCCACTTCTTCACTTACTCTACGTTGGAAGAACAAACCAAATAAAAATATCTAATGCGACGCATCACACAACTTCACATGTAGGCAGAGATTTTCATCCCCTTAGTTAATCCACTATTTTGATAAAACATTACTTGTCTTTCAACGTAGGAAACGATAGCACTTAAACCTCGGGGATTTATTGATTCACTCCCACTCATGCCACGACCATTATTGAACGATCAGTGCACAGTGAGTTCGAGAGATTGCCAAAATGATTTTTCGAGGAAGTTTCCTTTTGTCCCAGTATAAGGGAAATACTGCAGAACGCTTAAACTAAACGACAATGTTGGGACTCCTGAATCTCCAAGGTAGTCCAACGGCGTCACAGCTCAAACTTCATATCTAGCCTAGGTGACTATGGGGCGCCAAAATAGCAGTATGGGCCAAATCCGCTCAAAGCTAACTACTGTTGTAGTGATCGAAACACCAGAAATTTTTTCTCACTGTGAAAAATGGCATGAGCAGCACAAATACATAAGTAAATTACCAAGCATATCGACAAAAATAGATTTTAGCGCAGTTTTTTTCTCAGATCCTCGGCTCGAATTACTAGAACCTACAGAAAGACTAAGGTGGTAGTTCAATCAAGTACCTACACGACGAGTCTTTTTTTTTCCCGAGGGCATGTGGACAAAGTGCTATTGTGACACGGGCCCTTTCTTAGTAAAAGGCGTCGTACATAGCCGCCCCCCTTAGGTAGCCGAGTATGTCCTTCACCGCAGATTCCGCTATGATGTGGCGCCCGATAGTCCCCTGAGCAAAAAAATCGAAGCGTTTGGCTTCTAAGGCAGGGCACTCACATGCATGATGTGCTTTGCCGTCTCGTCCTCCTCACTGCAGAGTCTGCATTCCACCGCCTCTGTGATGCCCATTTTGTTGAGGTGGTACCTGAGTGGGCAGTGTCCGGTGAGGAAGCTAGTCAAGTCTCTCAGATCTCTTCTAGAGAGTGTCAGCATCGCCGTCGCTCTTGGACAGGAAGGTGTAACAAGCCTTTTCGCTTGTCTTAGTTGTGGCACTGTTTTCCTGTATCTCCCATCGAGCCACCAAACGATTCAAGTGACTCTTCGTCATACCTACGTAGGGTTCAGCCCCAATGGGTAGGGTTTCTGTACCCCTTCTTGCAAGATGGTCAGAGCCGGCACCAGCCGGAAAGCCTATTATGGGCACCGATCCGCTCGAGCGCATGAAGGCATTCCCATACCAGCCTGGACCTAAAGCTATAAGCGGCAATGGCTTTTAATGCGGCCTGGTTGTCCGATAATATGTAGATCTGCTTGCCCTTGAGTCCTTTGGTCAGGATCTCTTCCGCTCAGATATTTATAGCTAGAATTTCAGCTCGAAATATCGTGGCACACGCTCCCAGCGGCTTAGCAAGACTGTAATTGGGCCCTACAATGCCTGGTCCAGCTCTGCCTCTCATAACTGAACCATCAGTATACCATCGCACTGCGCCCGCCTTGGGCTGGAAAGTCTCCTGCTCCCATCGTTCCCGTGAGTGGACGCTGACCCGAAATGGCAGCCGAAAGTTCTTCCACTCTGGCATAACGTCAGTAGCAAGGACTGCTGCCTCTTCTAGCTTAAACTGTCTAATTGTTATTAAAGAAATTGGGTTATGTCCGCCAGTAGGCAAATTACTAAAGTTAACGTACCTGTTAGTGAGTCCGTCTCCTCTGGCTTGTGAGTTACTGTGGGCAAGCGCTTTCGATGTAAAGACATCATCGTCTGGCCGTTAAGTCAGTACTGGAGTCAGTCAGTTGGTCGTGGTCTTTATATACAAAGAGAAAGGTGAAAGGGGTGATGGAGCGTCGGGGAAGGGGCGGGGAGAGGTCTTGTTGGTCAGTCTTGTTAGTAGTACCTTAGCCGGACTGGCTGTGTTAGGTATTAAAGAAATTGGGTTATGTCCGCCAGTAGGCAAATTACTAAAGTTAACGTACCTGTTAGTGAGTCCGTCTCCTCTGGCTTGTGTAACTTCTTTAATACCTAACACAGCCAGTCCGGCTAAGGTACTACTAACAAGACTGACCAACAAGACCTCTCCCCGCCCCTTCCCCGACGCTCCATCACCCCTTTCACCTTTCTCTTTGTATATAAAGACCACGACCAACTGACTGACTCCAGTACTGACTTAACGGCCAGACGATGATGTCTTTACAACGAAAGCGCTTGCCCACAGTAACTCACAAGCCAGAGGAGACGGACTCACTAACAGGTACGTTAACTTTAGTGTCTAATTGTTCTTTGGAGGCTTGCCTTAACCCTGGTGGAGATGGTCCCTGTCTGCAAAAGCCTTACGGCTCCCAGGTAAGCAGTCCTCTGAATGTGTATATGGAGAGGTGAGATGTTCAACAGGAGTTCCATTGCAGCAGTAGATATGACGAGTCTCTAATAACGTCCATAAGATTTATAGGGATTACAACAGAAATCCCAGAATTTCAACCATCGCCGTTTTCATTGCTACCATTTTCAAAAGTTTTAGCTGACAAGTTTGAAACCACGATTATATGCGATCTCAAAAAAAATTTCTGCATTCTCATTAATTATCTGTGTACAAATTGCTCAATCATGGCCAGAGCATGAGTGGGAACAGCACAATAAATTCTGAAATCGGGAGCGCTACCGCTTTCTGCCAACCTTCAAGCGAATTTTTATCAAGTTCAAATGAACTGAGTGAAAAATTAATCGATCAACTATCAAAAGCCATATTAATCAGTGAGGAAAGCTGCGTTATGCGGCGCACCTGCCAATAGTCAATGGTTAGAGTGGATGGAAACGTTGGAGAATGGAGCTCCAAGTAAGTTTGGGTGGTTTTGAAGTTGTTGATGGGACCACGAAAAAACAATCACAACGGTGGTTGTTTCAACCTTTCCGAGCAATTTCACATTTTTGATGTGGTTTTTATCACTTGCACGTCTGAGTTGGATGCACCCCATATCTGGCTACTGTATTGGTCGTATTAGTGTGAGGTAGGTAAGACGTCGCCTATCGAGTGACTTTGGCGGAAGATGACTCTGGAGAAGCTTTAAACTTCTCAGGCGGTTGCTACATCTTAACAGCGTAGTCATGATGTGAGCACTAAACGTTAGTTTTCTATGGAATGTTAGCCTTAAAGACCTGAAATTAGCTTTTTTCGGGGCCTGGTAATTTCAAATGCTGTAAACGAGGTCATTGTGGTTTTGTGGATTGGTGAAAATCACGGAGCTGGATTTGTGTGGGTTCAGCTTCACTTTACAACGAGTGCGTGTGGCCCAGTCATTCAAGATCGAATGCTCTCTCTTTGAGAGCTAACGTTGCTCTTTCACCTCGCTTGTCCCAGGCATGCGGATTTCACCTGCATACACTAGATACAACGATGGTCCCAACACGCCACCCTATGGAACGCCCGCTCTTATCCACCAGAGTCTGAGACATGGCCTCCCAGTAACGAACTGTGGAGGTGCGGTCCTCGGGCAGAGTGCTCGTTTTATTTTACAGGGGAAGTGGGCGTTTTATCATGGAACTTCCTCTCATCCTTCTCTCCTTCCCTCCCTACCCTACCATCGGATAAGTTGCAAGGGGAGTCTGGGCCCATTTCAATTTATTTAGTTGAGCTTCGTTTAAAATAAGTAACAAAAGTGAACGTGTTTGTGTCTGTGTTTAGATTTGCTAGACAATGGCTTAATCAGGTGAGCCTGGTTCAATCTGGTTTTGTTCGTAGTCATGTGAAGATACGGAAATACACTTGAACGTTTTCATTGAAGTTTTTAAGAGGAAAAATTTTTGTTTTGATCAGTACGATTGACACCCAGACTTTCTCAAATGGTGTTTTTTGTGTTTAGAAGACATTGAATCTTCAAGAAAAACCCCTTTCTTCGCATGGCTAAGGAAAGTAGAAAACTCGCCAGGTAAATGTGGCTTAAAGAATCTAGTTTCCAATTGACCGACGAACAATTTATCGCCTTACGTAGCTTAAATAAAACTGAGTGGAAAGAACAACTGTGGGAGAGAAAAAATGAAAAGAATTCGAACTGGATAAAAGCGGCAGAAATGGAGCGTATTAGACTGAATGTAATTAATAGAATTAAACGAACTGGCATCACTGGGAAAATTGAAAATTAGAAGAAATAAAGTGACTCCTTTACAAATGCGATTTCATGAAATGAGCAACTCGAGCCAGAATCTTAAAAAACTGTGCACTAAACATGAGCAAAAAGAAAAGATCTGACCGGACGCCACGGGACTATTCCTGGCCGAAAATGGTAGTTGAAAGTAAGGAAGAATTATTCTTTCCTCTGAATCTTCCGTATTGTCCGTTTTCCCTTTACCAGAAATGGTTTTGCGAGTGGCGATTGGAGGGCCTGGAGGCTATCCCGAGAAGCCTTTTTACCACCATAAAGGGCGAGGATACAGAGACCTCGAGGCGGAGAAAGAATGGGACGGATGATAGTTCTGGCAGAACTCGATGCCTGACTGACACTAATAGAGACAGCAGAAAGAGGACATGAAAGAGCCTGGTCGTAGTTTTGGTTGACGTGATGACTGGAGGTTACATTTTCGAGATTGACAGCCGTACAGGTTGCCGTTTTGTTGGCGGCAAGAGTGAACCATGTGAAATCAAATCACGAGAATGTACGAATCAACTGAACTTTAAATCCATAAATATAAACACGTTTTTTTAGCAGAGATGGTAACCTAGCTCTCTTTTCATCTCCTTCTATCAGTGGTACCCTCGCAGGTCTCTTTGACGAACCGTATGTTTCCTCAAATCACCTTCCTGCATATATCCCATTTTTTCGAGACATGGTTTTACAGCCTTAACCACGAGCCTACTTCGAAGTGAAGTGCTTTGCACACAAGTTGTATTGTTCCACTAACTTCTGACGAGCAGACGAACAGAACTGTCACGATCGACAGTATCAGCAGTTATTTGCCATTCCCTGGCAAACGATTTGTGGCGTGCTGGTACCAACGAACGTAAGAGAAACCCGAACAAAATTTGAGGGGGGAGCATCGAGCTAGCTGGTGTTACGAAAGCCCAATAACCCCGCTACATAAACCTCCTCTTCAAGATTCTCTTTTGTAATCATGTACAGCACTTGACTCATTGCCCATTCATGTAGCCGACAACACTGCGCCACTGCATTTTAACTGCAAATGACGTAATTATTCTCTCTCTCGGCTTACAACCTATACTTCCATAAATATTGAAGAACTTTTCTTCGATGTTTTCAAGACATCGATGGAGATCGGCTTTCTTCCGCAGTGAATGTCACTTCGCTCAGTAGCTTCATCTATGAGCCGACACGTGATCCATTCTAAACCACATAGCTATTCAGTGAATAGGGCTGGGGTTTCGGGGGAACGACATGGTTTGATTGATGCAGGCTTCAGAGCCTCCAAAAATAACGCTGCTCCTTCTTTTCCCCTCCGTCAAAGTCGAGCGATTCGCGTTGAATGCCAAAACATTCCGTAATACGTCGCAGTCGCCTCCAGTTAATCTAACGGCGACTATCTACAACCAAACGAGCGTACGTTTGTTTTAGGTGATCTACCACTTACTTTACCGTACTCCTAAAGGCATTCCGGCAATGTAACCTTGTTCGCCTCATTGCCACAACGCAATAGTGAAATGCCGAGGGAATTTTTTCCTCCTGTCCAAATTTGGCTGTATACTAGTGAAGCAGAGCTGAAGTACGAGTAATTTGAGGTTGAAGGAAGCTTAAAAATATCTGGGACCGATGCATCACACAACTTTCCTCAGTCTTATTTACATTCAGCAATTTTTGTTGCTCTAGAAATCAAGGAACCCCGTTTTTCGCTAAGTTTACTCGCTCCATGAAGCTTAATGGCCTATATAAAAATTGTTAATGCTAATTTACCTGAATCAATCTTTATTTATTCAATCAATTTATTGGATTGCTCGTGCTTGTGCCACGTCCTGTTGGCAGCTTTAGGATGATTATTTTGGAAAAGTGTTCGTGTTCATAGTTCATGAATTAAGCAGAACGTAGGGTAAAAAGTTTGTCAAACAATAGAATATAATTTGCATTATATTCATAGTCTTGATAGTTCGGTCCAGAGGGATTAAAGAGTTGAGCTGAGGGTCGACACGTGACCTTTGACGAGGACCGTCTAAGGAAAAGAGCCCAGGGACAGATTGAGTTTCGTTCTATCAACCAAGTCTTGCCGAGCAACTGCAAAAACTCGGAAGTTTTGAGCCTTTTACCAATCGGAGGGACGTATAGTGCTGCCTCGTACAAACCCAAGACCACCTCCAACATGCAAAATTTACTACGGAGAGGGACACATTCTCAGATAGCGAATCGGAATTCGGGGATTCTGGCTCTTACGCATCAAAACAAAGAAAGATAAAATACGACGTAAACTCAAATAAAATGTTAGCTGTTCACTAAAAGGTTATCCTTTACATTTCGGTTGGGAGCAATAAAAACTGGACTCTTGTTCAACACGCTTATGGAATTTCGCGTATATATTTTTTAATGACCTCGCTGGACGTCGTTAATGAACCGATACCTACATCCAGAAAATTTTCAATGGAAAATATCGTACAGCAATATAGATGCCCTACATGCGCCAAAAAGAAACATGAATTTAAGTGGGGGTGGAAGAAGATGCGTTCAAGAATTTGTATTCGTCCCACCTTATCCCGTCTTCCATACTACGTGTGAAGATTTCTCATCATTGGTATCTGAGTCAATCCGTATAGAATAGAATACTAGGGTTATAAGGTTTAGGATGAATTTGTCTCTCTCAGAATGTAGAGAAGTATTGCAAAGCTTGATTACTGCTTAAAAGCGTGTTTCCTTTCGTAAGCCTTAAATTTTTCAATGCTACTTGTACAGCTCCGTGTACGTTATACAATGGAGATGTCAATGATTTTACTGCTCTCATAAAACAAACCTAATTCAAAAATTTTTAATTTCTGTTGCAGAACACATGCGAATGCACGGTAATGATTTTTTTCTCATTTATTCAATTTTGAGTAATATTTTTAGCGATCGAAAGCACCTCATTGACATATGTTCAAAATAATTTACACTCGTCATGAACTGTTACTTGAAACACGCTTTTCGCACTTCCACGTTACAGCAAGAAATGTAACCACTTGATTCACCGCAGGATTAAGTATTTATTCAATATTGAAATATTCACGGCTGAAATGTTATATTCAAAACGTGCAGTTCATATGATCATTTAACTCAATGAACTTCTTCAGCTGATGTTTAATCTTATTGAAAATTAAAACAGCACAAGAGATTATTTTCTCTAATGAACTCAAGCACGGTCCCCAAATCACCTTTTCTCCGAGCAATCCATTATTTCTCTACAGAACAGCACAAATACAAAGTTGAGCCAAGCGGTGTTCTTTCCATCTAGAAGCTAGCAATAATGCTTACTCTTTGGGGGTTGGTTAAGCGCCTCAGCTTGCTTAGAAACCAGAGTAGTTTTTGTAGCTACCTAGTCAACTGCTTCATGACGTGAAATGCTACTACGAGTATGATGGCAGACTCACTGTGACTAATTTTGCAACGTTTGCTGTTTAAGCCCCACCCAGTAACACTTTGGCGTCACTGTAAGCATTGATGAGCTGAGGACTCACTAAGATAGATGGTTCTCTATTGATGGGTAAGGGTGCCTGGGTCGCCTATTGAGCGAAGGGTTCCCACGCCTGAGCAAAGACGGCTAAGCTTCAGACGGAGAATTCGATGGCTCAGAGGGAGAATCCTCTTTACCATTTTAGTTGTAATTATGGGGCTTAAAGAGGTTGGACCGAACCTCCAATGGCCAACCCGTTACTCCTCCTTGGGGAAGGATCGGCGGTTCGTCAAATGCACTTTACTTCTGAATGTTCTAACGAGCGATGAATGCAGATTATGCCATTCAGCTCTACTACCGGCGCTAATGCATAAAGGTGCTTCGTACTACTCAGGGCCAAGGAAAGTAAAAAAAGCAGTAGAGTATCTGCCCACATTAGTATCAGAAAAAGCAATTTCCCAATGAGGTGTTAGCGCACACGCTTCTCTCGGTGTAACTTAATTACTCGCTTTTACGAGCCCAGTCGGTTGCTAATATTTTGGGATGAATGCTGGAGAAATAATACAGACCACAGGTAGCGAATCAATAAATCGTGATCAGGGTTTGAGAGCGATAGGAAAAAAGTTAGTTTGAAAGTGAGGTCGGCCGAAGAGGAGTGGAGCGAGGGCGGAGATAGTTCGTGGGTGAAGAAGGAGTTGTGGATCCTGCCAGGCGAACGTGAAGAGAATAGGAACGCTAGCAAGTAAAATTGGGCCGAAGTTAAAGGCGTTCTGGAAGTGAGGACCATACATCAAATAGCGGGATCAATGAGGCTAGATTTATCAGCTCGGAGGTTAACTTGAGACGGCTTAACTTACAAAAAAAAACCTCCTCCTATATTCTATAATGAATACATGCGCCTCATACGGTTTTCCTCCCTTTTCTTATTGAGGACACAAAAAGGTCTGGCATTTTGAAAACTCCGCTAGCGTCGCATTCATTTTTGTTTTAATTCTTCAAATGTTCAAAACTACTAGTAGCGGTTAAACTTCCGGAATTATTGAATTGCTCCTACTTGAGCCGCGGCCGTTATTGATTGATCAGTGATGACTCCGCTCTCTTGTTTCTCAAAACGGTTGTGTTTACTGTTTGGGAATTATCATCTACAAACAGCGGGAAATGGTAGCAAGTGAAACGGTGGTATTTCGAATTCCAGGTTGTCTGGGGCTGCTCCTAGTTATCATATATACGTTATTAGACTGTCATCTTTTCGGTAGTCTATTTTAGTACCCCCCCTTCTTTTGACTAACCTACTAATTTCCTCAACCCCAGGTACATTCAGCAATTTTCATGGCTTTGCCCCTTAATCCAATATTTACCTGCTCCGGTGGTTGAAGAAACAGTCAACTTACATATACATACATATACTTACGTCATTTAGATTGTTTCTTTTTACTTAACGTTTATTTTAGAGTTTATTGGACTACCGCCCCAAGATGCCAGATAAGGCTAGTTAGTATCGTATTTATACGGAAAAAACTGCGCTAAAATTGAAGTCTTGGAAACATTTTATAATTAGCGCTGCTAATATTTCCACAATAAATAATAATATTATCATTTATTGCGCTGCTCTTGTTTTCATTTCACGTATAAGAATTCCGTGGTACTTTCATATCATTCGAGGCTACCCATACATCTAATTACATCAGAAGAAGCTCATTTTGAGAAAATCGGTGTTTCGATATAGTTTTAGCAAGATTTCGCTTTTACTTTTATTTTGGCCTTTTAGATCTTGCCGTTTTCTCACAATCACATTCACGGGCATGCAGACCACTTTCACAAACTTTGATTTCGCACTCGGCAGGCCTTAAAACGTGAAGGTCTGAAGAAAAAAAATTCAACATGTTTGTCCAGCCGAAACGTGATTTTCTTTCTACTTTGTAGAGCCAAGAAAATTGAAAAGTGATTGAAACAACGCATTTCTACAGAAACATTTATGAAGAACAAAATGTAGGGACTAGTTAGCTGAAAGTACTCCGTACGTTTGATAGAAATCGTTGGAGCCATTTTTGAGAAAAGGGGAGTACCGATAAATGAATATTCGACAAATCTCCTTTTCTGAGTTGACTTGGCTTATATCTCCGTTGCACAGATTGATACAGAGATAGCTGCAGGGAACAAAATGTGGGTTTAGAATGCTAGAAGATACTCCATAAGATTTATCACATCTGGTGAAGCAGTTAGCCTGGAATTTATGGAAATGTTCGGAAAAACGTAATTTTCGACACATTTTGATTTTTATCTCTGTTCGATGGAATGTCCGAGGAACATTTTTTGAAAACAGTATGTAGATATTAACTATTTAAAAACAGCCTGAGGGTTTGGTGAAAATTTTCGTCGTTTTGTCAAAAAGCGTAAAAAACTTATTTTTGCTTCATAGGCCTACATCTCCGTTCACCGTATTTTCGTGGAGATACGTATGGAGAAGAAAAGTATTGTTTTAATTAGTAGAAGATAATTTTAAAGTTTAATAAAATCGTTAGAGCCGTTTTTGAGAAAATCGCGAAAACTCCTAGTTTTTAGTACATCCCCCCCCCCTTCCCATCGGCCGAAATCGCCAATGACCTTATTTTGGTGTCAACAAAAAAAAGACAGCTAATTATCATCAACTTTTTATATTATTTTTCTGAAACCTGTTCATAGTCTTTGTAGGACAGCTTCAGCATTTCTAAATTTGAGTCAACTGAATCGAAAAGAAGTTTTAGGGAGTGGTTTTTTGTGTGGTTAAAAATCCCTTCAAACTATTACATAGTACAGACAGAACTCGGGACACTTCATGATTCAAAGCTCGAGTTTGAAACTTAGACTCTGTATGATAAAAAAAATTTACGAAAAGGGTAAGCAAAGCACTCAAAGGCGCATCAGACGGTTTTGGTTTTCGTATTCACATTCGGTTCTTCTCGTCCAGGGTTTGTAATCAAGTTCTTTCGACTGGAACAGCGAGCGTGAATTCGTAGGACCGCAGGACACCAGATGACCTCACCGGTCCTGTCACGGAAAATTCTCCCCGTGAGAGCTCAACTGAACTCCATATACACGCTAAAATCCCCTCGAGGCTTATTTCGCTTGACTCATGCGGGCATCAAACGGTGCGGGCACAATAATTTCGGTTTAATTACGGAGGCGCGAGGCAGGATGCGGACCGTGGAAGTCTTCCCGTGATGTTGAATGAAACTGTTCATAAACCCCTCGACCGGTTGAGGGGAAGAGAAAATAAAACCTGGCGAAAGAGGAGATTTCGCGGGGAAAACGGACGAGCTGGAAGCGGCCAGGAGCGAGAACCAAAAAAGGATTTGAAAGAACTGCAAAGAGGCGGAATAAAGAAATTTCAGCAGCCTTCTGTGTTTTTTTTTTTTTTCTCACTCTCTTTCTCTCTCTTCCACTGTGCGTTCCCACCGTGCGTTCCCACCGTATCAATGGAATGAAAAGATACAACAACCCCCGTAGGAGTGGTGAACCACGGATTGTCGGTAGTCACGAAGACCTGATGTAGGAAGGTTTCGATGAGTTCCGCTTTGTTGCGAAGAATTTGTCCAAAATTATTTTTCATTTTTCACTTTCCTTAGTCCTGAAAGTGAAAGGAAAGTCATGTAATCAGCGAAAAAAAGAGTTTTCTTCAGATCTCTACGTTTCAACTGAGTTCGAAAAACCCAATTTGGGAAAAATGGTCTGTGTGTGTCTGTGAACGAGATTGAAACAAAAAAGGGATCCAAATCGACTCAAATTTCATAATTAGCATACAGATCAGTACGGAACGAAAAAATGAGGGTATGAGCCAAATCGGTTTAAAATTAACTATAGTTATAATACTGATCAAAACAATAAATATTTTCGATCTCATAGACGCTTAAGTTGGGCACAAGAGAGTGTGGAAGTGTGGCTGGTAAGTAAACGCTAAAGAATGAATTGAGTGAGAAAGATGGTTGTAATTATATTCGTAAGCGAAGGGGGAAGAGTACGGAGTACAGAGTAGAGTACGTACGTGAGAGACAAACATGACGCGACACGAGGAGTTCTCTGGTCATTTGAACTGCTGTAGGGACGAGAGCGAGTCAGTAACTGAGCGAGAACTGAAAGCCAACTGTAAAGTTTACGTGGGTGGGAGCATAAAGGTGGGAAGTGGGAAGGGAATAAATAACCCCACTGGACATTCTGGAAACTTTGAAGGGGTAAATACGTTGTTGTTGGAAACTCCCCTTTCCAAGGCCTCAGGTCAAGAAGGGCTGGTCTTGAATGCTATAGAAAGGCTCAAGCTCGGGGCCAAGGGAAACAAACTAGTTCAGCCAAAGCTGAGTTAAATAGATTATAACGATTTTGAATAAACATGTTGTAGAAACGGTACTGAATAACATAACAGTCCACCAAGTTCTTATTCGTACAAGAATGAAGAGAGCAGCACTATACATTTCAATAGTTTAGATGGAAATCGATTTCAGCACAGGTTTATCTTGGTCAATCCCGCTCATAGGACACTAGCATTCTCGGACCTATACCATGATTGTTTAATGACGCTCATGAAATGATTTGTAACAACCCTAGACATTTCAAGTTTTACTCAATACTTGCAAAGCACAGAACTCCATCCTCCTCAAACAAGTCACGTTGAGAGTCTTTTCTGTACACTGATTGCTCAATGCTTTTAGTGGCATGAGTAGGAGCAACTCAATACATTCTAGGACCCCATGCAGAATTTTGTGCCAATCTCGTTCATATGAGGCTGTGGTTCTCAGAATAACCTGAATGGTAGTCCAATAAGCTACTCGCAAGATTCTGGTGAAATGATGCTCATAAAAAATCAGCAACCTCAGGATTTCCAGAGTTCAAACTAACGTCGTTTTTGGCCCTTTCTTTCAAATTGTTTCTGCTTTAAGAACAGAACTGTACATTTGAATCCATCATGTTGACGTTGTTAAGCAGTGAGGTAGTGTGGTCCGACGCCCATGGCTTTTGGAGATGGTACTTAGCTTTCCATTCTCCTCAACTCTCCGCCAACACCCCTAAGAATGAGTGCGGACTTATCGATGAAACCATGACCCCCGCGGGCCTTCGCTTTGCGTCTGTGACAGCGTAATCAAAAGCCTCCCATAGTGCCATTCGAGTTCAGCTTGAGCCGCCTAACCGTCCGAATCAGTGACAAGCAGTGGTAATAGTTCTGTCTTCTACGGATCTTTCTCTCATGGGTCCCGCGGATTGGGCTGCCCCCCCCCCCCCTTTAGCCCAAGGGGGACACTGGAAAAGGTGTAAAGCCGTAAATAGCCACCTGATCTGCGCTCCTTTCGAGAACTACTGATTGTATGGTGTACGCCGTACGTTGGGTAGCAGCATAGGCTCATACAGGCACAGATTCCCCAGCCAACAAGACAGTCCATCATGTTGACAGTCCCGTCAATTACCAAGACGTTGGCTTTTGAGTGAAGGTGAAACAGCTGCCCAATGAATTCCGAAACTGCTAGCTCTACGAGTTTCTAGCTATTGCACATTAAGTTGAAACTGGCTGAATGAAGGACAAGTCGGATTAGTTTCCATCACACATCGCACTGTCCACTTTCCACACATCACACAAAAATGTTTCTCCGAAGCGTCTGAGCTTGTAACACTGTCGGGACGTTGCGTTCGGACCACCAATTGAGTGCCCCAGTACATAATAATGTCACCGTCGCTGTTTCTCAAAAATGGCGTTTGACGAAATTCAACATTTTGGGGTCTGAATTCGATCAGAAAGTCCTATCTTTATAATCATTCTCGTTTTTTGTAGTTAAATATAAACGTTCTTCTATTTAGCGTTTTCATGAGTTTCATAGTTCGTTGGCGTCAAAAACGCAATTTCGCGTGTGATTGTGAACATGAATTTGAGCTACTTTGTGAAATGGCTATAATTCAACGTGAACTTTACTTCCAGATAAAAAATTGCTTATCTGAGTTTTTTATTCAGTAGCGATAACCTTCTAAATCACCTACTCGACGGAGAGAAAAAAGGTCTTTAGCGAGCGCTTGCTTCCATTTCCAGAATGACACTTGTCGCGCAATATTCGCTCGGCAGAATGATTACACGTTAAAATATTAAAAACCCTAACGTTGTTGACGTGTAATCCACTTTAAAGCGCTCCTTTGCGTGCATTCTAATTTATCTTCAGGTAGCGTTTCTCCGATATTATATCGCGTAAGGAGGTTGTAAGGGAAGTGTCACAAGTGCTTAGAGGTGTATTCGCTCAAGTTTCAGATTGAGGCTCAACCTATTATGGTTTGAAATCAATCGCCTCCTCCTACTCTCCTGAGCCTTCTCCCGATGGGCTTTATCAACGCATTAGCCAAGGTTTAAGCCTCGATCGACGCTAAAGACTTCATGATCTACAGTTAATCAGCAGTCGACTCCATTATCTAAGGCTCCATCGACTATCAACTAAGGCTTGGCGGTAGAACCAACAAATGGGGGCTTCACGTCGAGGCCTTCGAATTACAGAAGGGCCCGAGCTGAGTGATGTAAGAAATAATTGTCAACGTTGTAGTGCCGTAAAAAAATATCTGGCACCGAGCAACACGCCTCACCCCCTACAAATTCGACGTGTTATGTATCTTCGTTAAACACAATGGAAATGCTTATGGAGAACGAAATGTTGGTACTAATTTGACCAAATCGTTAGATGGAAAAGATGTGAAGAAGTATCATTAACGTTAGGCCGAATTTCATCGCCATCCCTTCTAAAACTCACGAACCAGTTCATTGGTACCGATACACATTATTGATTTTGGTATCGATCACCTCGATCGATGTTTTCAATGGACTGCTCCAGTATTCCGCAGGAACCAAAGATCACACTGGCGAACGTGAAATTCCCTTGTTTGGCAAATTGACTAATCTCGCCCGTGATATTATGCAACAGCGACAAAAGAAAGAACAACAAGAATATTTTAACACGGAAACGATGGATATTTAATTAATTTAACTGTCCGCTGTCCGTTTATTTTTAGTGAATCACGGTTTCGGTGTGCAGGGATTTTGTCAGGACTCCAAGTTGCGTGATTTTTTAATTGCACTTAGAAAGTCTGACAATGGGCCTAACTTATAAGAAATGGCCATGGCACGTATGGCTCATTAAACTCGACATTTTCACCGAAATTTCCCATCCAAATCGTTACTTTCATGCCTTTTTCGGGTACGTTTTCTGCCCTGACGTCAAATCTATTTCTTTTTGAGTCCAGCTATTTTCCCCCAAACGTCCCAACAATTTATCAAATGCTCAAACAGGTCGATTCTGGGTGTTAACGATTCAAACTCATTATTAACCACTGCAATAAGATAAATCCCTTCTCCGTTTTAATTTGATATAAATTACAATAAGCAGAACAAAAATTTATCTTATTTCAGTGTCACCAAAAAGATCTGAGGCAACTCAACTTTCAACATTTTTTATTGCAAGAGGCCTTAGAGTAGCGGAGAGTGAAGAGAAATTTGCCGACATTGGTTGTTATTGTGATATTATCATTATTTTCCCACGAATGAACATGTTCGAACATTTTTAGTGGTTAGAAACTCTCCAAGTGCAGATTGAGAGGTGACACCTAAACCTATTTCGGTACAAGTAATGATCAAAACACCAAATACTTATTTCCTCAAAAAAGGGCTCTCACTGAATTGTATGGACAGTTGCAAATAACGCTGTGATAATCTAACATTTTTATTCGTGATAAATGCCGAGAGCGAGAATACTTCATCAAAAATCTCTGCAAAAAGCGATTTTAGTGTAGCTCTTTCATAATAAATCTCGCTCATATAATATCAGCGTTCCCGACAAATCGTGGTGCCGTTCCATAAGTTATACATATACAGCAGAAGTTTACTAATGGTCGTTTAATATTCATGGGCTGCCATAGAAATTTCGGAGTTCAAATTAACGTCGTTTGGTTGACTAACTTGTTCGAGTGTTTACCCCTATAGTTCCAAACTGATGAATGGAACCATCTCTGAAAAATCATGTCAAACATGCTAGCTATACATTGGCAGCAGTATAAGTTGCGGCAGCGCAGACCCAGATCCACTAGTTTCAACGTAAAAAGCGTTAGTTATGTTTTAATAAGTGTGATAGAAACCACCGAACGTATGAAAAGCTGAGGAAAGTTGTGTGAAGCGCTGCACCAGATATTTTTGAGAGGTTCGTTCGACATTACGGACGAAAAACTTTAAAAGAGATGATCAAAGGGTTTTCAACGTTTCATGAAAACACGAGCACGTGGTTTCGGACGTTAAATGTAACTTTGTGGTTGCCCTTTTGCTCTACTGTCCCGCTGGACTTGTAACTGTGACAAATGAACTGTTACGGGTTCTAAAGCTAATTCTGTAGTAAGAGTTTCAAGTACTAGCTTTCGCTGAAGTTGAATTCAGAGACAAGTCCTACAAAATACAAAATTACGAAAGCCTTCAAACCGCCACTTTCAACTTCATCTAAAATACACGGGCGAGCTACTGTGAATCGAACACAAAAGGGCCAGGTCATTAGCTAGGCACTTAGCCAGAGACGAGTATAATACCGCGAAACGCCAGGGTGGTAACAAGTACCACAAGGGGAAAGCGAAGGGGCAACAACCTACGCTCAGCAGTTAATGGGTTAATAATGTGCCTGCAGAAGTTACCGCAAGAGTGGGGGGGAAAGGAAGGTTAAGGGGTTGGAGAAAAGGGTCGAAGGTGTATGGAGGCGGGCAGTGTTATCTTAACCCACAAGGCATTACGTACACACTTGCCCTTTAGTTTTCTTGTAGTAGCCCAAACTAGCGATATAACTACGGCCTCGGAGAACAACAGTATCTCCGGGGATCATTAAATATTGGGAGGCCTACAACCGACCGAATGCGCTGTCTTCTGCTCGAGTTACTTGACGCTAATTGCTTACTTTTGCAACTTCCACTCGTTGAACGATATTACGGATTAAAAACAAAGGAGCAAAATCGGTGTTCAAAACATCTAATATTTGTTACTCCTTATTTTTTGAAAAAGGACGAGGGCGGCACAATATATTATCAAACATTTCGAATTGAATCGGTGTCAATGCAGTTTTTTCTCTATAAACCCCGCTCACACAATACTTTCAGTCCTAGGAAAATTGGAGAGCAGGTCCAATAAAACATCTATACCATGACAGTTTAACAACGCTCATAAAATAATAAGCGGCAGCGACAGAAGTCCCACACTTCAAACTACCCCCGTTTCACTTGCAACCATTTCTTACAATTTTTACTTGATAATTCCAGAACAGTAAACACCAGCGTTTTCAGAAAAATAGTGTTGATATTCTCATCAACCACCGAAATACTGATTACTCAGTCATTCTCGTGACTTTAACAGAAGCAACGCGACGAACTCCGGTTTCTATGTCCGTTGAGCTATCAAATTTATGTACATTGGACAAATTAGTCGCCAGAGTTATAAAAATGGAGCGTGTGGGTTCCTTGGTTTGTTAATGGTTGTGGTATAAGTAGGAGCAACTCAATGATTTCCGAAACCTTAAACGCCACCAGTTTCTACTGAGAAAAATTGTGTGATGCGTAGCACCTAATATTTGTATTTACTTTTCGCACCCCTCTTATAGTTGGGATAATAATCATAACTATGAAAATATTTTGTACACTGTTAGCAGTTCATACGTGGGAAAATCACAGCAGAATAAATTATCGAAAACTTCACCAATACTAATCAATCGGTTTATATCTAGATGTTTGATAATGCTCCTGTAATTTCAACACTGATGATCATTTTATTCTACCATTCAGATCTTTGAAACAGCTCACACACGAAATGCCATCGAAATGGTTAAGTATGAAGGAGACAAATAAACCGCTGTGTAATAATTTGCAGCGCTTTTTTTCTCGAGTTGTAGATAGACGTTTTTCAAGACCTTGAAAAGATCTCCAGGACGGACAAAATCTTTTACGCCCATCTTTCGATTAACTTATCAACCATCATCAGAACTGTAAACGCAGAAAATCAATGTCATTAACTTTAGTAGTTAAAATATGCATTGCGATCTTCAAATGTAGTCATTCGATCATAAGTGACTTGTTGACTTTGTTTTCTGATTTTAGTGTATTATTCATTCTGAATAATATTGGTTTATTATTCATTCTGAATAATAACCCTATGTTTTCGGTCACGATAATTTTTTTTACAACCCCCCCTCAAAATTTGATACTTTACGTTTCAAGACATGGAGATTCCAAATTTGCAATGTCCGTCCGCCGTCCAGGCCGTGGTCTAAAATCCGTTTAACGTGGTCTGAAATTCGTTCTTTCGCACAAAAATCCTATTTGGTATCTAGTTGTGCCCGCCATCTCGGCAATCCCATCGGACGAAGCCCATGGTTGTTACGGGCCAAAAATGGTTAAAAACATTAACGAAACGCAGTATAATCCCAAATAAGCCGTATTCCGTATCGTTTTCAAGGCCCGCTCGACTCGCAACGCTCTTTGGACTCACAACGTCCTGCCAATTGCGGAGCGAGGTTAAGGCCACTTCTCCGCGCCGGGGGAATATTTAGTTTCCGTAGTTCCATTGTAGTCAGGTCATGTTTCGTATGGTTTACTAGAGAGAGAATAATAAACCATTGTTTAATAATTTGCAGGGTTTTTTGGTTGTATAGCTGTGATGATGGTTCATAAATTAAACGAAACGTTGGCGTAACAGTTATTTTTCATCTTCGGTCGATTCTCAAGGTCTGAATAAATGTAATTCAGTCTCTTTTTTGGAAAACACACACGGTGAACCATATGTGGGTATAGGTTGCTAAGAGGCACTCCATAAAATCGATGAAACCCAGCAACGCAGTTACTCGGGAAATTACACAAATTTAAAAAAAAAACATTATTTTAGACGCTTTTTCATTTTCATCTCTTTTCAATGGACTGTCAGATTGACAGTTATTCGGAAAAATGTATAGTTATTCACTATTTAAAAAGATTGTGAGATTTTGATGAAAATCGTTGAAGCCATAAGTTGAGTAGGGGCTAGTGAAACACAATTTTAAAGTTTAATTAAAATCGGTTGAGCCGTTTCCTGGAAAATGCGAAAAACCTTAGTTTTTGGTACATTCTCGTCCCTCTACCCCCATTTCCCATCCCGAAATCGTCCATAATATGAGTCCAATCGGTAAAATCATTCTCCCGCAAATCGAACTACACGCGCACACTTTTTCGAGGCAGTGGCACCCAAAAAGGAGAAGCTAAATAAACAAAATTAAGGAAATAGGGCCCTACGCCGGGTCTTGGGATAGAAGGATCGGGGATTCCACTGAGAACACTTGAGTGGTGATACCTTGGAGAACGCCTGCATCTCCTCTGCACTTTGCTTGCACCTCAGAGTCAGTGCTGCAACCCTGTTGTTACCTGCCTCCACTCCACGAGCTTGTGACAGTGCCATCTCTCATGTTATATTTGCAAATACACGCATACCACGCGTCGAATTAGGTTTTTTGGATTCAGTAGGCCTTAAAACGTAAAGATCTGGAGAAAACCTCTTTTTTTTTTACGCCATCACCATTACCCGAAGGGTTGCGGAAAGTAAAAAGAGCGTTTAATATATGTATCCCCGGCAGTTCTAAAACGGAGCGTTTACGACATTCGAAATCTCTCGACTACGGAAGGGCCAAATATAACGATATTTTCAATACTTGCATAAAAGTGAACATTGACTGGCCTACCGAGTAAGAATGACATGAACGTTCTCTTTTTGACACTAGGCTGCTGCATTTGGTCACAAAAATTCATCTTCTTCCATTCGTTTGCGTGAAACTTTGCTTTTTGTACAGTTTTCTGCACGAATAATAGATTGATAGAAAATGGATTAACCATTCTCAAATGTAACTACTAGGTTTTAGATCAAATTTATGGAGTACTTTAAGTTGATTTTTCTCAACACGTTGTTCTTGGTAAGTCTTTTTGAAGAAATGAATTGAGTGAAGGCGCGAGGCTTCAATGTAGTTGCACATCGTCGAATTTACAGGAGTTGAGGAAAGTTACGTGATGCTTCGCACAGGATTTTTGAGGTTAGGGAGCTTCGGAGCATGGTACTATATATGTATCATACATTTGAGAGCATTTGTAGTTGAGTGGATCGTCCTCGAGGTGAACTTACAGGTCATCTGTGCAGAACGGCCTCTCTTGGGGTGATAAACCAATTTTCCACAATGCTAGCCACCTGAATAGGGTTGTGGTCGGCCGGTAGGCTTTTCATTCCCCTCGAGAATATTTCATGGCCCTCTGTAGAAAGTCTGAATATCCCAACTTCATCGGAACCTTTGTTCTCCTTGAAGCGGCGAATGGAAGGAAGTTGATTTTTCGAGACCAGATGCGGCAGCTTCCTTTCAAATGAGTGAACGCTCATTCACCCAGTTTATGTGATTCTTGCTCGAGAGCTATATGGATGTTCACTCCGTGTCATTTTTTCGTGTGATTTTAGCGTAGAACACGCTTCATTTTTCAATAGGTCCACATTAGTTGGGGAAATTCTTTCTAGATTCTGATTACACATTTCTTCATGATTCTCAGGTTCAATTGCAGCAAAGTTTACAAAAGAAAAAAAAGCACCATTTTAAAAACGATCTGTGGGTAAGACAGGACAGTTTGGAGTGAGCAAATCGATGCAATCGGCTTCAATTTGATATTCAGCCTGCGAATCAAACTCAGTAAAAAAATCTGCCACTTATTACTTTCCGTAGCTCTGCGAAATAGGTACGGATGTCATGTAATCGGCTGAGAAAATGGTCAATACACGATTGACAGAAAATGGCCGAATCAATTCGGCTCAAATTTGACAATTAGCCTGCAGCCTACTGTTGAACCCCAATATAAGGATATGAGTGAAGAATCACAATAAAAATATTGAAACAAATCTAGTACTTAAGGAACTAGCGAGGCAACGTAGCAAAAATTATTGTTTCTCCCCAGCCTGCGCTCATTTCCTGATGTCCCCCTTCGCACGACCCGTCAGTCTGATATATCACAGCTGAATCGAACGGGATGGGTTGAAGGTGCCCTAGAGGCATTGTCGTTTGCATATGAGTCGTCGTTTCCGGATTGTTGATGCCATGGTATTCTTAATATTTTTCGACGTTGGATTGGATAAGACAGGTGACAATCATGCTGTGCCCTTGTTCAATAATTGCCCTTGTTATATTTGGCCCCGGCTCGAACGGTTTTGGTTTTTTCGTTATTAATGTTCATATAATGCTTGCGTTCCATAAAACATTGAGATGGTACTCCAGTGAGCCGCGATGATAGTGTGATAATGGCCGTTAGATGATTAGGAGTAACCACACAATTGGGATACAAATTAAAGATATTTTGTTGAGTAAATTTTTCCGCAGTGTTTGTTCTATAAGTGTCTTTAAGTACTTTACCACTGTTACCGCAAATCGACCCTGAAAAATCTAATAATACTCCCGTCAATCACCTATGCGTTGGTCAATATTTTAAATAAAGGTGATGTGGTGCAACAGCCGCAGCTCAATCAATTCCGGAATATGAAGCGCTACCTGTTTCTGCCTCCAACCTCACATGACCCGTTGGAAAACAGAGTGTATTAATAGCTAGTATGTACGTGGGACTGATGAAACTGGTGTGATACGTCTCACCAGATGTTATTCTTCAAAAAGAAATCGAATGACTTCAAGTTTTGTGTGTGAGCCGTGACGAAATATCTACAGAAGTTCAATGAGTTATCCACATTTCAGTACAGATGGGCTCGAATACTCTTCGTTCCCTATCAATATCGCTTACATAACGCAAAACCCATGAGTAGGGGGAATAAGCGACTTTGGCGCAGGGGCTAGTGGGGTTAACCTGACATTAAGGATAACCTGAATGAAACCTCCCTTTTAAAGGAAGGAACCCACACTAGAAAGATTACCTTCTTGGAATTCCTGTTCCTGCTCGGAAGTAGGATGGTTCATATAAATAATAAAGTCTAGTTACCTCTTCGCCAATTATTATTACGTTCTGATTTTATCGTGACCTCAGAAACACGTGCACAAACAGCGTTTTCTCACATTTTCAGAGGTTTGGAAGACTTTGAATTGTAATGATGTGAAGTAGAGTGTAATAAAGTTTATTTCCCACACGATTACTGAGAGCTCGGGGAAGCAAAAACTATGGTGCATTTTGTAGAGACCTACGTAGATGAAAATAGCGAGCAGAGGTCGTCAAACTCACAGAATCCGAAACGAAAAGAAAAGAGTCCCTTTTTCAGTCACGCAGATATCCTTCAGAATTCACAAATCGGCGCACTCGTGCTTTATTCTTCAGTTTACGAAGTGATAAACGCACTGGAAACCTGCCAAAAGGACAATTTAATTTTATAGGCTTTTTTTCCCGTGTTTTCTATCTCCTCCCGTAACTTGTTATGCCGTGCAAAGCTTTCCCGAGGGAGGGACATAAATCTGGCGAACGCTCTCCAATCTACGGCTACTAATCTCGAGCGAACAAAAAATGGGTCCCTTCTGTCTTCTATTTGAAAGAACTTACAAAGGGTTGAACCGCAGCAGTGAAGTTGTGAGGGAGAAAAAAATCCCCCTGCGCTTCGATCGTTCATGTACCCGTACAAATACCATTTGACGAACGGCTTGTACGTCATTTAACTCCTCAGTCGCCTTATCGTCTTCTTATCCACTCAAATGGGCCCGAAACACTCATCTACACTGCCACTCGAGACTTAATTTTGGTCAAACTTCCAAATGGTACAAAAATAACTACGAAACATCTATTTTAGGGTTACTCATTCACTGATTGACACTGATACTTTAAGTTTCTCCACCTAGCTCTCCACAAGTGGCAAACCTCCATGAATCATAACGAAATAGACGGACAAAATAAACGGATAGAGCGACGAACTTGAAAAGGCTGAAGACTTAGTTCATTAATGAGGAGATTGACTGATTTATTTATATTTCTGTACATTTTTGGAAACATAATATGTTGTATGCATATTTCATACACAAGTTGGGTTTAATCCAACTCAATTATAAAATTAAAAAACCTTCTCCTTTCTTGAAAATCAAAATTAGCTTTGTTATTCTTGCAATTGGAAATGCCTAGTGGGAGAGACTGACTGGTTTATTTAACAACCAAGGGGTGATTAGGGTCATGGGATCCTCTCTTCCATCTCCCCTGGAACAATTAACAAACAATTCTCTTCAATATAATTACAATACTTATACGCTAACACTAACGCCATTTAAAACCAATTTTCTCTAAATATAATCTTCAGCCACCCCAATTTCTTGTAGCTAGGAGTTACATGCTCGTCACTACGGTTTCTGCGCTCTGAGAGAAAGAGAGAAGAGAGGAGTATTGTTTTAAACAGAAATATTCTGGTTAGGTAAATGTTTGTGTGAGAGACAGATAGAGTTCCAAGTGAAGTAACAGAGTTCTTGTGACACAGGGGGGTCTCTGTATAGTTGAACAGATGTTAAGACAGACTAAAGATGTGAGTGTCACTGTGCGTTGTGGGGCTGTCTGGCCGCAAGGAGGTGACAGTAATAAGGGGTGACTAACAAGATAAGAGGGTCACAGGGAAATCCGATGAACATGGGGAAAACTGTAAGTGAGAAAGAGCCTTCTCGTCAGGGCTGAGAATATTAAAATACAGAAACTTCTTAACAAGAGAGAGTAATTCGGGTTTTCTGGTGGCTGCAAGTCCTAACAGCTTCAGGTCAGTTAACTCGAGCTCGAAAATCAGGTTCAGGACAGTGACCTTTCGTACCCATTTGGCTTGAGAACAGTCATGATGGGTGAGGATCCCATAAGATGTTTCCTGAGCACATGATTTGTTTAATTGAGAAACCGGTTTCAGCTCCAAATATGATTCATCGTCACTGCAGCATACATAATATTACAATAGACAAGGTATGAATAAGCATCACTGAATATAAATTGGATCTCGGTGAGATACTTAACGATATACGTACAAGATATTGTTAGAGCCTTTTTTGAGAAAATGAGAAGGACCCTCATATTATTATACTCAAGACGTAAGTGTACTGCGGAAAGTTTGGCTGCTGACTCGGGCAAAAATTAACAGCAATTGCGTAGAGCTCCGATCCATAATTCCCAACTTTCGTCGAAAATTATGAACCACTGTTGTAACCACTAGCCACGATCGCCCGGTGCCTTTAATATTAGTCAGTCAGAACATCTCCCCCCGCGACGTTTGCGGCTGCTCCTGGAGCGGACTCTTTTAATGAACGAATTTATGAGAGTTGAGCTAATCCCCGGAAAATCCGATCCGGACGAGAGGGCGACAAGGAAGGGCGCTTACTTTCATTCACATTGTAGTAGGCGCGTCACTTATTAAAGGCACCGGGCGATCGCGGTTTAGTGGTTAAGACAGTGGTTCATAATTCTCGACGAAGTCCGAATTATTACCGCTCGATTGTTGTTAATTTTTGCCTAAGTCAGCAGCTCTTCAAACATCTCCAAACTTTCCGTAATACAATTGGCGCCCCACGTTGTGGAATGAGCAATCACTAAACGAGGCTCGTATCTATCGTTGTTGGAGTGATTGGACGAAAACTGTGAGTTTTAAGTGAAATGGCTGAGGTTCGAGTTCTGGAATGACTGTGTGTGGTTCCTGATGGCCGCTTTTAGACTTCTGTCGTATTGCATCTACCGACCAGATTTTTTAGAACAGTGCGGCCACAGCTGATGGACCCCAAGCACTATGAAACTGTTACCGTACATATAGCTTAATGGACTAACACCCAAGTTTTTTTGGGAACGCTAATATCATATGAGCGAGATTTATATGGAAACTCACAACTGCCCCAGCCCCACGTTCATTCTCGTTACTAATGGTCCTTTTTTAAATTCACTTCATAGGAACTTGTTAAACGTAACTGGTCTGGTAGCACCGTCAGGTCAGGAATTAACTGAGCTGCTGCTACTTACGCCACATCCTTCATTCAGCAAACAAAGCATAGATAATTCTTGTGACTGAATTTCGTATAATTCTGGAATTATAGACTAAAATTAGTTTGAATTCCGCAATTAATTACCATTATTGAACTGCCACCCTTTAAGTAGTTCATCGAACTACGACAGTGATTTTACTGGAACGCTAGTGTAATACGAGCGAGATTAGTAAGAAAAACGCTGCAAATGATTACACAACGGTTTAGTACTCTCTCGAACAGCTTGACGGAGTCTGGCAGCTCCTAGCAAAATTTATAATAAAAAAGTACTTTTAAAATCCCTTTACACCAAAATGTTTGATGGCGTATTGAGCTGCTTTTGTGATTTTTTCACAAACGTCATTTTTGTATTATCGTTATGTCATCAGGAACTGCTCCAGAATCAAGGAGAAAGAAATATTTGATTTATTGATCACGGTGATGCCTATAGTCAGTTTTGTACCTATGTTGTTCATACCCTTATTTGACCTTCAAATAGTACGCAAAACAGCGATTTGAACCCCGTAATCTTACGAACACATTTAATTTTAATAGTGGATTACCACTCAAATTTTACTGGCTACGTTAGTATCATATAACGAGGGGAAACATTTGTGTTCGATCACCATCATAAATATAGTAAGCTTTGGGCCTTTCGTGTGCCTCAGTTTAGCATTTAATTGGAATCTGCTTGCTAAATATGAAACTTGAGCTTATTTGGTTCACAGTTTGATAACCACAAGTTATCTGACAGGTGTTTTTTATTTAACTCAGTAGCAGTTGAAACGTAAAGAATGAGAAAACTAAATCTCAGAGCTAACTAAGTGAAAAATAGTGACACTGATTGTTCTGCGAGGAAGCACAGATCTAGCGCTACATTCCTGGACCTAGCTAGTGAAGGATGAGAAATCTTCGACTGGAGAAATTAAATGAAACCAACGTCCAGGCGGTTGGCATTTAATTAGGGTCGAACCACGTTACTATCAAGATTCTAACTCAGTTCGGTGATTTATTACAGTTAACATTTCAAAATTGCCCAGAGCATGTCAAAACCAAGCATGGCAATTTCATATCAATCTTGATTATGAGATTGAAAGCGACTATTCGTGAATATATATGAGAAACGCAATGCGTAGTTTGAATTATTTAATTAAATCTATCGAGAAGCATTCAGTGTTGTGAATTTAAATGTTAACGTGGCAGGTAGTGATTGACAACACGAGAAGAGCAGTTATCGACAATCGAGGTCGTCCGCAGGGGTAAATCCCAGGCATCTCATTACGAAACTGAACGTATCGGCAGCCTTTTCAAGAGGAGGCACAACGAGGCGCGAGAGCCGTTTTAATTTCTATCCCTGCTTTATGTTGATGGGGAACGCCCTTTTCAGCCTTTCTCATCCTTCCTTCCTTTTTTTTCCTCTTTGTTGTTCCAAATGCGTAACAGTGGACCGTAAACTTCACTCTTCAACCGCCCCAAACCTCTTCACTTTACGGTCTGAGCATTTTTTCACGTTTTACGGCCCCGTTTTTTTCTGAGGAATTTTTTTTTTTGCGAGGAATTTTTCTCAAAAATCGGGTTAGTTATCTCAGTTAGTGCTCCATTCAACTATATATTCACTCTCCTTTTACAACTAGGAGCTTACAGGAGGGAGAGGAGGGGAAGCTCGTTGTTAAATTTATGGTTTACGGGCCATATTTTGCTTTACACGCGTCTATACTCCTTTCTTTATCTCTGAATTTCCGTTTGGAGAATCTTACGACGCACTTATCTGCAAGTCTTGAAAGCTTATTGTTTCCTCGTCAAACGAAGTCACGACTTTCTACCTTTTACTTTCTCAACAAGCTTCTAACAACGCGGCGCATGGTTCCCTCTTTTCCTTCCTCTCCACTGAGCCACTCTTTCTCATCACAACAAAGCACGTCCGTTCTCTCATAATTTTATTTCTCATTTAAGTCATTCTTACTCACGTTTATAGAGAGCGTGGAGCACAATCAGAAATTCATGAGGTACGGGAAGTTTGAAGATCTGTGCAGCCCCCATTCGGGATTCATTTCAATTTTCTTGGCAGCTTCGTCGTAACGTGAAAAGAATACCTTACGTCGTCGGGAATTTCGCGAATTCGGTACATTTCGAGAACAAAATCCTTCAGTTCCAAACTGATTTTTACCCTCCTCTCAGAAACCTTCCATCCGCAGCTCTCTTGCAGTAGATTCCGATGTACAAAAACGGTTCAAACTGTTACACTACGGTTTGTTCGTCTCTCCAACAGCGTGTGGCCTATCCTATTTAATCCAACGTCGAAAAATACTAGTAAACGGTACCAGGTACGATTCGACATAATCAGAACGACGACAGTTGGAGTTTTCTATGAGATGCTACGCAACTGGCACGTGACGAGTGAAACGGACGGGTGTTTGGAGTGGAGGTAGTGCGGGAAAAGAGGGTAGAAACAATAACTTTCGCTATATTGTCAAGCGAGCTCCTTCAAGTAATAGAATTTGCCTCACTATATTAACGATGGTTTCACTGTTTTCCATCAAGACAGGCCTACGCCTCTGATCCTACCCTGATCTATGCAGCATCTAAAAACACCTAGGAATCGATACCAAACTACGTATTTGCAATAAAACTGCAAAATTTTCGTCATTGGTGTAATTTTTTTATCCAGGTAAAGTGTGGACAGGGGATAACGAGACGGACGTTAAAGATTTGGAACCTTCGTGGATTGCAACGCGTAAAGTTTTGAAGGGAAGTTGTAAAAAAATGATAATGCCCCGAGATACAGGTTCAGCTGCTCAGCTGGTGTAATCGTTTTTTGTTGCCTTCGAAATTGTTGATAACTGGTGATGTTGATTGTTGCTCGAATAGACTAATCACTCATCAGCAAAATCACTTGAGAATTTCCTGAGTATCGCTCAGTGTTACAGTTTATGGAGAGGAAGAAACACGATGGTTTATTCACGGATTCGGATTAAGAATGGTGTGAATCGGATTTATACATATACATATATTTTGTCTTAAATTTCCGCCTGTGATTGCGCTACACCCGCTGTGCTCGTATTTATATTAATGTCCCTCTTACTAATGAGGCCGTGTCAATAGAACTCAGTTTCAGACAGACGTTTTAAAAACTTTACTTTTGATAGTTTCATGCGTTAACTCTCTAACCTGTGGCTGTGGAGGAACCGTATTCGTATTCTCGCTCGCACCTTGTTCCACTTTTCTTTACTCTCGTGTCGCAGAACGTGGAAATAGCTCGGGATGCGGGTCAGAGTAATACCGTCACCTCTTACGGTTGATGTTTTTGCTAACGAACGCGAGAATGTTTCTTCAAGCGCGTCGCCAAGTAACTTTTGACTCAACAATAATCCTCAAGTTTCTGACTTGAATTGACTTAGTTCCCGGAAAACTTTGAAACGAAAACTCCGTTGACTATAAGAGAAGGAGGTTGTTTCGTTGAAAAGGGAAACTGAAAGCAGAAACCACAGTAAGTTGCTGTGGCAGAATAAACAAACGCCAAATAAAAATTTAAAAAAAAAAGAACGAATGAGAAACATGTTAAGAAGAAAATCGAAAACCGCGGGCGTGCTCTGTCCAACGAGAGAGCTCTATCCCCAAGCGTCCCCAGGGGAATTACACCCCCGCCCCTTCTTTTCGCCTTATTTCCCATTTTCGGGGCATCGATTTCTTCCTCCAGTAGGCGTGTGGATATTACAAAAGTGAACGAACAATGAAATGTTTTAATTAGCAACTCACTGCTTTCGAATCAGTTTTGATAATTAAATTGTTGACGGTGTCGTTGGAATGCTCTTAGGTAGGAATTATCGGGAAAGTGCACAGAGTCAATACTCATACCCTTGTTTATGATAATAAGTGTTCAAGCCTAAAGAGAAAGATAGATTGTGCATTTCATGTAAACAACTAGGTAGGATTAGAACCATAATGCCCTCTTTTACATCTCCCCTGTCAGAACTCATTACATACAGTACATTTCAAAATCCTGGCCAGTGTAACAGAAAAAAGATAAACAAACATAAATGGGCCACTTCTGGAGTATTCTTCTTTTCTTCCATTCTGCCCTACACATCACGTTCTTCTTGGATTTTTTGAAAGACATAACGTTCACGGAGGTGTCAATGAAATGGGGGTTCTCATTGAAAATGACAGTGAAAGATTTATTGGAGATTGTGGTTCGAGGCGGGGTATTGGAGTTAGGTCATGCCTTGTCTCATGCTCGGGGGTTGTGTGGAGAAATGCGAAGTTTTCGGCCCCGTAGGGTGGGTTTTTGAATCTGTAAGTCTTAAAAAGAAGCGGCGACGGCGTATTTGATTTTCTTCCGCCCTAACCTAAGATAGTACGGCGTAACGTGCTCATCCAACTTGAACTAGTACACGAATCGCACTAGAGCATTCTGTGCTCTCTGAAGTGACATAACTAGCTCGCTACTGAGGTCACGACAAGCAGTCAGCTCCTAATTGAGGTTGTGGGCGACAAGTGTATGTCTTTACCTAGAGTCTCGCGTGATGCAGAAAATCTACAGCTAGTCCTCGAAGCTTAGACAAGGATCCAAAAATATTCCCGGTAGTCCTCGACATTTGTAGCCACCGGGGGAGTGTCTCATTGCGATTTCTAGATTTCTGTGTTCGGTTTCACAAGTCAGGTTTCGATCACCGATTCTGAGCGTAGGAATCTTCCTGGCGTTGATAACCAGTTGAAGCCTGGTTTAGTCACACAGCATAGCTTCACGCTTCTGGAGGTTGACTGACATGCCATGGCTACGACGCCAGACTATCAACGCCACAAGCTCTCGATTCAATGCGTGTACCAGCTAGACGATGCTCGAGAACTCTCCAGACAGATGAGTCTGCAGGTCATTGGCGTACAACATGTATTTGCATTTCTTTAACACTTAGGACACCGTTTTGGTAGCAAGGATGAAGAGCAGCGCAGAGAAGACAGACCCTGGGGAGTATACAGACAGAGAGTCATTTCCCCGCGAATGTGATTTTTATGGCGTTGTCGTGTTATTTGGATCTTTCCATTGAACACTTGATCGAAACCGTTATAGCATTTTAGAGAGAAAAATGGTGTTTTGATCACCATGATAACTATAGTTAGTATTTGGTGCAAGAGAGAATGGAATGAATTAGGGCCATAAGGCCCTCTCTACCATTCTCCCTGGAATCAATATACAACATCCTCATGTGCTACAAAATTACATTGCCCTCTGTTTTACATACTTTTCCACTAAAGCGACAAATTTCTCTCCCCAAAGAAAGCTCAATGATACCAAAACATCGTTCATGCTACAGTAAATTACACTCATACCAACACATTCACGCCTACTGACACATGAACACTTACCTACTGCTATTTGAGAGGAGTAAGTACTCGTATATTCCTCCCCTTCTCAGCAGCACACAAACTAAAACTAATATACACAACAACCAACCTCATTCATGCCAACATCAATTGCACTCATAAACACTCAACTGCTGCTATGGAAGAGGAGCGAGTACTTGGATATTCCTCCTCTTCTCAGCAGCGCAATGACTACCTTAACTAACATACACAAACATCACAACACATTATACCCTGGGGATCGAGAAATTTGCCATTACATTCATTTGAAATATACCGAACAACGTCACAATCAATCAATACCATGTAATCCTCGGTAGTCTCACTTTACTTTTGTTAACAATCTGGTTTTCTACAAAAATCTATTTTGAATAAGCTATATCTATACACAAAAAACAAACAATAATCACATTGTGATTCACCAATCATATCCCGCTAATAACTTGTCTCTGAAAATATTTCTAAACTGTTCGATCTTCAGAGAAAAATAAAAAACGTTCACATTCTCATTATGGACCTTGATTGCCTGCCAGACGAATGATCTTTCATATGCTATTGTGCGATGGGCAGGCACCTTCAACACTCTTCCTGTATTGCGCGTGCTTCTATACCGCACCGCTGACATGTACACAAATGGCCTGAAGTCTGGTTTACGGAATTTAAAAATCTTGAAATTGAGAACCGCAATGACTAAGAGAGCACGAGGGAGAGGAAGAGCAAATAGTGAGAGAGCGAGGGAGAGGAAGAGCAAATAGTGAGAGAGCGAGGGAGAGAAAGAGCGAATAGTGAGAGAGCGAGAGAGAGAGAAAGAAATAGAGAGAGAGAGAGAGAGAGAGAGAGAGAGAGAGATTGATAACGTCTTTATTATTGAATCTGGCGAGGTTTGGCCATACATGGCCATTCTTCCACCTAACCAGAACTTTTCAGTCAACAAGTTACGAGCACAGATTGGCACAAGGCCACATTACATGGCAATCAATTTTGTGTTACAAAATTCTCCAGCTTTGTGTTTAAGAAAAAACTACTACTACTAATAAAAATAAAAAAAAAGATAAATAAAAGTAAATAAATGTCTTCTTTACTGCATTCCACATAGGTAATTACGTCCTTCATTTTTCATTCAGTATAAAAAGATAATAGGTATTCCTTCAGATGTTTCTTGAAAGCAGGATAACTGGTCAATTTCTTGAGGTCAGGTGAAAGTCCGTTGTAATATGAAGTGCTCTGCATAAGGAATGACTGGCGATAGGCTGTATTGCGGCACGGCGGCAACCGGTAACATATATCCTTATTCCGGGTTTCAAGGGTGTGAATTTGGGAAAACATCTGATATCTGTCAGCGAGGTACCTGGGCCTTCTTGATGAGGTTATTCTAAACATCTTGATTAGAACCATGTACTGGATAAGCTCATCAACTTTCAGGATTTGGAGATGTCGATATTTGTCGTACACCCTGTCGTCGTATTTAAGATTTAAAATGTACCTAATACAGGTATTTAAAGCTCTCTGCATTTTGAGCCGACATACAGAGTCCAGATCGCAGGCGACTGCAGCACCATACATGAAGTAAGGTAGGATCAATGTCCTGAACAAGCTCGTTCTAAGGCTTACCGATTTACAGAAAACTAAGTTCCTGAAAGCGTAGAGCAATGAGTGAACCTTCCCCACAGTGGCATCAGTTTGAGAAGTCCAAGACAGATCATCGTTCAATATAATCCCTAGGCATTTCATTTGCTTTACATAGGCAATCTGTACATTTTCAACTGCCAATTTTGGGGTTCCACTGAGGGAGAAATTGCCAAGCAATCTGGCATGCCCCATAATCATGGCACTACACTTGTTCGGATTCAGCACAAGGCCATGTCCACTGAACCACCCTGAAAGATTCTCCAGGTCCCGATTGACAGCGCTGACAGCCTCATAAAGTTCCTCCCGTTTGCATGATAGGTATATGTTCAGATCATCGGCATAAAGAGAGAGAGAGAGAGAGAGAGAGAGAGAGAGAGAGAGAGAGAGAGAGAGAAATAGAGAGAGAGAGAGAGAGAGAGAGAGAGAGAGAGAGAGAGAGAGAGAGAAAGAAATAGAGAGAGAGAGAAATAGAGAGAGAGAGAGAGAGAGAGAGAGAGAGAGAGAGAGAGAGAGAGAGAGAGAGAGAGAGAGAGAGAGAGAGAGAGAGAGAGAGAGAGAGAGAGAGAGAGAGAGAGAGAGAGAGAGAAAATGGTGAGAGAGAGAGAGAGAGAGAGGAATTGAGTAACCAAGGAGGGATTAAAACCGTAGTCCAATCTTCTACCTTCTCTGACAGCATTACGTCATTATAACCGTGCATAAATAGTACTATTTCGCTGTACGTTTCAGGGTCGCTCGAATAAACACACGTCAACGCGTTTATTAGATTAAATTGGTTCACAAATATCAAGGAAGGTGCTTTCGCCGTTATCATGAAATAATATATAACAAACACATAACAAATTTACTAATATTGAGCATTTCTACTTTCGAATTGCAGATATTTATTGCAAACAGGGTAAAAGATTTGTTGCACAACATTGTGTCTTGGTATTTGAGGGGGAATGGCGGCATAACGTTTTATTGTTCTCTATTAAAGAATATTTGAGCTGTTCATGATGGTAGATGGGTTTCTGAAATTGTAATACTTCGAAAAACATGGGGGCAAAAGGTAATTCGCGAACCGTTGCCTTTGAATCTTACATAGTGTTTTCCCCGTTACTCAATGGTTTAAATCTCAAAACAAAACATGGCAAAAAAAACTGAAACGCGAAGAAAACAATACGAAATCAATTATGCGAGTCTTTCGCTTTACCTGCAAATCTTGGAGTAGGTCTGCTGCGAAAGGGTGAAAAACATAGGTGTATTATTGAGAATGAGTAATACACTATAAGTCGGACTCCGGTTTCCGTCAGTTTCTTTTCTATCCTCCTATCCAAGACGATCAGCTTCTCCAAATTAAGGTATATATTTTTTTTCGTATACAACAGATGAACAGCGCGTACTGCAGTCATTAATCACGTGACTTCGCATCTTGTTTCTTTTGGTTCACTGTTCTAAAAAGTTGGTAATCGGGTAAACATTCTTTTTTCTTGAGCAGGGTCTGTCGGAATTCGTTGGAGTTAGCTGCTAATACGCGCCAATAACACACAAATCAATGTAGTCACAAATTGTTTTCACGGAAGTTTCTCTTTTCTTCAGGTTCTGAACAGGGGTTTCATGCGATCGCAGCATTAGTGTGGCAAAATTCAATGAGTATTGAATGGAAACAGCTTCACTTTATCTCAGCCTGTTCGACTAGTATAACATTCCGATTACCATTATTGGTTATTGATGATTACCATGGTATTTTAATCATTAAAGCCTTTTTGTTACCTACTGGGCGTGTGTGGCGTGCCACAAGATAATTGATCGAGGCATTACACAATTTTTCTCAGTCCCATGTACATTTTAGCCATTAATCCAATCTACTTTTTACTGAGTTCATAAGAATCGTCTACGCAGAACCTGTTTAAAGCAAATGAGGACCTTATTTTGGCAGCCAGACGGGAAACGGAACAAGTCATGATTGAATTGAACTTCTTTTGATTGTTTACTGTGTACAACATCCCCTAAACACCTGGTTTTCTCCGATATTTATTATGCTTTCAATACCAAACTTTCAATCTAAATAAAAGTCTGTGAAAATTTGATGCGCAGAAACATGATTCCAAAAGAGATTTTTTAATTTTTGAAAAAATTTCTCAAATGATTTACATTTAACTCATTAAGGTGTTTTCAAATAAGGAAAGGTCAGTGCACATTTATTGAACGTAGCTGCTGTAAATAAATTCCTGGCCTGGCTCGTATCAGTGCAGTTGCATCATGCGCGGTTGATCTCAGTGAACGTTCAAAAGCTCAGTGTTCCTTGTAAATATAGTTCTCTCTCTCCCTCCCTCGCTATCTTTCTCTCTCTCTCTCTCTCTCTCTCTCTCCCTCTCTCTCTCTCTTCCTCTCTCGCAGACACACACACATTCGTGAGAACATGACAAGAGAAACCAAATAAATTATCAACAATTTTGAACAAAATTGATTTTATAAATCCTAATCATATGGACCTTACATTCTCTGAAAAACCAGGATAGTATTCCGATAAACCGAGTACGATGAGATTTTAGTAAAGTTCTTAGGGCAATCAAATGCAACCCTAGAAATGCCTGTATTCAAACTACCGTCGTTACACTTATTTGATAATACTTGGTTTTCAGCTGATAGTGCCGAAACAGTGGACACGGTCCTTCTCAGAAAAATGATTCGGAACTCCCATGTATGCACTGATGGCTCTATAATCGTGGCGTAAGTTGTGAGATGCGTCACGTCAAATACGTTCCTCCACGAACGGCTATGGTGGTTCTCAAACGCCACCTACATGACTAGAGTAAAAAACCGTGTTGACAATCCCGTGAATTACCTATACGCAGGTTATTCATCAGGGATCTTAACGTAAGTAAAGATGACTCGTAGGTGAGATCACTCCGCTCCTTCCAGCCCAATCCATGTTGCGGGATACAAATAATTACGCTCTCCACTCGACTTCACCCCAGTGCCTCGGCGATACCGTAACGATAACCGGATTATGGTCTTTCTTCTCTCCCTTTAACGCCAATTTCCGCGAATTAATGCCGCCCAAGTTCCCCTTTTTCCCTGGGGGAAACAATCTTTCTCATAAGCTGATCAGATTAAGAGCGTAAGTAGAAGTTAGAAACATACTTCGATGCCCGGCATCGTCTCTTTTCATCTGGATGTATTTATACGACAGCTTTGATCCCTCGATTCACCATCTTCCCTCATAAAATTATCTGATTTTTAATTTCCTCAGACCTACAAAGTATATAACGGAGGGAAAGTTATGTAATCTGCCGCAGAGACAAATGCCTAAAAGTTGTTTCCGTGGGGCAGGTGGTTCTACAACTAGCACAGTTGATCTTCGTAGGAGTGCAGAATTATTAGTGGAAGAGGCTTTCTAGCTGAGTGTACTACTTTGCTGAAAGGTACATTGGGCCGCTAAATACGGTTTTCAATCTGTATACTACAACTTTCTGTCAAGTGATGGCCCTAGACAGTATGAATGATTACGGGAAGCGAGGAAGTGTTGACGTGATGGACGTAACTAAAACGTAAACTGTGGTCATACCCATAACCATGGTACAAACGCTCTGAGCACTAAGAAATTATGTAAACAACAGAAGAAGAACAAACTTCATGTATTCCATTCAACTTTCCTCATCTCCATTCCATAAAAAATTGTTATTCGTTTAGTTTATATGAAATTGGTAAAACGTAGATCAATGTTCTACATAAAAACTGGCGGCGCTTGAGGTTCTGGAATTTATTGAGACTTACTCGTACCGATTTACTCATCTCCTTACCCTTATTGGGCGATGAGTAAACCCCATTTTCTCTAACATTGTTTTTTGGACTCAATATTGTGGTCGATTGTATAACTTTCTTTCATAAACCCATTACCCTTCGGATTTTCTTATGTGAAAATTTTGGCGTATTAGAAAAAGTACATGTTACCCGTGGTAAGCTTCGAAAATATCAATTAACGTAGAAAATCATAATCAGTTTTTCTCAATATAGTCCACAATAACCAGTGGGACGTTTCACGTTTAAATCTGCGCTGTGGTGGATTAGCGCCTGATTCGTTTAGTACGGGGTTTTAGTGAGAGGTCGTTCTTTCGTGTTGAATGGTAAATTTTTTCAATAACCGTGTGAACATTGTGGTTGGGCAGTAGCGCCGAAATTCGTACAAACCAAGGGGATCTCAGGTGATATTTGGCTCCTTCGAACTCCTCATTTTGGTGTTGGGATTTGATTACAAAATTTTGTCAAGAAAAAGGCGTTAATTTATTTTCATCATTAGCATGACTTTTTTCAAAACGTTCTTACTTCCATACTCTTTCACGAAGTAAAACCCACGCGTTTTAACAAAATTTTGAGGTGGAATGGTTCAGGTTAAGTTGCTCACGATACAATGAGCGATATGTACGGTACTCTGTGAAATCTTCGGGTTTTCATTAAAACGTGCACGCACATAGAATTGTTTCAGTCATCAATACATGGACCAATTTTGCTTATCATATTGCGCCCGTCGTTATAGTGCATGACGTGAATTAGATTGGATTTACTTTAAATGTTGTAACGTGTGGCACTGTTTCCATTTTTTCTGCACCTTTATTGCAATTTCACGCTGGCACGTATTATGTACAGTGAGCCCGAATGATTCCTCTCGGGTCCTAATTTAGGTTGGAAACTATTTCACAATCTGGTTAATGTTGGAAGATTGTTTCTCTGAGCATGCTGAAGCTGAAAGTGTGTCAATCACTCAAATACCTCCGAATCAATGTTGTATAAATATCTGTACCTTCTCAATTTTGGAAAATCTATCTGTAGCTGAATTCTAGACCTGAATTCTCAAAATGATTAGAATTGCGCAAATCGGTACATACTCAACTCGAAGAAAACTTTTAGTTTGAGGCGAGAAAACAAACAAGTCAAACAGACATAAGAAAGGAGGATGGGAAGGAAGAGAAAAATAGAGAGAAAAAAAAAGGTGGAAGCGATGTAAAACACACGATGTGAGAAGGAACAACAAAATGAAACAGTTGCACTCGACGTTACCAGTTATCAGCGAGCGTGAAAATAAATGTAGAAAGTGGGAATGAAACGGTACAACTGAGTTTGCGATTGAGCGCTTTATAAAAGTTGTAGTTTGCTCGAGCGGGTCGAGAGAAGTAAGAAGTGAACTAGTGCAACTCATGAGGGGTGTTTCTTTTTGTTAGAAAAAAGGAAAAACGTTGTACAGCCCGAATAGCAACAACTTGTTTTAATAATTTACTAAATTGTCTCAATTCAAGTAATAAAAACATGGACGTTTGGTATCCCTGATAAGTTCTTAGTTGATTTTGACATTTACAATTTGGTTAAATGTCCCTTGGATTAGGAAACTTGGGCAAACGCCTTTTTGAACAGAAAATTATGTAACGTATCAAAATTATCAACTCGACATTCATATAATGCAACTTTCAAGCAATTGTAATCAATTACTCCGGCTAGCCCTCATTTTTCTCTTGCTTATTCCTCAGCATTGGCCACTGAAGCTCGGCCAGCCCTGTATCTATCTAGCAGACGGGAACAACGCTTTTTGAATGACAATGACTCATGAAATAGGACAAGCTCGCCGTTTTGTTCTTCTTCACCTCCAAAACTCGAGCTCGAACTGAATCCAAACCAGACGTTTATTGAGCGAGATATAATTCCTGTTTTACATTGCTCACCTTTCCGCAAATCGTTAGCCGAATTTCCATCGTGTCCTTTCAGCTCAAACAGTCGCATTCGTGACTGATTCCGAGTTGTGCTTGCTTCAGTAAAACGAGATTAGGGTTGCCTGCATACTTTTTCACCGGCCGTTTTTACGTTATTCCTCTCATTTTGATGGCCACTTCCTCGAACCCGCCTTAAGCAAAGCAACAGTTCCTTTCATTGAAAACACAATCCGAATAGAAAAAAGAGAGTGCAAAAGCGGTCAAAATGAAGGGGTCATCACAACCTCTGCGCAGTGGACTGGCCTCGCCCTGAGGGAACCACCTTCGTGATCACGGTTAACCCCTGCGTAAAGTAAGTTAGATTGCATCAAAATATCGAGTGGTGAACAACCTAGTAATGCATAGGTGTACCAACTGATAACCTGCTTGTACAACTGCCGTCGCGTGTCGCCACCTGTTGAAGTGGGGAGTTAATATAGTGAATCATACTCTCACAAGTGTTGCACTTGAGTAGTTTGCCCGCTAACTACAATCTAAATTATCAGGAGATGAAGATTTTGGATATGCGCCTGTTGGAAAACGCCTGAATGGAGCACCCGCACTTAAACATTGAGTCAGAGGCTTACGAGAAAAAGACTCGCTGAACTTGAACTCCTGCCTGAATTACTGTCTGTCACTGTTACTCACCCAACTGTAAATTGGCTGCGCTAACCCAGTCAGGAGTAATGGCAATCTCTATTTCAGTTATGATGAGCCAGGGCAAAACCAAAAATACATACATAACATCGGGAGACTGGCTGCTTCATGATCGTAATAAGACCATTCTGACGGCGGTAGGTACAAAAAACTACAGCAGTGACGTCAGCGGCGCTAGGTTGCGGACACGATTGGTCGTCGCTGCGGCCGGATCTGGTTTGGTTATCAACCACCGCGTTGGCGAGAACACTGCCCTATTCAAATAAAACCCATCATCGTTGACTCTATGCTCTTTGGTTAAAAAACGGCTCCATAGCTTGACCTTGCTTGCCATTTGACATGCTCAATCTGTGGTTTGCTTCTAATGTGAGCCAGAAATGTTTTTGAAGAGAAGCCAAAGCACGTATGAGACCCATTACGAGGAAGTATGCCCATTTAGAATTAAACTACAGCTACAGCTACACCAATGGCGCTCTCCGTATATGTTTCATTGAAAACCATTACTTAACTCACGGTTTTCTATGAGACGATGGTGACAACTTTGAGCTACTTTAATATCTTCGCGATAAATTCTGTTAGATATTTCAACGATAAAAACCATTATCTTCAAAACGTAATGTTGCCACTTTAAAAGTTAATTTTCAACATCGTGAAACTGTTTTGAGGTTGCTGTTTTCGGTTTTGTGAAAAGTTTTACGCAACTTCACCGAGGTGGAGAAACGTCAAATAGCGGAGTCACCACGTGAGAGTATGCGAAAAGACTGCATCCAAAGCGAACAGGGTCGAGAAAAAGTGAAAAGCTTGTAAATGCAGGAGTCTCAAAGCGACAGGTGAAACCCGTTGGTTGTTGAGAGGTAGCACAGAAAGAGAAAGAGAGAGAGAGAGAGCGAGCGAGCAAGGGAGCGTAATTTATTATTTTCAATTTTCGTGTTTGCCGATCGACTGAGTTAGGCAAGATTGGGCACAGTGGCGAGTCCCAAAGGGTTTTCCGTCGTCCAAGGCGAATTTTTCCAAGAACGTGGTGCGTCTTCTTTTCCTTCACAGCAGTTTTCATTTGCTCGTCATACAGATCGATGTTATTCGCATGGCGAGACTTTTCAAAGTGGGAATATTTGTATGCTTACCAATTCCTCAATAGACACCCAAGTCTCAAGGACGCCGATTCATATAATTGCTGTGTAACCGCGCATTGAAAATTAACCTCTTATTTTTTGTTTTGAGATTCAGAGCGTCGATCAGTCACAAATTTCCCATGAGGTTCTACCTGTATAGTTATCAGCGAATCAAACGTAGGGCAATGGGAGATTTCTGAATATTGTGAAGGTAGCTCCAAGATAGGTGCGTCCACCAACTATAGTTATTGTCCATCTCGCACATGCTTCGTTTCGTGCTGTGTCTGCACTTTGGTTCTCTTCGCGCAGAACGTTCACTGATTCACCGGTATCGAGCGCGTTCTTGTTTCCAAAATCGGCGGATGATGTTTTAGCAGATACTGACTGGTTACAGAAAAACACCCAACGGAATGCTTTCCGCCCTTATTCCCTTCCTTTGCATGATACAATCCGCTGTCTGTGCAAGGTCGAGGTTGGTGAAATTCTCACAGCGCCTATCTAGATATGAAAATGCATATCTCTGCTGTTCACTCTTAGGTGACCTCTCCCATACTGCTAATCTACTCATCTTTGACTAACACAACAATTTTGTTCATTGATCATTCTTTACATTGAAACTCTGTTCAAAGGTCTCTTCCCACTTGTAATTTATTTTTGGCGTTCCACCTTTTTTCCTACTATTCGAAAATTTATGTTTGCATTTTTGTCCACTACTTAGCTCTTTGCGCACAGTTCACCTCAGCTGAACCCGTGCCTCTTGAAATAAAAACTGGAAATACAGTTTTTGGTCTATCAGGGAACATAAAGTTCAAACGTGAATATTTTCGATGGAAAAATACTGGCAAAAAGGGAAGAATTATTTGTGACAAAATAACTCAAGATTTCACTACTCGGATTTCAGCCGGCAACCGAAGCGTTTTTCCTTTAAAGCCGTCGATATTAGCTTTTCCTTTCATTTCCCGCCTGTTCAATTTGCTTTAATAGGCCAAAAATTCAATTTAACAGAAATTTTCCGGACGGGTATTATGAATCGTTTCTTTCATATCTTCTTCAAATAATATAAACGCCGCTCGTTTTTCAATTGGTCTTGTTGCCGAGATAAAACGATTCATTCCGACGCCGATTCGTTAACAGAGGCTGACCGATTTTTGGAGGGGTATCAGGTATTCGGTGAATGAATCAATAGGGAGTTACGCCAGAGGAAAGAGAAATCAAATAGGAATCATTGAAAATCAACAGACCTCAGGCAATCGCAGCGAGTTTTTTGGTCGAGTTTGTTTCTAAATAGGGAGGCAATGAAAAGACCCTCGTTCGCTTTTCTCTTTGATCTACTTCGAATCTGATTTGTGCAGTCTCTTAATGTGTCGTGCGAAGTTTAGGTAACGATTTATACAGTATCATGAACGACCTCACAGGCTTTTTTAACATGACGGTAAAGAAGTATTGATCTCGGCCGAAAAAGTTTTTCTCATCACACCCTTTTAGGGATCATTTGATTTACCTCAATATCATTGTACTGACTGCTTATGTTGGTCAAGCTGGTAGCAAGTGACTTGTTTATCAGAAAGAAGAAGGAATTGGACAGAATACAGGGAAATTATGATTTGGCAGACTCCATATCATCGATGAATGTCATCAATCGAGAATAGTCAAAACAAGAAACAGTACTGTATTGAATATTGCAATGTTATTTGAGCAGAGTTAACTCATGATGTGTGTTCGAGGCAGGCTGAATTAGTTAGGGTTTTTGACCTCGGTGACGTCTACACTTGCCCGAATGGGACTCACTGGCTCTAACCGAAAGGCATTGTTTCCCTGAACACCTTTCTGTTCTCAAGCCCTTTTGTTTACCTGT
Organism: Pachypeltis micranthus; assembly: GCA_020466155.1. NCBI lineage: Eukaryota > Metazoa > Arthropoda > Insecta > Hemiptera > Miridae > Pachypeltis > Pachypeltis micranthus. Next base: position 13,336,718 of record CM035772.1, read on the forward strand.
GAAAAGTCCAGCTCTTCAGTTATTGACGATTTACTACAGTCATCTAAGAGCTCTCCCGAAAGTCAGTCGTCTCCCAGTTCTCCCAACAGACATTTGTCTCCCAGTTCTCCCAACAGACATTTGTCTCCCAGTTCTCACAACCGATACGCGTTTCACCTCTGTTCGACATCTAACTCAGATTCCTCCTTCCCTCCTAGTACAACCAGTTTCACGCCTTCAGAGCCCACTTGTTTGCGCTTGTATTCTTGTATTCTCAAACTCGTATCCTGTAGTCTCTTCTTCTTTGTACGTGTAAGTCTTCAAATCTTGTTGTGATTAGCTAACTCTTCAATTACAAGTTCGTGCTACAGTGAAACCCGTCTCTGTGATTCGTTCAAATCTACCCCGGTCAAAACAATGCACACAAGAGATGTAGTAACAAGAATAAGTATTAGAACTCCTAAAATTTCAACTGAAACTGAGAGTGTGAGTTTGGCCAGAGGCTTGTCAGAGTTGCAAATGTATTGGTTGCATTACTGAAAAAAGTGGAAAACGTCACAGTGAGGTTGAGTCAGGTTGAAGAGAGAGAGAGAGAGAGAGAGAGAGAGAGAGAGAGAGAGAGAGAGAGAGAGAGAGAGAGAGAGAGAGAGAGAGAGAGAGAGAGAGAGAGAGAGAGAGAGAGAGAGAGAGAGAGAGAGAGAGAGAGAGAGAGAGAGAGAGAGAGAGAGAGAGAGAGAGAGAGAGAGAGAGAGAGAGAGAGAGAGAGAGAGAGAGAGAGAGAGAGAGAGAGAGAGAGAGAGAGAGAGAGAGAGAGAGAGAGAGAGAGAGAGAGAGAGAGAGAGAGAGAGAGAGAGAGAGAGAGAGAGAGAGAGAGAGATAGGTAAGTTGTAAATTATTGCTGGGGTTGATGGCAAAGGCGTGAATTGAAATGAACCGCATAGAAGGGATTTATGAACATCGATACGAACTAAATCACTCGCGATGAAGTTGTGGAAACCCATTTCATGAAATAAAACGGATAAAAATATATAACGATTGTCTATTTCCACTAAATTTGAGTTACAGCGTTAGATTGATTTCGACGGTCAAGTCAATTTAGTGGAAATAGACAATCGTTATATATTTATATCCGTTCTATTTTATGAACATCGACCTTGTGACCTTCTCCCCTTAGATTGATGAGGTGAGTGTTTATTGACGAGAGACTGAAGGAATCTCGAACGCACCACTGCTCATGACATTTATAGGTGGCATGTCGAACGGAGGTAAAATTGACTAAAGCTAAGCCTGCGGTCACACTGCAGCTTCGTGGTAATATTTGTATCAAAACGTGGTTCTCAGTAGTCAACATCTCTGTTAACTTACAAAATGACAAAAAGAAAACGTGTGTAATTAAGGGACTCGTTAGAAGCTCGTAAGTACCATGCATTATGTGTTGCTACACTATAGTCAAGTGTGCAGCAACAATGGCTTTGAGAAAAGGCGGAATCTCCGCGGCACCCCCAGTTGTTGAACTCTTATCCGACAAACCTCAGCTTACATTTCATCTTTCCCATCTCCCCATCGCTCGATTTTACGGGCGCGCCCCATTTGATAAAACTTTTATTTATTTAGTTTACTTTGTAGAAGACACCACCCTCTACGCGGAGAGCGTAGTGGTGAAAAAACTGAACTATCGGGGTTTGTCTTATCTATGTTTGGGTATCGTTCATTGTATCCACGAGACTCTTAAATAAGGCAGACGATAAAACTTAGCTCAATGTTCTGCGTAATGATGGTGCTTTAGGTTCTCGAATTTATTGCGCACTGTTTATGTCACGGTCTGCATTCAAAGACTATTGTACAGCTACGTTACCAGATTGTCAAGACGATTTTTGTTGAAAATTCTCGTGCTCTGGAATTATGGAGGAAAAACAATTTTAAAATTTAATCAAACAAAGGTTTATCGCATTGGCGGGAGTTATACGAAACAGACTGATCTAAAATTGATTTGCGCCAATAACTTTAATGAATACAAAAAGGCAAGGGAGCACGGAAGAACACAGTGTATCAACAGCATCTTTTACCTTTATTATTAAAAGATTTCAGTTAAAACACCGAAAACGGAAATACAGCTCTACGAACTTTGGGTAGTTTCTTTTTCATCGCCTGAAATGTTGGGAACATTTTTTAAGCCAGTTAAACAGTTGTCTTATATAAGAAAATAAATAGTAATCGTCCCTTCTTCCATTCTCCCTTCAAACTTTACTTTCTTAGTTGCGTCCATAATGGTAATAACAATAACTACAATAATAATATCGGAAGTCTTCCTCCCACCACTCCGACAAATTCTCCGGACCCACCAACGCAAAGCGTAGCCAACGCAACCAGGTCTTCGCCGATTGTCTTCCTGGTGCAGAGGCTCCTGATTCACTCGTCGATTACATGTCCTCTTGTCGCCGGAGGAGTGACGACTGAACGGGTTGAAGTGAAGGGGAAATGTCAAGGGGCATAGGAGTAGTGTGTGGCGATTGACAGGACCCTCTGTCTCGCTTCAGCTCGAAACCGTATTGTGGCTTCACGTACCAACACAAAAACGAGTAGGAATAGGGAGAGATTCGGTTTAACCATTTCACTAAAATATTTGGGGAGAGCGAGCAGCGCTTTGACCGAATGGATTTTATTTTAAGGCCACTTCAAATCTTTCAAAATATGTTCTGCCATAATACCATGTGTGTCACAAAGATTTTAATTCGTACAGTTGCATGAATTCTAGATATCACGTTGCTGCTTCCGCATATAACAAAACATTTCGATCTCATAGCCAAAATAAATGTTCGGACTCCTCATGGCGGCGATTCAACCCTCCTCCTGTACCGTAAGCACACGTCACGGCAGTTGGATAACCCCGCTGCACGTGTACCCTAGTCAGTTGTGGGGCTGCAAGCTGGCACGACCGACACGAGGAGTAAAGATCACTAACGTTATCCCATCGCTCACAATATTCTCTTCGTAACCACAAAAATAGCAACCTCGCTTTGAACAGTTAGACCAGGAAGGAGCAGTGGCTAGTCAGATGTTATGTAAGGTAGTTCACATTTCTGTTATTCCTCCCACCCATGGAGAGCCACTTAGTTCGGCCTCCTTCTGCTTCTGCCAGTCCTAGAGCCATTTGTATTATCAGGTTCCATCGCGTCTGTAATCCATTGTGAGCGTATTCTGGGCCATTCGAGCAGACCTCATCGATATCACGGCAATCGGAGGTATGCCCGATTCCATCAATCTGATTCCGACGCTGTTGCGTGTCGTCTGGGCGCCCTGGTGTGTCACTACCCTCTGTCATCATATATAAGCCTCCTGTCAAATATATAATTTCTTCGTGTTTTCTGTAAGTAATCCACCTTCAGAAGGGTGCCACGTAGTGAGTGCAGTGTGTTACACAAGTCCAATTGCGCCAGAAACATTAAGTTTCTATGCCAGTTGCATGAAATCCGTTATTTTGTCTTCTTGCTATAGTATCAATCTTGTAGTGTCTTCTCGAACATGTTTCTTTATGAAAAGGTGCAAACAATGTCGTAGCCATGTCACCATCCATCAGCTTGCCGGAGGCGAAGTTGTACAGGTTTCCCCAACGGTTTTCCTTCCGAACCTAATTTACAATAAGTCAAAACCCCATCTGCGAATAACAAACATGAAGTTACAGCTTGAATCGAAGACAGCGGTTCAATTTCGAGAAGACAGCGAATCAGCGACGCGACTGTAATGACATCTCTCGGGGTAATTTAATTTACGATTGTATCGCAATAAAGCTGTATTTCCGTACAGGTGAAGTCTTCAATGAGCTCGGTTAAACGGAATCAATTATTCTGCTTGTTTCCTATTTCTCACTTTTGATGGAAAACAAGTCTGTGCTCAGAGGGAGTAGTCACGCATACCTCTTGGCGTTGAGAATCTGCTGATCGACCCAGCTTCGAAGAGACGCTAAACGTGCATCACAGCCCAATGGAGGTCTGAGCAATTCCCTTTCGACGTTACTGTACCTTAGCAGCTGAGAAACATCTGTGGACGACTTCTTTCCTCACAAATGCTAAAAAAGACGGGTGATCTGGTGGTTAGCGTACTGCATTTCTATTCAAGCGTTGAAGGTGCTTGCCTCCGACTGAACGTAATAATTTTTCATGACGTCGGACAAATGAGGGTGATAGTATCAATGGATGGTGTACGAGTAAGACCTTCTGGGCTAAACTGTTTCCAACAGCGTAATGAAAGATGTCCATTCCTACAAAGGAAATTACCCATGGTCTCAACAGCCAGGAATCCCAACCTCATGATCATAGCAAACCGCTTTTGACACTGCTGTAGCCAAACCCAATGCCCTGGCGCATGCAGAGCGCTTCCAAACAACCAATGTTACATACAGCCAAATGTTTGAAAAGGCTCTTTCAGCCGATCAGACATTCACATGCTAGAACCATAGAAATGTGATAGTCCGATCTGTAGTGGGAATGCATGAGAGGGGAGTAGAGAGGTGGGAGAACAAGATTGGAATCCGTGATTGGAAGAGGAGCCATGGGAAATGGTTGGGGGTGGGGAACGGTGAGGAAAGAGGCTCTGTAGACGCTGTCCCAGAATCTTTTGATTTTATTTACTCGAGTGTTATAAACTCTCACTCAGGCTACTTCCCCACTACAAACTTACTGGCATTCGAGCCTTAACCTGGAGCTTTTCCTTTACAAAGCGCTCAAGCTGCTCCCACCTTCGCTTTTCAAGAAGATACCTCTTACCTCGTGCTGTCTCCATCCTCTCTAGCTCTAGAATCGCTCCTGGCGGGAGAAGACTTCTTCAACTTTGTTATCACCTATTGATCAAATAGGAGGATTTGACCAGTTTTGAAGAAAAAGCTTGAACACAGGCGTTCAATGTGAAGTAAAAAATACTGCAAGTAAAATGGGAGTAAAAATCCCTGTCTTCCGAATCCACTTTCGAACTTCGAGGTTCTTCACTTTGCGCACAGTGACGCCCGTCAGGTTTACAACTTCAGAGGGTCGATAGCTTCATCTTCGAGTTCAGCGAGACGGCAACGAGTGAGAGAGAAAAGAACAGTGACACAATAGCGACGCGATCTCAAAAATGAAAACAAAGAAAAGTGCTTTCGCGGAGAAAGAGAAAAATGTGCTCGTATTTCGTTTATGTTATTGAATTTTTGATTCAGTTCGTAGGTACGTACGTGTCAAGACGCGTCAGAAGCAAGTCGTAGACGCCAAGCCGACGGAAAAAAGTGGGTTGGGGAAAATGGCCGATCTGTCATAAAAATATCATTCCGAGCTCGTGAAGGATAGCGGTGATGTTTTCTCATCAAAATCTCAACCTCGTGGAGAACGGATCAAAAAAAGACTAAAAGTCTCGTGTTATTTCGTCCCAATATTTTCTCCCGCCTTCGGTAATATTATCCGCCCTCTCGAATAAAAGCTCTAAGACGCATTTTGCTTCTCGAAGTTGAAAGGCTGGAATCCTATTTAGCGAGTTGATCAAACGACAGCTCATTTCGAGTGATGTTAACACATTCAACGTACACTAATTCCGGTTAGAAATAGTAATAACGCCTCGCTCGCAGAAACCCGTAAATTTAAGCATTTGTCGAAGGATCTCATTTATTTACGGTGCAGTCAGCTGTCCTATTGAAGGTCTTTGCTGAGTCGCAGATGGTTCTGGAACGGAAAGAAGTAGGTCACGAAACCGGTAGTGTTTAGTATCTCTGAGTGTACCGGGTTGCCCTGACTTACCTCACAATATTTAATCAATATTCAGGCTTGTAGGTAATTTCTCAGGTTGGCCCTGTTTTGGGTATGGTAGCGTTTCAATTAACGAACTTAAAACATAGTGGAAGAAGTCAGTCGACGACGCGGCAGTAGTGTGCTCTCTGAAATTTTATACATGGCTCCCACGTGTTTTACAGCCTTATGCATAGCCTCATCGTACAGCTGGCTCATTCGACTACCGACACGATTTTTTTTGAACGCTCACGCTCAAAATATGTGGTACATGGCAACACACAACTTTTCCCACCACATTTAAATTCGATGAGCTCCTGATGAATCGTTCAATGTTCAACGAACCTCATTTACCGAGCTATATTTGGTCAATGGATAGTCACAGGAATAGTTGTGAAGAGCTCAACGTGGGGCAGGTTGCTAAAAAGCACTCCGCCCCGTAGACCGAATTTAATTACGGATTTACTGTAAGAAGTTGAAAACATTAAAAAACCCGGTTATTTGATACATTGTGCTTGGTTCCTCTGGTCAGCAGACTGTCGCGGGAGTACCTACTGGGAACGATTAACAGTTATTGACTGGTCGAAGACGCTCTTTTAGTTTAATAAATAACGATATAGTTTTTTTCCAAAATATAAAGAATCCTCATTTTACTTCATTCCGGCGAATTTGCAGATTGTTATGCAGAAAACAAGTTGGGTTAACTATGAGTAGACGATTTGGTAGTTTATTATAAATCAGTAGAGCCATTTTCGAAAAAAATCGAAAAACTTCGTTTGGTTTTATAAATAATTCTGAATTTCACACCTACGTCTTCGATCACGAAACTTTTTTTTACACCGCAAAATTTGACACTTTACATTTAAAGGCACGAGGATTCCAAAGCAATGTCCGTCCACCGTCGTCCTCCGTTCTTTCACACAAAGATTTCGTTTGAGATCTAGTTGTTTGCTCACACGACCGGACGAAACCCATAGTTGTTATCGGCAAAAAAACGTTTAAAACAATTGTCATAAACGAAATTTTGGCAGTTTTATCGTCTTTACGCCCGGTTTGGTATGGTTTTCGAGGTAGTTGTCGATGCTGAGTCGAATATGATGGACCTCAGAAGTGTAGGGCTGTGTCTAGATGACAACACAGTAGTGACATTTTTCGATACGAGTCAAACAGCATCGATTGCAGTTTGGTCATTCAATCCGATCACGAATCTTCAAATGTTTCTAGAAAACGTTAAGAACCCAATTCTGAATAAATTTTTGAATGTTCCTCATGAATACTCACGAGAGTTGAAGAAAGATGTTTATTTTTTACGAAATATAGTTACACATAAGAGTTGTCGTGTCCTGGATTGTTGATACAGCCATATTACATTCTTAATATGTTTCGACGGTGGAATGAAATAGGACGGATCACCACCGTGTTGTGCAAGGGAATAATAAACCGCTGTGGAATAATTTGCAGCGTTTTTGGAGCATTGTGATCCTCCTTCCTCCCTTGCTGGTGATAGAAGTTTCATATAGCCACATTTTTGAGTTTATAAACGTAAAAGGAGAAGCTTGATCGGTTCAGTCGTTTTCTTATAGATCTAGTTGCATCCTTTAGGTAGTGAAAAGTAAGTGAGACAAGCACAAACTGCACTTAATGTCGTAATTGTTTGTTATTTAGTGCGATCCTCTCACTACTAATTGTACATTCATTCCAAATCGATATTACCGTTGTTGTGAAAAACAAATTGGTTCTTTCGACACACTCATCTCACAATTGTTGTCTCATAACCTTATTGTTTTGCAAATTTTAGGATTGGGCGGTTCACTTTCAATTCTAAAAACCAAAATGCAGCCTGTGCGTGTATGTGAATGTCATTGAGAGAAAATGGCTCAACCAAATCAATTCAAGTTTCATATTAAATGTGCAGATCACCAACAGATGCTTAATTTAAGATAGAGTTTACTCGACCCAGAACTCACTTTAGTCTCTTTTTTCCTCAAAAACGGCTGTAACAATTTTGATTAAATGTTTTGTGTCGGCAATCAAAAACAACACAAGAGAACAATAAAATGGGAAAATGGCGAGAGCAGCGCCATAAAACATTCACCAATAAACCGCCTGTACAATGAGGGTTACATTCTCGAAGTCAAACTACGTTTCACTTACTACCATTTCTCACAGTTTTATCCGATAAGTCCAAAACAGCAAACACGATCTTTCTGTAAATAAATCGGGTTTACTGGTTCGTTAATCACCGATGGCGGTCGTGGCATAAGTAGTAGTGACTCGGTAGTTTCTGAAATCTTAAGATCCACCAGTTTGTACGTAAAATGTGAAGGTGTTTTACCAAGTCCAAATAACCTGAATGAAAAATAGATTGAATCCGTAAGCCAAGAAAACCGATGAATATTTTCATTTATAAAACGAATATACTCGCTGAAAAGTTGACATTATCAGCTGCTTCCTTCGTCCAGCCCAATATAGATGAGATTGCACGAGTATCCCAAATAAATACTACGGCTCTTTAACAATCCGGGGCTTAAGAAAGTTGTGTGTTGCATGTCACCAGACATCTCCGCATTCGAGAGATTCTGCAGAGCTCTTAGCGTTTTTTGGTAAAATATTGTAGTAAAGCGGATAGCAACGAATTCTTATGAAATATCGTTTAAAGATCAAATCGCACTTCGAAATATTCAAACTTTCTGACGAATTATCAAGAGTCGCCTGAGTTGGCCTTGAACCGATGGTCATGAATCAAGTCGTAGCAGGTATTTTATTACTCGAAGAGAACTTGCTGGTGAAAAGGAACGGCATCGCTCATGAGGAGATGCACGTGGAGCTCTAGTGGATCTTGGGAACTCGCGTATATTTGCCCACTTACACCATTCTCCCTCATCTCTAAGATTTTTGATAAGAAGACGACGCAAGAAAAGTCACTTTCCCAAATCGCTTTCTTACGAACCTCTCATCTTCCGAACGCTCCTGAGCTCGAGGTAGAAGAGAGCTTCGAAGGAGAAAAAAGGCGCCTTCGCCCGCCTCTTTAGTTTCGTTCTGTGCATCAACCTGAAGTGTCTTGTACTTAAAGGGAAAGGGGCAAAGTCATCGTTTTAAGAAAGTTCACAAAGGCTGATCCTCGGCACGGGAGATATCTTTTTCGCCGGCGGGATCGAGGCATAAAAAGCCAGGAATGTTACAATAAAAGCACTCACCGTAAGAGCGTCGACGTAGTTCTGCCAAAGCCTTGAAAATCTTGAATCTGCCTCTTTATATCTATATTTCTCCGAGCAATTGGACTTTTCGACAGGATAAAAGGATTTAGCGCTTGACAAATTTCGACAAATGCATCGACAGGCTAAAATGAGATTTATTCGTATAAATTCTGCTGGAGTACTTTCCTCAAGCTGCGAAATTGAACAAATGCTGCAAAAAAAAGTTAGAAAGAACATTTTCTTCTTTGTCGTTAGTTTCCGGTTATACTTTACTCAGCCCTACGAAGTAAAAAGTAGGAAGAAAAAAAATTGTTCTTTGATTTTAATGCAGATATCTACGTTTTGAAGGGCTTCTGAATCCGAGAAACACCGGTTGAGAAAATGGTCTGTGTGTACGTTATAAGTTAAAGCAGCTGAACTGAAGCGCCTCATGATTGATATTTAGTATACATACCTCATAACGACGCCAACATAAAGAATATGAGTGAAATCGGTTCAACACTAACTATAGACCCCAAACGTTCCCAAAGAGACGGTATGTGCGTAATTGGTGCAAAACTAACTAACGTTATCATATTTATCGAAACACCAATTTTTCTCTCAAAAACGGCCATAAATAAGTTGATTTTGTGTTCAACGTACGAACAGTCAGTTCTAAATACTACGGCAGTAACTCGAATATTTTAATTGGAGGAAATTGAGGAGAGCAGCTCAGTAAATTATCAATTGTTTCGAATAAAATCAATTTCAGTGCAGTTATTCCCGTATATGGTTTATATGTCACTAGCGGTCACAAATTAACACTGATGGTAATCCAATAACCTTTCTCCACCGCACAAGTTCAATAATGCTTGTAACAAAAGCGAGAAAACTCTTTTTACACCCCCCCACACCCCACCCCTCACCCTAAACTTTTTTGTCTTTAGTGTCTAGTTGCGGCCGCCTACTTGACAATCCGATTCGCATAAAACCCACGGTCGTTATAGGTAAATCATTGTTTAAAAAATTAAAGAAAAACGACGTTTTGGCAGTTTCATTGCAAATTACGACGTGTTTGGTATCGTATCCTAGGTATCACAGTAAATATAGTGAGGCGAATTTTACTATTTATAGCAACTCGTAGAACAATAGCGAAATGCATACTTTCTCCCCGTCCTGCACTCATTTCCCACACTGGTTCCCGTTACGTTACCACCCTTTCAGTTCAACTCGTCACACCGAACCAATTGCTTAGCATCGCCTAGGAAATATCGATTTTCGTCGTTCTGCTATAGTCAGGTCATGTACTGTATCGACGTTAGATTGAATAGAAGAGGAACCAACCATCCTGTGCAAGATAATTGTGAACTGTTGTGTAGTCATTTTCAGCGGGTTCTTCTTTTTTCATGACGTTTCCCCTATCACGTTAGAGCTGTGAACAAAAACCACTACAAAAGAAGATAATGTAGGTAGCCTTATTTATCACCTATACGTTGGTGATTTAATTAAGGTCGTGACGTTAGTAGTTCCTGCCTAATTAGGGACCTCATCCGCTCTCAGTTTCTACATAGCACGTTGTTTTAGAAGTTTGAATGAACTCAGTGAGGGATCGATTAGAACGGTATCTGGAATGCAAGGGAGACAGAGGAAGGTTGTGTGATACGTCACAGATTTTTCAACTCGTGGTTTCCCGAATCGAAACTAATTTCAGCGCGACGGATTTGTGTGTAATTATTGCTGTCCCTAACTATCTGCAGTTCTGTTGGTGTTGAGTTGCCATCGTCTTCTATTAAACCTCGCATGTACCGAAGACAGAGGAGGAAGACAACATTTTCTTCAGGAATCTCATCACTTGTTACTTTCCTCCATCAGAAAGTAAATTGTGCGTTTTCCACTGTCCTCTACTTTCGAATTGGAACTGAATCTATGGTCAGCGGTCGTGTTTCTACTTCACTTTGCTGAACTTGAGCTTCTTCTTTTTCTGTTGTGTTCTTCCTTTTCTTGAAAAATAAGTTATGAGCAGCTTCCATTGTTAGAAAGGAGTGTTCAGGGACCGAAATGTACCTAAAACGACGTTTTATCGGATTCCCGCGGAAACTACCGTGACGACTTTAACCGAAATTGATCGTCCCTTCTACCCAACTCGCCTTACGGTCTCCGTGAATAACCCCGTGAAAATAAGATGAGCAGAGAAGCTAAAATACGCCATGAAGCTAAAATACGTTTATCTTTTTGTATTAAGATAGTCAACATACACATTCCGATCTCCGTAATTGCTCTGACAGTTCATTAAACGAAGATAAGATCCGCAATGTTTTTATGTGTGTCGCCAAATGTTATGCCGATTTGCAATTGTTCGAAGATGTAACAATTTGCAGGCTATTTTTAACTGACTAGTATTTTGTGTCCCCGCGATGCTTGGAAATGCGTTGAATGAAGATTTATCGCCGAATTTGCAAGGATGAAGTAATGTTGAGTGATGTTTCCCACTAAATGTCTTTCGGGCTGAGAAAAAAATCGGTTATTTTAATGATTCGAGATAAGAGGATTGAGATCACTGATGCGCAGAATGGTATGTAAAGAAAGAAGGCGAAATGGATATTTACGTGTTGCAAGGGACGATGCATATTTCACGCCGTGATCCCTGAAAAAACATACAGATTACTGAACCGAGGCTAAAAAGTGATTTCCAAATAAAGTTTATTGCTTAGCGGCGTCGAGTACCTTTCGGGTGGCCTTGAAAGCGAATGAAACTGAACAAAAAACGTAATGCAACAATTTAAAGCCGCTCGACGATCTCTTGTGTTGATCCTCTCGCTATTTGTCCCGAGTTTTTCTCCTTATTAATATCCTTTGGAGCGCTCCCCAAACCATATAAATTGTGTTTTTGCGGCGTCGGTGGTGGGAAAGACCTTTAGTTCTAAAGCTTCGGCTTAAACCGTTTAAAACGCTCGAGAATTCTCTATGAGTCGAAAAGCTCGTATAATCTCTCGTTATTGTTCAAATATTCCAGTAAAATACGCTACATCGAAGTGGCTCGAAAAAATCAATTGTTGAGTTTTTTTTTCAATCCTCCTTTAATCCTGCAACGGTTGGAGATCCCACTGAGTTTGTCATGCTGTTGCGTCACGAACACAAACTACTTCTTTTGTAGTACAGAGTGTTTGTAGATAATCACGTGAGAACTCATGAAGCCTTCTTATATAAAACGCTATACCATTGGGTTTCAACATTTTTTCAATCCTGAAACAATGTTACCGACACCTTCCCTCGTTAAGATTGAAGATTCTTCCCAACAAGGTTGTTCGGTTCCTTTGGAAAAATATATCGAGACACCCCCTCCCCCGGTCAACCCAACGGAAAAATTCTGCGTGATTCTTTTGATACACCTGCGGCAGCTTTTGAAACTGAATAAAAATATGCGGGATTATGAAGGCACTTCATAAGATTTATCACATCTGGTGAAGCAGTTACCCTCGAATTTACGGAAATGTTCGAAAAAACGTTATTTTTGGCACATTTTGATTTTTATAACCGTTCAATGGACGGTCAGAGGAACATTTATTCAAAACAATTAGTAGATATTAACTATTGGAAAATATCCTGAGAGTTTGGTGAAAATCGCTGAAGCGGTTTTGCCAAAAAGCGTAAAAAAACCTATTTATGCTTCATAGGCATGTATGGAGAAAAGTTAGTTATTATTTAGTAGAAGATAATTTGAAAGTTTAATCAAAATCGTTATAGCCGTTTTTGATAAAAAGGCGAAAAACCCTAGTTTTTCGTCCTTTTTCGTCTCCCACCCCCTCTTCCAATCGACCGGACTCGCCCATAACCTTATTTTGGTGTCTACAAAAAATAACGGACAAAATAAGACAAGAACCAGCTCAATCGGATCAACCGTTCTCCCGCAAATCGAACTACAGACACAAACACACGGACCAGGCGCCTAAATTAGGTTTTTTAGACTCAGTAGGCCTCAAAACGTAAATATCTGAAGAAACCCCACATTTTTTTTGACACGATTACTATAAAATAAAATTTAATTTACTGTTTTATCACTTGGCTAACCTTAGTTATTTTTGTTTTGCTCATAACATAACTTTGCCTGGCTAAATATCACATTCAAACTGATCTGCCCCAGCCACTCACTTTCACTTAGGCGATTTTCGCTAATGGCGTTTTTACACTCAAAGAACTTACGAGAGATAAAGATATGATTCTATATACTTGATTCAAATGGACTACGTAAACTATTTTGTTTATGAGTGAGTTTAACAGCTGAATGATATCAGAAGACTGAAAAAAGTGATAAAACGAGAACAGAGGAAAAGCGTGGATAGACCGGATTGGTGTCGAAAACTGTTGCGAGCGTCGAAAAATATAATCTGAGATTAGTGAATGCGGCGTGGAGTTGATCCTGGTGTTCTTCCGCGACGCGGCAGCCGGCTGATGGGACAGGCACGCCGGGTGGTAGTCCGTGATGGAAACTTGAGTTCTCTGCATACGTGTGTTTTTTTAGAGGTCCTGCTGACGCCACAGATATTAAGATAACCCAACAAAACAGTTCGGAGGGCTTATGAAAAAAAAAACATTTTTGGTGGCCTTACCTTCGTTCAAGAGGTTATCATGTACGAATGTGGAATAATTTATGGCAATCCCCGAGTTAGTTCTAAAATACGAAACCAATGAAGCTATTTTTGCTTCAAATCATGTTTCCAAAAGCTTCAGCGTTTTCTTTCGTTTACAGAATTCAGATTTTTAGCGGAAGCGGAAGTAAGGTATCTACTTGGGGGAGTATAAAAAAAATGGCCGTTCTTGAGAAAAAGCTTCCTCGTTTGGGTTAATGTTTGCACGAAGGAAACAAAAAAAGCTCGATCGATGCCTGGAGACACACATACATAGGCTGGGCTACGGAAATATAGTGTACTCACTGACGAGGCCCCAAAATGTAGAGATCTGATGAGCAATAAGCATTTTTGTTGGGTGAGTAGAATATCCTACTCAAGGTGATTACTTCAAACCCTTTGGGTTGCGCTAAGCGAAATTGAGTTTCTTTAATTTCCTCCGAGTATTAAGAAGTACGTTTGCATTCTTCGCGTCTTGTACATTCTGATTGTCCTCGTACGTGGACTACCAATCGGTGGGGAGTGCCGCGATTTCGCTCTAATTATAAAGAATGTTTTGCTGATAAAAGGCAGTTATTGTGATTACATTGCGGTTGTGTTGGGGTTTACAGCTGCTCAAGCGAGCATTTCGGGACCGGAGGACGTATACGTGAAGAAAGGCAGCACCATCAGCCTCACGTGCACAGTTAACGTCCATTCAACCCCGCCCGGCTCCGTCCTGTGGTACCACGGAGCGTCCATCGTCGACTTCGGGTCTCCCAGAGGAGGGATAAGTATGGATACGGAAAAAACGGACGCACTCACAACGAGCAAACTGTTGGTCACCAAAGCCTCTCTCCACGATTCAGGCAACTACACGTGCGTTCCGTCAAACGCCAATCCGGCTTCCGTCTACGTACACGTACTTAACGGTAAGTGTTTTTCCCAACGCCCAACTTTTGACTAGTTCAGCACAAAAGCCAGTTGCTCGCATATTGTTTTCAACGTAGTTCGCCACATTTTAATTCACATGTGAATTCACATTTCTCTCCGACGCTCTGATGTTTTCCAACTTCTTTCAGCTGATAACGATCTCACAAAGCGACATTCGAGTTCATCGACGTTCCCACAAAACTAGAAAAAAAGGTTCAGCCGCGCAACTTTCCTTAAAGTGCGTCAATAACATTCCCCATTTAAAATGAATTCTCAACGAAAATACCCGGAACTCACGATATCTCTAGAATAGATGCAACTATCGATGCACGGGTGGTCTCATTCGACTACTAATTTCAAAAAACACTCCCTCACTCCACATTTTTGGTCAAACCTCAGATTTCATGAATTTTCATGTTTTATAGTCAAATTTGTAGCAGTTTATCAACATTTTTAGTTGAAGAACTAACAGCCTAAAACAAACAGAACTAAAAGCCTAAGAAATAACAGTGAACCTTTAGGACACTCCAGCACCTTGCAAGTTATCGAGCGAAATTATGTATATACACGCGCAACATATTTTAAGTGTTTTCCCTTTTCCATTTGTTTCTTTGCTTATTATTCTGTTTATATTTGCTCATAACGAGTCGCATACTCTGAGTTTATATAAAAAGTCGCAGTTTGCGACTCGTTTCGAGCAAAAATAATTACGGATTAAAGCAGGGGAAAAATGAAAGGAGAGAAAACATATACCAGGTGAAAGTAATTACCGCCGAGCTTTTGCTTGACGGCAACATCAGAACTCGACTGTAATTTTGTTCACCCGTCACGTGTCTTTCCGACTATACGCATATAATTACAAATCGAAGCAGGTAAAAAACTGAAATACCACATAAACATAAAGGTGAATATCACAACTATATCTTGTTAGTAGAAAATTGTATTTACATTTGCACGAGTCGTAGAGTGCAATGTTATCTACATCTAGGCGATCCGGAAAACGGATTTTGGTGGTAAAAAATTTTGAAAATGTCCACTGTTTTTTAAACGACTGCCTGAAAAGGGTCAGTAATACGTATAACATCTAGGAGAACTAATCCAATTTACTCTTTGCACCGCATTACTAAAGGCAGTCAAACCAATCACTGAGACTGAAGAATTCATTTTAACTGGTCAATAAACTTTCCATTTGCTGAACATCTTTTTTAATTTTGAAGGTTGAGTACGTGTACGTCGGTAGAGTCATCGGTCGGTTCTCAGTACCTTTCGAGTCCAAAGAAAAAGTCTTGGGTACGGCTTACAGTAAAACCACCCAAAAAGACTGGCTAACTGGATGGGTGCCTATATCAACATATATTATCCCCCGTTATCTGCTAGAGTTGTCCTTCCCATCAGAGTGAACAATGGGTGTGCTAAATCCTCACCTATACTGGTGTTGGGTTAAAATATATAGGCGATGGAGTTGCGAAACTGGTCTAGATGCCCATTGAGTGAACTACAGCTGAATCTGGACTCCAACAATCAAGATGGTGGAGGTAGATTGGTATGGGTTAGTGGGCTGGTGAAGAACTGAGAAGTCCTTTCTTGAAGTGAGTTACGAGTTGATGAAAACCATAGTCCCCTTCCACGTTACTGATTGTTGCGAGGTCCCTCCACAACAGTCCTTGTTTACATCATTCATCAGCTTCCCTTCAGGTTCAAAACCACAGCAAATTATTACAAAACGGTTTATTATTCTATTGAATAGCTTGACGTAGTCTCACACCTCCTAGACCCATCCCATTCTATTCAGCATCTAAAGATACCAGTAAACCATACAAAACAAGACCAGAGTACAACGAAACGACGACAATTACAAATTCCTGGTGTCCAAGGCACGAATCGAGCTGACGGGTGGTTTGAATGAGACGAGAGGGAACCCCGACGATAAAACAATCACTTTTGCTGTTCTGTCCAATTCTTTCAGTTAGCTTCGGCTGACTATAATTACCGTGATTTCACTGTTTTCGGTAAAAACGCAGACGTACATCTTTGAGACTCGTTCCATTCGACCCAGCATCTAACAATACCTCGAAAATGATACCAAACATAGCTTAAATGGCATTTTCGTTAATTTTGTTTAACCATTTTTTGCCCATAACAACCATAGGCTTCGTACGATCGTATTGCCGAGCAGGCCGGCACAAATAGGTATTACATCATTTGAAATCCCAAAAACCAAAAGTACTAAATTTTAAGGGGGGGTGGTAAAAGAATTGTCCTGACCATAAACATAGGCGTATAATTCAGAACACATATTAAACCAAAAGGCTCGTTTTCTGAAATCAGATCTTGAGACGTTTTGAGGCCTACTGGGACGAAAATTTCTGGTGCGACGCATCACACAACTTTCCTCAGACCATTCAACGATTCTCATCGCTCTAGAAACCGATCGAACCTGTTGTTCATTCAGTTTAAATGAATGAATGAAAAACTACGTTCGTGATTCTATTGAAACTGCAGGGCTTAACATAGTCGAATTTATTGAGCTGCTCATACTTATTCAAAGAACGTTACTATGTTATTAGTGCAAAAGTGATTAATTGAACTGTCGACAAGACGAGGGGATGGAAAACCAGATGAACGGCAGGTGAGACCCTGAGAAGTGGGTGGAAGCTTGAGTGAACGCTGCCGAGGCTTACTGGAGTCTTTGCAAACCTCAGGAAAGGTAGATAGTTCACGCTGGTTTCATCTGAGATGAGGGAAAGCCATAAGTGTCATCGAATTTGGCATTCTGGGTTAAGGGTTGTTTGACGCAAACATGGTACAACGGGAATCCACAGCCCACGGCCTTGCGACAGTGTATTATGGGTTAGGGCCACAATGGGAGGCTGCCTTCGCAGAGTAGGGTAGGTGTAGAACGGAGCAATCCAATTCCTACCCAGGACAAAGTCTGAAAATGCGCTTGCCCTGTGGACATCATGGGGTCGCTGTAAGGTAGTTCGCCCATTCCAATTTATTTTTAACCTGCCGGGTCGGGGGGTTATGGGGGCTACCCGCTGTTCCTGACCGGTGGGGAGACGGTTGCACCCGGGCCTCTTTTGTGGCCCATAACAACCCATCAGCACCTCAGTGGCCTTACTGCATATGTGCTCTTCCTTCCTCATCTAGCTTCGTTGCCGGTCACCCCATTTTTCTCATCTTCATTAGACTGAAAGGACGCTTTCGCCTTATCAGTAGCACGCCTCTCGGCGTGCCTGGGAACAGCGGGCCCCCCTGCCCTCCTGGCTTCAGTCATACCTCTAGGTATGTCCGGGCTGGACCTCGTGGCGGCGCCAGGATTTTATTGGCTGAGACGGAGTCTTCCGTGTTTTCTGAAAGTCTTTACTTTCTTTCCAGGCAGGGGCGGAGACGTAGGCACACTCAGTCCGTCGGGCTAGGTACTCTGCCCCCTCTTCTTATATCTTGGGGTTTTCCCATTACTGCCTAGACCGCTCCATTGATCAGGCTAGGTACTCTACTCCCTCTTCTCATAGCATGGAGTTTTCCCATTGTTGCTCTGTCTTGACGAGTCTTCTTGCCCAGGTCTATGCTGACACTTATACACACACACAGACATAAACACACAAGCACACATATACACTAACATTAACATTCACTCATAATAATTTACATGCACTCCGTATAAATTACATTCACACCTCAGGGGGTGTACTGGGATATTCCGCCCCCTGTTCACTACTTATACCTAATTGGTGAAGGAGGAGAGGGCGAGTATTTGTATATTCCTCCCCTCCCTCCATCACCGCTAACCTAATTCTAACCTATATCACAAATTTTTTTTTCTACCCTAGATAAACATAAATAGTCTATTAATCGCTGATGGGTCTATCCTCTCTTCGGCCACCCACAGACATATCTGGACCTGGGCTATGGGGGCTACCCAGTCGGTACTCCCCCAAAAACAGGATCGTCACTGTCCATGGGCTTTCCAAGGAGGGTAGGGTTAATTATTTAAGAGTTATCGGGTGAAAACTAAGAAATGATAGTAGTACATGAACCGGCTCTAGTTTGAATTCCGGAATTACTAGAGTTGCTTCTAATTATCTCAGAGCGTTGTTCAACTCACATCATATATCTATTTATTTACTACCCGCCTGATTCCTTTGAGAACGCTAGTATTTGTTAGATGAGTGGTTATCGTCGAAACGTTTCATAATACTATTGCGTCGCTCTCCTCATTCTTCCACAAATTAAGTCGTCTTGTCATCTTATTTGGAACTGTTTAAACAAAAAGTATAATGATAATTGTTGACGCTGTTTTTGAGAAATGAAATATTTGGTGTTTTGGTCATTACGATGACTAAAGTTAGTTGTGGGCTGATTTGGCTCATAGTCTAATTTCGGAGTCTCATGGTAACCTGAAGGCTAAATAAAAAATTTGAGTCGATTTAGTTCAGCCCTTTTTTATCGGTCAGGTGACACAAAATGGAGCGGTTTGTACTGAAGCCATTGAAACTCGAAGATCTCTAGAAACAACATTTTCTGTCAACTCCCCAGGACTTTGGTGTTCATCATGAATATAAAAAAGAAAAGAATGAAGAATGCAGTTAACTAGTTAGTAGTGTCGTACGCATGAGCGGTAAATAGCGAGGCGTGTTCGTTTGAGTGGATAATTCGTGCAGCCGACACTTAGTAGACAAAGTAATTACAACCCCAACGGTATCAATTCATATTCGTCCCATTCTCCTATTACAGGTGCTCTAATCGAAACTATAGCGCTCAGTCAGGTGCTCGAGCTCATCGATTGCTCACATTACACGGGGAACCAAATGCATAATACTTGAGGTAGCGCTACGGCGGTAGAGAGAATTGAACTAATCTACGATGTTATAGGCGCGAGAGAAGCCATTCACTTCAACCACCGAGGTGGGCACTTCTCGTTATTAATTTCGCCTCGCACTGTCATAACAACTTTCGAAGTGATTACGGTCATAGTTACGACGAAACTTGGTCTCTTCGATTTAGGCTCCAATGTATTCCAACCCTTCTCACAATGGGCTACCCTCAAATGCGAAGCGTTCCGTAATTGAGGTCATTCAATAACACAGAAGCGATTCACTATCTTTAGAATACAGAAGGTAAGGTTGGAAAAACGCTATTTTGACAGTACAAGAGAAACAGGCTGATAAGTAATGCACGCATTGCAGAGACGTCCCATATATGCTGCACAGATTAACTCGTAATATACTGTTCGACGCACAGCGCCAATTGGTTTGAGTCTTTGGACTTCCCAGCGTCATTGTCTCCAACTATTTCAATACCTGCCCCTCACCTGCAGAAATCCCTCAGCTGCAGTTGGTTGGTTCTAATAGCCCCCTTTCCCAGGTTTTCCCCTTTCTTTATTTCTTTCTCCCCAATTTCTATCGACGACAGAGCACTTTCGAATTCATTCCGCGTCCAACTGTCGCCCCAGTAACTTCTCCCTCTCCCACACCAGTTCACACGTTCCGAGTACTGCCCTTGTGTCGCCCATTTGTACACCATCTCAGCTCAATTTCAAATCAACTCGATTCCGCACGGATGTTACAGTCCTCCTCACGCTCACCGAGTTTCATTTTTATTTCGATCCTCAAGCTCCCCCTTTCATGCACCCAACAACACTGATCCCCTGATCTGTCACAATCACTGAGTTCAAGTATCTAGAATTAGTACAACCAAACATACGTGATGTGACTTTTCATTGTGAAACAAGAACGTCTGGTACAATGCATTACACCTCCTAAGCTCCAATACACACAACAATTTTTGACGTACCAGCAGCTCTGCTTTTCTTCAGTTTACGTGAACTAAGTAGAATTTTTTCGACAGTGATTGGTAATAATTAACATTCGAGAACTTCTAAGTCCAAATTTTGAATTGTGTTTAGTGACGTCTATTTGGATTATCGATAACATAATACTACGTAACAGAGTTGTTGTTGGCATCATCTAGCGGGAAGCTGTAAAATAACAACCCTTATGTGAGGCAACTCCTGGTTCAAATATTGCCCATCCATACAAAACCTGCTATTTAAACCTGGCAGGTCAGGTTTAAATCTTGCCCACCCTCTCACCACCTACTGTATAAACCATTAGTTTCATTCACCGATTTACAACTATGTGACAAGGTGGTTGTTGGGCCCATCAAGAGGGGAACCTTTCAACCTACCAAAGTAGCAACCCTCATATGGTGCAACTCCGCGTATACGCGTTTCCCATCCACACACAACCTGCTACAAAGTCAGTTTGAACAACATTATCTTAAAACTATGTGGCAGTGTGGTTGTAAGCTTCATCCACTGGGGAATCTTCCACCTTCGAAAAACAACTGCCCTAGTATGATGCAGTTCCTGGTTGAAATCTCTACATTGTTTATTTCATTCGTAACAAAAATTTGAATAATCTCAAACTTGAAACTACGTGACAGGTTAGTTGTTGGTGCAATCTAGTGGGAAACTTTCGGATCTCCACAAAAAAGCAACAATCGAGAGGTGCAACACCATGTTGAATATGTGAAGGATATAGCCTCTATCGCCGTTGACTCTCCTTTTTTGGCGCTCTCTGCCATGCCCAGAAAAGCGTAGGAAGGGCGAGCGATTATATTTGCAAGACTCGAGCTCCTTTTTGCCCATTCAGAATCTTCAAACATCTTGCGACGTATCAATCGAGCCTCCCCTTATCAGTTTTTAAGTTCAGCGGTTTCCTCACTTGCTTGAATATTGTTGGATAAAAGTGAGAAAATCTCTGATTATTAACCCCCTGGCCCCAATATTGTCTTTCATTATGATCCGAGTAAATTAGGTTACTTTGATTAAATATTGACAGAAGTTCTATTCATTTATCTCATAGATTCATAGATTCTCATAGACTCTATTTATTCGATAAAATTCGAAGTGGATCTTATTACATTCTTAGTTTTTCATTTCCTTGTTTCCCTCAAGAAGAGTTATTTATTTATTTGATACTCGAAAACTTTGCTGTTTTTCAATCACGGGTTTCCTTTTTCGTGTATGATAAATTTTCTATTGGTCACCACGCTCTGGCCAACCACGTTCTACCACCAAGCGCCAAGAAAGGAAAGCAGGCAGCAATAGAGGCTATATCCTTCACAAATATCACGACCAGTTTTGTTGGAACCATATCTGACAGATTAGGGTCCACTGGGTGTCTACTACTATTAGTAGCCAGACTACAAGGGGGGAAGGGGGAGGTGAAGGTTCTTTCCGCCCTTGTTTGTTCGGATGATGAGTAGGTTGCTGACTGATGTAGTGTCCCCTTGTGAGTTCATTTATTGTGTGTGTTTGTGATATGAGCGAGAAGTGCTCAAAGCAGTGTCCTGGAAGCTCCCTCTCAGGCATATTGGTTCTAGCCACTTTTCCTGGTCCATTGAGGGTCAAAGGACCCACATCCATCTATCCACCGGGACTAAACACATGAGGGATTTTTTGGCTGCTGCTTGGAGTCAGCCCTCGGCCGCTGGTGATGTGGTGAGCGGGACACACCCTATCGGCCGCCCCAGGAACGCCAAACCTGGTTCCCCCCCCCCCCTCATTTTGAATGCCGCACCCATATAGGGGATCGCTCGTAGGTGTTAGTGAGCCACTTCCAGGACTGTCTTTCGCTCATTATGAGTGTTTTAAGTCAATGTGTTCTGCCATGTAAGCTGTTGCAGTGTTTTTTGTATCGTGTATAATACTAGACTGTTGCGAAAGTGTGCAATTTGATATTTTTCTCTACATTGTAATAACTTCATTTTGCGCCAAAACTTCTAAAACAATCGTTGAATTTTTATACGTTCGGAGCGATAGAGATGGCGCTTGAAAATAAGGGGAAAACTAAAAGAGAAACTGCGACTAACTCGCAGCAATTTCCATTCCTCGACGTCGATGGCCAAAGGGTGTAATCAACGAACTTAGTAGATGGAGTAGAAGAATACACAAAGGACACTTAAAGTAAATGTCCCTTATACATTCCTACGCCACGTTTTCTAAAGTGATTCGACTGATAGCTAAACAAGTTGCAAGGAGGAGTTTGTTGTGAGAGCTTCTATGTAGAAACACGGTACGCTCATAGGAATAGTAACAGTTCTTCCGATGTTACGTTTCAAGGGCTTCGGATATCGAAAAATATGATTGTATAAAATGCGCAAATATGGTATATAGCCTGCAAATTACAATGGAGCACCTGAATAAGGGTATTAACTCAATTGGTGCAAAATTAACTATATCCCGTTGATCAACACCGAATATTTTTCTCCCAAAAACGGCTGTGACAATTTTGATTCAACTTTTTCTATGCACCGTTCCAAGTGATATAATGGTACTTCAAATTTTCGATCGGACGAAAACTACCAGAGTAGCACAATAAATCATCAATATCTCGAAGTTTTCCTGTTGTATTAAAGTAAGGTAATGAAGTGCAGATCCGCGTACTCAAACTTCAAGAGCTGCAGGAAAAAGCCAAATTAGTCCGGAAGAGTGCTTTGAGTGAACAGGGAAAATCGAAACCGGTACAAGAAAATGAGAGCTGAGGAAGAAATAATAAAATCCGAAATTGTGAGGTTACTGCTTTAACGTGCTCAAGCTCAAAGAAAAGGAGAATGATCGTGTGTGTGTGTGTAAGTGTGTTATTATTTAAGATTTCCTACCTATCTGCTTTTCAATCCTACCAGGTTAGCCATTTCCGTTTGGTTTTTTCCAACACGGCGATATGACGTCACGAGTTTTTTCTAAAGCTGCTCAACCGATGAATTTCACTCGAAAAACAACTGCATACACACCCTAGGTCCCTAGCAGGGTCAACCTGGGGGGCTCATCCTACGACTGGTATCAATATTACCGAGCCGTATTCCTTCCTGTGGTGAGGTATGCTGCAGCCACATGGTGGTTGATCCCCACTCACCGAAACCGTCAGCCCTTTCCCTCCAACGAGACATATTGCTGGCTATCCTGCCGGCATACCGCACGACTTCACATTTGGCGCTCCAGATGGTCCTGGGTATGCCACCTCTGGACCTAGCCCTCGATCTAGCAGTGCTCCAGTCCCACATGAGGCGGGACTGTGTCGCAGAGTACTGTGGGCCATTTCAGGCCCTCCTCCCCTCGCTACAACAGGAGGGGTCTGCTGAGAGGAAACTCACCCGTGCTCAGGAGGCTCTCATTAACCGGTGGCAGACGAGATTGGACGAGGGTCCCACCGCGCAGCACCTCCACTGCATACTCTCCTCCATCGAGGGGAGGTTGCGGATGGGCTGGTGGCAGCCGTCCTTTGCAGGAGTGCAGCTGCTCTCCAGCCATGGAGCCTTTAACGAGCGGCTGCATTTCTTCGGACGCTGCCCCTTCAGCGACTGCCCCTGTGGAGGCGCAGTGGAGAACGCATCCCACGTGCTCTTTGCCTTCCACCTTCATAGCAGTGCCAGAGTGCGTGCTCGATTCCCTGAGGCAAGAGGAGGGCTGTTCCTCTCCAGCAAGGCGGAGGGGCCCCACTAGACGAGGCTAGGACGAGTGAAACCGCTCCCGCGTCCTTGCCCTAGCGCAAGCACAACACAGTGCCTCCGCTCCGGCGATAGATGACCGCCGCAGGGTAGAGGCACGCACCCTTCGAAGGACAACGAGCCGGTAGGCCAAGCCAGGACTGGCTCGTTTCCTCATTGGATTGGGTAGGGGAAATTATTCACAATAATAATGGACACAATAAAATAGTTAAAAGAACACGGTAATAGAGAACAGATATTAGGGTATGATGAGGAAAGTTAGGAGCTAACCGCTCAATTTTTTATGGTTAACGCGGATCGAGACTAGAGCGTAACCAAATCTGGTGAATCCCGTTTTTGTGGAGTGAAACGGTTAGGTACTGTTAGCCGAGTCTAAACAGCATCAAGACAGTTGGTGAAAACGGCCCCAAGAGCAGCTTTGGAAAATCCGGATTCAAACCACAGCCGAAGAACGGCGGTTCACCACCATTTCTCACAGTTTGTACCGGATAACTCCAAAACTGTTCTCCTCTAGAGCCTTCCTCGAGAATAACTATAAAGATTCTGATCAAACTCAAGAGAAGCTCTCAGCCAACTATAACCTAGAGGTTCTCAATAAACGTTTCCGTAGAGTTGCGATCGTTGATGTCACAGCAATCTGTATAAGTCGCATGTCATTGGATTTACTTAGAGTTGCAAAAAGCTGTGTGATGCGGAGCACACGGTTTTTTTTTCGTGCCAGATCTGAGTATTTTAATAAATTTATTCTGTGTGACGTTTGAATGATAACGTAAAAAAACTTTTTCGTATGAAAATGACAACAGTTCCGCACTAAATTATGAAAATTTGCTACGAAAAGCGATGTTATGCAGGGTTTTCTTATGCTGCTCGCTCCGTTTTGTAGAGAATTTAGGAACACGCCGAGAAATTCCAGTATACAGACTACTGTCGGCTCGTTGAACAACTCGTTTCTTAGTGTTGCCCGTATTAACTCCAGAGCTATAGATAACAATCTTCTCGGACGAAACTTCAGTAGTTTCTACACGATGGGGAATACATTGATTTTAACATAATTCTGAACGATCCGTGAAATTTGGGAATTCCAACTACTATCGTTCTTTTGGCCAACGTCTTTATAATGTTTCAGTGATTTCTTTGGGAGTCGTGGCAGAAGTAATGACGACGAATAAAATTCAAAACCGTAAGTACTGCTAATTTCCATAGAAAAGGTCAAGTTAAGTTAAACCAGGTTCTTGTAAATGTGTGAAATGCAGAGTATATTAGTTGGTAGAATGGTAAAAACGTATGTTGAACGTATGTAAAGCGAGAAAAGAATTACTTCAAAATAAATCACCCCCGGCGCTCCAACATTTTTTCTCAAGCCCAATATTTTAGGTATTTTTTCGCATTTTCCATCATGCTGTACTTTTCGTGATGGGTTGTACTGGTTAACAGCATTATTCTAGTATATTACTAAAACTAACATCGTCTCATTTTGAGGTTAATTCGCTCACCCATATGACGTCTAATGTCTATAAATGGCTGATTAATGCTTAATCCCAGCTAATTTAAGGTAGTTGAGTTCAGTTAAAAGAGAGAAAGATGAGCTTGAATAAGATGAAGAATCAGATGATGAATGAAACAAGCGGGAGTGAACTGTATTGAGAACAAATGTACTGGTTAGATAAGCGATGGAAATAGAGAGTAAAGTAACCAGGATAGGAGTTCTCACTTAACACAGGGGGTCTCTAGAGAGTTGAACTGGTGAGAAAGAGCTCTTAACTCTGTGAGTTTCGGGGCTGAAGGTGGCAAAAGCGAGGGGTGAGATATAGAAAAACAAGTAGAATGGGAAAGTACATTTTCAGCTCTGGAAATACCAATCATCGTGTTCACTAGGGCTCGGAATACTAGACGAAGTTGTCCAGGAGTGGTTTGAAGTTTCCCGCAGTTGGAGACCAATCGACCTCAGGTCAGAAAGCTTGACATCGAAAAACCCGATTATGTTGAGATCAACGATCCTTCTGAAGCTTATCATCGTCTATCGCCCATACTTGAAAACAGTTAACCGCAATCAACAACAGTGTTGAAATTACGCTCGAGCGATTTTACTCGGGAAAGTAAAACTCGCGTATTCCTGGTCAGCAATTAAGAGTTTCATTGCCTCTAAGGAGACAACGCCGCATGAAAGCAATTTGGCGAGTAATCGAAAAAGATGAATTCTCAGGTGGCGAAGGAGGAAGTCGACAGCGGCAAAGGATTAGCGGAAAACCGATGGAAAGGAAGAACCTTATCCGCATCTCGCCCAACGATTCACGTACCGTCCTCATATTAGAAACGAAAGAGGATTTGAATTATTTAAGGGCAATGAATTTTCCCGCTCGAAGTCATCCTCGATTTCCATTCTGAAAAGTCCGTTCTCCGCCCGATTTGACTTTACTTGCGTGAGCAACTTCCAATCCGATTTGGAATCTACGCTTTGGGCTTTTATCCCCCTGTGTAAAAATCTTATTATCTTGCTCTTTTATCAGCGAGGATCGATACGCTAGTTCAACGAAGTTGTACTTCCATTTGGGCGAAAATAATTATTTTGGTCCTCTTGGTTTATCATTCATTTTGAATAGTACGCCAATGTTTTCGATCAGGAAAACATTTTACAATCCCCCACAAATTTTACTCTACGTCTCAAGGCATGGTGATTCCAATTTCGCAAGTTCCGTCCGCCGTTTAGGCCGTACTTGGCAGTCCGACTGGATGAAACTCACGGTTAATATGGGCAAAAAAAGGTTTAAAAATTAGTAAAAAACTCAATATTGGCAGTTTTATTGCAATCATGTGGTATTGTTCCCCTGGTACTTTTTTATACTTAATCGATTAGGATGTGTCACAAAGGTGTAAGACTCCGTTCATGCGGAAAACAGTGAAATCACTATAAATATAGGGAGGCAAACTTGAATGAACTCGCGATTCGATACAGCGAAGTTGTCGTTTCTCTCCGTCCTGCGCTTTTTTCTGCACTGCGTCTCTTCTAGTTTCAACCGCCCGTCAATTCGACTCGTTATGTGCCGATTGCCCAGTGTCGTATAAAAATGTAGATTTTCGATGTTGAGTTATTGTCAGGTCGTGTTTCGTATCGTTCGCGAGTACTTTTCGACGCTGAATCGAATAGGATGAGGCTCGGAGTTGTGAGGCTGCGTGGAGCTGGATAACCATTCTGGGCTAGAAAACATACATCGTAGTCATAATTTGCAACATTTTTAAATACTTCGTTTTTCGCAATACTGTTCAAATCAGTTCGACCTAATTAGTCACTTTAATATTTATAGCTCTGGCTAAATTTATACTCGGGCTATTTTCCATTCAGTTCATATGAATTTGGTAAAACATACGGACGTAATATTTGAACCACTACTTACATACGTATACGTTTTACAGAAGGTTCGTGTTTATTGTTTTAGAATTACACGGTGAAGAGAAATGCAGGGGCAAAAGTCAGTCAACAAAATAACGTTATTTTGAATTCCGGAATTTCTCCCCTGATTACTTAATAAACATCAACCATTCCTTCTATAAATACCTTATTGAACTACCACTCAGAAATGGTAGTGTCACAAGAATGAAGTGTTTGGTGAAAAAAAAGTTGCTTTAATTTATTCTGCTGCCCTCATCTAAAAATGTGTCTCGCCTGTTTCTCTCAATTCAGTTCACAAACACGTAAACATACAGTTTTCTTGAATTCGGACACAGTAGCCCTTGATCTGAAGAAAACTCATGCTGTTCAGGCCAATTACAAAACTTCCCTGCCTATCATGAGGAGCAGAGGAAAGTTAAAACGTGAATTCTCATGAATCATTTCCAATTGAAAACCGATGTTTTGATTATTATTCCTTAATTACAAAGGGCTATATGTTCTCGCCTCTACATTTTATGTCGGTCTATGTGAATGTTCAACACGATCATGAAGTAGCTGTCGTAGACACCAATTTAACGGGCCTCCTTTTTCTTAATTGATGAGCGAGCAAATAAACCATATTTGCGAAAGCGAGCGTACGTAAAAGTTTATGAGATTTCCGTCGGCGTTTTCCTTTGTCCTTCAATTTGCATTTCATATCGGGCTCATATAGATGCTGGCGATAAACTCCCTTCTGCGTCTCTCCTACCGTTGCTAATCTCTTAAATTTATTGACTTAATGCCGCTATTTCGATCTCACATTTTATAAGTAGAAACGTCTCCTCGGCAGCCCTTTCAATTCCCAAGCACTTCAAAAAGCGATGACATTACAACGTTTTCACCGCTAGACTTCGAATTTCAAATGGATTTGCAAATGGCAAGGTACCGCAAAAGAACGGAATTCATAATTTAGTTAACAAAACGCTCCCAGATCGGGATTCCGAGCTCAGATTAATCAAGTCTCCTTAGTAAGTCAACTGCAGCTCTATAAACTGAGGTTGGAGAGAGGAGGCTTTAATTAGCATGATTTATTAAAGTGAGTAAAAGGGGGAGATGTAATGACATTACTCTTCCACTTATTAAGGTTGTTAACTTCAAGCAGAAGTGGATCTATTATTTATATTTGAGAAAATTAATTACGTTTCCGTCGGCTATGATGGGACTTCTCATGAAATCTCGGAATTACCGGCGCAAAACATCCTCTTGTTTCTAGCAAACACAAACAGGAACGTCTAACGTGATCTCTAGCCGAGCTTCTAGTTCCTCGCCACAGTATTTGATATAAATAAAAATAATAGTAAATGAATAAGAAACGATTTCCGATAATTAAAAGTAACCCTAACCTTTCCAACTGAAGCAAAAATTATCTGGTGGAACGCATCACCTAATTTCACTGAATACGTTTGAACTTGGTGAAACGTTTTACGTAAAAAGTAGTAGAGCTTGAAGTTCCGAAATAATGCGCCTCCGAAGTGCTCCTGCGAGTACCACGACAGCTATGGGGACCAAAAGTGGAGTTCGCCTGAGTTAAACCGCCAAAATGATATTTTTGTGAAAGCTCGTGTAAACTTTTTTGAAGTTGTAGGTTAAAAACTGAGAAATTGAAGTAAGCGGAATGGCAGGGGTTTGAATTGTGGAATTTATTTATCTTTTATCGTATAGATTTTTGTTGTTCTACCACCTAAAGGTGTCTGAGATGGTATGATAATAGTATCGTGTGAGGGGTATGTATGTTATGAAGAAAAAACTGAGCTAAAATCTGTTTTCTTCTACATTTTCGTTATATTGTTGCACTGCTCTCGTCATTTTCTCACAGTAGAATTTCATGGCACTGACGGGTTATTTGGAACTATTTACGGCTACGATTCAATTAAAGTCGTTATAGCTGAAGTGAGTGCCTGATTTGTTCGCTGAATTTGAATCAAACTACTCAAGTCCTTAGAGATGATTTGTAATCTTCCACGATCCGACGATGGGCTCGTTACTTTGTGATTTTGAAATATGACGAAAAGCAGAAATAGAAACCGTATCGTATATTTGTGTGCTTAAACTAACAACCTTAAATTTTAAATCCTACCCCACCCGGACCTACAAGAAAAGCGAAGAAATACGTACCCACTATATGTCTTCGTCGCTAGCCGAATTGGTATGTACGTTAAAGCGGACGTACCTTCACTCTCCGAAATCCACCCAGTTTCTGGAGGTCGTATAGAAATGGTGCCCAGAGAAGGGTTTTCCTGGCTCGATACTGACGAGCTATAACTTTTCTACTTTCGAAAAATCTTCGTTCGCAGTAAAACAAAGGAGTTTTCACTTTTTTGCAAAACGGCTTCAACGGCTGCTAGTGCCATGTTTTCTATGGCTGTTCCGCTTACAGTTCGTGGAACAAGGGTAAAAACTCACATGTGCCGAAAATCGTGTTTCTTAACATTTGGGAAATTTCCAGGAGTAACCGCATAATTGAAATTGGTCAACCTCACAGAGTCTACACCCACCTGTTGTTCCTCACAACTACTTCTGTATCTATCGCTTGGACGAAGATATGAGCCGTGATATCTTGGAATGAAAATAAATAAATAAAATGAAATCGAAATAATGAAGGAAAAAAAGATTTGTTTAACATATCGAAATAATATAGTATAGTGAAGAAAACGCTGCAAATTATTACACAACTGTTTATTATTCTCTTGACCAGCTAGATGGAGTCTGACAGCTCCGAGACACATCCCATTCGATTCAGCATCGAAAAATACCAATAAGCCACACGAAACATGAGCTGACTACGACGAAAACTAAATATTTTAGGCGCTCATAAGTGCCTGTGGGTAATGGGCACGACGTGGCGAGTCGAGCGGGTCGGTGGTTTTGATGAGACAAGAGGGAGGAAGTGCAAACGACGAAACGATTACTTTTGCAGTAGTTATTGTCCCCGAGTTCTTTCAGTAAGTAGACTACTGTACTCTAATTACTGTAATTTCCCTATACGAAGTTGTACACGTCTGATACTCATTACATTTGACCCAGGATCAAGACATACGTTGAAAACGATACCAAACACGGCGCATTTGCGATAAAACTGCCAAAATTGCGATTTCGTTCATTTTTTAACCATTTTTTGCCCATAACAACCATGGCTTCCTCTGATCGGATTGCTGAGCAGGCGGGTACAACTGGATACCAAATGAGATGTTTGTGCGAAAGAACGAATTTTTATACCGCGCTAAAGGCACTACACGGCCCGGACGACGGCGGACGGACATTGCAGATTTAGAATCCTGATGTCTTGAAACGTAAAGTATCGTATGTTAAGGGGAGGGGGGTGGTGTAAAAAAATGTTGCTGGCCGAAAACATAGGGTTATTATTTAGAATGAATAATAAATCAAAAAGGAGATTTGTCGAATATATCGTTTTCCTGGTTTTCTCAAAAAGCGGCTCTGAACGATTTAGTTCAAACATAGTGGCAGTTCTCATATAAGTAATATCCACATTTTGTTTTTGTTTTTGTTTGTATTTATTTCCACATGTTGTTTTCCTAGCAATGCGTTTGAGCGAGCAGCGCCCACACATACGAGTACAGCCAATCGTTCTTCTGGAGAGTTGTGAGTGGTGACTTTCCACAAGCGGCTTTTACAATTTGGATAAAACTCACGAAGTACTTTTAACCAGTTATAATTTGTATACCGTGTTAAACTAATTAGTGAACGATGGGCATTTTTGACATTCTATGTCTTTACTTTGCTACATAAACTCGAAAATGTAACGCTGGAGGCGTTACGGAGAAGCATCACGAAATGTTTTAACCCGAGTTGCAAGCAAATCCCCTGTAGCCTAATGGAGAAGGCATCGGTCTCCTGAACTGGAGGTTGTGGGTTCGAGTCCCACCAGGGTTACGATTAATTTTTGACATTTTATGTCTTTACTTTGCTACATAAACTCGAAAGTGTAACGCGGGATATGTGACGGAGAAGCGTCACGAAATTTGTGTTGGGTTAAGTGCATGGTAACGTCTGTTACAAAATCTAACGCTTGGTAACATCACCTCAGTGACTAAGTGATGATGTCAATTGCAATTGACGCGGCCATTATATCGAAACCATCAACGAGCACAATCAAACGTAGTTATCATTGCATAAAAAGAGATAAAATGTTCTCAGTGGTTGCGTACTTGTACGAAACCTGTACCCACCGTTTGTGTTTCTCTATAAATATTGCCGTAGAAATGTTTGAGCAGAGTGTACGATTCTAAGGAAAAAACTGCGCTAAAATCGATTTTCGTCGAAATGTTTTTTCGTGAATCCGAGATAAAAACCCAAAATGTGCCAAATACGTGTTTTTGAACGTTTGAACATTTTTCGCAATCAAACAGTATCAATTGGGTTAGTTCCCAAAATAAATAAGTTGTACTTGTAATAACGCATACATAGAACAGACGGGACGAAAAGTACGGACCAGATATCCAACCAGCCAACCACCTCAAGACAACTGGGCACGAACCTACATAAACAATACAAAGGACGAAAACTGAACATATTATAAAACAAGGAAACATGGACAAATCAACACAAAATGGAACACCATATTTACACCAGTCGAAACTCTACACAAACGAAAACAACCAGCTGACGGATCTACAGACCACCCTGAACAATAAAGGCTTAGAATCGACAATCAACAGATTTAAGACGTACTTTACCTACATTCTTCTCCCTACACCTCTAGGCGGGTTTTCCCAGAGGGGCACGACCTCCTTCCTCCCCCCCCCTTCCACAACGCTCCACCATCCCGTTTACCTTTCTCTTCGTATATAAAAACCAACTGACTCTCGTACTGACTTAGCGGCCAGACGATGATGTCTTTACATCGAAAGCGCTCGCCCACAGTATCTCACCAGCCAGAGGAGACGGACTAACCTTACGGGTACGTTAACTTTAAATACAGAATTGACAGAGTACTTTAGCAATCTGAACCCCATTTTGTTGAACCGATAACCCTTTGAACGGAGCTATAACCCAAAATATATCAAAGAATGAGTTCTCTGATCGAACATCAAAAGTCTGTAGAAGAAATATAGCGCCGGTATTTACATTCGAGTGAGGAAATTTGTGTGTGACCCTTCACTTCTTTTTTTTTAAGTCGAATCAAACCAATTAACATCCTCAAACGTTCCAGACATATCGCGAGTTTCACGTTTCTGAATGCTCTGTAATCCGTGTAATTTTTTCGCAGGGAAAGCGAAGATGACCCTGCAGCTCTTCCCCAACTGACTACAGCACGAGTAATTGCCAATTCTCAAATTCGCACGGCGTGCTAGAAGCTTGTGACAAATTACTAGAAGCTCAGCGTGCTATCATTTTACCATCAAGTGCGGACTGAATGCTTTTACTCCGACTTTTTTTCGCTTTATCACATAAAATGGCAAATGGCTGGAGACGATTTCGGGATGACGCTCGAAGATTCGCTCATCAACAGCTTTCTAGAATGTGCTTTAGTGTAGTATGGAACTAGTCGAGTCTTATAGTGTGTACTCGAAACACGAATTACATCTTCGCTCTTGTTCCGATGGATGAGCTTCCACAAGATCCTGTAGATGTGGAGTTTTAACATTTGCGGTGTAACCAAGCGGTTGGAACATACGCATTCTATCCGATTATAGTTCGCAAACCCAGATTTGTCTAACTAAGACGACGATGGTGAGGATCGGGGGAGAGGCAATCCTCTCAGACCTGCTTTTCCTTAACTGCTCCTTTGCATAAAGCGGGATTGGTGTGCAAAATCAAACTTCGCTGGTTCGCTCCATCTCATTGACGCGCGGACGTTCAAACCATAGTTCCAAGATCAACATTCAACGTGGTGTGTGTAATACAAGGCTGCTTAGCTCCGTGAAAAAAGGAAATCACTGCATGCTCTACCCATACGGTTCCAGAATTTTTCTTCTTTGCTTCTTGAATTTTGACACAGATACCCGTTAAACGGGAAATAAATCGTCCATGGGGATTTGTCTATTTCGTTGGTTTTGAAACTGTGTGAGTTAAGAAAAGGATTTTTATTACTACGGAATTCTGAGGATCGCGTTTATTGCAACGGCAACTGTTTAATTATGCCGTGAACTTTGTCTCTGAATTATGTCTAGGATATGTGGAAATTGAAAGTGTAAGGAACACAAATTAACAACTGAATTAACTCAATTTGTAAGAAACGAAATATTACCGATTGAGTGATTGAAAATATGACCGGTTGTAATAACCTTCTTTTTGGGGTTGAAAGGAAGTAAGAGTTCAGATAGACCTTTTTCCTTGACCAGAGATTTGCTTGATATCTCATTCACTTGCATTCGTCGATTACAGTTGCAACATATTGGACTTACTCTCGATAATGGTTCCAACTCTGGAAACTGGTTGTTCACCTATTATGTTGACATGATCATCCTTTGTGAATTCAGTACATAAAATTGTAAAGAAGTCGGATGCTCCTGGGGAAAACGATAGGCTCAGATCCACAAAAAGGAGCCACTCCTATAAAAATGAGGTCAGAGAGTTTCGGATCTTCAGGGCAATAATTTTTCCGACCACCTTCCCTCCCTCCACCCTTAATCGGAAATTGGCTATATTTCGTGAAAAGGCTAACGATCTGCGTGCTGAAACTTAATTTCGGAGCCGCGCCGGTTAATTGGTGCAAGATTGAACTCCATCCCAATCACGTAGAAGTCCTTTTTGCCACAGAGGCCAACTTCGGCTTTTTCCCCCGTATCTCTCATGTGCCCTTCACCGATCGTTTTCTCGCATAATTCTGCATCCCGATTCTCTGTGTCAGGTTGATAACGAGTTTGCGTGAATTTTTCACGTAGTAAGGGGGTCGTTCAATTTTCTGTCGATTAAATCAACACAAAACGAGAACGTTCGCGTACCATTGAACGAACGATAGTCAGAAGTTAATTTTACCAAAAAAACTAACGAAGAAGACTGTGGTGTAATTAGCCATTTGAATTACGGTGAATGCTCAATACGAGCTCACCCTTAAACGTCCTCTCTTTAAGAGTGGCGTTTGGCGAGGATTAAAGTCTAACCGATTAATGGCATTGCCGTCTGCTTTATTCACACCTGCGTAATATCGACGGACTCTATTCACACTAAGGTCACCCCAGACATATATTCCCTCTCTCAAGCTGATAATATGGAAGTCGAGAAAGATGGGACGCCAAAATGCGGACATAAACATAAGAAAATCTTTTGTATCAGCGGCATCTAACTGCACTATGACGCTTTCATCGCTGGAAATCGACGAGAGCAGCACAATGAAGTAGCAAAATTTGCGACGAACATCGATCTTGGAGGAGCTTTTTCAAATAATCAATGTGGTAATCTAAGCAATCGTGCATGTTCCATAACGCTCACGAGAAAATAGGGAGGAATGGAATCCAGACTAACGTCGTTTTCGACTACAAACACATTAGTTGGTTTTAGTATAAGTAGCAACCGCCCAATAAACTCTGGAATTTTAAACGCAACCAATTTCTACGAAGAGCGTAAATACTTAAATTTTAGTTCTCAACGATTTGTATTATTATCTATTTGGAAAAATTATTATTATTAAATATTCGTTTATTTGATTAATTTGTGTTCGGGTCAGAAAATGTACCCTAATAAAACCATTCCAGATTTTTTATTTCTCAAAAGCGGATCGAACGATTTTGATTAATATTTTTTCAAATTACCCGACAGCCCCTTAAAACTTTCATTTGTGGGGAAGTGACGAAAGCGGCACAGTAAATTATCAAAAATTTTGAAAAAACTAGATTTTATTATATTTTAATTTTACCTCAATTGATTATTTTTGCCACATAAATCTCGCTCGTATGATACTAGCATTCTCAAAACATCAGGATGGTGGCCCAATAAACTAGCTATACGGAGAGAGTTTAATAACGCTCGTAAAATATATATGAGCCTCTTCAGAGTTACTAAAACTCAAACCGCGTCGTTTCACTTATTGACATTTATCACGGTTTTTACTCGATAATTCCAAAACTGTAAACACTATCCTTCACAGAATAAACACGTTGACAGTCCCATTGATCACCGGTGCAATGATGATTCAATGATGGCATAACGAGGAGCAACTTAATAAATTCTGGGAACTTGAGCGCCACCGCGTAAAACATAAAGCTACAAAGTTGACGGAAACGTTCAAATCCTTTTTTCTGCAGTCCGCCTATAACTCCTGGACAGGACTGTTATGGGCACGATTAGGACCTGCAATGACAACGAAACGCCGAAGCAATGGTTGAAGTCGGAAGATGGAGCAGATAGGGGGGGGGGAGGCTTGGCGAGTGACTATCTTGCAGTGGCGATCGAACGAAGTGGGACTTGCTGTTCCTGTTGCTGTGGAACTTGTGTTTGGAAGTGGTCTTCCAAATCACGCCCTAACTTATTGTCATCTCCTTCCTACCCATCCTCTTTTCGAATTCGAACAAGTTCGCTTTCTCAAAAAAGCGCCAACGCCATCAGGTTGTGTACGGTGGGAGTTATATCGGCGTAGTACGTTCTGCCTAGAGTGATGGGCGTACAGATGGGCTCATCTGGTGGTCGTAAGAACGGTCTTCCCACAACCTAATGAAGTGAATCACGAAGAACTAAGAATTATCGACTGCTTAATGTGAGTCTACGGGCGCATTGCATAACATGCATCAACATGTTAAATGAACCACTCTTAGTGAAGGATCTCGGTCGGCCGCTTGATGTGAGTTCCTCCCAACATCATTTTGTGGGGAAAAAAGTTCCACATTTGACAACGGCGTACATACGGTACGTAAAGATACTATAAAGTTTTGATTAACTTTGGAGTCTATCAAACGTTGGCATTCCTTTGGCGCGAAACATCAATTAAATTAATGTCACCTCATTAAAACCCGTTTCGTCAAAACTCACTATTTTCTTCTTCAAAAGTTTGAAGCGACCAATTCATCCATCCAATTATGATAAAAGGAACCGCTGTGGCCATTCAGGTTTGTGCCTGCGTTGCCATTTATTCAATCGGTACTTTCCCACAGTCGAAGAGGGAGCACAATGAGGACGAACTAAATGGAAACTCTTTACGACGACAGTCACTTCATGTTCTAGTACACCACGGGTTTTTCGGGAGTTAAATATTGAGTTCTGTTCCAATAACGTTAGGATTCCTCCGCTGGAAGTTTATTGAGATTAAATCCAATTCTTCTCAGGCCCAGTTTCGACTGTCCCTTCACTCCCTTATTCCTCTTTTCCCCTGGAAACATCAAAGTTTAATTAAGAATTTTTTGGAAAAAACTCCACGCGGCTGATTGTGAAACAATAGCCGTACTTTTTTTTGTTTCATTTTTTTCTTCCTAAACCCATTGAATATGTATGAGAACGATTTCCGAACTTCTCCTCGCTGAACTGCTCTTCGCCTTTCTTTTAGTCGTTAATGTGCTCTAGTTATTGCCTTGGATACTATGGAAAGGGAATCTTAAACAACTTAATGGCATTTAGTACAAAGGAACTGCTCCCCGACTCTGGTTAATGGTTGGCATACCATAAATTACGAACGCGTTGAATGCTATCTCTTATCGACCCCCGTTCTCCCCGAAGTTTATTCGCCAGCGATAAGTCATTGTCTGCTAAGGTTCTTCAGAGAGTGGACAACCGCTTTGTCATCCAACTACTTCTACTGTAATAACCGAACTCCCGTCGCGCAGCTGAGTAGTGAGCTTCGTACGATATTTCGAACCAAAATATCTAGTGTGGAACATCACACAGTCCTCTGTAAATTCGACGATACTGTTACGCGCCCAGTAGTTCGTCAGTATCGGACAGTAAGAGACCCGTTCCAACAGAGAGTGAGGATCTGATTCGACCCACGCGGAAGGCGAAACCACTCAAGTGGATCCGACGGAATAATTCGAATTCGTGCGACTGTCACAAGTTGCGCAGCGCCCACGTCACATTTCTCAACCGATTTTGATGACTTTTCTGGAGGAAGTAATGTCTCATCGAACACTAAACACTTGTTTAACGCGTTATCAAAAAAAAATGTTTTTAATTAGATTTGTATAACCAGAAAATGGATTTGTGGAATCGATACTCGGGTTGTTAATATTTAACTAAATTGATTTATTAATAGACTTTTCAAAAGATGTATGGAAAATTCATGATTTCCCTTTAGAAAAATTCTATAAAATATCTAGGAGAAAGTATCTACAAAATATCTGAAAACATAGGCAATGAAAACACAGGTGAGTGGCTTTTAATTTGGATGCAGGAGACGTTGTAGATAAAGAAGGAAGAAAGGGGAGGGTTCAGTTGTTCATATTTGCGTTATTTTTCACTTTCAGTTCAAATAAAATTGGTTAAACGTAGATTGACGTGTAAACGTCCAGAATTTTTTGAGCTCCTGCAACTTACACCACGACCTTTATTGAAGGAGGACCGCAGTGGAAATTAATGCGACTGTCAACACGATTTTTCTGATGTGTTTAGTATAAACTGTTCGAGAAATTTAATGGAAATACGGCGAAAAAATGTGTAAAGCCATATTTAGCAAATTTCGTCATCCGACTTATCTTGGTCTTCATTTGGTAGATGGTTAAAAAAATGAGTGTGGAGCACGAACTCGTTCGGTTCAAGAGTTGATTGAAATATAAATTAGAGTGAAATGATTATCTGTGAATGTTAGACGAGTTAGAAGTAAGCTGAAGGACACTGATTGGATTTATTATCACAGGATACTCAGGGGAGAGAGTTCATACTAACATTCAGGAGAGTGAGTGAGAGTCAATGACCACTTGCGAACTTGGAGAGGGTTTGTCTCTGGACAGTGAAAACGTGCAGTCAAACGAACTGTACGGTAAGGCGGGTGAGTATGAGCTGAGTGGGCTGATTGTGGCGGAGTACCCTAGCAAGGTGTGGTTGGAGATTTGGTTCAAACCTTGACCATTTTCACATTCACACTTCCCAGACTAGTTTCTCAAACTGTATTTTGATTTACTATTATTCAGTATGAATAACACCGCAATATTTTCAGGCAAGAACGATATTTTAGAAACTCTTCCCCCCCCCCTCAAAATTTGATTTCAGTACCTATTTTGCCTTTAGCATGGTCTAGAATCCCTTCTTTCTCTCAAAATTCCCATTTGGGATCAAATTGTCCCCGCTTACTCAGTAATCGGGTCGGACGAAACCTGTGGCTGTGTGCATCTAGATGGAAAACAGAAATCACAGTATACTACTTGAACGAACTCGCAAGATAGGACACGCCCTGGCCAGCGCCCATTGCCTCTCATTGCTTTCCGTCTCACTCCATCGAGTCGTCACGTCGTGCCAATTGCCTATCGTCGCCTACAAAATGTCAATTTTCGTCACTCAGTTGTAGTCAGGTCATGTTTTTTATCGTTAATTAGTATTTTTCGATGCGGAATTGAACAGGACGGATCTTTGAGGTGTGAGATAATAATAACCGCTGGGCAATAATTTTAAGCTCTTTTTATTGTCTTTGAAACGTGAACAACTGAAGGAGAGTGTAAAATACGAGTACATTAGCCCGTGGGGTTTCTGATGTGCATAAAAATCATGACATAATTGTTCGCGCGCCAAAAAAAACACTTCCTTTTTTACAGCAATAGAAGCAGTTACTTTTTTACATTATTCGCAATACACATCTGACATGTCCGTATAGTCTGGATGGAAAGTCGATTCACAACTCATCATCGAATCGCAGTCTTTTCACGCCGTTTTTTCTCCTCTGATCTCATTTGTCCGATATGTTTTCTCCCCACAACTCTCTTGACACTTCTCGTAGCTCCTTTTCCCTAATCTTAAGTCTAATTTAGTAGTGAAGTTTGCGATTACGTCATATCTTTCCTGATATGCATTTACGGGTTGATTTCTCCTTCCATCGGAGAGCTTCCTTCTGTCATCAGGAACTTCTTTCTTAATTTGCTAAACTCCTATCTAATCATATTGCTGCAATTTATTCTCAAATATTGAGCCAACTTTTATTTTTTCATTTGTATTCCAGAAAGAGCTCAGTGTCATTTTATGTACCTAACATTTTTTCTACGACAGACAATTGAAGGCGAATTGTTTCCTATTTGTTATTTTTCTCTCAACCTTGTTTGCTTTTGGTAAATTGGTTGAAGTTAGAATACCCCACCTATGAAGAAACAATAGTTATTGTTGGGGTTGTAGATCAGAGAAGGGGTTTCAATAACATTTACCTGGGACCACAAATTTTGTTGAATGTCTCTGGTATAATTTGTACAAGAATAAGTACTCCTTTCAACGTTAAATATAAACGAATTCGTCAAAAAAAACTAATATGTTTCTCCATAAGAATGGAACGAGATGAAGTAAAATTTTTCGGCGGAAATGTCCGTAGGAAGCCCAAAGAGAAAGAGAAAAGAGTTTCTGACCGATGACGATACGCGTAGCAGCAGGTGCTGAGGTGATTGTGGTCGTTGGGGACGTGCTTCGAGCGAGGTAAAATGGCAAGTTGCGATGTCTCAATTACCAAAATGACGGAAAACCACGGTGAGCCGTCCGTACCCTTCCGTCGTGCTCTACTCAGTAGTGTGCTCGAATGCACAAACAGTAAAGAAGACCATAATAAAGACGAAATGATTAGTTGGGATGCTGATGGCCCACTAGTCTGTAAATGAGCAAATTCGTCAGGGCTCTGATGACCCATATTCGATCTGACGAGAATAGCTGAAGAATGAATGGCTCTTCGAGATGGCGGCCCCCTTCGCCTCTGGGCGTCATTGGGTCCGCTGCTTCGCGTCTCCGCTGCTTAAAAGGGATAAGCTCCAAATTAAAAATGAAAAAAATAGTAAAAAAGAAGAAGCAAAACACAATGACAACAATTTTTTCGAGCTAACAATGATTAAATTGTTAGGGTTGAAGTGTGAAACCGCTTCAATTTTCGAACCTCTGACAGACAGCTAACGCAGTTGTTTCATTATGTTGAATGGTTTGTGAGTAATTTAAAATTAACGTCGCGTGACTTGTAGCACCATATATTTTGTTGTGTGTTCGCAACACTTTCCCTTTGGGCCGAAGACAGTAAAAACCATTGTGTTAAAGAAGCGTCATCAATCGTGCATTTTGAATTAGGGCGGTGACCCGAACGCTGTAATTGGCTTTCTTGTCAACAAAGGGATTGTTATAAATGAGCCAGCTCGAGTCAAGATATTTCGTCGTCTCAATCTCCCATTTATGTTCCTCAGGATCTCACAGAGAGCCGAGAGAAAGCCATATAATGACAGATTATTTCCAGTCTTAATCCAAGGCCTCGCCGACAACCTGAGACACTCGGATTCTCTCTCGACAACTAACGGTCGTCCTCTGCCCTCCGGCTAATTCAACGATAAATGGCTCGTGTTATGCAAATCTATTCCCTAACTTGATGGTGCAGCTATTAAACAGATTCCCCGTTGTATCGTGTTCGTACGTGAGGGCGAAAACTTCTACTGGTTTATTCTCCTATCGGCATCCAGCCACCGTTTAATCTTGAGCCACTGAAACGATCCCCTTTCCTGTTGCAACGAGGATTTTAGTTTCCAGCAAGTTTCTTAATACCTGTGCAATTAAAACTCCGAGCACGCACTGCGTCTTAAGATACGCTAATCATGCAGCATGCTATAAACGATATATGTTATATATCATGTATTGCGGCGTTGTGCTTAACTCATTTGGTATCTAACAAACTATTGAAGAAGTCACTTAATTTTGAATTCTTAGTTTTTAATTAGTCGAAAAAGAAGACGTTGGCCATTAGCTATTCATAATCTGAGTCCTAGAAAAACCTCTTGTACATCCCTGAAACTACTATACCCAAGATGCACAAGTAATCATTGTAGACAATTTATTCGGGTACCGAAACCATCTCGCTCTTACAGCTCAGAGCTGGTTTGGTTCAGTCGTTGTCAACGTTTTTATCGCAACATACACACACACAGGTCTGTTTCCTTATCAAGATGATTCCTTATCGAAAGAGTTATATCGTTTTACTGTAAAGGAGGTTGCGGTTTCGCTAAACGGTTCATGCAAAAGCCCAGACCTGTGGAGGTACGGTACGTTTTTTTGGTCCTAGCTAGTCTCCCAGTAGAGTGCTGTTGCTCGTGTGTTACCGCGCGTGGTCGGCCACCTGAGGAATCCCGTACCATCTGGGAGTTCTTAATCTGGGTTCCTCCCTGATCCAACTATTTCTTCTGCCAAGTTCTTCTGCCCTCACAACAACCGTCGCTCACTGTTGTAGAAACTACAGTGATGCAGCACGTGTTTACTCGTTTCCTCCGCACTTAGGCGCAAGACGTGCGTGATGGAGAGTCTTTGAGAGAAAAGAAGTGAAGCTACAGAATTGAAATTCGCAAGCAGTGATTTTCCGTCCCGTAACGAACTGGCTCGTCCAGTGGTTCGGCTCAACTCATTTTCTTGAAAGACGTTCACTGATGTTGGGGAAGAATACGTGTCACGTCCCTTTGACGAGGATTCCCATCTCGCAAGACGATCTTGAGATCCATCCCTAAAACCTCCTCTGGCTGCAGCTGAGGAACCACAAGCACTCTGAGGCAAACCCAGCTAGCCTCTCACACATACACAGTACACGCTCCACTGGATTTAGCTCCGCCTCGCAGAATCCGCAACTCTATACCTCTAACTTTCCAAGCTTGGCCAGGTGGCACTTTAGTGAACAGTGACCTATGAACAGGCCACATACCAACTCTCCCCAGACTGAGGATCTCTCTCGTTCACTCCCTGGACAATTTAATCCCATTTGGTATCTAGTTGTACCCGCCATCTCGGCAATCCGATCGGACGAAGCCCATGGTTTTTATGGGCAAAAAATGGTTATAAAAATTAACGAAACGCAGTATAATCGCAAATAAGCCGTGTTTCGTATCGTTTTCAAGGCCCGCTCGACTCACAGCGCCCTTTGGACTCGCAACGTCCTGCCAATTGCCGTGCGAGAGTTCACTGGAAGACCTCGTCCCACCCATCCATCGGATCAGACGTTTACGGGCGCCTGGCGCCGGGGGAATATTTCTGTA
This sequence comes from Pachypeltis micranthus, assembly GCA_020466155.1. Taxonomy (NCBI): domain Eukaryota; kingdom Metazoa; phylum Arthropoda; class Insecta; order Hemiptera; family Miridae; genus Pachypeltis; species Pachypeltis micranthus. Next base: position 13,379,162 of record CM035772.1, read on the forward strand.
GTTCCACTGTAGTCAGGTCATGTTTCGTATGGTTTACTAGTATTCGATGCTGAATCGAATGGGATGGGGGAGCAGTAATACTAGGTCAAGCTGTTCATGAGAATAATAAAACATTGTGTAATAATTTGCAGGGTTTTTCATATTCAACTGTTCAATAGTTTAAAGGCCGAACTCAGGTTATTAATTGATTTTGTTTTTCGTGCAGTTAATTACCTATCTTTGGCATAGCAATGCCCAGCCATGTCACAATCTGGGAGTGTGTTTTTTTCTTTCCTGAAGCATCAGCGCTCACTGGCGATCATATATTTATTTATGAATGGAGCGTTCGCACGAATGTCCCGATACACACCGTTAATGAAGCGCTGGTACCAGCGAGTTTTGCTATTCCTTTATAGTTGGAACATCAGCACCAGCTAGTCCTTATATTCATTCTGTATGGGGTATTGGTACCAGAAGTCCTAATATTCATTGTGTATGGAGCGCTGGCACGAGTGAGCCTTTATGATTCCAAATCTTCGCTCAGTGGTGTGAAACGAGTTATTCTCCTTATAATAAACTGTAATACAAAGAGTGGATTATATTTGGAATTGATTGCTTGTTTAGTATCTGTTCCTATTTTTTCGTAGTGAACTGTTTGTTATTTCATATCTGAGCTCAGGTTATTCATTCAACTTTTCTAGTTTTTTATTTAATCCTGCGTCATAGCATTGATCTTTGGGCTAAACATTGATTTTCAATTACGATAACATAGTATTCTGTTCCACGGAGGGGTTTATTTTCTTGAATTGCAGTTCAGATGGTGTTGATATCGTGTTGTCCTTTATGTATACATTTCGAGTTTCGAGCATATATAACGAATTACAAGTTGCAAAATGCACCATCTGATCAGTTGTAAAGGTACTCATCTCGACGCGCTCATGTCAGACTTACTTTTCCGATTTTACTGCTGTAGTTGTGAATACTACTCTTTCCAATTACAACAGGGGTTAACTTTATTTTTACGACATCCAACTCATAGTAGGTGTGAGAAGAAGTAAAATGCCATCTGTGGCTGTTCGAACAAAATTTCATTCCTCATGACTTCGAACCAGTCACTTACAAACTCATTACGAGCTCAATGCCTCGGAGATTGGAGTTGGATCTCTCTTCCTCAAGAGTTGGCCGAACACCTTTAAATCACACTCTGAAGACCTTCAGCACTTTTCCGACTAAGATATCTATCACAAGAAGTGCTGATCAGTCCCCCAAGGAGCGCAACCACTTCGATGATAAGTAGGACTCATTATATTAGCTGGTTTGGATATACTTATCGTTCAACTCCTGGAGGTTCTTGACACCCAGGTATTATTGGGCTGTTGCTACTTATGGTTGGGTTTTTTCCTCCCGTTAGAAGTTCGTCTTTACAGTTCAGGAGTTATTGGAGGAAAAATTGGAAAAAGTTCAGCCACAAAATTAGGTAAATTAGAATCCCTGAATTTCTGGAAACATTTTTCAACCGTTTACTATATTTTCCACTGCATCAACGTTGTGTTATAAATGAAGCGCGTGTGTCAATACGATTCTTCGATCAAAAAGGTCGTTTCTCACGTTTTCTCAACAACGGTTCCATATATTTTTTTACAAAACTCAGACGTTACTGTGAGATAACTGACACAATCAGTGTATATAACGTAACACCAAATTACAAGGGTTGAGGAAAGCTGTGTAATGTTGGTATTTGCGTAGCAGTCTTCGGCTGTTCCCTATTCCCGAAGATCGATTCTATAATGGTGTCCCTCTTCCAGACGATGCCTTGTCAGCACGACTTAGCATCAGAGGGACTCCCTAAAACGTTGATAATTAGGACGATACCAGTCGTCGATCTTCGTCAGTGCCTCATGTCGCTCAAAGGCCGGACGGAAGTTGGCACAAAATGCGTTCTCTCTGTTCTCACCCAGTACAAATATGCGGACGGTTCTATTAGTTAAAATAAGGGCCATTCTCTCGGAGGACAAAATGAAAAATTGCCCGCCGGTAGGAGGAGACAGAAGCGGGTGCGAAAATAAGAAGGCATTGTGCAGTTGTTTTGATGTTTGCTCGGCAGAAATTAGTGTTTCCCCACGTGGGCCTCCCTCGACGAGTTTCCGGCTTGTCCGCTTTTGTTTCGTTTGGCAATGTCCCCTTCCTCAGTTTTACCCTTCGTCCCCTAAAATCCCTCGTCAGATATTTAATTACTGGGAGGGCTCCCTCCCGTCAGGCTTAATCTGTACTGACAGTTTTGTGTCACAAATGAATAATGGCTCCCTTGCGCTTGAGCTGTTAAGAGCTACCCTTTCCCTCCTCTCGTAGTTACGCTTCATCTATTTTTCGTTATTACCGCCCCCATACCTTCTTCAATAACTTCAACTTCCATTGGAAGCATTGGATGAATAAATAAACTACAAATGGTCTGTTTATTTATTTATTATAAGGATGCAGCACAAGCCCATTTACAAATGAAAAACAAAAGAAACTGACGACACCTATAGCCGTCGTAACCTCAAAACTATTAAGGAGTCCAATTCATTCCTACAAAACGACGCTACCTGAACTCCACCTGCCATCAGGTTAACTCGTTTTCAAGCCCCATCAATCTCATAATCTAATAAAATAACCGCAGCAACGCAACACATAACATACCTCAACCTCTGTAAAATGTAGTTATTAACACAAACCACCAAATCTTCGCTTATTGCTTTCTTGCAAAAATGCTTATGGATAACAGAAACTACTCTGCGAGTTTGATCAAAATCTTCAGTTTGTTTGTTGAAGTGTTTTGCCTTCCGTCTTCTGCTGAATAAATAAAAGAAACTTTGCCGAACATCGAAGATTTTCACGTTTTCTAAACGGATTTCTTCCAACATTTTGTTCTGTGTAATTGTTTCGGTAGAAATGCGTTGAGGGTTCATCAATATCAGAAGGTAGGGGACCGACCATGCTCATGCTTGGTGGCATCGGCGGCACAGGTTCAAGGCATGGGTGCCCCCCGCTCGGGCAGAGTGCCTTGTCCTCCAGCCTCCCAAGTGCTCTGAGCCGAAGCTGGAGTCATGTGGGGCGTTTGAACCGCAGGTAACCATACCACGTAAGGGATCACGCCGGAACAATGAGCCAGTAGACCAGACAATGACCACACCTATTTTTCCCATTGGGTAGGGGACCAACAGTATTTAACAGTGGGGATCTGATTGGACTGACACAGAGATGGAACCCGTCAAAATGGTAACCGATGGAGGAATATACTTGTGCTACTATTATACGTGCAATGTCTTGCCTAGGGAACCAGGACCAATCTGTCGTTCTCCCTAGTGAATAAGGAGGAGGCTAGTCAAGGCAATTAGCAATACCTACCACAATATACCAGCACGAACGAAGGATCTAGTTATATGTACATGGAGAAAACTGCCAAGCAAGCACATAGACATTGGGGGAGCCTCCACTACATCTTCTTCTACACTAGGAGAAAGGGAGCACCCCTAACTATGTCTGGCCAATTCGATAGATGCATGATAAAAGTGAGTCCATGCATGTAGGGTGTGTCACATATTCAGTATTCACAACGTCACATAGCTGAAGTTTTGAAGTAAAACCCGAAGTGTTTATCCGGTGATACTTTCAAAGGATTTGTAGTATTTCGAACAGCAACTAACGTACAAAGTAAATCACTGACTATTTCACAACAACGAGAACCAAAATATCCTTGAATTCTCTCTGTTCGTCTGTCGTAAGCTGATAATGGGACACTCAATGTTATAAGAGTAAGAGGAGCTAAGATGAGAAGAGAGGCGGAGCTGAGAACTAATTACGTCGCAAGAGGCTGGCGGGGGGCCGATGCTTTCTGCCCCTCTTACAGTCAGTCGAAGCAACCTATCCGACTCTCCCGGATGTGCTTCGGGTGGAGGGATGGAGTCGTAATTCGGTGATTACTCCCTAAGTGGGGCCCATATTATGGCAAACATGTTTGAACCTGAAACTCCTTTTACGAAACTTCATTCCTTTCTTCAACTTCCACTGATTCAACGCCTCCGCCTAAACTTGTTATTAGCGGTTATACCGTAAAATCCCTTACCTGGGCCTCGAGTTGGAGGGAGCGGGAACTACTATAAGATAAACGCTTATGAGAGCGAGGTATCAAGATTTCGCATTTTGAAAAGTGTCTCGAGGGGAAATCGGACGCGAATTGAAACGTCAGAAACCCGCCTCCGCTCTACGTCCTCCTTATCTTCCTTTCTGTGAGGCTTTGATTACGGAACTTGAAGTACTTACAGTTTCGGAAGCCCCTCGTCGCCCCGCTAAGTGCTTCAACGTGGCTTCGAAGCCTCTGCCAGCACAATATTAAGTTTTCGAAGCAACGGCTATACATGATGTTTGTAATGTGTCTCCAATCTTAGAATCCAGGTCCGTTTTCTTCTCATATTGACCGTTCCTGAATCTACCGACAGGAAACTTCAAATCCATAAAGAGGATTATATCATATGAATATCATGGAGGGTGCAGCTTTGCTCAGCGCCCGTAGTATTCAGGCCTCTATGGAGATACGACAGATTATGTCATTTAACCTGCTTCCTGGTAAAATACTGTTTGCTCATGTGTAACCACGAGGAAGTTGTCCTTGAGGAGTCCGGTGCTATATCTTATAGCTTAATCTGAACCTTTTTTTGATTTAATTGTTTACTTGAGTGGCAAGAGTCAAATGCAGAGATCCACTTTTCGCAATACCACACCGCCATAGCCATGTTTCAGAAACAGTAATTTAATACTCGACGAATCTCATTTTCCGATGTTTCTCAACTCAGCGGTTTTTGAGAAAATCGGAAAAATGATAATTTAATTATCGACTATTCTCATTTCTCGAGCTACAATAGCCTTTATCTTCGTTCAATGGATTGTTATAGTATCGGTATCTAAAAGACAATCCGCCAGGTTCATCAAATTCAGCTATGATTTTACTGTGAATATAACAGAAACGATAAAAACACGTTTTTCGCTCATTGTGTTTATTTTCGTTCAACAGAGTATAGAAGAAACTTTTAAGGAGAACGATTTATGGTTATTGAGCAATTGAAAACACTCCGTGAATTTAAAGAACACCGTTAGAAGCGTTTTTACAGAAAGATAAAATCATGAACTACCAAATTCACTAATAGTTTCTATATCAAACGACAAATTAAGTTGTATCTGGTTCTTATTAGCTCAGTGAAGATAGTTATTTTGTTAGTTGCTAGGACCGAACCTGATATTTTTACACGTGTTCCCCATAATTCCAGGTTAGTAAAGGTGAACCTTTCCAAAAATAATAATTGGCGTCGTATCACTCAACTTTCCTCAGTCCCACGTAGGTTCTAGCTACAAGCCCGTCCATTTTTCACTGAGTTCACATAAACTTGTAAAGTGTTAGTGGTAGCCACTACTTTCATCGAAAACCCAACGTATAGGTGATTGATGGCGCCAATAACATTTAGAGACTTAAATGTTAACACTTCAGGTATTATTGAGGAAACACCGCGAAACAAAAAAACGACGTTAGTTTTAATCTCTTAACTTCTGCGGTCCCTCTCAATTTCTTCAAGAGCGTTTTTGAACTTGCATGGTGTAGATACCTTATTTGATTACCACTCTAATTTTTTTTTTAATACGAACAGTGTTTCACGGGCTCAGTAGGGTCTAAAAGATCTGAATAGAACTCAAAAAAAATTTCAGACGATTACATGACTTTCTTTTCTACTTTGTAGAGCCAAGGAAAGTAAAACTTGCCCTGGAATTCATTTCATCGAATTTCCGATAATTTATTTTTTCTCACGAATGAAAATGTTTAGTCACATGTCCAAATCATAATAGACGTTTTGGAAGAAATTATTTGGTGTTTTGATCGGAATAACTATAATTTATACTGATTACTTAATGTAAAATTTAAGCCGATTCGGTTCAGCCGTTATCAGTTAATCATGTTCGCGAGTGAGGGGAGGGGGAGGTATTGTTACGAACTAAGCGAAATGTTACGTAATCACGATCGAACTAAGCACCGAACTGAACTGTTTTTTATTAGTAACGGGTTTCTAGGTAGCAACTGACTATAAACGGTAACTAAAACAACACGACAACAACAATTTGAGAATGAAACGTCACTTTTGCGAATGTAGGGCACTACTTGTCAGCGTGAACTACTATCTTCATCCGGCTTGGTGTTATGATGCGAAATACGACATCTGAAATGGGCTTAGAAATTTTACAAGGGCCGATCCAGAATGATTGCAGTTTCGAACATACTCCAACCCGTCGTTTTGGGCAGTAGAACCAAACTTCATCCCCCATCTGGTATCCGTGGTTGCTGATAATGTACGTCATACCGCCTTTTGGTGCTGGCCAATTCCTTACCTATTTTCTCACGTGACATGTTGTTGGCCTCTTCGATCTGGCTCTTCAGCGCCTCGGCGCACGATGTTTTAGTCAGCATGGTGTTTGGCATTCCACCACACTATATGTACAGGTAGCGTCAGCTGGTGAGAATCCTGTGGCTGCATGGTCAGCTGCTCGGTAGGCCAGAAGAACCCGTGATAGATGTCTGTCCCAGTCTTCCTGCTTGTGCTTCACCATCTCGGCAAGCATGTCAATAAGCGTTCGGTTAAACATCTCAGCTTTACCATTACTCTGAGGATGCATTGGTGTAGTTCTCGTCTTATGAATCTGCAAGAGTTCATACATTTCTTTGAAAACTTTCGACTCATGTCTTGGTCTGAATGGAGTTCTCGAGGTGCGCCGAACCTTGTAATTATGTTGTCCACTAACCCCTGAGCAACTGGTTCAGCTTTCAGGTCGTGGAATGCAAATGCCTCAGGCCATTTCGTAAGGGCATCCACTACCACGATGATGTGTGTGTTCCCTCGTTGAGTCTTGGGCAAAGGCCCTACTGCATCAACCAACAGACGCTCAAACGGAATACCAGAGGTATATTGCCCCATCGGAGCACGTCTTTGACTTCCAGGTTTCCCCCGTTTTCGCACAGTACTGTCCCATTGCCAGGACCATCATAGGACGTATTGGTATATAAACGAGCCTGCACTGAATGTTCAGATCTGAAAATGTTTTGAATACCTCTTACAGTCTCTGCAATCTGGTCACTTATTTCTATACGTAACTTCTCACGTATGACCCCGATGTTGAGAACATTTTCTGCACTTGTTTGCTGCACTCCCCTTTGAACTGCAGCGCTAGTAAACTCTGTCCCCTCACTATCGTCTCTATGATAAAGCGTTCTTGCGCGGGCCGTCATCTCGAATAGTTACACTCACCAATTGTTTTTAGTCACCAATTGTTACGAACTAAGCGAAATATTACGTAATCACGATCGAACTAAGCACCGAACTGAACTGTCTTTTGTTAGCAACGGGTTTTTAGGTAGAAACTGACTATAAACGGTAACTAAAACAACACATCAACAGTCAGGTTACCACATTCCCAACAGTATTGAGGCACGAGACTCGAAGGGCTGAGTTTCTCATAAACTTATTTTGTGACATGATTTCGTTCCCTCCTTGCGTGACACTTTTTGGCCGTTGAGTGGAGCTTTTTCCACGCTAAAAACATCAGCTATGCCGCATCACACAACTTTCCTTAGTTATACACTAAATTACTTGTGTTCTTGGTTATTTCTACTTACTCATTTTATTTTTCACTCAAGTTCATTTGAACTTGGTAAAACATCACTCCACGGCGACAAAAAGCGGTAGTGCTCACAGTTCAAGAATTTATTGTGCTCGTACTCATGCCTCGACCATTGCTGAGCAATTGGTACATAGACAACTGATGAGGCAGTTTTTATTCAAGGCGATTTTTTTTAAAGGATAGTCGCTTTTCTAGAGTTATCGGGTAAAAACGTTTAGAAGTGTTAGTAAGTTAAATGGTGGTGGTTAAAATTCTGGAATTGCTGAAGTACCCCCTGTATATCTTATGAGCTGATATTAAGGACTGAGATGATTTAGTTCAGCCGTTTACTCTCAATCGCGTTCAAAAACGCCCAAATAGTGTTTTTCTGACTGAAACGTGAAGATCTGAAGAGAACTGTTTTTTTAGCCGATTACATAACTTTCCTTTCTACTTCGTAGGCAAGGAAAATAAAAATGTCAGCCGATACCTTAATTTTTCTTCGTACTTGTTGAGCTAAGGAAAGTAACAGTAGGAACCTCGTAAGAATTGGTTATTGAATAAATGTCGAGACAATAAGGAGGTACCCAATAAGGTTCACCAGGTTTATATGAGCTGAGTCAGAAATGTATTGGATTGGTGTTGGAGTGACAAAAAAATATTTGTAGAGCTGAGGACGGTTGTGCACAAAATTCGTTTAAAAGGAAAATATTGGTATTCTTTTCGAAGCTCCTCATCTATACCAGCTCTCAACTCAGATATTTGTACCCGAAGCCCCAGGAGTGTGGCTAAAACCTAGTTATTCACGTCACACTCCAAAATTACGAAGAGTGAAGACGACAACAGAACGAATAGTAGGGTAAATATATTCACTCGGTGAGGGGATTCCTGACAGTGCGCATTACACTTGACGGAAACGCCACGGGAGCGAGGGACGTGCTTGAGAGAGCTGTAACGGAGGCTAACTTGAGTAATATTGAAATTAACCAACTCCAATGGTTCGGGGGCAATCAAGATATTGACTTGAAACCTCATTTCTCTCCTCTCGACTGCTCCAAAACCCCCCACGAGGTTAATTAGAAATCCCGTAATCTATTTCAGTATTCGTATCGCGTTATGGTAAGAATAATAGATTCAAGTGAACCTCAGTTACTTCACAATTAGTCGATTAGAGTCGTTATCGGTTTATACGTGATACGCAGATTCGATTGTTTTAAGTGAACGACGAATTTCGGCGATTTCGTGAATTGTAGCGACCGGAAATGATAAACATTTTTTTGACCAAAATGTCTCGAATCTGCGTTTGCGTGTTACTCCTATTCATCCACTAAATGAGAGTAAGGAAGGTATTGCAATCGGGCAAAAACCAATTTTTTTCGCACCATCACGTTTTAAGGCCTACTGAAAAACCCCTCCCTTCCGCTCGTTCTTGTCAGTAATCGTATTGTCATTAACGGGTAGATGGATGGAAGAATTGGGTTCATTCCTTAGCGCTGCGTAGTCTATGAGACTCAAATGTATATAGCTTGCAGGTCAACATGGAACGCGGTAATCACCGAGAGTGCAAAATCGATCTCAAACTAACTATAGTTATCATAGTGATCAAAACATCAAATGTTTTTGTCTCATAAACGCTTTAACAATGTAGATTAGATTTCGTATACACGGGATTCCAATTAACCCAACAATGAAATACCATGAAATTCTCATCTTTGGCCTAATGACGAGAGGAGGACATTAAATCACAATATTTTCACAGGAAATCGTATTTTAGCGCGCGTTTGGTTTATTATTCATTCTGAAAATTCTATATACAACCCCGTCCCCCCTAAAAATGTTACACTTTACGTTTCAAGGCACGGGGATCCCAAATCGGCCATGTGCATCCGCTGTTTTATGCCGCTCTTTCACACGAAAATCCTATTTGGTCTCTAGATCCCTCGGCGATCCGATCGGGCGAAGCTCATGGTTGTTAAAGACGAAAATTGGTTTAATAATTAACAAAAACGCAATTTCGCTGTTTTAACGCAAATACGCCGTTTGGTATCGTTTTCAAGGTATTTTTAGACGCTGGGTTGAACGAAATGAGTATCAGAAGTGTACAACTGCGTATAGATCGAAAACAGTGAAATTAAAGTAATTATCGTGAGCCAAAGTACACTAATTAAAAGAACTCGCGGGACAGAGCAGGGAAAGTAATCGTTTCAGCGTCTCACGCCAACAGCTTGAAGTGCCAATTACCTACTAGCGCGCACGGGCGCCTGGAATTTGTCATTTTCGTCGTTCGTTTGTACTTAGGTCATGCTTCGTATGGTTTACTGGTATTTTTCGACGCTGAGTCGAATGGGATGGTCCTCAGAGTTGCGAAACAAGGTCAAGCAATTCAAGAGAATAATAAACCGTTGTGTAATAATTTGCAGCGTTTTTTCCTTCTAAAACCCGCTCAGAGGATTCTAACGTTTTTAGAAACAGTCTTTTGGGTTCGGAAATTTTCGGGGTCGCCATTATCTTGAGCGGGGCTTATACAGAAAAAAAATTGCAGAAAATCGCTTCTCGTCGATATTATCGATAATTTATTGTGCTCTATTTTTTTACTCATGAAAAAAAAATTTGAAGGTATATTATATCATTTGGAATTGTACGTAGAAAATATTGAATCAGAGTTCTTTTTAAGGAAAAAAATTGTTGATAATTTGATCAGCATTATTACTACAGTAAGTCTACGACCAATTTTGCTCTTATTTCTTTTAATACTTATTTTGGCCCCCCATATTGATTGCACATTGGAAACTAAATTTCAAAATTGAGTTAATTTGGTTCACCTTTTCTCTCACTATTTCCTTCTCTTGGACTCTGGAGTCTTGAAAACGTAAAGATAGGCAAACTATTTTTTAACAAACATTATACTTAACTTCATTCTGTCGGGTCCAAGTTTCGCACCACGAAGTTGGACGCTATAACGAGGCAACATCCTCGTTGGGACAATGGTTCGTCTATAGAAAAGGGATAAATTCGTCTTGCTGAAAGGTCATCACTGCAAACATTTAAAAAAAAGTAGACTCCGCTTCAAACAATCCTTTTAAACAATCACTCGCACTCTTCCAACACAGTTTAAACGGCTACAGTATCCAACCCAGCAGAATCTTGCATTATCGTTGTCAAATTTGGAGCTGTGCGTGAAACTCCCAAATAAAAAGTGTTCAGGCTGTTCAAAACAGAGTCCTCCTCTTAGTAACAGGAGCTCTACGATAGGCGGGGAATACCGATCTAAGCGTTTCAATTGTAACAGAAGAGCTTGGTGATTCCTACTACAAGTTAAGCTCTACCATGATGTCCTACGAAACCCCGACTGTTTCCAGCATTCCAGCCAACCCACCAGTTCCCTGAAGACATCGTAGCTTGAAGAAAAACGAACCACACGATCTCATGCATTAATTTCCACGACAGTAGCTCATACGTTTCTTCGTTGTACACAACTATAACGTATTCAATAATATAATAAAGTCTTATTTATTAATCGAAATTACCACTTTTTTCAACATTAAAAGCAACGGCAAATATCGGACTTAGCTCCTTGGCAGGTTTCCAGGTGATTCTCGAAAAACTACGTCGTCGTGGTTTCTACTCGACTGGAACCTTTTTTAATCGCGTTTTTCAGGTACTGGAGAACAACTGGATCAAAATCCGCGGGACCAAGAGCATTTATTCTAGGCGGGAGTTGGAAAAACACAGCGCTTCTGAGGAAAGCAATAACCGTTTCCTCCCGCGTAGGAAATAGCTCCGGTAGTGAAATGACTATAAAACTCGTTAATACGCAATTCGTTAGCTGTTTGCTAGTGTTTGACAAAAAAAAGTTTACGTCTAACGTACAAAAACTACGGCTATAAAAAGAAATGGGGGGGGGGATAGAATGGTGGACGGATTATTTGAGAATCAAGAAGAGGTCGGACGAAATATGATGAAACTCCAACTCTGCTCTGTTTCCTTCGCAAACTCGCTATTGATATTCCGCGGCCGTGCTACAGCAAATGAGTTACTCCTGGGAATGAAAAAACACACCGGTCGTGGCTCATACTATCCACAAGGTATCGAGCGTGGTTTTGAAAAAATTATTCATTATTGTTCGAGCTCCTCAAATAAGACGAATTCAAATCACGAATTCTGTGGGAGGATTTGAATACAATTTTCTTACATGTTCAGTCATGTACAACGCACATTTATTTATTTCGATGACGGAATTTATTCGATTGGAATACAAACGTTGAATTTTCTCGTCCTCCTCGGAGAACGGCGCTCCCTAAGCCGATTGAGGCTCCTTTGTTCCCGGCGTGAATCGCTAAAACCCTGAAGGGAAAACGATCAAGAGGAAGGAAATTCTCCTCTGGGGACTCGGCTGGGGTCCGCGAAACGGCAACTGGAAATCGCTCGGAAGTTAAGCGCAGTTAACAACTGTACTACAGTCGATTAAATGGAAACTGTTCGTCGCTGAGGTCAACTCGACGAAATGGCCAATAAGAACAGTTTCCGCCCACGATATGGCAATTTTCTCTCGGAGAACTTTTCTTCTCCGACTTTTCCAGAGCCTTAATTCAGACTTCAGTAACGAGAAGGGCATGGTGTGGTTCGGGTCTATCGTAGAAGTACCTTAACCGCTTCGATCGATCTCTAAATTAGTATGCATTCATATTCCCATGTTGATACAGGACGACACTACAAACCCAGAAAACGATTCACTAACATTCACGAAATAAACGCATAAATGGACGGATGAACGCCATGGCATTTAAATATCTAGTACGGTATATGCGGCGGAGTATCTTCTACAAGTTTGTTCGAAATCGTTAGAACCTTTTTTAAGAAAATAGGAAAAACGTTAATTTAATGTTCGACAAATCTCATTTTCCGAGTCAACGTGGCTTGGCTTTTCAGTTCGACGGTTAGTCACAGGAATAATTGTTGAGAGCAAAATGGAGGTTTGAAAGGGCTTAAAAACGCGATTTCCGATACATTTTGGTTTAATCTCTGGGTCGGTGGGCGGTACATCTATCTAGAAAAATATGTTGATATGGACTATTGGAAGACTCTTCATGAATGTGGTGAGACTATTGTTATTCCGGTTTTTCCGAACAATAACAAACCACCATTTTTGAGATATTCATGGAGAAGAAAAGTTAGGTGCAGAAGAATAAAAAATATTTTGAAAGGATTCAAAATCGCGGCTTCATTCTGAATAATAACCCTTTGTTTTCGGTCACGAAAAATTTTACAACCCCCCCTCAAAATTTGATACTTTACGTTTCAAGACTTGGAGATTCCAAATTTGCAATTTCCGTCCGCTGTCCGCCGTCCGGGCCGTTTTGTGCCTTTAACGTGGTCTAAAAAATTCGTTCTTTCGCACAAAAATCCCGTGGTTGTAATGGGCAAAAAACGGTTTAAAAAATTAACGAAACGCAGTACAACGCGGGAACTACAGCGGAAGTCAATGTTTCGTCGTTTTAACTCCCTCCCTCCCGCCCGTCTCAATAGAAAGCCTCGCAACGCTGCCGGACGGGTGGCTCAACTCCCCTTTCGTCTCGCAACGGGTTCGCTCGAAGCGCCCCGTTCCAATTTCCCCGAGGACGGAGCAAAATCATCAGACGTTTTGTTTCCGTAGTTCCATTGTAGCCAGGACGTGTTTCGTATGGTTTACTAGTATTCGATGCTGAATCGAATGGGACGGGGGAGCACTAATACTAGGTCAAGCTGTTCGTGATAATAATAAACCATTGTGTAATTATTTGCAGGGTTTTGTCTTCAAGTAATCAGCAACAAAGCAGAAGAAGAACCAGCGCAATTAGTTCAAGCGTTCTCCCATAAATTAAATTACAACACGCACACACAAATCCTGCGACGAATTAGGCCTTTTGGATTCAGCGGTCCTCAATACGTCAACATAAATTTGTTTCGTTGCACAAAGGCAATACTTTGGGTAACTGAAAGATGTTTTTTATCAGCGACATATCACACAACTTTCTTCATCTCCGGGCGCATTCAGTGATTTTTATAACCCTAGCAACTGTTTTTCATTCAGTTTACATGAACTTTGTTGAGAACGGTAGGCTCAACTTTCAACACACAAACTGGTGGCGGTTAGGGTTCCGGAATTTATTGAGTTGTTACTACATATAACAAAGCCGTCATTGAGTAATCAGTGCGTAGGTAATTTGAGACTGTCAACGTGATAATTCTGAGAAGGATCGTGTTTACTGTTTTAGAATTATCAGATAAAAACTTAATTAAGTGGTAGTAAGTGAAACGGCGGTGGCCCAATCTCCGATACCACTAGGGTTGCTACTAATTTACTTATGAAAATAATTTTTTTTTTTGTCGCATCACATATGAAGTCTGGAGACTTATTAGGTTGCTATTACTCATACAACGGCCTTAAAACTGAATCAACGACGTATGAATGATTGAATTTCTGAGATAGCTCCCAATAGTTTTGTGATCATCAGTAAACTTCTAGATGATTGGACTTACACGATTTTTTTAGAACTCTGGTATCATGTAAATGGGTGTATATCGAAAAAAGTGAACTAAAATCGAATTTCGTAGAAACGTGTGTTAATAACATGATAGTGAAGGATGAAAACCTCATTTTGTCGTTGGATTATTTGAGTCCATCCGCACTAAGGTTTAATCATAAGAGCCGTTTTTGGAGAAAAAAATGTGGTTTTTTAATCATTGTAATAACTGCATTTAGTTTTGCACCGATTTTGCTTATATGCTTACTTTAGTATTGACATCGTTCATTCATGCTCAATATCAAATTTGAGACTTCGTTCTGCCGTTTCCTCTCAATCGCGTTCATGAACACAGACAATTTTCTCGAATGGCGGTTTTCGATCTCAGAAGGCCTTGAAACACAAACTTCTGAAGAAGAGTAAACTTACTGTTTCAGCCGATTGCACAACTTTCTTTCCTATTTCATAAGCTTAAGTAAATTAATAAGAAGCAACAACTACCAAATGCCCACGAGACATTTGGTAACATTTTTTTGAGGAGCCTGGCGTTTGAGTAGGGAGTCGTCAACATTTCACCAAACTCTCGCAGCTTGAAGTTCTTAGGGCTGGGTCTCGGAAAATCTCATCCAAGTTTAGCATCAGTAACTTCGAGGTTTCAAGGTATAACTTGACAGCTTGAAGAGGGCGAGACAAAACATCTTAAAAACTTGGCTCGGTCGAGAGCTCGGCTCCTCCTCAAAGCTTTACCCCTTCAAACCACTAGTTAGAAAAGAGAAACAAATCTCGCGGAGGAATTGCGCTTGAGAAAACCGAATGAAATTACAGCTTCGAATAACTTTAAGTGAAATGACGTCGTCTCGAGGCAGGACGTACATAATGGTCTTAGAAACGCCGTTAAGTGAAGTGGAAGTTTTATTTCAGCTGGCGTTATAACGAGTATACATGTGTATATAAAAAGTTCGTGACTCGTTGCCAGCAAGTGCAATCACAAGACAGGGGGAATAGTGAGAAAGGGGAAAGGGGCAGATCGTTATCTATTATATTCGTTAGGGAAGGTGAACATGATCTAGATTGTCGAACCGAAAGATGGAGTTTCTACGGCCATGTTTTACGAACTGATTGATTAGATTAGTATCTGGAATATACTTGGGGCTGAGGACAGTTGCGTGAGTCGCACCGAATATTTTTTTAAAACGAATTTCTAACAAAAATTGGAACTTCTAGAACAGGCAGGGAACCTAGGGCGGAACGCCCAACAGAACAAGACGACCGACCATCGAGTTCTTATTACAGTAGTCCCTCGATTCACCGTGCCGGATGTTCCTGGAACCCAGTGCATCCGTTGAAGAGTGGGGAAAGCTGCTTATGCCTACTAAGTTTACTAAGATAGGGATTTACAATCTTTTGCCGGCATTGTTAAAGAGTTTATCAGCCGTAGGGGCAAAACCTTAAATAGCCATGTTGTTTTAAGCCGTTCTCTGACCTTAAATTATGATTTTCTATGTGTGTATCTCTACGTCAGCTGGACCTGATGGTATTTCACCCCGCAGATGGAATAAGGCCCTGAAGGCTGTTAAGCTGCTGGTTCTCAACTTAATTCTCTTCATGGGAAAGCCCTGTGCTAGATTGTCGTGTACCCGAACTGGCGCTGTCCCCAAGAAAAGTGGTGGTGAGCTGCACACTGATTTAAGTGCCGTCTGTGGTCTTTTGGCAGTTCCAAAAAGTGCTGGCATCTCGCCTCCAGGTGGCTGGTGTCATTGGCGACGTCCAGAGGGCATTCTGGCCAGTGGATGGTACTGCTGAGAATCTCACAATTCTTCAGCCAGTTCTCCCCCCAGCCTGGAAGAAAAAGAAGCAATTGCATATGGTTGCCCTGGACGTTGCATAGTCTTTTGACACAGTAAGCCACCAGGCCTTGGCCGATTGCCTCCATGGTGTGGAGGCTCCTGTTCAACTCTTCGATTATGTCAGCTCCCTGTACTGCGGGGGTATGACGGCCTTACAGGTTGGACAGAGATGTCTGGGGACGTGCCAATAGGGCGTGGCGTTAGGCAGGGGGACCTTCTGTCTCCTATACTCTTCAATCTGGTGGTTGATACCGCACTAGGTAAGCTGCCTCAAGAAGTAGGGTTTTATCTCGTCCCAGGTGTGCGGGTGGGTGCATTAGTCTTTGGGGATGATGTTGTCCTCCTCGCAGATCACCCTTGACAAGTTTGTGAGGCAGCTAGGCATGCGTGGATTGGGGGTGAATCCAGAAAAGTGCAGCTCGGTTTTATTGATGCCGTCCTATCGAAGGCGTGAAGGTTATGGATGTGCGTTTTGTCATTAGCGAATCCTGTGTCCCGTCTAGGGGCGTCCAAGAGAAGTGGCGGTATCTCGGGATCGAGTTTCTTGGTGCAACTTCCTCAGCTGGAAGCCGTGTGGAGAACGGTGGGAAAGTGCCGGTAATCCTTCCCATGAATACTCTCTGAAGCCCACTCCACCCATGCAGAAGAGTAGGGGTCTGTCTCAGTTCAAGGATCAGTTCAACTCAAGGAAGGCCAAGGCACGAATTCTATTGGGAGAGACAACAAAGGGTGTAGGGAGTGTGGGAGAGGGGCAAACTGGGGGACTCTTTGAGGATCTGGCCCCTCTGTGTTCATTAGAACCACACGAACAAATGCAGAAGCTTTGTTGTTGAAACCAGATTGGCTGATGAAACATTTTTCCTTTTGGTTGATT
This sequence comes from Pachypeltis micranthus, assembly GCA_020466155.1. Classification (NCBI taxonomy): domain Eukaryota; kingdom Metazoa; phylum Arthropoda; class Insecta; order Hemiptera; family Miridae; genus Pachypeltis; species Pachypeltis micranthus. Next base: position 13,396,042 of record CM035772.1, read on the forward strand.
CTGGTGCGTCTGTGTCAATTCGCCTGAATACTTAGAGGAAGAGCATTTGAGTCTACTTCGCTTAGCAACATCAGAAGAAAATGATTTCCGTAGACGTACGATTGGGATAGCCAAATTACGTTGTTTCTCATGGCATACAGAGCGACTCCTCATAAAACAACAGCGTTTTCCTCGGCCCAGTTGGTATATGGGCGGTCTTTAAGACTTCCTGAGGTATTGGTTCGACCTCCTTCAAAACAAATACCAGTTGACACAACGTACGCTTTAGATCTGAGAACCAATCTAGAAACCACGAGAAGGAACCATGACAAGCGTTATGACTTGGTCTGCAAGCAGGTTGCTGGTGCATTGTCATCTGAGGGCTAGGAAGTAGAGATAGAGCGGCACTACTGGGTTGTCTCTGGAGAAGGACCTGACATCGTCGCCGTTGGTCCCGACCACTCTGCAGTGATCCTGGATGTCCAGGAAGTATCTGGCAGCTGAGACCTTGCGCTAACTTGGCAAGCCAAGAAGCGCAAATACAACAGGACAGATCTTCGTATGGCGGTGTCAGAAGCTCTTGGAGTGGATGCAGGTAACATCAGGGTTGCAGCATTGACCGTGTCGTGGCATAGTGTGTGGTGCAAGAAAAGTGCTGAGGAGATGCGTCGGCTGGGTGTGTCAGCAGGGGTTCTCCGAGGTATCACCACCAGTGTGTTGCTCGGGTGTACCTTAACTGGTGGTCGTTCTATCGTGGAACATCCTCTTATCCTTCTTCCCTTCTCCGTCCCAATCCTTCTATCCCTAGAACCAGGTAGTCTGGGCGCCCTCCCCATTTTGTTACTTATTATTTATTTAGTTTCTCCTTTTTTGGGTGCCACCGTCACATTTACGTTGAGCTTTGGAAAAAATCTCATTGAAGCTTACGATATGAACAAAATCGGTTCAAGGCTAACTCTAGTTATCATAGATTTTTGGGAGATGACTAGAAACCAACGGGACAAGAAATCTATTGATTTCAGAGAACCTTAGGGAATCTCGTCACAATGCACTGGCGTGGTAGTCCAATAAACTACCTACATGACAAGAGTTTACCCACACTCATAAGATGACTAAAAGCATTGTCGAAAATTCCGTAATCCAAACCACTGCCTGCTTCTTTTATCAACATTTCGCATTTTAAGTCGCACAATTTACGTATACAGTTTTTACCTGATAATAAAACAGTCAACTCGATCATTCTCAAAAAAATCTTGTTGATAGTATCATAAACCACCTGTGCACTGATTGCTCATTAATGGCCGTAGCGTAATTAGGAGCAATTAATTTTAAAACTTTAAGCTACACCTGTCCGCGTAGAACGTTAATATATGTTTTATCAAGCTCAAGTGAAGTAGCTAAAGTGAAGTGAAGTGAAGTAGCTCGATTAGTAGCTAAAGCCATGAAAATTTGCACTGAAAAGTGGTGTGAGGCGTTGCTCCAGATATTTTTCGCTCTTTCAAGGACTCAGAATTGCTGGAAACGTGAAAATCTGAAGAAAACTCAAACTGTTTCAAGCCGATCACATAACTTTCCTTGGTATTTCCTGGGCTAAGGGAAGCAAAATGGGAAGGACCCAAGTCATTCTTCGTTGGTGAAAAGGATGTCGTATGCGTAATGCTTTCAACGTTGAGTAATAATGTTACGATTTGTATTAAATAAAAAATGATGCTGTTAGTTTGATATTGACGTTTTACCTTATATTTCAGCCGGGGAATATCCCGCAGCGATGCAGCACGGAGATCACGGAAGCGGTAATTCGGCGTCGCCCTGCGCTTTCCTTTTCGCCACGTTATTCATCGCCTCCTGGCGGTGATTCGTCTAAATTGTCAACGCGCGCGACGGAGTTTACGAAAAAAAAGAGAACGTCGAGATTTTGTTAAAGGAATTAGCGGTTGATCCAGGATCAAAATTAATTAGCGAAGAAGAACTGATAAGTGATCGTTAAGTTTTAAGCGGATCTCATTTGTATGTCCTCTAGCGGCGGATGGTGCTCAGAGCCTGTCCTGCCTCCGCACAAAGCTCATTTGTTGAAGAGAATATTAGATAATAATGGATGACGATTTTTTTTTTTCAAGTATGACGACTCTTCTGAAGGCCTAGTGTGCACTTTCATTCGTAACGACCCTGTCATTCGTTCGATGGTATTGTTCAGGATTACTGTTGTACATACCGAATTTTGTGATTTTTACTTTCCGCTACCCGAAGGGAAGGAAAGTATAGTAATCGGCCCAAAAAAAAAATTTGAGTTTTCTTCAGATCTTTACGTTTCAGACCCTACTGAGTCTAAAAAACCTAATTTCGTCGCGTGGTCCGTGTGTATGTGTGTGTGTGTGTATGTGTGTGTGTATGTATGTGTGTGTGTGTGTGTGTGTCTGTAGTTCGATTTGCGGGAGAACGGCTGATCCGATTGAGCTGGTTCTTTTTTTGTTTTGTTCGTTATTTTTTGTAGACACCAAAATAAGGTTATGGACGATTTCGGCCGATGGGAAGGGGGTGGGGACGAAAATGTACCAAAAACTAGGGTTTTTCGCATTTTTCTCGAAAACGGCTCTAACGATTTTGATTAAACTTTCAAATTATCTTCTCCTAATCAATACCTAACTTTTCTTCTCTATACATATCTCCATGAAAATACGGTGAACGGAGATAATGACCTATGAAGCAAAAATAGGTTTTTTAAGCTTTTTGGCAAAATGACTTCAACGATTATCATCAAACTCTCAGGATATTTTCGAATAGTTAATACCTACATATTGTTCTCAATAAATGTTCCTCTGAAAGTCCATTGAGCAGAGATAAAAATGAAAATGTGTTGAAAATAACGTTTTTTCGAACATTTCCGAAAGTTCCAGGGTAATTTTTTCACCAGATGTGATAAATCCTAATGAAGTGTCTTTTAGTCACCCATACCAACATTTTGTTCTCCATAACTATTTCTGTATATATATGTTGCACGGAGATATAAGCCACGTTAACTCAGAAAAGGAGATTTGTCGAATATTAATTTATCGGTATTCGTATTTTCTCAAAAACGGCTCCAACGATTTCGATAAAACTTTCGGAGTGCTCTCAGCTAACTAGTCCCTACATTTTGTTCCGTATAAATGTTCCTGTAAAAATGCGTTGAACGAAGATATAGCGCCCGCATGTGTAGGTGGTGTTCGAACTTAAAGGGGTGGCGGAAAGTAGTGTGTTGCTACGCACCAGATATTTTGTAGAGCCAAAACGATTTAGAATCTAAAGGCTGTCTCTCAAGAGTCAGTGGCAAGGATACTGCTACGCCGCCTTCACTGCGGTGTGTGGACGCTGCACATGAATGGCCGTAGAAAATCAAACGATACATGAATTTTATCACCAATAATTATTTTTAGTTATTTGGTAAGATCTATCATTAGTCTGCCATATTATCTGTCATAAATCATTCATATGAAACCCGTTTTGGCATTATTTTACGATGACTTGTATATTTATTGTGTTACAGATACAAATTAAGTTATGTAACCACCTTTAGTTGTTTTACTTTGTACTATTCAGAAAACCAAGCTTTCTGTCTTACTTTAAGGAATCGTGTACAATACTGGCTGACAAAGATAAGAAATACCAACAGGACTTTCCAATTTTTACACAACAGAACTTGAGACAAAACTCATTTTTTGCACTCGTGCAGTTAAAGTTTCAAGACTCCACTTTGCGATGTGTAAATTATTTAAGTAGCCAACTCATCTCAGGTGTCTGTATGGCGCACGAAACACAAGTCCGCCCGGAGAACAACCCGTAAAATGGTCATTTATAGCTGAATGGGCGGCATCGCTTCTCAACACTTCAACTGGCAGTATTGACTACAAAATTGGCGTGAATTGGACGGAGAGGGGTGAGAGTTGTGAAATGGAAGATCGAAAGCCATGAAACTTGTCTGAGGTCAAGAAGAGACGGGATTTTTCCTAATTTTATACGGCAATCATGTTTTCGGGAGGGGGACCACAGCTACCTTTTTGGCCGGAAATAAACTGTTTAGCTGAGCAACAGAGAACTTTCCAGGAGGTTGACAGACCACAGCAAGGAGGATACCACTTGCACGCGTAGCAATGTTCACCCCTGCTCGGTCTAGTACCTCTTAACGCGATGTAGCGATCTGGCTTTTTTTTCTGCTGGGCTCAAGGTTTTCGTGGGGTGTTTTCGGCTATTTCGTGGGAGACGAGCCCATAACGGAGAGGCGTAGTGCTCTATTATCACCGTGGAAATCACAACAATGACGTCGTGACCCCCCCAAAACCAAGCCACATTCCACTTCCCTGACCCCTCGTGTAATCGCACCCGGATACATGTCAGTGCCATGAGACCCAGAATGCGGGCAAAGAAAGTTCTTACTTCGGAACCAATAAACCACATAATTGGGCTTTGTGAGGGTGTTCAACATTCAAGGTGAATTGCGCCTTCGAGGGTTGCTATTTTGGAAAGTTATACGATATCCCTCTAGATCGAGCCAACCAACTTCGTGTCACATGGTTTTAAATCGCCTGAAACGGCCACGACGGTTATTGAACCGGCTGTCGAGATAAAGCCAACCTTTTTTTGCGAAGCCGACGGCTTAACGTCAATTTAAGAAAGATGCCAGGGAGATCCCTTCAGGTAAATGCATTTTTCTCTAATATTGCTTGTGTAATTTACCAAACCACAACTGATACGTGAAAGTTGGATTACAAGTTGGACAGCAGATTTGAATAACTTCGTCTCCGCAGCCTAACCCATTAGAGCTGTCATGTCATCCGATATCTCCCTAGAAGCAAGATGTGCTAGTCTCTTTGAGAGATTCCACAGAATGGGAAAATACTCTCTATTGAAGCTGAATATTAAAATCATTTCTTCATTCGTTCTATTTTCCACGGCGAAACCGTGGAACTCTCCTTTCCACGTAAAACTCTTGACAGATCGAATCATTGTCCTGCTTATCAATTACTCTTTCATGGAAAGTTAATGAAGGTGGTTGGCTTCAACCATAACACTTGAATAAAACTCGTGAGCGGTCACTCCCGAACAGCAATCTGTGGTGTTGTAAGGTTAAAGGTACCAGGCGGTGACGTCACGACTCAAGAAGTACTGAAACCGTGGAATTTCGGTTTCCCTCCGTCGATTTTGGGTGGTTATAACGTTGCGCATGCGCGCTCATCCGTTTGTCACCGACGGTGCAGGCCAGCAAATGCCTTCCCAAAAGATTACTATATCATTCACGCGAGACGCTCACGAATACTGAACAATTGTTATCAAAATCAGTGATAGGAATCAGTGGAATCTGAATTTCGTCTTTAAGGCTGGTTTCGAATTTATACGAAATCGGCCAAGTGAATTAAGAGAGTGGTTTATTAGGAATAGTGTCTGTCTAACAATTGCACAGCCCTCCATTCAGAAAACCATTTTGCATCAGGGCTGTACCAATCTCAGAACTTCGTCCGAAAACTGTCATTTTCTCTATAGTAAACAGCCGAATTAACTTTCTTTTTTTTTGCCTGAGGGCATGCAGGACAAGTCCCTTTGTCACTGAGTCCACGTATGGGCCTATTGTGACACTGGCCGTTTCTTAGTAGAAGACGTCGTACATACCCGCCCCCCTCAGGAAGCCGAGCATGTCCTTCACCGCAGAGTCCGCTACGATGTGGGGTTCAATGGTCCCCTGGGCGAAATATTCCTCCTCGCTGCAAAGTCTGCATTCCACCACCTCTGAGATGCCCATCTTGTTGAGGTGATATCTAAGTGGGCAGTGCCCGGTGAGGAAGCTAATCAGAACTCTCAGATCCCGTCTGGAGAGTGTCAGCATCGCCTTCGCCCTTAGGCAGGAAGGTATATAACGTGCCTTTTCGATTGTCCTAATCGTGGTTGGCGATGCCAATGGGCGCTGTTTTCCTGTATCTCCCATCGAGCCACCAGACGATTCAGGTGACTCTTCGTCATACCCACGCATGGTTCAGCCCCAATGGGTAGAGACTCTGTACCCTTTTTCGTTGCCTTCACGCCCCCTATGAGCCGGCACCCAGATAAGGGAGAGCCTGTTATGGGCGCCGAGCTACCCGAACTGCAATGAAACGGCATTATTGTGCGGCTTTAAGTCCTACTAACTTTTGTTGGGCTGTACCAAATTCGAAGTATTTTAGTTTTAGTAATTTAGTGTAATTCTGAGGTCTCCCAAGTCGGAAGATATTTGTTGAGGCTCCATATTTTGCTTGAAATAGTACATAAACAAACCTCATCGTGTTGTTTCAAAATTGAAACTCATGACCCGTTCAGTGCGGGCAAATATTTTTGCCAGGCATAAAGCAACTTTGCTGCCCCGCGTACATTCCGTAATTTTCTTCACTCCAGCAACTAGTCAAATATGTTTTTCATTCAGTTTGTAACAATGTTTTAGTAGAGACTGGCAGCACTTAAAGTTCCAGAACTTGAGTTTCTTCTACCTATGCCACGACCGTTGAAACTATCAACACGATTTTTCTGAAAAGGATGATGTTAACTGTTTAGGAATTATCAGACAAAACCTGCGAGAACTTGTGGTAAGCGAAACGGCCGTTGTTTGAATTCCAGCGTTTCTGAGGTTACTCCTAATTATCTTGTGAACGTTGTTGAACCTTCATCGTATATCTAGTTCGTCAGTCGAGATTTAATCGAGGCCATTAGATGATCAGGAGCAACCACGGAAATTGCGGGATTGAAAGTGACGTGGTTGCGTCACTTAATGTTACTCTCACAGTTAGAAAATTGCTAAGAAGAATGTGTTGATAGTCTCATCACATATTCACGCTTTATTGTTTTAATTGAAAACACACACGCAGTAGGCACTTGATAAATTCCGAAACATTAAGCGCTACCAGTATGTTTTACCATGTTCGAAAGGGATTGCTTGAAAACAAATCGTATTGGTAACTAGAATGTATGTGGAGCTGACTCAAGTGTGAAATATATTTTTTGCTTGTTATCGCTTCTTCTGCCCTCACGCTGAAATTATTGACAGTATTAGGAAACACTTTGCGACAGCATTAGGAAGCACTTTGCGCCACGTGGTTTTTCTGAACGTGACCTTTCTGGTTCTTTTGGTATTTCTTGTTTGTCATTTCGTCTTTGATGGGGAAAAGTTTGTTCTCTGTATAATATAGAACAAAAATGCCAATTCACTACATTGTCGACATTTTGCCGAAGGTGGAAAAGAAAGTTTCAAAAGTGTGTTTAAATTCGATTTCAGTTCAAATTTTTTTTTAAATCCAATATGAACATAGATAAGTGTAAGAAGGGGCAGTTTAATTTCAATTTGTTAACTATTATTGGTGATGAGAAATAGGATTCACAGCATTCCTAGATGAGCGGCGTGCTGGATTCTGCATGCAGCCGCATCAACATTAAATCCACCTACGACGTAACCCTCTTTCCTTTCCTCGACTGTTCACTAGGCCTTTCGACTGAGGTAACATGAAAAAGAAAAAAAACCCCGAACAAATGTTACCTTCACAATGTGTTAGAGTAGCTGTGGTAATTGGAATAAGTACGAACGAAATAAGACTCACACACAAAAAAAAAATAGTAATAATATTTACTACTTTCGACTCTCGCGTTCCCACTCCCGTTAACAAGTCTACTTCATTTAGATTTTATATTTCCAAAGGGCGGGAAATGGGGGGGAATACTAATTTTACACGTACAGCCCTGATCAAATTTATGGCTAACGTGGTAAATGTTCGATAGAAAAAGAGAATGTACAAAGTTGTAAAGATGTACAGAATTTAATGGAAAATATTTCTTTCCGAGTGTGGTTCTTGTCTTTTGAATGATTTGTAAATAACAAAGCGTTTACTATAAAATAGCATTAACGGTAATAATATTTCGGTAGAATAGATTAGGTAAGTTCCCATTATTGCGAAAAAAAACAGAATTGTACAAAATATTCTTTTTGTAGATAAAGTGTTAAAATTATGGCCTACGTCACGCGCTAGGAAAAGAATTTAAAGTTGTTTTATTTTACGAATAGATGTAAAAAATTAAATAAGAAATGTTCTACGATTTTACTTGTGAAATGTTGTAATAAGACGAAAATATCATTCCAGTATCGATGTACCATAATATAGTTATCATAAATTGCCGTCTACTAGTCGTACTTAGTTCCTTTTTGGGCGTCCTTTCCTTTTTTGTGTTCATTCTTTTATAAGATATTTTGGCGTTTGATTTTCCCCCACCCTTAAAAATTCACGTCACTCAATGTTCGTTGTTGAACATGCACCTCGAAAATATGAAAATGGTTTCCGACGTTGAAAATATCACGCACATCTTTGATGGGGCTGATCACTTAAAGATGATCGATTAACGGAATCCATTTTCAGAGTCAAATATTTCACTAAAATGTTGCCTATCTAGTTGATAAACCCTTCCTACTTGTATTTCACTGTACTTTGTACGCCCTAATCTTTTAAGAGCTGAGGGATTGGTGAATTACCGCTCATTGAATGAATTTTGATTTCTCAAGTGTCACGAGCAATCGAAATAAACGTTTCATTCCTACGTTGACCCATTACTGAGTTCACCAATGGGGCAATTCTCCGAGGTACCGCACATTATATGGAATTCGACACTTGAAGAGGCTTTCAATCCTGTTTCGTCGCTTATCCGGTGAGCTTTTACTACTTACCACTCTCAGAGGTTATCATTTCTTCATCCTACCTGCAGGTTTTGCTCATTTGGATAGGGCTGACACGGAGTTATGGCCTAAAACTTTCGTTGCAGAGTCCGCGGAGCTTTGCCCAGTGGCCGGAGTCGTTTGGTTGTTCCTCAAAAGAGCGCACTAGCTGGAGCCCGAAGAGGCGGACCGAGGCTTTTCGACACATCGCCCCTCAAAACGAGAAAATCTCATGTAAACCCCTTTTTTCCTTCAGGAAGTAAAAAGATATTTTTTTTGTAGTTCAGTGAAGTAAAATCACCATAAGCTACGATAGTAAAGAAAAACGAAGCTTCTTGTGGAGATCTGCTTCTCCGATTTGTTTAATTAATTGATGTTCCGATGGAAGTACTTGTGGGAGTTCTCAAAAAGAAGAAGTGAATCTTGCCTGGTCAATAAATTGAGGTAGGGAACGTGAAAAGGTCAAACTTCCGGTCGTGAGAAATAAGACGAAGGCCAAAGAAGAAGAGCTTAACTTCAATTACTTTCTATTTGAACTTTCTCCGACTTGGTAATTGTGCATCAAGCAGTCACGCGAAGAAACGCCTTGTTTTCAATAAGACAGTAAACGAAATTTTATCTTTCTTCTTTTTACTCGTAGGAACAATTGAAGCCAAAACAAGATTGCATGTAATGATTGACATAGTTTTGTGGGTGTTTCGTGTTTGCGAGGTACACGTTGAGGTTTTTCACTTTTTGCTACACAAAGCGTGAGGGAAAGTCTTCCGTCCACTAGAAGCCTCGAAGACCTTATGATAATCATCTGAATGTGGCCAAGGTTGAAGCCGCAGCAGTAAGTACGACTTCGGAGGGTCTATGGGCTAGTTTTGGGCAAGTTGACCGTCTGAAGGCTAATAAGTCATATATAAAATGGACCACTCTGCTGTATGTGCTTGGCCCCACATAGCTTCCCGTGTTCTATTCAGGCTCTGGTTCTGGATGACTCAGAGTTTCGTCTTTTTCTGTCACTACTCCGTTCTTGCGCCCTCAGCGCCTGCTTTCTGTGGCTGACCTAGGGATCGTTTCGGATCAGCCGAGGGAGCGTGACGTAGCTACTCCCCTTGCTTCTAAGACCAGTAAGCCATCTGAGTTTGCAGCTGCTCTGCATGGTTTAGTTGATGGGTGGGGACTACTGCAGCGTTCCCTTACTCGTTGGCGTGACTATAGGATATCCATTAAAAGGTCTACATTGACCCTATTCGTGAGGCGTCACTGCCTACAACGATGAGGTGTACAACAGCCTGATCGTAACATTGTGGGTGCTTGCTGTTGTACCATACCATTGGTAACTAGTTTGAATTGCTGAATCTTGGGGGACGTGTCTAGCGCCATTATGCAATCTGCAAGCAGGTTGCTGGTGCATTGTTATTCGAGGGCTTGAAAGAGGAGAGAAACCCGCAGGGCTTTTTCCTTATCAATATGACTATTCCTGAACCCTCATGACAAGAGTGGCACCCTCTGATTATCTCTATAGAAGGACTGACATCGTCACCCGAGGTCTCGAACCGTCTGCAGTCTAGGAACACTGTACCTGGAAGCCAGGATCTTGCGCTCACTTGGCGAGCCCAGAAGTGCAAATATGACAGGACGGATTTTGGTGTGCAAAGCATTGAGCATGTCATCGAGATTGCCGGGGTTCTGTGCCTAGTGGTTTGATCTCCCCAGCTTTTTCCGACAGGGGATTTGCTCGGAAGAGCTCATCATTCTATTAACGATACAAATTCATTTATACAAAGTTTTAGGAGCGGTGGGTTGAAATTTGTAGAAACAGTTTATTGACAGGCAGTACAAGAGCGACATAAGCCAAACTAGTCTGGTGTTAAAGCGAGAGTATGATTTGTGCAATCAATAATTGACTGTCTCGAAGAGGCAAGAAGAGTTGCTATAGTGGCATCGTTGAATGACCCTCAATCTTCTCCGTGCACTTCTCTCTCTAAACTGGTTGAAGGTAAAGCGGATCACATCAGGTTTATGGCAGCTACGAACCACCCTGGGCGTAATAGGAACAATTAAAAACGAAGAGTTGACACTTCATTAAATTTGTGTTATTTAGTTCTCCTTCATGTTTCAATTTGAATATCCTTTTTTCGTCTTCACTCCCTCATTTCGTTTCATTTTTATTCTATTCCTTCTCCATCAACTTTACTGTCTCATTACTTTTTCACCTCCTTTCTACCACCCTTCTAATAAATCAACCGACCCTAGACCCCCTCTCCTCTCTTTTCTCAACCAGCACTTGAACCCCATGCGAGGTAATCACTTCTGAAGGTGTCAAGAAATGGCCGAGTTATCCCTCTTTCATCCCCTCCCCCTTCTAGTTATAGTCAAGGGCCAGAAACAGTGTTGGGTTGATCCACACGTTGGTCCCATCATAAGCGTCCACAGTGGGTAACAGAAGCTCTGTGGAGCAACTGAGGCTGCGAACATTGAACCAATTGCAGACGGACTAGAACGATTAGTGTCCAATGCAACTAATTGCGAGTTTGAAGATCTTGGCGAGAGCTGCTGGGGCGCTGACTGGCCGCCAATGAAAAAGATGGAAGTAAACCACTCTAGTAAGAATAGGACACTGTACATTTGGTACCAAAATTTATTCGGACGAGGGGTATTTGACACAAAATTGTGGGCAAGAAAGTAAAAATGAAGATTACGATGATTTTGCTGCTCCCTCTCAATGATCAACCAAAAACAAAGTAGAAGGTCAACAAATGTGAAGTTGACAAATTATTATGAAATTATGCAAAACTGATAAATTACGTTCCACTGATCATCATGTAACATACTTGCGAGGAACTTTATAATGTTCCGGCATCTCTTTTGTTCCATACATGCTGGCTCTGACTCTACTTACGAAACCTTCAAAAGGGGAGGAGAAAAAGTCGTCCGCGTCAATCGACAAATCCTGAAACGTAAAACCGATGTTATTACAATCATTATTCGCATCAATATTTTTTATTTCAATAATTGTTGCCATAACGCATTAAATTACTGTTAGTCTGCTTCCACGTGTACTTGAAGTGTTCGAAGCAAACCAAGAAAGAGATTTTATTTATTCAATTTTTCAAATTGTGGAATTCAACAAAGTTGAACGACTTGTGAAGTTGATTAAGGATTAAATTATTGCGAATTATTAATGTATTTATCTGTAGACAGGTTCAACAATTAATTGTCTACAAAGCAACCAATAACTGTATCCTGTATTGTATTACTAAACCAAAACCTTATAATGCGAGGCAACATCTCTCAAAAGCTCTTACGATAATTATATTTACGCAAAATGGAAACTAACTCTAACGTCGACAACCAAAGTCCACACTCCCGCTGGATCTTCACCCCAGAAGTGGACGCTGTCCATAGTCCACTCTCTTTTTACCAACGCTCCACTGCTTGCTTGATCTCGATTCCTTTGTTCGAGTAGGATGGCCTCAGTACCTAGTGTGCATGTTAAAGTCAACGCCTTATAAAATCACAAACATTTAATCGTCCAATTATGTTAACGTCAATAAAAAATAAACGGATATTCAAAAGAAAAGAACGAGAAAGTGGGAGTCACGCATTCCACAACATCTTGGAAAGGAGAGGCAGTGGTGGTGCCAACGGGGAGTGAGGGGGGCGACGTAAGTGCAAAAGACACCGTTCAGGAAGACGTTCTCTGTGTGCATGAGAGTCTGAACGAGACCAACAGAAAACGGCGGCAACAAAACGATTCAAATTTTATTTTGAGCCTTCCATGGAACACCAGAATGAGCAGGTTCAGCTTAAAAATAACAATAGTTATCATAGGTATCAAAACAATTTTTTTTTCTCAAAGAACTCGATTAAATTTTTTGCATGGACGGTTTTAACATACAGTTTCATGGAAATCTCATGGCTGCGATTTTAGCGCAGGTTTTCCATATAAATCGAGCTCATGCGATAACAGTGTCCCCGGAAAAATCAGGGTGGTAGTCCAATGAGTTACCTATACAATGCGCGTTCGATAACGTTAATAAACTAATCGCGGAAATTAATCAACCACCATTTCTCAATACTCTTACTAGGTAATTCCATAAAAGATGATTTTTCCCCCTTTCATACAAAATGCAGTTGATGGTCTCATGAACCACCTCTGCACTGGTAGTTCAATAAAGGTCGTTGCATATTAAAGTTAACGTTAGCTGAGTCCGTCTCCTGTGGCTGGTGAGCAACTCAATATATTCCAGAACCCTATGAACCACCTATTTCCATGTAAAGCGTTAACTATGTAGAGCATTGAAACTGAATTAAAAACTTTTTTTTTCAACACAACGCGCAATTATACAATACTCTCTAAACGCCTGTCACCTAAAATACATTACTTTGTTTACTACCTCTCGCGGAGTCGCCTTCTTGGAATTGCCGGTTGCCGGGACAATTCACACGAAACCGATTTTATTATATCAGAGAAACCCTTCGGTATTTACACTCAAATTTAATTACCAGAACAGAAGCTCACCTGAAGGAGAAATGAGGGAGAGGCGAAGGGCTCCACGTTGATTGCAAGGTATATGAGCTGACAGTTGCACGTGCTCTAGAAATCTCACTTCAGATTTAGTACCTTTGCACCCAGTTGTGTAGAATTTAACGACCACTTTCCCGCCTTTGGTCAGCTTGAGATCCCCTCTGTAAGAAAACCAGAAACTAATTTGAACCGTAATTTTTATAGTTTTGCGGCAACGCATCCCAATGAACGTAATATAACAGGCGAAAGAATGAAGTTCAACCGCGCTTTACCAGTAAATAAAAGCGAGTGTGGCTGTCGTATTTCGCATAGCTACAGGCGGTTTACCAGAGTTTCCACCTTTATTCTCCAATTTCGCTGCACTGTGGTTGTCCCAACTCACTGTTTACTTTCTTTAACCTTGGGAAGTAGAAAGGGAAATAATCCGAAAAAACTATGCAGCATATTCGGCAGACTTTTACATTCAAAAACTATTTAAGAAATTTTGTGTGTAAGTGTGTGTGAGGGGCTGTGTAATTTCCGAACGTTGACAGTCAGCTAGCAGATCCACGACACTTTCGCCTATTTTTACGATTTATGCCACCCGTGGAGCAATTTTCATCTCTTTTGATAAAAAGAGACAAAAGCTAAGATCTTTTTTTGCACAGAGAATCTGTTAGAAGTATACCAATTTCGGAAATACCACTCTCAAGCTGTCGTCACTCAGTTTTTGTATCTTTGCATACGTTTACTGTTGGGACAGCTCCAAACAATTGGACGGTAATACGAAGTTTTGCAACAAATTATCAAACACTTCGATCAAAACCGATGTTAGTACAGTTTATAATTTCCGCAACCATGTACAGGACAACTTTCACAGGCCAAAAAAGAGCTTTCTTCGGATGTTCACGTTTCAAAGGAGTGAGAGAAACACCATTTGAGAAAATGGTCTGCGTGTGTGAACGCGATTGCAAGAGACTGGCAGAATCAAATCGACTCAATTTGTATAGTCAGCCTGCAAATCACCATGAGATGAGATGATAGGAATAAGAGCTTAATCGGTTCAAAACAAACTATAGCCATCATAGTGATCACAATTTTGTTTGTTTAATAAAAACCGGCTCTAACCATATTTATTCAATTTTTTGCAGGGGTAGTTAGTTTAAAACGACAAAACAATACCATAAAACTATCGTTCGTGAAAAAATGACGAGAGCAGCACTGGTGGGTGCAAGAATGGGGGAGCGGAGGATAGCAATGAAACTGAAACTCGGTGAGCGTGAGGAGGACTGTATTATACGTGCGTACGGAATTGAGTAGGATTGAAATTGAGGTGAGATGGAGTACAACTGGGCGACACAAGGGCAGTACTCAGAACGCGTGAACTGGTGCGGGCAACCGTGTGAGGAAGTGAGAAGTTACTGGGGTGTTAGTTGGAAGCAGAATGATTTTGGAAGAGCTCTGTCATCGATAGGAAAATGAAATTGGGAGAAAGAAATAAAGAAAGGGGAAAACCTAGAAAAGGGGGCTGGGGGCCCGCTGAGGGGCAGGTATTGAAACGGTTGGAGACAATTAGGCGGACGGAGACAATGACGCGGGAAAGTCCGAGGTCAAAGACTCCGACAACTTTGACGCTTTGGGTCGAACAAGCACAATACATTATCGAAAATCTCGAAGAAAATCGATTTCCCGGCAGTGTTTTGCTTATAAATCCCGATCATATGAAACTAGCATTCTCAGAAATATCAGGGTGGTCAATAAACTACTTACGTAGTGAAATTTATAAAATAATTAAATTTAACTCCAGAAATTCCGGAATTCATTTACTAGCATTTCTGACGGGATTTCACTGTTTTTAATTTTAATACGGTAAACATGAACCTTTTCAAAAATCTCGTTTTGACAGTTGCACAATTCGATCGGTCGTTCAAAAAGGTTTTGGCATAAATAAGAGCAGGTCAATAAATTCCGGAACATCAGGCGTTAATCGTTCTGTATAAAACTCCAAGCTGAGATACGAACTAAGTGAAAGATTAGTTAAAATAATCTCTAGAGCGATGTTGACGCGTTTCCCCACAACTCGTCATGGTGGTATCCCAATAGGATAACACGATGAAATCCCGACAACTGTTTTAAAATGATAATAGAATAAGGAACAACCCACGAAACTCCGAAATCCAAAGTAGCGTCGTTTTTTCAGGGTGTTTTCTTCTTATTACAGAATGGTAATTCGTATCCCATCAAAATTATAGCGACAGTAACCTATACCCTGGTTACTTAATAATGGTAGCGGCTAAAATAGAAGCAACTCGGTAAATTAATCACTATCAATTTTGTATGGAGAACTTTCACATACATTGAGTGAAAAGGGGAATAGGCTGGCGGGTGGAGAGATGGATACCGCTGAATTTGATATTTCGAAAGATCTCAAACTAATCAGATTTTGTACGCAACTCCCAGGTAGTTCTACTCTTATGGAATAAACAGTAATCGTAATCGCAGTATTGTAGTTAAGTATTGTCTACATTGACTTACATCAAGACGACCCGGACGCGGCACAAGAGCAGATGTGGCACCAAAGTGAAGTTCCTCGCAGCTTTCACCATCGAGTGAGCGTTCATTAAGCCAAATCCGAAATCGTGGCTGACCCAGAGGTCTCGACCGTTGAGGCTCCAACCCTTGTTGTGGCTCAAAGGGTACACTTCGGAGTGCCAAACAATCAGATGCTGGACGTCCCTCCAAGTCAATTCAGGGCTGAAAAGTGACGTAAAAGTTGGAGTTAATTGAACAATTTACTTACTCGCCTTTACAATTTTCAACGGGACATTCAAATGGGATTTCCCAAATCAGGTCACAATAGGAGATTACGAAGCGGTTGTTGAACCAGAGTAACGTGGACTTGTGCTGAAATATCTCAATTGATAATAATTATCAACGCTTATGACTATGGTCATCGATAAAGGTGGTGACATAAAATTCTCTCCTAAGGCCCAGTTTCACGATCATTAGTTGATCTTGGAGCTACCAGGTTAGTAAAAGTAAAACCAAAACCCGATTTATTTGGTTATTAGTGTGATGAACATCGCTGAATTCACCTGGGCCTAAGGAAAGCTACGATGTTTCTCACCGGAGGTTTTATGTCAGCTCTGCAGCTCAACCAGGCGTCATCCCTGTCCGCCAAGCGCCCACTGTCAGCTACCACACACCACTCATATGCACAAAAAGTTTTCTGGCATGGTGTTTTGTGGACTCTAACGGTTTTCGAACGAAAAGATTTGAAGAAAAAAGTTCGGGATTACATACCTTTGGGGCTGTAGAAAGCATAAATTGCATTCACTGAAGAGCAAAGCCAAGTTGTTCCCCGTGAATTCGGTTTTGAAAAATGCAGATGCCGGCTAAATTAATAACTTCTTCTCAGTCCGTATTAACCGGCGAATTGACAATCAATCTTGAACGCGATTGTGAAGTCAAGATGACAGCTGTACGGATTCCGCCTGTGTCACTCCCATGATTTGGCTCGCAGCCAAATTAATTGTTAATTTTTATTTCCATTTATGATAGGTACGTTATGTACGTACATAAAAAGAATAAGTATAGTAAATATATATATAAGTGCGATAAAACTGCCAAAATTCAATTTCTGTTAACTTTTTTAACCATTATTGGCCCACAATAACATGGGCTTCGTCCGATCGGATTGCCAAACAGGTGAGCACTACTAGATACCTAATGGAATTTTGTGCGAAAGAACTGATTTTTTAGTCTACGGTAAGGGCAGGATATGGCCCGAACGATGGACGGCTGACATTGCAGATTTGGAATCCCGATGCTTTGAAACGACAAGTATGTTGTACAATTTAAGTACAAAGCTATTTTGAGCCAAAGTTCCTCGGCAAAGAGAGGGTGCAAAAATAATCCGAGGTTTAGTGTTATGATTAGAATTACGGAATAAGAATTCATTATTCCGTTGAAGTATTGAATTCAAATTAAACTTTATTTTGCACAATATCAACACCAACGTAGAAACTAATTATAATTGGATGTGTCTGTAACACTTCCCCTTTTGTGACCCTTCATCTGTTCCCTCTTGGGCCATCCTCGGGAATCTCCTATTTTTACTTTCCTTGGCTCTACAAAGTAGAAAGGAAAGTTATGTAATCGGCTGAAAAGAAATTTTGAGTTCTCTTCAAATCTTTACGTTTCAGACCCCCCTGAGTCCGAAAAAAACTATTTGGGAAAATGGTCTGTGTGTGTGCCAGTCTATGTGTGTGAACGATTTTTAGAAAGAACCACCGTACGAAATCCACTCAAACTTGATATCTCGCCCGCAGGTTACCATGGGACGCAAAAATAAGGGTTTGAACAAAATCCACCGAAAGGTAACTATAGTTATCATAGTGGTCGAAACACCTATTTTTTTTTTTTTTTTTCAAAAATGGCTCCAACGATTTTGATTAAATTTTTATATTGGTAGCTCCCAATATGGCAACTATACCATAAAATTCTCATTCGTGGGAAAATAACGAGAGCAGCACAATAAATTATCAAAATTTTCGACGAAATTGATTTTAGCGCGGTTTCTAGAGAAACCACCTTACCAAATCAGTTGAAACTTGATGTCTAGCCTACAGGTTACCATGGGACGGAAAAATAAGGGTATGGGCCAAATCCACCGAAAGTTAACTATAGTTATCATAGTGATCAAAACACCAAATTGTTTTCTCAAAAACCGCTCTAACGATTCTGATTAAATTTTTTATATTGATAGCTCTCAACATGACAGCTATACCATAAAATTCCCATTTATGGAAAAATGACGAGAGCAGCACAATAAATTACCAAAATTTTCGACGTAATCGATTTTAGAGTGGTTTTTTTCTTATAAACTCCGCTGGAATGTTAGTAGAAGGTTTAAAAAGATTGGTATTGTAGTCCGATCCAATACCTATGGAGTGAGTGTTTAAAAACGCTCATGAGATACATGGGGCTCACTCCAGAAATTCCTGAGTTTCAACTACCGCCGTTTCGCTTACTACCAGTTCTAAAGGTTTTTAAAAAATTTTTAGGTTCTGAAAAAATTATTACTATCCTTCTTCAAAAAATTCGTGTTTATAGTCTCATTAATTATCTGTGTACCAATTGCTAAATAATGGTCCTGGAATGAGTACGAGCTGCACAATAAATTCCGGAACTGTAAGCGCTACCACTTCCTGTTGCTGTGCAGTGTTGTTTGACCACAATCAAATGAACTGAGTGGTAAATGAATTGAGTAAGTAGAAAAAAAGTCATGTGCCCGAGTGAATTGACGTAGAGCTAAGGAAAGTTGTGTGTTGCAACGCACCAGATATTTTTCATTGACTCTCCCATTAGGAACCTTCAAAGACTTGCGATAAGGTCTTATTATATTTCTCTACTGTCATTAGCTTCAGGTGGGAAATTCGTTGATGCAATGTTCCAGAGAGTCTGATGACGTGTTGAGGAAGTTTGTAGTTACCCAGTAAGGAACCCAGTAAGTTTGCATCAAATTATCGAAGCCAATTCAGTAAATAGCTTTAATGGGTCATCCAATACCCTATCCGTCTCCAATATTTTTACGGGGATGTTCACAGAAAACATTGACGCAATGTTCGTGCTGTCGTTTGCCGCGCTCCCGAGGAGGATTTATGGTGTGCAGGCACTAGTGATCGGAGAGGACGTCCAAATAAAATTTGTGAGGGAAATTGGTTGTTCGCGGCAGGTGTGTTCCTGAATTCTAACGACCCTGCAGAGTAAGCTTCTTCGTCTGGAGATCCTCCACTCACACGGCACATCCAATTAATAATAATTGGATGTGTCTGGAACAGTTGGTTTGGCGCGTTGAGGAAGAGAATATATTTTATGTTTTATTTTTTGTTTAGTGCCGCAATCCTCTATTCATTGTATGAAAGAAATGATTTCGGCTGTTTAAAACACTCACAATGACGCGTTATAATCAACCCTGGCCATTAAACGGAGTGTGTGTTAGTAACTACTGGCTTATATACCGTTTTGTACGCTCCCCTCCTAGCAGGCAAATGATACAATGTAGGGAACCAACTATAGCATCGTACACGATTTTTGCAAGTTTCGGGCTTACGTAGCTCTACAATTTTGGAAATGAATAAATCGCCTTCCTTAGTTTTTGCTTGTTTCTATTATCTGATAGTCTCACTTCATGTATTCATCAAATACAAGTCCTTGATACCTACTGTGGATTACCTTCAAAATAACGGGGCTACACAACTACTACCAGAACTATCACAATTTGGTTGATGGATAAGTTCGTCTTGTGTATATCAAGAGTTAATTTGTTATCAACTAACGATTCACTTATTTGTTATAAGCTTTGTTCAGCTTAGCAGTAAGCATTTTCTCGTGTGCTGTTGTGTAAAATACCGTGTCATCCGCAAATATGATAACAGACTTGCTCAGAGGTTGAGATGAGCAGTGTCATTTATGTACACAACAAACAATGAGAGCCCTAACACAGTTCCCTGCGGAACACCGTACCCGGTTATGTTATTTCTTCGCTGTTTACACCATTTACCTGAACACACTGCATTCTAGTAGTTAAGCAGCTCTCAATCCATGTTAGTGCCATGTTATCCAAGCCTTAAAACACGCAGCGTTCTGAATGCTTCTCCCCTTCCTAAACCCATACTAATCAGGGAACAGCAAGCCTTCCTTTTCGAGAAATAATATCAATTGACGTTTTTACCAGTTTCTCCAGGATATCAGTCAAGGTATTGCCCAATGCAATAGGCCTGTAGTTTCCACAAGCATTTCCATCCCCTTCTGAAATATTGGCACCACTACCGAGGACTTGATATTTTCAGAAAAACTCCCATTTTTTAAACTCATATTCTTAAACGTCTTGAACACATAAGAGGACATATTGTCAGTTCCAGGACTTTTATTACTCTTTAAAGAATCCATTGCCGTTAGCACAGTGTCCTTAGTCATTGCATCATTGTGACTTCGCCTCAGATCCCCCAGTTCTACTTCACAACTTACAGCAAATTTCGCTGCCCTTCTGCTCTCATTTTCTGCCAGGGTACGATTCAAAGCATTTGCGCACTTAACGGGCTCCTTTTCGCCATCTAAACGCTGCTTTCTATAACCAATTTCTTAACAAATGTAGTTTTCTTTTATCCAAATGGATTTGAGGTGATTACCTCAGGCTAAATGGCTTCTCCGTGAATGGCTGCCTCGAGACGACTCTTTTTAAATCGACGGGAATTTTTTTTCTCGTAATAGCAATTTAATTATACCCTAATGTCTTCTCATAGACCTTAGGTCGATCCAACGAAATTTCTGAGCTTGTGAGTTGAAAAAATGTATTCTAGGGGTTCTTACAAAGACGGAGGAAACATTCGTCTGAGCACTCTAGAGTTAATAAACTCACTTAGTCTGAAGAACCAAAGCCACTATGCCTGCAGCAAGTGGGGTAGCAGCGGACGTACCGTCAAAATCCACTGTGCATTGATTTCCAACTGTTGTTGACGACTGGAAGTCGAAAAAAAATTTAGTTTGTAAATTGTGCCGCAATTCCGCCATACGTCAACCTCGAGTATTCGAAGTAAGCTTATATTTACCACACGCTCAGCTCTAACGCTTCCAGACGAGTACGCCGTGGCCATTATTGCTGCACAGCGTTCGCTGTAAAATACGGTTTTACCGGTCTGAGAGGCGCCTGCGATAGCGATCGTGAACATCGAATTGACAAAACCGTCAGCTCCGCAATTATCGCCTTTTGTTTTACCGTTCCCGCCTGCGTAAATGTATATGGCACCTTTTCCTTGTCTTCCCTTAAAATTGAATAAAAATTTGTTTACTCGAGAAATATTGAGGATTTTTTTTCAATAATGCGGATGTTTGAGTCACTTACTTTTATGATCCCCCTCATGAGGGCTGATTGAGCGTTTTTTCCAGGCCCTTCCATCACCTCGCCGTTGTCATCGGGTCCCCAAGAACAAGAATAAATGTCGATCATATCGATTTTGTGGGACAAAGCTTGCCCTTCGAGCAAATCGTTGGCGTCTCCATCGAGCAGACGAATTCCTTGCAAACATCGCGGCTGTTAGTATTTCTACCGTACAGTAAATGTCTGGTACATTTTTGATATGTGTATCATGTTTCAACCAATTTTTACTTCACTCGACCCAAATATTGTAATTGGTGAAAAAATTGAGATTTCGCGAAATCGTTACATTTTGAAGCTTTCTGAATCGGAAGACCCACATGTTCAGGGTTCATGGTCTACGTAGTGAACGTCTTTCTTTGTTTAGTTGGCCCTTGTTGGCAATTGCAGCGAGGAGCAATGGTGAAGGGAGGGGGGAGCAGAGACCAAGATGTGTGGTAATCCTGTGAACGGAGATACACGCCAGAGATGTAAAATGAGGTTTTTTAAACTTCTTGCTTTAGCCGACCTCACGAACTACCCTCAACTTGTCAATTTAAACTACTTATACTCCGTACACATCTTTACG
The DNA here is from genome assembly GCA_020466155.1 of Pachypeltis micranthus. Taxonomy (NCBI): domain Eukaryota; kingdom Metazoa; phylum Arthropoda; class Insecta; order Hemiptera; family Miridae; genus Pachypeltis; species Pachypeltis micranthus. The sequence goes on from CM035772.1 coordinate 13,417,718, forward strand.
CAGTCCATTGAACGGACACATACGTACGATCGTGACCAATAATAACGTGTCTGGGATCGACATGATGCGAGTTAGTGGCTGGCGTCAAGCAATAATGGAAAAATGCTACGTCCTCGACAAACTGCCACCAAAGTACAGAGGTGTTGACAAAATCGACCTGAACGTGGGATCGTTGTACTGTGTGATTGGAGCATCATGAAGCTTGCAGGGATTGTGTCGACTGTCATTAGCGGATTTGTCAAGGAAGCCCATGGAGGTTCGCAGTTCGCTTCTTCCAATGCGGCCAATCCTAGTTTGGCTTTGTAGGAAGGAGGTGGATGCTGGTGGGTTTAACCTAGAGTTGGCGGGGGCGAGTGGAGCCAGCCTAAAAGATTTAGAGGGGTAGGGCGAGCTTCACAACGGCTACTGGAATGGGGTCAGGGGTATTGATAGGAAGACCTGAAACCGAGCGAAGCATCCTCTGCGATATTAACTAATTAGTAAGGCTCGTCCTTGTTCGTGAGGTGTCAACAAAAAACTCTTCCACAAACCATGAAGTCTATTGTGGGTTTTAACAACTAGTTTGTAACGAGTACGACGATGATTAACCCTAACTTTCTGCAAAAGTTCGTCCATTATTGTGACTGGACTCGTCAAAAACCAGTTTCTCTGCAAAAACCCAATTTCGGACAGGGAGCTTGGCAGTAGCAGGATAGAAGGTGTTCAAGAAAACGTCTTCAAAGACTATTCAACATATTTCCAAAAGGGTAAGGTGAATTCTAGAAAGCTCTGCTACTTATAGGTGAGATTGCCAGCCTTTGCGTAGCAAAGGAAATAAGTTAGTTTTTTGTTCATAGTGATAAAAGTTGAAAGCTGAATCGAATTGAATGAAACGAACAATTGAAAATTGGAAAAAAACAAAAGAAGACAATTAACAGTCAATCAAGCATTCATTTAACAGATCGGACCAGTTTAAAACAGAAAAATTCGCTCACAACAAAATCGTAGCCTTCGCTTACAAAGACTTACCTCCAATTTTGGCGTTAAAAGCAACACCAACTCCGCATATGCTGTTATTAGCTGACATCGCTATCACCCCTGCACATTCAGTTCCGTGCGATGCTCCCTTGTCAGGCGGCATCGGGCTAGGTCGGTTTAAAACGTAATCATAGCTTATTGCAGGGTCCTGAAATCAGGAGACGGTATTACTCAAAAAGTACGACTACGTAGCTAAACCCATAATACAAACTACAACAAGTAAAGTCTGTATTAATATCGCTACAGCCATCCCTTGGGCTTCTTCATCTCCCCGTCCACAATCTAGTATTTCCTGTTTGGAGAGAAGTTTGAACGGAGAATTTATAGTTGTAGCCGTAGCCTCCGTATGATGTATTGACTTGCATTTCAAAAGTTCGAGAGTTGATAGTTCAAAGGCTTAAACTTCTCCCGCCCGATATTGCATAAATTCGTCAACAGCTTCGTAGACTTTCTTACCTTCTCAACGCGAGCAGGATGTTGATAAAATACTAAGAATCTAAGTTGGCGCTTCGGAACGCTACAACAACTGTACCATTTCATACATTAAACTCCTTTCATATTTCAAACAAGTAGGCCCTCACCCTCATTTAAATTTCCCTCCTCTTCCATAATGGATCGCAGCACGCACTGTATATCCAATTTGTGATGAAAACCCTAGAGAATAATAAATTGGGCCTCACAATTTTGAGAACACACAACAAACGTTTTTTTCGATTATGTCTCCGTTCAAACAATGCAGAGTTTACCAGCTAAAAGCATCCTGTGACTTCAGCCCGAACCATGGAAGTTCTTTTGGCACTTTTCTATTTATAATGACGTATCCCTTCACAGATTTCAGTTTGAGGAGGACAAAAGATACGCGTAAATTGGTAGAAGAGATCGTTTTAATGTAACACTTCCATATTAGTTAGAGAAACGCGTTTATTACGCTTTACTAATTTATCCCCCCCCTCCTCATCCATAATGGAATCAGCCGAAAGCTCTCAACAATAACTAGCAAAACGAGGAAAAAATGAGCTTAATCAGTTTGAGCGTTCTCTCACAAAGACTTTTTCCCGACGCCCACATCCAGATCTCTTCCGCCCCGTTCTCCCTCAAATAACTAACGAAATTTAGGGAAAGTGGAATGAGGCAAATTAGAACAAAGGAGGAACGAAGGATAAGAGTAGTTTCGTTATGGAATGCCACCAGTGCCGACACGAATCAAGCAAGACTCTAATGGTACAGAATTGTCAGGAAGTAGCCTATCATTGGTTTTGTACTGTCGTTCCATCTGGTCTTGTCTCGTCTCAAACAGCCTCGAAGAATAAATTTTGTTTTTCGTTGTGGCAGAGCCTACGGGGATTCCAGACTCCCTTCGTTCACGCATGAGCGCTAAGTAACTGCCCCATACTATTCAACCAACGTTACATTTAATCAGTGGTGTTTATTGAGTTATTCTCCCACTTTCAAAGTGTCCCGTAAAAGAGTGGGTTTCAAATGAGTTGTTAAATTGTTCAATGTCTGTATGTGTTCCCCCACACCACGTGATTTAGTGACTTGAAGTGGTTATGGCAGACACTCGTGTACACCTCATCAGGCAGTGACGCCATGTACTGAGGTAGTTTGGAGATGCTTTTGAAGAGCTGCTGCTGACTCAGGAAAGAATTACGGCATATCGCGCGAAGCTCCGATCCACAATCCTCGACTTACGTCGAGAATTATGAACCAATGTCTTAACCACTGAACACGATCGCCTCGTGCCTTTAATAGGAGTCAGTCAGTACAGCCACACGAATGGTGTTCGCGCCAAAGGAGGCGATGATCAAGAGGCGTTTTGTTAATTTTTTTTTTGGCTCAATGTTATAACCGAGGCAGACAGGACCAGCAGCTCTGCTCCCTCCGGCTCGCTCTTACTAGTCTTGCCCTGCGAGCGCTATTGAAACGTGTCCGTGTCCGTTAATTTGCGTTCTCGAATGTATTTGCCTAGTCGTTTGTAGTGAGTAAGCAAATCAAATGCAAATGCAATCTGCGAAGGCAGATAAGTCGGGATTGAACGATTTATTCCCGAAGTCGGAAATTGCGAATTTTGGTTCGCGACGTGTTTTACGAATTCTACCGAGAACTCCCGAGCCTACACGAGCAGTGCGAGGTCTCACCTACCACTGCCGGCGACCATGATCAACGCTTTAACTATTGGGTTCGAGCCCACCCCTGAACAATTTTTTTTTTAATAGTTTATTCACTTAATTTTTGGTTCAACTAGAAGACTATTTTAATTTGCTATTAACTTACTACTATTTGTGCCCCAACTACTCCACAATTAAATTTTTTAACATACAGTCCTTTAATTTATCGGGCTTATAGTTCTTTACGAATTTTGGTTGTTTGAGGTCTTCCGAATAAAGCTCAGTTATCTCGAACAAATGGTGTGAGATCTCTTATATAGGTGCTCTCTGACGTACACTCCACCCACACTCATGAATTGAGGTAGTTGAAACACTGCCTGAGTCCCCATCGGTCAATCGAATCATGCACAGCAGGTATGGCTTTAGAAGGCTTTACTTTCAAGCATGCGGTTGTGGTTCCGTAATAAACCGATGACATCGAGCGAGGTATACCTCTAGCCAGACGCCTACATAATACAAAAAACATAATAATGGCGGAATGAGGTGGAACGCTCAGATCGGACTAGTCAGTGATTGCCACTACACGACGCGTCTACCTAAGCATGAACAGTAGAACGGACCGCTCATCAACCTGCTCATAGCTACCCTACCCAAAATACGTCCACTTTTTGAGCCTAGTTCAAGAGTCAATGAGGCACCGCCCTTCATGAGCTCATACATGGAATTTCGACACTGAAGACCTGTCAATCTCTTTCTCTTGAGACGAGAGAAGAAAAAACTACCTTTTAGCCATTTATTTGACATTCGATCGCAATACTTTCCTTAACCTTACTATTGGAAAGTGTTACACTAATAAACTTCGTTAAACATTATTAAAACTGGACTAAATGAGAAAAATGGTTGTGATTAACTGGATAAAAGTTACCGTCGTTGAATTTTTAACAGTCAGAAACATTATACTTACGTGATTTCCTTTCAAATCGTCATGACTAATCTCAAGCCCGTCATCAATAACTGCGATTTTCACACCCTTGCCATTAATCCCTTCTCTGTAGCATGGCACCACGTTCATGTCTCTCACATGTTGGTCGGTACTTAGCCTATAATCTTGCTGCAATAAAAACACACACAATTATAATTATAGTCGGTAGAATTAAATTGTGGTTAATGTTTGGGGTAAATTCATACTTTATAATTTCAACTACCAATCGCAAAGCGTTACTCAACGCTCTTCACCTTCACATAAATTTGATAGAATATGTGTGTTGTAGATTCTAGATTGACCACTGATTTCTACACATACATTCCTGGAGAGTGAATTCGTTGGCTAAATTAGTCCTCAGAATTCAACGAGGACGGTTCGAGCGGTTTCAACAAAATTCGAAACTGAGTGTTTGAATAATTTGATTTTCAATCGAGTTTCAACTGATAGCTTAGTTTTTTGAAAATATTTTTAGAAATGCTTTTGTATATTTGAAAAATAGAGAATACAAAAAATGAATAACAATCCTGAGAAATATCAACTTTACACAAAACGTGAGTATAATAAAAAATTAATAGTATTTTAATAGAATTGTAAACATATATTTAAACGAATAATGCTACTGTTATGAGCATGACTGGATTGTGCGGTGGCGGGGAGTTGGGAGCCGTTCCACTAGCTGTTCCGCTGGAAACTCTGGAAGTGAACAGAAGAAGTCAATGGAGAACGGAGGAGGGACTATACTTGGAACGGACTTGTGGAATATAGACATATATATTGAAGGAAGGAATTATTTTTACGAAACGCCCGAATCAAACACAATTAGGGTAAATTCATACTTTATAATTTCAATTACCAATCGCAAAGCGTTACTCAACGCTCTTCACCTTCACATAAATTTGATAGAATACGTGTGTTGTAGATTTTAGATTGACCACTGATTTCTACACATACATTTCTGGAGAGTGAATTCGTTGGCTAAATTAGTCCTCGGAATTCAACGGTCTAGAATCTACAACACACATATTCTATCAAATTTATGTGAAGGTGAAGAGCGTTGAGTAACGCTTTGCGATTGGTAATTGAAATTATAACTTGGGTAGACGGGAAAGAGTTGCATTTGACTACCTCTCGACAATATCACGTGCTTGAAGAAAAAATTAAATGAAAGACGTAAAAAACGGATGGGTAGTGGTTGTGGGGGGGGGGGGTCGAACGTAAAATGAATAAGTGACCCCTAGTAACAATAACGACTTCAAAAACCTGTAAATTTATGTTCCTGCATAATTTTTTCATATAAGCTGACGTAACTAACTGGAACCAAAATGAATTGGCGAAGGGTGGAGGGGAGGGGAGACATGAAGTAGTGCAGAATGAAGAATGGGTGCAGAATGGAGTGCAATCACGAGGGGCGTGAGAAAACGAAATTCTTTTCGGCGGCAGAAATGAACCGTTTGAAGCAATGGACAAACATAGACCACAGAAAGGTTTTGTAGAATCCCAGAGTTTGAAGGTCACTAGGGTTTAAAAGGCTGAAAGACCCCGGGGACTGAGTGGATTGTGAGCGTATTGCCTGTTTGAGGATGGTTGTGAAACAATGTTCATGCTGGGTATAACTTGAATCGTACCTACCAAATACCATTGTCTGCTCCATAGAACGTCGTTGAATTCGTCGTTGTAGCGGCTCTGAAACCACGAAAACTGCCTTTTCGATCTTTTCAGCGGATATTGCTTTTCTAACCAATCAACCTGAAAAATGAGTTTGCATCAGAGAAAGATTTTTTTAAATTAGTAGACTCTTAAATGGTAGCAAGGTAGTCGTGAACGTGCACATAAATACATGAGTAATTGGTAGCAGTTATTGTATATAATTAATCTGAACTATTGCTCTAATGTCTCACTAGTACATGCCCACTAAAACAACTGGTAAGATTGTCCAGGTCCTCATTGACTGTGCTGACAGCCAAGAGAGAAGAAGAAGAGAACAAATTTAGCTGGCAATACATTAGTATGAAGCGTTTATTTATTGCCAATGAATGAAATCAGCCCACACGATAGTTATCGGATTATGACAAAACGAACAAGTAGCGTCCTTAGTGGCGAGGGAAAAACTAAATCTCGCCCTACACATAGGTTTCGACGAAATCAATATATGTTTGAAACTGAGTCGAAGGAGTCTTTTCAATAAAACCACAAGTCCTCAATTGTCCCAGACAAAGCGGTATAGAATGTAATAACGTTAGCCAACAGCAATTACGTACCTCATCTTCATTTCCTAACGCTTCCGAGTCTCGCCTCAAGAATACTGATGAGTTTCGTTTCAGAACGTACCGATCGTCGTCGTCTTCCAACTGGCGAAATAAAACATGAACTGTTAGCACGTACTGAAAGATGAGTCGTATATTTGTAAAATACCGAGACAGGCTAACATACTCATTAAAACGAACATTTAGTGTAAGAGTTAATCATTATGTTAATTATAGAATTTGTTATATTTAGAGCTCACGTTGGTACTAATTATGACGACAAGAATTTCCATTGTATCGCGTTGTTGGGAGGGAAAACTATTATCCAACTTAGTTCAAGTTTCACCTGGCTCGAGTTAGTTACATCTTCATAATGGAAACCTTGACCCCTAACCGGGATCGAAATTGAAGCTCAACGAAGGTAATTATAGAACACGAAGCTAATCGTAGAGTACGAAATGGTTCCTACTGAAAAGCGGCGGTCGTGACGGGAAACTCGCGGGAATGTTGCGAAAATAACGCAACAGTGTCAAGTAATTTGTTACGAGGGAATAGCCGTGGAGGGGAAAAGACAAACTATGAACTTCCCAACCGCGTTTAAGCGATTTTCCAGCTCCACGTGAAAGGAGGGGAAGGGGGAGGGGAAGAGTTACATTGATACGAGGGAGTTCACAAATCAGATTAAAACTTTGATCTGTGTATTTTAGGTGAGAGGTGAGCCATGAATGGTGGGGGGTTCCATAAACGGAACAAAATATTCGACCTTCACGTATTTGGTGTCCCTGTAAATTCGACGGACGATCTGATATATATCGATTTTTGTATCCCAATCTCGTATATGAAACTACGTGTATGTTCTAGTTTTTGGCGCATTTATGTTGTTATCGTGAAATAAGAACATTTAAGCGGAACCTTATTTAGAGGTTCACTAGGTGAAGACATCCTGTGATAAAATCGTTGGAGCAGCTACGAGAAAGTAAAAAGAAACACCTGCTTCGCTTCATAGGTCAGTTCCCGTTCAACGAACCAATACAGAGATATCTTTGTGCAACACAAGATAAATGTTAAGATAGTTCGAAAGTTTAATCAAAATCGTTAGAGCCATTTTCGAGAAAAATACGACGAGCCCTTAACAGTTCAGTCGGGGGAAGTAGGGACAAACATCAAGCACTACATCAATTGAGAATGCAACTCGCCATTTTTACAACAGTTCACGAGGGGAAAACTCGTTTTGCACCACTGCCTGATTAGGAAACCATTCAATGGACTTCAGAAATTGGAGTCTGCTCATTAGGATGAAGGGCTCGCTATGAATCAAAGCCCTTTATGCACCTGTGAGTTTGTTCTAAATTTTCAGAGCCATTTGTACAAAAAGGAAACATTAAATTTCGGGTATTATTTGATACAAACAACAGTAGCACTAGCACTGTCCATTTTTAGTCACCCCATCGTTATGGTTTTGCTAACGTTCTACTTGACTTCTCACATCAACAGTGCATTAGTTTTCACCCCTCTTACCCAACAATGCAATGAGATACTTTTTGAAGAGTGTTGGAAGTGCAACCTTGTAATTTACGTCAAATTACGATTCAGTAGGTCTCAAAACGTCAGAAGAAAGCTCTATTTTTTTCTGCACGATCACAATGCACAATACTCAAATGTGGACAGTGAAAAGTAAAAATGGGAAAGCCGATCTCTTAACCTGGTTCTCCAGATTATTGAGAATATGGGCGGTTTGATGAAACACGCTAAGACTAGTATGAAGCCGGTAAAGTCCCCTAATCTTACACGGATTTCACAACTTTTTAGTGATTTACTCTACAGTTTTGACTAGTTTCCCAACTTCAGCGGAGCTTAGGTAACTAGGTAGTACAAAGAAAGCTTGGGAAGTTCCATACTTTCCGAACGCAAGAAGGAACGTTACGTAATCAGTCAAAAAACCTAATTCACTGAAAGTAGTAGCTCCTGCTATAATAAAAATGACTGAATAACGTAGGACTGAGAGTAGTTGTGCGTTTTAATATTCCCAAATTATTAACGTGGTCGGAAGGGACACAGCTCTACGTTGTTATTAAGGGCAGCTTGTTACCAAATGGCACCTTAGCCACGCGCAGAATGGATTAAGACACATCAAAAGGCTTGAGCTATCTCAATACGCGCCGTATTGTGCAGCCTACGTCTTAATTGCTATTAGCCTGCTATTGAGGTCGTGGGAGTAATTCCGATACTGGACGGTATTGGTGTTATTCCAGTTCACTAAATTAATTAATTAAGAGGTTACCATTAGCTCCCACCGCTCCGTATTGTTTTACAATTAAATTAAATCCTTATTACTAAGTTCGTTTTGTTCCCGTCCTAGATTTTTCAACAGTACGTTCCAGCGGTGTAGCGTGACTAGAAAACTTTCAAGTTTTTCTCGATTTTTGCGCCTTCATAAAATTGAAGAACCGAAGTTTTCCAACGTCCTTAGAATATTATTGGCAGCTGACGAGCAGTTCAGATTTCTTAAGATGTAAGATTTTGACCACTAAGACAAAACTAGAAAGAAAAGGGCCATAAAACCATTTTATTCGAAAATACATTACAATATCCATACTACAAATAAACCGTCCCCCCCAGTAATTATTTCTGAAATATAGAAAAAGATGTCAGTCGTTGTACTGGGCGGGACAAGAAAATAACTGCACGAACGTGACCCGTTCCAAATCTAACCAAGATTCGTATGACTCTTTATAAACCCCTGGGAGTTGATTTGGGAGTTACCAAATGGCCTCGTGAGAACCGCTGTTTGAAGTGAAAGCAACAGGCATTGAATACGTCAAGATTTAACGGTAATGATGGCTGAATAAAAAACTTCCGCGGAACTACGGAACAGTTGAAGAAACGTTAAGAGGGTTTGCTGGTTTCATAACTAATGTTAGAACGACTTTAAAAAGAAAAACAGCCCCTATTTAAGATTGCCGAGCTGTGAAGAGCGGAGAGAAGAGAGCAAACAACGAGTAGAAGATTTAGAAGCAGCGAAACAACTTTTATCTTCTGATTTTTCCTAGAATGATGAACATTTTAGACGAGCCAGAATTAGCGTTTGTGCAGCCCAACGATTTTCAAGTTGTGCTCTTCCAGACAGTTTGCTCCCGAGGATATTGTTTTCACTTCGTGGTTACAAAGAACGGGGTAAGTGTGGATACAATTTAACAGATAATATAAGTTAGACGCAGTACTTCCATGGTACTTTTCCGGAAAAGGGTTCGATATAGTTCACTCAGTTCAGACATAGTGCAAACATACATCCCATAAGTTGTTAAGTTGTTGAAAATGGAGAGATCGCTACTCACATATGACCAGTCCAGGGGCACATAAAAGCCACCGAATTCAACTAGGCATTGTAATAGCCATTTTATGGAATCAATGGATCGATTTGCCTCGATTGTTCTGTTGGCAATGGTAATGGCCTTCGACGATTGCCAGATTCTCAATTGACAGCAGCTGTGATTTGTCTCCTACTCCCCCATCATTTAAAAAAGTAGCCAGTGGCGATTATTGAGTATTGTCACCTATTCAACCTGTCCCAAGGAAGTGTGAGCCTCGTTTTGAGTTTCTTGATTGTTTAATATATGTCCCTATCTCCTTTTTCGATTGTTTAATGTTACGAACCTCGTCATTTAGTATATTTTTTCTACTCAACATAAAAGTGGACAGAACACACTCTTACCTGGTTTCCTCGGTTCGTAAAACAATGTTATTTGGTTGACTTCATATAAGATTGTGTACATAGGCCTATCGCATAGTGAATTGTAAAAGCACATCACTTGTCATACACGACTACTCAAGATATTTTCATCATGTGGCGCGCTTGGGAGTTGCACTTCTACTATTCGCATTTTACAATACATAAAATAAAAACAATGATTATACTCAGAAATTGAGAGAATATACTCAATGATCACCACAAAACAAGATCAAAAGGATATCGTGAGGCGTTGTTGATCTGTTGTTTCGAATACGTTGATGTCAATCAAAGCATCCACCTCGCCAACCATAATTCATAGCAAGCTACAACCTGCCCTTTACAACTCCTATCTAACGGAGTGTTGTGACGTAGCGAGTTGGGTACATTATATCCAACATATAACAACCATGAAGGAATATTACGTGCCCTGAGTCATCGTTATCATTGAGCAGCAATGCTCCGTCAACAAGGAACGTTAGAAGACGCGACCAAAGCAATCGCCCTTATTGCCCTAAATGTGTACCGCGATGCACAACTGCACCAAGGAAGCCTTCTACTCCCAAAAGCTGTTGATGTTGTTATTAAACGTACATAATTGATAAATCACTGTTCAAATCGTTAATTTAACTGCACGTAGTTGCCTTGTGAGCTTCTGTAGTGAAATTATACTCGTAAAATGTATATGCAAGAACGTTAACATTTAGAACTCGTTAGTTTTTAAACCTTTTTTGAACATTTACATTTTGATATGATTGAGGGCAATAGCTTTGCCTTCTATGAAACTCGCTTAAAAGGAAGTAATAATACTGAATTTTTTTACATCTAAACCTATCATTTTCTGCACAACCATTTCTTTAGCCTTGTATATTCGAAATGTAACGTACCTATTTTTACTTTCCTTGCTCTACGAAGTAGAAAGGAAAGTTATGTAATCGGCTGAAAAAAAAATTTTGAGTTCTCTTCAGATCTTTACGTTTCAGACCCCCCTGAGTCCGAAAAACACTATTTGGGAAAATGGTCTGTGTGTCTGTGTGTGTGTGTGTGTGTGTGTGTCTGTGTGTATGTGTGTCTGTGAACGATTTTTAGAGAAAACCACCGTACCAATTCAGCTCAAACTTGATTTCTCGTCCGAGGGTCACCATGGGACGCCAAAATAAGTATGAACAAAATCCACCGAAAGTTAACTATAGTTATCATAGTGATCAAAACACCAAATTTTTTCTCAAAAACGGCTCTAACGATTTTGATTAAATTTTGAATATTGATAGCTCTCAATAAGGCAATTATACCATAAAATTCCCATTCGTGGGAAAATGACGAGCAGCACAATAAATTACCTAAACTTTCGACAAAATCTATTTTAGCGCAGTTTTAGAGAAAACCACCGTACCAAATCAGCTGAAACTTGATGTCTGGCCAACAAGTTACCATGGGACGGAATAGTGAGGGTATGGGCAAAATCCACCGAAAGTTAACTATAGTCATCATAGTGATCAGAACACCAAGTTTTTTTTCTCAAAAACGGCTCTAACGATTTTGATTAAATTTTCTATATTGGTAGCTCCTAATAAGATAATTTTACTATAAAATTCCCACTTGTGGGACAATGACGAGAGCAGCACAATAAATTATCAAAATTTTCGACCAAAATCGTCTTTCGCGCAGTTTTTTCCTTATAAACTCCGCTGGAATTCTTGTAGAATGTTAAAAACAAGGAAAGTAAAAATTCGGTATTGTAGTCCAATCATATACCTAGAGGGTGAGTGTTTAAAAACGCTCATGAGATACATGGGGCTCACTCCAGAAATTCCTGAATTTCAACTACTGCCGTTTCGCTTACTACCAGTTCTAACAGTTATTTTCCAATAGCTCTGCAAAAGTGATTACTATCCTTTTTTTAAAAAATCGTGTTTACAGCCTCATTAATTATCTGTGTAACAATTGTTCAATAATGGTCCTGGAATGAGTACGAGCAGCACAATAAAATCTGGAACTGTAAGCGCTACCGCTTCCTGCTGCCGTAAAGCGTTATTTGACCAAGTTCAAATTAACTGAGTGATAAATCAATTGATTAAATAGAATTAGCCATGTACAAAGTGAATTGTTGTAGAGCTAAGGAAAGTTGTGTGTTGCAACGCACCAGATATTTTAGATACAATTCAGCACGCCAAAAGACAGGGAAATGTCCGTGTCGACTTCACTTTTATGCATTAGTAAATGTTACACGTGCGTGCATATAGTTTACCTTGCTAATAATTTGGAAGCCGTGTTTTTCTGCCAGTTTTCGAGACGTTTCATAATCCTCGCTGATTTTCGCCACCCAAACGTCGCCTTCCAAAAACGGGTTACCACCCAAGACGTCGACAAATAGCAAAGTCGCGGCGAAGAAAACTATGTGGATGACTCGTGCCATCGCTGAACCTACGAAAAACAGTGTAACCAGCCGATCAAAATTATGAATGTACAATGGAATGTATTAAGTAATGGGTTATTTCTAACATCGATAAATACTTCGATAATAAGACTGAAATACGCACGCAACACTTAATAACATTTGGAAAATAGATACACGTTAAGTTGGCGATAGTTATTTCATTTGGGGGTACACCTTTTGATTCAGTTTACTTTTTATCCCCACAAATGAGTACATAAGATTCCCGGATTAGCTTTAATGTAAATGCAAATATTAAAGTACCTTTAAGTTTGGTTATCTTGACCTTAAAACGCGTTCGTATGTATCTGCATTTTATTTTTTACTCTTTTTCTCGTTCATAATAAATTCCGTTATTTTGGAATCCCATATGAGTAGTTTGCCTTCGCGTGTTCTGACATCTATGTACTAACAGCGAGTTGCCCTCTATCGGTTTCTGCCAACATTGGGCTGGATCGATGTTTTGATTGCTTTCAGCTTAATTGATACGTCGGCCTCAGCCCCAGTCGGGACAATATGACTCATAACGAGCTCAGCATTTAAATGAGCGGATCCCAATTTCCACAGTTCGTAAAATTGTTACAGTCAGTGGTGTAAAAAGAGTTTTTGTCTCCTTTACAAACTGTACTACTAAGGATGAGTGGATGAATGTTTGCTGTCTGTCCCTGCTTTCTTCTATTGAAATGTTTAGTATATCAGTTATCATCGACAAGAAGAAAATGTCAGAAATGGCTAAACCGACAATACATCGGAAAATGAGATTTGCTGCAAATCAAATTCACTTTTTTCTGATTTTCTCAAAAACGGATCTGGCGATTTTGATCAAACACTTTCAACTAACTGATACCTGCATACTGTAAACATTCCTGTTAAAATGCGTTAGAGTGATACAGCCCCTGCATATACAGCTTACCATCGAATTAACTACACGCCAGATATTTTCCAATGAAATTACTATTTATTGTTAAAATGTGGTATTTTTGTCCTTTTTGTACGAAGTTGTTAAAACTGGGGATATCCCCGTAAATAAATAAATTAGAAGCTGGTACCAAAGTTATGGCACGAAGGTAAATTTTTTGGTCAGAAGGGAAGTGGAGCTATAATGGATTAGTTTGATTCATAAGATCTGCACGATACTGCACAACGTATCAAATTCTACGATCCATGGTATAAAATTTGGGGATCGTGAAAAATAAGGTTGGGAGTCTCCTCTGGCTTCGCAGCAATAATTCCTTGGAGCACAGCCCGTGACAGGAAAGTGGTAGCACTTAACTATAGCGGATACAGCTAACAGCTTTCGTGAAACATGACTAGGTTCGAGCCCCTCAATAGGGGGGATAATCAATAGCTTTAGAAGGGGGGTGAAGGATTGAACTACGTATTTTGTAGCGTTTTACTGTCGAATGTATCATTCTCAAACTCGAACCGTAGCCCTTCGATGTTGAAGACACCTACTTTCACTGTAATGGTTCTAAAAGATCCAGTCGTGCAAGCTAATTGATGAAGGAAGTTTGGAACGCGTGAACATACGGAAATTCATGTCTTTCAAAGGGGTGTCAGTGGGCAGTAAAATATATTAAAACAACGAAAGTGGTTAAGGAATCGTATATTTGATTGTAGGGAGCTTCCATGGAGTGTTGACGAATTGGGAAAATATCTGGCGAGCCGCATCACACAACTTTCTTCAACCCCACGTAAATTGTAGCTGCTTATCCAACATCGTTATCACTCAGTTTATTGAATCCAGAAATTTTCGGATTTGCTCCTAGTCATTTTACGAGGGTTATCGAACTTTCAACGCACGGGTGGTTGATTAAATTGTCACCCTGATTTTTACTATCCATGGCTCCACAAAGTAAAGGTATGTAAATCTCTGGAAAAAAAAATCTTTACCTAGTTCTTTTCAGATCTCAACGTTTTATGGCCGATTGAGTCCGAAAAACACTCTTTGGGAAAAGGCTCTGAGCGTATGTATGTCTTTCAACGCGATTAGGAGAAAACGGCTGAACTGAATCTTACCATGGGACGCAAAATAAGGGTACGAGCAAAATCCGATTAAAACTAATTATAGTTACCATAGTGATAGTGATCAAAACACTAAATATTTTTTTCCGAAGAAGGCTCTAACGAGTTTAATTACATATTGTGTAGACCATAAAATTCTTATTCGTTTGAAAGTGAAGACAGTAGCACAATGAATTACCAAACATGAGCCTCGACGCAAAATGATTTTAGCACAGTTTTTGCCTTATTAACTCCGCTCAAATATCACCAGTTTTCACAAAAAATGTGCTGCTAATCCGATCATGTACTTCCATGAAGAACGCGCAATAACGCTGATAAGATTCATTGTGGCTACTCCAGAAATGCCGGAATTGGAACCACCGCCGTTGCACTTACTAACGTTTATCAGAGCTTTTACCCGATAATTCTGGAACAGTGATTATTATTCCTCCCAAACAAAAGTCCGGTTTACAGCCTCATTAATTCTCTACAGCTAACTGCTCAGTGACTACCGTTATTGCATGAGTTGGGGCAATTCTATAAATTCCAGAACTGTAAGCTCTACGACATTCTGCCATCGTGAGGTTATGTTTTACCAAGTTCGAATGAACTGAATGTAAGATAAATTGAATTAGTAGCCACGAACACCGGTGAATTTACAAAAAGCTAAGGAAAGTTGTGTGAAGCGCCGCGTCAGACATGAGCGGGATTTATGAAAGAAAAACTGCGCTGAAATTTCATTGAAAGTTTCGGTAATTTATTTAACTGCTCGCATAGTTTTTCCACTGGTTCGAATTTTCTTGAACTGTCGTGTTATTTGGAAATGTCCGTATGAAAATTTAATCAAAAAAAGTTATATTTGGACCGATTTCTTTTTATTTTTTACTAGAGGGCACACGGGTCAGGGCCGCTTTTGTTACTGCGCTTACACGATGGGTCTATTGCGACGATGACCTTAGAGTTCGCGTTTGCAGAGTGAGACTGCCCGCACCAGGCATAGGACCAGCGAACTCTGGTATGATCCCTCGACCAGGCTGCTCCCTCCTTCTAACGAGGGTTCCAGTGGGCTTCCCAACGAGTTCATGAAGGTTTCCAGGGAAGATAAGAAATGGGTCTTATCTAGCCATGGCTTATGCCACAGTTTGCACAGCTTCGGTTGACTTCTCCATGTATCCATCATCATCCCCCACATAACAAATGAAGCCAGTTGAAGCTAAGTACAACTTTCGCTGCAGTCTTAGCATTGGGTTGGGGGTAAGAAAAGTCTTTGAGGGGCGTAGCTGTGAAGGGTGAAGGTAAGGCACTCGCATAGGATGTACTTTGCTGTTTCGTCCTCCCTACTGCACAAGCTCTGATTTACCCATCTTATTAAGGTGATGCCTAAGAGTGCAATGCTCAATAAGGAAATTATTTAGATCTCTCTGCTCCCTTCTGTTCAGAGTGAATATCTAAAGCCTTTGCCCTTGAATGGGAGGCCGCAATGACCCTTTTTGCCTATCTTAGTACTGGCTAGGAAGTCCAGTCGGCTTCTTTTCCTGCGTCCCCTACCTGCCAGTTTAGGTGAATTTCCGTCGCTCCTTAGTGAGGGTCTGCCCCACTGAGTCCCTACTGAATCTTTACTCAATACCCTGTCAGCCTTTTCATCACCCTCTTGGCATCAATGTGCCGCTACTCAAATACCAAAGGACATAGGAAGGCCACCAAATGGTTTAAGCGCCTGAAGACAACCCCGTCTCAGCAGATCTGAAGAAGTAGGTCAAAAAGACCTAGAGAACAATTCGGCTATCCGAGAACACGTATATCCGCTCGCCCTTGAGTCCTTTTGCCTGGATTTCTCGTGCGCAGATGTTTATAGCTAGAATTTAAGCCGTTTTCGTGCACCCACAAACACACAGAACATTGTCCCAAATGGTTTTTTCGGACTCAATAACTATTAACACGTAAATCTCAGAAAAAAAACTGTTAAAAAATGAAGATGACGTAGTGATTAAGATGACGTGTTTACCCTGTTATTTAATTATATATTTATGTATGCTCAGTTGCAACCTGTCAATCCATCTAAAACCTGGGAACAAACAAAAGGACTCTTCCTTTTGAAAAGGAAGAAGAAAACTGGGTACGCCTTAAATTCGATCAACGTTGATCCTTCACAAGCCGAGTAATGCGACAAAAGTTTTTTTTTCAATTCATCTACTGCAGAAACATTAGTGCACTTAAGTCTCTTTTCACTTTTTTAAAGGTTTTTAAAACTTAAGCTCTCGCATGGGTCTCTGGAGGTGTCATTCAACCATTACCGCGACTAGAAAGTTTTAAAGGAGGGAAAAAAGAGAGTAGAGAGGGAGGCCAGGTCTCCGGAGAGCGGGTGGATTCTTAATCAAGACAATGCCCTGGCTTACAATCTCTGACAGCTCAGAAAGATGAAAGCTACTTTCTTGCCCCAAATTGCCAGCTGTTTTCCCCCGGAAATATTTTTCTCGAATTCGCGAGGAAATGCTTTCAAACGTGGAGGGCACCTCAGAACGATACTGATCTGGGACGAGAGATATTGCTGAGGAAAAGGACGATAAATTAAACTCATTTCAGGAACGTTCTTGCGAATGATTGTCGTGCGAAGGTGTGTAAATCCGCGCAAAAAGAAGGAAGAAATCACCTTGGAAAAGTAGAAATGGACTGCGCATGAAACCATGCCTTTAGGAAAATGACCGAAGGCATTGAGGGAGTTGAGTCTGTCGACTTAGAGGAAGTCAGTAACATGATATCTACTGTCGCGAGGCACTATAAAACTCTGATAGACCACGTCATCTCGCTCTCCTCTTACACAAAGGAGACTGCATGAGCGCAAGAGACACTCCGACTGCTGATGTCGTTCTTCTTTAGTGGCTCTTGTTAAAATGTGTGTTGCTTGCAGAACACAACTTTCCTCGCCTCACTGGCGCAAGACTAGAATTTAATTTTCTGGCGCATCTCGGCTTATATTTCCATTCAACGGAAGACTAGGAAAATAGTCGTGGTATGTTGGTAAATCAGTAGGGCCAAGGGAAAACACACTGACGGGTGAAGGGAGAAATGTACGATCTGACTTCCATTACATGGCATTCCAGTGGCAAAAGACGAATGTTCATACTCCGAGGAGACTCGGGCATAGGATCGTTGTAATTTTTATTCGAGTCAGCGGCTCGCCAACATTTCCATCCCCTTCGCAGTGTGTCTCCAGTGGCCATGGTAAAGCACAGGTTTGATGTACAAAAAATTATTCCTCGGTCGGCCAGTCGCCTTGTGACTTTCAAGTGAATGTAACTCGTTAAGTCTTCTCACAAATAATATTCGTTGGTTCCTCCCAGCCGGCAAAAAGAATTAGATTTTCTTAGAAGTCTTAGAAGTCTGTCTTAGTAGATCTTTCACTTCAACCTCAAGTATCATTTTTAGTCATTGGAAAGCGCCAAGTAAACAGTACTTTCCACCGTCTCTAACTCCACCTAATACGAACCTCGTTTTCGTCTCACTCCCCTCCAAACGTTGTCCCATTAAGCTCCGTGCCCGATTTGCACAATGTTCAGAGACAATACCTCCTCAGCTAGTTTATATCACTTCCTTACCCAATTGTAAAAGCTCAGAACGCATACCACCCCTGGCAACCTCGCCTACACTGCTCGTTTCTACCTATGCCCCCCGCAGGGCTGCAGCTGATTTTAAAAAAGAAGTGACGTGACGCGTCACACAAGTTGCAACACACAACTTTCCTTAGCTCTGCATCAATTCACTTTGTACATGGCTAAGTCTATTTAATCAATTCATTTGAACTTGGTCAAACAACACTTCACGGCAGCAGAAAGCGGTAGCGCTTACAGTTCCGGAATTTATTGTGCTGCTCGTACTCATGCCAAAATCATTACTGAGCAATTGTTGCACAGAGGATTAATGAAGCTGGGAACACGATTGTTTGGAAGAGGACAGTTATCATTTTTGCAGAGTTATCGAGTGAACCCGCTAGAGCTGGTAGTAAGCGAAACGGCGGTAGTTGAAATTCAAGAATTTCTGGAGTGAGCCCCATGTATCTCATGAGCGTTTTCCAACACTCACCCTATAGGTATTGCATTGGACTACAATACCAATTTTTACTTTCCTTGTTTTAAACATTCTAGTAACATTTTAGCGTAGTTAATAAGGAAAAAATCGCGCTAAAAACGCTTTTCGTCGAAAATTTTGATTAGTTATTGTGCTGCTCTCGTCATTTTCCTACAAATGGAAAATTTATGGTATAATTGCCTTATCGACAGCTATCAATATAAAAAATTTAATCAAAATCGTTAGAGCCGTTTTTGAGAAAAAAATTTGGTGTTTTGATCACTATAATAACTATAGTTAACTTTCGGTGGATTTCGCTCGTACCCTTATTTTGGCGTCCCATGGTATCCTGCGGGCTAGATATCAAGTTTCAGCTGATTTGGTGCGGTCGTTTTCTCTAAAATCGATTACGTCGAAAATTTCGGTAATTTATTGTGCTGCTCTCGTCATTTTTCCATAAATGGGAATTTTATGGTATAGCTGTCAATATAAATAATTTAATCAGAATCGTTAGAGCCGTTTTTGAGAAAAAAAATATTTGGTGTTTTGATCACTATGATAACTATAGTTAAATTTCGGTGGATTTTGTTCATACCGTTATTTGGGCGTCCCATGGTAATCTGCGAGCTAGATTTGAAGTTTGAGATGATTTGGTACGGTGGTTTTCTCTTAAAATCGTTCACAGACACACACACAGACCATTTTCCCAAATAGTGTTTTTCGGACTCAGGAAGGTCTGAAACATAAAGATCTGAAGAAAACTCAAAAAAACATTTTCAGCCGATTACATAACTTTCTTTTCTACTTTGTAGAGCCAAGGAAAGTAAAAAGAAGTGACGTGACGCATCACACAAGTTTCCCAATCCCCATCGACATCCAACCATTTCCATGGCTTCAACTACTAATTCAATCCATTTTCCACTCAGTTCCTCTGAACTTGGTAAAACATAACGTCACCATTTATTTAGAAAGTGTCTAAAGTTCCGGAATTTATTGAGGTGCTCTTACTTAAACCACGACCACTATTCAGCGATCAGTGCAAATGTGATTCACGATATTGTCAACACGATTTTTTTTGTAAAACAACTTGTTTACTGTTTTGGAAGTTTCGGGTAGCGATTGTGAGAAATGGTGACGAATCAAATGGAAGTGGTTTGAACACTGGAATTTCTTTAAATGCTCCTTACCAAAAGGTTACTCGACCCTTGTTACTGTTTTCAAACCGAATTTGTAAGGCATTATTGATAATTTATTGTGCCACTTTTGTCATTTTCCCACGGATGAGAATTTCATGGTACTATTGAGCTACTTAGAGCAGTCCATACTAAATTCCAATCAAAACCGTTGTTAGTTCTGGCTTTTAATCGCTATAGCTAGTTTTCGGCCAATTTTTCTTGTACCGTCATTTTGGCGTTCCACGGTGATCAGCAGAAACGACTGAGTCGGTCCGGATGAGCCATTTTCTCTCAATCACATTCTCACAGACTATTTTGCCGAATGGTGTTTTTCGTACACAGAAGCCGTTGAAACATGAAGATGTTGACAGTCCCACAAACCTCCTGTGCAGTAGTAGGACCGACTAAATTAACTCATGAACTTTAAGAGCTACTTTTCGTAAAACGTGATGTTGTTTTTGGTTTTTTTATTGAGATGAACTGGGTGAAAAATAGATTCGATTAGTAGCTAAAACCGTTTAAATTGCGTAATGTCCGCGAGGATAAGGTAACCAGTTATTTTTTTCGTCGGCTCACAGTACACTTTACGCTTACGACAAGGCGATATCGCTACAATACATACCACAACCACAAACGTTCACTTGTCTCAATATCCAACTTCACCATATGTTCTCCAAATGCCTCGTCGTTTCAACTAACGGATATACCAGGAAAGTGATAAATTTACGAGAAACAGACGAAGGTCTGCACGAAGAAGCGTGACAAAATTCGCAAAGAGATTCGAAACATAAATCAGCCTGAAGACCCCAATACATACAACCTTGAACGTCAATAGTCGTCAACTAGTTGCCTCAGAAATATTCAAATCTGCGGTATTTACCACCTTGAGAATCAAAACGACGGGTAATTTACACGCGGCGAACGCTATTTAGAAATGAACGATCGGTTTGTGGCAAAAACACGTAGTTTCATTATTTGGATTCAGGACAACTAATATTACATTATTGTAAAATTGAGAATGCGACTGTTTAATCAATTTTATGATGACCCATTTGAAATGAATACCGATTTTGAATTGAAAAATATGAACCTACATATTTTTATGTTCATTGAGGGGCATTCATGGTAGTAGATTATCGTCCCTTGCCAACATCCTCGTTCAGCAGCTCCCAGAAGACCAAAACCTTCCGTGGCACAGAGCGAACGAATTGCAATCGGTTAAAGCACGAGATTCAGAGTCACTTCAATTTTGATTAAACTTCAAATTATCTTCTACTAGTCAATACCTAACATTCCGTCTCTACAAGTATCTCCATCAAAATACGGTGAACGGAGATATAGGCCTAAAAAGCCAAAATACGTTTTTAGACAAAATGGCTACAACGATTTTCACAAAACTCACAGGATGTTTTCTAATAGTTATACCTATATATTGTTCTCAATAAATGTTCTTCTGACAGTCCAATGAACAGAGATAAAAATGAAAATGCGTCAAAAATTATGTTTTTTGGAACATTTTTGTAATTTCCCTAGTAACAGCTTCATTGGATTTCATCAATCTTATGAAGTGTCTTCTAGCATACCTTTTGTTCTCCATGAGTATTTCTTTAGCTATCTGTTGAACGGAGAGACAAGCCACACGCATCACACGACTTTACCAAGTCCCACGCCCATCAGTTGAACCCGATCAGACTAGGTTCAACGTCCGATATATTAACTGGTAGCTCATGGTTTCAAAATTTACTGGATTGCCTCATTTGTATGTTACAACCTTTAATCAGTACATATCGCAAAGCTATGACATATAGGACTGTTGACTTGATTTATTTGAGAAAGTTGGTGTTTCAGTGTAAAATGGGATGTGGGTTGGTTGGTTAGCTGCGAAACTGCTCTCCGGCGAGTGGTTAACTTTCCGCCTCTGAACTATCGCTGGCTTCCTACAACCAAGATCAGTCTAGCATCTGATCTTACCTGAGGTAAGAACCCACGTCTCTTTTCCTGTTGTAAACTCGCATTTAGCCGCCTTTTAAAGGGAAATTCTTTGCCCGTTAAAACATCTCTCGGTTGTTTGGTGTGAGTTCTCCGCTTCCCAAAGACATCACCAGGAATGATCGCATTGTCTCTGTGCTCAACCGGGGTAAGTGGAAGCAGCCACAAGACATGCGGTGAGTCAAACCTCAGTTATACACATCACCAAACTCCTTTTCGCATTCACTCGAGAGTTGGAACAGCAATTTCGTAATGACTTCCCCGCAAAAAAAAGTCTTTTATAGTGAACCTAACAAAACAGTTTGTGCTTATTGTTCTAGAGTTATCCGGAAAACACTGTGAAAAATGCTGCAAATTATTATACAACGGTTTATTTACTCTCTTGCACAGCAGTTTTCACTTGACAGTCTGAGAGACTGCATTTGATTCACAATCAAAAAATACTAATGAACGATGCAAAACATGACTTGACAACAACCGAACAACGAAAATGGACAGTTCCTAGACGACATTAGGCAATTGGCACAATGTGAACTGACAGGTGGTTGGAGGCGGGAGGCAGCGTGGAAAATGAGGGCAGGACATGGAGGAACGATAACTTTCACTATACTGTCCCGTAAGTTCCTTGAAGTAGTAGAATTTCCCATACTACATTCACGGCGATTTCACCAAGACCCAGTCCTACACCTTCAAGGCCCGTCCTATTCGACTCAGCATATAAAAATACCTACGAAATGATACCAAACACGACGTAATTGCAATAAAACTGACAAAACTTTTTAGACTAATGTTTTTAACCATTTTTTGCCCACAACAACCATGGGTTTCGTGCGATCCGACTGCCAAATAAGCATCCACAACAGAATTCTTGTGCGAAAGAACGGATTTTTAGACCATGTTAAAGACTTGGCCTGGACAGTGGACGACGGAAGGTGAACATTACAGATTTGAAATCCTCATGCCTTGAAAAGTAAAAGTAAAACTTTCCCGACCGAAATCTTGGGTGTATTATTCGGAATGAACAATAAACCAAAAGTATGCCGAGGTTGCGAATAACTATAGGTTACGATTAAAATTACTATTAATTTAAGTAGCATCATTCATATATTCTCAATTAAAACGACATTTTCATGGGGGCAATACTAAATTTATGATCTTTCGTCGACGAATCCCTCAATGCTTGAGCAGCGTGAGTCAGTTGGATGGCGCAAGCGGGATGAGTAGAGCTGGGAAGTAGCGTGCATTCCCTGTCGAGTATTGCAGCCAACCCTTCAATCAACGACAAAAACCCCAAGCAAACCGCTGCTCGGCGAACCCTGTTCAATTCCTGGAATGTGAGAAGAAAAAAAATGAATGACGCAATTACTTTTTATTATTGTTGGGAATCTACGTATATTGTGCCTGAAAAACTTTTGAAACGACAAGAAAAAATCTCATGTGTGACGAACCATACAA
Organism: Pachypeltis micranthus; assembly: GCA_020466155.1. NCBI lineage: Eukaryota > Metazoa > Arthropoda > Insecta > Hemiptera > Miridae > Pachypeltis > Pachypeltis micranthus. Next base: position 13,440,920 of record CM035772.1, read on the forward strand.
CTTTTCTCAACTCCATGTACATTCAACTATTTTACTACAGAAGAACCCAATTCGGTTTTCACTGAGTTTATATGAACCTGGTAAAACTTAACTGAACGCTCTACGCCGAAGATGACAGTGCTTAACGTTCCAGAACTTTTTGGGTTGCCAAACTGATGTCATAATCTACACGTAATATGGGGGGGGGGGGCAGTCAACACGGTTGGTTTGACGGGAAATTGAATAAAAAATTGTTGAGAAATCGGGTAAATATGTTTGGAAGTTGGATAAAATTGGGTTAAGGCGCTACTTAAATTGGTTGAAAATAAGAACAAAACGAATAATTTTGAGTGCAGAAATTCAAAATGCTCTTGTTCCAGAGGCTTCGAAATCGAAGGAGCATAATATAACTGTGCTGTAGGTTTGTGTAACAAAATGAACTTGAGCCGCTTGCCAGAGCGAGCATTGCTATTTGCCTAACTCAACGCTAAGAGGCGCTTCGTAAAAATGTGCTGTGTGATGGATGCCCTTATCGCGTTGGTAGGCAACCCACTACTGATCAGATTTCTTGTACAAGGTACATCGTAGCAATGTTTTGTAGGTTTGCAAAGCCAAATAAACTTGAGGTGCCTGCCAAAGCGTGTGAGTTGTGAGCTGCCTGACTTCACCGTAGATGCATCGTACAAATATGCTGTGCAGAAGGGTGCCCTTATCGGTATTTGGATGTGTCCACACACGGTTTCGTCAAAATTGTTGGGGGTGATGCGCCTAACATTTCAAACGAAGGCGATCCGCCATCGATCAGGCTCCTGCTTATTTTCAATCCCCTCGCCATTCTTCCTCTTTTTCCCACAGTTGGAGCTCAATCCCGAGCGGAAGTACGACCGCACACAAATTTGACGCACAAACCGATTCAGGCGACTCCTACAATTTTATTCCTGTTCTCTTCAAATTCATAACGCACACCTGAAACTCGTAGGAGGCAGGGAACAATCCAATTTTGTGATCTGAATTCCGAATGGGCAATATTGGAACAGCTTTATGAGACAGCGCTGCAAATACTAAGACGCGCGTTTCATCAGAAAATTAACTCAAGTATTTGCATGCGCGATATTTACTCAGATCGTGCTACAAGCCGACGGTATTAATATAAAAACGCACGTCGGAAAATACCTTACAGCCCTGGCAAAGAAAGAGTTGGGGGACTTTGAATAATTTTCGTAGAGGGCCATATTTTTAGACTATTCGTGAGAGTATGGAGGTGGGTTTTTGTTTAGAAGCATAGTAAGTGAACGCCAGGAATAGATACGAACAGCAAGAACTTATTTGGGAAACGACATAACAATTGTAGGAGAAAGGTTCATAAATTGCATAATGTTTAGCCACAGGTAATCCAATTTTCGTTGGAAATTGTACGAGAGTAAAAATCGAGTGAAAATTGATCATTTTCTTTGCTTTTGTACCTAATCTAATCAGCTATTCACTCAATTCTAGAGAACTATGCTTTCAAAATGTCTACTGCGCATGCATAAATGAATTTTGTTCATCTGATTGAGTATTTACTAGCAGCCAATACACATATATCGTTCCTTGCAACTACTGCTTGAATTAAGATATACCCCAAAAAACATCAAAAATACATATTTTCCAGATTAGACGTTAGTTCTTAATATTTTTCCAAAAACGGCTTCATCGATGATGAATAAACATTTTCGTAGAAATGGGTTGAATGGAGACACCCCCTGCATCATCCAATTTAAAGAGGTTGGGGAAAGCAGTGTGATGCTTCGCACCAAATATTTACTTTGCCCTACGTAGTAAGAAGAAAAGTTACAAAATCGGGCGAAGACAAAGGGTTTTTGAGTTCGAAAAACACCATCGGGGAAAATGATTGGCACGAACGTGATTGAGAAAACGGCTAGCCCAAACAGAGTCAAATTTGACTTTTAGCTACAGGTCACTATGGGACGCCAGAATAAGGGTATGAGCGAAATCGATCCAAAACTAACTATACTTATACTCTTCAAAACACCAACTATTTTTTTCCTCTCAAAAATAGCTTCAATCATTTTGATTGAATTTCTTTCAAGGACGGGCCCAAACAAGACGACAGCACCATGAAATGCTCATTTGCGGAAAATGAAAAGAGCAGCACAATAAATTGACAAACATTTCCGAAAAGCGAATTGTTTTTATTATAATCACCGCCAATGTAATCGTGTTCCCTGGGAAATTAGGGTGGTAGTTCACTGCACTATACGACAGTTTAATAACGTTCATATTATTACATATATAATTAGGAGCAACTCCAGAAATCTCGTAATTCAAACAACCACTGTTTCACTTAATTGCATTATTCACAGTTTTTACTTTATAATTCTAAAACGGTGAACACGAGTTCCTTGAATCGTTGTGATCTGGTGAAAACACACAAAAAGTGTCAACGGATTAGGTAACTTTCGTTCCTACACTGTAGGGCTAAGCCCAGTGCAGCTAATACTAACTCCCAATACTCACATCATTTGATTAATTTCTCGCAATCTCCTTCCTCCGATAATCTCTGGATGTTACACGTGGGTGCTAGTTCTTTTGCAATCTCCCTTTTGAAATGAGTTATTTCCACTTGATGTGGTAGGTCTGTTTACTTATCAAAATTACTGTTCCTCAACACTCAAGTTATATTGATCGAAAGTCATGAAGATTGCAGTTTTGCAAGCATGTGGCACAGGAACGAGCTCACCATCCATTAAACCTAGACCTGTGGAGGTACGATTGTCATCTAGGTGGTTTCTTAGTTCCTCTGCACTAAATGCACAGGACTGAGAGTCTTTGAAAGAAAAGAAGAGGAGCTGTGTATTGAAGTCGCTGTGTCCAGTTAGGAACTGGCTCATTCAATGGCCTAGCTCAACGCAATTTCTCTGAAGGCGCTCATAGATGTTGGGTAAAAATTCATCCGACGAGAATGAGGATCCCTTCGACGAGGGTTCCCATCTCCCTAGCCGTTTATCTAATGCCAATTCATCATTCTAGCACGGAGTTTTCATTCAGTGGAGAAGTTTATACAAAGTTCCGCCCAAAGCGAAGAAAGAAAGTGCTCCCTTTTCACTCTCCTCCACGTTCCAAGCGCTGGTCTGAGGACCAAGCACTGTGGTGACGACTTCTCTTTCGTTCTCCAGACGGAGACATGTTTGCATTCGACCGTCATAGCAACTTCTTAGGAGCAAACACAGGTTACAAGGAATTCCCCCGACGTTTAAACTCATTGAGGAGCCCTGGTTATCAAATAATCCCCTGACGTCAATGAGAAATGCAACAACATACGTAGCCTGTGCCTCCAGAGAAACACTGCAGATTTCAACAATGGACATTCATATTATATGCTTGCGAGCAGACACTAACTGCACCATCAAGATCTCTAAAATGTTGCTTAATATGGAAAGAAGACTAAGCAGTCTCCACGTTTATGGGTTTGATTGATTGCAGTTGCCTCCCACTTGAAGAGTGACAACACACACACACACAGAGTTCCACTGAGTGGGGAACTGCCTAACCTGAAGATGACCATTAAATAAATTAAGAAGGCTGCAGGAGGTGGTAAAAGGCCCTGCCAAAGTAGCCAGTTGTCCACAATGGGATGTCAGGCTCATACGGCTCATGATCAGCTCCTTCTCGCCCTCAGTGCTCCTGTATCCAGGGTTGTAGGGTTGCTGGGATTCACTAATGCGATACCCACCGAGTTTGAAGCCAACTCTCTCATTGCCCTTACAAAAACACTACAATTCCACCAAAACCCTCATTAGAAAGACACAAATGGCTGCCCTAACACCATTATATCCTCCCATTTTAAATCACACTTACCTTGTAAAATTGTTGAGTTTTTTCAGGAATCTTTCGAGCGTGCCGTAAGATCTTTTGAATGTCCGATTGAATGCCAGACTGTCTTATCCAAGCAACGCCATTTTGCGAGTAGCTCTTCTTTTCTGAAGGTTTCACCGGAAAAGCGTCACCTGATGACAATTTCATTTGGTTAATAGGGTACATTTCTTACGTGTTCATGAGTGAGTGTGTAAATTACATGATACACAAATTTGTAAGCTCGGTGGTGGATTCAAAGGTACTAAACGTTTTATTTGGAAACGTTGCAACGGTTTACTGAAGTATGAAACGTAAGATTGCCTGGCTTTAGCGCCTATTTGCTATCATTACACTTAGACCCTTCAATTGGACAGTTTCATAACAAACCATCCAAAAGCTAACCAGCTTTTACCACTCAAATCCTTGAACGCTTCTTCATTCGTTTCGTAAACATTGACACTTGAAGATACTCCACTGAATATGACAATGCCCTAAGAAATAGAAGACGGACTTAATTTCTCCTGCGTTACAGGGAGGACACCCAAAAATTCCCACTACCAGCCCTAAAAAAGATGTTTTTCGCCAAAGGTCAAATATCGGCTTGACTGGACTCAGTCGTCAATTTCTGTTTCCTATATTTCTGAATAATAAACGTAGGCTTTCGGTCAGGAAAAAGTTTTTACAACCCCTCAAAATTTGACACTTTACGTGTCAAGCCATGGGGATTCCAAATTCACCATGTAAACTCATGGTAATTATGAGGAAAAAATGTTATTGCGTTTACATCGTGTTGGTATCAATTCCAAGGTATTTTTCGATGCTGCATCGAATAGCCTCAGAGGTGTGACACTGCGTCAGGCTGGATAACCAGTAAATTATCGGAAATAGTGATTGAATCATCAGGTTTCACGTGCGTTGCATATGTAGTTACACGCATGACTTGTCATTTCCAGGGCTGTTCATTTACCTATGTTATGTTCTGAATATTTTTCGACATTGAATAGGATAGGTCCCAATCATATGTTGTGCAAGAGAATAATAAACTGTTGTGTAATCATTTGCAGCGTTTTTAATAATGGCTCTCCACGATTTCACCGTGAGTCATCTAACTTGTAAAACGCTGCAAATTATTACGCAATAGTTTATTCTTGCACAGCTTGACCTTGTCTCACGCCTCCAAGACTCATTCCATTCGATTCAGCGTCGAAAATACCAGTAAACGGAATTAAACTTGTTTTTAAACCATTTTTCGTCCATAACAACCATGGGGATTGCAGAGTTGGCCTGCACAACTAGATCTCAGTTGGTATTTTAGAAAGAACGAATGTTTTAGACCACGTTAAAGACAAAATATGGCATTGCAGGTTTGGAGTCCTCATGCTGTGAAACGTAACGGGTCGAATTTTGAGGGGAGTTATAAAAAACTATCCTGACCGAAAACATAGGTGTAATATTCAGAATGAATAATACACCAAACTGGATGTCCTCTGCGACAGAAACGGTTAAAAAAACTTGAGGTTGAAGGAGATTTATTGTTTGTTTTATTGAATCCGACTACCTTAATTTAACAATGTTAGAACATTAACGATTATATTTTGGGAGATTAACCCTGATTAATTTTCATTCTACCATTTACATTCCTTTTTGACGTAACTTGAGGAAGTTCTTAGTTCAATTCCAGAGGAATTTGTAGAGTGCAGATTTTAGATATTTTTAAAATTATTCTGTTGATAACAAAGCAGGGGCAAGATGTGGGATCTCCACTTTATTTCCGCTTAAGGGAAAATAATGGAGCGTGCCAGCCACCTAGCGATCATTGGCGTTCAGTCTGGCAGAGTAGTTGGCGAGTTGTACTGGTACACACGATATAAGCTATTTTTGAAGCTCGTATATTGGCTTACATAAACAATGGGGAGGGGGGAATGGTCAATCGGTAATATGGTCGTGAGGATTAGGAATAAGTAATCTCCAGGCTGTCGCGCCTTTGAAGGAACCCAGAATAGAGGAGCAGCACGAATAAATTGCTAGTTATTTGACAAAAACTACACAAATACTTAAATTTGATTTTTGTCATTTTTTATACCAATTTTGTTTGCTGGCCTTAGTAAATGTTTAAATTTGGTAATAAGTATAAAATACACAAATTAGTACTAGCAACCATGTTAACTGCTAGACATTCTGATTTTGTACTGCCACATAAAGCAGTTCACTTAAGATAAGATTAAGTGCGCTACGACTCCTCCAGTGAGGTAAAAACACTTGTCAACACCATCATTTCAGCGGGTTGAGCGAGCTCATTATAATTTACACGTTCAACATACAAGTGTAAAATTACCTTCAGGAGGCGGTTCAGTTGGAATGTGTAGTGCGTTCAAATCCCCCAGCCAAGGAATCGAATCACGGCCAGGTTCAAGAAAACTCAGCATCAAATTGGATTTCTTCTTCGAGTCAGCCCAAGAAAACAGGACGCCATACCAATTGTTGCCAACTTGACAGAGAGCGGCCATATTTTCAACCTGAAAAGTAAGTAGTCAGTAACAGCTGTAAACGATTATTACTGGACAATTTTTCAAGATGATTTCATTGATCGCTACTTAGAATGTGTTAAGTCAGAGTAGTGCCCCCTGATGGATGTCCAGTATAAGCTGCTCTTTGTATAACTGTTTCATTAGGCAGCCTAAAATGATGGTATGGTCGCCAAATGTAGTTTTCTGGAACCCACTTCAAACAGTTGCTACTAAGAATTCCCTTCAACCTCGAACCTCGAGCACCGATCTTCTAACGCCAACTTTGTGGTAGTCATGTTCCCAGGATTGGGGTAGTCATGTTCCCACTCCATTTGGCAGGTTCCAATTATGCCTATAACATCCCTCGTGATCCATGGGATGGGGGGGGGGTATGCATTTTCGCATGGAAGATCCTTTCAGTCCCTGTGGAGAAGGTGGATGTGGGAACTCTTCCTGCAGCTGCATGGGATAGCAAGCAGATGGCACTGGGGTTTACGTGACACACTCGATTGGGTACTGGGAGCTGTAGGGTTGCATTAGCCCAGGCAGCAGTAACCTGGCATCAATGAAGAGCATGGTGTGATGTGTATAAAATAACCATCAGGGAGGGAGGTCGAGTGTTAGTATCAAGCGAGAGAAACATATGTGCACCAAAGTACCATGGCAAAGTCTTCAACTTTGTGATAGAGACAGTACTGGGAGTGGAGCCCGCTGTCTCGTTTCATTCTGCCGGTTCCAATCGGGCCCCCATAACACATTATCATTTTGGAAACAACCGATATACCACTATTTTCCTCTCCCTTCCTCTTCTCACCTTGAATCCAATGCTACTGTTCCCCATCCCCATCCAGCCTCCCAAGATCACTCAAAGGTAAAATTCGAACTCACAATCCTTGCCTAATGCACATGAAGTTCAGAGACAGTAACCTTAGTCAAAGTTTCTGGTGGTTCTGATCTCTTTCTCATTCACTGTCCTTGATATTTTTCATAGTTATCACTTTTCATTTTATCTTTTTGAAAACGGGTCTGAGGTGACCAGCACCCCACCCCCCGACCCCCCCCCCCCCCACCTGTCATCAACTAGGGACATTCGCGAGTAGCTTTCCTAGAAGCATTGGTGCTAACCTCATGCATGCCTTTTTGAGGTGCTCTCCAATGGAGGAGGATCCATCCAGCTGTCAGAATCATGCGAGTCATACTCCCCAATTTAATAGAGAAATTGAAATTCGACTATTTTACTCTCCAGCAATAGAATTTATTGCATTCTCATAGTTATTTGGAGAATAGACAAAATACCCTCCCTGTGACATCAACGTAAAAAAAAGAAGGTTTCCGATTAATTTTGAAGAAACAGACTACCATAGCAAGGCATCTCCAAGTTGCAAGCTACGTCCTCTTTTCTGAAGATTGTAGCTCAGCCACAAGAAATTATCGATTTATATCGACTGGATCATAATCGTGTCTTTCATTGCTGAAGGCATATATAATATCGGGCAAGATGAGGCGAATGATGAAGCAAAACGAACGACCCAACTCCCAGAACCCCTGGAGCAGGTCAGTTTCCTTATCAAAACGACAGCTCCATAAGAGAATTATAACATCATCATCCAGTGAGCCCATACTAGGTTCAGGTACAGGAGATTGTCATTTAAATAGTTTCCTAATGGAGAGCCATATAGGAGGAAATTAACTGCGACCACATTGTTTTGTAATAATGCTCTCCACAAACTGGGTACAATGGTTATAAGCTTGCTTAGTAGCTGCTAAAGCTGGAAGGTTTGTCTGCTCTTCCAACACCTATCAATCACTGTTGTAGGAACTGGTTTCCGTTCTGGTTTCCTTCGGTGCAAGACGTGCAGGATGGAGAGTCTTGGATAATAAAGAAGTGGAGCCATGCATTCCCAATGGCCAAGTCGATGGGTATCAAGCCAGGGATGGGTCAATGCAGGCCACTGCCGCCTTGGCTCCCATTCTTGCTCCAGCCCCGCTCATGCTTGTGATTGTAGCCAAGGGTTTCAGAACTTATGTATGGTTCTTGTATGGCGGGAACACCACAGCGTTTTTTGAGTGTACTTGCACTTGAACCCCTGGGGTAGACACATTTCCTTAAACGGATCTTTAACTTCCTCGATGACACAAACAATTTTACATTTATCCATAAGGTATCTGCCACAAAAGCTCACATTCCAAAAAATAAAATGGACCTAGTTGATAAAATATCACCACTTAACGTTTAACAAAACACAGAAGAAAACGTCAATACGCTAATAATAAAAACAATAATGAGGCTGTAAACACGATTTTTTTGAAGAAGGATAGTAATCAGTTTTGCAGAGTTTTTGGGTAAAAACTTTTAAAACTGGGAGTTCAATTTTGTTTTAACATTCTAGTAATATTTCAGCGGAGTTTATAAGAAAGAAATCGCGCTATATCGATTTTTCGTCGAAAATAATTTATTGTGCTGCTCTCGTCATTTTCCCATGAATGAAAATTTTATGGTATAATTGTCTTATTACGAGCTATTAATATTAAAAAATTATTCAAAATCGTTAGAGCCGTTTTTGAGAAAAAAAATTGGTGTTTTGATCACTATGATAACTATAGTTAACTTTCGGTGGATTTTGCTCAACCCCTTATTTTGGCGTCCCACGATGAGCTGCGGGCTAGATATCAAGTTTGAGCTGATTTGGTACGGTCGTTTTCTCTAAAAATCGTTCACAGACACACATACACAGACCCAAATAGTGTTTTTCGAACTCGGGAGGGTCTGAAACGTAAAGATCTGAAGAAATCTCAATTTTTTTTTTCCAGCCGATTACATAACTTTCCTTTTTACTTTGTAGAGCCAAGGAAAGTAAAAAGTTAAACGAAACCCTCACCAGGCTGGGAACCAGTCATACGACACTAACATCCTTATTGCATGTTCAACCTCTCAGCCACTCACATTCCTTGACTTGCTGCACGAGATGATAAAAAGCTCCTTGCACCTTGGGTAAAATTGCAAGGTTGCATCCTGGAGACATTCTTATGACCTCTAAGCCCGCATTGTTGTAAACGACGTCAACACTTATATTTCAAAATGCCAGGAGAAGCTAACGATCCGAATTACCACCTGTAGGGACGAAATTCGACCCTACAATCTAACTTTACCTCTCTGGAAGAGAAAACTGCTTGAAGGAAAGGAAATATTTGACTAGGAGTATGTTTGTTCTACGTTGACATTTGTTCCTGCTCCCTTCGTTCGCCCTGAGCTTTCCTCTCTTGCTAAACCTTTAAATTTATTTCTATCAAAAGTTGTACTTATTGAGGCCCGCACTTTTTTTCCGAGAGAATTTTCATTAAGAAAAAAAAACTATTACAATCGTCTCAAAAAATTTATGAAAGATTTCTGCACTAAATCCGTTTTACGACGTTTCCTAACGAATCTTAGATTTTAGCGCTGTTAGAAATGTATGTGTGTCTCGATAACGTTCGATAGGAGTGAGTTAGGGTTCAGAATTGGCACGAAAGTAGTTCTTTTAATTCCCAAAGCCGGTAAACCCTTTAAGCATCATTGAACAGTTGAAGTACTCCGCATTTGATTGTGAAAATGTCAACAATTACTTTTTCACTCATTTATAACGAATTGAATAAGGCCACCACTACATTGAAAAGCTTGAACCGTACTGCGGAGATATGATGTTCAAGTTCTTTTTAATACTACTCACAATTTTTTAAACGCCTGTTACCTATTTTTCTGTGTCATGTTCTAAAGCTGAAACCACGAAGATCCTAGAAAATGTGTGTGTACGTTAGAACGGTTGTCACACGAACCGGGTATTCGTACTGCACTAGTTATTGTAGTTAATTTATTGTCCAAGAACAAAAAATGAAAATACATAAAGACTCCGACGGTGAAGAAAAGAATTTGGCTCACTTTGAGTGCGCCGTGGAGGAGAACGCAGAACGAAGGAGTGTGCCCTTCGTCCAGAGCTTCGTCATCGACGTCCATACTGGGAAATACAGGGAGCCTCTGAGCACTATGAGGTTTGCCGTGGAAAAGTGGCGTGTAAGGGAGAACCAGATGGCGAGATACGGCTGCCGGGCTCCCCAGATGTTTCAATTCGATGAAACCACAAATTTCTAAGTTGTTATCCACTGTGTAGGTCGAATAGTCGAAGTCAGTAACTTTGAAGCAGGGCTGGAAAGAGTTAAGTAGATATCATTTTGCGGTTATGGAGAATGTGGTTCATGTAATTGCGTGCTTCATAACATTTTGCAGATTGATTGGTTCAAATACATTGTGTCTCTCAAGCGTGGAAGTATTCTCCCACACTACAGCTGTGGGTCTGAGGTCACTTTCGAGGCATAACTTCACGGTAGAGCCATAGCTTCTAGACCTGGGGGTTCTTCAAACATTAGAGGAAACAGATGCTACCACTACCCACGACTCTCCAGCTGTCATTCTCCAACGTCCAGCGATTATAGGCGGCAGGAGCTCCCTATTTTCAGGCAAGGCAAGCAAAGAACTTGCACCTACAAAAGGATTTTCCCCTCACTTTATCGCATTGCTGTGGAGGTCTCCATGCTCCAACAGGAACGTAAAGAGATAAAGTGATCTAACTGGGGCGAACCTTGCTGAAGAGTAAGGCAGTCTACATCTTTCTGTTTCCACTTATTATTGACTCCACCAAACATTTCAAGTCATTTCTCTCTTTTTACCTCAAAAATCATCTCAACTCTTTTCAGATAAAATATTTGCAGCCAACAGGTTGATGACGATGCAGGTGACTGCGAAGTAGGTGCAAGCCACTCTCAATGATCCTCTGTATTAGGCTGGTCGTGTTTTTCTTTGTAGCTACCACGTCTCAACCCTCTACCAGGCAGCTCTGGGAGGGGCTCTAGGAACCCTTTCCATTAGATACTTACCAGCTATCTCAGCAGCCCATCAAATGAACCTCAACAGTGGATTTGTGGAGGCATTTGCTGCGAAACTAAAGAAAGTTTTCTTAGATCTGTACCCTGATCGAACATCTGCTACACTGATACCCATAATCTCGCAAAGGATTGCTCCTGGCACCACAGTTATGTCACGTGTGGCACAGACACAATTCTAAAGAGGCGATGGAAAGATGAGAAATAACAGCAATAGTTCGGGCGACTTCTCCAAATGGTATCAGTGTCTTCATTTCTGAGTCGCAACCATTTGATACTAAACATTTGACACATTAGACATTTGAGACTAACGCGCTAAGTTCATGACAGCCTTAGTGCTCGCCAGAGATTTATTCTCGGGAGAATGGACTTAGAACCACCCGTAACCGATTTTTGAAATTACCAGACAAGCACACAACTCCCTTCTTACCATTTCAGTCAGTCCTTTCATTTCTGTAAAGGCCCAATTATCCCACAACAGTTTCCCACATCTTTCCTCAAATCGTCCACAACAAGTCAAAATGAGATACAGACCTGAGATGCGAAAAAAGTTTTTTTGAATATTTCTCGCAAAATATGCGTTACAATTTACAATCGACTCACGAAGTGTTTTCTATACCTATACATAGTTATGATAAATGTTCAGCTGACAGCTCGTTTAATGGAAACAACCCCCAAAACTTGCCAAAAACTGTGTTTTTTTCCAAATTCACCCAACAAATGCCAAACTGGTTTTAATCAACCTGACCCAGTATCTTTTAATGTAAATGGCTTCAAATATTTCGGTAACTATCACATTACGTATCAACAATCAATCACCAAAAATCAGCTTTTCTGAACATTAAAAGTTCGCCATCCAAAAACGGTTTCAAGGGATTTGATAAAACTCACAGGGTGCGTTTACCTAATTAGTAACCACAACAGGAGTTAATGTTTACTGAATTCCTGGGCATAAAGGAATCACAGTAAATGAGACGGTGAACCATCAGACCAGACTCGCTTCGTATACAGTACCTACAGAGCAGCTTCTCCACTGTGAGGCATATCTGTCACTAGTCAAGAGGACAATGAGACAATATGACGGGAGAATGCATCAGACTGTCTAGAAGCTGCAGGAATAGGCAATTCAGACATTCCTCAACCTTCTGATCATGGGGACAAAGGACCATCACACGACACTGCAAAGTGAACAAACACATGTATATTGAGGACACCCCTCAGTGCAGGTGGTGTGACACTTGAAAGGGAGCGATTTTCGGTCTTCGGTGCTACTTCTCCATGAGTGGACAGCAAAGAAGACACTAGCAGTAAATACGTGGAATTCCTTATGTACCTAAACATGAATCTGTGAGACACTAGGACTAGCGCAATAGGACGTGAGGCCGCTGTGATCATCCCAAATAAGGGACTGTCGGAGTTAGTTTTAAAAAACCCAGCAGCCTCGCTTAATCCGAATTAGCCTTGGAACATTTTTCTTCTTTCTCTTTTTTTTAAGTGTCTTTATTGAGAAATGACCAACTGCCAGACCAGTCAAAACTGTTGCAACGATCACGTTATTGCGAAGGAATTTTACTTGAAGTCGTTGCATAAATTTGCTGGTTTAAGATGTCTGAGTAAAATCATAGCAGCACCCATTTTGGTTTATTATTCATTCTAAATAATAATCCTGTTTTCGGTCACGAAAAATTTGTTACAACCCCCACTCAAAATTTGATACTTTACGTTTCAAGACATGGGGATTCCAAATCTGCAATGTCGGTCCGCCGTCCGGGTCGTTTTGTGCCTTTAACGTGGTCTAAAAAACCCGTTCTTTCGCACAACAACCTCATTTAGTATCAAGTTGTGCCCACCATCTCGGCAATCCGATCGGACGAAGCCCATGGTTGATATGGACAAAAAACAGTTGAAAAAACTAACAAAACGCAGTATAATCGCAAATACACCGTGTTTCGTATCGTTTTCAAGGTATTTTTACATCCTGGGTCGAATGGAATGATTATCAGACGTGTACAACTGTGTGTAGGGAAATTACAGTAATTATTCGAGTCAACTAATTGAAAGAACTCGTGAGAATTACAGCCGAAGTCAACGTTTCGTCGTTAGTGCACCCTCCCTCCCTCCCGTCTCATCAAAACCAATCTTTCAATGCCCACTCGACTCGCAACATTGTGCCAAGTGCCGAGGGTTCGCTGGAAGTCCCCGTCCCAATTTCCCCGACTCTTTTTGCCCGACGGGGCGGAAGAAGGTTAGGGCCACTTCCTCCGCACACCCCTACATCAGATATTAAATGCCTACAGACGCTTACGGGCGCCTGGCACCGAGGGAATATTTAGTTTCCGTAGTTCCATTATAGTCAGGTCATGTTTCGTATGGTTAACTAGTATTTTTCGATGCTGAATCGAATGGAATGGGTCTCGGAGTAGTAATACTAGGTCAAGCTGTTCATGAGAATAATAAACCGTTGTGTAATAATTTGCAGGGTTTTTAACTTGAGGGAATGTGGCGGAAGGCCACTCGGGTTTAAAGAATTGAGAAACTCCTGTAGGTAACGGGCAGCATCTTCTTGATCCATTACATTATCAATGGATGTGTAGGTAGTTATATCGCCTGGAAGTTTAGTTAAAATTAGGTCGTTAATTTCGTCAACGCTACTATTTCTCGCCGCCCTTTGACACATCCATTGATAATCTTTATTTTTTATTTCGACATCAGGGTAAACTTTTGACATTAAATCCTCATACATATTTTCTGGGTAACTTAAACCGTTTATGCAGCGCACGCAACGAAAGTCCTCAAATGTGAATAATTTTCTCCGTTTTTGCATCATTTCTCACTGACGCTTCGCTCCTATTGGTTGCAGCGTAATGTTTTATAGCCTAAAGCCTTCCTCTATAAATGGACTATCCAACAAAAGAAGAATTTTTCAAATCGGACCAGTAGTTCCTGAGATTAGCGCGTTTAAACAAACAAACAAACAAACTCTTCCACTTTATAATATTAGTATAGATGGTGAAAACGACATCACAGAGAATAATTTACAGTTGAAAATAAAACTGCCTTGTTGCTACATGTGGCAGCTGAGTGGGATATTAGCCGATTTTCTGGACTCTCTAAAACAGATTCTGACTCACTCGTGGTGTAAGAAGTCACATCAGCCGCGCTCAACTCTATCTAATTTTGAGGACTTTGACTCAAAAGCCTCCACAAGCAGGTAATCCGTGAATACACACTATTTGCATAATCCAAATATTTCCTAACTAGAATTAGGCTCAGCTCCAATGGATTCGAATTAGTGAGGCTACACTGGACAATTTTTTCCACGTAACCCTTTCCTTGGAAATACGTTCAAGGAAGATACAGCACCCATAGATACAGCACATCATCAAAATTTTGTTCATTGATTGAAATACAGGAAAGTAAAACTGTTTCTTATCAACGAAAGTAAAACGTCAAACAAGATAATAAGAAGATAATCGTGATCAGAAATACAGTCAAAGTAATTAAATAAGTTACCTCAGGATTAGGGGATAGCGTAATTTTGGAGCTGAGATTACCGCACAGCAGATTTCCAGTCCAAGAGGCGTAGTGCTTTTCTCCCAACTTAGTAAACATTTGTACGATTCCGTGACTAGAAACTGGCACATCCGGTTGCATCAGATGAACGTTGAAATTGACGACATTTTCATCGGTAACAGGCAACATGGGGTTACGCAAAACCTCGGGCCCTAACGAACAAATATAGAGATTTCCCGGAAAAGAGAAGGGCAGAATCAATGAGTTCATGTTCACGAAATTGTCTTGAACAACCAGGATAACCTGTAACAAGGGGAAGGGGGAAGTTTATTATTCGAGTTTAGCGAAGCACCGTGGACAAAAAAGGTTAGAATGAATTCATTGAAGATTGCAAAGTGTGCAGATATTTGAGGGAAATCAACAATGCTTACTGTGCAAATAGGGGGGCTCTAAATTTCATAGATTCATAAGAAAACAATAAGATCTTATGCGATGCATCACTCAACTTACTTAGCCCTCACTGCATCGATTTCATGTGGCTCCAGCTACCAATCCAATACACTCAGTTCACTTGAACTTGGTCAACCGTTCCCATTTTACAAAGAATGTGGAAGCGCTTAAAGTTACACAAGAATGTATTGAGTTGCTCCTACTACGCATGACGCGATGAAGATCGTGTTGCAACAACCGGGGAAAAACGTTGAGAAATGATAGTGAGTAAAACAGCAGTGGTCGAAATTCCGTGATTTCTTGGGCCACTAATGAGCCTTAAACCCCAACCATCGTATCAGTAGTTTGTTGGACTAGATTTTTGGGAAAACATACGATTCGAGCGAAATTTATAAGGGGGAAAGTGTGCTAGAATCACTGTTCTTCAACATTTTTTATAATTTATAGCGCTTCTCTCGTCATTTTCCCACGAATGAAAATTTCATGGAACTTCTGTGCTACTTGGAGGTGTTCTTAAAAAACATGTTATCAAAATCGCTAGAGCCTTTATTGAGAATAAAATATCAGGCGCCGCATCACACAAAATTCCTTAACAGTGGTTTTCATGGCATTTGCTACTAATTCAATTCATTTTTCATTCAGTTCATTTGCATGAACTTGGTAAATCATCGCTTCGTGGAATCAGAAAGTGATAGCGCTTATAGTTCCAGAATTTATTGTGTTGCTTCTACTAGCGCCATGGTCATTATTGAGCAATGACAACACAGAGAATGAATGAGACTAAGTATAAACATTTTTTTGGAAAGGATAATAATCACTGTTTCATTATCGGGTAAAAACTGAGAAAAGGGGTAGTATGTGAAACTGTGGGAGTTGAAATTCTGTGACATTTCTGGAGCAGCTCCTTTAAATTTTATAAACGTTATCAAACGCTCATCCTGTAAGTACTTGATTGGACTACCAGGTCAATTTTTTTAAAGATCCTAGTAACATTTGAGCAGAGTTTATAAAGAAAAAACTAAAAGCTAAAATCGATTTCTGTCGAAATGTTTGGTAATTTATTGGGCTGCTCTCGTCATTTTCCCACAAATGAGAACTTGATGGTATTGTCGTATCATTTGTGGGGCTGTCTATACCAAAAATCTAATCAAAATGGTTATTGAGAGAATTTATTTTGAGAAAAAATTTAGTGTTTTGGTCACTATGATAACTGTAGTTACGGCTGGTTAGGGCGTATTTTGCTCATACACGGTTCAACCATTTTTCCAAATTGTATAACAGCCCACACTCCACCTTCTTTGCATTGGATCAACACCATCTCTTGATAACAAAGACACAATACAAAAATGACACCACAAGGCTGAATTGAATTCATAGATGTCAATGAAACCTGAAAGAGCTTGTCGAACCCCTTCTAAGCGCGTTAGGTGACGGGCACCGTTTCATCAGTTGGTCCTACAAATCGGACAGTGAATGGCAGGCTTTTCAAGGGCGAACATAAGTACTTACGTTGCACGAAATTCCGCTTCCCCACTCCATCAAAATAAGTTTTTCTACACCTTTCAAGGCTTCTATCAAGTTGAATTTGTCGGTCAGCTTAACACTCAACAACTCCGTCTTGATGACATCTAGTTCCCTTGTGAATGTGGCCAAGACTTCCAACTGACTGGAATACGTTACCTGTAAAATAAAATTAAACTATGGACGCCAGTATGAAAATTAAAATGTTTCTCGTAAGTGTCTAGGAGCAGGGGCCCTGCAACAACTCACTAACATTGAATCTACTCAATACATAAATCTGGAATCTGGAAGATCCTAAATTGACCAACAGTAACACTACAAATACCTAACAACCGCTACAAATAATTGAATAATGGAATAAATATCCTAGAGAAAACCTACAGAATGAATTGAAAGTAGCTGGTCAAAATTAGTAAAACCCCTAAAAGGAAATATAACAAAAAACAGTTGATGAAAATCGTTGGAAAATTCAGTAACAATTGTTGAAAATTCGAGCAAAAAAATTACAAAAATTCGAGTGCGATAGTAAACATCAATTGGGAAAAGTTAAGGCGGTATTGAAGGAATAGGTGGAGGGCGTACAGATTAAACTCATGACAAATCCAAATCGTTGGCGACAATAACTTACCAGAGAAACGAACTCAAGTTTTGACGAGTGGGAGATGTGATCAAGAAGAGCACTGAGTCCAGTTACTGCCACTTGCAAAGGCTTGTAGGGCTCGACATTGAATTTTCGAACCGGAGAGTTCATGCTATAAGACGTTTCTAGTAAAATAACAGTAGGCATTTTGCAAGCGTAGCAACTTCAGGGTTCAGTAGAACAAAAAAGTATCTGCAACAGATGTGTTTGAAACATGGAGTTAATTCGTTGCTCTCAGATGGCACTATGCTTTCAACAAAACTAAAGGAAATTAAGGGATAGGTTTTACGAATCGCACAATACAACTTTTACTTACCCCTGCCCAAGGGGCAAGGAAAGTACTACTGTTAAAAAATGAAAATAAAGAAGTTGGTTTTCTTCAAACCTTTACGTTTTAAGGCATACTAAGTCCAAAAACCTAAGTTCAGCGTGGTTTAGTTCAATTTGCAGGAGAACGTCTGCGTATGACGCAAAAATGTTGTTTTCACTTTTTGGCTTAACGGCTTCAACGATTTTCAACAAGCTCACAGGATGTCTTTGAATAATTAAAACCTATCTCATTTTAGGTCGTTTTTCTAAAACGTTTCAAGAAACCTCTGTTTGGCATATGCATATTGGCTTCTGATGTGATTTTCAGCAGTGGAAAACCCAGAACAGCACAATGGAAGAAATTATGAACTATTTACACAAACCCAGTTCTTAAATTTGTCAATCGACAAATGCAATCGCACTAAAATCATGAAGGTAGTCGTGTAAACCACCCTCTCACCCGCAGCCTAATGAGGGTCACCAAATAATTAGGAGCAGCTCGCAAAGAAAAAGCATACTTCTCTTGGTCCAACTAAGTTGACATGGTTTTCCCCCTGCATTCCAAAACTGACACCAAAACAGGAAATTCAACAAAAAAATAACGTTAACAATTGAACACCTCAATAGTGTAAGGGAAGTTACGCACTGCCTGTTTTGCGGCCCACTTTTTCCCGTCACAAAAATATTCTCAACGTGAAATACACACGCTACACCATCAATCTTCACGTAACTCCGAATGAGTACAAAAAATACGAATACAGTAGATTTTGGGACACTTCGTGTTCATCAACAGTTGCTGGAGTAGAATAAACAGATTTGAACAAACTAAATTTGAAATAAACCTATTCGAAAATTTTCTTCCACATCCACACAACCAACCTCGATCTGGTTTTAGCGCATTTTTGATTTTTTGTTAAAGTTACGAAACCGATATAGCTAATCCTCCATTAGTTCCTTAGACAGGAATGATGACATGGAATGTATTAATTCCAATGTTCGAAATATATTTTACCTGAATATTTCCTTCTGACAGTCTTGTTCTTGGATTATTTATATTTGATCGCCCATGCCATTTGTGCTCACACTTAGTTTTTCTAAACTTACTAGCTCAGTTTGTTTGTAAATATTCCTGTTACATTAGATTGCACGAGCTACGTAAACCATGATGAAGACTCTTTGTCACACCATAGAAGTTGTAGTTGTTTCTCAGTTCAGGACATCTTCCCGTAATAATCAGTCATGTTCCAGCAGACGCTTCAGAAGAAGTTTGCTTAGGCCTCCTTGAATTCTTTTTAGCCTTCATTTGATTAATTCCCTCGGATAATTGTTGTGATGAACAATTTGAAGAAGAAAAGTTTATTACTATAATATAGTATCACCTCCCTTTTAGTTAGGGTCCCGGCAAACTAATGGCTTATTACATTATGCTAGCAATATCATTCAGTCATCTGAACCAAGAACCACGGCTCATGACAGATGGATCATTCTGCCATCTTATAAAGATCACATACAAGCAAGAAGGCCTTGCATAAAGTTATAAACAGCCTGGATTAAAAAAAGTATTCGTATGCACGAAGTGGACCTCATTCAGAACATGTCAGGGGCATAGTGGTTTGTACTTTTGGCTGGGTGATACAGCTCAGCAATAACATAACATTGAACTGTATACAGTGTCTAGATTTGCACGTTTTGAGACCTACTTATTGGGAAAACCTTAATGGTGCGAGTGTGCTTGTTGTAGTTAAATCTAAGAAGAGCTGAACACATTGACTCAGTTTTGGTTTTGCACATTATGTTCAAGCAATGAAAGAATTGTATTGTGAACAATTTCCATTTACACGAAGGACAAGACCAAAACATACCAAAGTTAATGAGTGTGGGGCTTGGAAAATTTGAGGCATGCTTTGTAAAGAAACTTTTTGATTCAATTTAAATGAATAGTTTTTATTCAATACTTGGAGCCATAATTTCATGTTTACAATTGGTATTTACCAGCATCTTTATTTATAAGCAACTTTATTACAACATATACAATAATGTGCTCGTACTAATGAACGTAGAGCTGTTTGAGTGTCTATCCTCAAACATGAACAAAAAATGATTTTAAATTATTTCAACACTGGGTTCTCGGTTAAAGCTGGTATTCAGGTAGTGCGGAGCTCATTCAGGTTCAGTGGGTGGTATTGGAAATAAGTGATTGGTTACTTTGTGGAACTGTGGGTTTCGATGACGTTCAAATGTGAAATATAGTTTAGTTGTGGAAGGGCAACTATTTCGTTGACAA
The DNA here is from genome assembly GCA_020466155.1 of Pachypeltis micranthus. NCBI lineage: Eukaryota > Metazoa > Arthropoda > Insecta > Hemiptera > Miridae > Pachypeltis > Pachypeltis micranthus. The sequence goes on from CM035772.1 coordinate 13,460,892, forward strand.
GAGATAACTGAAGTTCTGTGTGAATGTCAGTATTTCAGTCTTACAAAGGGGTGTAGTTATTTATGATGCAGAGGTGAAAACAGAAGTAAAGGTAGTGGTGGTTTATGAGTTTCAGACGATTTGGGTTTTGTTAAATTGAGTCTTGGACGCACTTCCACTCTGATTTGAGGAGTGCAGCCAAATCAGCTCAACAAATAAAGACTTCTTAGCTATAGATTTTCAGGTTTCCAAAGTACAGTTTTCAAGAGGTGGAATTTGATACCTAACTATTTGACTAGGTATGGGACATGTTGGTTACATGTCAGGCGTCTGTCATAAAATAGGTTTAAGTAAGGTCAAACCGTATTGAGTATTGTATATGTTTACCCTCAAATATTTAATACATAACCAGTTCATAAGAAAGAATTTCTTGGGTTTTTTGGCCACTGTGATAACTGAAGTTAGTTTTGGAGAATTTTGGAATACTTTTATTATGGCGCCAAATGTTGATCAGTAGGCCAAATATCACATTTGAGCTGACTTGACTCAGAAATGTTTCCTACAAGTGACCATAAACACATACAATGACCATTCTCTCAAATTACGTTTTTTGTCCTCAGAAGCCTTTGAAATGTTAAGATCTAAAAAAGTTCATTTGTTGTCAGCCGGGTATCAACGTTTTCTTCTTACTTTGATGTAAGTAAAAAAAGTCGCCGGTTAACAGTTAAGAGTCTAGTGGTAGTTTACTTTGGTGCTCCCACTAAATGCGAAAATGTCTGTTCAGGAAGGAATATAAAGCGTGGGGAATCACGACTTCTTTGGAAGTGCCACACTGGGGACGAACCTAACGAAGGTAAATCTCTCTCATGTCAAGACGTTAGCATGATGGTTAAGGCCATTCGCGTGTACCGTGTTGAGTTATTTATAGAACGTTATTTACAATTTTAGATTTTTAACTTGCGTCCCGTTAATTCCGTTGTTTAAGACAGTTTTTGTGACGTGGAGCGCAGTTATGTCGATCTGTAACGCCTTTGAAGCTTTTCTTCGTGCTTAACGTCCAGCTGTTGAAATGTCAGGGTTCTGAAGGAGCGGTATGACTTTTACTTTTTCTTATAGTTTCTATCTCATTCTGTTAGTAATATTACGGTAGTACATTATTGGGCGCGTTCGGCATTCAATTGTTGGCTGCTTGTCCTCTCTGGGGCTGTTCCTTGAGTTTTGATAATTTTCTTTTGATTATGTTTGAATTATAGTATCCAAATGAACAACAGATATTTCTCCACTAATGGGATGTTCTGGGTGTGTTCAGTGGGGTTTGATCATGCTTTTCGTTGCCAGTCAGGAAAATGGAATGAGTATTGTCGCGTTACCAAGGCAACCTAGGAAAAGGAAAATATTGATGAGCTATCATTAGCTACTTACGGCTAGTTTGTCTTCTATGTCTAGTATGGATTAGAAATGAAACTCGCGGCATAATCAGAACAGTGGCAGGGGTACTACACCACAAAGAGGATTAACTGTAGAACTTCAGACATTTTTTTGTCCCCTCAACTACACAAAGAGATAAAAAAATGGGCTAAACTTGTTGGCGAATATTTGAGTCTGCTACTCCTGTGAACTCAGGAATACACTGGCACCGTATCTTGGTTCAACGCGTTTGTGGTGATACGCATTTGCATTTATGAAGAAATAAAGAATAAATAATATTTAAAAGAAACGGTTCTTGGTGCTACAGCACAAATAAACGAAAAAACTATTAACTAAACGATTTATTAGCCCTAATGAGCTCATTACAAACGAAAGGTGATGGGGGGAGATGTTTATCAGAATGTAGTGGGGTGGAGACGAAGGAACCCTTTTGGACGTCTGGGTTGACTGCACAATGTGTTGTAGTTTCTGACCGTATTTCACGTCGGGCTGGTACTAGAAACTGAAATAACAAACGCCCTTTCATACTGGCTGTTGCTGAGCTTGACGTACTGAAGCTGTATTTATAGATTTTGTAAAGAACCTTAAAATAATCTCAACTCTTCCAAAATCTAACTAACTCCGTTGCCTACAAACACAATTCTACAAACACTCCTGGTTGATTGTCTCACACTTCTCCTTCGTTGTCACTGAGAGGTTCCTTATATGTCTTGAGTCTATCAATGTGTACAACTCTTCGTTTTCGATTTGGTAGCTGGATCCGGTATAGAACACATCGTGACATAGGGTCACTGTAGCTTGGGTGTGTCTTCGCCTTTCCACACTTGATTAAATAGCCACACCTTCATTCCCAGTTGAAACCATGGGCAGTGCCCCCTTCAAGTCGTATCGTCTCTTCATCTCATTCACTGCTTCTGAGAATGTCTCAAGCAATCTCGAGGACCTTATTCATAGTTCTTCACAAGGACCTTATCCATAGTTTTCTCAATTTTCGGCGTATTCTCAGCTATTTGAGGACTCAGGGGGTTTACCCATCACAAAATCATCTGATAGGATGTGAGTTCTCCTGTATTGAGCATTACTTGGAAGTACACTGTAGTCCAAGATTGAGCAGGAGCACTGGTCGTTATTAATCGTTTTCCTAGGGATTTCCAGGAGAGTGCAATTACAACGTTCCATGAGGCCATCACTTTGATCAATCCCGACGCTCCCCAGAACTTCCCTGAGCACTTCAGCTTCAAAATTTCTTCCTCGATACCACATGTTTACCCAAATGCTGTGTAACAACTGTTCCTCAAGGCCCATGTTTTTACTTCGGAATCGTCTCAGTAACAATCTGACAATTCTACCCTATTAAGCACTCTTGTACCAGACAGAGTGCTTAGCTTATTTCTCTGCCCACAATATTTTGGCTTCCAGCAGCACACAACACGCCTCCTCTTCCACACAACCGTTAGTAACTTATTTACACCTTACTTAATAACATTCTGAGTGCTTGATGGGAGGGGAGAAAGAAGCTGTCCTAATCTGATATTGAGTGAGTTGGAGAATTATGATCACTATATTTAACACCAGCTGGGGACAGCACCCACAAGAGTGTAGAGAGCCACGTGGGGCTGGTAGAGAAGTGGAGGGGCACAGTGTGATACGTGGGAAAGCCTGAGGTTGACTTCATGCAGCTAGTGCGTTACTGGGGCAGCAGAGGGAAGGCTAACAGGAGTAAGGAGTTCGTGAAAGGGCTGAGAGGCTGAACGAGAAACCCGAAGTCATCAATTTTGAAGAAACAAGGCTTCATCAAAGTTGAAGCCAATAGATATGGCTTAAAGCGAAATACTTCTCCTCAACCTGAATTACTGTATTGGCATATGTTGTTGGTATGGCAAATTTTAGTGTTACAATTGAAAATTTCTTAATTTTATGTTTCAGGGAGTGAGATAAAAAATGCGGGAAGTGAACCGAACCAAAGAGCCAGGCTCTGTTGACTGGTCTCGATTTGGTTTAGGAGCTGAATCTCTAGAGCAGAGGCCGAGGGAAACGGGACATTATGGAATTGAAGGGCATCAGCCAACTGGTCCAAACGAATTGTTTGCTGGCGAGCAGGTATGTTCATTTCCCACTTTTTTTGATGGTTTTTATTGGTAAAGCGTTGCCGCTGAATTCGGTCGTCACGATTCAGTAGGTGCATACATTTACGTTTTCACATTTATAAAGTATAACTTGAATTTTGAGTTCATTTAGCAGTTCGCACAAAAGTGATTGGGGTGTTGGGGAAAGCGTGGAGTTCGAAGAACACTCCAAATTCTTCCCTCAATAGAGAAGCCGGTACAAAATGAAAAGGAAGTTGGCGGACGGTATAATTATATTTTTGACGGTGATCTACTTAATGGAATGTCTGTGAATTGGAAAATTTAACCTGGACTGTTCGTATGACGGTGGTAGAGGAGATGAAGTGGTGCAGAAGTTAGGGGGCTCCTTGGGAGAACAAATTGTCTTGTCGCTTTTAAGGAGCGCAATGCGAATTTCCTCGTGGAGGAAAAAGGGCGTCTTGGACGAGAAAAAGAAAAAAAACAGCTGTACAGTGCTATGTATGAAACGGAACTGGGGAAAAAGGCAATGCAGAAGATGGAAGGGTTTTGTGAGTTGGAGAAGAGAGGAGGAGCAGGGCAGATAAAACTAGCCTGAAGAGTAGGAGACTTGAAGTTCTGGACGATAAGGCGTGAGTTATACGTTTAATGAATTGGAGAAGTCCAGAGTTCATTTGCCGACACAATGCACCTTAACAACTCACGTAATTGCCTAAAGTGATTGGGGCTACATTTTATTGTAGACTAAAATAGCGAATCCTAACTTTATATTTATCCTTAGGGCCGATGTCACATAAACTGCTGAAACCAGTGTCTAGATAATGATGGCTTTAAAATTGAACAGCGGTTCGTCTCCTTTCAATCTCACCTTGCTAACTCCATTCGCAATTGAATGCGGTTGGACGAGCAGTGACTCAAGCCGCATTGAGAAGGAACTGGACTAATGAGGTTAAGGTAGAATACAGTGAGGTGCTTTGGCGTGTTTTCAACATCCCGTTGTGTTGATCCGGTGTTGTAAAGAATGGTTATGTAAAACGTATATCCTGTCGATGATGTCTTGTCAGCCCTCAACAGACCAGATTTGGACAAATTATAATTTCTAACAGTGATAAGAAGCCAAAGCGGCCGCATTAACCTTTGCCAAAGCTATTGCTGAATAATGCTTAGGTGGAATACAGAAAAGGAATCTGTACAAGAAGTAACAGAACCTGAAATTGTGAGATTACTACTTCTACTTGCACAAGAAGGGAGTGATTATGTCTAATGTTAGTTTGTCTAGTAATATAATTACAATTAATTCCTTTCCTTTTCAATCCAACAACAAGATGGTTGCATAAGAGAATTGTGGGTGAGATTAATCTGTAACTTACTGATGGTTTGAGCTGACCTGGCTCTCTGTGTTAAAGTTTACCTTCTAACGTGTTAAAATTCATTGTACTCATTCTCTACTGAGGTGTACGAGTGCAATAAAACGCAAACAAATAAGAGCACTGAGACGTGTATTTCCCTTTTGTATTGTAATGGTTCGCGGCGGGCTGCGGGAGGTGGCAACACTGACTGCCACCTGTGCAGACCGCCGCTGTCTATATTAGCGGCGAGGCCGCACTTCTCAATCAGAATGGCTGCCGAATTATTCCCTGTTATAAGCCAGTGTTTAAATTCCCCTTTAAATTGTGTGAAGTAAGGTAAGCTATCAGAGCTTTGTGTTTCATTTTTCCCATTGTCCCTTTATTGTCATTTAGTACAATCCGAGCATAGGTTATTTATTTCATTCTGAAAGGAGTTCGTTTCATTTCATTCATTTCGAGTTTTGCCGATTAAATTCAAGTGGGTCTTAATTGCTTTATATTTTCATTTCCCATTACTTTCTTGAGAGTCATTATTTTATTTATTTGATCAAGTGAGTATTATTGAGCGTATTTAATTTGTTCTTTTCTTTTGGGCCTAGACGGGACTTTCGCGAGTGTTCTGTATGCGGGATTGTGAGACATTTCCCCAAGTACGTTACAAATTGGTAGCAGAGCGTGGTTATGTGGAGCCTCAATGATTACTTGGGAGGTTAATTTTTTAACCCATCCAGTGCGGGTGTGGTAATATTACTACAGTGGGGGTTGCGTGTCGTGCGGGTGTAGTAATATTACCTCATCCCTCTCTTTGAGACGTCACAAAAACTCTACTTCAGGATGGGAGGTTGTTCCCCCTTTTGCAGCCTGCGCTGAATGGGTTAAATGGAATGAGGAGAGTGAAGGAGGAAAAGGAGTCTGGGCTGAGAGGGGTGAATCGGAAAAGCTCTGCTACCAATTTGTAACGTACTTGGGGTCTCATAATTCCTGCGTACAGAACACTCGCGAAAGTCATGTCTGGGCCCAAAAGAAAAGAACAAATCAAATACGCTCAATAATACTCACTCGATCAAATAAATAAAATAATGACTCTCAAGAAAGTAATGGGAAATTAAATTATAAAGCAATTAAGACCCACTTGAATTTAATCGGCAAAACTCGAAATGAATGAAATGAAACGAACTCCTTTCAGAATGAAATAAATAACCTATGCTCGGATTGTATTAAATGACAATAAAGGGACAATGGGAAAAATGAAACACAAAGCTCTGATCACTTACCTTACTTCACACAATCTAAAGGGGAATTTAAACACTGGCTTATAACAGGGAATAATTCACTAACGAAGCGGCAGCCATTCTGATTGAGAAGTGCGGCCTCACCGCTAATATAGACAGCGGCGGTCTGCACAGGTGGCAGTCAGTGTTGCCACCTCCCACAGCCTGCCGCGAACCATTACAGAATACAGATCGACAACTGAGCCTGACTGCCATGCATTGACAGTCAATAGGAAGGGAGAGCAGGAACTATCCTGCTTTCATTACATCTACCACATATTTTGTTGCATACATACCCAAAAATCAAACTATTATTATCTGCACAAAGTGAAATTAAGTAACCAGGAAGAAATGAGGCTGACTGTATAAGTATGAAAAATTAAACACAATAAACTCAACTTACCACTCATGTGCATAAGCTGGGTGATCGTCGAACTATTGATTAATTAAGGAAAGGATGGAGAAGGAGAGAGAAAAGAACAAAAGGAGTAATGTAATTCAGTATCGATGCAAGAGCAAAATTGAACCCAAATTGGGAGACGTTTTATAGGGCTGAAATGGGGCGTGCTTACAATGATAATAATGGAGCAAGAGGGTTAGGAGTTCAATACATGCAAAGGCCGCCTTCTGAAAGTCATTACAATTAAAAATTATCTTGGAAAACCCGCGACACGCTTACATTGAAAGAAGGGAAAGACGCTTCAAGAGAAGAAGTGATATGATGACGAATTCGCTAAACACCGTTAGCTTGCGCGTGAGTTGAGAACTCTGTCCCCGCGGAATTTTTGTACTGGTGAGTCGAGGGTTTTCCTCAAGTGATAATTTGTAATGGGACGAACCAAACCCTTCGATTCAGCGGAGGCTCGTCCGGGGCATTTATGCTGACTGGGCTCCTCAAATGCCCCGATTCGCTCGAGACTTCACTGCCGTCAGTTGTAACTGAGCCAGTTCCCTCGTCGCTGTGTTGCCCACGCTCGCGTTCGCTCCCCCTCAGTTCCCTGTCTGAGTGACTGATATAACCCTCGTCGAGGGTTTAGAAACAGTCATCAAATAAGGAAACAGACCTGTTCCCTGTCTGAGCTGGTAAAACTTCTCCGAATGTAATTCACGAATAAAACCCCTTGTTCGAATTGCATTCGGCTTGATATCGTACTAACTCCCTAACTCTCTTAGTGCGATATAGCTAATATATTAATCCCCCCCCCCCCCCCCCATAACACATTCAATTAGTGATCGTGAATGCGGAAATTCTCCCCTTCCTCGAATCTTGAATTGTAGCTATCGAGCCCACCTCCATATTCTGCTAATGACTGCAAAATGAATGAACATCTTTATGCTGGGAACTGGTACTTCTTGATTTTGTTGCTGTGGGATAACCAAGCAGACTCGCTATTGCCTGCTGACCAAAGAGTTGACATGGGGCAATTTCTGTTCTTCTGTACCACCACTCTTGGAAAATATCATAGGTGGTTCTTGCAGAGATACATAAGCTTTGTTAGGAAGTGAGTAAGATGTACTTTCCTCACTAGACTTCCTCATTGTTTCAGAATGATGTTCCTTGGTGGAAGACACAGTTTTTCATTTCCGAACCGATTCTTTTCGGAACGCTGGACGGAGTATTTACATCCTGCCTCATCAACGTTTTTGGCGTCATTATTTTTCTTAGATCTGGTTGGATAATTGGTCAAGCGGGTCTGATGAATGCCATCCTTATGATATTAGCCACAGGTAAGCAAGAGCAGTCACTTCCGAGCTCTAAAGATGAATTACAACGCCTAAGTTCACTACACTAAGTTCATTGATATAGATCGTGTGGGACAATTGAGGGGCAAGTGGCATTGCAGTGTTTATAAGTGTGTGATACACGGAATCAACAACTGACCAACTGTAACAAGGGTAGCGGGCTTAAAAGGAATCTCCTCAATGGAAGAAAATAGTGACAGGGGAGGACCAGAGTGTGCCATATGCTTGGCAATTGCCATTTCATGATTCATGAATCACAATATGCTCAGGAAACTCAAAACAATTTAATGATTGAAACACGAAATTCTGGGCAATATCTTATCTGCAATCCAACCAAATATCTCACTGCATAGAACTTGGGAATCGCAGTTAAGTGCGGTTAAACATCGAGGTGTAGCCCACTTGAGATAACCTCAGCTCGGACTTGGTGTATTGAACAGGAAAGTAGAAACAGAACATGAATCAAATCAGATTTGAACTCACTAAGAGATTAATTGCTTATTGAACTTGTAAAGTAGCACACACACTCGTTTTTCAAGTACTGATTTTATAAGAGGTATATGTATATGTGTTTCAGTTGGAATTGCTTTAATTACCGTTTTGTCTGCTGTTGGTATTTGTGAGCGATGTCGCATGGAAAGTGGTGGAGTTTACTTCCTACTCGCTCACGTCATGGGCCCTCGAGTGGGAACAGCATTTGGCTTGTTGTACGTCTTTGGTCAGGTTAGACGATCAATCGATTGCATTTGATTTGACGTTATTGCTTTTGACGAATATCGTTTCTAATTAGTCATTTCTGCAGGCTGTTGGATGCAGTTTGTTCGTTCTTGGTTTAGGGGAGTCCATCGCTGGTTTTGTTGGGCTCAACGGCAATTTGATTGCTCAAAGAGGATTCGCCAGCGGAGCCGTTATTCTTCTGGGCATTATTAATATTGCTGGCGTCAAGTGGGTTGTTAAACTTCAGTCCGTGCTTCTGATCATTCTTCTGTTGGCCGCATTGGATCTGGTTGTGGGAAGTTTCGTCCACACTGATGTTCGTAAGTACAAGGCTGCATTAATACTGTTTGTCTCATATGCTTTGGGAAATTGAACTGTTTAACCCCGTCGAAAGTTCGAATGGACTTCTTAGTTCATTATTATTGCAGCCCACATAAATATTTCTTCAGTAATGCGTTGACAACGATACCGCACCCGTATATTTAGCAGGTCGTCGTATTTACAGGGGTTGCGGAAAGTTGTGTATTGCTATGCACCAAATATTCAGTTAGTAGATTGTAACCTTTTATGGAGAAACGATCTACGCAAGGTCGCAGAAGTTGAATGTTGATTGAATATAAACAGGAGCCTACTTGAATGGACATAGCGTGTTGCTTACCTTCACAACGGCAGGCGCATTACAGATTTGTTGTTGCCACCCATCTCGCTCTATAAGGCTCCTGTTTATAGTCAATATACTGTTACTTTGGCCTCGTTAGTTTGTAGAACGTAACGTTCAGTCAGAAACTGACTATACAAGGCTGCTAAGGCTGCAGAGGTAACAGGAAAGTGAAAATAAACTCGAGGTAATGGCAGGCACATTACAGATGTCTTGTAGATATCGATCTTGAAGATAGGCAACCCATATCGCTCTAGTAAGCTCTTGTTTAGTTTCAATATCCTATTACTTCGGCCTCCTTTCACCTAGAGCGTAACTTTATACAGAGAATTAGAAGTCAGAATTTTTTTTTTAATGTCTGATACATTACGTGTATATTTGTTGTGATTTGCATAACCATGTGGACTTAAGGCGCAGGCTGCCTACATTCTCTATTGAATACATTCCGTGACTGAGTAACCAAGGGTAATTTTCAGGACAATGTAGGCGTTTATTTTGAAGGTAGGCAACGAATTTATTTTGGAGCAAGAAGAATGCTGACTACGCAAGGGTGCAGAAATAACGTGAGACAGAAAGTAAACAGTGGCCTACTCGAGTGAACATGGTGGGTTGCTTAATTTCAGAATGACAGGCGCACTGCAAGTGTATTGTTTCAACCTACCTCGCTCTAGCAGGCTCCTGTTTATTTTCATTCCCCTTGCCAGCTAAACGGATCAAACGAGACTTGTTCAGAGGTGAATGACACTATCATTTGTATCAAAGCCGAGTCAAAATACTTCAAAGTAAGCTTACCAGTTCGAAGACCTTTTAGTAATGATAAAAGGTTTAATTTAAATGAAACAATCAAGAAATAAAAATAACACTTTGTACTCGTAACAGCAAGATCAGTTAACAACATGACGCAATACCAAATACACAAGCGAAGCGAGAATAGGGATGAGGGATGAGGTGAAGCCGAGACACCAGAGTAACCATCGGAAACTAAATCCACCTGAACATTCGTTAATTGGCTACTAGGGTGCGCCACACATTCCATATGCGAGTTGTACATTACGTACTATATCCTGCACCACAGCAATCAACAAACATCAAGGGTCAATTATTCGAACGAGCAAATAGCACAAAAGGGCTAGCGGGCTCAAAGTCACTCAGATTGACTTTTCATGGGACCAGCAGCCCTGATGGTTGTCAAAATTCGGACTATGCCTCACTTTGGGGACTTCATTTCGACCCACCTGTCAATAATCTACTTGATCAGCCAATATCCTGCTTGATGGGTTTTCCAACTTCCTGTCTTCCTGAAGCGGGAGCGCCGATTAACGTTTCAAATTCTGGAGTATTCTCCAGCAATTTTTTGTTCACTTTAGCAGAGGACATTAGTTGCTTGAAGATCAACAAACACAAACGTTTAAAAAGAATAGAGTGGGGTTTCGCCTCAGTATTGTGTGTGAATCAGTTTTGTACATTTTGTTTTATTATACATTCTGAATAATAACCCTATGTTTTCGGCCAGGAAAAAGGTTTTACAACGCCCCCTCAAAATTTGATACTTCACGGTTTCGAGACGTGAGGATTCCAAATCTGCAATGTCAGTCAGCCGTCCATGCCGTTTTATGCCTTTAACTTGGTCTAAAAAATCCTTTCTTTCGCACGAAAATCCCATTTGGTATCTAATTGTGCCCGCCATCTCGGCAATCCGATCGGACGAAGCCCGTGGTTGTTATGGGCAAAAAATGGTTAAAAAATTATCAAAACGCAAATACGCTGTGTTTGGTATTTTTAGTTTTCAAGGTATTTTTACATCCTGGGTCGAATGGAATGAGTATCAGACGTGTAGTTCGTATAGTGAAATTACAGTCATTATAGTGAGTCAAAGTCTACTAATTGAAAGAACTCGCCGGAACTACAGCGGAAGTAAACGTTTCGTCGTTGGAACTCCATTGTAGTTAGGTCATGTTTCGTATGGTTTACTGGTATTTTTCGATGCTGAATCAAATGGGATGGGTCTCGTAGCAGTAATGCTAGCTCAAGCTGTTCATGAGAATAGTAAACCGTTGTGTAATAATATGCAGTTTTTTATTTCTACTCTACAGTTTTACATTAATACTTTAAGAAAGTTTCAATTACATCTGTTGTGGTATTACACACATTAATGAATAGGGATTCGAAAAGAAATAGTTATTTCGATAGGGAGTATCAGTTTTTATTTTACAGTGTTGTAACAAATGAAACATAAAATCCGTAGTGAAATTAACTACTTCTTTTCGCGTTTCAGTTGTACAATGAAATGGATGGCTACTATATCGCCGCACATTTCAAGTTGATTAACCTAATTTTACCTTATCGATTTTCCAGAGAGCGGCTTCATGGGCTGGTGGCGGGGAGTCATTGGAGACAATTTGTACCCTCAGTATTTCCAGGGCTACAACTGGTTCACAGTGTTTGGCGTTTTCTTTCCAACAATCACCGGAATATTAGCCGGGATTAACATGAGTGGAGATTTACGTAATCCATCGAAGGACATTCCAAATGGCTCGTTAGCCGCAATATTTACGACGTAAGTTGTCGTGATTTACTTCAGCGGTTGTTTACATTTAGTGAGCGATCAGCCAACTACGAAAAGATGAATGAATCTGACAAAGGGTTAGAAAAACGCCATTTGAGAAAATGGTTGAGGGGGTTGTTGAACGTGATTGAGCGAAAACTACTGAACCCAATTCGCTCCAACCCTGCAGATCAACATGGGAGGCGAAAATAAGGGTATTGTTGCATGAAAGTTTGCATTAGGATGGAAGCGGTTTCAGGTTTTCTTTTCGGCATGCGTTGCTGTCTACCGGGTAATTCGAGCACGATGTAGTCCTCAAATGAACCGCCAAACTGACAAACGAAATAAAACTTATGTCACCTTCATGGCACTACTATGAGGTTTCTCAAGGAGGTACTGGGTATGTAAAGTAAAGTATCGGAACAGGTCTCAGAAAAATATTTTTGTATCGGATATTGAAACGAAACGTTAAAATTCTTCAAAGTACATCGCTTAAGCGTCGACACACTATTGTCATTGGCTTTTCCATGATTTGAAGGCTCCCTGGTTGGCAGTTTTTGGAAGGCTCTTCAGGGTACTCGTGCAAGCCTCTCCACAAGTCCACAAATAACTCTATTACGCCTGAACAAAGCCTCACAGGCGACTGATTTTCAGCACTTTTTGAAGTTCAGACCCCCAAACAACAAAATCCACCGAACGAACTGTGACATATAGTAAAGACAAGTCCTGATACTTAGCTCCATTCCACTGAGAAACACCTGGAGGATCATCAAGGTTCGACTCGTCAATTCTGTTCCATTCGTTTTTCTTCTGCTACATCCTCAATCAAATCTCTAGTATTACTCTCTCACAGCACAAACCCATTTCTCATTGTGGTCGTTATTGTTTTGCAGTTCGAGCCTTACCCTCGAAGTTATAGAAGATTTAGTTTTCCTTTTCATCCAATTCTCTCGTTCTCCTAAAATTTAGAGAAAATGTTTCTCTTATTTCGTCTTTAATTTCTAATTTGCCGAAGTTTATTTTATCTGTTTTTATTATTATTTGCGATTCCCGAGAAGTTTACTTTCTAGTTGATCAATTATTTCCTTTTTTATTTTAAATTTTGTTCATTATACGTTTTATTTGCATCTTTCATTTAGTTTCCCTTCTGGTGCTCATATTGATTTGTTTATGCGTGATCCTGGGTCCATCCCCTCGTGAGTTGTGCTAATTGAAATCGTACTGTATGAGAAATAGGCCCAAAACTAACTATAGTTACCAAACACCTAATATTTGTCTTCTCCAAAACCGACCAAACGATTTGATTTCATTTTTTGTGCGGACAGATCCGAATAACGCTACGATATTTAAAATTTCCATCTGTGGGAACATTACGATACCAGCACAATAAATTGACAAAGATTTCGATGAAAATGCGCTTATTTCTTTATAAATCTATTGTATATGACATTGGAGTTCTGAACAAAAATCTTATAGGTAATCCGATAAGTTACCTATTTGATAAGAGTTTCATAATGTTCATAAAATTGTAAGGAACTACGTCAGAAATTCCTGAATTCAAACTAACTTTCTTTACTAACTTTTTTTCGCAGTGTTTTCACTATAATTCCAGAACTTCAAACGATTCGTGTTGATGTGCCACGTTTACCTCGTTTGGGTTTATTATTCATTCTGAATAATAACCCTATGTTTTCGGTCACGAAAAATTTTTTACAACCCCCCCTCAAAATTTGATACTTTACGTTTCAAGACATGGAGATTCCAAATTTGCAATGTCCGTCCGCCGTTCGGGCCGTTTTGTGCCTTTAACGTGGTCAAAAAAATTCGTTCTTTCGCCCAAAAATCCGATTTGGTATCTAGTTGTGCCCGCCATCTCGGCAATCTGATCGGACGAAGCCCGTGGTTGTAATGGGCAAAAAACGGTTAAAAAAATTAACGAAACGCAGTACAACGCGGGAGCTACAGCGTTTTGTCGTTTGAATTCCCTCCTGCCCGTCCGTCTCATTAAAAAAGGCGAGCGAGCAGCGCGCCTTCCGCTCGCTTCCATCCCAACGCTCAACTCCCCCCGGGTTCGCTTCGAGCGCCCCCGTTCCAATTTCCCCGACGTTTTGGTTTTAATACGATTCAATTTTTTTAGATTCTTTCGTTTCATTCTCATTTAGTCTTTTTTCATAGATTTTTGGTTAATTTTTGATATTAGTATTTAGCGTGCATGTTTTCATATTAAAATTCAGTTTTTTCTAGATACTTTCGTTTTTTTTGTTTATTTTAATATTACGATTCAGTTCTTTTCGACCTTTTTTTGGGTTTCATTATGATACTTTTCGATGCTGAATCGAACAGGATGGGTCTAGGAGCATTAATGCTAGGTCAAGCTGATTATCCGAATAATAAACCGTTGTGTAATAATTTGCAGGGTTTTTTTCAATGAAGGCGGTGGCATGAGTAGTTTCATATGTTTTAAATACACATGTAATGCGTTAAATACAAACGTATGTTTTACGAGTTCGTATGAAATGAGTGAAAAATGGAATGGAAGTTGAATACACCTGGACTGAGGAAGTTGTCTGATATGTAGCAAAAGATATTTGACTTTCCTTAGCTCTACAGAGTTGGAAGGAAAGGTATGTGATTGGCCGAAAAAATTTGAGTTTTCTTCGCATGTTGACGTTTTTAAATGCTTCTGAATCCTGAAAACGTTTAGTAAATCGTCTGCCTATCTGCGATTGGAAGAAACTGGCTGATCCAAATCAGCTAAAAGTTGATATATTTTATGTTATGACTTTTCAAGTCAGGCCAAGTCAGTCAGGTTGTTTCATGCGTTGCAACATTTTCATGCTTAATATAAAATTATCTTTTTCAGCCTGGGGCTGTACTTAACGTTTGCCTTGGTACTTGCTTCTACATGTACTCGGGATGCGTTAAAAACTGATTTTATGATTACGGCCAAGGTTTCTGCTATCAGTAAGTTTAAAGAAATCGTAACTCAACTTATGTAAGCGCATATTAAACATTACATAATACAATTTTTGTTACTTCAGGAGTGTTGCTCCTCGCTGGGCTGTATGTTTCCTCGATGTCAAGCTGTTTGGGCGTAATGTACGGGACTCCCCGTGTGCTGCAATCAATCGCCAATGAGAACGTTATTCCTTTCATCAGGATCCTTGGACGTGGGGTGAGTCATTGCTAAATATACTTCAAATGCAGCTAGTGTGTTAGTGTTGTAATACATACTCTGAATGTGGCAAACGCATAGCGGTATGAGATCAGTCGAGGGAAGAGTTTACGATCAGCTGTTTGTGTTACCCATCTGAAGGTTCACTCGCTCGGGGTTGGGGAGCTTCCAGCGATTTCATTAACGTTGCATTCTGTGTCAGCCGTGGGGAAAGTAAGAACTGTTCTTCTCGTCTGTAGTTGAATCAGGTACAAAGCGTTTTCCATCCCATTTGAGGATCGGTGAGCGGATGAAAGCATTTCTTTTTTAGCTGCTACGCCTCTTTGTTCTTTTGAAATTGATTGTGTCGTATTAGGGCTGGGCATTATATTTATAGGAGCACTAGGAGTCAACACTACAAATTATTACTCGAGGGTCTATTACTCTCATGCACACATACTTGTTCGAAATGTACACTTCTTTTCTCTCAAAGATTCTCCATCATGAACGTTTTGTACTCAAGAAATCACGTGCTGCTCCACTGTAGTCAATATAGCAGTGAGCAACGGTTGTTGGAAGAGCAGCCAAACCTACCAGCATTGACTGCTACTAAACAAGCTTATAACTGTTTCTCCCATTTTGTGAAGAAGGCCATGGCAAAGAAAAATGGTCATGGTTGATCTGCCCCTTTAAACTTTGTATTCTATGTGTATGCCAACAATCAATGGCGTACATCTGGGGTTGGAAATTTTCTTCTAGGCTCCGCTTCTTTGTCACTCCACCCTTATTGCCATCGGATGTACACTCCTACAATAGCCGACTTGTCCCCCTCTTTCTTTCTTCTGGTGCTGCAGCACAGTCTTCACACTTCTCTTGTCGCAGCTTGTTACATCTCAGGCATTTCCATCGTGTCCCTTATCACTCAAGCTTTATCGTTTTCTTCCTTCATTTTACGATTAGAGGTCTTCAGTATCTGCTACTCCATGAATCCCACCATTTCAATTCATGATCCTTGGTTCTTCGAATTCCAGAATCGACTAGTTTGCTCTCGCAACTAGTCCAATTACTACAGCTATAGACATGATATTCCCATAATCAATAAATTTTACCTCTTCAGAAGGGGGTAAGACAAAAAATGAAGATAACTCAACGAAATCCATCTTCTGGGAGCTTCTCTTGGGATTTCTGTGTGCCTAGAGTTTTCCTTTTTATTTAATTATGAATTTATCGTTTTCTCTTTTCTAGAGCTCATTTTATTTCTTGCTTTAGTTTGAAATCTTTCTTCAATGAGTGAATTTCGTACTGTTTTTCCTTCAAAACGGTAGCACACGCTCAAACATTGTACGTTTTCATACTTGTTGCTGAAGACCTCTGGCACACATGATCAAGTGCTGGTCGGATGTACCAGAAATGTGCTAGATGCACAAATGGATGATTCGTCATTTCAATTAATTTGGCTTGTGTGTTTCAGAGAGGACCCAATCGAGTGCCAGTGTACTCATTGGCGGTCGTCGCTCTCGTTACCATCGCTTTCATACTAGTGGGCGACATTAATTCCTTAGGTCCTGTTGTCACTATGCCCTTTTTGATGATGTACGCTATTATTGACTACGCTTACTTCGCGCTAGCCCAGACATTCGACATTCAATGCCACAGGGAGCTCAGATTCAAGTGAGGATCGATTTAATCCAGTCTCTCGCGTACTTAATTTTAATGTTCGATGTTTGATACTAACTCTGATTATTTTCAGATTCAAGGAAAAGAATCATTCCGAGTCAAGTCCATCGCTTCAACAAAGCGACTTCAGCAATGACTTGGACACTCTTTTCCCTGAGAGAAGTCAACACAGAATATACTCTGCTGTAAGAGCTCAAGCTATTATGTTTCTAGACAATTTTACTTGACAAGCAATGGTTCTCGCGTTTCAACAGCCATTTTTCATTCCCTGCTGATTGATGTAATTGTTCAGTTGGTCAAACCACAAGTGCACAAATCTTTTTCGTATGGAAGTTTTTTTGCAGATAATTCTCATAATTGGGTGCCCTACAATATTCCAAACGTTTACTCTCGTTAGCCTCGTTAGTTTTCATCAGATCTGTATGATTTGACGAACTGGTATGGGTCTCAGTGAACGTGATTGAGAGAGAACTGCTGAACCAAATCAGATCAAATTTTGAAAGTCGGTTTGCAAATTAACATGGGACGAAATAATAAGGTTATGATCAACATTTTTGCAAGACTAACTCTAGTTGTAGTGATCAAGACGCATGCTCTACAGGTGTATTATCACACTTTCACCAGCAACCCCGAGGGAAGCGATGACTTGGTGTAATTGGAGGAAGTAGCTGACATGTCTGTGAAGACCCCTTTGGAGGGTGAGGGATAATGGCGAGTGACAGGCTCTTCTCATTTTAAAAAGTCTGAGGGCAAGGATGCAGGCGCTTAGAGGCCTGTCCGGAGTACTTCTCTCACTGGGCCAACACTCCAGCTGCAGGAGAATAAGAGGAAGGAGCCTGTGAAAGAGAAATCTGCTAAAGGGAGGAAAATGGGTCAGCCCTCGTCAGACACAGCCCAAGATAGGGGGGCGCAGTCCCCCAGCAACTGCATTCCTTGAAGGTCTGCAGCATGTGCGGGCAGGGGCTAAAGTCAGTCCAGAAGAGGGTGGTGCTGCGATTCAGCCTGTTAGGAGAACTGCCAAGTCCCGATTGAGTTGGGCTACCAGACTGCAGACCCGCTACCAAATTCGTCACCCCTGAGGCCTCATATTAAGATTAGGGATCTTAACAGTGCAACAGTCAGAATATCCACCTTGGCCTTCGGCAAGAGGACTTCTTCATGGGGCCACTAGTATCAGACCCTCTCTCGTACATCCCGAAAAAACAATAAAAATCCTTTTTATTTAATTATTAATTTGTCGTCTCCTTTCTAGAGCTCATTTTATTTCTTGCTTTAGTTTGAAATCTTTCTTCAATGAGTGAATTTTGTACTCTTTCCTTCAAAATGGTACCACACGCTCCAATTTCTGAGTAAATTTCGTGTGTCGGCGATACAAAATCACATAAAGGAAATACGAAATGTTCATCCACGGGAAAATGACAAGAGCAGCACAGTAAGTTATCAATGGCCCGTACAAAAATCCATTTTAGCGCAGTTTTGCTTAATAAATCTCGCTTATATGACACTAGCGTTGTAAAAAACGTCTTGGTAGTCCAATAAGCTAAGTACACAGTTGTAGTCAAATCAAATGAAATAATTTGGCAGATCCCACAAAATACTGCAAATCAAACTGCTCATTCCTCTGGCTAACTTTTTTTCACAGTTTTCCTGTAATCTATGTACGAATGTTCTAACAAAACGTGTTAGCAGCTCGTGAATTACTCATTGAAAGGTTTCTCAGTACTTGTGACATAAATAAGGGCAACACAAAAAACTCTTGAACCTTTCCTGTCAGTTTCTATAAGCCTCGTGTAAGAAATTCGTTGAGATAGAAACACAAATTCTCTTAGTTGCTTCAGCGACAAATATTGCTGAATGCACGAAAGGCTGAGGAAAGTAGTGTGATGCACCTAATATTTTCTGTGGAAATAGAATATTTCTTTCCCATTTTCACAATTTGTGTGTGAGTCTGAATGATTCTACACACAGTCCTCCCCTCCTTCCTTTGTCTGAGCCACAGTTGGCTACTCTAGATGAAATTGATTACCTTCTGCTTTATGTTATGATTAAATTATTATACGTATTTGTTGCAGATAACGTCAACACCAAGTCCAGAACAACCTCAACCTCCAAACTGTGTCGTTCACAAAAAGACGATTAGTTGGTATTCCTCTTTATGCAACCGGTATTTGTCATTATTTGGAGTGAGTAATAATCAACTTCATTTGCATCAGCCACGTAATTATTCATTATATTTAAGGTATATTTATTGTTGGTATTGAAGGGGGGGGGGTATATCCTGCTCGACCTCGCCATCTTGCAGTTCTCCATCCGGCAGGGAACCTCGGATCCATACAGGGGAGGGCTCACTTCCCTGATACCGATGATTCGGCAGAAAGCCTCACACCAACATCGACTCCTCATATGTCTTGAGGGGATCTTGGATTTCTGGCAAGCCGGGGGGGGGGGGGGGTGTTACATGAATTGGTGGCACCCATCCTTCGCCGTCACAGAGCTCCTCTCTGGCCATGGCACGTTTAACGTTCGCCTCCAGTTCTTCAGACGGCGGGATTTCAACGAGTGCCCGTACGGAACAGGGGCCGGGGAGGACCCTCACCACGTTCTGTTTGCCTGCCCCCTCTACCAGGACATGCGCCAACGGGCCCAGCTCCCCTTCACTGATCCTCAGTGGCAGGGCGGCATCCAAAAGGTTCACAACGTTCACGCAGGCGTGGGCAAATTGCAGATGCTGTCTGGAGGCGTGACAGCCACTCTCACACATTGATCAGGAGAGACTGTCTCACAGCCCCTCCCACTCGCGTTAGAGCAGCCCTGGTGGCCCCTCCTCGAAGGGGACATATCGCAAACTCGTTTGAGCATACAATGTGCCTGTAGGCGGCCACTCGCCTGGCGCGATTCACCCATTGGGTATTGTAGGGAAAGGGACACTTTTCTGTACAAATCAGGGGGTTGGTTCGCTCCATCTAGCGGGATATCATCCAACCTCCAAAACTAACAACCCTCGGGTCTCAATTCCACCTTTGAATGTTTCCCACCCACACACACTCACTCACTATTTAGACGGTTGCTTTCATTTATCAGCATCGATTTGAACTAACCTTCCTACACACCGCCTATTGTTTTGACTGCAGGTTTTAGATGGCAACTAATAGTCATGTCCACCCCTTTAAATGTTGCCCACCCACACAGGTCCCACTATTTTTGGATATCGTCCAACATCCTATAATATATACACTGTAGTGTGTGGCAACTCCAACGCCTTGCTTCTGTATCTACAAACAAATGAGGTTTGTTTCACATTTCGTGGAACCAACTATTTTGAGGAAACGTACACATGCCTTCTATTAACGATACCAATATTTCGTTCTCCATAAAAATGTCTGCAAAAACACTATGAATATGTGGAGATTGAGGGCTAAGAAACAAATCAATGTCCTAAACAACGATTTCTACAAAAACCGACTGAAAGGCCTTCAGTAATTAGGATCAAAATGGCAAGGTTTCTTCTAGATATATTTCATATCTGTAAATATCCATTGAACGCAAACACAAGCTAGAATCCCCGTTTAACCTGACGCCGTATCCTGCCCATTACAAAATAAAGCTTTTTGAGCCAGTGTGTTCAGAAGAGGCAAGGTATCTGCTGCAGCGTGGACCTTGCAAACTTTTCATGGATAATTACCACACTTCACAAAGCTTCGTGCCAAGGATGTTTCTCAAAAATTCGTCGAGCTGACTATAAAACCTAGGGATAGTTGGAGTTTATTGTACAGCCATCGGGAGTGTTTCTACTCCCTCAAAACGTTCTAGATCTATGCGTCCGGCTGTGGTATTCCTACGTATTGACGACGCCTTCAGATGTTTCTAGATTCATAAATGATGAAACGTGTTTGGGCAATCACACGATAGAACGCTGTTTTTTCTGATTCAGAGGACTTCAAAACGTCACTTTTCTGTTTCACTTTTTGGGTTGAGCAACTTAAAAATTAC
Source organism: Pachypeltis micranthus (assembly GCA_020466155.1). Classification (NCBI taxonomy): domain Eukaryota; kingdom Metazoa; phylum Arthropoda; class Insecta; order Hemiptera; family Miridae; genus Pachypeltis; species Pachypeltis micranthus. The sequence goes on from CM035772.1 coordinate 13,481,487, forward strand.
GATACGTGAACCATAATTTTTAATTTTCAATTTTCGATGACGTTTAGGCATTCCTGAAACTTGCAATGATGCTTCTTATAAATTGGAGGTACGCTCTCACTTTCATCGGAAGTGGATTCATCATATGGGTTTACGTCGGTTTGACCAACCCGGCGGTGAAACCAGGAGCCGCCTCTGAATTCAATTTATTCGGATGGTTGAAGAGCGTTATTTTGAAGGCTTGCGGGTAAGTCTCATTTAATTGAATAAACCGTGTCGACAATAATTTAGCCGTTCTTTTTCGTTTGTGCATTGGTTTGTTGTTGCAGGGGCCGAAACGTCGAATACGAAGAAATAGTAGTTCCCCCTTACCTGGCAGGAGTGCAGCTATCGCCTTCTCAACTGAACGAAGACAACGAGGACTTTTCCAACAGACAAAGGTTCCACCAAACGGCTTCAGTTCGAGCTTTATACCACGATGATCCCGACCAGACGAACATCGAAGTACTTAGATAAGCCTTGTATTGTTCCTCAAGCGCCATTTATTCTACTCATCCCCGCAAAATTAGTTTTAAGTTATTTAATAACACGGTGACCGAAAATCCAAAATAATTATAACGAAAATTCTCTTTTTATTTTTTGTACGAATTAATTTTCTTGAAAATAAGCTAATTTATTGATTCTGCACGGTAGTTGTACAATTTCTCTCAGTCGATGGATTTTAAATTATTTTTGTAAATGCGAAATGTTATTTATTTTTTACTTATTTATTACAAATTTTAACTGATATCGAGGGCATTGAATAGCCCTCCATTTGAAGGAGTGCTTTGCACTAAAATTTGATTAATTTTTTCGATTTTAATTGTACAACCATCGCAAATGCCTGTGTAGCCCCCCTCCTCCCTTAAGTTATTGATCTAGAGGACTGACTGGCGTTCCTACGTATTTTGGGAAGACAATGGGGACTGTATGATTGAACAATTCATACCTAGGAGTAAATCAGCCTGGTCATGCTTCTCTCAGAGAGGGAGTGGAAGGAAGTTGACTAACTACTGAAGTTCATACCGAGCACTCGAGTAGGTTAGTTGTGATTTGATTTCACTCACACTCTCCCTCTCTATTTGTCTCTCCCCTCTCACTCCTAATAAGTTCATCTCAATTTGATTTTTCTTCTCTCTCTCTCTCCCTCTTTCTATCCTCCATCTGGAGAGTTGCAGCAGAATTCAATGTCTGACTTGCTGGTTCTACCAATCAATTCACTACCTAAGGAGTTTTGTTAGGAAGGCTGCTGATTTAAATTGTAGCGGTATTCGTGTAGACTTCTCATGGCCAATTTATGGCTCTATCTGTTGATATGTGGTGGGTGTTGCATTCAAATGATATTCTCATTTGCATCGTGGACAATTGAAGTCGCGAGGGCACGTTCCCCTTCCTGGGCTATTCAATGAGGATTGCCAGACATTTACTACCAAGACGGACGTTCTCGCACTTGACGAATTGAAGGACTGTATTCGTTGACTAACTCTTGAAAGCTCTTTTTAAGCTCTGCTATTGTGTTGTGTGCTACCTTGATGACATTTATAGGGAATTTCTAGTTTAGTATTTCCCTGATGTGTGGACTGTCATGAAGTGAAGGTTCCTGAGGAGTCTATTTATGGTGGGACTGTGTTAGTCTCTTCCTGCATCTGTTGTGTTGAGATGGGAATAGGTCTGACCAAATTACACACATCTACTTTTGCCTGTCATAGATCTGAATGCAGTAACTGCGAAATGAGTGCGTTGGCCTCTGCACAATAATGGAAATCACTCCTGCAGGAGTGAATCATGAACAATCGCTGGTAAAGCTCCCATTATCGATTAAATGACCCTGTCTACAGGTTAACAAGATCTTGCACATCTAAACTTCATATTGGTCTCATCCCAGCTCAGTACTGATCTGGGGGTTATAAATGTCAGGCGAGGCTAGACATGTTAACGATTTCTGCATGATCTGAGCATTGTGTCTTTTTGTGAGCTGACGTACTTCTTTCTTCATGCTGTGTCTCTGAAGTCCTCTTTTCATCATTGGTTCACTGCCTGACACCTGGAAAGATCTGTAGTGCAAATACTCTTTTTTCTGTGTGTTTTATGGTTGGTCATTAGCCTCTTTTACAGTGTTCTCGCATTTCTTAATTTGAAGCACCTGTTCAACTAACTTGGAAATTATGCAACAACTGTCGAGACTGCACAGCGTCGCTCTCATTGCAGTCCCAGGCTCCAGATAGTTCATGAGTCGGCACTTACTTGTTAATCCAGCAGGGGCACAAGAAGAATGGGGCACATTAGGTTCCTCCTTGTAATAAGTATACCTCGTGTCATATTTTGCCTATGTGATGGAGTACCCTCAGAAGAGACCATGACTTCTGAGTATCTGGATGAAGTAACAGTTTACCTCATCTCCATGATGAGCCCTTCATTCATTGCACTCAACTCTACATGTGCCATTTCTCTTGCCTACCTGTTCTGGTGATTCCCTTTTCCTCCTTGTTTTCTTCATAAATGTACTCGCTTGCACTCTGCTCCTAGGCGATGCATTAGGTGGACTCCAGCAACAACATAGACTGCCAGTTTGGAAATGGCTCTATACACTTTGGCCAATTTCACAGCGCCTTTGCACTGCAGTCAGCACCGGTCTAATAGGGGGATGGAGTTGGCAACAGACTTCAGTAGCCTCCTTCTGCTAGGCTTCTGGATCCAGGTGCTATCAGTTAGTCAGCATCAGAGCGAGGTAAAGTGCATCATGCAGAGGATGTGACAGCAGTGATAATTGGCTATATGCTGGACTCAGTCCAGATAAAGCTGGAGTGGGTAATGTGATATGTGAGAGAGTGGATGGGAGCCCGTAGGCAGTTCGCTATTTGGGGGTAATGGTGGATACCAAGTTGTTGTTAGGTTTCCACATCCAGCAAGCAGCAGATAAAGCTGCCACAGTAACAACGGCTCTTTCTCGCTTGTAGGCCTACAGCAGAGGGCCACAATCAAGCACAAGGATGGTGCTTATGAGCGTTGTTCACTCTATCCTCTTATATGAGAGCATTGCCTACCTCATGAAGCAGATGGTAGAGGCGTAGCAGACTGCCGTGCACAGTTTCTCAGGAGGTAGGGCTAGTGGTGGTGAGTGTTGTCCCAATCCACCTTCTAGCAGCCGAGTGGAAGGGGCTGTACCCATCAAGGGGGCAACCAGAGTATAGCCACCATAAGAGAAGAAAAAGGCCCTTTGGAGGTAGCAAGAGGAGTTGGACACGGCCATGGCAGCTGATTCCAGCACTTGGTCCATGGGCTGGGTGAGGTGGATTTCTACCTAACTCAGTTCCTAACAGAACAGAGGCATACCTGTACTGGATTGGTACGGCTTCAAGCCCAAACCTTCTGCACTGCAGGGAGATGGGGGTGATGCTTCCCATACCATCTTCTCGTCCAGAGGTGGGTAGATGGCAGCGCACAGTGGAAGATACACTTGGTCAGCTCACCCCAGAGGCATTCGTCCGCTTCATGGTGCATTCAGAGGAAACCTGAAGGTTCATTGGCTCAATTGGCCAGGGCAGTACTCAGCCAGAAGAGGATGGAGCTCGCTGATCCGGAGCTAGTATCAAGAATGAAGACCTAGAGGAAAGACTGCTCCTGAACCTCCCAAACTGCTGAGAAAAAACGTGCATCTAGTTAGTAACCACCCCCACATCTATTGACCATTGACATTGGCCTCACTGGAGCTGTCGCCTCATGTCTTATTTGTTTTTCTGTCTATTATCTTTTGTTATCGTTCACGCTACAGCGAATAGCACAGTCAATTCTCTAGATCGCGACTTATTTGTGGGGTCACGTTGTGCATGGAAGTCATGCAAACGAATTTCTGATGGAAAAACAGATCTAGTTAATATTTCAATCTATTTGTGAGTGAAGTGCAGCCGTTATAATCTCAAATTGTTCCTTATGCGTTAAATGTTCCATTCATGGGACCATTCCACCATTCCATTGGGGTTTCGTGGTGAATCTAACTCTAATTTAATTTAACTGACGGCAGAAGTGGCCTACCTCGTAAGAAACAATGTGTTTAGTGACACCGTTGACAAGCTGCTTTATCACAGCTTGCAATGAAATTATGGTTTGTTGACTACATGAAGTTAACTCAAAAATATGTGCAGTGTCTCTGAGTGACCTGAGCTTTGGAAAGTATCGTTTTCACTCTGAGGACAAGGCTTCTACTTTCTACTATCGTTTTTTGGTAGTTGAGGTCTATTTTAACGCCCAAACATCCTCGTTGAGGCCATGTTTCATTGCTGGTGCATAGTTATCCCTACTGGGCCACTGGAAGCCTTATTGGTTCATAAGTTTAATCTAATTGTGGCGTTGCTGTTGTAGACTGTATTTGTGTTTAGCTTCAGAAACGAACGCAATGATTTTTTTCTACTTAGTCAGATTTCCGTCCCAGGTCTGCCTTAGGCCAAATTTATAAAATATTGTATGCTAACCGATCTGTGTAATATCCTTTTTAAGGCGTTCCTCTCATACAATTTAACTGCCGCTAGCTACTTATTTATTTCAGATTTGATTCGAAATTTGAAAATGACGATGCTTTAATGTAATTGTGATCTGAAAGCGCTATTCTTGTACTAAACAGTGTAATTACATTCGTTTTGTAAAAAATGAGTTGTACTTTGATTATTATGACCTGTAAATCTAATTTATACTTCGCTTGAGGAAAACCAGGTTTAAGCCGAGACAACGATAATGTTCAGTCAACGCACCAGGTTAGTTTCCTCGTTCTTACATACATTGCATACACTGTGCACGCTCTGTATCTTCGTTCAACGACATTATATAGAAACGTTCACGACCAAAAAATGTAAGTATTGGCGCCGTTTTTGAGGAGATTCGTGTTGAAACTAATTATGTAACAAAATTTATATTAATAAATGAATGCTTGATGTATTTCAGTATTTTTCTAGTAAATAGAACAATTATGTTTAATTATATAAATACGTATTAATTAATATACGTGGTGTTACATTTGATAAGTCACAGACAAGGCCCCGCTTAAGTAGGTAATTGTGATTGAAGTTATCCTGTTTTTTTGTTTTTACTTTTTACTAAGGGATGGTCTGTGCGTGTGTGTATGAGTGACCGTACCCAATATGCGGCAGAACCGATTGAGCTGGTTCTTTTTAGTTTTCGTGATTTTTCAGCAACGCGAAAATAAGATTAAGAGCGATTTCCATCAATGGGATGGGGGACCAAAATGTACAAAACCTAGGGTGCTTCGTATTTTTCTCGGAGTTTCATTAAACATTCAAATTATATTCTACCAGTTGGTACCCAACTTTTCTGTTCCATCAATATCTCCAAGAAAATCTGGTGAACGGGCATATGAAGAAAAAACTGATTTTTTACTCGTCTTGGCTGTCCGAAGTATGAGGAGAAGTAATGGAATCGGCAGAAAAAAATTTCGTATGATGTACAAATATCATTTTAAGGCCTACTGAGTCCGAATAACAATAGTTGGGACAATGGTGTGCCTGTGAACGTGATTGATTGGAAACGGGTAAATCCAATCAGCTTAAACATGATATCTATAGCTAAATACCCAGGAAATCTCAGCTCATACCCGTACTTTGGCGTCCCATGGTGACGTGTGGGCTAGATATCAAGTTTGAGCTGGTTCAACCATTTTCTTTCAATCGCGTTCACAGACCAACGTACACATACAGACGACACGAATCATATTCCCAAATAGTGTTTTCCCTACTGTTTTCCCCAATTCAAAGAGAACTCAGAATGTTTTTTTCAGCCGATTACATAACTTTTCTCACTACTTTGTGTAGGGGAGGGAAGTAAGAATGGAACCGCATGCAGCTCAATCAATCACTTCTATCTTTGTAGGTTTGGGATTTGTGTGAAATTAAGATTCTAGTACCTAAAGGGTATGGAAAGTATTGAAATAGTGCTAAAAACGTGCAGCATCACTCGCAGCTATAAATTCGGTAATCGTGCGCCGTATCTTCGTAGAACGGGTTTCTACAGAAATGTTTATGGAGAACAATATACTAGTTGGCTGGAATTTTGAATTAAAGTTTTTGGAGCGTTTTTAGAAAATGAGAGATTGTGGGGTTCTCACTACTCGAGTGCACTCAAGTACCATAGCTCGTTTGGTACATCTGTACTTGACTGGACATCAACTTGAGATCGACCCCCAGAATAAAATTGCCAACGAAATAGCCTAACTACGTCTTTCCATTTGCACAACACGATAACCGACCCTTTGTCGGGGAGGCTTCAACCGTCTAATTATCCGTCTAAAGCTATAAAGAGCCTAATTTTATGAATAAGGAGTTTTGGTTAGTGAAATAAACTTCTCTAGCCAATCCGAACAACGGGGCCAAGTCATTTCACTTTCCTTATCCCTTCGAAGTAAATAATGAAATTACGTAATTGACAGGAAGAAAAAATTGGTGTTTTCTCCCGATCTTTACGTCCCCCAAGACTTCAGATTCCAACCCAAACAAGCCTTTGAGAGCCCGTCGAGGGCAAGGGGAAGATTCGAAGAAAATTTCAATTTTTTCAGCCAATTATGTAATTTTGATTTTTATATTGAAGAAGAAAGAAGGAAAGAAAAGGTAGTATTGGTAAACTTCAATACAAACCAAAAAAAAAAAAAACACCATTTGTGCAAATGTGTCATCAAATCAACTGTAATATTTGACTTGTGGGTGAACATGGGACGTCAGAATAAGAGCATGAGCTAAATCGGTCCAAACGTAACTATAGTTATCGAAACATCAAATTTTTTACTAAAGTTAGCGTACCTGTTTGGTGAGTCCGTTTCATCTGGCTGGTGAGATACGGAGCCAGAGGAGACGGACTCACCGAACAGGTACGTTAACTTTGGTAATTTACCTACTGGCGGAACTAACCGGCCCGTACTACCGCCGTTGTACCGTAATAACTACCTTAATATCAAATCTTTTCTTCTCTATAAAAAGGCACCATTTTGTTTGGCAACGGTTTCATTAAATTTCGTGCACGGACAGTTCCAAATAGCATAACGGTACGATAAAATTGTTATCCTTGGGGAATTGATGAGAGTAGCACAATGAATTATCAATAATTTGGATTTTAGTGGAGTTTTGACCCTCCTAAACCCCCAATAACATGAAGCTAATAGCAGCCTGATAAGTTGAAACTTCTGTAATTTTATTGGCTGATACTTTTCTCTATAATTACAGAACAGTAAACACGAACCTACCCAAAAAAATGTCGAGATAGTCCTTGTATTGCACCACATATGCAATGGTTACTCAATAAAGGCCGTGACATAAGTAGGAGCGACGCAACACATTCCGGGACGTCAGGTAGTTATTCGTTTTAAAACGTTGAGCTTAGTTCAAACCGGCTCACGTAAACTCAATGAAAAAAATTGGATTAGTTGCTGAAGCGGTACAGATGCCGAATGCACTTGGGGCTTAGGAAAGTTGTGCGATCCGATCAAAAATATTAATTAAACATGCACACATTAGTGGCGAAACAGGTTTTCTTCAGTGTAATGACTCATAAGAGAGTTATGTCAGTCGATCAGTATTGGAACAACGAACGTATAAAATATCTTGAAAGTTTCACACTAAAACCACAAGCAACACATCAATACATTCTATAGCAAAGCCCCAAGCTCACGCGAAGTGTTAGCTTTGCGCATCGTCGTTGCAGCTCATTTACGAAACGTCCGACCGTTGACTAAGTCTTGTAAAGTTTCTTTTTCGAAAGTCTCCTTCAAGAAGTTCGTTACGCGTCTCTCGAGCAGATCGAGAATTTGACTCTTGAAGATGGCAACGACCCAAGTGACGATGCAGGATACGACGCCGTTGAAAATTTTCCCCAAACCCGTGATTTCTACCTTGACAGCCCTGGAAATTAAAATTGATACAATGAAGGATAACAGGTGGGATGTGTACGATTGAAATCAGCAACATAAAATCATGAAGTTTGAAAACTTAGTAAAGAAATAGCTTGTTGACTATGAACTTATTACTTTCCGCTACCCGAAGGGAAGGAAAGTATAGTAATCGGCCCAAGAAAAAAAAATTGAGTTTTCTTCAGATCTTTACGTTTCAGACCCTACTGAGTCTAAAAAACCTAATTTCGGCGCGTGGTCCGTGTGTGTGTGTGTGTCTGTAGTTCGATTTGCGGGAGAACGGCTGATCCGATTGAGCTGGTTCTTTTTTTGTTTTGTTCGTTATTTTTTGTAGACACCAAAATAAGGTTATGGACGATTTCGGCCGATGTGAAGGGGGGGGGGTGGGGGACGAAAATGTACCAAACTAGGGTTTTTTGCATTTTTCTCGAAAACGGCTCTAACGATTTTGATTAAACTTTCAAATTATCTTCTCCTAATCAATACCTAACTTTTCTTCTCCATACATAGCTCCATGAAAATACGGTGAACGGAGATATGGGCCCCTGAAGCAAAAATAGGTTTTTTACGCTTTTTGGCAAAACGGCTACAGCGATTTTAACCAAACTCACAGGATGTTTTCAAATAGTTAATACCTACATATTGTTCTCAATAAATGTTCCTGTGACGGTCCATTGAACAGAGATAAAACTCAAAATGTGTCGAACATAACGTTTTTTCTAACATTTCCGTAAATTCCAGGGTAACTTTTTCACCAGATGTGATAAATCTTAATGGAGTGTCTTTTAGTCACCCATACCAACATTTCGTTCTCCATAATTATTTCTGTATATATATGTGGAATGGAGATATAAGCCAAGTTTAACGATTTCAAACAAACTTTCGGAGTACTCTCAGCTAACTAGTCCCTACACTTTGTTCTCCGTAAATGTTCCTGTAAAAATGCGTTAAACGAAGATATAGTGCCTGCAAATGTAGGTGGTGTTCGAAATTACGGGGGTGGCGGAAAGTTGTGTGTTGCTACGCACCAGATATTTTTTACTTTCCGTAGCACTTGTAAGTAAAAATGGTTTGTGGTGGTGAATAACGAAGGTTAGGAGATTGAACGTACACCCTGGTTAGCTAAAATCAGGAAAACGATAATTCGGTGATCGGTAAACCTACTTCCGGTGTGTTTTGGCCTGTAACTATGTTATCAGGCTAGCATTAGAAATAATATGTGCACGTGAGCATATGTAGCCAGAAATCACTAAGTCAGGTTGCCCTCATTCTGTTACATATTTACTGAAATATCTGGTGCGTTGCTACACATAACTTTCCTTAGCTCTACAACAATTCACTTTGTACATGGCTAATTCTATTTAATCAATTCATTTACCACTCAGTTAATTTGATCTTGGTCAAACAACGCTTTACGGCAGCAGGAAGCGGTAGCGCTTACAGTTCCAGATTTTATTGTGCTGCTCGTACTCATTGCAGGACCAATATTGAGCAATCGGTACACAGATAATTAAGGAGGCTGTAAACACGATTTTTTTTAAAGAAAGATAGTAATCACTTTTGTAGAGTTATTGGGTAATAACTGTTGGAACTGGTAGTAAGCGAAACGGCGGTAGTTGAAATTCAGGAATTTCTGGAGTGAGCCCCATGTATATCATGAGCGTTTTTAAACACAAACCCTTTAGGTATTAGATTGGACTACAGTACCAATTTTCTTTAACATTCTACTAACATTCCAGCGGAGTTTATAAGGAAAAAACCGCGGTAAAAACGCTTATCATCGCAAATTGTGATAATTTATTGTGCTGCTCTCGACTTTTTCCCACTAATGGGAATTTTGTGGTATATTTGTCTTATTGAGAGCTACCAATATAAAAAATTTAATCAAAATCGTTAAAGCCGTTTTTGAGAAAAAAATTTGGTGTTTTGATCACTATGATGACTATAGTTAACTTTCGGTGGATTTTGCCCATACCCTTGTTTTTGCGTCCCATGGTAACCCTGTAGGCTAGACATCAAGTTTCAGCTGATTTGGTACGGTTGTTTTCTCTAAAAACCGCGCTAAAATCGATTTCGTCGAAAGTTTTGGTAATTTATTGTACTACTCTCGTCGTGTTCACACAAATGGACATTTCATGCTATCATTGCCTTATTGAGAGCTATCAATATGAAAAATTTAATCAACATCCTTCGAGCCATTTTTGAGAAAAAAAAAATTTGGTGTTTTGATCACTATGATAACTATAGTTACTTTCGATGGATTTTTTCCAAACCCTGATTTTGGCGTCCCATAGTAACCTGCGGGCGAGATATCAAGTTTGACTGGATTTGGTACGGTGGTTTTCTCTAAAACTCATTCACAGACACACAGACCATTTTCCCAAATAGTGTTTTTCGGACTCAGGGGGGGTCTGAAACGTAAAGATCTGAAGAGAACTCAAAAATTTTTTTTCAGCCGATTACATAACTTTCCTTTCTACTTTGTAGTGCCAAGGAAAGTAAAAACATTCGAAAGCGTTTACACACTTTTTCCTTGCTCATTTCGATTGTTATTTCTGTTGAAGAGACTGTCATTAGAATATTCATGGGGGAATTTAATAGAAAATATTAAAACCATTTCCAAAAAGTTAAAAAAGTTTGATTCATAGAACCATGTCCCCGTTTGTTAAATTTTTATAGAGATATTTAAAGGGAGCCAACGTTAGGTATTGAGTAGTAAACGATAATCTGAAAGTTAAAACGAAATACTTGAAGACACCCTCGACAAAAAAGGGAATAAAAATCGAAAATTCGCAATACAACCTTTAAAATTGAAGGCTCGCCTTTGAAATGTGTCGAAGCGTTGCATACCCTAATTAACTTGAGGCGTCATCTCCGGCAAACATCGTGGGTTGAGTAACTTCAAATCGCTTGCTTTCGAATTGTGTTGGAGGGTTGCATAATCAAATAAACTTGAGGCGCCATCTCGAAGAAACGTTGTTTGTTGCCTACCTTCACAATTGAAGGATTGCCTTTGAAATGTGTTGAAGCGTTGCACAACCAAATAAACTTATGGCGTCTCGAGCAGACAATGTGGGTTCCCTACATTCACAATTGAAGTCTTGCAATGGCTCGCCTTGAAGGGTTGCATAGCCAAATAAATTTAACGCGTCATCTCGAGTAGGCGTTGTGAGATGACCAACTTCAAAACTGAAAGCTGTCCTTCGAAACCTGCCTGACCTAGGCTTGCAATGTCTGATGCGAACCATCGCACTTCCACTTTCTGCCGCCTAAATTTGATGTGCTGTACATCCAGGATTGTGCCTTCGATCAACGCATTTCTATGGAAACGTTTATGGATGGTGAAAGAAATTCAAGTATTAGTTGGCTGAACATGCCCTGAGTGGTCGATAAATAAAAAATACATCCAAAATCGTTAGAGCCATTTTTGAGAAAAAATAAAAGGCGTTTTGAGCATTGTGATAATTATAGTTATTTTTTGACCAATTTTGGTTCGTTCACTTATTTTGGCCTCCCAAGATGGTCTGCATGCTGATATTAATCTGAGCCAAGTTGATTCAAACGTACTTTCTCCTAATGATGTTTTTTGCACTCAAACAATTTTGAAGCTCTGAAATATATCGCAAAGTTATATAAAGCTGTTTACAAAACGGTGATTGTTCTTTTTTAATCAATAAAATTCTCTACTTTTAACAAGTCACTGCAAACAACACCTATAACTGGGGCCACAAAAACAATAAGTAACTGGGCCATTCTGTGCGACACCAACTTTTTTTTACTCTTTGAAGTTAAATAAAGTTAGACATTTTGAATGATTCTTGATTGGGAAATTCAATAACGATTGTCAGTAAGATGTGGAAGTTAGTGGATCTTGAGCAAAAATGTTTAAGGTCTTCCTCTTCCTTCTATTAATAATTTGGTGAAATGACATCCCTGATGTCAGTTATTTGTGAACTACATAACTGCCTGATTGTCGAATATTACTTATTAAAATGAGAACCCCCACCAAAAGGGAATGAATCGTGTAATTACCCTAGTTCGGCAATTCGAAGTCTATCCAGATAAGCTCGTCCTTCAGAGACATCAACGTGAACTATTATTCGTGCTGCGATTGTAGTCGGAGATGTTCTAATTGTTCCACGAGGTCCCCAGTGTATAACTTCGACGTAGTAGTTGTCGTAGCTGAGCTGAAAAATAATCGTGTGAAGTATTAAAAAACATTTTTCAAGACCGTAACAGAATAACGTACTTTACAGTCGTGATCACGAAAGGTTGATATTTTCAAGCTGCAGCGGTCCTATTGTACTTCAAGAATCGCTGACGTTCTTTTAAATTGATGTTTAGTAATCGCCTGAAAGTCTTTCTGCTTTCTTCAGGTCTCATCAGAGACTTTTGTCGAATGCTTCTAAATTTGAAAAATACCGTTTGGGAAAATGGTCTGTGCATGTCTTCGAACGCGATTGTGAGAGAGCGGCTGAACAAATTCCACTCAAACTCGTTTGATACGAGTATATTTGACGTTTGGGCTGGTATTTGGGAGCTTGACCGCCTGATGGCTTATAAGTCATGGTGGAATGGTGCACTGCTGTATTGTGTCTATATCTCTCAATCCCTATTCTGTTCTGATCTTGCAGAGGACATGTCGTGACGGACCATGGAATCCGTTCCCGATCAGTTGCAGTGGGGTGATATTGCAACTCCATACGTCCCTAAGGCCAGTAAGCCTGCAGATTTTGCAATTCTCTGCATGGTTATGTTAAGGAAGTGTTCCGACTCTCCTTACTCTTTGGAGTAGGTGAGTGGGCTTCGGAGGGCATCCATGGAAGATTACTGGCCCCTTTACGCCGTTTGTGTGGTGCCATTGTCTACAGCTGTGAGGTGTACAAGAGCGCAAGATTGTAACTTTGCGGATGCTCACTATCGTGTCTGTGGCAATGTGGTGGTTGCGTACTCATGTAGGCCACGCCAACGCCATCATAAAGTGGTATGCAAGCAGGTTGTTGGTGCATTGTCATCTGAGAGCTAGGAAGTGGAGATAGAGCGGCACTACGAGGTGTCTCCGAGGAAGGACTGAGGCCTGAAATTGTCGCCATTGGTCTTGACAAGTCTTCAGTGCCCCTAGAAACTACGTAGCATCTGGAAGCTGGCGCAAGAGCCACATCTCACTCGGCACAAGTGCTAATACGACAGGGGGGACTTTCACATGGCAGTGTCAGAAGTTAGTGCAGTGGAGGCAGGTAACATCAGGGCTGTAGCATTGACTGTGCACTAGCGTGGAGTATAGAAAAGAAAAACGCTGAGGAGATGCGTTCGCTGGGTGTGGCGACGTACTTTGTGCTATCACCTCCCGTGTGTGAGGTGATCGAGAGAAATGAACTGAACGAGAGGAGTACAATAATTTATCCAAACTATCAAAGAAAATAGTTTTAGTCTATTATTCTCCATGTATATCGTCCCAGAAATCAGGGAGGTAGTACAATAAACTACCTTTACGATAGGTGTTTAAAGTTGATCGTAAAATAATCAGGAAAATCCCGAGAAATGTCGAAATCACTGTTTCATTTGCTAGCATTGCTCAATAAACCCAATACTTTGAGTGGTTGATAGTCTCAAATTCAGCGTTAGATTGAATATTCGACAAAAGCCGTGGCACAAATATAAGCAGCTCTACAAATTCCAGAGCTGAATTATAAATAGAGTCGGTTAGTAGCAAGAATGAGCGAGAGGCTGAAGAAAGTGGTGTGGTGTGTCACACCTGTTATCTGTTTTTCGGTTTTGAAGGCAGCATTATTCAAACGAGAGTATACTTCTATCTGGAGATAAATGACGAATGTAGCCCAAGCGATTGAGAGGCAATGACTTTAGCAGTTCATTTGAGCTTCACTTTGAAAAACGATGTTGGGGCTGATAATAATAAAAGAAATGCTTTCAAAAACTCTGATTCATCATACTTCGGACGTCCTTTAAATTTATTGAAATAGAAGGTTTCTTTAATGGCAAATAAAGCCCTGAAAAGTGCTGAGGTGCCATTGGGTCAAAATCTCTCAAAAGAACCTTTCGAGGATGAAGATTTGAAATGTAAAGAACTAGAGTGATGCGTCAGCGTCAACGTCAGGGAGGGCTAATAAATATTCCCGTTCGGTTTCCCTCAGTAGCCACACCGCAGTTGACGCCCTTACATTCATCCGAGGGACCGAACTGCTTCCGTCCCAACTCACCCTTTCAATAAAATGACAGTTGTGAAGACTGGTAAGTGGTTTGCAGAAGCGTACGACGTCAGTGAACTTCCAGGTTGGAATTATTGAAGCCACTCCCCGGTGGCGTTTTGAAATTTGCCCTTCTTCGCGTTGCTTTTGCTTGGTTGGTGGAGAATGCATGAGCTGCGAGTTTCCAATGTGTGATAAATGTCTTTTGGGTTTGATCAGGGTATTAGTAACAGAGGGAACGAAACGCCCACTTGAGTGCACGGCGAAGAAACGGAGATTAAAAAAGGAACTCCATGACGTATCCTCTACTGAAAATAACATGGGACTATATGTCCTGCGAAATGAGAATCTTCGACAAAGGGGCGCGTGTGACTAATCGGTTTCTTCCCCTACATCCAAGAACGTCTTATGGGGTAATGGGTCGAAATGGACCATTGGACGGGTCAGTTCTTGGCAGGACACAGTGAGCTCAATTTAAAAATGCTCATCTTCACGTTTCTTGAAGATTCCCGTGTTCCCATTTCTTGTACTCGAAGAAACAAGAAATCGCGTTATGCTTCATTGACATTTCTGCAATAGCGAGCCACTGTTATTGGATGAGCAGACAAATCTGTCAGTCTAGACTGATCCTAAGTTTTGCCCCATTCGTGAAGAGTGTTATCTCTAAAATACCTGGTGCGTAGCAACACATAACTTTCCGCAAGCACCGCAAATTCGACAGTCTGGTATATATACCGACCCTTTATTCAACTCATTTCTAAGGAAACATTTACGACGAACAAAATGTAACTACTGTTTAGTTGAGAATACCTGGTAGTTTGATCAAAATCGAATAAGCCAGTTTTGAGAAAATAAGAGAAACGGTGGACTATTTATTTTGAATATAGGAAAGGTTCAATGTAATTTATGGAAAGCAAACAGGTATAACAGCCAAATTTACTGAAAACTAGCATGGAACATGCAACTTCACTATCGACTGCCAAAATGTCACGCTTTGAAGGAACGCAATTACGTCACAAAATAAGTATATAAGACACTCGTCCCTTTGAGCCTTACACGGATGTGCATGACGTTCACAACGAAAGGTTTGACTGAACTCCCATCTCCTGGAGACCAGAATTAAAATTACACAGTTCTTTTTTTTTCATTTGAACTCACGACAACAAAAAACAATAATAATAATCCGAAAATATAATTTCAAGACCAAAATTGCATTTACTGCTTGCTGTTTTACCAGAAAACTCACCTCGAACTCCAATCCAGCTTCATCTACTCGTATTTCCCTTTTTACTTTCCTTGGCTCTACATAGTAGAAAGGAAAGTTATGTAATCGGCTGAAAAAAAAATTTTGAGTTCTCTTCAGATCTTTACGTTTCAGACCCCCCTGAGTCCGAAAAACGCTATTTGGGAAAATGGTCTGTGTGTGTGTGTGTTTCTGTGTGTGTATGTGTGTCTGTGAACGATTTTTAGAGAAAACCACCGTACCAAATCAGCTCAAACTTGATATCTCGCTCGAAAGTCACCATGAAACGCCAAAATGAGGGTTTGAACAAAATCCATCGAAAGTTAACTATAGTTATCATAGTGATCAAAACACCAAATATTTTTTTTCTCAAAAACGGCTCTAACGATTTTGATTAAATTTTTTATATTGGTAGCTCTTGATATGATAATTATACCATAAAATTCCCATTAGTGGGAAAATGACGAGAGCAGCACAATAAATTACCAAAACTTTCGACGAAATCGATTTTAGCGCAGTTTTTAGAGAAAACCACCGTACCAAATCAGCTGAAACTTGATGTCTAGCCTACAGGTTACCATGGGACGCAATAATGAGGGTATGGGCAAAATCCACCGAAAGTTAACTATAGTCATCATAGTGATCAAAACACCAAATTTTTTTCTCAAAAACGGCTCTAACGATTTTAATTAAATTTTTTATATAATGATAGCTCTCAATAACGCAATGATACTATAAAATTCTCATTCGTGGGAAAATGACGAGAGCAGCACAATAAATTATCAAAATTTTCGCCCAAAAGCGTTTTTCGCGCAGTTTTTTCCTTATAAACTCCGCTGGAATTATTGTAGAATGTTAAAAAAAAATTGGTATTGTAGTCCAATCCAATACCTAAAGGGTGAGTGTTTAAAAACGCTCATGAGATACACGGGGCTCACTCCAGAAATTCCTGAATTTCAACTACCGCCGTTTCGCTTACTACCAGTTCTGACAGTTATTTTCCAATAACTCTGCAAAAGTGATTACTATCCTTTTTTTTTTAAATCGTCTTTACAGCCTCATTAATTATCTGTGTACCAATTGCTCAATAATGGTCCTGCAATGAGTACGAGCAGCACAATAAATTCCGGAACAGTAAGCGCTACCGCTTTCTGCTGCCGTAAAGCGTTGTTTGACCATGTTCAAATTAATTGAGTGATAAATGAATTGATTAAATAAAATTAGCCATGTACAAAGTGAATTGACGTAGAGCTAAGGAAAGTTGTGTGTTGCAACGCACCAGATATTTTACTTTCCTTAGCTCTACGTAGTAGGAAGGAATGTTACGTAGTCGGCAGAAATTGTTTTCCAATTTTCTTTAGGTCTTTACGTTTTAAGGGCTGAAAAAGTCTTTTCGAAAAATGACCTGAGTGTGGATTGCGTTGTGTGATGCGTCGCAATCAGTAGCCCTTAAACGGAAAGATCTGAAGGAAACTAAAACAAACACAAACTCGGCCTATTACAACAAGCGGCTTTCCTACTCCATTGGGCTAAGGAAAGTGTAAATGGATACAAAAAGCATTTTTGAATTTTTCACACAACGTGCCGACAATTTCGCAAAATTGTTATTGCCACGCAGATACCATTTCTGCGCGTAGTACACCGAATTAGTCGCCTACCGAATGATTTACCATCGCCTTTAACTTTTAAATTTGCAACGCGTTTTCAACCGCTGAAATGCCACTCTGCCTCCGACATCCGCTGACGAAACGAACTTGTTATTGACTTTTGTCTTTTAAAGGTAAAAAGCAGACCGGCGCTTCGGTTGAATTCATTCAATTATTGACGTCAGTCGGCGGATGGTCCTCGAATTAGAGAATCGTACTCTCACCCCCAACGAATATTTTCCCGACGTTATGCGAATTTTAAACGTTTTTGGATAATGTCAAATATTGGCCCCCTTCCGTCCTCCCATCACCACACAATCACGGCCATTCGAATAAGCTGCTTGGTCGTTTGTACTGGAAACTACTGCAGATTATCTCCCTCATCAGGACTGTTTATTATTCTGATGGCGTAACTCGGCGTCCACTGCTCGAATTAAAAAGTTCCAGCCCCCCTCCCCCTCCCACCAGCCACCAAAAGAGCAAGAGGAACCTGCTTGGGGGTTGGTCTAATCATAGCCATTCTCTAAAACTGCAAAACTGTATCCGATGAAAATCCGCGTTGAAGACTATAAAATAAGACGCATCACACTAGTTTCCTCAACCCCACACACATTGTAACGACTAACCCAATATATTTTGACTCAATTCACTTGAACTCAACAAAACTTGATATTCTACGTAAAAACTGGTTCGGGAAGTAAGCCACCCATGTACCAAATGGATTATTTGGCATTAATGAGCCATCCGCGTATCATAATCCCAAGCTTTACTGGTACTTTGAATTATGAAGAAGTAGAACACGCTCTGAGGGTCCTATATGCACGTCAAGGACCACATTGTACAGTTATATATACGGATGGCTGAAAGATCGATGGTAATGTCGGTTGTGCGATATATGATTGGAACAGGGGATTGACGAAGTCATACAAAGTCAACTATTTGGCCTCGGTTTACACAACTGAGATAATTGCCGTAGATAAATCTCTGGAATATGTACAGCAGATGTAGCTTCCCCACGGACGGTTCTCATCATCTCAGACTCCAAGAGCTTGATGCAGAATTTACAAAACCCCAAAGCGATATCGAACTGTTCCTACCTATTTTTTAAACGTATGCGGCGCGTCTACGAACTAAGCAATGCGAATATAACAACAAAATTTGTATGGGTTAAGGCAAGGGGAGGAGTAAGGGGCAATGAGAAAGTAGACCAAGCGGCGAAGCGGAGATGTTTCTGCGAAGAGGAAAGCAATGCCTTAATCCCATACAAGGATTTGAATTCCCTCTTTAAAAAGACCATGGCGAGGAGATGGCAAGAATACCATGATAGGCATCCTGCGGGAAATAAATATAAATTCATGTTTCCTAATTTCTCACTGAGACCATGGCGTGCAGAAATGACAGAGCACGAAAAGCCTTTTTACTCAAGCATTTCAAGACTTAGAACGGGTCACGGAGCCTGCTGAGCTTATCTGCACAAAATCCATCTAGAGGAGTCTGACCAGTGTGACGCGTGCGGTGAGGTGGATGACTTGGAGCGTGTGCTTCTAACATGCAAAAAGTTCGAAAGACGAAGAACAACACTCTTGGGAAACATTTAAGTCGGCCATTTAACGTCACATCTATGTTGGTTAGACCAGATGTACTCGTATATGAAAAAATAACGAAATTTTTTAATGACGTTGGACATAACTTATAATGAAATCGATAATCATGTTAAAAGAAAATAGTTAAGTTGCTGTAATATTGTATAATACTAAATGAAGTAATGTTGTGGTAATATATCTGTAAATAAGGCTGTATGGAGAAATCTAATGCCAAAATAAAAACAAATAAAAAAAAAATAATAATAACGGGTTCGGGAATTTATTGGGTAGCTGCGGCTTATGCCACGACTTTACTTGGAAAACTAACTTTGAGGTAATTGATGGGACAGTTAACATGAGTTTTCGGAGTGGTTCGTGTCAACGTTCCTGGAATTGTGGGGAAAACATTGCGAACTAAGTATGTGAACCGAACGAAGTTTGTCTGAATTCCCGAAATTCTGAGTTTAGATTATCGTTTGATTATCTTACGATCATTATTAAACTTAACGTTTTTTGAGAACGTCATGGGAGCGGAATCTATAAGGAAAAAACTATTATGTTATTTGGACTGTCCACGTACAAAAATTAATCAAAATCGTAAAGCGTTCTGATGCATTGGGTCATTTTGCGATAAATGGCAGGTAAAAATGAACCTAGCAAAACCTTTTCTAGCGTTCTTTACCTACAAGTTCAAAATTGAACATCATATTGTCCAGTCACATAGAGCCCGTGCCCAACAACAAAAATTCAGTGTAGTATCTTGGACTGAACCAGGGTTGAAAATGAAACGGGGCACCCACATTTTCAAACCTGCTACAGCTCCTTCAACTTCGACTGAAGCAGTTTGTGTATCTTCGAGCGTCCTCCAAACCATCACTATATCTAAAACGGCTCGTACAGTACTGACTTTACGGCCAGACGATGATGTCTTTACATCGAAAGCGCTTGCCCACAATAACTCACCAGCCAGAGGAGACGGACTCACCTAACATGTACGTTAACTTTAGTAATTTGCCTACTGGCAGACATAATCCTATTGCTTTAATATAATATATAAGTATAATATACATCAATGGCTGTACGGGGAAGTGTTCCTGGGAGCAGCTAGTGCCGAAATTCACAAAATCTAAACTTCAACAACTCCAAACTTCAACTCGAAACTCGACAACTCAAATCCAACAGAATTCTCCAAATGATCGCTGGACCCCCATGGTTCGTTCAAAATTGAACGCTAACAACCGAGCTGAACGATCTACGCGACATTGAGAAACAAATTTACAAATGACCTACCAGTCCAACCCTCTACTATACGAATTGGCCACGAACCGATCACTGTAGAAACCTGTACCGCCAACCCCAGTGCCCCTCTGTGACTTTTCAAGCCCTTCGGACACAATCCTAGCTGACGACTTATTTTTCCTCTTACGGATTCCTCAGTGGGGTTTTCTTCACCCCAATGCCTCATCCTAGGTCCCCTGCTCTTACTAGCCACCTCTCTTTAACTATTCCCACTCTTAAACTCAGAGCCACATTTGGACCCCCCTCAACTATAGAGAGACCAATGTGGAAGGAAAGCGATTCCATTAACATGAATTCGTTCGGCAAATCAATGCTACTCAGCCTTTTTGAATGGTCAATAACCGGTCTAAAGCTTCCTACAGACCTTGCCTCTGTCTGCACACTTTATCCTTTAAAATTTCCTCGTTACGATACCGTGTTAAGGATACTTTCAGGTAGCCAGCGTTTTTTACACAGTAGATCTTACTATTCTGATTGCAATACTGTTAGGTTACTTTATAGACAAGTTTTTAGGCGGCATATAGTGGGCGTAGGCTAAGTGGATCTTTTTTTTTTTTTGAAAACATGAAGACAAACCTCATCATAGGTTGTGCCTACTTAAATCTATTACGGTGAGACCAAGATGCCCTGACTGTAACGCACCTACCTCTGATGAACGAAATACCCGCCACTCACTATCATTGTCATCGCAAACTCCAACGGCATCGTTCTCTTTTTTTCCGTTCACTAAATGTAAAGTTATTTTTTAATTTTTCCTTCGTGTGACTACCAAACCAAGCTGGCAGATCGCCAAATAAGTTCTGGTGAGCGTTACTTGAGATACGCGCAACGTGCTTGTCTCGATCTCACAGCTGCATCGACCACAGAGCGTCAAAGTCGTAAAATTCCCTTCCCTTCCTTCTTATCCTCTGCGTTTCCGTCTCCGACAGCACATACCACGATAAATACGCTCCGAAGGTGTACGAACAGCCCTGAAGGTGAGTCCATACAAGTTATATACTCTGCACCTCGTAAGTCTGCTGATACAGCATCTCAACATAATAAAATCTCGCCCCGAACGCTTGGCTCCCCAGTTGTCGGTTTGCCTTCGTGTGTTGCAGCTGTTTCGTAGTCTCTCTTACAAATTTTACTTTTCTCCAAGTGTTAATTTTGAAATCATTGAAAGTGTTGTGATGTGAAGAATAAATCATTTTTAAAAACTAACTTTTCGGGTCCGAAGAAATATCTTACATGCACCTGTATTTTCAATACACGCATATAAACGCTGATTCTTCGGATTCCTTCGAAGTGTACACGCAAAACCAATAATAAACATTGATTTGCAGAGTAGTGCGACCGAACTCACTTAGCAACAATGAATTATTTAATTTATATAGATAAAGTATACTCAATTTCGAAAAGTCCATAAATGAACAAACGGTAAAGTTTGGCGAACTTAATTTGTCATCAGTTAACGAATAATGAGTTCTGTACTAGTACGGAAGAAGGAGGAAAAGTTGAGAGAAGACTATGGCATGTGGAGGAGATGCAACCAGGTTGTGATTGCCTTGGTCCGACTTTTCTCACGTTTCTGACAGCCGGCTTTTCTGCCGCAGAACAGTCGCCCAGTTCTCTAGAGATGGAAACCACCACCTCTAAACTTTGTAAACTGTATGCCGTCCTTTTGTTAACGGGTTATGTTAATAGTCACGTCACGTCAGGCCTACCTACCCTGCAATCAATTATACGCTTGAAGAAATAATCAATGAACTACATACGTAGTAACTCCATTAATTCAAACAGAGCATCATTTCATTTTCCTTGGCCGAAAGAAGTAGAAATGAATGTTATGTAGTCGCCAAAAAAAAAAGATCTATACGTTTTAAACCTACTGAGTCCAAAACACATTATTTGGAAAAACGGTCTTTGAACGCAATTGAGAGAAAACGGCGGAACCGAATCAGCTCAAACATGAAATCTAGCCCGTCATTTACCATGGGACTCCAAAGTAAGGGTACGTGGAAAATCCGCCCAAAACCAACTATAGTTACCATACTGATCGAATCGCTAAATATCTTTTTCTCAAAAATGACAACGATTTTGAAAACATTTTTTGTATAGGACACTACATGACACAACAATACTCAAGAAATGACGCCGACAGCCTTGTGACACTCCCCTATTTGCACGCGCTTCATTATTATGTGACTTTCCTGCGGGAGATCATCCGGAAAACTCTAATCAGATTCAAAGTTAGACCACGGATACCACAATTGAACAATTTAAGACATAAGTCACAATTTACCGAATTGAAAGTTTTTTTTCCATCCAATATAACCCCAAACACTTAAAATCCACGGAGTTAAGTGGAAACAAGGTTATTCAAGTTTAAAAGAGCATCATTAACGATAACGCTTCTAGAATCAATATGGACTGTTCGGCAGGCCGAATTAGCTGGGTTCTTTTTACTTCCAAACGTCTGCGCTTGACCCTAAGTTATGGTTTTGGGAGTCCCGCTCCCAGTTATTTCCAAGTGACAACGGATTCCCCCTTCTTCTGGACTTTCTGAAATATCCAGCTCCCCTCCCCTCAAGTTTACATTCCTCTCCTCAACAGAAAGCTCCTCCCTAACTCATTCACCTACGAGTTCTTGCGAAAGTCGGTCATCTCCCGGTTCTCCCAATACTCAGTCATCTATCAGCACTAACGAACGACAGTCGTCTCCCAGTTCTCCCCCAATGATTCGTCTCTAAGCTAGTACTCACAACTCAACTCTCTCTCTCCCTCTCTCTCTCTCTTTCCCTCCACTTAACGTCTCACAACCAGTTCACACGTATTTAGAGTCCCTCGTTCGTATTTATATACTCACACACAAACTGATAACACTAGTCAAGTATAATAGAGTCCTCACTCACGCTTACTCACACTTACTCACGCTCACCACGTCGATTGATTTCTCTGTTTCAAGATCCCCCATCGTGCGTCCAACATGGACTATGTAGAAAAGTCATACAAACCAAACATTTTATCCAATTCCTTCTCACTCCGTGTGCCTAAGGAAATCGAAAATGAGTTGAATGAAAATAGAACAACTGTGTGTATAGCTATTGCCCAGTGCGTATCTTAGAGAATACTGAAAAGATGTCATGATTCTCCTTAATAAAAAGGTTGAATTTCTGTGAAAGAACATGGAAATATGATATCATTACGTAATTATATTATTAGCGTGATAATCAAAATACGATTATTTATATAAAATTAATAATGAACAAAAGATGATCCTAAAGGATCGAACAGGACGTAAAGAGAAAGAAACTGGTGGTCTCAAGAATAAAAGGCACTTGACCGAAATGCCATTACAGCGATACAACGGTTGAGAATACGACGTCCGGGAATAACGAAGCCGATCCTTAAGCCGGCAATTCTCTCGAGATGTGTCGGCCTGTTAATGAAACTTGTTTTTTCTCGTTAAGTTGAGACCCTCCAGCAGGTCGATCTTCGGCTATTCCCCAGCCGCGGACGATCGTTACGGCCTTGGAAACGATCTATACTGTTAATTTGAACCTTTCACAACCGAATAGAAATAAACCGGCTCACTGTTCGTTCTCCTTCAAGTTTAAGAGAAGGGCGTAATGTTTAGTGTAGGTCCATCACACAATTTTCCTTGCGACTAGCTAAATTATATATGCGTTGTCGTATAGTTTCTGAAGCTTGTACGTTACATCTAAAAAAAATATCTAGCGCGATCCATGAAAGTTTTCTTTTCAGCCCCGCATTATGCGATTTGATCATTACAACCACTCGACACATATTGTGCCAGAAATGGGAAACTCGAGCTCTGATGCATAGGTGCAGGGAAATTACGGCCCAGTTAGGGGAAGACAGCATCACAGTGGTTGAAGGCTACGAAGTGGTCGCATACGCGGATGATCTTGCAGTTCTGGTGAGAGGCAAATTTGCCTCCACGGTGTCAGAAAGGATGCAAGGAGCTGTAGATATCATTCAAAGATGGTGTGACAAGGAAGGACTCTTCATAAATCCAGCCAAGACCACCACGGTTTCTTTCACTAGACGAAGAAACCTTGACATAGTAAAGAAGGAGATGAAATACCTCGGGGTGATACTGACGAGCCGCTCACATGGAACCCGCATGTGGGCTGTGCAGTAAATCTTGGGGCTTAACTCCAAAAATGATGGAGTGGCTTTATAGGGGGATAATAAGACCCCGCATCACGTATGCCTCCACTGTGTGGTGGAAGGCGACAGGCCGGCTGGCAGTACAGGGAAAACTCCAACAACTGCAGCAACATGCGTGTGTTGCGATTACAGGGGCAATGTGTACCTACCGTACTGCTGCAATGGAAGTCCTTTTGAACATCTCACCTCTCTATATACACATCCAGAGGACTGCCTACCTGGGAACGGTAAGGCTTTTGCAGACAGGTAATATCTCCACCAGGGTCAAGGCGAGCCTCCACGGAAGACAGTTTAAGCTAAACGCTGACACTCTCTAGGCAGTATGTGAGAGTTCTGACAAGCTCACCGGGCACTGCCGACTCAGATTTCACCTCAACAAGATGGGCATCTCAGAGGCGGTAGAACGCAGGCTTTGCGGCGAGGAGGACGAGACGGAAGAGCACTTCCTATGTGAATGCCCTGCCTTGGCAGCCAAACGTTTCGAATTTTTTTAATTAGGTCTATATGTGGCTGCAAGGGGCTTGTCCCGCACGCCCTCGGGAAAAAAAAAAAAAAATAGCCCCTCCCATACCCATCCCTTCGATTCATAATCGAAAAATACTAGTAAACGATACGAAACAGGACCACTACAACAGAACAACGAACATTGAAGTTTCCACACGGTGCTAAGCGCTTAGCACGACACGGCGAATCGAACTGAAGGGTGGTTGGAGTGAGATGGGAGACAGTGCGCAAAATGAGCGCCGGGGAGAATCGATAACTTTCGTAACGTTGTCCCGCAAGTTCCTTCAAGTAGTAGAATTTGTCTCACTATATTTACTGTGAGTCCACTGAGACGCAGTCTTGCACCTCTGAGTACTACTACACTAAGCATCGAAAAATACCAAACGAAACGATACCATAAGTTGCGTCAAAACTGCCAAAATTTTGTTTTTGTTTTGTCCAATCGGATTGCCGAGTAGGCCACCCCCAAAGGTAAAATATGACCTGGGCGGTGATTTCGAATCCCCATGCCTTGAAACATGTCAAATTTTGATTGGTGGGGGAGGGGGTCGAAAAACAATTTTGCCGACGAAAAACGTGGGCGTATTATCCAAAACGATAGTTCGAAGGAAAATTAAAACCATTTTCCACTAATGTAGGACGTTTGATAAGTAATTCTGCTGATTGCACTTGAGCTTGTACTTGGTCCTGTTTTCGTCATACGTGTGAATTGAGGTCCTTCAAGTGATGATTCACTGGGGACTGCATAGAAGAAAATTCTCTCGAGTTCCACAGTCACCCTAACGTTCACAAGAGCTGGTACGTACGTCACTAGACAAATCACCCGCCACTCATCGCTCTGAATTATTTATGATTACCGGTCAATTCAAGCTAACGTCGTACGAAAATTCGTTTGTTCGGATTTTACGTTCACACCGGCCTTCCGAATTGTCGATTTTGTTCACCATCTGTAAGTTGAGGAGAAGGGGACAACGTGGACAAAGTAGTGACGTGACACTGCGTTTCATCGAATCTCAATACTTACAAACACGCGTTCGAAGCGGAAAGTGCTTGAGAAATTAATTACTGTTCCGTTTACGTGAAACCTCGAAGCTCCCATTCTGGCAATAGACGACACGCCGTACGCTTTGCCATTTTTGGCGATAAATTGAGCTCCCAGCCGAATGGTGTTGAGTATCTGAAAGAAAAGCCCCAAGGTGATGAGAATTAAATCATAATGAACGTACGTGTTATGCACTGGCAACATCTTCTTCTCACACCACGTTCAAATGCATTGTCACAGTCGCATTTAAACAATTATGAGTAAATATGTTGGCCTTGAAATCAACCTAGCAAGACCAAAGAAATGTGAGTGAATGAGCGGTGCCGGGACCATCTTGTCCTGCAGGGCGGCACTGTGGAGGGGATTGACTCCTTCTCGTACCTGGGAAGCGTGGTCACGAAGGGGACCATTGGAGGATGCTAAGAGCTGCATAAAGAAGGCAAATGGAGCTCTCGTTCAGCTCTATCCAGTTTGGAGGAGCAGGAGCCTATCCAGGAGCACGAAAATACGGCTCTTCAACACAAACGTGAAATCGGTCCTGCTGTATGGCAGTGAAACATGGAAAGTCACGGAGAGCATCACCCGTCCGCTGCAGGCCTTCGTGAACAGGTGCCTACGAAGAATCGTGGGTGTTTGGTGGCCAGAGCACATCTCAAATGAAGAGCTTTCGAGAGCCACTAACCAGCTTCCGATCCGCTTGCAAATTAGGGGGCGGAAATGGAGATGGGTGGGACACACCCTACGCAAACCCGACGATTCTGTGGAGAAGGCGGCGATACAGTGGAACCCCCAGGGAGAGAGGAGAAGAGGAAGACCTAGGGAGACGTGGCGCAGGTCTGCAGAGAGGGAGCTAGGCCAGGTTGGCAAAACATGGCAAGAAGCAAAGAGGATCGCCGCCAACCGGGACGAATGGATGACTCTCGTCGAAGCCCTATGTTCCAATAGGAGTTGATGGAAATAATAATAATAAATAAATATGAAGACTACAAAGTTTCCCTCGACACGATGTGTGCTCGTGTGTGGTGTCTTCATTCAAAGCATTACTACAAAAACATTTACACTGAATGGCTAATTAAAAGAGAGAATGTTCGTTTGATTAAAAATATCTGGTGTGACGCATTCATCAACTTTCCTCAGCTCTGCGTACATTCTAGCAAATATTCCAAGCTATTTTTTAATCAGTCCACACGAACTTCTAGCGTAGAAACTGGTAGGGCTTTAAGTTCCAGATTTTATTGGGCCACAACCTTTTGTTAAAACCCAATGTTTAGGTAATTGATGAGACTGCCAACTTGATTTTACTGGGAAGGATCGGTGGTACAGTTCTGGAATTATGGAAGAAATAGAGAAGAAACCGTACCCAACAAAACGTCCTTTGTTTGAATTCCAGAATTTTCATGGTCGCTTTTGATATTTTTATGAGCACTATTAAAATAGCGTCCTATTGGACTATCAGCCTGAATTTTTCGAGAACAACTTGAAAAACGCTAGCATCAATCGAGCGAAAAAACCAACAAAAATCGCTTGTTGTCGATGATTGTGTTGCTGTCATCATTTTTCTACGAATGAAAACTTCATCATACTATTATATCATTTGGAGCTATACATACAAAAATGTAAACCAAATGGTTGCAGCCGATCTTGAGAAAATAATAGTTGGCGTTTCACCAAACTATGATCACTACGATAACTATAGTTAGTTTTAAACTGAGTTTGTTCATTTTTTTTTTGGCGCACGCTGATCTGCAGGCTGAATATCAAGTTTATGGGGTATTAGTTCAGCTGTTTTCTCTCAGTCGCATTATCAGGTATGAAAAACGGCGACAACGGTATGTGGCCCTCACCTTACAATACATACGTATAAAAGGGAACTGTAGGAAGGAAAGTTATGCAGTTGGTTGAAATTTTAGTCATGGAATATGCTTCAGCCCTCATCTAACTGCCAAAAAGCGTCATGCTGGGAGGGAACGGAATGATGTGAAATTCGGGTCTTCTTCCTCTCACAGTCACACGCTCCTTCTGTGGAGGCCTCGCGCCTCTTATCTCTTGAAGTGGATATGCCTGGCGGTAGGTAGTAAATCATTGTATTGTAGCGAGGTTCCACAATATCTTCCCACCCTCAGACCCCTGATTTACGTGTTCCTTCAATTGTGTTGGGAAAAAATCTTCTCGTGCTCAATGTTTTCGAATTTACAGTTTAAAAACTAACTATATTTAGTGATCAAAACATGAAAGTTTTACCCTCAAAAACGGCTTTAACGACTTTAATTAAATTTTTTTCGTGAACAGATCCAAATAACACGACAGTACCAAGAAACTACCACTTGTTGGAAAATGACAGTAGGTTAACAAATTACCCATAACTTCGAAGAAAATCGATTTTAGCTCAGTTGTTTCTTATACATTAATTATGGAAATTCAAGCGCCATCAGTTTCTATCAGTTAAGTCCATCTAATCTGATAAACAGTTCTGTTAGTTTCTGGAATGATAAAAATCGCTAAATCGCCGTGAGGCTGAAGAAAGTTGTGTGGTGTATGTCACCAGATTTTTAGTATAATTAATACTTTTCCTTCCCTAAAATTATTATATCCGTCGCCGAGTGTATTCCATTATCTCTCCGTTTCTCGCTGCACTTAACATATTTTGTCACCTCTTTCTCGAATTTTAGTATGAAACAAGAAAGGATGCATTAGCAAAATATTAAGAGAGGCATAATATTTAAGAAGGAAGCACTCAAATTACTGCGGGAGGGGAAGTGTCTCCAGGTGAGCTTTAATAACCTACCATAGCTTCAACAGAACTTAATTCACTTGTTTGCTCCAGTCGTGCCCTTCTTTCTCCGTAGCCCTTTTAAAACGGTCTGTTATAATGGGCGCCATTTGTTCAACCCCCTTGTCACCACTAATAGCACACCAGGGCACCAACATTATGCGTTGAAACTTTTGTTTTTGGCCGCCATAGTTTGCGTGCGTTTGAGGAGCTTAAAACGGTTTACGGAAATAACCGATATATCAACGAAATAAGGGTTGTGGCTAAGTAGGTTCGCATTGCCCGCCAACATGTTTCAGAATTTTTTTCCTTTTTTTCGTGAGCGTTTTACCGACTTTCTTACCGTCGATGGTCGAATAAAACGGGAGGAACGAGATACAGCAGAAATAATTTGCGAGAAGCGGGGCTTGAAACGTTGTAAGTCTCCGAACAACTCCGGTGTCAAACCGGGGAGTCGAGTTACTGTTAAGATCTCTCCCCATCAAAGGTTCAGCGAGCTTTGTTAGGGAGAATACGTTAACCAGTTCCAAAGCTATGGGGCATAACTTGAACAAATGTGTGAATTCTGAGGTCCCAATTTATTCAGGTACAGCTTCTCGGGAGAGAGGGAGGGAGAGAGAGAGAGAGAGAGAGAGAGAGAGAGAGAGAGAGAGATTGACTGATTGATTTATTTATTGACCAGGGGTAATTAGGGCTACATAGCCCTCTCTACCATTTCCCTAGGAACCCAAACACAAACAATTCCTCGTAGCGTCAAAGACTGACATATTTATATATGTACAGGCTACCATACAACGAGAGACTCTCTCTCTGAGCAAGAACTTTCAATAAACCTATTAATCATTTATTACAGTCACGCCAAAATAAATTACACTCACACTGACACTGAAAAACACACAACACATACAAATTTACAATCATACCAAATAAATTACATGCTCTCCAAAAATTCCCAATCATACAATGAGAAGGGCGAGTACTTGTATATTCCTCCCCTTCTCTCACTATACACAACCTAACCTAAAAACACAAATCACGAAACATAAACGCTTTCATGCTCTACAGCAAAAATGACTGTTCAGTTCGCAGGGAGAGACTCATACTCGCCTCGCATTCAAGTTCAAACAACCAATCTTGAACAATAAAGATAACTATGTAAAAACAATAATAAATATGCAAAAAGTAATAAACATATTATAATCCTCTTGGGTTATCAATGCTATCTGTCCAACAGCATCTTGCGTAATTTATCTTTAAAAGCTCCGACTTTGCACGACAGATTGAACAGATTAACGTTTTCGTTGAACACTTTCGCACCCTGCACATAAAAGGATCGCGCGAGCATTTCAGTTCCGTGGCACGGAATTCTCAAGAGCTTGTTCCTCCCACGCGTGCCCCGGTGAAGGAGGAAACCGAACTTCTCAAATAAATAGGAGGGGGTTTCAAATTTAAGCGTCTTGAAAACTAGCGTTGCCACTTGCAGCATTCGCCTGTCTCTAATCTTCAGCCACCCGAGCTGACGACAGTGCGGTGTCAGGCGTTCGTCCAGCCGAAGGCGTAGGGCGGAGGTACATAGGTGGTTTTTCTTGGATAGGTAGGCAAACTAAATGAACGTGAGAGGTGTACTGTGTGTCAGATTGGGGTTTTCCAGCGATCGGGGAACCCCGAAGGTCAACACCCCTCCGGACCTATATATTTGAAATCAATGAAAAAGGAGAACGAAATTTCTCTTTTTGTATGTATGTGTACGTTGGGCGTGAGTTAAAGCCTCGAAATGACGCCATTGAATATGTCATCATTGACTGAACCCTAACAAACGTCCATTTACATATAAATATATATTTTCCTTAATTACGAAGACTTATTCGACATTTTTATTTATTCGACGGAGTATTCACCAATACGGGACTCTCCGAGCATTAGTCTGTTTTTCGTATTTGAAAAAATGGCTCGAACGATTTTGCTGAGCCGTGTACACATTTTACTTCCTAGAAGCGTCATCGTTCAAATGCGTTGAAAAAAAGATACAGCGCCATTTGTAGATATATTTACAGCGCCGAATCAGTCCAGGTTTTTTGACCTCGGAATTTCCGTACCTGCTCTAACGGGACTTACAACGGCCAAGTCATTATTTTTGCAAACACCTTCGTCCTCAGCCCTTTTGTTGCCTATGGAAATTCCCCCTTTTGAGTTTATTCCGATTGACGATGTATTTCCCCTTCGTCTGGACATTCCGATCTTTTCCCCACTCCTCAATTTCAGACTACTCCCCACAAGAGACGACTCCTTCCAAAATTCATTCATTCAGCTACGAACTAATGCGGAAGTCACTCGTCTCCCTGTGCCCGGTTACAGCTTGCTCTCTTGTTCCGATAGTTTCCCGCCAGTTCTCGCGTTCCGAGTACTACCCTTCTGTCGCTCTGTACACGAACTAAGCTCAATTCTAACTCTACTCCGTTCATTGTTCACATAATACTGTCCTTCCCACGCTCATCGAGTTTCTTTACTTCGATATTCAACTCTCCCTCTCGTGCGCCCAACATATCTCATTATGAAATTGATTCATCAATAAATAACAATTTCTTGAGTGATTCAGTATCGAAACCTTTGTGACGTTGTGGAGAATAATAGCACAATACGGTACGGTACAATACGAGCACCTGAATAGACGATAAGTCCGGAAGCTTTTGATCCTTTTCAAACATCATCACCTATTCAAGTCTTTGTTTGACACGATCCTTTCGATAACCTGAAAAGATACTAAAGCTCTTTTATCGGCGACTGACCATCAAAGAAGAGACGGCCGCTAAATTCGAAGAGGTCCCTTGGTTTTGAGTAAATCGCGTTATCCCCTATTCGAAAGAAAATGTCCAAATTCAATAAATTCGAGGTCTTACGTTTTTTTCGAATCCCTCTCTGATGTCGGGTATTTTGATCGAGTCGTTGTAATTTTCTTTGATTAATGCCGAAGCGAAAGCGAGAACTCCATCTACGATTTCGTTTGCTTCGCTGATCCCATCGCTTTCTTCTTCTCTGCAACAGAATATTGAAGTTCACCACAGTGAGTTCGACTTGATTATCCAACATGTTTTAAAAACGATTTCTCGCCACTTCCTGAAGTGCAGAGGCGTTCCACTTTAATTTTTGACCTGGCATGTTGTCGTATGGTTAGCAAAATTGTGCGAAATATAAAAACATTCTCCTCTTTTCATTACTGGAAAAATTATTAAGAGAAATTCTGGCAAGTTGGGCGGTTAATTGTACTTCAAAATTAGCCTTTTTCTCACTTAAAAATTGAATGGCTCTTCGATTCGAAAGCGAAATTCTACTTCTCAGACTCATATGACACAAACTATTTTAATCGCATGAGATGGTGAAGTAGCGCGTTAAATGGTCAAGTTAGCAACGTCTTTGGCAGCTCATATTGTGCGCGGGCATAGGGAGTCAATTTGAAGGAGCTGCTCTTTCGTTTGAACGATGGCGCAGGAAGACTCATCGCTGGGTGAAGTGCACATTAATAAACGAATAACTGAAATGGAGCATATGAACACTACGTTACCTCACAATTTAACCAAATAATAACCTCATTTCACAGATTTTGAGAGCACTGGGTGATATTGATTAAGAATTGATCAATTTTTATATTGAACGAATTGAATGTCTCTTTGAACACATTTAAAAAAAAGAAACTTAAATTAAACAGTTCAACAATCGAACGAGAAGGAGTGGAGATCGAAACTTCATATTACTCAGATAGCAACTCCTCTAGCGCAGCACATGGTTTCTTGTTTTGTCCGCAGTGCAGGCGCAAGACTAGGAGTCTTTGAAAGGAAAGAAGAGCGTCGCGACGAAGTCTCGTAAGGAACTGGCTGGTCCAGTGCTCTGGTCTTTTCCCTTTCTGCTGCTCAGAGGGAAAGGTAAGTATAGTAATGGCGTAAACAAAAAATTTTGGATTTTCTTCAGATCTTCACGTTTTGAGGCCTACTGAGTCTAAAAAACCTAATTTCGGTGCGTGGTCTGTGTGTGTGTGTCTGAAGTTCAATTTGCGGGAGAACGGCTGAACCGAATGAGCTGGTTCTTTTTTGTTCGGTTCGCTATTTTTTTTAGACACCAAAATAAGGTAATGGGTGGGGGGGGGGAGATGTTCCAAAAGCTGGTTTTTCGCCTTTTTATCGAAAACTGCTCTAACGACTTTGATAAAAACGTTCATCTTATTCTTAAGGCGTTCACGGATATTGGAAAGAAACTAACGCTATTTCAGCTAGTGCGTCGAGTTTTCGTTCATTGGAGAGTGTCTGTGGTTTATGAAGTTCGGCCCAGAGCAAGGTAATCTCCTCTTTTACTCACCCCTCAATGGCCAAGACAACAGATAACTGACCAGTGATCACTTGGAGTGCTTTAGTGGAGGCAGTCTTGCCGGCCTTGGTGATCCACTGGAACTCAGCTCTCTGGGATTAGGCCACGGATAGTGCCGCACGGATATACACTCATCGAATCCTATTGGGTTTCACTTACCACCATTTATCATAGTTTTTACCCGATAATTCCAAAACAGAAAAAAAGCATGGTCAGAGATCACGTTTGCATTGATTGGTCAATAATGGTTTGAGTAGCAGGAACTTTTTATATAAATTCTTTTAAGAAGTAGTAATACATAAAACGTGAAGTTAGTGAACTCAGTGGAAAATAGATTGGATTAATAGCTAATGGTAGTTCCAGGCTGGTGGTATACTGGGAGGTATCTGCCGACTCGTCAACCCCGACAAAAAGGAAAACTATGGATTTCGCTGAATGTATGTGAGGGCTGAGGAAACTTGTATGATGTATCGATCCACTTCCATCGATTTCGTTATTCATTACCAACCAGCTTTTCACCATTTTCCTCTGAATGTCTGATCAGAAATTGATAAACGGTAATAAAATACAAACAGCTCAGAATGGCGGATAAAAAACAAAAATTGTCGATTCAGGTCGCTGATTACCCTCGATCAGTCTCCTAATTTACCCGTTGATTTGTTCAGCCCGTTCGTCGATTCACTATGAACGACGTTGGCGAAACCCAACATTGCCGTTTACTGCTGAAATCTAGAAGCGAAAACTTACCGCACTCTCTGGTAAGTTTGGCGGGAAATCGACAGAAGTGCCGTGGAGTTGGGCGGGTTTGCAGTTTTGGAGTTGAGCCAGGACGAAATGATAGACTCAAGGGAGGTGGTGACGTCTCTTTCAAACTTCTCTCCAAGGGCACTTCCTTTCGTAAAACAAAGCTTCGTTTAATTTTAAGAATATTTAAAAGTAACAAATATCATCATATTTTTGAAGCTAAAACTAAAAAACGAATAAATTTAATTGTTTCTACGATTCCGCTATTTTTACATTCCTTAACCAAACGATGTACGGAGGAAGATAGTAGGGAGGTTATGCGACGGATAGACTTTTTTTCAATTTTCTACAGATTTGTTGAGTGCAAAAACCATCTAGGATTTATGCTTAGAGAGCTCGAAATGACGTGACTAATTCTATCGAAACATAACGAAACGTTCTATGTAATCAATAAAACCCCGTTAGCTTGAATTATGGAACTTCTGAGGTTGCTCCCGATTATTTTATGGCCGTAATTAAACTCTTACTGTTTAATTACTTTTACTGCCTATTACAATTACGATACTGATTTCTAAGAACGTTACGGCCATTTGAGGTAGATTTGTAAGAACGAACTACATTAAAGTCGCTTTTCGTTAAGTTTGTTTATAATTTAAAGCGCTACCCTCGTCATTTTCCCACAAAGGAAACTTTTATTTTGTCGTGGTATTATTTGGATCTTTTGACTCATAAAATTTAATGAAAATCATGAGTGCTGCTTTTGAGATGAAAAAAAGTGGTACTATGATAACTGTAGCTACTTTCGAGCATCTCGCAGTAATGTGCTGGCTGAATATCAAATTTGAGCACAGAAAATGATCCGCGTGTGTTCTTAAACGCGATTCATTTTCTCAAACGGTGTTTTTTGGAGGAAAACTCAATAATTTGTCAGCCAATTATATAACTCAACTCCCTGCTCCGTAGGGCTAAGGAAAGTAAAAATCCTGTCAAAAGTGCAGTATGTTACACAAGCGTTGGTAATCTAATTACGGCTGTGAAGTAGTTAGGTACATCAAAATTCAAAATCCATTCGCTCTATTTTTCGTCCCGCGCGTGCGGTGTTTTGGTTGTCAGGGATCACCTGGACATCCAGAATTGCTGCTAGGTGGTCCCAAACCAACTTATCCGGTTAAGGCCTTAATGGCGATTTGGTTGTCTCGCAGTCTACGGATGTGCTCCTCCACAATCTTTTGCCAGTGCTCGTGTCAATACCGAAGATCTTGTAGTATCTAAGAGAGTACACTCCCAGGGCTCATTCCCAAGACACGATTCACCATTTTTGATTCATTACTGATTCAACGCTGAGAGCAGTTGCAGCAACGTACCGCGTGTCATTGAAGCCAAGGACGTCTAGAAAGGGGTTTAGGGGTATCAAGCCACAAAACTGGATCCAGCCTCACCCAATATATCAAAAACAGTACGCGCCGATGGAAGGAGGCTTTTATTCCATTGGTCAAGTAAGGTCGTCTGTTTGTTGACCTGAAAGAAGTTTGAGTATTCAAGTGCAAACAAGGGAGTTCTAACTGCATGAACTGGTAGTACAGGGAAGGAGAGAGGAGTGCTAATAAGAAGCCGGAGAGATGTGAAATGAGTGTCTTTTGTGAGAACTGGGAGACGGAAGAGCTGTGTGTTGCGGAGAGGAAGTACATTGAGGGGTGGGGAGAGGATATTTTCCAGAGTCCAGAAAGGGGAAATCCGGCCGAAAGAAATAACTGAAGAAGAGAAAAATGACTTTCCGCAGCTACGAACAAAGAGCTTCAGCTGTCAGAAATAGATGGACTCAATGGGACTTAAGGGATGGCTGAGTGTGGAAGGTCCGAGCTCAAAATTCCAACTAATTCGGCCTGCGCTGAACATCGCTGTAGTGGCCTCTCATTTGATGAAGATATCCACAGAATGAGGGTTAAAGAAGTGCACCTCTTAAGGCTGTTGGAGTGCCATACATCACACCAATGATGAAGGATATCACACGTTGGCATTTTTGATTCAGCAATAGAAACAAGCTCGGCTCAACATTGAGGTCTAGATCTATTGGGCCTCAGTTTAAGGCACGAGGTGTCTATTAAATGTGAGCTCTACACCCATGGACCCCCCCCCCCCCCAGGAACCCACTATTGCTCGCCCCCTGAATAAAGAAACATGGCTCAGTTCAGGTAGAAACCCTAATTTCCTTTGGCCCCAATTTATTTAACCCTAATTAATCCCTCTCCTCCCATCTCTACTAAGGATTCAGCTTTCCAGAATGAATAAGGATAAGTTTGCTCGAGTTGCGTAGTCTTCATTCTACATTTGATTTGGTATTACACAAAAAAAACGAATTTGGTAACTCACCAAAGCTTCTGTTCATGAACATGGCTATTTCAGTCCCCCACAAGACATCCATTTCGATCTGAAAAGTCACATTTTGGAAAAAAGAAAAATACGAAGTGGTAGAAATAACTACAATCTCAGTTCTTAGAAGATATGTTTGTACACGTTTTCACCTAAGAAAAACTACTGCGTCGTTCATAGCCAAATCAACAGTTTCTTCCATATTCTTACGCACACAGGGTAGTGGACAGCAAAGTGAACGTTGTCTCCACACTCTATGCACTCTGCTGTGTTGTCTGCATTTGGGCAATAGAAGCTCGAAGAGGTAGAAGTCCCACTCGATCCTCTCAAACAGCAAATGACTTGGGCCAGCGGGATCTATCAACACCAGACTCTGAAGGGAGTGCGAATCTTTGAACTGAATTCATCCGAAGAAAGGTAACTTACAAAAATACCGAAAGGCAAGACTGGTGAAACCCACAAGCAAGTCGCCTATGGACAAACGAAACGAGGAGCAGGTTCTCACATAAGGTCCCTTAAGAACTGTCTGTCCCTGCGTTTACTTCGAGGGCTGGTTATGGACCCGACTTGCAAACCCTCACCACCCACCGAGCCTGACACCTCAGTAACTACAAAAAGTTTCTTGTCAATCTGGTATGCCTTCGGCCAATTGCTTCCAGTCTTTGTTAATTGTTCACAATTTTCATCGTCTTGTCGGGAACTGACGGTTTAGACCCTAAAGGATTCACTAAATTGAAGGCATATATAGTTATATACCCCCTTGTGATTAAAACACATTTAAAACAAAAGTTCGCTACGCGGAAACCACCTAAGGTAATTCACGGATCTGTTTAAGCTCAACAGCATTACAAAAAGTTCGAATGAACTCCCAAGAAACACGAGCTACTAATTAGCCCTTAGTTAACTACGCAGATACTGTAGATTACCGTGAGGGAGTGGCACAAGGGAGAAGCACGGGAGAAATTATAAAGACCGCGCGCCGTCTAAAATTCAAAACATTTGCACTTCCGGAAAAATTAATGTCGTTTTTGTCGGGGCATCAAAGGCTCTTCCACATCGTGGATCAGGTTAGTTATCTCAACAAGGCTCTGAACATACACTTTTCGTACGTTTTCGTTTTTGATAAGTGGGCAAGCAGTCAACGTTCAACTTATTCTGATATCGTTTATTCGTCAAATGCGCTGGAGCGTAATTCGCCTCTTCGCCATCACAAGGGAACAAGTATAAATACTTAGCCAATATCGATCCGAGAGGGTGTTGAAAACTACAAATCGAAGTGCCGTTGAAAAAACTAAGTACAATAAATCGTTTTTCACTCTCGTTAGCTTGTTAATAGGAAGGAAAGTTTTGTAATCAAC
Organism: Pachypeltis micranthus; assembly: GCA_020466155.1. Lineage (NCBI taxonomy): Eukaryota > Metazoa > Arthropoda > Insecta > Hemiptera > Miridae > Pachypeltis > Pachypeltis micranthus. The sequence goes on from CM035772.1 coordinate 13,518,705, forward strand.
TGAAATCTTTGTTTTGTGTTATTATTCTAAATCGAATAGATAGGGTCTCAGAGATGAATTACTGTGTATAGACGGACAACAGTGAAATTACAGCAAACTTAGCAAGGCCATTTATACTACTAGAAGGAACTCACAGGACAATATAGCGAAAGTTACGTTTCTCTACTTTCACTGCCCCCTTCCTCACTCCAACCACCCATCAGTTCGACTCGTCGCCAATTGCCTAGCGCCACCTAGAAAACTTCAATTTTCGTGGTTCTATTGTAGCGGCCATGTTTCGTATCGTTTATTAGTATTTTTTCGATACTGAGTCGAATAGGCTGTGTCTCGGAAATTCCCTTCGTTTGCATATGAGTTGTAATTTTCCGGGTTGTTGATACACCCACGTTATTTTTAAATATTTTTCGACGTTAAATTGAACAGGATACATTGTAACTATGCCGTGAAAAAAGTACTAATTCGTTTTTTAATCATTTGCAACGTTTTTAGTTTCAGATCTCCTTCTCCGTCTTTTGAGGGTCAAAAGCATCGTTTGAAGAAACGAATTGTGCGCGAACACAATTGAGAGGTGAACCGTAATAACATTCGTACTCTCTATCGCGTTCGTTTGCACAATGCTCCCACGCTATCATAAATATTCCCGCCTGAAAATCGTTACGTTTTACACTTGACCGTACCTGAGCCCTCATTCTGGGACCAGAAAAGTCAGAAAAGTGCTGCCTCCCTCTCGCTGACCCATTTGGACTGTTCAAAAAGGAGCATCTCGTGGGCTTAAAGTAGGGATCAAAACTAAAAAGATATAATTGAGGTTCGTGCATGATTGGAATTTATAAAAGAAACTGATTTTCTGGGTTAAAGCGTTGTAGTCGCGCGTTCACAGAATTAAGAAAATGAATTAAACGACACGTAAAAAATACAGGGATAACAGGACTTTTGAAAATCCAAGTGACCAACAATTTCAATTTTGGTTTAACATACTGTTCGCTTTGTTATGTGAGGTTGAAATTGATTAGTGGTGTTTGTGTGTGCCGTGCTTATATGACAGAGTAATAGACCAATAAACTGACTATACTATGAAGGTTGACTAATAGCCATAAGATATTCGAGGGCAACCTCAGAAATTCCGGAATTTAAACGCACTCCGTTTTTTTTGAAGTTGCTTTTTGAATTCCAAAAATGTGAACGCGAACCACCGCTAAAAAATTACAACAGTAGTAAGATAAAGTGTATATAAGTTTGGTACTAAATGAAGGTCGTAGTAGCATCCCAATAAACTCTAAAACTTTAAGCCCAACTAGTTCGTACGTTTTCGTACGGGCTTTACAAAGTTCATATGAAGCGGGTAAAAAATTAGTTGAACTAGTAGCCAAAGCCACGAAAATTGCTGGAAGATATTTTTGTTTACGTTGAATTAGGATTTTGAAGGTAGTTGAGATTAATGTAAACTCCTGCGATTAAATTCATGGGCTAATGAAATATTGCCCGAAAACTCTACAGTCCTCGATTAGAACTATATAGAAAATATCGTGCGTTGCAACACACAACTTTCCTTAGCTCTACGTCAATTCACTTTGTACACGGCTAATTCTATTTAATCAATTCATTTATCACTGAGTTAATTTGAACTTGGCCAAACAACGCTTTACGGCAGCAGGAAGCGGTAGCGCTTACAGTTCCGGAATTTATTGTGCTGCTCGTACTCATTGCCGGACCATTATTGAGCAATTGGTACACAGATAATTAATGAGGCTGTAAACACAGATTTTTTGAAGAAGGATAGTAATTACTTTTGCAGAGTTATTGGGTACACACTTTTAGAACTGGTAGTAAGCGAAACGGCAGTAGTTGAAACTCAGGAATTTCTGGAGTGAGCCCCATGTACCTCATGAGCGTTTTTAAACAATCCCCCTTTAGGTATTGGATTGGACTACAATACCAGTTTTCTGTAACTTTCTACTAACATTCCAGCGGAGTTTATAAGGAAAAAACTGCGCTAAAAACGCTGTTCGTCGAAAATTTTGATAATTTATTGTGCTGCTCTCGTCATTTTCCCACAAATGGGAATTTTATGGTATAATTATCTTATTAAGAGCTATCTATATAAGAAATTTAATCAAAATCGTTATAGCCGTTTACAAGAAAAAAAATTTGGTGTTTTGATCACTATGATAACTATAGTTAACTTTCTGTGGATTTGGCCCATACCCTTATTTCGGCGTCCCATGGTAACCTGTAGGCTAGACATCAAGTTTCAGCTGATTTGGTACGGTTGTTTTCTCTAGAAACCGCGCTAAAATCAATTTCGTCGAAAAATTTGATAATTTACTGTGCTACTCACGTCATTTTCCCACAGATGGGAATTTCATGCTATGATTATCATATTAAGAGCTACCAATATAAAAAATTTAATCAAAATCGTTAGAGCCATTTTTGAGAAAAAAAATTTTTGGTGTTTTGATCACTATGATAACTATAGTTAACTTTAGGTGGATTTTGTCCAAACCCATATTTTGGCGTCCCATGGTAATTTGCGGGCGAGGTATCAAGTTTGAGTGAATTTGGTACGATGGTTCTCTCTAAAAACCGTTCAGACACACATACACACACGGACCATTTTCCCAAATAGTGTTTTTCGGACTCAGGTGGGTCTAAAACGTAAAGATCTGAAGAGAACTCAAAATTTTTTTTTCAGCCGATTACATAACTTTCCTTTCTACTTCGTAGAGCCAAGGAAAGTAAAAAAGTATAAATCGCCAAATGTGGGAACGAAATCATCGCAACTCACAAGGGCACCAAAATATTTGCGTATCGTCAGAAATGAGTAGGGCGGATGAAGAACCGTGGATATGCACCGTTCACTTATCCGTCAGTACGCGGCTATTTGTATGTGGCGTCCTTCTCATTCACCACTACTATCATATTGGCTACAGAATATATATAAAAGGAGTAGAACTCACCTCAACAGAAGTCTTCGATTTGTCATAATTGCAAAATAATTGCACCCACTCAATTACTATTTGAGGTTTGAAACCAATGGCGGCTAACCCATCGCATTTTGTGCCGTCGTAATGGATACTGTGAAAAAACGATGTTCCCTTGATAATTTACGAACAACATTAAACTCAAAAGTAACACGTCAGGAGAATTTCGTAGCATCAAGCAGCTAAAAAGTCACCAATGAACTTATTATAAAAGTATTTGTCGAACAGGTAACCAATAATTACACTTGAACTGGGTCCGCATGAATGTACACCGCAACAGGTAACCAATAATTACACTTGAACTGGGTCCGCATGAATGTACACCGCAACAGGTGTATTTTGGGGGAAGTTAGAAAAAAGTCAGGGTGTGGTATATTTTTTCCTCCACCCGTGTGAGGAGGCGAGTGATCAATGGAAACCTCTCGCAACCTTGTTTTCATGTATTAAACGCAATGATGAACAGCGGGCTACGTCGTTTCTGAGTGCCCCATTTGGAAATGCTATTCTCGTCCAAATTATCATCAGAAACAGAAAAGGCTTTGAGAGTCCACTAAAAAAACCGTCCATAAGTTGCATGAGGTTTTTATTCCGTTCGAAGTTCCGTGTACGTTGCTTTTGGAGGAAACGTTCCGAATTTCCTTTGTAACGCTCGACAAGTTTCTAAAAAGTAGCTCACCTCCCTCTTACTCCACATATCTATTTCCAAAGCATATGAGTTATAACAGAAAATCTCTAATATAAAGTGTTTCAAAGATCGCGCCGTACAAGCGGATTCCTAACAATATTATTTCCAACCGAAGGATAACCAAGAAAAGTATTTCCAGAGGGTGCACGCCGGATGTGAATAAGTCGAGCGGATTAATTCGGGCAAAAGGGAATATTTCCAGAATGCATCACGTTAGCTCGACGAGGAAAGTTCTCCGCCGCTCATCGTTCCAGTTAACGAATCAGAGCTTTCGAAAAACGTTCGGATTTAAAAGCGCCTATATTTAATGAACCGTCTGGTACGACGCATCTCACAACTTCTCTCGTTTTAAACGTTCAGTTTTCAAACCCTTTTTTCACTCAATTTGTGTGAAGTTCGTGGAACTTTGCTCAGTTAAATAAATAAAATAAAATAACGTGACGGCTGTTAACATAGTAGTAGGTGGGGGATGGCGAAGTAACCCGTGATGGAAAAGAGTGAAATGATTCATTTTCCATTTCCTCATCCTTCTCAAGCGATACGAGTCTCGTAAGTCTATACGCCTTTTCGTAATGCAACTGAATACTTTTGATTGGGCAATAAATAAGGCGAACGAGGATCAAAGAGATAGCCTGGGGTGGCAAGAATCAAAACGATCCGAAACTTCACGTACCAAATTGATAGAAAGAAACGTATCAACGCTTGTAGCTCGACACGAGGGCCTATGTGGTTGGGCTTTGAGTGGTATTCGTTGTTTTCCTACATGCACGAAAGTTAATTGATGATGCGGCCCAGAGGACCAAATGTTGGTTGCAATATGTTAGAGCGAGAGGTGAACATAAATAAGGCGATGGACTAGTTGATGAATGAAAAGAGCGAGAGAGGACTATCTTTAAAGGAAATACACTGATTAGTAGAACGTTCACCTGATATAAATGAGAGCGAGTATTCTACCATCTGAGTTGTAGGGTGGACTTCTGCAAGGGGGTTCGGGGGAAGGACAAAAGAAGGGGAGTGTAAGAAAACCACAGCAAAGGCTCAAATGTGAGAAAGTGTGTAGTCAGCTCTGGAATTACCAATCTTCGTACTATTGTAGAATATCAAAAGAAAGAGAAAGAAGGTGATTGACTGGTGACTGTGGGATTGCAGGATTAAAGCTGAGGAAGCCTTAGATGAAACGAATGAGAAGGAAGGACGTTCACTAGTCGACTCTCAGGTCTTGCTCAGTAACTCACGCGCTCTCCATTCTCACCCCTACAACACTTTACATCTCCAAAGACCCCCACCGTGTCGCAGGGATTCCGTGTCTCTTATTCTCGCTCTGCTGTTATCTACCTCTCTGGATAACACGCCTTATAATGTAGTACAATATTGTAAGAAAAATGGTCAGAATCAAACGAAGGTAAATTTATGACTTCACAATTTGGCGATCGAACAATCAACTGCCTTAACGACAACAACACAACTCGTACCAATCAGCAAACACCTGATACAAGTTCAACAACATCTAATGTAGTAACATTCCAATATCATCCTCTTCTTTCTTTTAAAGAGCCCTTCCCGCCTCTTCAGATGCTCCTGCAACGAAGCACTACCATCTTTCGGCGCTTAGGAGTAACAAGTCGAACAATTATGTCGGAGGTGCATTTCACTATTTTGCATGGAGTTTAGGAGAGCGTCCAACGTATCGATGGGGATAGTGCAGCCATACCTGATCTCCTGGTCGATATCGGCTTCCTGTCGCGTTTTGATTGGTTGGAAAGGCGCTTCAGGGTCATTGTAGACGATCGTCGCTGTGACAACTAGATTTGTGAACAATGCGTTAAACAATAGAAATTAGAACATAACTGTGAGTATTTCACATGAGAGGCTCTATCAAACGAAAAGCAGTCGGCTCTGCGTGACTCACAACAACCTTCGTCTTCTTCCTGCAATAAAGTTGTATTGGAGAGACCGGCATTGTTGGATCTTAGCGTGCACTTAATTGACTTCCATAGCCCTTCCTTCTATTCATCATTACGGAGGTATATTCGTACTATGAGGATTCGAGACGGACGAGCTCAATTTGAATATTGGCATACCGTTTTGTTCCTTAGGCAACTCCAGTGAAGTTATTAGACAAACCCCCTCCATCGTTAACGGATTCCACTAGCGTTGTTTGATGCACTGCGAAAAACTGCTTCATCGTGCAAGACCCCAGTGGCCTTTTAACACAGCCTAACCTGCAAGACCTGTGAACATTGTTAATCGCTCAGGGGCCACTGAGCTTAATTCCCCATGGCCGCATTAGGCGTTTGAAATTAAATCACCTGACTTGAATGTCTTCTCTACGTACCTCTCTGCTTCCTATACGTAAGGTGACCAGATTTTTGTTTATCCTAAACGGGACACATCTTGAAACTGAGTCGAAGCATCGGTAGAGTGGCGAGGGGTTGGTGTAAGGAGATCCTCCAACTTCTTCTTCTTTATGTGCCTTATCCGGCTAACCGGGCGTTGGCAATCACTGCGGCGAGAGCGTTCCGGTCCTCTGCAGTCCTGAAAAGCTCCTCCGCACGCTGTATACCCGTCCACTTCCTCAAGTTATTCAGCCAGGAGAGCCGTCTTCTTCCAGCACCGCGCCGACCCTCGATCTTCCCTTTCATAATCAACTGAAGTAGCCGATACTTTTCTCCTCTCAATATGTGTCCCAAGTATGCAATTTTACGGCATTTCACCGTAGCCAGGAGCTTCCTCTGAACCTGAGCCCGCTGGAGAACTTCCTCGTTTGAAATGCGGGCTGTCCAAGGGATCCTAAACATCCTACGCAATTGCCACATCTCAAAGGCTCCTATTCTGCTCAGGGTGGCAGCCTTTAGGGTCCAAGACTCCGCTCCGTACAACAAGACAGACCATACATAACATTTTACCATTCTCCATCGGTGAGAGAAGTTGAGGTTCTTATCACAGAAAAGATTTCTCATTTTCAAGAATACGGAACGAGCCTTCTCAATTCTACATTTGACCTCCATGTCCGGATCCATAGATTCGTTGATGAGGCAGCCCAAGTACTTGAATCTCCTTACTCGTTTAACTCTGCGGCCATTGAGTGTCAACACAGCATCATCATGAGAGGAACGACTGAAAACCACCCATTTGGTCTTCATAATATTGATTGTCAGACCCGCCCGTTGGCCACTCGAGAGTCTATTCAAGAGAAGCTGAAGATCCTCTAGGCTCTCAGCCAACAGCACGGTATCATCGGCATATTTGATGTAGGTGATTCGCTCCCCGTTCACTCTGACCCCAACATCAAGATCTTCAACCGCTTCCTTAAATATACGATCTGTGTAAAGGTTGAAAAGAAGAGGTGAAAGCAGGCATCCTTGCCTAACCCCTTTCTGGATGCTGAGCTCAGGCATCACAATATTGCCTGCTCGTACCTCGGCCACCTGCTTCCAATACAGGTTGTGGATTATGCGAATATCCTTCCCATCTACTCCACACTCCTTCAGAACCTCAAAAAGCTTTGAATGCAGGACACGGTCAAGCGCCTTCTCATAGTCAATGAAGCAGGCAACGACATCTCTACGCTGATCATGACACTTCTGCATTAGGACGCTGACGGCAAACAGTGCTTATCGCGTACCAAAGGCGTGCCGGAAACCGAACTGGGCATCATCAAGGTCAAACTCACACTTGGAGCGGATGCGAGCGTGAAGAACTCGCAAAAACGCCTCCAACACAATTTTGAAAACTAGGAGTAAAATTGTGAGTTTTGAGAAAGATAGTTTTTAAACTTTGTGCCCTTTATATTTACTATTTTTTTCCTGTACAACAATATTTTATTTAATTTTCTACTTCAAATGTTTAGAGCATGTTTTTATTAAACTTCTGATTACAACGGGGGTTTTTAACAGAATCATGATTTTACAGGTAAAATGTTTGAAGTTATTTAAGATGTTTACAACATCCACGAAAATGTGCATGTTTAAAACAATAACAGGATTAAGCTGGCCAAATCAAGTCACAATAATCTGCAGCCGCAGATTTCTAAACGTTCACGATTGTCATGTGTTTATTTCTCACACTTTTCTGACAATGATTCTTCCTCAAAATGTCTCGTTTTTGTTAGAACATTTCCAAGAAAGCTTCACAAGACATGTGCAAGTTGCACTTGACCGTTAAAATTGCTTTTAGCGTAGACATTTTCAGTTGGGATTTGTTCTCTTACCAAATGTCATTGATCAACACTATTTCTACTGGCGTGTTCGTTCCTGGTAGCGAGAGAAAAAATGGGAAAGCATTAAAATTAGTGTCCTCGAGGAGAATGAGAAACGTCCGACAGGTTAGTGAAGTCGGCAATCGATGTAGCGAGAAGTCGGCGATTCTTGTAGCGAGGAGTCGACAAATGATGCTCCTGTGAAAGCTGGACGCCAGGTGGGATGCTGATGATCCAGGAAAATATCTGGTGCATTGTAACACACAACTTTCCTTAGTTCTACAACAATTCACATTGTGCATGGCTAATTCTATTTAATCAATTCATTTATCATTAAGTTCCTTTGAACTTGGTCAAACAACCCTTCACAGCAGCAGGAAGCGGTAGCACCTACAGTTCTGGAATTTATTGTGCTGCTCTTACTCATTGCAGGACCATTATTGAGCAATTGGTACACAGAAAATTAATGAGGCTGTAAACATGAATTTTTTTGAAGAAAGATAGTAATCCCTTTTGCAGAGTTATTGGGTAATAACTGTTAGAACTGGTAGTAAGCGAAACAGTGGAAGTTGAAATTCAGGAATTTCTTGAGTGAGCCTCATCTATCTCTGAACAGAGATAGCGAGTTTTACACCCTCACCCTTTAGGTATTGGATTTGACAACAATACCTATTTTCTTTAACATTCTACCAACATTGCAGCGGAGTTTATAAGGAAAAAACGACTCTAAAATCGATTACGTCAAAAGTTTTGGTAATTTATTGTGCTGCTCTCGTCATTTTCCCACAAATGGGAATTTTATGCTATAATTGCCTTAATGAGAGCTATCAATATAAAAAGTTTAATCAAAATCGTTTGGAGCCGTTTTTGAGAAAAAACATATTTGGTGTTTTGATCACTATGATAACTATAGTTAACTTTCGATGGATTTGGTTAAAACCCTTATTTTGGCGTCCCATGATGACCTGTGTGCGAGATATCAAGTTTGAGCTGATTTGGTACGGTGGGTTTCTCTAAAAATCGTTCACAGACACACACAAACACACAGACCATTTTCCCAAATAGTGTTTTTCGGACTCAGGGGGTCTGAAACGTAAAGATCTGAAGAGAACTCAAACATTTTTTTTCAGCCGATTACATAACTTTCCTTTCTACTTCGTAGAGCCGAGGAAAGTAAAAACCGAACAATCAGTTTTAAGTTCTTGATTGGGACATTTTATTTTGTGAAGTGTAAAATATCTCCACTCATTTCTGATCCATTTTTTCATCGGCCCACTTCAATAGTTTTTCTTTGTGTTACAAATTTTCTTAGATGCAACTTCATCAAACAGCTCACTATATCTAAAATCTCCCGTTTTGTAAATTTGCTTGAAATTAAATCTATTCCTTTCTCAATTCTTTCCCACTCCGGCACTGCCGTCAAAACTAACCATTGATATTTTTACTTTCCTTGCTCTACGAAGTAGAAAGGAAAGTTATGTAATCGGCTGAAAAAAAAATTTTGAGGTTTCTTCAGATCTTTACGTTTCAGACCCTCCGAAGTCCGAAAAACAATATTTGGGAAAATGGTCTTTGTGTGTGTGTATGTGAACGATTTTTAGAGAAAACCACCGTACCAAATCAGCTCAAACTTGATATCTCGCCTGCTGGCCCCCATGGGACGCCAAAAATAAGGGTATGGGCAAAATCCACCGAAAGTTAACAATAGTTATCATAGTGATCAAAACACCAAATTTTTTTCTCAAAAACAGCTCTAACGATTTTGATTGAATTTTTTATATTGATAGCTCTCAATAAGGCAATCACACCATAAAATTCCCATTTGTGGGAAAATGACTAGAGCAGCACAATAAATTACCGAAATTTTCGACGAAAAGCGTTTTTAGCGCAGTTTTTTTTCCTTATAAACTCCGCTGGAATTTTTGTTGAATGTTGAAAAAAATTGGTTTCGTAGTCCAATCTAATACCTAAAGGCTGAGTGTTTAAAAACGCTCATGAAATACATGGGGGTCACTCCAGAAATTCCTGAATTTCAACTACTGCCGTTTCGCTTAGTACCAGTTCTAAAAGTGTTTACCCAATAACTCTGCAAAAGTAATTACTATCCTTCTTCAAAAAATTTGTGTTTACAGGCTCATTAATTATCTGTGTACCAATAGCTCAATAATGGTCCTGCAATGGGTACGAGCGGCACAATAAATTCCGTAACTATAAGCGCTACCGCTTTTTGCTACCGTGAAATGTTGTTTGAACAAGTTCAAATGAACTGAGTGGTAAATGAATTGATTAAGTAGACAAAGCCATATAGAAAGTGAATTGACGTAGAGCTAAGGAAAGTTGTGTGTTGCAACGCACCAGATATGTTTTTTCCATGTCATCAAAATGCCATGCCCACATGTTTAAATAATCGGTACAGTTTTTATAGAAAGTGCAGATAGTGTCTAAAATGTGCTCCTTGTCGACATCTTTTACTTGCTTGATGTAGTTACGGACCACTAGAGGTACGAATTGTTTTTCCATTCAAGTCACCAGGATATCGGTAAATAGCCCGAACGCTCACGAGCAACGCCGGAAAATCATAATAACATAACCGAATAATCCAACTACAAATACTCATGAAAACGGGACAAATAAGCGTCCCGAGAGGGTTGGTCGTGACAAGGGGGCATTTCACTCAAAAACGGGGCTGTCTGGTGTTCTTACCTATAGGTCTTCCTCTACATTCTTCGTGACAAACCTCATTGTGCCATTTTCAGCCTCTTTAGATGGTTTGACCCATTCAAAGATGTACTCGGTTAATATTCTTTGCTTTTACTTCACCATCGTACTGATCATATCCATCCATCTTTATTACTTCAAGATCAACAACTGTTGCCGCCAACGCGGTGATTGGACTTCGAACGAAATCTGGCCGCAGCGACGACTAATCGACAGCTGCAACCTATCGCCGCTGAGGTCGCTACTGTAGTTTTTCTTGTAATGTATATCCGCGAAGTCACTAGTCGCACAATACTGTCCTGTCCTCCATCGGTTGTTTTGGACAATTTCAGGAGTAGAAAGTGCCATTGCTTATCAATAAAAACGAATTTCCAGCGCCGGGTCAGCAAATCAAGTTTCAAAGCCTAGTAAGTGGAATATTATCGAAGAAAGCCGACAATAAATTAATTGTACGACAGTTCCTATAAGTCCATTCTACAGGCAGTTCTCTGACTCCACGCCCAAGTTGGGGTGCCCCATTCAAGCATTAGGGTAGCATAATCGTCTGGTCTTTACCGATCAAACAAAGGATCTGGTGATCTAATAAATGTAATGTGGCGTTAAACGACATTTTTTAAAGCAATTTCTACCGGCCTACTTTTGTACATGACAGCAGGCCTAAGAGAAGTGATGAAACATGGAATCTTCAACGAAAATAATTTAGTAAAGAACGACTCGATTGGTTTTGCGAGGAAACTGCAAGTTTTAATAGAAGTGGACAACGGCACAAAATGGAAACTTGCTTCCTTCAGAGCATGAGTATTTTACAGACGATTATATCGTTAATGTTTTGCCTCGTCTTTCTATTCATCTTTTGCCTCATCGTCAACAGATTTCTCATTCTTATTTTGAGACCTATTAATCACCAATTAAAACATCTTGTGCGAAAGGTGCTATATACATCACTTTCCCCTTCCATTATACATGATATATTCGTATAGGGTATCTCGTTCATAAAACGCATTTCTACAAGAAAGCATAGGTGTAACAAATGCTAATTACTAGTTATCTGAAAATACTAGAAACCTCCAGACATGTCTAGGAGCGCTTCTTTTTCTTTTATTGAGGCAGAAGAGTGGAGGCTAGAGCAACGCCTATGTAATGGTCCCCGTACGTGTACTTGCACTTGGGAAAGATCTCCCAACTGTGCTTGTGCAGTGTGGAAAATAATTCCTGATTCACCTCCTGTCCCGTCGCCACGTCGCCATCTAATGCGTTAGGGTGGTCCTGATTGACCCCTTAACACGGACTACACTATGATTTCTACCCGTGACCTGGAGTTCACTATAGCATTTGTTTCGCTCTGCTCAAGACAAATTGTGCCCCAGTTCAGTCCATGTTTGTTCATTTTTGTCAACACCAGAGCTTTTTCGTTGCGACTTTTCAAGCACTCTAAATCCCTGGGCAATTTGTGACCCGAGCTGATAACATATTTTTCCTCTACCCCTTCCCTCATCCCACTTCCCCAGCTGTTACTTGCCACATCTCCTCAGGTATTCCCACTGTCAAACCTGCACAGTGACATTTGACTCTTAGATCTCGTAGTTACACTCACTTTCTTTCAGCTCTCGTCCCTACACCAGTTTACCCACCCAGATACTCACCCTGCGTGGCGTGAACTGTTCACTGTTACTCACAGACTCTACTCTGTTTGAAGGTTGACGGTTTTTCAACCTGAGATATATACAATCATCGCTGGGACCGTCACAATGCATTAAAAAGGATACAGCAATAAAACTATCAACATAATGACTGATAGTCAAGAGCCTTGCGAGGCACGAAGAACTACTGTACAACATCAAACCTGGCGAGAGAGTACAGGATGCGGCTCAACTCTTGAGCAAACTGTACTAGAGTTAACGTATATCGATTCCTGAGCGTAAAGGGATCACCGGAAATGAGAACTATCTGTCACTGTGGAGCATCTCCCTCACTCGTAAAGAGGACAGTGAGAGAATACGCCATCATACTGTTTGCAATGCTGTGGGGGTCAGGCACTCCAAACGCTTTATCTCAGGGCCAACACACGAGATAAAACTTAGCCTTCTGATGACGGAGAGGAAGGACTTGAATCAGATAGTGGGAACACTGCAAAGTGATCAAACACATGTGTGTTATGGGCATAGTTCACACTCCTCGGTGCACGTGGTGTGGCATAGATGAGGAAGCTCCCTGACACGTCCTGGCCCAGCGCCAGAGACTTGGAAGGAAGCGATTTTTGGTCTTTGGTACATCTTCTCCATGAGTGGACATTAAGGAAGACTCTTGTAGGGAATATCTGGCAGTTCTTGGGAAGCTAAGCATTGACCTGTGAGACATTAGGACTGGCACAACTGCACTTGAGGTTGCGGAGCTCATCCCAAATGACAGACAACCAAAGTTCGAAAAACGTCCCCTCTCTCACACTCATCTCATTCGTCTCTTTTATTCTCCATCACGAAATTTCACATCTCTCCCTCTCTTGCTCATTGTTTGAACAGCGAAATCAACCATGTCCATATCCTTGCCCACAACCCCTTGCGCTTTTATACGTCAAAAGAGTCTTCAACAGACCCACATTCACCTTGACTCAAAACAGCCTGAAAAGAATCCCAATATGCCAGCAGCTTCTACTTTGTGCCGCCAACCTTAGTATATTCACGTGAAGTAATAGTTCGGTACTGTTCTAACTCGAGAACCGAATTCGAGGTGGAGAAAGGCTCAAATGTGGAGTGTAGCCGAATCAAGAATACTTGCTAAGCAGATAACGACCGACCTGCCTTCCACCAAAATCATGTTCTCTCCCCATTTCCGTCCCTCGAGAAAGCAGGTTGCCTTTTCAGAATCCGTTAATTCAGACCTCCTCCTGAATCTCCTGAAGTTCTCATTTGCAGTCTCCAAGCACTTTTCCTTTGTGTACCAACGCCCATTCTCTTTTCATCTCCCTTTATTCTAATCATCTTCCTTCCGACCTCTCATTTCGACCACGTCTGAGCATTACAGCGAATATTTCAGCCAGAAATATTCAGATATTGAGTCCCAACGGAGAGGAAAATATCCATTCAAAAACAACAGCACCGGAATCATCCCTCATGGGGATGACATTGCGTGATTTTTTACACCCTGATCACAATATCTGATCGTACCCGTTCAGTTATTTCAATAATCGAGCTACTCACCGCAATCTCCCCGTCGCTCTAGAAGTTACGTCACCGTTGGCAAGTCTGTCCACGAGAAAAGTAGTCTGAACAAATAGATTCTTCGGAGCGATATTCAATAACACAACTCTGCCGTGAAGATCCGTTCGTGCGATTCTTCCAGTATTATCGCAAAACAATCGGCTGTTCGTAGTGCCTCTGAAACAATTTTAAATGTGTGAATGTCGCGTGTCAGATTTGGTACTGGAAACGATGGAATCAAGTTGAATTCAGGTACAGCGTGAGTCCCTAATCAGAACGAGCCATAAAGTTGTTTGCGTAACTCAAAGGGTCGTTGATCGGAAAAAGGTTGATTGCTCATCCGATTGTTAAGTTTTGAGGCCTCTCCAACGGGAAAAATCTAATTTCATCGCCAGTTCGTCTGTAGTTAGATTTGCGGGAGAGCGGCTGAGCTGAGTGAGCTCGTTCTTTGCTTTACTTGGCCATAAGACGTAAGTAATGGTCTGAAGAAACATTTTTTTAGAGTAGTCTTCAGGCATTAATTCAACAAATGCTTCATATTGCGAGTTTTGTGTGAAATGACACAAACGACACAATTCTCATCCGCGTGCAAATAGGGAGAGCAGCACAATAACTTGCCAAAAGTGTCGACGAAAATCGACTTTAGAGTGGTGTTTAGAGAAAACGACCGTACTAAATCCCCTCAAACTTGATATCTAGCCCGTAGATTACCATGAGACGCCAAAATAAGGGTATGAGCAAAATCCATTAAAAGTTAACTATAGTTATCATAGTGATCAAAACACCAATTTTTTTTTCTCAAAAACGGCTATAACGATTTTGATTAAATTTTTTATATTGATAACTCCCAATAAGGCAACTATCCCATAAAATTCCTATCTGTGGAAAAATGACGAGAACAGCACAATAAATTACTAAAATTTTCGACGAAAAGCGTTTTTAGCGCGGTTTTTTTTCCTTATAAACTCCGCTGGAATGTTAGTAGAAAGTTAAAGAAAATTGGTATTGTAGTCCAATCCAATACCTAAAGGGTGAGTGTAAAAACGCTCATGAGATACATAGGGATTATTCCAGAAATTCCTGAATTTCAACTACCGCCGTTTCGCTTAATACCAGTTTTAACAGTCATTACCCAATAACTCTGCAAAAGGGATTACTATCCTTCTTTAAAAACTTCGGGTTTACCGCCTCATTAATTATCTGTGTACCAATTGCTCAATAATGGTCCTGCAATGAGTATGAGCAGCACAATAAATTCCAGAACTGTACGCGCTACCGCTTCCTGCTGCTGTGAAGTCTTTTTTGACCAAGTTCAAAGGTACTGAATGAATCGATTAAATAGAATAGCCATGTACAAAGTGAATTGGCGTAGTGCTAAGGTTGTGTGTTGCAACGCACCAGATATTTCTACAGAGTTTTCCCTACAATTTTAGAACTGTGAAGATGAACGTTTAAAAAAAATCATCTCGACAACCCATCAATCCTCTATGAAATGGTTCAAGTTTCATGAATTATCTGCACGTTAGTTATTTAACGGTGGCCGTGGAGTAAGTGCGGGCAATGCAATCAATTCTGGAACAATATGCGCATTACGGAAAGTAATGTGACCGGATATTTTGCTACAGTAGTTCATTTTTTATTCTATACATATGTTTGTATTGTGCTGTAAAGTGAAGGTATACCACATAATTTCTTTTCGGTTTCGGAATAAATATTGAATAGAAGACGTTCGAGAAACTTTTTTTCAAGAGAAAATACCTGGGGCGTAGCAAAACACAACTTTCCGTAACCCCCGTAAATTCGACGACCTGCTACATAGGTGAGAGCTATATGTTCGTTCAAAGCATCTCTACAGGAACATTATGTAGATACTAGTCGAGCTTACTACTTTTTTAAAATAACATTCTTCGTTCGCCGACTTTTCATAGAAATATTTGTGGAGAAGAAAAGTTTGGTATTAACCAGTAGATGGCAATTTGAAAGTTTAATCAAAATCGTTAAAGAATGCTTTCGAGAAAAATGCAAAAACCCCGAGTTTTTGGTACATTTTCGTCCACCACCTTTCAGTCTAGAAATAAATTACAAAGAAAACAAAACAAGGATCAGCCCAATCGGTTCAGCCGTTCTACCTCCAATCGAACTACAGACAAAGGTCTGTTTCCTTGTTTGATGATTGAATCCCGGTAGAAAGCCGTTGCCTGTGTGTGACCGCATGGAGGTGACCGCCCGAGGAATCCCGTACCGTCTGGGAGGATTTCTTAATCTGGTTTCCCACCTGATCTAACTATTGAAGTCACCATGTCTCGTAAGGAACTGGCTCGTCCAGTGGTCGTGCTCAACCCATTTTCTTAAAAGACGTTCACAGATGTTGGAGAAAAACTCATACGTGCCGCGACCATTTGGCGAGGATTCCCATCTCACTTGCCATTTCTTCAACACCCATTCATTAATGGTGGCAAGGTTCTGTTCTGTTGTGAGATCTGCACGGAGTTGAGCTCAAGGCGGGGGAAGCTTCTGTTGCACTCTCCATTTGTCAACCTGGCACTCACCCTCAAGTCAACCAATAACTGACCAGTGATCACCTGGAGTGTTTCTGTTGATACAGTATTGTAGGCCTTGGTGTGATCTACAGGAGCATAGCTCTCTGGGATTGGGCCAATACTCTCTTCTGACAACGTGGTACTCCTGACCACGGGGCAGTAGCCAATCACGCATAGATTGGCTTGTACATGAGAATAGTGTCATGGTAATACACCCCCCAAATGGGTAATTGCTCGCAGTGAGGCAAACCCTGCAATGGTAGTGCCTTTGAGGGATTGGAGGTGTTGGCTGAAGCCCCACCTATATTCACGCCTAAATACTTGATGTGCTTTTCAAGGAGAAGCCTGTGGCCGTCAAAGCGTTTTGAGGGTTGGTTATTCACTTTTCCTTTCAAGAGGATTAGCTGAGTTTTTTCCTCAGGACCTGCTTCTTGACATACGATTGGGTCATGTTGTGGAGCAGGTCGTGGGGTTTTCCTCCGATTTGGTGGATCGACTTTCCAAAGACGACAGTCAGGTCGTTCACAAAAGCGTGAGCCCCTGAGAAGACCTTCGAAGAAAACTTTCCCGAGTGCTGGTCCGAGGACCGAGCCCTGTGGGCACCCTTCTCAATCTTTCTCCAGGAGAATCAGTCAGGTAATCAGTTTTTTGGATTCAGTCGGCCTCAAATCGTAAAGATCTAAAGAAAACCCAAAATTTTGTTGAGCACGGTTACAATACTTTCCTTACCCTTTTGGGTAAGTGAACTCTTTGCCCTGTGGCGGTATCAGGGTGTGGCGATTCTGATATTTTTCGTTATGTCCTGCAGAGTTGAATTCAATTCATAGGAACAGCGTACGTACTATGACTTGAAAAAACAACTAGACGCAGGATAAGCGGTTGAAAACTTACATAGGCCCTAGGCGCCAACCCGAAATAGTAAACCAAGTTTGTTATTCGACGATTCGCCAATTTATCGGGGAATACTTACATCGACTCGATCTCTACAATCTCCGTGGAAGTTGCAGGAAGAAAACTTCCAATGAACTTCCCTCTCGTTCTCCTCGCCCGAAGTTGTTCACAAGAATTTATAGCTCTCTGCTCCGCTTGTTAAACTACGTTCATTACTCAACTTTCCTCGTCGAGATTCGAGTGGACAAAGGTTGATAGATGGGAATTTCGTGGAAGCCCTTAACCGCCGGTAGAGTGAATAACTTTACACTCAAAACGCTAATTTCTGGAACTTCCGAAGAATTTGCGTCATTCGCTTTGCAGCTCGGAAAAGAATATCTTCGCGTAAAAATGCTTTGAGTTATTAACACGGAAAGTTGTCGCGCACACAAACATCGAACTAGCGTGTAGTCAGGAAATATACAAAACAGGGGGACATATTGGGTCTCACTACGCAGAATGTTTCCCAACTCATTCGTTCCAAGACAATCCACCTGAACGCCATGTTCATTCGGGACACAGTTATTTATATTTCCTCAGCCTACGGATCAATTCGTTTAGAGTTTCCTTCAGAATACTGAGTCCGAAAAACATCATTCGGAAAAATGCTCTGTGTGTCCGTGAACACGATATTTATTATTCATTCTGAATAATAACCCTATGTTTTCGGTCTGGAAAAATTTCTTACAACCCCCCCTCAAAAGTTGCTACTTTACGTTTCAAGACATGGGGATTCCAAATCTGCAATGTACGTCCACCATCCGCCGTCCCACGTCCGCCGTCGAGGCCGTTTTGTGCCTTTAACGTAGTCCAAAAAATCCATTCTTCTGCACAAAAATCCCATTTGGTATCTAGTTGTGCCCGCCATCTCGGCAATCCAATCGTCAAAAAATGGTTAAAAAATTAACAAAACGTAGTATAATCGCAAATTCGCCGTGTTTCGTATCGTTTTCAAGGCATTTTTACATCCTGGGTCGAATGGAAAGAATATCAGACGTGTACAACTACGTATAGGGAAATTACAGTAATCATTAGAGTCAACAAATTGAAAGAACTCGCGGGAACTACAGCGGAGTAAACGTTTCGTCGTTAGTACTCCCTCCCTCCCGTCTCATCTAAACACCCCGCTCGACTCGCAATGTGCCAAATGTCGAGGGTCGCTCAGTTCGAGGTTCCCCGTCCCAATTTCCCCGACTCTTTTGGCCCGACTGGTGGGGGAAGGTGAGGGCCACTTCCTCCGCACTCACCTACATCGGATCATAAATGCCTACGGACGTTTACGGGCGCCCGGCGCCGGGGGAATATTTAGTTTCCGTAGTTCCATTGTAGTCAGGTCATGTTTCGTATGGTTTACTAGTGTTTTTCGATGCTGAATCGAATGGGATGGGTCTCGGAGCAGTAATACTAGGTCAAGCTGTTCATGAGAATAATAAACCGTTGTGTGATAATTTGCAGGATTTTTTCTCCTCCTCCAGATTTGAGACCTCCGCAGCACAAAGGCAATACCTCACAAACATTTTCTAATAGCCATGCAGTCCACAAATTCCAAATGACACACTGTACCATGAAATTCTTGTGGGAAAATAACGGAAGCATGACAGTAAATTACCAAAAATTTCGACGATAAGCGATTTTCCATTTGTAAATCTCGCTCATTTGATACTTACCCTCCCAGAAAAATCTGAGTGGTAGTTAAATAAGCTAACTATACGATGGAAGTGCAATAATGGTCTTTTGATAATTAGGAGCAATCATAGAAATTGTGGAATTAAAACTAATGTCGTTTTGCTGACTTTACTTGCAATGTTTCCCTCATAATTCCAAAACTGTTGACATGAACCTTCTCAGAAAAATCATGTTACAAACTCTATAAACCACCTATACGTTGGTTTTTAAATGAAGTTCGTGACGTAGGTAGCAGCAACTTCTTAAATTCGGTAACTTAAGATGCTAAGAGCCGGTTTATCAATGTCATTTGCAGGTCCAAACAAAGGTCGAATTAGTCCAATCTTCGAATAAATCCCAATGACCCGTTCGTCAATTACCTTAGACGTCCGGACAGCTCTAGGAGTCTGTCATCTGTGTTTGATACTTCCGCTATTTCCACTCACCGAATATCGTTGACCGACGGCTGCAAATTTGACGTCTTACCTGGAGAATTGATAAACCGGCCCTAAACGTTTTTACGTAGATCTTTAAGTTAAGTCTGACTGACAGACTATACCTCATTCTGCCAACTGTAGTCATGGCCTTGCCTTCCTGCGTATCACGAAGCCTGGGAATTCGATGAGTTAAGGCAAGATCTTGAGAAGGTTTTTGAGCACCGTGAATCGTTCATTGGTCTTGGCGAGGAGCTGACGGCACATGCCTGGTTCCCTATATGATGTATTTTACGAAATCTGATGTAGAATCTGAAATCGGTTTCCAAATGTAGAACCTCTAAGGAAATATACTACTTCTTTCCTAAATTTTTACTTTAAAAGTGGAACTTCCTATTTCAGTTTTAGTTGCTTCTAGAAGAGAAGGTTTTTATTCAACCCACAGCCAACTATTACTTATATAGAGGTTCCCTTGAAATACGTTGATCGATGGTATGGGACATCATCGGATTTTCAGGGTTGAGGGAAGTTGCGTGACGTTTCGCACCGCACATTTTTTCGTGAGGTGTCGCGTATTGAAGTCTCGGGCTGAAAGGTAAATCGAGAAGTGGGCTCGTAGTCAGCGGTCACCAGTTTTCTCGCTATTCACCCGAGTCGACATTTGTTGAATGTAGTCCCGTACATTTCGATTATTAAGAAATTCCAATCGCTAGAGCGGAATCCTTAATAAAAGACGGTTTCGCTCTTCTGTTATCACCGTTGCCGGATAATCGTCCGGACGGGTTCCTCCGTTAGGAAATGACGTCAGAACAAATCGAGTGGGCACTTCCGCGAGCCGACCGGAGCTATTTAATAATTGAAGAGACCTTTGCGTGTTGGCCCGGGTTTAGATGCCAGATATCGCCTGGCCCCTTTCACTTTGGAGAAGTTTGAATTCGTCGTTGATGTGGTACGAGCGCAATTAGGTTACTGTGCCGGTGGTTGCGCGGGGGGGGGGTCGCCGTGCTAAGCTGCCGAGGGGACCAAAATCCGCTCGTGTTTTCTATTGAAATTTCTCCCGGTGTAAGCCGCATCACTCAGCAAAGCGCACTGTTGGAGGACGAACTGTGATCTTATTAGCTAATGAGCTAAGCTCAGTCTTTGACTGATTTCATATTCAGAGAGGTCATCTCTCCGGTACTCTTCGTGGCGATTCCTGGCAAAACGCGTGATTGACAAGTTTCAAGGTTAATCGAGCCAATTAGACCAATCGCATTTCTTGCTTGACAACATTTCCGCTTTTTTAAAAGTATAATCCCATTCAAAACGACGTTTCACGCATTGAAGTATTTTTTTTTGCCCTGCGAAGCGTGTAATCGGCTGGCTATATGTTTTATTTTTCCTCCGACCATTGCTTTGGAGGCTATTGAATCCAAAAAAAGTTGAGAAGACTATCTGTGTGAACATGTGTCTGTGTTCA
This sequence comes from Pachypeltis micranthus, assembly GCA_020466155.1. Taxonomy (NCBI): domain Eukaryota; kingdom Metazoa; phylum Arthropoda; class Insecta; order Hemiptera; family Miridae; genus Pachypeltis; species Pachypeltis micranthus. The sequence goes on from CM035772.1 coordinate 13,539,512, forward strand.
CTATTGAGAGAGAATGGCTGTACCAAGTCAGCTTAAATTTCTCCATAGAACAAAAAGATCTGGCGAAAAGCATCAGCCACATGTACAATCAACGACTTGCTATTTATCCAATCTATTTTTCACTCAGTTTCCATCAATTTCGTATAACACAACTTTACATTTCACGTAGAAAATGGTGGAGGTTAAAGCTCTGAAGGTGATTGGGCTGCTGCTGCGTGGCTACTTATGCCACCCTCTTTATTGTTTTAATAACGTATAAGTATTTTGTAGCTTAGGGCTTGGAGTCTTGAATTATAAGGGAAACATTTTTGTTAAAAATCTGGGTGGCAACCAAGAAAACGGCACGTTCTCAGATGGGCCTATTGTGTGGTGCTGCTTCATGTCCCCTCAGTTTCACCACGACTTTCCATGGAACTGATGTTCTTTAATGGGACGTACCCAATATATCTCCACCATTCTCACACATAATGCAAGACAGTTTGGAGTTCCATCCCTGCAACCACATCTGGCTCCAGCTGAGACACCCCAAGCACTCTAAGGGGCATCAGCCCTTCACAAGTAAGCTGTACGTCGGCAACGCCTCGAAGAATTGGTAACTTTGTACCTCTGACTTACCAATCCAGCCCAGGTCCACTTACCTTAGTGCACATTGTCCTGTGCACAGGCCACATACCATGTGTATATTTTCTCTCTGCAGACTGAAGACCTCTCTCGATCTCTCCCAGTACAGTCTAATAGATAACCTTGATTGCCTTTGGACAGGCACATACCGCCAATAGGCAGCCCTACACTCATTAGCCACTGTAACTGAATTCCTGACCAAGAGGACGGAAAACTGGAATTGCGGGGTCTGTCTCCGGCATCCGGCGGCTGGGCATTGCCGGTAGGCGGAGGGCTCTTGCTTACCAGGGACCTGGGGTCCTCTGGCAAGTCCAAAACCCCTCCGAGACGGAGGTCCCTGAAGCCGTAAGCCTGGATGCAAGTTTGGGCGGGCTAGCGACCATTCTAGCCTTAAGGGATATTTTTCCCAAAATGGTACTGCGGGGGTGCACAGCCCGCGGCACAACTCGGTGCACCATGGGAAGGTCCACGACAGGTCTAGGGTAAAGGCGGATAACCCACCGATCCCTAGTACCCATTTTATGGGATCTTGCAGATATCGCAGTGGTCGAGGGGTCGTTGGAAGTAGTCCCTGTCCCATTTCCCTCTTGTTTTGCCCGATGGGGCGGAGGCAGGTCAGGGTCGTGAGGCCGTAGTGCCTCTGCACACCCCCATATATCGGAACGTACATGTCACCGACATGTTTTAACGATTTTACTTTGATTTGTAAACTCAACTGTGTCTTCAACTAGTTACATACAATCTGTTGCTCCCCATAAATGTTTGGAAGGATGGTGGAGGTGGGATGTCTGTCGATCTGAGCTAAAACTTAATGTATGTCAAAAACGCGTTTTTGATCGTTTTCATTTTTCTGCCGTGAACCCCAAGATTAGTTGATTAGTGTGAAAGACTGCTCTCAAATGATGTCAGCTTATGTAGATCGCTATAAGTTTTGCTGGTGCCAGTGACGTCTTCAACAAATAGAACCTTCGAAATAAATGGTGCTCCGAAATGCAAACTCTCCTTCAAATATGCTGCAAATAATTACACAACGGTTTATTATTCTCTTGCACAGGTTTACATAGTCTCACGCCTCCCAGACCCGTCCCATTCGATTCAGCATCGATAAATACCAGTAAACCATACGAAACATGACCTGATTACAATGGAACAGTGAATACGAAATATTGCAGGCACCAGTGGGTGCCTGTAGGCAATTGGCACGAAGTGGCGAGTCGAGCTGGCAGGTGGTTTTAATGAGTCGGGGAGGGAGTACAAACGATGAAAGTTCCCGCGCGTTCTTTCAATTATTAGACTTTGGCTCACTATAATTACTGTGCTGTCACTATTTTTGGTCTAGACGCTGTTGTACACCTCTGGGAATTTTCCCATTCTGGCCGGCGCCTAAAAATACCTACAAAAGGGTACAACTGGCACAGTTCGACGTTTATTATCTTGTGGCATATTATGCAATTATGTTTAATGGTAAAGGCACGCAAATTGACATATATTGGACTCTCGAATAGGGATACATAACACGGAAGTACGTCTTTTACAATCTGAACGTCACATCTTGTCTCTGACTCCCGTCCCGCTAAATAATATCGAATCATCCATAAACCTAACTCAATGTCAGGATACTTTCGACGGAAGTTGACGGAAACCGAAAACCAATCTCGGCTCCGAGGGCGACCGGAGCATCAGACAAGGTCATTTTAAGGCTTTCTGCCAGATAACGGGCAACTGTCGAAAGACGAGAAAAGAGATTGATGAAAGATGGCGTAGGAGAGGGGGGGGGGATACCAACGGAGCTTCACAAAACCCCTTTTGGGATATTCGATTTTTCGGGATATTCCGTTGAGGAGGCTTTTAAAAAAAATTAAAACCGGATGAGAGTAAGAAGATCTTACAGAAAACCCGACTTCGGGCGTTGAGGTGAGCTCTTACTTGATTTCAATCATGCACTTTCATTAATTCAGATTTTGGCATTGGGAGGGACTTACACAGTGTAGTCATTCAAATGAAAGTGAAGGTCTTCCAAGCTGCGAAACTCCACTAAAGATTGCGAGACTTCTTGATCCTCCTAAACCACAAAATGAAACAATGATAGAACTCACAAACTGCAGGGTGAGTGAAATGGGAAATAGTAGAATGTGATACCATCTTACATTTAATAGGAACAACTGTGTGAGTCTGCTCTGACGGTCATGATTCCCAGAACCAGAATTAACATTGCAGTTTTGCTTATTAGATTAATTCATTCAACCCACAGATCGTTTTTCGTATATTCAATTTAGGATGGGGGCATCACAAGGGCTTATCTTTTGATGCTGAATGGAAAGCTAACATCATCACAGTCAGGAGCTTAGGTGACTATACTAGCTTATTTTGGAGCAGAAAATTTGAAGAGTCGCAGAAAAAGTGGGTACCCTCGACCATTATCGTAAACGGTGTGGAGGCAGACCAAAGACCAGGTGGTTAGATGGTCGACATCAGGTCCTTATTAGCAGATGAAGTGATTATGATCATTGTGTCTCAACTTGCAGGCTGATGTATATCGTGAGTGGGTCGAATCCTGGCAGGAGGGAGCTAACTAGGAACCTTTGTCGTATTAGAACGAGAGCTACGTGACTGGAGAGGTATCTACCGTAGTGCTGAGGACAAAGTTCTTTAGATACAGCTGGGAGCCCATCTCACAGATTTGTAGGGAACATAGGGACTGACACTTCAGATCACCACGTTCATCGAGCAGGTTTCAGAAATCATTTTAGACGAACTGCAAGCGTTCTCAAGCCCTTTCGTTACCTATGGAAAGTCCACCTCTTCAGTTATTTCCCACTGACTACGGATTTTCCCTGTCCTGGACTCACCCATCTATCTTTCCCCACCCCTTAATTTTAAATTCCTCTTCTCAATGTCTCCCAGTCCTCCCAATGCTTGTGCTACTCCCAACTCAACTCTCTCTCTCTCTCTCTCTCTCTCTCTCTCTCTCTCTCTCTCTCTCTCTCTCTCTCTCTCTCTCTCTCTTTCTCTCTCTTACTTGTGCCCTATCCCTCCACTTGGTATCTTACGACCAGTTTCATATGTGTTGAGAGTCCCCTTGTTCGCATTTGTGTACTCACATAAAGTGGAATCGACCTTAAACCTCCATCATCTGGAAGTCATCTGTCGTTGTTTCTGTGATGAAAGTCTACTTTGGTGGAACTACCATTTGCTTAATTTCTAAAAGCGTGTGGTTTTCAAGCTGATATCAGTAATTTACTCTTTCTAAACTTTGCTCTGTGCACGTTCTAAAAAGTAGGTATTCGTCAGACGCCCGTTTGTTACTTTCACTTATTAAACTTTTCCGCCTGAAAAGTACGGGACTATAACACACAGGGAAGTTGTCGCAGGGTGTGGCGTCAGTAGCCGAGCCCTAGCCTTGTTTTGCTTCTACTTTGATCTCATCTCCTCCAAATCAGCATGTTCCTTTCAGTGGCCACTCGCTTTAATCTCATGACCATTGGGTCTTACCGCGAACTTTGCCTGGTGTGGTTCATGAACAACACACTGGTTTCTTACCACACCTGTATTCGTTCTGTTGCCGTGATTGATCATTTTTTAACCCCAATACGAAGTGTCATATTTTGATCCGTTAGGTGCACTACGTGGTACCAACATGAGTTGTGGTTAGCTTTTATGCTACAATATTCCCCTTGGAGTTTTAAGTCAATTGACAAGTAAGACTATGCGTCATGATGTAGGATTGTGATTAGGGTCTAATAGCAAGGATGAATGGTCAGTAAGCACCGCAGTTTCAAAAAAGTTTTGAATTAGCTCACTCTGTTGAATATAATCGAGTCCAACTCCTTCCCAAGTTTCGTCAGCTCTGAATTTCTGGACCCGTTTCCTGAAATTGATACAAAAATCGGTTATTTAAACCATTTTCTATTTGTACACTACAACAGTTGTGATCGAAATCTGTTTTGCCTGGTGAACAATGAAAGTAATAAACGAATTCTGTATGAATTGATCTGAGGACTGTATAATAAACCTTTCCCAGAAGAAGGAGCTGTCTGGATCACATCACAGAATATGCAATAGCGTTTAAAGTTAACCACCAAGTATTTTCATGTAGAAGGGCACGTCGTTTTGTTACTTTTCTTGATACCCATCTTCTCCTCTAAAACTTATTACAATCACGAAGCCTATAATTACTTTCCTCAGCGCTTCGTAGAAAGAAAGATTTAAAATTGGCTGTTTTTTAAAAGTTATCTTCGCATCATCAGAACCTTAAGGTTACACGTTTTAGGAAAATGGTTTGTGTGTGTCTGTGAACAAGATTGAGAGAAACCCCAGACCCAAACAACTATAATACAAACTATCTATATGGCGAGAGGCTAATAACGCTCATAAAATGGTTAGTAACAACCCCAGGATTCTCGGAATTCACAGCATCGCAGTTTCGTTGTCAATCATTTCTGAAAGCAACCATCGTCGATCGAACACAAAGCTGTATTCAACTGTTCGTCAAGAAGGAACCGTTGTTCCTGTACATAATGACAGGCGAGAGAGTAGGTCGCAGCAGAAGGACAGAACTAATGTAGGGGAAGTTCGACCACTAGTTGGGCGCCAATATTACGTTGGGGATTAATATTGAAAGCTGTATCGCACTAGGTGAGTCGGGAAGTAGTACGATAGAAACCGAATGCAATTCGAACAAGAAGTTGTATCACCACAAACCGGGATCTGGGTGGGAGCGAACACGAGGGCTGGCGACAGGACGACGACAGAACCGCTCTGTTTCAACTGACGGCAGCAAAGCCACGGGCGAATCGGGGCATTTGATGTGTATGGAAGGGTTTGGTTTGCCCCGGTACACTCTTAACAGATAATTCAAAAACGGTTAACACGATCCTTCTAGAAACATCATGTTCACAGTCTCATACATCAGTTGTGCACTGATTGTACAATAATGATAGTGGCATTAGTAGGAGCACCTCAATAAATTCGGGAACTTTCAACCGCTTTGGACGTAAAGCGTAAGTTTTGTTTTTACCTAATTCAAATGAACGGAGTTCATAAAATAGATGGAGTTAGTAGGTAAACCAATGAAAAGCGGTAAAGTTGTGTGATGTTTCACAAGATACATTTTTTACCTTAATGAAGGATCTAGGCTTACCCTAATTTCAATTGCTCTCTGTTGAAATTGAGCGGAAAATTGAAATAGCTACAAACAGTACTAATGCGATTTTTCTAGGATGAAAATATGTCTCGCTGAAGAGCGGACCAGTGAAAGAGTGGACTCTCGTCGTCTGTAAAAAATCACCGGCGGCCAGTCCTGCAGGATGAGATTCTCCTAAAGACTCAGGGAGCTTGGAAGGACTCGTATGCATCATTTACCCTTACGACCCTTTTGTGGGTACCAGGCTACAAGGGGTTTTCCTTCTTTCTCTTTGTGCAGCCTGATCTTTTATGAGTTGATTTATGGACGTGAAGAAGCATCAGAATCCCTTTTTTTCTCTTTCTCTTTTCTCAACTTGGCTCAGAGCTGCTCTGAACGGGACAAGATAACCAACGTAGTGCCACTGAGTGAATTACAAAGCTCCGCTTCGCATCTCCATTCGGAGCGGACGAATATCGTCGATTTTATTTTCGTACCTCAGCCAACTTGCTCAGTGAAAGTATAAAAGCATTCCATTCTATTGAATTCCTCGCGGTACCATATTTTGAGCCTTCGATTTTATCGAGATTCTTTTTGAGTCAATGGTCGTTTAAAACAATTTATTCGAATGAAGCTGAACTCACCTGAAAAAGTAAACTTGAGTGTTAACCCCACACCCTCCCTTAACAGGATTAATATACCTTTCCCTGGGTTTTACATTCCTTAGCCCTGTGAAGTAGAAGGGAAAACTTCGTCTGGTGTAGAGAAGATGTTCTCGATGTATTCCGCTCAAAGCACCAGGTGAACATTTTGATTCTTTTTTTCGTTTTAACACTTCCTGAACCATGCGAAATAGAAATCGAACCCGCTAATACCATTATTGGAAAAAACCCTGTTTGTATCAACGTGATTGAAAGAAAACTTTAAAAAAATTAATATTTAGCCTGCAGATTTACTTATTTCCAAGTAGGAGGGAAATCGGGTCACAACTACGCGATAAAAACACCGAATATTTTTCTTCTCCAAGACAGCTCTAATGATTTTGATTACATTTTTTTGAGAAACAGTTTCAAACAATACAAGAGTTCCATAAACATCTCATCCTTGGGAAAAAACTAGAAGAGCACAGTAAAATTTCAAATAAAATCGATTGTTGCTGTTTTTTCCAGTAAATCTCGCTCATATAACACTATAGCAGCATTTACAAAAAAATAGGTTCGGTGTTCAATAAACCAACTGTACGACGAGAGTTTAATGAGGGTCATCAGGTAATTAGAAGCAACTCCAAAATTCAATTTCCCGCCGTGCTCAATCATGGGAACAACTCAATTAGCTCCGGGACCTTAAGGACCAACAGTTTCAATGTAAAACGGTGGGCTTCAATTCTTATTCATATAAACTCAATGAAAAACGAGCGGTGCGTAGCAACACACAACTTTCCACCATCCCTTTAAGTTCGAACACCAGCTACAAATGCGGGTACTATATCTTCGTTCAACGCATTTATACCGGAACATTTAGAGAACAAAATGTGGGGACTAGTTAGCTGAGACTACTCCGTAAGTTTCATCGGAATCGTTAGAGCCGTTTTTGAGACAATTGGAATACCGATAAATTAATATTCGACAAATCTCCTTTTCTGAGTTAACTTGGCTTATCTCTCCGTCCAACAGATGGCTACAGAGATAGTTGCAGGAAAAAAAATGTGGGTTTAGAATGCTAAAAGACACGCCATAAGATTGATCACATCTGGAGAAGAAGTTACTCCAGACTTTGTTTTCGACACATTTTCATTTATATCTCTGCTCAATGGACTTTCAGTGGCAGATTTATTCGGAACAATATGTAGGTATTAACTATTTGAAAACATCCTGTGAGTTTGGTGAAAATCGTTGGAGTCGTTTTGCCAAAAAGCGTAAAAAACCTATTTTTGCTCTATAGGCCTATATCTCCGTTCACCGTATTTTCATGGAGATATGTATGGAGACGAAAAGTTAGGTATTGATTAGTAGAAGATAATTTGGAAGTTTAATCAAAATCGTTAGAGCCGTTTTTGAGAAAAATGCGAAAAACCTTAGTTTTTGGTACATTTTCGTCCCCCCACCACCCTTCCCACCGGCCGAAATCGTCCATAACCTTATTTTGGTGTCTACAAAAAATAACAAACAAAACAAAAAAAGAACCAGCTCAATCGGATCAGCCGTTCTCCCGCAAATCGAACTACAGACACACACGCGTCAAAATTAGGTTTTTTAGACTCAGTAGGCCTCAAAACGTAAAGATTTGAAGAAATCCCAAATTTTTTTTGACACGATTACTATACTTTCCCTTTGGGGTAGCGGAAAGTATCTAGAGTAACAAAACCGGCGAATGCACATGGGGCTGAAAAGCTTGTGTGATACTTCATACCAAATATTTTCCTCATAAATGTAGCTTATTTAATACTGTTCTCCCCAATATTTTATGGGTAGTGCAAACTGCTGGTTACTCCATAATGTTGGCCGCGTGATAATTCGCAACCACCCGCAAATTTCTGGAATCCACTGACTAGATGTGGAAAGTAGTGTGTTGCGTTGCAAGACATTGAACAGTTTGAGCCTGCAGTGACAACGCAACGCATCGAGATTGCGGGTTTCGCTATTGGGAATTCCAACCAACCGCAAAGACGATGTTGGAAGGTATGGCGGGCGAGAGCGAGGGTGGGGGGGGGGGCTGCTGGCGACGGTTGGGTCATTCTATCTGGTACACGCTATCAAGATCAGCTCTTTGTGCATAATACGTCACAATTGTTTAAGGAACGGAAGATCGACACCCGGAAACCACATTACTACAATACATTTTGAACTCAGAAGACTCTAAAACGTGAAAATACGAAGAAAACCGATTTTTTTGCGTTACTTTCCATTTTTACTTCGGGGCTAAGGAAAGTGAAACCTGTAGTACCTACACCTTCAATTGTGTTGCCGTGGTTCAAGCCTTTGAAGAATGGCTCGTTTGCCTCGTTTCCAGAACTTCACGCCAAACCGAGAAACCCTGAAGCGAAGGGAACACATTCGAGCGGTGTCAAGCTCGTTCGTTAAAAGACGACAAGGGCATCGTGTTGGGAAACTCGGAACAAATATAAATAAACATAGATACAATCTAATCGCGCTTGAGCTTCGAAATCTTTCTCTTCTAAGAAGCGAAGGAGAGCGGTGGTATGGACAGCAGAGAAAATAGGGTTTGCGAAAAGGATATATTTTCCGTGTAAACACCCTTAGGATTGGATGGACCCCGTTGAGACCAGACGTTTTCACATTGGAATAGGGAGCCTCGCATTTCACCGACTGAAATAGGCCAGGAGGTTACGAAGGAAGGCGGTTCAGAGGCAGGTCATCTCTTAAGGTATCTCCTAGTATATTTTATTCTTATATTTCCTCTTTATTTGAGGAAAGGGGGAGGGGAAGAGCGTCGAAATGTTGTGGGGGATAAAGTAAAAAACGGCCCCTTCTCCGACTAGAGAGATTTACGGGGCTTTTGCCAAGTATTAAAAGCGCGGTAAATATGAGGCTTTGGGGATTCTGTGATGTCAACCGCAATTAATGATCAGTTTAGTATTTTCTTTCCTCTGGAACTTCTCTGTCTTATGCACGCCTCGTGCTGCCCAAATTCGTTCAGTCTCGCAAACCAAACGGAATTTGACGGTCCTTCTGTTAAGTAAGAATTGCGTGAGCCAGTTCCTCTTTCAGCATAGTGACTTCAGTCCCAAGGTTATTCTCTGATGGACTCCTTAGTCTGTTCGTATCATTTTACCAGACTGGAAAAACAGGATACCACTTTCTGGTACGTTTTGGCTTCTGACGTACATTTATTCAGGTAAGTAGCACATCTCATTTCAAATCAACAGTTGAGATTTATGGAGGCATTATCCTTCCTTCAACTACACCAGAGACTCAACGGTTATATCAAGAACGCTTCACGTAGGAAGGAGGTATGCAAAACCACATTTTTCGGTTCTGAGCAAGCTTCCGATTAGATCTGACACGGGGATCTTTTCAGTAAAATCCTAATCTTTCACACAACCTATTCGCCGTATTAAGCTGCACTACAATCCAGAATATGTCACATATTTTTATACGAAATAAATCATGAATTTTTAATATTTGAAATAAAACGCGCATCTACATTTTTAATCGTGAATTCAAACAATCATGTAAATTTAAATACTCACATAAAAATAAGAACTAGTGAGATTTTTGCGGCTGCGTTTGACTTGAAAGTTTTTTAATGTCTGCTTTCATATTTTAGTCGTAGACACGCGCAGTATCGCGTTTCAATGTTCATCTGTTGACCACGAACAATACTTATTTTTGTAGTCGAGAATAGAAAAAGTTTGTTCGCACAAGTATGTACTACCAAACATAGTGGTTATCTGCTGATCCAACTTTTTCAATTCTTTGCAGTTTCCAGAACTCAAACCTCCGTAGAACTGTACCTCTTTGAATGCTGTTCTAAGTGTGCTATTATTTTGCAAATCTACCATGCTCATTCGCAAATTGCTGGGTACATCATTAAGATCACTTGCAAAAGGGTTTTAGAAAAGTTCTAAGTTAATTTAAAGTTGGTGAATCGATTTAAAAACTCAGATTGTGGTTGTGCTGACACGTTTCTCATTGTAATATTTTGCATACACACTCTACATTTTTTATCAACCCGCATTCAAACGAGCTTTCAAGAAGTTCTTCTCCGTCAAGCTGTTCAAGAGAATAATAAACCATTGCGTAATAATTTGCACGATTTTCATTGTGATAATTATTCTAACCCCGTGTTTTCGATACAGTACAGTCCATTTTACTCTTTTCTACTATTGACGTCTAATTTGATTTTATTATTTATTTTCGCTCTCGCGCCGAACCGTACTGCAGTGTACTCAGGCAAGGTAAACAAAAAATTGTGTCTCGCGAATCGATTGATGATAAGTCTCGAAAGAGACGACCAAATTTTCGAATCCGCGGGAGTTTTCATAGTGACGTTCAACCCATTGGCCATCCCTTCCGTACGAAAAGGAATTGAAGGCTTTTGTAACCTGGATGCTCTGTTAGGTCCTGAGGGCTGGAATACTCCAACAGGGAAAAAGCGAACCGCGAACTACCGTTTATCTCGTTGACTCCATCAACTGCTCGTTTTATGAAGGGACGAGGTTGAACCTGTGGAAAAACGTCTTACATTTTAGAGTGGTCCGGTCGAGCCGGGCGGAAAGCCGAGCGCGAGGAAATTATTTATGGCATCAGCGAGTCGGGTGAATCGTGTTGAGCTCGGACAAACCTTTGGTAGCTGGAATCATAGTGAATTCTATTCATGATTTTTTTAACGTGATGATCAGCCGAACCAAGTTCAAAGTAGAACACGGACACGAATAAACTCCCCTTTGTTTTCCCAGTCCTTCGAAGCAGGTTTTGAATTTATATGAAAATCTGAATGAAATTGTGAGACCTTTATGTATATCTTTACATACAACCCCACCCCACCCTTTTCATCTCGTTTTGGTGAATAATTTGTTTTAGCGATTTCACTAGTTGTAGTCGTTATGAGAATCACGTTGGTTCTGACTTAATTTCAATTGGTTGAGCGAGTAAGAAAGAATAGCTCGGATGTTCAGAAAGAACTGAATGAAAATTGTATCAACGACCAAAATATGTAACTCACTGTTTCGAAGCTCGTTCATTTCAGGACATCTAGCAGCTTGCTTACATATTGTGTTTGCTTCTTCAGACGTCCACAAACGCGGATGATGTTTGTGAGCTGTAGATTCAAGCGCTCATTTCCAACTTTTTCTCATAGTCGGAACGATTTCCACTTTCTCCGTGCGCAGGCAATAAAACGCTCCCAAGGGACGATCACTACTAGACCGAATTGAATGTTAGTAACACCGTTTTTCTCGTTCGCTTTTTCATAGCGCGGATAAAACCCGAACGATTCAACTCAGTAAATAATACTTTCTAAACAAGTTAAAACTCGAGAGTGATTCCAACTGTTCCCGAGCACGTCTGATTCTTCGATTTAGAAATAAAACGATTACTGAAAATCACTCCACAGGGCCTTTTTATATGTGCAGGGGCTTAGTCTAAAGGCCGCTGTCGATGTATACCAATAAATAGAGCCCACAAAATTGCCATGAGCTGGTTGGTTATTTCAACGCGCTTATAACGTGTTTGAGAAGGAATGATATTTTTTCTCACTCAGTTTAAAAGATTAAAGTAGTCGTAGTTCAATCAATAAAATCCATGTCAGCTACATTTTAATAAGCGAATAAATCTATGCATATATTTTGTCACAAGTTGGAAAAGTCAGACTACCTAGAAAGAGTAAAGATTTGTATCGAACCTCCTCCACAGCAATGCAATAAGTGATCAGATTATTATAACTTTCTATGCTTGAGAAGCCCGTAATGATGCCACAACCAAATTAGGTTGGAGAGTCTCTTGCAGCAGTCCTAGCAAGGGGAACAGAAGCATCAAGTGAGTACACAACGGTTTATTATTCTCTTGCGGTTAATTATGGATCTTCCGAGGCCCACTCAATTCGATTCAGCATCGAAAAATACTAGCAAATCATTTGAAACATGACCTGACTACAAGGGAACTCCTGGCTCCTGCAAGTGTGTGTACGCAACTGGTTGGCAGGACGTGGCGAGTCGAGCTGATAGATGGTTTTAACGAGACTAGAGGGAGTGGAGTACAAATGATGAACCGACTACTTTCGCTCTAGTTATTGTCCCGCGAGTTATTTCAGTTGGTAGGCTTTGGCTATTGACGCTGTTTTTGGTCTAGACGTAGTCGTACACCTCTGAGAATCGTTTCCTTTGACCCAACATTTAAAAATACCTAGAATATGATACCAAGCACGGCGTATATTTTGTTAATTTTTTAAACCATTTTAACGTTAACGGCGTACAAACATGACAGATTTGGAATCCTGATGTCTTGAAACGTTAAGTATCAAATTTTGAGAGGGGGTGGGGAGTAGTAAAAAAAATTTTCCTGACTTAATTCAGAAGGGATTATACATCAAAACACAATTAAAGGAAAAGGAAGTTCACGATATTAAGGAAAAGGAAGTTCACGATATTTACATTTTTTACAATGGGAAACCTCTAGCCTTCATCTCTGGCCCGAAAGCCTCATGTTGGGAAGGAAAGAAATACTGTCACAAAATAAGTATGTAAGAATTCTGTGCCTCCCGCCCACCCCTCAGCTTCCTCTCATTTCCCTCATCATCTACCACTGCCACTCCTATCTGGGGACATTGTTGCTAGGTCTCCTTTCCTTAGAAGCATACATAAGCGTTTATAAGCAACTTTTCTTTGCGCCCTCTCTACCTTCCGATACTCAGACCTCTCATTAGCCAGCCATACACGAGCAGATATTTGCGGCAGATTTGGTCGCCCGATCTGATCTGACAGATATCGCTAACGATGTGGAGTGACCGATGAGATCGGTCGTTGCCCCTTAACACGAAAAACTTATCGGCCGATCTTTCATGCCCGAGATCTGTCACCTGACCAGTGCCCGACGTCATCTGTTCGTTCCTGGGATGAAATCTGACAGATTCAGGTCTGTCACCGACGTTCGTCTGGCAGACTCGAGTTATCGGTCGAATCCGAAATATTTTCCAGATCGGTCACACATTCCGTAAGTTGATGCCATGGGGTTAGTGACTGTTCGTAGTAAAAAAAAAGCGTAAATTAGCGGCTTTTGCTGCGGGTATTTTTTTATTGTCCATAAAACGGCTAAGCCAAAAAAAGACAAGTTTGGGAGAAGTCATGGGTTTCGGAAAGGAGAAAGTTTGGGCACATGAAGTTGTTGAAACACCTTAGGGAGAACAACCCGCAGGACTGTGAACATTTTGCTAGCTCATCTCCCCGGCTCCCGTAATTCAATTCATTTGGTTTTTTGTAAATAAAAAACTACAACTAAATTTGAAAATACTATCTCTCCCCCCCCCATTCTGGGTAAATATGCCACTGGGGGTAGGTGCCAACCAGTAATAATGTATTTACGAATTTATTGGTTGTGGGGCGATCGTTTTTTGTAGTTACGAAAATTGTAGTTTCCTACGAATGTTTGCTGTTACGAGTTTTGAATTACTTATGTGAAAACAGGGGAAAACACTAGTGGACAACAGAACATCTTAACGTTAAGTGACTGCCCGATCCAATCGAACCACAGACATCACTTCCGAGAAGTCTGCAGGTTAAGGGGGACGCCCGACTACCATCTGCCAGATTTGAACTCTCGCAGATATCTCTGGTCGATTTTCACATCTTTCATCATTTTTTAACGCACAGATCTTTCCCACAGATATCGTTTAAAAACGCGATATCTGTCGCAGATATCTGCTCGTGTATGGCTGGCTATTCACATATTCCCCAGTAGTGTTGGGACCTTACCCCAGAAAATTTTTCATGTTCCATGTTGTTTAGTTTTACCCATAGGCGGCTCTAAGCAGCATGCATCTGGGGTGAAGGGCAGAGCCCTTTGCTAGGCCAGAACGGCCGAGTTAGTTAGCAACTGGCTTGAATCAGTTCCCAAGTAAATAAAGTAGTTTCACGTTTAGTCCGGCAGCAAGAATAATTTTTTCGTGAATTCTTCGTGCTTGCACATTCTACGTACGTAGCAACGCACAAAAACAACCCGAAAACCCACTACGGGAACCTCGCTGTTGTGCTTCATCCTGCAAGGTTGGAACTTGCAAAATAATTTTCATATAATTTCGCAACCAATTAATCGAAGGCTCGAAAAAACGCAGATAGTTTACACCACACAGAAAAAAACGATGTTTCTTTTCAAGTTCGCAACCACTTTCTCATGCTTGGCGAACAATATCCGCCCGCTTCTATCTAATCCCCGTATATTGCTGTTGCTTGGCGAACTTGGAGACCGCTCTCCCATATTCTCTCCACCGCTAGACGACCAAACTTCGTAATAAATTCCCGCGAGCAAGTCACGTTATTGTACCAGTGCGACACCGCCCTTATTTTAGGGCTGTAAGTTTTCAGTTGAAGTTCTATTTCGAGGGCTCAACGCTTTGATGGAGATGACTCGCGTAAGCTATTCAATTATTTGTATTGTTACTCGAAATGCAGCGGTGAGAACAACTTGTTCCTCTCGAGAGGGTTGTGAACGAGCCGTAGGCTTCCATCCATTCCTCCTGTTATGGAATTGGCCGACTTTTTTTTTCTCGTTTTCTCCATATTTCGACGCTCTTGGATTGCGAGTTCCCATAACACGATTTGAGAAAATGTTATGTGTGTATGCGAGCAATTGAAAGAAAACAGTTACTTTGAACCAGCTCAACGTTCATAGTCAGTATTCACGTCAACACACCAAACTAACGATAAGAGCAAAGTCATTTTGTTTATCTCATTGAAAAATAAAAATTTCCGTTAATTATCATTAAACTTTTTTTTGGACAGTCCGAAATAACTACCTGATACTAATGATGAGAGCAGCACAGTAAATGATTAAAAATTTCATAAAATTTAGATCTTAGCACGGGTTTTCCATATAAATCTCGCCGGTATGGTACGAGCATCCTGAGAAAAATCAGAGCGATAGTTCAATCAACTACTTATACAATGACAGTTTATTAACGTTCATAAAATAATTAGCAGCGACTGCAGAAATTCCTGAATTCACACAGTTTTAACCCGGTAATTTCGGTCAAACACGCTCCATTTCCGGAAAATCAAGTTGACGGTCTCATAAAAATCGCCCGTGCAGTAATTGATGAATACTGGTCGTGGTATAAGTAGGAGCAACTCTATAAATTCGAGAGATTTTAACCCGCGCCAATTTCCACGTGGAACGTAAAGTTATCTTTCACGAAGTCCGTATGAACTGAGTGTAAAATATAGTGGATTAGTAATTGGAATGAACGTGGGGCTGAGAAAAGTTACGTGATGTGTCACACCATACATTTTTCAAACTTACATAAAAAGTAGTGTTTGTGTTTCATTGTCATTCATTTTACCTACCGTTTTTAAGTATTGTCATACTGATTGTGAATTTACATTTATGTGTTTGCGAGTGCGTGACAACAGATGAACGCGGCAGCCGTGGAGGCTCTCTTTCCTTCTGACACTGATGAACCTTTTGGGATAAGCTTTTACATCATTCAAATCAAACGAGCGTTAATGAAGACTTGATCTGACTGACAACACATCGAATAAGTTTTGAAATGAAGGAACTGAATTAAGTGCACTGGAAAATTTCGAAATTCTTGCACTTGAATGACCCACCACATGTGTGGACTTGCCTTTCAGTGTACTGGACGCCATTTGGTTTCTGTGGTGATTCTCATGATGGCTTAATCACCGAAATCGGTATACCCTGAAAAGAAGAGTGGAAAATATAACTCCTCCTAGTTCCTCCTGTAATTTTGGTCAGAAAGGCATTTCTGCCATGTTCGTTCACCGCCTAGGACAAATTTTGCCTTTAACGTGGTCCGACCGGACGAAACCCATGGTTGTTATGGATAAAAAATGTTTCAATAATAATTCAAACACGAAATTATAACAGGTTTGTTGCAATTCAGTCGTATTTGGTCTCGCAGGTGTAGGACTGTGTCTGAATGGAAAACAGTGAAATCACAGTATATATGAGAAGATGTTCAAGATGGATTCTACTGCTTGATGGCTCACGTTAATATATTCCGTCTAATCAACTTCAACCTGAACTTACTGAGAGTGAAAGACGGGAATCCCCCAATAAAAAATATTTGTAGTCCATATACTTGAATGACTGTTCTCACCTAACTTGAAGGGCATGCCTTGTAATTGAGAGGCTGCAAACGCTGAAGTTCTCGCAGTTGCACCAACAAATGCGAAAAACATGACGATCTCAAACATAGCGGTAGTTCTTCATCCGGTTGTTCCAATTAATTTGACTAAAAGTTGAGAATCGAGTTGTTTGTGGTCATCATGGGGCGGCCAATCAGGTGGGCTGTGAAGGGCGCAGAGAACGCGGAGGCGTCATCATTCGAAAGGTCCGTCGCAACTCTCAATATAATTGCTGTTTAACACCGCGCAGGTGAAGTTGAACTGTCAATGACGAAGTTTAAAACCGTCCGAGTTCTATCGCGAGCGGATCTACGTCCAAAGGAAGTCACCTCTCCGGTCGACCTCGGATGGAACTGTCTATTATCTTGACGTAGGCGGCTACGGCTCTTAATTACCCAATCAGAGTCGAACGTTTCGTGAGATTTTTTTTCAAAACCAGCTGAACAAATATTTTGGATTCCTAACTAATGGACAAGGCACGCTTCGGCCGATAGGATTCTCTGACGCTCCTGTGAGATAAATTATAAGCTAGTTTTTACGAGACTGTGGCGTTCGACAAACAAATGACATCCACTTGCATGGTCTTCGTGAATAATTGCTGAACTAGTCTCAGGCTTGGGGCTGAAAGCCACGAGTTGAGCAAGAAGGTTTAGGCACATTCGTAGAAATCTGAGTTAAATCACCACAACGTGGCTGCAGCAGGGTTACCTCTTTCTGTTCCACCAGTAATTTCAAAACCTCAGAAATTCCGGTTTTGAG
Source organism: Pachypeltis micranthus (assembly GCA_020466155.1). Lineage (NCBI taxonomy): Eukaryota > Metazoa > Arthropoda > Insecta > Hemiptera > Miridae > Pachypeltis > Pachypeltis micranthus. The sequence continues at coordinate 13,556,833 of CM035772.1, forward strand.
AACTGGCCTGCAACACACTTGTACCATCTAGTCCCGCTCGCTGAGGTATTGAAATGAGTACAGACCGCTGGGAAATGTGAAAGGAGTTAAATGTCTGGTGAGAAAGGTCACATAACTTTCCTGAGCCAAAGTTAATTTGGGGTTTTGTTTGTCTTAAAGGTGAACCTTCTGTCGACGCTTCCATGCGAAAACGCTTGTGGAGGAACTCGTTAAAGCGGGTTTGGGATAATTTGAAAAACAAACGCGAATGTTCAGAAGAGCTCATTTTTTAATGAACTTGGCTTCAACCTCCGATCAAGAGCCGAAAAGCTGTAGAGAACAAGACGTGGGATTGCGTTGCCTTGCATTCCGTCAGATTGACCAAATGTGAAGACGCCTAAGACATCATTTTTACTTTCCTTGCTCTACGAAGTAGAAAGGAAAGTTATGTAATCGGCTGAAAAAAAAATTTTGAGTTTTCTTCAGATCTTTACGTTTCAGATCCTCCTGAGTCCGAAAAACACTATTTGGGAAAATGGTCTGCGTGTATGTGTGTCTAGGTGTCTGTGTGTGTGTATGTGTGTCTGTGAACAATTTTTAGAGAAAACCACCGTACCAAATCAGCTCAAACTTGATATCTCGCCGGCAAGTTACCATGGGACGCCAAAATAAGGGTTTGAACAAAATCCACCGAAAGTTAACTATAGTTATCATAGTGATCAAAACACCAAATATTTTTTTTCTCAAAAACGGCTCTAACGATTTTGATTAAATTTTTTATATTGATAGCTCTCAATAAGCCAACTATACCATAAAATTCCCATTTGTGGGGAAATGACGAGAGCAGCACAATAAATTACCAAAACTTTCGACGAAATCGATTTTAGCGCAGCTTTTTCGAGAAAACCGCCGTACCAAATCAGCTGAAACTTGATGTCTAGCCTACAGGTTACCATGGAACGCAATAATGAGGGTATGGGCAAAATCCACCGAAAGTTAACTATAGTTATCATAGTGATCAAAACACCAAATATTTTTTTTCTCAAAAACGGCTCTAACGATTTTGATTAAATTTTTTATATTGATAGCTCTCAATAAGCCAACTATACCATAAAATTCCCATTTGTGGGAAAATGACGAGAGCAGCACAATAAATTACCAAAACTTTCGACGAAATCGATTTTAGCGCAGCTTTTTCGAGAAAACCACCGTACCAAATCAGCTGAAACTTGATGTCTAGCCTACAGGTTACCATGGGACGCAATAATGAGGGTATGGGCAAAATCCACCGAAAGTTAACTATAGTCATCATAGTGATCAAAACACCAATTTTTTTCTCAAAAACGGCTCTAACGATTTTAATTACATTTTTTATATTGATAGCTCTCAATAACACAATTATACCATAAAATTCCCATTCGTGGGAAAATGACGAGAGCAGCACAATAAATTATCAAAATTTTCGACCAAAAGCGTCTTTCGCGCAGTTTTTTCCTTATAAACTCCGCTGGAACGTTGGTAGAATGTAACAAAAAAATTGGCATTGTAGGCCAATCCAATACCTATAGGGTGAGTGTTTAAAAACGCTCATGAGGTACATGGGGCTCACTCCAGAAATTCCTGAATTTCAACTACCGCCGTTTCGCTTACTACCAGTTTTAAACGTTTTTACCCAATAACTCTGCAATAGTAATTACTATCCAAAAAATTCGTGTTACAGCCTCATTAATTATCTGTGTACCAATTGCTCAATAATGGTCCTGCAATAAGTACGACCAGCACAATAAATTCCGGAACTGTAAGTCCTACCGCTTTCTGCCGCCGTAAAGCGTTGCTTGACCAAGTTCAAATTAACTGAGTGATAAATGAATTGATTAAATAGAATTAGCCATGTACAAAGTGAATTGACGTAGAGCTAAGGAAAGTTGTGTGTTGCAACGCACCAGATATTTTTAGAAAAGTGATGACATTCGTTTCTTGTTTTAGGATTTTTTGTTCATGAACTTCTGTAGATCAACGTCTCACTCTTTGAATGGGCACCAATTCGCAAGGGACTTCAGCTTTCAAGGAGTTCACTCTGGCTCTTCGGAGGTTGGCTCCCTCCTAGTCATAGTCGTCGAGTTACAAACTGCTCATTCGTTATCCGGTTGCTCACGTCGTCAATTGATTGTCCCCCCCTATTGCAGCCGATACATTTTCCGACTCTCTCGGGCAGACAAATGGCAAGCTGCTGGATTCCACCAGCTTTAATTTAAAAAAATCAAAGTAATCGATAAATTAAATACAATTGTGTTGGTTAGCACTAAGCATGAAGTGAACCTGTATAGCGTATACCCCCAGACAGGTTTCTATTTACGTTTTCATAATTGAGCTGGTTGAAATTCAGTAAATATTAATAAAAACAATAGAGCGACCTATCAACTACATTTTTTCTCGGCCCTCGCGTCTTCGGGTATTTTTACTGCTTTAGATTCCTGTTTAACCAGTTTTTCACTTAGTTTATGTGAACTTGGTAGGAAGTAACTTGTCGCTCTTCATGGAAGTTGCTAGTTTTTGATGTTCCAGAATTTATTCAGTTGCTCCTATTCATATCACGATCTTTGTTGAGTTCAGTCTATGGGTTATTTATGAGACTATCTCAACCCTTTCGTGCGTACCTGTAGGATCCTAAGTCATTTCCAAGTGACAATGGATTTCCCCCTATCCTGGACTTTCCCAAACTATCCTTTTCCCACCCTTTAATTTTACATTTCTCTCCTCAATATACAGCTTTTTTCAACAGCCATCTATGAGCTATCGCAAACGACAGTCGTCTCCCAGTGCTCCCAACTCATTCGTCTCTCAAGTCCCACGACTCACTCATCTCTCAGCTGGCGCTACTCACAACTCAACGTTCTGTCCCTCTCTCTCCCGCCACTTACTTTCCCACGCAACCAGTTCATGTATATTTAGACAGACCCTGACCTTGCTTGCATTTATATACTCACGCTCAAACTGATATCGCTATTCTGTCAAGTGTATACAGTCTTCACTCACTCTCACCACGTCCATTTATTTCTCAGTTCAAGCTCCCCCCCCCCCCCCGCAGCAACCGTCTACATGAGTTTTTTGAAAAGGGCCATGCTCACTATTTCGAAATTATCAGGTAAACACTGGAAAATGGAAGTAAGTGAAACCGCAATGGTTCGGATTCCGGAATTTTTTGGGCTTGCTTGCCTTAAAATTCAATACATATGGGTTTCTTAGCACAACTGAGTTTCATTCGCAGTTTTAATTTTCTTCTTACGGACATCTTTTCTTATTACTTTTTGTCTATCCAAACACATCTCCACACGAACCGCAGTTCATAGTGTAGTGTTTATACGTACCCAGAACGGAAAATCGAAGACTAGGGTATGAAAGTCGGAATATGAAGGAGCATGTATTCAATAATCACTATTCTCACATGCGCGATATGGGAATTTGTTTGAGAGCTCTCCTCGTCTTTGCGTCTCTCGAAGACATTTTAAAGAGACTGTGTATCTTGCAACTCGAAACTCAAGCCGGCAGCAGATAAGTAATGTTTCCTCTACGGTAATTCCGAAAGTACATAGTCGTAAATATTGAAAGATTGAGCACTACATGATAACGTTGGATACATAAACCATCATAAAGTCGGTTGGACGTTGGAAATATTTTGGCGAGCGTTAGTAGTTTTACTTTATTCACTTTCAGGGCGGCTAACTGGAACTCTGGCAAACAAACCCCTCGTGAATGAATTGCCCTGTCTCGTACCTCCTATTCTATCCAATGAATTAATATAGGCTGGGTATTTCAATAATTTGATAACGACGGCCACTCCAAATTGATTTCGAAAAGGTAAGCAGCTCATAAATTCATTGGTGTAATAAATCATTCCGGGGGAAGGGTTCATACTTCGCAGAGCTAAGAAAAGAAAAAATCGATGTACCGTTCACACAGATGAGAAAACAAAAGGGCCCAACGGAAGAGCCGTGAGATATCTCGGATGACCAAATGATGTACCAAATGCCTAAAAACAGGAAGATTTGAGTGACGTCCCAATTAAAAGACGTCGGTGAGTGAAGTCAAGTCAAGTACTACACCGAAACAGTCTTTCTCTTTACTGACCACGACCGAGGCGATTTTTGTTGCTAAACAAAACGAACAATGCGCATTTTGCAGTAAACGAATGTCTATTTCGATGTCTGGTTACTCTTCTGTTGCGTGCCAGATGTACTGGTGCCAAAGCCGCGATTTCGATACGCTAGAGGGAGACGCGTGTAGCAGGAAAAAAGTCAGAGCGATGGGTTTTGAACGCTTTTGGAATGCAACAAAGAGACACACCTGGGATCCGCTTAAGTTATGGTCGTGGAACAAGGGGAATTCAGATTCGATGACACTCTCGTCGGTAATCACTACAACGTTACGACTCCCATGCAACGAACGATTCAAACCGCCGCTTCGAATTTCTGCGTAGCAGCCCGTTTCGATTGATTTGGATTCAGCCGTGTCACATTTCATTCCATTCACTGTGGAGAAGGTACCAAACCGTATTTACACGTAATCCTTACAATATGGAATGGTCACGAATGTGTGTTAAAACAGAAATAGCCTTCGCCAATTAATACCCTGAAATGATAAATTCCGGTAGCTGTAGATCAAGATATTTCAACGCGCTGGAAATGTTAATAGAAACCCCGGACTCACAGAAAGAAAGAAAAACATAAAGGTCAGGGCTAGGAGTGAAGGAACACCTAGAAGGGCGATCGCAAGGAGAAGGAGAGCATGAGCCTAGAGATATCCTGTGAGTTGTATCAAACCCGTCAGAGCTGTTTTGAGGGAAATCGAAAACGCAACTTACAATGGTCAGCTAATATTTTCTGATGTATAATGAACAGACAAAAGATGGTTGTGGGGAGCCCAAGGGAAAATGAGAATATAGGCTTGAATTAATTATTGAGTGAGAGGACAAAATAGACTGAAATTATTACTTGATTAGCACAATAAGAGTTGTAAGTAAAGCAACAAGCAGAACTAGTTCATGTGACACAGTGGGTTTGTAGATGTTTGCATGAGTGCCAGACGAGAGGTGATAATGTTCAACTGTATAAGGAGGAAATACAGAGTTGTGAACTACAAATAGAGCGCAAGTTAAATTGTGAAAATACAGAGAGCAAAGAATTCATAGGGAGAACAGGACTTTGAAACGCTGAAGGCCAAAAGTTGGGAGCCGTAGAGGCCCAAAATAGCCATCAGTGGAAGTGGTGTGAAGAGAAAAGCACCGAGAAATAATCGTCTAGACGGCTACCTGGAGTGTACCAGCCGGATACAGTGAGGATAGATTGCCAAATGACAATCAGCCAGAAGTATAATAAATAATATCGAGGAATTCAGCGATTTGTGTCGCTTGGGGAAAATAGTGCAGTAAGTCCTTTGCATAGTTATGTGAGTCTGTTAGAACTCAACTCACCGTATAGTACCGAGAAACTGGGGGAGCGTACCATTCCGGAGTTCATAGCATCGCAAGTAGATGGCGTGAAAGTGGCGATAATTTCTTCCAGTCCAGGAATGCACTCTGAAGCCCACCGACGCTGAACGATGCAGAGCAGCCACAAACTCCGAAGGCTTCCTGGGAGGGAAGAGGTAGAAGCCGCAGGGCCTTGGGTACCCTCCCCAACCGCCAATTAAAACACTCAATTAGGCTCGGCCGGGAGCGAATCCAATACCAGGCACAACACAAGCAACATCCCGGCCAGAGGCCAAAGTAAATTTGAGCGTGAATTTTGTACATGGAAGCTTTATGGAATGCCTAGCAAAGCATGCACAGCAGCGGATACCACTGTACAGTGCACGTCTCAAAAGCCAGCCAATTGATTAGCCTTGGAAGCAAGCACGATCCAAGGAGGCATGGCATCCACTGTGGCTTCAACGACTTCTTCACAACTTTCCGAAGATAATCACTATGGTCTATGTCTTGTCTGCTTAAGGCCTGACTGCGCCCCTTCATGTTGAAAAAAAAAACACAGACCGTTTTCTCAAATTGAGTTTTTCATACTCTTGGAACACGCCTTGGAAACGTAAAGATCTGACAAACATAAAAAAATTTTTTTTCAGCTTTTTTTACTTTACCTTCTACTCAGCAGCATTACTGAAAGAAAAAAATTCAATGAAAACTGTCGGAGTCGTTGTACTTGTGTTTTGGTCTGTGTAACTATGTTAGTTTTGAGCCGAGAAATGGGTGTCCTTTTAGGGGGGAAATCACGGCTCGGTTAGCGGAAGACAGCATCACAGTGGTCTTCACTCGAGGCTGCCCCCAGTCAGGAACAGCTCTCTCTCTCTCTTGTGGGTGAACGCAGAGGCTGAATGACGACTAAAGTTCTTCCGCTCTTGCATAACGTCAGCAGACACGTCAGAGACAACAGGCGGGACAGTCAGCACCCACAACGTGACCTCCGGCTCCTTTTCCTTCACTGCTAATTTTTTATGGGGGTGGTTGGGAGAATCTATGTGACTGCCCCGCTTCGGCAGCCGGACGCTTCGAATATTTTTCCCCAAGGACTTGTTGAAACCCAAACCTTGGCTTCTTAAAACGGGCTGGTACGCACGACATCTTTTATTAAGTGAGGGACATCGTTACAATAGGCCCGTGTGCGTATTCCCTCAGATTAAAAAAAAAGAGTCAGTTTTGAGTTTTAATTCGGCGTACACCTGTACCTTGAGTCCCATGCCATGACCTCCTAACTGGGGAATTTCTGGAAGTGAAGAGAAACCTTTTGTTGTTGCCTTTGAGTACAATATCGTAATGAGCAACATTTATATTAACACATAATATTTTATATTTAGATCACGAGTCTGACGGTAGTCAAAAAAGACAAATTTGGTGGCAATGAAGATACATTTTTATAGCAATTCGTAATGTCATAACTTTTCTCGTTAGATGCCAAAAGGAGGGCACCCATTATTCCTCCATTTATGTTTAATTTCTTCTTTCATCGAAATTTAATTCCCGCATTGTCCGCGAAAGTGTCATCATGGCGCTGGTGGTTGTGGCAGTTTGCAGCGAGGTGACAGTTCAAGTTGTGCTTAATAACAAGGCGAGAGGAAAAGAGAAAGGTCAGGGCCTAGGAGCTGAGTTAAACCTCGAAGGGCAGTCGCAAGGAGATGTATAGGACGAGCCTAGACGCCCCCCTCCAGTCAACCAGCAATACATGGGGGGGGGGGGTTGAAAAAGTCGAGGAGTATGGGGAATTTGATGGCCGGTGAAAGGGGTGGGGGCTTGCCGCTCATCTTCTCTTTACCAGTGCGTCCCCAGTCTCTCGCCGCCTCGTTTCCTACCGCCCCAACGTGCTTGGTCCAACCCCTCGTGAACGACTCACGTTCCGTCTTCAACTTTCCTCTGAAACAATTGAAGGTAAAGGCGACGAGAAATTAAAAATTCGAAAACCTCTAAAAAGTTCGGTTTTACCAACATTACTTTCCTCGTAACGAATCTCCTCGTTTATATTAAATGTTAATTATATATAATTAAACAAACTACACCATAACCTTTTCGGGGGGACTAACGTTTTAACACACTCCGCCCGACGTTTATTATTTTACAAATGCATTTTGATAATGCTTACGTAGTATTCTGCAATGTAGTTACGCATGTCAGGCGTTAGAAGCGAAAAAATATATATTCTTAGAAGCTTTCTGTTACAATTAAACTAGTAGCTATGGAAAAATAACGACGTCCAGCAACACAAAACCTCTCACTTGCTCGATAACAACCTCCCCAAGGTTACGATATGGTAAAATCCGAAATAAAAATATGCAGAATAGCAACACACAACTTTCCGCACCACCTGTAAGTGGAATATCAATGGTATAAATGTTAGCTAAAAGTACCCTGTGAGTTTGCTAAAAATCTATTTTTGTGAAAGTGAGGAACGAATTGTCCAGAGTTCGGGGAATCTCTTTTTCCGATGTATTTTAGCTTTTATATTCGAACAACGGATGACTCCACAAATGGTCGTGGAGAACAGTATTCGGGTGTAGGTTAGCAGAAGACATTGGTTTCCGTCAGGTTCATCAGTCAAATACTCATTCGCTACGAAAAATTCGAAAGAGTCATAAACACGTTTTTTTCGGACATGTATGTTCTCAGTTTATTGGACTGCACGAAGAACCATATACAGGTATTGACTAGCTGAAGATATCCTGAGATTGATTCAAATCTTTATGTCACCTTTTACAACTTCCATTTGCTTCGAAGGCTCCAAGCTCCTGTCATTGTTTTTTCTTTCCTTGGCTCGACCAAATAGAAAGGACAGTTGAGTAATCAGAAATTGAGTTCTCGTCAGATCTTTAATTTTAAGGTTCATTGAGTCCGAAAAACACTATTTGGGAAAATGGCCTGTGTGTGTGCGTGAAGAGTTGCCCGCTGGTCACCATGGGACGCAAAACTTAGAGTATGAGCAAAACCCACTCAAAACTAACAACTTTTGTCGCAAACACGGATCTAACGAATTTGATTTTATTTTTTGTGTGGATGACACGGCTATACCATAAAAATATCATTTGGGAGTATGACGAGAGCAGCAGCAAACACTTTTTTGCCTCATAAACTCCGCTCAAATGTCACCAGAGTCCAGAAAAATTGAGGCGTCACTCCCCTAAGTGTCTAAGTATCTAATTTCACACCGGAACCTTTTCACTTACTACAATTTCTCACAGTTTTTACCCGATGATTCCGGAACAGTAATTATAATCGATCTCTATTTAAAAAAACGTGTTTACAGTCTCATTAATTTTCTGAGTAGTGCGTGACACAAGTAGGGGTAGCAGAATAATTTCCGGAACTGACTCACTTTCTGCCACCGTGAAGAGATGTTTGACCAATTTTAAATAAACTGAGTGAAAGATGAATTGAATTAGTACCGAAACTCATGAAAACCATTCACGTGGAGCTAAGAAATGTTAAGTGATGCATCTCATTTGTTTCCAAGACATTTAATATATAAAACTTTGAGCATTGCTTAGGAAAACGTATGCTTTAAGCCAACAGTTAAATTGTTCATAATAAAAATTCAAAAAACCCCTCATTATCGGCACACTTTTGATTTCCGTTTCCCAAAAGACAGTTCAATCGATGTTGGAGCAATCGACTGAAAGAAAACTACTGAACTGAATCACCGTAAGATGTAAATTTAGTGAGGGGTATGTGCGAAATCGAGCAAAAAGTGCAATTATACGAGTCAGACCACCAAACACTTTTCTCCCTTAAAAAACTGACTTCTATTTAATTTTCTGAGTGATCAGCTCCAGATAACAGAACAGCAATATATATTTTTCACTCGAGGGGAAACGAGAACAGCGCAACAAATTATCTTACCGACAAAAGTAGATTTTAGTTCAGTTTTGTCCTTATGCATTCCGCTAGTATAAAAAAATAAGGGTCTCAGCACGACAACTTAGGCGTATAATAAAAGTGATTTATGTGCGGAGCAACCCTTAGAATTAAGGAATTCAACAAAATTTTCATTTTTCCCGACCCAAATTGTAAGGGAAGCAGTCGTGAACGAAAGTTGAGTTATATTCACATCTTCATGTTTACTGCGTACTGCCTACTGAATAGAAAACACCTAATTTTGGCGTGTGGTCTGTGCGTGAATCTGTAGTTAGATTGAATGGATAGTAGGGCAGATAGAATGACTGTACCGATTGAGCTGGTTCATCGTTCGCTGTTTACATTTTTTTCGAAGGCGTGAAAATTTGCTCGTGATAGCTTCCATAAATTGAATATTTTTCCTCAGTGAATGAATAACTGAATTTGAGCAACCTTGAACTAGTTACACCCACATTTTGTTCCACGTAACAATTTCTGCAATAATCCGTTGAACGGAGGTATAAATCAAGATTCAGCCGAATGTAAGATTTGGAAAAAATTAAATGATGGTTATTCCGATATGTTTACTTTCCACTACCCAGAGGGTAAGGTAAGGATAGTGATCGCGTGAAAAAAGTAATGTTTTCTTCAGAACTTTACGTTTCTAGGCCTACTGAATACAATAAATCTAAATTCCGCGCGTGGTCCGTGTGTGTCTGTAGTTCCATTTACGAGAAAACGGCTGAACTGATTGAGCTGGTTCTTTTTTCGTTTTATTTGTGTCTTCTGTAGACGCAAAAATAAGGTTATTTCGGTCGATGGGAAAGGGGGACGGGGACAAAAATGTACCAAAAACTAGGGGTTTTTCGCATTTTTGTCCAACACGGCTCAAACTTCCAATGGTTAATACAAAACGTTTCCACTCAATCAATGTCTCCATAGAAATACAGTGAACGGAGATGTCGGCCTAACAAGCAAAAATAGGTTATTTACGCTTTTCGGCAGAATGGCTTCACCGATCTTCACCAATCTTAAGAATCTTTTGAATTTTATGTCTTTACTTTGCTACATAAACTCGAAAATGTAACGCTGGAGATGTAACGTGGGAGATGTTACGCGGGATATGTAACGGAGAAGCGTCACGAAATATATGTGTTGGATAAGCTTGGTAACGTCTGTTACAAAATGTAACGCTTGGTAACATCACACGTTTTAATAACCTCAGTGACTAAGTGATGATGTCAATTGCAATTGACGCGGCCATTATATCGAGACCATCAACGAGCACAATCAAACGTAGTTATCATTGCATAAAAAAATAAATAAAATAATAGACATAAAATGTTCCTAGTGGTTGCGTACTTGTACGAAAGCAGTACCCACCGTTTGTGTAAAGGTTCCTTTCGTTCGCATCGGAGGAATTCGAGGTTTAGATTTAACTACACCTGAAGCCGCTCCAAAACAATGGGCCCACTTTCTAGCAATCATGGCTTATATGTTCGTTCAACAGATAGGAAGTAACTACAGAGGACGGTATAGGTTGCTAGTTTAAAGAAATTTATGGAGACTTTAAAATAAAAAGTGGAAAACACATGGAAAGAGGGTGAAATGAACGTTCCAGGTGAAATGCATCCATCTTAAACGCCAACCATTCGTGCATAGACGTAGTTGGAAACAATAAAAAGAAACATCAGGTGCGACGCTAAACACAACTTTCCTTAGCTGTACGCAAATTCAATGGCCTTTTTAAAATAGTTAATGTTGTTTTTGATAAATGTTGAACAGAGATAAAAATGAAAGTGTGTCGAAAATAATAGTTTTTTTAATGTTTTCATAATTTATTGAATAACGTCGCCACTAACTAGTACCTAGCTGTTGTGCTTAATTAACGCTTCCGTGGAAATGCGTTGAACGAAGATACGGAGACCGTGTATACGGCTGATCTTCGAATTTGTGGGAGTTGTGGAAAGTTGCGACGCACCAGATATTTGTGTATTTGAAAACCCGTATTTTCGCAAAGGTATTTTCTACGGTTCAACTTGTATATCCAACGTGGGGAGAAATATATTAGATAACCCTGCGACGCAGGATCCCCCACGTGTTCAATTCTAAGTGAACTAAGAATGCAGTGAAGTAAGAGCCAACGAAAATAAAGTTCGTTGATTGTGTATTTATTTCATATTTCATCTCAAATACACAAATATTGGAGGATTATCGCTTTAAAAGCGCGCAGAATAGTGTAATTAATGGGGAGTGTGGGTTCCTGTTGCTTCTAGATATTTAAAGTATATCTCTATAACACTTTCTTGTTTAAGGAACGATTAGGATTTCCGCGTCTTAAGGAGGGAACTAAACCGGCGGTTGCGTTCTTGTTACTGATGATGACATAACCGTCGAAATCGATGTAACATTGTACCTCAAATCACATGGGAAGACGCATGTGTAAGACGTTCGAGGGTTCGTTCCTAGTACCCTGCGGCCTTTATTCCTATGCAGCCAACACGCTAGTTAATCCATTGAAACCTCGAATCTCATGAATCCAACACCTTGGCTTCACGGCTGGTGACACTCGGGCAGTCCGTGAGGTCGGGTGGTAATGTTTTGATCTGCACGCCTACTAGTGGAACACCCCTGTTTTTCTAGGTGAAACTGCAATTTTTCCTGATAAATCGTGTCGAGAGTTTCATGCAAAACCTACGCGTTGTTTATTTTATAACGGTTATGACATAAGTGAGGGCAACCTAATAAATTTTGAAATTTTAACCGCGTTTCTGCGTGGAAGGTTCTAATACCATAAACATTTGAGACGCGCGTAGGACTAGAGCGACAAAAATGTACGTGAGGTTAGAAATGAGTAAACAAGTTGTGTGATGCGTCGCACCCCTCATTTTCCTTCATCTAGCCTCAATTCGTTCTTCATTGAGGTTCTTAAATCCCAAAGCATTGAAGTTCAACATTGTAATTTGTTCGGTATTCTTCTTGGAGAGTTTCTAATTAACCGAATTGCAGCAGGTGAGCATTTTATTGATTTGACTGATCTTCGAGAAACTACCACCTGTTCCCTCAGAGGAACAGGGATCTAACCTTGAAAACAGATTAGGATAGTATTTATTTATTCGTAAATAGAGATAAATTATCACCGTTTGTCCGGCTGACGATGCGTATAAGCCCTTACCTTTAAGAAAGTTCAGAGCTACTATTCTCTTGTAAGTTTCGAAAGATGTTGCAATTGAGTGCAATTAGACCCCAAATTCAATTCACAATATAATTCAGATTAGGCACTAATAAGATGAGTTGAAAGCAAAATGTAATCCTTTGAGGAGGTACTCGGCAAACCACGAACTTCGTTATAGACGTGCTGACTCAATTTGAGCCAGTTTATTGTTTGAAATGGTGATAATAATAGTACTGCTTATTGCATCCACCGTCTTGAAGGTTTTGGAGTCCTTCGCCATCTTCGATATTCACCTGAGCTACCTGCTGAGCCGTTCGTTTCCAGTGGGGTTCTTGGTGAGCTCCCTTCTCCCCGCGTTCACTTCCAAAAGGGTCTCAACTCGGCCTTCTCCTCTTCATTCTAGTTACTGACGTGCTTCGTCTAGTTTTCTAATGGATGTCTAGATAAATTGTCGGGCACTTTTACAATAATATTCACTATCCAATCTCATGTCATTGCCTTTGTCAGTAGGTGCTTTGTAAAGGGCGCGCTCTGTGGCCTTGAGAAGTGCTCTGTCCTTACTTACCGTCACTTGTGACCCTACCGCATTTCTTTTTGCCATCCCTCATCAATTCGGCATCAATACGCTGCTGGGACCCGCCATTATAACTTTCTTGACGCTCCAACTTGTACTTGTAGCTCCTACGGCTTCAGAATGCGAAAGAGTGCACACACATCTGCTCTAGTCGTTATACATTATATCGTCCGGTGTTTATACTACTTTAGCCATATTGATCCACTTTTTGACACTGACATACCGTGACATGGTATTGTCCAAGAGGCCCTTCCATTTTCCTCAGCCTGCTAAAGGATAGCTTGTTGAGGACATGTCTCTGCTCCAAGGAATTCCTCTCTATGCCTCGAGAGGCTTACACGTATCGCGTTGAGCGTCGTGGTTTCACAAATGTCTTGCTGTGAAGTTCTTCTCAATGAATTACATCCTACACTGTCCACTCGACCACCACCCTCATTCGGCTAGCTTAATCTAGTTACACCCCAGATTTCACCTCGTACTTGCTTTGTGCGTGAAAACCCCGTTTGTTTGAGGTCTTGACATTAATTTTCGGTCTTCGTTATCTTGTTTGGTATTTTTCGTTCTCCATGCCCTCCTCACTGTGTAACTGAGCTGACATAAAATACATATAAAAAAATAAATACACAAATAACAAATAAAACACAACAAGCACGTTGATGGAGATGAAGAAACATAAATAAGCGTTTTGGTTGAAGTCATTCACTATTGCAGCCTGTGGGGCAACAAGTCTGGTTCACTTTCCTATTCGTTGAATGTGCAGGGCAGTGTTGAATCCTTGCCATTCGTTGACAATTAAACTATTTGCATAAATCTCTACCATGTCTTCATAGACATCAGTAAAATTCCTGTAGTTGTTGGTACATTTCATCTCATTTCCTTCTCTTTCAGTTCCAGGTTTAAATTATATTTATACATAACGACTTGACGCAACGCGCGAAAAATAGCTGGCAAGAATCGAACTAGAGTTTCTGTTCTGTACAGATCCAGTGATGGAGGGCTGATGGAAGACCGTTGTAATATCACGGGATACCTGGGAAACGTCACCTGCGTCAAAGGAATTAATAGGACCTTGGTGAGACGTACCGCTCGACTGAAGATTAATTGGAAGCCCGTCAAAAATCAATTAGAGCTTTGAATCCATAGTTTTCATCAGAACCCGAGCAGTACTGGTTTCAGGTACAATTAGCCCTGAGGGCCCCGGTGGGCGGAGTGGCCAAACGAGGAACCACCAATTCGACGAGCAATTCAGTCCTTTTCCTCTTGAGCCCGAGCCTTAAAGAAATTGTACTTAACTCATCCCCCCCCCCGTACCATATGAAAGCACTGTTGTCAGCGTTCAGCGACGTGCTACAGAAATGTGTGTGAGGGAAAAAATAGTTATAACTACAACTTCTTCCTATTAGTTCTAATTCCATACGTTAATGATAGTGAGAGTGAGTCAATGGTTTAACACTTATGGATAACAAATGGATTATGAATGTAGCACAAATTATACTGTTTTCAATCATATCCTTAACTGCGATGCTCTAAAACACAGATAAAAACATTACAAATATCGTAGAAGGGAAGAAGTTGAGCTCTCTTTCTCTTTAGCACTCTCCCCACTTCTTCTGTCTTTTGCCAAGTTTCTTTGATCCATAAACCTCCTCCTTATACTAATAGAAAAGTTGAGCAGCAAGAAAATGCCGCAGCTTATATCAACCTAAGCTCCCCGACTGTTTCTCAAATCTCTGCCGCATCTCTGGGAAACAGATGAATTGAGAATTATTCGAGCGTGAAGTATTCATATTTGCTTACCACACTCAATAAGAATATTTAAGAAAAATTAGTGGCTTCAAAATAACCTCCTTTCAGCTGGGGATTGGAAATGGAAAGGAAGTGAATTGATTACTTCTTTACGTATATTCTTAACAAAATTTGGTCGAAGTCTACCTTTTACCCTCACATCTAACGGGAATTAAAATTCAGTACAACCTTCCTTACATAGTAATGTGAGGGATCACAGTTTAGCATCATTAATAATTACTTGCCTGTGCTTGAAAAATAAATTCAACTCCGTTCAACGGCCAGTTACAGAGATAATTGGGAAGAACAATTGGGGGTTTAGGTTGATGGGAAAAATACTTGGACTATCGACCACATACAATCCCATGACTGGCTCCATCAAGCGGTATATCGTCGAATTTTCTAAAAATAGCCATATGTGTAGAGAAAATGCAGTTGCTGACTAGTTGAGGGCACTGTTTACCACGGGAAGAACTGGAAACTAACAAGAATCCCCCCCATGTTCATGAAATTGAATTTTCAAAACGGAAGACGTGCGTACAAGTGAGGCAATGCGGGAGAAGTGCCTTAGCAGTACGTAGCAAGAAACAGAAAGATATCTTTGGGCCGAAGTAAAACAATTTAACTCGTTGAATTTCGGTTAGTCTCGTTTAGTGGTCGGGTCAGTTGAGCCTTGAGGAAGAGGCCTCGAGGGGGGGGGGGGACTACAGGGGAAGAGGAAGTGAGATTGGGGTAGCAAAATTTTCTGAAAGATGAGCGGCAACATCCCAATGACTTTGAATAAATCCGAGCAATCGGACCATTACGAGACTCAAAGTGACTTCTAAGAAAAGAGCTTATTGACAGGAACAAGGTGGTTAGATGTGTGTGATTGGATAGAAGTTGTCCGGAATACATTATTTTCCCGCTCCGAAAACTAACGAGCAAAACAATGATTGTACGCCTAAATTTGCCTTTCGAGTGCCTTCTGAGTCAGATTAACATTTTATTTCTGGGACAATCACAATCCGAGCAATCTGAAGGGCGAGGAATCCAATAGCACCTCAGATTTACTCGGAACCTTGAAAAGTTCAAGTTCATTAATTAGCCTATTTCACTTTTCCCAACTCGACAATGAAATATTGATTGGCTACCCCCAACAATGTCAATATTTTCAGGTGAAAAGTGGGATTGAGCTTCACTGAAATTCGTATTTAATGAACTTCGTTGTCGTCCTGCAGAACAAAAAAAGGCGAGGCGAGAGTTCAAACCGACAACGGGCGTTAGTTATAATTAATTCCGAGGTGCCAACTTTTTTAATAACAGCTGGCCTTACTCTAACTGAAAATATAAATACAATTAAGGTTTAGAACGTTAAAAATAAAATTGAACTCATTGAAGCGTTAAAATGACGGGAGAAACCATCAATTAGAAAGTAGAGAATGAGAACTACCTGGAGTGGGTGCAACAGAACGCTTCCCTCCGGAATCTAAAATGATGTTAACGGGGCAAAGTTTGATGAAATCAGAAAGAACCCGTTTTTGTCACACCTTCGTGCTTCAATTCCGTACATTAAAACTCACAGAGCGAAACATCAGTCTTTTTCCATCGGAATTACAATCTATACCAACCGCCAACGCAACTCCTCCTTTGAAAGGACAGGATCCTCCTGGTGATTTATAACTTACGATTAGAAGTAGAACATCACTCAATCTCACCAACCTCTCGAGCGAAAATGTTTCAATACGAAGGTTACCTCAGGAACAAGGTTACAACGTCTGCTAAAAATCGAAAAATGAATACATTTTAACGATTCATCTAAAATTGTCGGGAGTTTTTTTTTTCTGCCTGTATCAACATCCAGGCTCCATGAATGTAACTGTACTTGTGACCAGGTTTTATATTTATAAGTCTAAGGCGTTTGGGGGAGACATAAATATAAAATAGCATCAATACAAAAACTTTGCAATTTATTACACAACGGTTTATTATTCTCATGAACAGCTTGACCTAGTATTACTGCTCCAACACCCATCCCATTCGATTCTTCATCAAAAAATACTAGTAAACCATACGAAACATGACCCGATCCTCCAGTGCCAGGCGCTTACGGGCAATTGGCAAGGCGTTGCGAGTCGAGCGGGTGGGTGGTTTTGATGAGACGGGAGGGAGGGTGTACCAACGACGAATCATTGACTGCCGCTGCGGTTCCCGCGAGTTCTTTCAATTAATTGACTTTGGCTCACTATAATTACTGTATTTTCACTATATGCAGTTGTACACGTCTGATACTCCTTGAAAACGATACCAAACACGGCGTATTTGCGATTTAACTGCGTTTTGTTAATTTTTTTAACCATTTTTTGACCATAAAAACCACGGGTTTCGTCCGATCGGATTATCAAAATGGCGAGCACAACTAGATACCAAATGGGATTTTTATGAGAAAGAACGGATTTTTTAGACCACGTTAAAGGCACAAAACGGCCCGGACGGTGGACAGGGGACGCCAGACGGACATTGCTGATTTGGAATCCCCATGTCTTGAAACGTTAAGTATCAAATTTTGAGGGGGGGGGGGGTCGTGAAAAATTTTTCCTGACCGAAAACATAAGGTTATTATTCAGAATGAATAATAAACCGAAATGGGGAGTCACGAAGGTATTTTCCGCTTATGGTCCTTCAGCTAACTGGCTTCATGTTGTTTTCTTGCGGTGAAGGGTCGAGTCGCTGAGGGAAGGTTTGGTTGGAATGAGTGGTTGGTGATCCGGATATCGCTCGCGAGAAGAGTAATAAATCAAAACGCGAGTCGCCAAGATATAATGATCAAACAAATTTAGAAAAGTGAAAAATGGGGTAAACTGAATTTAGAAAATACCTCAAAATTAATAAATAAGTTTCGAATGTACGAGAAAGCTTTAAATCCGGACAAGAAATGGATGGTAAATTTAGAAAAAAATGAACGGTGTATTCGTGAATGCGATTAAAAGAGGAGGTTCATAGTATATATTCAGATTAACGTGAGACATCAAAATTAGATTATGAACAGTTTATAGTTCTCGAAAACGGCTCCATAGATATCTATTGTGTTTCTGCTAGGGGTGTTTGTTTTAACCGTATGAAGTAGCGAAGAAAGATCATAAAATCGTCTGACAAACCCAAATATTAAGTTTTTTCCGAGGCGGCCAAGTCCGGTTTTTAGTACACTCTCTTCTCACGTTCTCGCAAAAACCTCGCCAACACCGTGTCATATCATCAGATCTTAGCAGAGATGGTAAGATATTCCAAAAATCGAACTAAGTTTCGCAGCGTTAATCCTATAACTCCACAATACAAAAGAACAGTAGCCTTTCCTAAAAAAATCACGTTGTCACAGTCCCATTAACTGCCAATGAGAAACACGAGTAAGAGCATGCAATAACATTTTGTACGTCAAGGGCTTGCAATTCTCGCTATAGGACCCCGAGTTACGTTCTAACGCGACCGACATGAACTACATGAAGAACCTATTGAATTTGTTGCTATAGCCATAAGAATGTTGAAGATACGTGAAGCTGAGTAAAGTTGTGCGGCGCGTGGCTCAGGTTATTTCTTTTTGTGGACAATTCCATGAAACTAACTAATATACAACGTTTTCTTTCATGGAAAAATGATGAGAGCATTTTTGATCTGTTTATAAAAACGCTGCAAATCATTACTCAACGGTTTATTATTCTCTTGAGTAGCCGGACCTAGTCTCAGACATCTGATCACCATCCTATTCGATTCAGCATCGCAAAATACCATCAAACAATACGACACTTACCTGACTACACCGTAACGACGAATATTACATATTCTCTGTATTCTCTATTACAAATTTCTCTGTTTTCGATATATACGCAGTCGTACACCTGTGGTACTCATTCTGTTCGACCCAGCATCTAAAAATACCGTGAAAACGATACCAAAGACGGTGCATTAGCGTTTTACCTCCTAAAAGTAGGCGATCCTGAAGAGCTTGGACTGGATGCACCTGGGGAAGGCCCGAGCTCGATATTCCAATTATTTCGGCCTGTGCCGAACACTAACCTTCCCAAAACGTCGATCTCCTTCCAGGTCAACGGCCATTCACGCATTGAGACGGAAAACCCGTGAGTTCGTTCCAACACTCCAGTAGGCCACCGGTATTCACCATTCACTGGGAGTTATAGTGAAAACGTTTGGCGTGGCGCGACGTCTTTTGACTGAATTGGAATCCCATCGAGCCTCCTCACTCCTCCCAGATCACGATGGGTTTTGTCGTTAACGTCGTTCCATTGGCTCTGTATCCTGTCGTTTGGTCCGTTCGAACGCTTGTCAGTGGTCAGTGTGTCCGTGACTAAAGGCACGCAGACGACAATAACCATTTTTTGTACATAGCAAACATCGTGTTCGACCGAAGAGGCGGAATAACTTGATGCCAAATGGGATTTTTGTGCGAAATAACGAATATTTTAGTCCACGTTAAAAGCAAGGTATGGCCTGGTCAGTGGGCGATGGACGGACATCGAAGATGTGGGTTGTAACACAATTTTCCTGACTGGATACGTAGGGTTTTTTATTCATAATGAATAATAAACCAAAGTGTCGACATAATCTACATCAGTACACTTTTTTATACATGAAGCTCATGCACGTGTCGTCACAAAAATCATGTTGGTAATTCAAAAAGATATCCACACATTAATAGTTTTACTATGGTTATAAAACCAAGAATTTCCGGAAGTAGTGTTTCTCTTTCCTCTCCTTGTCATTCCCAAACAGTAAACACGAACCTTTCAAAAACAGGTGACAGTCTTCACCTAGTTCTTGACATGACACGGGAATTTCCGAAACCACGTTCACAAAATGGAGAAAGAAGGAAGAACCCTATATAAGGTATTGCGCCTGAGTCACCATGTATTCTTCGTCAGGCCCAGGGGTGCTCATGGATTTGTCCGGACCGTGAGAATAGAATAGAGAAGGATTCGGATGGGTAGTGACACCTGGCTCCTCTTGAGACAGATCGAAACCCCCTGGTAAGGGTTGGGCGCTATGACTCCACTCTGATATTATGTCACTGAGGCGATGCCAGGGTGGAGTCAGCCATATTGCGATTTTAAAAAAAGTGTCTATTCGTGATATACTAGCAGGGGATACTCACTCCGTAACCTCAAGCACTACCAGTTCTACCTCGTTAATAAGCACAGAGTGAACACATTGATGGATTGGTGGCAAGAGCGGTAAAAATTGCTGAACGTAAGTAGAACTGAGGGATGTGAGAGACGACCTCAGATATTTGTAATCGTTATTGTTCAAGTGTAGGCAGGTATTCACGTAAATAACGAATATAATATGCCCTCTCATAGTAAACAGGTAATTTCCACATGCAGTTCGGTTAATTATTTCAAACGATCTACCAAATTGGTTGAAGCGTTTGCCAATTCCTTCACTACCTTCGTAATTAGCTCTTGATGACGACCACTGCTCTATGTAGTTGTACTAGCCAATACTTTGTTCTGTTCCTCGCTTTGCATTCCTACAATCCGATAAGTTACGCGGATCGAAAAATTGGACTTCATTGTGGGTCAGTAGCACGGCCGATCTCTAGATTGTTCGCAGGCAAGTTTTCGTTTGTCAGTAAACAAAAAAAGTTGAGCGTGTCATGTTTACACTCGGAGACTTGTTTACGAGAGATACTTCGAGATTTAAATAGTCTTCCTTGGCCTTCATCACGTCAGATTGGTTTGAAATAACCGACGTCTTGGAATACGCGTTGATAAATCGTGGCTAAGGACATGATTCTTATTTACGACGCTCTTCAATTGACGCCATCTGTCCCCAGTCCTCGATTCATCTTTCTTACGGTTTCCTATGTTGCTGACAAGGATTAACTGTTTTGTGAGTCATATTGTGTGTCCGGATTCGCAAACTGTCCGAAGCAACAAAAGGTGGATTCCCGAAATGATATTTTTTGGAATCAGAAGCCCTTGAAACGTGAAAATCAGAAGAACATGTTTTTTTCAGTGGATTACACAACTTCACTGCTCAGCAAGAATAGGAAGACGTTAACAAGTTTCAAGGGTACTTTCAGCTTATTTTCACCACTTACAGCTTCGTACCATATTGTTGGGTTGGGAGAGATGACATCGAATACGATCGAAGAATAAGTGGCGAATCAGGCGAGCGAGAGAGGGACGTATTAAACGAAATGAACGCTGATTGACTAGATGACGACAAGAGAGTTCCTATCGTTCAGGAAAACACTGGTTGGTTACATCAACAATAACACGACAATCGAGTTCCCACGCCAAATTTACCGGTATGTACATCTCGGGATAGTACCAAGAACAAGAAAACGAGATACGGGAGGGTGACACTGTACGAGCTCTGGGACTTTGTAATCAAGTGGCAAACCGATCGGTGACAAGTGAGATAAGGGGAGAGGATACGGAAAACCCACACTCAACGCTCAAATGGGAAAGTACGTGGTGGGCTCTTGCAGTACTAGGCCTGTTTCCTTATCAAAATGACTGTTGCTGAACCCTCAGTGAGAGTTATATCAGTCTACTCTCATGAAGGTGGCGGTTTCGCTATCATGCAAGAGGCTGGCCTGGTATGACTCACCAACCCATCAGTTTGAGAGCTACGCACGACCTTCCTCCTAACCCATCTTAGGTCGTCTCGGTCGTGGGGTCGTTGGCTACAACAAAATTGCACTCGGTGAGCAACGCCTTTCCCGCCCCATCCAGGGTCAGGGATCCCTGCAGAGCTGGTCTGGCGTTGGCATCAGCACAGACTATGCAGGGTCGTCCTGATATTCCTACTAGAGCCCGCTCAAGTGGTTGAAGGCTGTCGGCTACTGATGAGCCTGTAAAATTGCTTGTAAAATGATATTACAGCCAGCTCGGATAAGCACAGCGGCCAAGTGCTGGCTGTTCAGGTGGTGAGTGCAAGCATGTCTATGGACAGTGCATGCCACAGCCGCCTTGTCTCCTATTCTCGCTCCAGCCATCACTCGCGCCTGCAATAAGAGAAGAAAGAAGTTGGTTGACAAGGGGAGTATTGCATAGCTTCAAGCACAAAC
The DNA here is from genome assembly GCA_020466155.1 of Pachypeltis micranthus. Classification (NCBI taxonomy): domain Eukaryota; kingdom Metazoa; phylum Arthropoda; class Insecta; order Hemiptera; family Miridae; genus Pachypeltis; species Pachypeltis micranthus. The sequence goes on from CM035772.1 coordinate 13,578,779, forward strand.
GGTCTCAGGTCAGAAAGCTGCTGTAAGTATGGTAAGGATCTTTCCAGCCAGTTTGGCTTGAGTTGAGCCGAATGCAGATATTTATTTGCCAGTTTTGTATGTTTAAGAGTTTTGAGTGGAGTAAATGTGTGGATCTACCCCACATTGCGGGTGATAGCACTCATTGATTGTGCTTGGTTGCAAATCAGTAGCATTTTACATAATCTCGAAAGTTGCTGTATGCCTTTCTCACTGAATCCAGTGCGTATAGTGTCGCTATGACGCATTGCGCTTTTTAATTGGGCAAGAGAAGTTATGTTAGTGATATTGTGGGGTAAACTCATTAACATCAGCATGGTCACGAGGAGTTACTTCGTAAACGCGGTGGTTGGCATCGAAAACAATGTCTAAGCCGCCATCCGGATAATTAATTTCGCATCGGCTCGAAGGGAACGTGGGTAGCGAGAGCAGTTTCCAAGGAAAACAAGCAGTCTGAGGAAAGTTTCCAGCCTACCAGTTTGCTCAAAATGAACACGTGTCTCATGTAATGAATAGGGTTGTCAGATACAAACGTATCGACGCCACTCGTACGTTGAATGGCAACTATCGTTACCAAACCTTACAATAAACACGAACACACTGTTTGTGTTAGATCTTCATCCCACCAAATATAACCAGTTTTAATGTATCTTCGTGATAACACCCTTAAAACCAAAATTTAATATTTTCAAGGTCAACCACAAAAAACGTCGATGCTTTCCAAAATAATTTTCTTCCAAAATACTCCAGTGATGAAACGTCATAACACACTTCAAGACCAAGCGAACTCAGTACACATGACGCACAATATTTTTAATGGCGGTAATTTTCTGTTTAATGATATAAGAAAACTCTCAAACAGGCTAGAACTACACGAATACCTCGCATGATTGGCCACGGAATATTTTTAACTCATAACGCACAGTACGGTTTACGCAATTTCGGTTCCAATTTAAGCATTCAAATATAATTCTCAAATCAACTTTGACCCCAATTTCTCATTAGTGGAATTTATTACTAATCGAACGCCATAAACGAACGGACGAACGAATGAACAAATAAATAAATAAGATAAGTAAATGCATGAGCGAACGATTACATAATTAACTGAATAAATAAAATGAGTTATTAATAACTCGCGAACGAACATATTATTACATAAATAAAAACAAAATAATTTAATAAACAAATAATACAATAAAGGGTAACGCATTAACATGAACGAAGTTCTCCATTGGTCTACATGTATGTACTGAGGTAGTTTGGATATGCTTTGGAAGAGCTGCTGACTCAGGCAAAAATTAACAGCAATCGCATGGAGCTCCGATCCACAATTCCCGACTATCGTCGAGAATTATGAACTAATGTCTTAACCACTAGACCATGATCGCCCAGTACCTTTTATAGAGGTCACTCAGTACATCTCCCCCCTCGTCTTTAGCCGCTGCTCCTGGAGAGGACTCTTTTAAGGAACGAATTTATGAGAGTTGAGCGAAAAGAGTCTCCTCCAGGAGCAGCGGCTAAAGACGAGGGGGGAGATGTACTGACTGACCTTTATAAAAGGCACTGCGCGATCGTGGTCTAATGGTTAAGACATTAGATCATAATTCTCGACGAAATTCGGGAACTGTGGATCGGAGCTCCTTGCGATTGAGTCAGCAGCTCATCCAAAGCATCTCCAAACTACCTCAGTACATACAGTCAACTTTATTTTGTCTTGAAGACGAGCACTTCGTGTTTTTCAATTAATGAGAATATTTTAGATCCAGCAGAACGTGTCTTCCTTCCTGGAACTACAACAAATATGAAAGTACCGTTCCGTAAGATGTGCTCACTTTGGTTCAATAATTATTTTAAGAAGGGATATCGAACATCTCAGAGCTCATTGCGTGTAAAAGATTAGTCTCCCAAAAAGCGCTGCAAATAATTATACGACGGTTTATTATTCTCTTGCACAACATGATTTGGATCTATTCAATCCGACGTCGAAAAATATTAAGAATATAACATGGTTATCAACAGACTGGGAAACAAAAATGTTTGCAGAGCTCCAACGACACCCAGACACATACAACAATTTTCTTACAACCCCCCCCCCCTGAAAATTTAACACTTAACGTTTCCATGCATGGGTATTCCAAGTCTGTCTGGGTATGTCCGTCCGCTGTCTATATCATCTGGGGCCATATTCTTCCGCTAACCCTGTCTAAAAGATCTGTAGCACAAAAGACCAATTGTAGTTGCGCCCACCTGCTCGGCAATCCGATGGTTGTTATGGACAACAATGTTTTAAAAACTTAACGGACAACGAACTTTAGCAATGCACGAGTTTTATTGCATTTACACCATGTTTGGTACCGTTTCCTACGTATTTTTCAATGCTAAGTAGAATAGGTCGGGTTGCAGAAGTGTAGAACTGCATCTGGACGACAAACAGTAAAATTACACTACATATGGTATAGTTATCGTTTCTTCGTGGCCTGCACTCCACTCAACGTTTGGATCCCCCCAACTTCCGGTCAGTTTGACTCGTCAAGTCGTGCCAATTGCCTAGCGTCGCCTACAAAATGTCCACATTCTTTGTTCAACTCGTCACGTCTTGCCAATTGCTTACATGTACCTGAAATATGTAATATTCGTCGCTCCGTTGTAATCAGGTCATGTTTCGTATGGTTTATTGGTATTTTTCGATTCTGAATCGAATAGGATGGGTCTCAGAGGTGTGAAACTGTGTGAAGATATACAATCACGCACCGTTGTAGTCCCTGTTAAAAACGAAATATGACGGACGGCTCACGGGAATTAAGGTTAATGTGCCAAATTTTGAAGAGAGGTTATAAAAAAATGTGAACAACAAACCAAAAAGCGCTGCTAATGATTACGCAACAGTGTCTAACTCCTTTACACAGCTATACGTAGTCTTACACCTGGCTACAACGGAACGACGAAAATTACGAATGCCTGACTCATGTAAGCAATTGCCACGACGTGATCAGTTGAGCTGATGGGTGGTTGGAGGACTGCAAAACATGATACAATTACTTTCTTTGTGCTGTCCCGCGAGTACTTGCAAGTATTAGACTTTAGGCCACTATAATTACTGTGATTTCACTGTTTTCGGCTTAAATGTAGTCGTACACCTCTACGACTCGTTCTATTCGACCCAGTATCGAAAAATACCAAGAAAACGATACCAAACAATCCGTAATTGCGATGAAACTGCCAAAATTGGGTTTTTTCCAATTTTTCAAAACATTTTCCCCCATATCGTTCTTGTGCGAAAGAATGGATTTTTTAGGCCACATTAAAGGCAAGATATCGCCAGGACAGCGACGAACATTGCAGATTCGGAATTCCGAGCCTTAAAAGGTTGAGCGTCAGCTTTCCAAGGTGATGGGGGTGGAGTTGTAAAAATATTTTCTTCATTGGATTATCCAAGCTTAGAACACTTCGAAAACAAAGCTCAAAAAGTAAAAATATGATTTGTGATGGGAATTGTGAGAAGTGCATTAGGCAGGCAGAAACTCCTCAGTAGCAGAGTGAGAGAAAGTTTGGCCTCGAGGCGTCCAGAGAGGGGTAGTTTGGGAGTGAACGCTCCTCAATCCTAGTTACTGCTGCAAAATACGTTTCATCTTACAATATTTGACGTTCAATGCTTATCTCAATCCAAACGATAAATTTGAGCCGTTATATTTTAATTGTGTTCAGACATACAAACTATTCTTTCAAAATTGCTGTTTTGTTGATCTTAAAAGACATGAACACTTATTATGCAACTTATTTTCTTATTTCATTCGGCTAAGGAATGTAAAACGCTTATAGAAGTTGGTGATTGCAATACCAATCGGATGTATACTGTGAGAATGCGTGATTTCAGCCGGCGGCGAAGCATTAAAAAGTCACATCGCCACCAAAGCGAAATTCCGTTAAATCTATGTGCGCAGAACTGCTGACGATTTTCCGTCAGATGCGTCATTTTCTCGTAAAGTCTTCGTTTAGACTTCATAAATAACGTATGATGTTTTGCAATATTCAACAGACTACTCCTGTACTTGAATTTATATTTTAAACTTCGAATGACACCCCCTTCCTTGGTTGAGTAATATAACCACCTGTTCGCGTTGGGTACCTCTTGTAAGTTTTGATTGGAGCATCCTGTCTCAAATATATATTTCTCTGGTACGGCATTTACACTTCGGCAGTTTAAGATTTATGTACTTAGGCCACCGCGAGCTCAACAGGTTGGGGGCTTCTCTTCAACCGTCACAACCGCCCTCGACCTCTTCCAATCAGATTATCGTCGTACGTCGCTCACCTCTAAGGAATAATAATGTTCGAGCGAGTCGAGCTTGCGAAGTAAACGTAAACTTCCCCTTGTAGTGCACTAAATGAAGAGGCGGGAGTAGTTGACCGCTATAACCCGTAAAAATTTACGGTAGTTCCAGCAACGTTGGTGGGGCAAGTATTGAAATATTTGATTTGGAGGGGAGGGGGGAGAAAAATGCACACAGTTTTGAAAAAGAAGGGGCATCTGGAAGCAAGTTTAATATGAAACCTGTAAAGCTTAACTGACTGGAGGCGGAGATACGAAATTAAACTGCCTGTTCTTCGAGATTGTTTTTACAAATATCTGATCGGAGACAATTTTCCACCAACATGCTAATTCAATCGATTTCTAATCAATTCATACTGTTTGGCACATGCCGAAATAGTTGGAATCTGGAGCTTGGGCCATTCCCAGGTGTGTTCAACCCAACTATTTCTGACCTGGACCCTTTTTCATGTTAGCTGTGGGAAAGTTCGAACTGCCTATTCAGTCGTTCTCCTACACACACAGCTCTTTCCAGAAACACTAGGCTCCCAGTGCTAACTATAGATACTCCTCTGTCAACTATTGAGCCAGTCAGCACTACTCACTCTGTATCTCTCTATATCTCTGTTCTTGTTCCCCACGCAACCAGTTCACGTGCATTCTGAGTTCCCTTGTGTCACCCTCAGACTCATATCGTGTATTCACTCAAAGTGTAATATTATTCTCACGCTCACCGAGTTCCCTTTTTATTATCAACTTCGTTTTGAAGCTCCCCGACACTTGCACCCAATACATACCAACTTGTAAAACAATGCTCTACGTATAACCTGGTAGCGCTCACAGTTCTAGCCATATGCCAATTTATTTAAAAAACCAATCTATAGGTAATTGATGAGACTCGAAGTGACATTTTTGGAGAGATTTGCCTTTACAGTTTTAAAGTTATGGGGGAAAACTGTGGAAAAATTGAGAAAACGACGTTAGTTCCGATTCCGGAATTTTTGAGGTGGCTTTCGATTTTATAGCGAACATTATTAAGCTTGCATAGTATAGGTATGCTTATTGGACTACCACTCTGAGAATGCTAGTGTCATATGAGTGTGATTTAAAATAAAATAACGCTCCAAATTATTACACAACAGTTTCACAACTTTCCCTGTATTGTCCAGTTTGTCAATTTTACTAACCATTCCTTGTCCGTAAGAACTCGCGACACAACTGAGCAACGCAAGCGCGTCGAGAAACTCGGCCTATTCGCTTCTGGACGCGTTCCGACACACTTCTCGCTCTATTTTATCCTCTTCGGCTATACTTTATTATATTAAAATTGACATTGTAGAACACATACGATTATTGGAGGGTTATTTTTGTTGCGTTACGCCCGATGAATCTATCTGATTACACGGGTGCCCAACGCAGCCCAACTCATTGCCAAATGGTATTTTTGTGCGTAAGAACGAATATTTTAATCCTCGTTAAAGGCGAGATATGGCCCGAACAGTGGACGGCGGACGGACATAGCAGGTGTGGAATCTCGATGCCTTGAAACGTCAAGTATCAAATTTTGTGGGGAGGGGGAGGAGGGGGTTGTAGTAACATTTCCCTGATCGAAAACATGGCGAAGATCAGATTGAATAATAAACCTAAATCTCACTACAACATTTTTCATCGAAGTTTTTTTAATTTATTGTGCTTCTCTCTTCGTTTTTCCAAAAATGAAGATCTTAAGGCAGATCGTATCATACTAGTCATACAAAATATTTAATCAAAATTGGGGTTTTGATCACTACGATATAGTTCAAACCAATTTCGTTCACACCCTTATTAGACGTCGCTAAATGACCTGCAAGGACCTAAATAAGGAATTTGAGCCGTGTTGGTTCCTCCTTCAATCGGTTTTCACAAATGGTATTTTGCGGAATGACAACTCCTTAAACGTATAAACCTGAAGGGAAAAAAATGGGAGCCAATTGCGTAACTTACCTTTCTACTCCTTGTTGCTAAGGAACGTAAATAGTGGAAGAGAACACTTGAAAAAGGAAGGTGAGTTTTCGCTCTGACTCTAGTGATCAGTCTCGTGAGAAGATTCAAACACGCGTACATGACAAACGACTCTCTCTGCCACTCTTCGTGATCTTGGGGTTCTTTTTATCAATCAACTAGTACTAAGAGACTGTGTTGCATGTGTAGGCTCACGTGCAATGATAGGTCTTGGATTCTTAAAGAGCAGCTTTAGGGAACTCACATCTTGGTCTGATCACCACTTGTTGTACCCTCGTTCAGGCTTACATCGCCTTATATGTTTCTATCACCTGGAGTACTACGGTGCTTTACTCGCGTCGCACTCCTACATTAACGAGCAATCGCGTCAATACCGAAACTCTAGGTGTCTCCTTCCTCATCCGGCTAACAGATGCCTTGCGGCGACTCTGTCGTTCTTCAACTAGATCTTCTCTGGACGAGTTGATGCTCTTTCAATTGGCCTGCGGGTGCCCCTTATCCGCCTAATCCCCCTTACCATGAGGTTCTCGTCGCATGAGCCCTTTACCATCTCTCCTGCCAACGTCATCTTTAACAGCCCACTTAGCCCCCTCCCACGTTTAGGAAATCTGCTGCTATCCGAATCCAACATCGATCTTACCGCCTAACCTCTCTCTGCCCTTAGGTCTCTTTTGCTTGACCTTCTACTTGCTGAGTTTCCTCACCCCACCCCAAACTATCCCCTACCCGTACTTCTTCCAATACGTCAATTTGCGGTCACCGAGGAAGAAAAGTTGAAGAAAAGCTGAGAATAATTGGTCTACAAAGACGAAGTGGCTGGTACACGGAATATATATATGGTTTGCCGCATCACACCACTCTCCTCAACTTTACATTCACAATTTTTAACGCTTTAACTTTTACAAAGTTAATATGAACTTTTCTAACTTCCCTACACACGAACTATTAGTGCTTGATATTGCGGAATTTGTGTTGCTCCTGCTTACGCCACTACATAAAATGGGTATCTGGTTCATAGGAAATTTACGGAAATGTTCGTGCAAAAATTAACTTTTCATTTAGAAATTGTACTCTGGGAATTGGAATCGTGAATGTTCTCGTGATGTATTGAGTTGACACTATTTATGCCACGAATTGTCTTGAGTAACTAGTACATAGGTGATTTAGTGGACGGTCAACACGATTTAGTTGAGAGCGTTTGAGTTTACCACACTGAGATTATAGAGAAAACACCCTAAAATATCTGGTGCGTTGCAACACACAACTTTCCCTAGCTCTACGTCAATTCACTTTGTAAATGGCTAATTCTATTTAATGGATTCATTTATCACTCAGTTCCTTTGAACTTGTTCAAACAACACGTCACAGCAGCAGGAAGCTGTAGCGCCTACAGTTATGGAATTTATTGTGCTTCTCGTTCTCATTGCAGGACCATTATTGAGCAATTGGTACACATATAATTGATGAGGCAGTGAATACAAATTTTTTGAAGAAGGATAGTAATTACTTTTGCAGAGTTATTGGGTAAACACTTTTAGAACGGGCAGTAATCAAAACGGCAGTAGTTGAAATTCAGGAATTTCTGGAGTAACCCCCATGTATCTCATGAGCGTTTTTAAACGCTCACCCTTTAGGTAGGTAATTGGACTACAATACTATTTTTTTTAAACATTCTACGAAAATTCCAGCGGCGTTTATAAGGAAAAAACTGCGCTAAAAACTCTTTTCGTCGAAAATTTTGATAATTTATTGTGCTGCTCTCGTCATTTTCCCACGGATGAAAATTCTTTGGTATAGTTGACTTATTGAGAGTTATCTATATAAAAAATATAATCAAAATCGTTAGAGCCGTTTTTGAGAAAAAAATTTGGTGTTATTATCACTATGATGACTGTAGTTAACTTTCGGTGGATTTGGCCCTTACCCTTATTCTTGCGTCTCATGGTAACTTGCAGGCTAGACATCAAGTTTCAGCTGATTTGGTGCGGTTGTTTCCTCTAAAAACCGCGTTAAAATGGATTTCGTCGAAAGTTTTTGTAACTTATTGTGCTGCTCTCGTCATTTTCCCACAAATGGGAATTTTATGGTATAGTTGCCTTATTGGGAGTTATCAATTTAAAAAATTTAATCAAAATGGTTAGAGCCGTTTTTGAGAAAAAACATATTTGGTGTTTTGATCACTATGATAACTATAGTTAACTTTCGATGGATTTTGTTCATACCCGTATTTTGGCGTGCCATGGTAACCTGCAGGCGAGATATCGAGTTTGAGTGGATTTGGTACGGTGGTTTTCTCTAAAACTCATTCACAGACACACAGACCATTTTCCCAAATAGTGTTTTTCGGACTCAGGGGGGTCTGAAACGTAAAGATCTGAAGAGAACTCAAAATTTTTTTTTCGGCCGATTACATAACTTTCCTTTCTACTTTGTAGAGCCAAGGAAAGTAAAAATGTTAGTTAATGAAGCCCCCTAAAAGTTGTGTAATGATCGGTTCTTGGGTCGAATAGTGGGCTCCTTCCTTGAATATAATTCCGCAGAACAAACGAACCTTCATGGTCCCCAAAGCACTAGTGGCTTCCGTCCCCTGATTCATTTTCTGACGCCTTAGAGTAGTGATGGTAATGACGTTCCTGGGAGTGGTGCTCGCCATCTCGTTTCGCTCCTCAGTTCCAACAGGTGCTAATAATGCCCTTAACATTACTCCCACTTGAAGCATTATCATGTCCAGTAGGATGCTAGGGGGAGGGGGAGGGGGTAGAAAATACTTTTAGTCCCTTTGGAGAAGGTGAATGCGTCAGACAGCTGTATTGGTTAGTGAGAACATGGCAGTCCTATGGTTTGGAAAACTACAAAAATTGTTTAGCCGCTCCAGCTTATTAATTCCCTTTGTGCAGGTGGCCTATCAACTTGATTTCCGTGAGACGCCAGCTCCATATGAGCAGGATTAATGAAGAAGTCTGCAGGGAATAATCAAATCTTCTCAACTCCTGTAAATGTTAATATTTCAACATTTTTTGTTTCGCAAATATCATTTTCCAACAAACGTTGGGCTACAGCTCTGATCAATGGATAATCACGCAAATAGATGCGCGGAGCCATACGTGGGTACATGTTCCTAGAAAAGACTCATTCATGCTGATCAAATTCAGTTATGATGAAACCTGCATTCTGGGCATATTGCGGTCCTACATCCCGCTACATGTCAGTAATAGTATTATAAGCTACCTGTTCTATGTAGAAACGCTCATAATAAGATCAAATTCTTGAATGCAAAATAACGTCGTTTTGTTAATTTGTTTCTCAGTTTTTCTTGCATAACTCTAGGATTGTAAAGACAGAACAATCTCTAAAAATCACACCGTCCTTATTTTTACAGACAGAGACATTTGCAGTGTCATAAATCATCTTTGCGCTGGTTGCAAAGTAAGTCGTGGAATATCTCTTTAAAAGCTACCACGTAATAGGTAAATTTAAATGAATTGGGTGAAAAATAGATTGGATTAGCAGCTGAAGCCATGAAAATCGCTGAATGAAGGCTTGTGGAACATTGTGTGATGTATCGCTCCAAATATCACCCCAAATATCTGAAAACCTTCACTGTTTTAGCGTAATCGCGATGCTTTTTCACTCCCTTTGAGTAGTGGTAAGTAAAATAGCTGCTGTAAGGGCACTGCCCATGCTTCAAGCAGTTGTTTCAAATT